>OX382297.1:20400517-22800517 GCA_947507805.1 Aporophyla nigra | reverse complement strand
TATTATAAATGCGACAGTTTGTGAGTATGGATGTATGGAAGTACGCGGATGGCTGTTTGTTATTCTTTCAGGCAAAAACTACTAAACGTATTTGGATTAAATTTAGCTTGCAGATAGTTTATAACCTGGACTAATATTATAAATGCGAAAGTTTGTGAGTATAAATGGATGTTTGTTACTCTTTCACGCAAAAACGAATGAACGGATTTGGATGAAATTTAGCACGCAGATAGTTTATAACCTGGAATAATACAAAACACACAAATAACTAACTTACACAAAAGACTTAGTCACACAAAAAACAAAAAAAAAAAATTATAATTGCGAAAGTTTGTGAGTATGGATGTATGGATGGATGTTTGTTACTCTGTCACGCAAAAACTACTGAACGCATTTGGATGAAATTTAGCACGCAGATAGTTTATAACCTGGACTAACATTATAAATGCGAAAGTTTGTGAGTGTGGATGTATGGATGGATGTTTGTTACTCTGTCACGCAAAAACTACTGAACGCATTTGAATGAAAAAAAAAAAAAAACTTTAGAGGTGTCAAGGGACACCCGAATGGAACAAAGTTCCTTTCCAGGATTCATAATTGTTATAATTTTTTTATTACCTATTTATTCTGTACAAAAAACCTGTATACACTCAACAAAAATATTCTCTCTCTCCCTCTCCCTCTCTCTCTCTCTCCCTCTCTCTCTCTCTCCCTCTCTCTCTCTCTCCCTCTCTCTCTCTCTACTCACAACAAAAAAAACAACAACATACAAACAAATACAAACAACAAAATATATACGGTCGAATTGAGAAACCTCGTCCTTTTTTTGAAGTCGGTTAAAAAGTGTCGTTATAACTTTTCGTGAGATTTTTTTCCGTCTAGCCCCCTTTCACAATGCCCGATAAGGAACTTCGTTACAATTAGCAAGCAGATAGTTTATAACGTGGACTAACATTATTATGAAAGTTTGTGAGTATGAGAGTGTGGGTGTATGGAAGTATGGATGGATGTATGTTACTCTTTCACGCAAAACTACTGAACAGATTTGGATGAAATTTTGCACCAAGATAGTTTATAATCTGGATTATCACATTGGGTCCCTTTTACCCCGGTAGTACGTTGCCGCGGAATAATTTTCGACCTCTTTCTATTCACGCCTACCAAGATACTCATCAAGACGAATCAAACGAGCCCAAATTTGATGGGGTTACGTCGTTTAATTACGGAGTTATTATAGCCACCTTCAAGCTCCATCATCAGACCCTGGTTACCATATAGTATCAAAGTACTCGTCAAGACGAATCAAACGAGCCCAAACTCCATGGGGTTGCGTCGTTTAATTACGGAGTTCCTATGGCCCCTTCCAACTCCATCATCAGACCCTGGTTACCATATAGTATCAAAGTACTCGTCAAGACGAATCAAACGAGCCCAATCTCGATGGGGCTGCGTCGTTTAATTACAGAGATCCTATGGACAACTTCCAGCTCCATCATCAGATCAGCTCTATGTCATAATAATATTGCATTGGATTGCAACATTGTTTTTAAAGTTTTACAAATATTTACACAATGAGAACCACACACAAAACAAAAGCTTAACCAACTATGGTCTAAATAAATTCTTGAAAACAATATTTATTTACAATTTATTTTGTTTTCTCTTATTATTACTTACGCAGCAGAAAGGAAGCGCGCGCGCAAAAATTTGTCACAGGTCTCACCTCGATAACGTCTCGCAGGACACTGGCAAGTAGTGGCAAGCGACGCGCCGATCAGAAATCACTTGAACGATCGATATTTTTTTTTAGAAATAAAATGAGAAAAATTGATCGGGTTCAATCGATTCTAAAATAAATTACCTATACATTGATACTAATTATAGAAAAATAGGAGTATTAGTACTTCTTTAAAATGAAATTAGGCTTGTTAAAAAACTGCAAATCGAAGTCAGTTCGGCTTTTTTTTCTATCGAGTAAATTTGATTGTATCGTGTTTTGATCGGGTACAATCTAAGGAGAAAGAATGTATCTTAAATATATATTTTTTTCAGATTCTGGACGTAATAATTTGCCTATTAAAACCAATTCTAAAACAGGTGAAAACGGTGCCACCCGGCCTTAAAAAATCTTTCAATTCGAATTTACGAATTTTCTTCCGCGTGGTCGTGCTAAGCCCACAGTTTGAGACGCCAACACTTTGTACTCTTTATGTCAAATCCCAACAGTTTCATTTTTATTACAAAGATAACACAATGCCTAGCTTTGGGCGCAACTGACAAAGAAAATTGTAACACAAAGCCTTGACACAGTTCTATTATGTTCTTTTACAGTCAGTGAAATTAATTGCTTATGAAATGGACACACCCAGTCACTGTGTTAAAGCCATTTCATAAAACTGTCAAATAATGACAGGTGAATTTTGATTAAACGGACAATTTAAGTTGCTAATAGTGGTTGGTAGTTTGGTGAAAGATGAATTTCTTTGAGTGATTGACACTGTATGTGACAGGGTAGCCATATCACCACCTGCATGGATCCAGGGGGTGATTCTTAACGTTCACTGGCTTTGACAGGAAAATTTGTCAAATATTTTTTTCCTGCTTTCCTGCCATTTTCGATACGTGAAAAAAAATCATATTAACTCCTATTATTAAGAAAATCTTATTGACCCTTGCATAACTTTATCCAAATAAAATTGAGTATTATTGGTTTGAATTAAGATTGATTTTCTATGACTCAATTGGTGGTACATTATGGCGTACATACGTATATTAAAAATGACTGAAATAGATTCAGTAGTAAATTGTGTACAAATTATTCAGGAATTGCCTCTATTCTGTTACACCTTATGTACATTATAATAGTCTATTTAGAAAACTTTTTTTTTTCGTTTTATAACATGGCGAATAGAATTACCCCTTTAATAGAAACTAGGTGACTAAATAGCCAAACTCTATTACCAATACGTAGAAACAGCATCACAAAGTGTTGTTGCCTCGTTAATTTCGTGCTCTCCAATGGTTGACCACTCAACGGCCCATTAGAACATTGCTACGTTAATGTTTGAGTATACGTGTGAATGCTTTGACTCATCGCTTTGATGTCAAGAACATGTTGATGACTGAAGTGTGTAGTGAGCAATCAACTCAAAGGAATTACCGCAGATATGATGGTAGAATGCTAGGAAGACAAAATGTTAGGTGGTATGATAAAAAAGCAGGAGAATGGTGATAATAAGATAAAACATTTAAAGAGGGAAAAACCATGCAATTAGAAAATGTTGATTATAATATAATTAAACAGTAACCTTTTTTTTCTGGGTGGGGTTTCTTCAATGGTCTTGAAACTATAACCACGAATTCAGCATTTATGATTTCAAATTTAAAAAAAAATATTTTATAGATAGAAGTGCAATACTTATACGTTCAAAATGAACGGAACAGATTTTAATTTAAGCGACAAAAAAAAAACTAATCTATAAGGTCTAGAATCATAATACTGAATTTATGGTTATAATTTGAATACTGGTTAAAAATGTACCCTGTATTATTTTCTGCACTACTCATTTTACCCGCTAACTTTCTATTTTTCTTCCAGATACCATCTAAACACAAGGCTACCATACATAAAGCTATACATAGAAAACGAAGAATTCAATATAGATGGACAGCGATGCGAAAACATCATGACTTGTCCTATGAGACCCATAACCTCTGGTAAGTGGCCCAAATATTTGGCGAACTTGATTAAAAATACACAAGATAAAAACCTTCCCTCGAATGTTGTTTATACATTCGGGATTCTCATTTAGATTCTTAGGAATTGCTTTTATATTTTTATCCGCTCTTAAGTCCCCAATACGGGGAGTTATCGTGAGTCGATAAGTCTACGTTAAGTAGCCTTTTAGTGCCAAGTAAATGTTTTTAGATAAGGTTAGTGGAATTACTGGCGGACTATCGTATAAGCTTCACAACTTGCTGTTAATATTCCATAGGAAACAGGCAAACATTTTCCGATCCAGCCCGTGCCTTGCTACCCTTCATCAGCGATGCCTTAAGCCGAGATCCTTACCCCATAGTGGTGCTCTTTGCGAGTAGTCGCTCTAGTTTTAAGTTTTGAAGCACTGGCCACAGTCCTCAATTTATTAAGGTAGCCACAGGCAAGTCCGGTTAAGCAACCGACAACCTCATAGATTGACGTACGGGATGTCTGTTCCAAAAAAAAATAAGCTAAGATTACTTCAGCTACATCGATGCTACGTATTCACTTCTAAAAATAGATCGACAACCTCGAGAAAATTAGTTTTCTAAGTACAGCGCCTTCAAACGCGAAGCAATATCTAAACTACGTTTACAGCTGACTTGAATAGCCCACTTTGCTGAACGTACAATCGTTCGGACGAAATCACCAATTCGAACGTTCGATTCCACTAAAAAGGCAATCGAGTCCGGTTCAATGTGTCTATCAGAATAGGCCTGCATCAGCAAATAGGGCTGCCGCGTTCTTGATAAAATGATATTGCACTTTGGTTGTGTAAATAGAGAGCGTGTGTTCCGGGTTTACTTTACTTTTTCCTGTATGGTGTTGGGCTTCGATCGATAAGTCTAGTTTAAAAATAACATTTAGCTTTTGGCTTCGATATATTGACTTTAGTGCTATTTATTGAAAAGTTAGCTGTGTGTAAAACAATGGAATGGAATACTCTTCATTAAGAACACAATAAAAAATATTGATGTTTTAGGAATTTTAGTTTGAGTGACACAATGGGCTGTCATATCGCTAAAAGAGATCTAAACACACTTTTTTGACATGTTGGACTTCCATTAAAAATCGGAATGAAAGTAGTAAATAACATTGGTCACCTTCATCATTTAAGCCGTAAGACGTCCACTGGACTAAAGCCTCCTCAAATTGGGGGGGCTTTGCCATAATCGCCACGCTTGGCAGGCGGGTTGGCGATCGCAGTATGGTGGTAAAATGCATGGAGAACGCTGCTGCCCATTCTCTAGTAAGTCCCTAAGCCGCCTTTTACGACACCCACGGGAAGAAATGGGGTGGTGTTATTCTTTACGTCCGGCACCAAACGGTACCTTATATTGAACTAATGAAAACTTTCCAATTTTTAAGGATAATATTTTCCACTTTTATTAAATTGAATAAACGGTAAAAAAATATATGAATACACTTCCAAACGGAAGATACTCAACTGATAGTATAATCAACCTATTATGTTCCCACTGTTGAGATACAGACCACCTCTCGTCGAGAGGGAGTGGGCTATTAACTGCCATGCGGGCCCACTGCGGGTTGGTTGATGTCACATGTCTTCAACATGTTGGTTGTCTCACGTTTTCCTTCATTATTTTGAGAGAAACGGTGATTAAATTATTTACACAAAGTAGAATGCCTACCTGAGTCTGAGCCGACACCACTAGGCCATTAATCAACTGACACTATGAGCAAATTCAAACAAAATTTTTAAGCTTGGAAACAAAATATCGCCCCTGTATTAAGTGATTTACTAAGCATTGATTTAACTACCCAATCCTCCAGCTCCAAGAACAACACCCATTTTCCTCCACTTTTTTTACATAACACAGCAAGGTGTAATAATTTATGAAGACTATAAATAACAACTATCCAATAACCGCTATTAAATCAAACCGGCCAGCCACTTTACCACTCGATATTAAATTCTTAGACCGGCTCGACTTTACCCATGTATTAGAAACGCCAGCGTATTGAAAAATTGTGTGATAGACTAGCAGTCTAGCAGATAGTTCGTGATTTGCCTCGTCTAGGTTTATATGAATATGAAATGCGTGTATCGCTTGTTTGTATTGAACAGATGGGTGAGCTCGAATTGGTTTACCATACGTATTGACGGTTGATCTGAATTTAAATCGAAACAGCTTGGAGAAGTTTGTGTTCTTATTTTAAAGTCAGAGTAAACAAGTAGAATAAAATGTGGTGCGAACAAGGAATATGTTTTGTGGGGCAAATTCTCGTGGGGTGAATGTGGAACAATCGAGGTATTCTTTAACAATCTCACTGTGAAAGGTTCGGTGAAAAGACCTGTCATACCTCCAAATGTTAGAGATGAACATTATTTACAGCTCACTTCAAGCTCATTTCACCTAAATTTTCACTGTGAGTTTTTTACAGAATAGACCGGTAACTCGTTTTGGTGAATTGCCTAAAGCACACTTTTATAAAACTATGACAGGCTCATTCACAAGTCAATAAAGAGTCTCCTGCTGTTTCTTTTTGTTAGGTATACTATTGCGACAATGGCAACATGTTTGATTTAGGATCCTTTCAGAAAAGCTTTTGAGTAAAGTGTTATAGTATCAAATAGAAACTAAGTGCGGTCTGCCAAATATCGGTCAATAACAATAATGTATATTAAGTATAAAATGTAATATTCCTATTCTTCTCACTCAGGGTCAGAAAACTGTCCTTACGACTACATAAGGATATACGATGGGAAAGACGAATCAGCTTCAGTCATCGGAACTTTCTGCGGCATGGGCAAGTTCCCTTACTCCATCATTGGAACTTCTCAGGATCTGTTTGTGGAGTTCGTCAGTTCTCCTGCAGGTAAAGTACCATTTTTTTGATAATCATATTTTTTCCTACTAGGTAGGATCTCTTGCAAGATCCTCGACTCTTAAGATGGTAGTCGCTGATAAGTTTTGACAATGGATGGTGAGGAGACTATTGCGCATGATGTCTTTGAATGCACAGGCGCCACCCAGATACCACTGTTCTACAGTATCCCTCGGGACAACCAGATTTTACTCAGATGTTCTTAACAGACCCGGAGACTTAATTAACTGCAAAAAGGAGGTAGGCTGGTTAGAATAACCAGGTACAGTCCACGCGCGATGGTCCATCGTCCACCTGAAGGACTTTGTGCGTATGACATAAGAACTCTTGGCAATTGCTACAGCAGCATCTAAGACAATCGGCGATCTTAGCTCGATGTTACGTCACTGTTAGCCAATTTCTCTGTTACCTTTGTAACTGCACCTTTAGGACTGGTGCGTTTGCCGGATCTGAGAATAATAGGTATTATTATTCAAATCCAATGTCACATCGTAGATGTCAGTAGAATGTATTTCGATAGACCTTAATCAAAATGTTACTAACTTACATGGTTTGAAAATTGTTCGTGTTTAAATATAATAAAACTGTTGTAAAATTTTACAAGCATACATAATGCGCAATCAGCCTATAATGTCCCTACAGCTGGGATACATTAATCCCTCTGTGAGAGAGTGTAGACCGTGATCCACCATGCTGTCCCATTGTGGATTGCTAAATGTTGTATTCAAAGTTTTGGTTCTAAGACATCGGTTTTCTTACAATGTTTTCCTTTACCGTTCAACGCACATAATATCGACTCAAAATAGTTTGTCTGTTTCATTAGGTCCACTTCTAAATACCGGTTTCCATTTCAACGTGGGTAACTGGCCTGGCCACGTGGAGGCTCCAGGGTCGAAGGTCGGCACCTGTGACTGGCTGCTGACTGCTGAAACCCTCAAGAAGTCAGGAGACACTGAAGGCATTTTTCTCTCTGTGGCTCATTGGTACCCTCCTCATACATCTTGCACGTATCTGATGCAAGGTTTTCCAGGACAGGTCGTGAGATTATATTTTCCGAGGTAAGTTTGTATTCGGGATATTTGATAAGTTATTCTGTAACAATTGAAGTTTTAAATATTCACAGCTTTGAAATACGCTTTAAATCTTTTGTTAACGGCCAAAACCTCATTTGTACAAAAAGTAAATTGAAAAAAAAAAAACCTTTTGAAAGTAAAAAAACATAACATGTATTGGTCTTTTAAGTATAAGTTGTAAGAAATATTTTGATCAAAGCACCGTTGCGTAGGCGGACGGCTAATGAAAATGTTATGATTTCAACAACAGCATACAATCATATTGCTGGGTCGTCTGTTTGGCGTTTTAAAAGCGATCTAAATCGGGTCACCCATTTGAAAGCTACGACAGGTATATGTGTACCTTTGTGTCACACCGATACACAGATATGTACACAGGTCTCTGTGTATCATTCCCTGAAATGAAACATGATAAAACACAAAGTTTAACTGACAAAATGAGTTGTGTCGTTATAATTTATTTATTAGTGAACATCTAGGTTAGTAAAGTTAAAAAAAAAATACACAATGTCTAGCCAAGTAAAATAGTTTATTACACAGTAGATTTCATCAAGTACCATGAACTAAAATAATTATAGAAACCAAAATACCAGTACAACACAATTCCTTGTCAACAGTTTCCGAATCAACCGCATCGAGTCTCCAATCCAACCGTGGACTGGTGACTGTGGAGAATCCCTCACGTTGTACGACGCTCCAAGACCTGACGATGCCCGCATCATCAAGACTTTCTGCGACACCTTCAGCAGACCTATGGAGAAACACGACTTTGTTTCTACTGGCAATGCTATGTTCGTTAGGTTTGAGAGCAAGACTGGCAGTTATAGCGGGTAAGTGTATTTCGAGTTTGATTTTATTTAGTGTGATTTGTTATAATAAATTATTTACTGTCAGTATTTAGTATCTAGCTGTCGACCCACTTGTACAGAGTTGTATCTTTGTTAACTTTTTGTCCATCACTGTTTTTCTACACCGTGACATTTGATCGTCCTACAACGGAAGCCCACTTCATGTATCCAATGACTACTACACATCCATCAGTAAAAAAAAAATGAACATTTGAATAACTGAAATTTAAAAATATTATTCATTATGATGACGCATGACGTAGTTTGAACTTGATATTTTGTCTCATGGAAAATGGAGAATGGAATGATCTAGTCGACTCGTGCGCTGGGTAGTTATGTTCTCTACCATCTGATACGTAAACATTATTAACAGGATGTTTCACAATTATAATGCATTATTTATTTGTCTTAGATCTTAATTAATGGTAACAATTTTTTAATCACGCCTAGAGGTATATTATGTCGGATACATTGACTGGACAATGTTCGTAAGACGACTAATATATCACGGTGTATATGGAAATGTGCTATTTTGAAACTCAATTCGAAAGTTTTTTTTTTATTACCTTACCATTATTTATACACTGATTTGAAAAAATATCTTGTTTTGCAACTCAGTTGTTATTATTTTTTATTTTTTTATTGTAATAGAGTTTTTTTTTCATTTTTGTTTCTGCTGATCAATATTTTATGATACAATCTCTTTTTGTACATAAGATTGATAGAGATAGGTATATTTTGTCTACGACCATAAAAATAACTCGAAGAATAATGCAGTTAATGTGTAGATAAACTTGTATATAATAACAAAAACTGCTATAATTATTTGTATTTTTTAAACAGCCATAACATATTAAGAAAAATGCAAGCTAGTGGCAGTAAGGTGTTATATAATAATTCCATAGAACTCAAAACCGCGACCACACTGGGAACAGAAAACAACATAAAACATAATTTATAACTCGCTGCAACTTAATTTCGTGGAATTTTTGTAGCTTAAAACACATTAAGCAGTCCTAATGAGGGCGGTTGTAATAAACAAGGAAACTGCGCCAAACGCCAGGCGCTTATATTTGTTTACGTAGGAGTTCCACAGAATACCATCAATTAAATCTGAATACGAAATGAGTAAACAAACATTATAGGAACAATTGTTATAAACACTTCTTGTATATAGTGGTTATTCTATTCATTTGACACATGTAGGCCGGGTATGAGGCGCGAGTGTATATCCCCATGAGACATTTCAGCATTATATCAGGAATGGAAATGTATTTTCAAAGTATTGGGAATGATATTGCAGATGTTTATGGGCTGCGGTGACAACTTAACAAAAGAGTGTAGCCACTTAGGAATAGAAATAGATTTGAAATGGGAAACTCCAAAAATCATTTCGAATGGGATTCCCTATATACGTTTAGCATCGTATGCTTTATCACTGTCACAGACAATCTTTCTTGTATATTATTATCATGTTGTATATCATGTCATTAATTCTCACCTAACATCTTACTTTAACACGATATCCCTCAATTAAATTTAAGTTATTAAATTGTTCTTGATACCATGCTAAATATAACTACTTCTTTATTGTGACGAGAAAGTATCTTACAAAACTCTTTAACACTGCCAAAATCTAACCAAGATCTTTGTTCCAGATCATCCCTCTACTATTGGGCCCACTACGACTTCTTCAACAACACACGTTTCGGAGAACCAGTACCAGGAACAGCCTGCGATGAGATCATAGCCTCCTGGAAGCAAAGAGCTGGAAGACTGAGGTCTCCCTTGAATACCCTGGTGTATAAGCAAGCGTCTCCAGGAGAAGATGTCCACTGTCTCTACAGATTTGTGACGGATAAGAGGATATATGCCAGAGTCATCTTGACGATTTTGAGTGTTAACTTTAAAGTGAGTATTTTTTTAATATTTCATACTAGTCTATGCTGTTCCTCTTTTAGGCAAAGGACACCCTCCACTCCTTCCATCTTTTGCGAACCTGCGCGTCTTCTTTCCATTTTTGGCAAAACATATCTGGCTCATCACGGCTTCTCCTAACTGGTCTAACGTGACTCCGTCGCACTGTCTCAGGACTCTCAGGACACCGATTCTATGCAACTTGTACTTACAGTTTGTCCAGCATGCTCAGTCCTATTTAAGTTCGGCAGCTTTTTGAGCCACGTCAGCTAACTTTGTTTTGGAGTGCAGTATTGTGTCTCGAATATGTTCCGTTAATTTGACGCGATTTCTTTTTCGCAGTTCTTGAGTTTAGACTCTCGGATGTTAGTCAAAAAACAAGTCTGTCTTTTTTCACTTCATCATCTATAAATTATTCTATGAGTTTATTTTTACTCTCTCAGCTATTATCTCAGTAAACTTCCCTTTTATAGCTATTATCATCTTTAACGGAATCCATATATTGGTTACATGGAATCGTTAAATACTTTGATATGTGTTTTTGCACATTCATATCATTGAATTTATTTGTATAATATAGGTATTCAAATTCACCAAAAAAAAAACTGTGTCTTTTGATTTTTTATGGGTCATGTAAATGAATTATTTGAAGGCATGGCGAACCAAAATCTAAACGAGTTTCAATGGTGTACTCAAAAACGTGGTAACTTCAATTTAATAGTTTTGAGATGTCGAAACAAAACAAAACCCGAAACAGCCAATCCTACATATGAAGTACTGGTTAGAAATATTGGCAAAAATATTTTTGCTGAAATCAAAACCCCGTATAAGCCGACACGCAGCCGGCCAACGAACGACGAATAGAGAACAAAAAAAAAATATAGCAAGCTGATGTGCGAAACCAACGTGAAATTTCACGTTGAATCACTGATAAGTCTATTCGTTTTCATCAAAATTGTTCTCGTAATATGTGGAAACAAGTAAAATTATGCAGCGATGGTTTTCATATTGGTACAAAAAAAATAATTTGTACATTTAGGTTATTAACACATCAAAAAATTTACATGAATAATATATAGCTAAGGCTAAGCAAGAGCTCCTGCCTAAGTAATAACAGCCACACGTGTCATTCATTTGGTAAAGGTACGCTTGCCGGGGTTTGTCGGTGGTCAGTTTTACGTACCAAGACCACTTCTTGCTTCGGAAAGCACGTTAAGCCATTGGTTCTGGCTGTTATTCGTAAATGTGTTGTTAGTCGATAGGTTGAAAGAAGCCCGAATGTCTGACAATCAGTTTTACCAAGGGGTATTGGATTGCCCTGTATGATAACCTCCCCAGAGGTCAGAGGCAGTCGCTTTTCTTAAAATTCTCGTATTCAGCTGAATCCGGTTAGACTGGAAGTCGACCGTAACACACTTGGAGAATTGCTAGGTAGATGATGACATATAAAAATATCGATAAAAATCTCTAAATTATGCCGGAAACCGCAATAAAATCCACTCTGAAGTTTAGAAAATCAAAGCAGTCATATAGATAGACACAAAAAGCGGCTATATTTTAATCAAAATATACATATTACTTATCTACGTCATGCAAATATTTACAGTATGTTCTAACTATGGAATTTAATTCGTAACTACAGAACTGTTAGCAGAATCAACTTCAAATGTGATAATCAATTACTAAAACTCCACTACAACAAAGCAAGTTTCACAAAATTCTATCTTAATTCCAGATATTTCTCTAATTTATTTAATCTGAAAATTCGTTTACATGATGTAATTTTAAATTAGTTTTCCGTTTACATTTCTAGAAGTAAAATATTTTTTCTAATTCTGAAAAGACAAAGTTTCTTCCAAGTTATTTAGTTTTCAAGGGAATTGGAACTAACAAAATATTCCAAGTTGAATAATTTTCAATACTTTCTGTTATCTTTATGTTGGCAGGATTTTGATGAGTTATTCAAATTATTAGATATGTTATTCTCATTTATTTTTGTGCGAACTGTTTCTTGTTCAAAATCCATGCTACATATTTGGTTTCTTCATGTTCTTCATATAAAACCTATTAATGATACCACTCATTAATATTTTGTTAATTATTATTACCAAACATAAGGATATTTTCACTATATGTAGTAAAACAAAACGGCAGTAAGGTACGCATAACTTGAGCAAAATACAACAGTTACTAACGCTTAAATAAATGATTTTATATCGAATCCAGGTACATAGGATTGTGATCAAACATACTTTGTTTCAAATATACGGTTGTGAGCGCAGAATTGGGATACGGGTAAACAATAGTAATAATAGCTCCTATCACTTCTCAACACTTTATTTTTACATGTCAATTATTAAAACTGCTGTACTAATTAAGATTCTGAACACAAAAGGAAACAATGAGCAGTTTCTAGGCCAGTTTGTGTCAGGGCCACGCCATAATGATCACTACCGCTCCATGGTCCGTATCAGACGCCATACTCTATGATAGACTCCACACAACGTTAGAGAATGTGTCTCATTTAAAGTGTTCTCATGGAACATTAAATAAAAATAACTTCTAAATGTACAACAAATTTAAGGATTGATTTTAATAAAACTCGTTCGAAGCTTTATTACACCTACTCAATTCTATTTTTAAAAAGATTTTTACGAAGCAATCCTCATACATTCACAGTGAAATCAGAGGCTACGTATATATATGCCTTTTAGTCTATATTTAGAAGTTGAATAAAATATCTTTAGTATTCAATACAATTCGTATATATATAGCAGTATATATATATAGCAGTAGGCATATTTCACACTGTGACGTTTCAACACAAATATTTAAAGACAATTAAATCCTTAATTCGTTACAATTAAGATAATCATTCTTGTAATATATATGGTACCGACTTACCATTTTTAAACCTTTTTTTTTCGTGGATGGGAAATTATCAAATGACGTCTCCCGCTCTGGGTGGAGCAGAAGAGCGTGTCAGATTTTTACTGAGTTAAACCCACCCGTGTTCCTTCAGTTGCCCATATGCCAGGGCCATATCAAATCTCGCAACCTTGGCAGACAAATCTCACAACCATGGCAGACCGTTTTCATACCTAAGCCCGATTTACATTGTAACATTATTCAATATGATTCTTACACTATTTTTCTTACAGGAACACCCCTACACGTCAGTAACTTGTCAGAACTGCTATGAAGACCGTGCAGATAAGCTGATCATCTGGGAGCCATATCCTGCAGGAAAGTCACCCAACATAACAGCACCAGGGGTCAGCACTACCCCTCTTCCACTCCACTTAGCTGTCCAGCGATCCCTAGGCTCGTGTCTATGCGCCAAACATGCAAACGCAGTGTCCAGAGCTAGACCCTACAGAGTTGTTTCATCAGGTGAAAGCTTGAATCTCCAGCTCATAGTAGATAATGCCCACGCTGCGGCGTCATACTTTAAAAACCCCTCACCACTCTTTGAAGCGCGCTACGAGTTCGTCCATGGTCCTCTGTGTGGACCAGCTGTATTGGCAGCAGCATCAGATGGCGAAATCGTCTACCCTCATTTAGAAGCCCTAGGTTACATGGAACCACCAAAGAGGATACAGTGCATTTGGGATCTTGAGATCGAAGAAAAGAGGGACATCTGGTTACACTTCGAAAGTATCAAGTTTGCTTCGCGCCATTGTGAAGATGGTAATATTCAGATATACTTGCCTGGACGGTTAGATCCCTATTTATCTGTATGTGGAGACAACGTTACAGAAACTGAAAAGCTGCCAATATTGTCAGCAGGAGAACTTGGATTCGAATCTTTAGATGACCCGTTGGTGATTGAAAAGGAAAAGACGAGGTCTATTCGTATAGTCTTCATCGGTAGCGCATCACCAGCTAGAGCTGCCTTCAAAATTGCCTGGACAGGGCTGTACCATCTACCCAAGAATTCTGATGGAACTTTAATGACGTCACGCTTGGTTGATGGAGAAATGAAATCCTCTGATTCGAGTCACAACTGCGATTTCATTTGTCCTGGTGAAGCACTATGTATTCCAGCCAGATTGATCTGTAATGGTGTAGTTAACTGTCCAAATGTGACATCAGGAGATCGCAAGTTCTGGACAGCTGATGAAAAGAGAGCTAGAGAAGCGTATTCTGAGGACAGTCTTCGCCGTTTGGGATATTTGGATTTGTTAGGAGGATTGCCATTGGGTCAGCTACACGACGAAGCACCTGAGCTGTGTGCGAGGGCTCGGAGTGTGGGGGGTGGTGACTGGACGGCGCCAGCGCTGGGCGCGGGGCTGGCTATCGCCGTGGGTGTGTGCGCGCTGGGCGCGGCGTGGCGCGCGTGCTGCCGCAAGCGCTCGGCGGACGAGGAGTCGCTGGACTACTGACCCGCGGCGCGCGGTGCGCCGCCCGCGCCGCCGTCGCTGCAGTCGCGCTCCACGTCGCGGGAGCTGCCGCTGGACTGGAGCCTCCATTGACAGACGCTGTATTGAGCCCCGGAGCCCTCCTTTGTTGATTACTGAGAACCAAGTTCTTTACTTGTTATTGTTACCCGGATAATAGTGAATATCATAATACCTAAAAGTTCACAATCCTGTCAATTTTCACTAAGAATTTTTCTATAAATATCCCTGTATAAAGACAGTAGCGAGCAGTTGGCGTTGCGTGTTCGAGGGAAATTTTGGTGATGTAGAAAATTTACGATTGAGGTGGATCAGTCTAATTTGTTAACAACGACCATTGTGTGGCCAAAAAAGTCCCTGTAACTGCTTGGAGCTGTCATTATATTTCTACTCTACTTAAGTACGCCAATTTTGAATGTACTTTATTGAAGACACGCCTGATATTTACCGTGTTTAATTTTAGGAGGGTAAGATTCCAGGCGCTCAAATTTGACGACGTTGTTTTGTAATTACTGTATATAACCTTAAAACTAAATTTAACTTAACATTAATTGATGCTTCAAACGAACGATCATAGGTTAGGGCAAGGTGATAGTAGCCAAACAGTTAAGTCATTATCAATTTAGGTAGTAATAGTTGTAATGTTTTTATAACATGGCATAAGTATTAACATTCCTGTAACAAATTAAAGGGATGTGTTCAATTTTGTGGTTAATAAACTCATTTTGTTAGGCATCACGTTGACCTCTATCATTATGTGCTCGTAAAAGCATCGCCAAGTTCACAAAAGGAAACATTTTAGTAAATCGATCTTAAAAACATGTTGATTTGAAATTTTTGACACTCGTAAATAACCATTTCCCATATCAATATCGTCAAAAATGCTCAATCAAATTATACTCGTAACTTGAGACAAGAACTTGGCGTATTTTACGTAAACACTGGCTTCAAAGCGATTTGACTGACTGCGAGCATCGTATAATCTACTCGTTGTAATGTAAATATATTTGACTAGCCATTAAGATCGTTACTAGTTTAAGTAATAGCAGATATTGTTGATTTCTCGTCTATAATGTCATCTAAAGTTGAAATATACTATGATTTGTAATCTAAAAACTTTGTCAAATGTTTCATTTGTAATACCAGCATTGATATCATTTTCTTTTTTAAACAAAATGTAGTCATCTGTTGTTATTACTATCTAATTTGTTTAAATAAGTAAGTGCTCCGGTCTTTATATGTATTTCTTCAGTTTCCTTTAGTTATACTTCTTCATTAATTTAAAATTCTATTTTTATTTAATAATCATTGTTATACCTTTAATATCAAAACTGATATTATTATTAATTTCATTGGAATCGTTTTAATTCCTTAATTAAAAGAATGTTTGAAGAATACAATTTATACTGTAGCATGAGCTGAGTTTTTACTATGCTAGTGCACACTATTATTATCTTCCTCAAATACATTAACAATGCTGAACTATTTTCCATTGAATAAAGGCATTTCATCACTTGAGAACCGTGTTTTGTCTCTTTCTTTACTGTTTTCTATCTTAGTCTTATAAGTGTGACAAGAAATCAGTGATATTTGCCCTCTAATATAAACAGTACGCACTGCTGTTAGCTACGATTAATTCTGCATTTGCAATAATTTATCATCATGTAACATTTATTTATTAATTACATATATATTCTTTGCACTGTTAGCTGTTAGATTGTTTTCACTGTCTTTATGATAAATGCTTTGGATTAAATTTACCATTTGAATCGAGTATACCATTGTATTTTGGTATGAGCAATATCTGTTAGACGTTACTATAGGTGACGCATTTTAGCAAAAGCGGTCATTGACCCACCTGTTTCTTAGCATTACAAAAACTGAAATGACGTCCGTTAACGTTATGAATAAATATCTATATGGTTTTCAACATGTTTCAATAACGAACCACCATACATAGTTTATTGTTTAAGTTCTTACGGAGATATACTAGAGATAGAGCAATGTCCACCAATGTCATGAGAACTGTTCTTTTAGGCTACACTAAACTACTATTCCTTTTAGTCTAGGGTTAACCTTAGACTAAAAGATATGTGATTTATTTCTCCCATCCGGGAGTAGCAGTTCCATCTTCCGCGGTCAGCCGCCACGTCGCCACCACGAACTTATCTGAACCAGTGGTCGAAAATGTAACTAACGAAATCACTTACGAAACAAAAAACTTTAGTCCCTTAGCATGAACTTTGGCTTGGCATTATGTTAAACTACTATAAAAAACAATCACATTTTTTTCAATAAACCTTTAACTATTGTACAGAAAACTTGACAAGCTAATTACTGAAAGTCTTAAGAGTTTGAATGCGCGACTATTTTTCCTGTTTTATTTGAAAAATCTTTTAAAGTTAAACAACTCTTCCACAATATTAGTTGTCATGGCAATAATGACATTTGGTTTAAATAGTGTAATATGTCTTATTTATGAAATAATATTATGTATTTATGTAGATTATTTTATACTTTGTGAATGTGAGAACGTTGTAGGCCTTGTAGACTGTAGACAATTTTCTTTCTTTTTCAGTACCTGGTACTTGTTGATGGGCCTACACCGTCCTCCCATACTATTAACACTGTAATTTGAAACAATTGTAGAAACGAATTATTTTTAAAAGAGTAACCGTGGAGTTTCTTGCCGGCTCTTCTCCATAGGAACCAACTATTTGGAACCGTGCACCTAGCTTCTGACGTTTCATAAGTGCCCATGTAGGTTTATATGAAATAAAAATATTTTGATTTGATTTGACACTAGTTATACTTAAAAAAGTACTAAATATATTTCAGTTTTTTTTTTACTGTGTCCCTAGTGTGAGTTTCTTTTAACCATCTCGATCTAAAGCATAGAACGCGTTCTGCACTCCGATTGGTCCTTCACCAAACTAGTACCAATGAGAGCACCGAAAGGCATCGATGCGTTTGCCATCTCTAGATGGTAAAAAGAAACTCACACTAGAGCCACTGTATACATAAGAAATGGAAGGTGAACAATGGCAAAGTATATTACTAATCATTGAAGGTCTGAAGAAGTGTATTTAATTGTAAACATCTTTAGGCCTTTTTAAAACAGGTATACCTGTCTGATGTAGCGTTATAATGGATATTGCTCATACTGCTGCTCCTTTATTTTAAGTACAATCATAAAAATTAGAGCGTAAAAATTGTTTGCAACAATAATTTAAAAAGCTTTATTTTGACAGTAATTTAGATTTTGTTAGCAATTACCGGATGGGTAATGTTAAAAAAATAAAAATATATTTTGTACAAATATAAAGTTTTATTTATACGTTCCGTCCCATTTCATCCGTTTCAGTCCAACACGAAAACGCCTTCGCCGAAAATATCGAATCCAGTCAACTGCGGGTCTATCTAAGAACGAATGTGTAGGTATTTAACTGATTCTCTAAAAACTTGTTAACCCTCTAATAAAGCCCAAAAAGATTTTACTAAAAACTTTCTAGGATTCTTCTCAGTGTAGGTCGCAGTAACTAATCTTAGTTCCTCAGAGAGAATGGGTTAGGTTAGGTTAGAACTGGTACTGAATCGTGATCGCTCACAATGGACCTTATTAAAAGCCCAAAAGTCAGTTTCCTTACGCGATCGAATCAGTAATGAATAGGTCTGCAGACGAACAAAGGTAACTGACCTACTGAATTGCCAAACTTAAGTGGTAGTGGACTGGGCACATTGCTCGCAGAACAGACGGCCGATGGGGCCGAAAGGTTCTGGAGTGGTGACCGCGCACCGGAAGCCTTAGAGATGAAATGCTTCCCACCTGGTGGGCCGATGCCCTTGCGAAGGCCGCAGGATTCCACTGGATGAGCGAAGCACAAAACCGCTCGAAGTGGGCGGAGTTTGGGAAAGCAGCAGTTGCCTTTTTTCGGCTGAAATCAGCTGAAATCAGCTGAAATGATGAATGACGAGGTTAGAACTGTGTCTGGCCACGTGCGAGGTAAGCGTACGAAGTGAGTTGTGCCACGGCTGGCGTGCGCATCAACTTGGATGTACAAACTGATGGTAGTTATTTTGCTATTTAGTATTTTTAAGAACGCAAAATAGGTATTATTTAAGATTCGCAGGACTGCATCATTTTATTATTGAGTTCAATAACATTTTTAGGAGCGCAAAATGCAAATTGAGATTCGACTAAAAACATGTCTGAAAATATTACCTGTTTTATTTACATAATCAGTTCTGCTCTCCGATCCGTCTAATCTTTGACTTATGATCAACAATGACCAGATGACCTGACGAGATCCACCCAGAACAGACCAATATGAAATTTTTTATCAAACTAAATAAATTTGTCTGGTATGATGAAGATTCATGTTTTAGATCAAGTTACAACAGAAGTAGCCTATAAAGCATAGGCCCCTTGGCTCCCAAACTAGGTTTATATTTGTGAATTGGGAGTCAGTGTTCTTTCCTTATAAGTCATAACAGCTGAATAAAGGAACAACTTTTAAGAAAAAAACACAAAATAATAATCTTTAAATGTGTGTGATGGTGTGTGTGTTTGTGGAGGGTCAGGTGCATCTATGAACATTTTTAGATTATTTTTTTTTGTGGGTGGGAAATCATCAAAATGACGTCTCTCGCTCTGGGCGGAGCGGGAGGGCATGTCAGACTTTTATTGACTAAAACCCACCCGTGTTACCACATATGTTCGGGCCGCGGTATCTCTTTGGAACAAATCTCGCGATCCGGGCAGGCATCAGTCCTAGCAGACCCCTTCAGTACTGCTGACATCTCTTTGAGGCGCGTGTGGAACACAACGCGCCGCTGAACTGAGCCTGGTCCTTACCGGGCGGCGAGCTACCCATTGCTCGCCGCCTGCAATGAAGATGTAATGTTTGTGTATGCCCATTTAGTAAGAGAGAATAGAAGGTTTTCTATAGTTTTTTAAAGTAGTCGAAAAGTACAGTTCAATTTGTCAACTTTTCAAAAACCGGTTGTAAGTTAGCAATATCCCGAAACAGAACAGTCAGGCTACTATTTCACGACATTCGTTTCATGATGTAAACCCTGTTTAAGAATCACGCCATTATTTACAAAGCAATAAGTACACGAACGCAGATAAAGCCTTCACAAACGCAAAGCTAATGTCTCATACATTACAAACCATCACGCTCCCTCGGGCGATTATTCACAAAATTATTTATAGCAACAATATTTCATTGTATCTGTAACATTCAGGAATACATAAATCGTATACACGACAAAGAGCACTTAAAATCTATAATACGATAGCATTTTTCATAGCCGTATATCGTATTGGTGGACGTTGTTTGCAAATATTGAGGCACCTGCCCGCGGGTGCCATTTTATTTTTATGACACATTTTTATTCGTGTTCTCTTTTTGAAATGAAGGGTCTGTATTGTGACGTTTTAAACGTTATAATTGAACGTGAATTGAACGAATGGAAGTAAATTTTAAATTCGGATCCGTTTTTGGGTCGTTTTACTTTTCTACCGACAACGGTCTGTCCTTCGTCTTGTTATGGTATCTCGTTGGAGTATTAATATTTACGGTATTTTAATTTTGTTCAAATAAACGTCCGTATTTTTCTTATGTATTAATATTATGTCATTTTTCATTTTCTCTAACCAGCATATTTAATAAGTCTTTTTCCCTTAGAATGCCGTGACAGAGTGGTAAGCCGAAATGTGGTCTCCACAGAAAAAGGCCACTTGGACACATTATTTTTCTAAAACATCATTTAAAAAAAAATTAGGCAGAAAGAAAATTTTAATTAGTACGAGTGAAAACACAGATGCAATTTTTTTTAAATCCCACACAGAACACCCAATTATGGATAGTTAAAAAACAAAAAAAAAAAAAACTTTGTTTCACTGTCGTGTCGGTAGAAGAGAACGACCCTTTTATTGTACTATACAACGTGTTCCTCTTGATTTTCCATTACTCTAGGGTATTAATGATACCTACCATGTCAAAGAATCAACTAGCTTACATGTTTATAAAAAAATAATAAGTAAATGATTTATTCTTGAAAAGGGGTGTAAGTTTCATTAATAAGTACGAGTCAATCATTTTCATTCGAACCAATAATTCAAATTTAAAGCTAAGTAAATGCGACGTTATCATATTTCACGTAAGGGTTTTACATAAATTATCGTGACTCCGAATTATTTTATATAGAAAAGTTATAGAAAAAAGATACTCATATGCCAGATGATTCTTGGAAATGAGCGCATTTTTACCTTAGAATTATGAGAAATCATAAAAAACACCTAGTCTACATAGGGATGTATAATTTATTTTGTCTTTAGTCGCTGGTTCATAAATTACCTTCCTAAAAATATTCGTTACATCTTCAACAATATTGAAACGTAAGTATCGAAGCATATCGAACAGATATAATAATAATCCCTATATTAAAGCTATATTAAAAACTAGAGGAAACTTTCCAAAGGAAAAAAATGGACATCTAAGAATATTGGATAGATTTTTGCCTTGATTTTCTTTACTACACATAAGTGTCTAGTAAAGGAAATGTTATTAAAAATTGCACTGAATTTACTAAATAGAATATGTTATTTATTCCTACAACAGAATCGCAATATTCCATTCAAACAATGTCACAGGAATACGATTTTAAATAAAACATTTTATTTTCATCCGAAGAATTGTAAATAAAAAGCACAATGCTATTCACTCATGGATTGCAAACTAAAATGTTTATTGTACTTTTGACGGAAAACTCGCTGACGGTAAAATAGGGTAGTTTTATGGGAATATACATGCATACCTATATTTGCCTATCCTTGATTTAGCTAAAGACCCGGACAATCATAATATTTATCATCATCAGATTTTAGCAGTCAACGACCGGACACAGGCCACACCATTCTACTTCTTTCTTGGCAACTCTTATTCAGCTGCTCCCAACCACCCTGCAAAGATCTTAGACATGGGTAGGCTAGGACCTTAAGACGCCATCCAACTAGTTAGGTTCTGGTGCTCAGGTTTTGAAGTCTTAGCACAAACGTGCGACGCAAACGTGTCGCAAAACTGAAATCTATAGCATTTTGCAACAAGCACCGTGATTATCTCCCAAAACTGTTATTTTAAGCAACTGCCTTCCAAAAAAAACACTACGACGTTTGAAATAACTTGAATTTCGGAAGTCGGAAGTATTCTAATGTTTGACCACCGACTTCCGAAAGTAAAGAAATTTTTGTCATTTTGTAGCGTTTTTTAATTTGAGTCGGTTGTTATTTTTAGCAAAATGTTGTAGAGGTCAGATAGGCAGTCGTTCCATGTAAAATACTAGTAGTCAGCTGCATCTGGTTAGACTGGAAGCCGACCCCAACATAGTTGGGAAAAGGCGAGGCAGATAATGATGCTATTTTTATTAGCAAAACAGTTTTTTATTTCTCACCTTTTAGTGATGTTGCCTACTCACACTAATTCGTATTACACAATTGGCCACGTAACCAACAGAGACAGGAGGGGTATAAAAAAATCATCACGATACACGAAGTGGACGTATTATTGAAACTAAGGCAATAACTACCCTAGCAAACTCAATAAAATTTATGTGGAACCGACCACATTAATTAAAAAAGTATTTTGGAAATCGGTCCAACATTCATTAAAATATACAAACATAGAACTTCCTCCTTTCTTGAAGTCGGTTAAACACAAGCTAAGGTGGCATTGGGCTGGCCATGTTTGTCGATGGACC
The DNA here is from genome assembly GCA_947507805.1 of Aporophyla nigra. Taxonomy (NCBI): domain Eukaryota; kingdom Metazoa; phylum Arthropoda; class Insecta; order Lepidoptera; family Noctuidae; genus Aporophyla; species Aporophyla nigra. The sequence goes on along the minus strand of OX382297.1, from coordinate 22,777,908 downwards.
GATGGCCAGTAGAAAATACGAGTCCTGCACACGTAACATGACCACCATAGAAAGAACTTTTGTCTATTCTTGGTAGAATTGAGATAGAATTGTCATGCTACGCCAGCATAAAACGGTACAAATAACTCAACAATCTTTAATTCTGTCTTTAATCTTTCTACAATCTGTAATTTTGTCTATTCTTCCGTCGACAAAACCCATTTCTACGGTGGTCATGCAACGCGTGCTGGAGTGGTGACCGCATATTGTCAAGCGTTGTATGGGATGCCCCTCAGCTAAATAACCCGACGACCTTAAAAAGGTGGCTGGCAGAGGCTCATATCCACCAATAGACTGCGATAAACTGAATTGATTGATATGAATAAAGTCTTTAAACTAAGTAAAAAAAAAAAGTGTGCCGTCGCGGGACGCCTGGCAGATGTGAAAAATCGAAATTATTTTGTAAAGATGATATTTATAAAGCATAGGTACTTTACGAAAGGAAATAAAATATATAGTATAATCAAAAATAACATATTAATTATATGTTAATATGTTAATTATCAAAATTCGGACTACTCTGTACCACTCTAGTCTGAAGCACCAGCTTTTAAATAAAAAAACTACATGGTCACCCATCCAAAGGCTGACCTTGCGAAGTGCAACGTAACCTAGTACGCCTGCGACAAAACGCCACACATAAACTAAATGGTCACCCATCCAAACGCTGACCTTGAGAAGTGTAGCTTAACCTAGCGAACCTGCGACACAAGGCAAAACAAAAACTAAGTGGTCACCCATCCAAGGGATGACCTTGAGAAGTGTAGCTGAACCTAGCAAACCTGCGACACAAGGCAAAACAAAAACTAAATGGTCACCCATCCAAGGGCTGACCTTGAGAAGTGTAGCTGAACCTAGCAAACCTGCGACACAAGGCAAAACCAAAAATTATTTTGTAAAGATAATATTTATAAAGCATACTTTACGAAAGGAAATAAATTTGGTATAATAAAATAACATATTAATTATAATTATGTTAATTATCACATCAAAAAAAATCGAATCGATATTGGAACTTTGTTGCCTAAGTCCACTAATGTTCAATATGGGCCCACTGTGCGTCGCCACGCTCGCCACTCCAAAATTTAGGTCTACCCCTCGCCTATAGATGTTTCACATCTAAAATATTTCATACGAAATGAGTATTTCGATTTTTAAAATCGTTTGAAATTACTTAGGTACTTTCCTTTTACTCCGCGTGTCCGAACCCACATGTTTAAAAATGTATACATTCGCCATAGCTTCTCACGTTCCAGCTACGGGCGTTACACAACATTTTCAGACAAATATTTTACGTGGACGCACGGATATTGACCGCACACAAATTCGTGGTGAAGATACTGTTGCATGTATGAACCATACTCGAATTCAATATCTATTCGTACCATATACAGTTAGATAGGAAAAGGAACCTTGTGCGAGACAAGGTTCCTTTGGCTCCTTTAGTAATAGGAAAATAGCTAATCGTCCTATTTGAGCAGAATAACGAACTATTACGGTAATAGCTTCCCTTTACCGAAGCATAATTTCCTTTTTGTCATACTTCACAATTTTGAGCGTCAAGGTGTTTCTTGAATTATTTTTTTTTTTGGAATGATATCTCGCAGGTCAATCTATGAGGTTGTCGGCTGCTTAACCGGACTCGCCTGTTGCTATAATAAATTAAGGCCTCCAGCCAGGGCTTAAAAACTTAAAACTAGAGCGACTACTCGCTAAAGGCAACCCATGTGGGGTACGGACCTCGGCTTAGGGCATAGCTGGTAGATGGAGGGGCTGGATCTGAATGATTATTATTTAGGAACAAATTTAAAGCTACGCAGTGCGGGCTGACTCGAGCAAGGGTCGGTCGGGATGATTCCTCCAACTCTGACGATGGTGCACAATATTTAACATTCTTGCCATGTTTTTAATATTAACCAGCCAGCATTTTGGAAGCGGAGTCGCCTTTCCAGAGTGCGCTGAACGATTACTATTGCTGTTTTTGTATCTTTTCTGTTATATTTTTCACTAGCTTCTGCCCGCGACTTCGTTCGCGTTAAATTTCGTGTTCCCCCGACCCTCCCCGTCGCGTCAAATTGCCAACCTGTGCGATTTTCCCCGTTTTTGCAACATTTTTCATTACTGCTCCGCTCCTCTTCGTTGTAGCGTGATGTTATATAATATAGCCTATGTTACTTGCAAATAATGTAGCTTTCTAATGGTGAAAGAATTTTTAAAGTCGGTCCAGTAGTTTTTGAGTTTATCCATTACAAACAAACAAAAATACAAATCTTTCCTCTTTATAATATTAGTGTAGATATTACGCATTTTGATTGTGCAAAATAAAGATTTTTTCTTTTTTTATCTATCTTTGTTTTAGCGTCATCCGTAGATGCTATTTAGGCACTCGTCGCACCGCCGACCAGGAAACCATTAGCTATCAACGATCATTTTGCTCAAAAAATTGTACAAACAATTGTAGACCGTGCCAAAGGTGGTAGGTGTAAGTAAAGAGATACATTTATTTGTAATAATACTAGCTTTTGACAGCGGTTTCGCCCGCATGAAGGTTAGAAACTATCCCACTGCAACGTACTATCGAGATAAAATAATTCTGTGTTAACCCAAGTTAAATGTGTGCAAAATTTCATCCAAATCCGTTTGGCCGTTTTTGGATGATTGCGTAACAAACATCCAAAACTTTCACATTTAAAATATTATAGTAGGTCTAAACAATTAATATTTGAGGTTCTTAACTAAATCAGCATAACAGAAATTCATTCAGAAACGTAACTTGTTTTTTTTTTACGGCTATAATTGTAAATATGATACTTGGTTAATCCTTAGCCTTATGTAGAATGACCCTGACAGCTAAGTTTCCCCGATGAGATTTTTTCGGAATAGACCAACTATTTAAGATTCCTTCATTTTATTTCATAATGTCGTTCAGCAGGTGTACACAATAGAAGCGAAGAAATGAATAAAAAAGGGCTTAGAGAAAATCCTCAAATCATTTTATCGTCTTTATTTCGTCCTAATTCAAAAGTCAAACACACGATTCCCGGTACGTACATTTAATTAACTTTTCGACCCGCCCCGGACGGTTGAACTTTCCAAGAAGTTTTATTAGTTTTTCCTTTCTTTTTTTATAGATCTTTCTACTTAATGAGTTGGAGGTATTAATTGGTTGGCACGTGCAGCTGACTTGGAACTGGACGCTGCTTACAACTTAGTTATTTATATTTAAGTGACGGGGAAGTCCAACTTTGGTGGCAGTGTTGTTCCCGACTAGTAAACTACAGCTTTATTAATTTACTTAAGCATTTTCAACAATAGTCTCGTTGGTGTAGTGGTCGCGAGTGCTACAACTGGGCATGACGTCCATGGTTTGATTGAGGTTGGGCAAAGTGCTATTGAGTTTTTCCAATAGGAACTTCTCAGTAATGTCGATGGCACTTTTCAGGTGCGTAGTACTCTTAACCGGCGTGCGTGTATGACCAGGTATTCATTATACATCATTTCAGCCGAAAAGAGTCCACTTTTTGACATAGGCATCCGCAAAAGCACCGCCACTTCGACCGATTCTGTGCATTTTTTAGGGATTTACCATGGCTCGCCACGCTCGGCAGGCGGATTGGTGATCGCAGTACGTTGGTACCCTGCAGCATATCTGGTAGTCTAGTAACAAAAGGACAATAGTGGGAGCAGGTCATGGAGATCCTGCGCACATTCTCCGATGCTCTCTGGTAAGTCCCTTAGTGGCCTTTTACTACACTCACAGGAAGAAATGGCACCAGATGACCACGTATATGAACGTACCTAAATGAAGCAAAAGGAGTAATTGAGGATCGTAGCAGGTTTCGTTTTGTAGTTTTTGCCTACCCTTGTTAGAAAAAGGCTTGAGTTTATAAATATGTAAATATAAAAACGCACACGTCCGTGTTTATGTAGGATCTGTGATAGCTGTTACCTGACCCACCCTGTCATTAGCTACAATGTAAATATACATTTCGTACTTTTTATAAACTTATTAAGTTTATAAATCATCATCTGCCCAGCCTTTTCCCAACTATGTTGGGTCGGCTTCCAGTCTAACCGGATGCAGCTGAGTACCAGTATTTTACATGGAGCAACTGCCTATCTTACCTCCACAACCCAATTACTGGGTAATACGATACCCCTTGGTAAGACTGGTTGTCAGACTTTCGGGCTTCTGACGACCCGTAACGACTGTCTACATATACATTATGTACCTACTTTTTTTAAACTTAATAATGTATGAAAATAAACATCTAACATTCACACGCAATTAATCGAAAACGCCAAGAAATAAAAGAAAATAATTTCACCAGAGATTGCTTGAGCTACTATTATAAATCAAAATGTTCGTCGCACGCATTCACGATTACAGTAATGGCGCATAAAAACAATAATTTGCCGCAGAAAATTCCATTATTTTCTTGAATGGGGTCAATAGAACACCATTAAAGTTGCAATTGCGGTATTACGAGGATATTTAGTAAGTAAGTACCCAAGCCGACCTTACCCGACTGCGTCGTTGGAAGATATGTATGTATCTCAGAAGAGTCATGAGTACGGGATTTCCATTGACAACCAAACGCAAGTATGAAGTTGGCGCGCTTCGACAGAGTCTAGCCTGACGTACGTACGAGTTGACAAGAGCGGCTACGGGCGGCGTGGCACAGCTGTTTTGACCATCGAACATCGTGCGGGCAACAAGCGTCTAGAAACTGTCCAATGTTTCGTTTGGCGAGTTCAAAAATAACCTAAAAATCAGTAATCATCTAGAGCAGCCTTTCCCAAAGTGGGCGATAACGCCCCCTTGTGGACGCTGCAGGCCTAAAGGGGGGTGGTATTTCGACCCAGAAAAAAAAAATGGGGGCGTTGTGTAAGCTCTACACAACGCCCCCATTTTTTTAGGGGGCGTTATCGCCCACTTTTTGAAAGGCTGATCTAGAAAGTTTTTATTCTCACCCGCAACACATATCTACGTCCAGTAAAATGTTCAATATTGAAGAATCCAGCTCCAATCGGCCACTTGTTCCGACATGTATACAGTATGTAAACCACATACAGGGTGTCCAAGAACCTGGCGTCCAACTGGATTCCCACGATGCCCCAAGTTCTAACAGTACTCAGAAAAATATTTTAAAAAATCCACCCCATGTACTTACAGAATTATACTGATTTCAAAAAAAAAAGGGGAAATGAGCACCCTGTGACATACTTTTGAATGCTGTGACTGCTAATGCTGATAATTTCGATATTTCTTGGAGGTTTTGTAATCTAGGGTATTGCTGTGTCTAAATAGAATGTAAAAATAAAGTACTTATTGTACCATTTTAAAATAAAATATTATTTTAACTAAAGGTGATATGGAAAACTATTGAATTTCGCAACTTTGACCGACTGTAGTGTAAAAAAAATGTACCAAAATAGTATGGCAAGTGACGTCAAATTTTGACGCGTTTATTCCTCTTTTTAAAAAGGTATAATACTTACACATTAATTTGAAAAAAAAAAATTTTTGATAATATTTTTACTCAACAACCCAATTTTTACGATGTCTTACAGAATTCTTAGAAAGAAAAATTTACGACGAATTGAATCTAACCTCTAAAGAATTACTATTGTATGCTCATAAAAATAACAACAGGCCTCTCAAAAAACAGGTTAGACCGTAAGGGACGGTATGTGCATGCATCTCACCATAGTGATTCGTTATTACAACAGGAGGGAGCAAGACAGAAACTATCTTTGCGATTTGCTGGTTCTTCTTTATGGTACCCCATTATTCAGGTAAGAGTGAGGGAGAAAAAGGTTAGAGGTGCGAGTGAGATAGATAGTGATGCTATCTGGGATCGTGCTATTTAGGATAACAGTACGGTCAGTACGCGTCACTGCCTCCTGCCGTTACTACGCACCTCTCTCTTATTGTTACCATTGATCACATACTACGATTTAAAGCTTTGTTTATTGGACTCGATTACTCTTTGTGCTCTGGACTTTGAAACGAACTCTTTACGACGACCTTTGCCTGTGTTTGGACAGTTTGTGTTTTGTGTGTGCTACCATGGCGACCTACACTCCGCAAGAATACGCAAATATGCACTACATTTATGGAGAATGTAGAGGTAATGGACGAGCTGCAGCGAGACTTTACAGAGAAAGGTATCCGAGGGCTACGCGATATCCCGACCATCGAGTTTTCATTAATGTGCACAGATCACTATGTGACGGGCGGTTCCCCAATCAAGTAGCTGGTGAAGGACGACCCGTAAATGACTTCATACGCGATGAAGTTTTAGAGGCGGTGTCGGCAAATCCAAGCATCTCTGTGCGAGGAATAGAAGCTGATACGGGGATACCGAAGAGCACAGCACACAGTATTCTCCAAAAAGAAGAATATCATCCGTACCACGTACAGCGAGTGCAAAGTCTTTTACCTCGAGACTATCCGAGCCGAGTCGCGTTTTGTGAAACAATCCTGCAAAAACATCGAGAAGACGAAAACTTTATCGACAAAATTTTGTGGTCAGATGAATCAACATTTAAGAAGGATGGCTACATGAACCTACACAACTTGCACGAGTGGCATGTGGAAAATCCGCACTTGATGCGAGAAGATAGATCCCAGTACCGGTTCAAAGTGAACATGTGGACCGGTATTCTCTGTGGGAATATTATTGGTCCATTTGAGATGCCCGAGAATTTGACTGGCGAATCATATTTAAATTTTCTTCAAAATGATTTGCCAAACTTACTAGAAGAGACCCCACCAGATATGTGGTTCCAACACGACGGCTGTCCAGCACATTTTCGCGTATCCGTTAGAGAGTTTTTGGACGAGCAATACCCGAACAGGTGGATTGGGCGATCAGGAACAATCCCGTGGCCAGCCCGCTCACCTGACTTAAATCCGCTGGATTTTTTTTTCTGGGGAACTATGAAGGAGCTCGTTTATGCGAAGCCCATTAATGACATCGCTGACCTTCGTGAGAAGATAACACAAGCAGTGCAGGTGATACGTCAAAAAAGTTACTCGCGAAACATAAAGCGGTCCTTTTTAAGGAGAGTGAGAGCTTGTATTGCCGCGGGTGGTCAACATTTTGAACATTTATTGTAATAAAATATCTTTAAACTAACATTCTTTGCTTTTATTCTACTGGGAACCCATCTACCTGTGTGTATTTCCTTCTTGCTCACTCTTGGAACCGAAGTAAATAATAGTAGTAACATAACAGTTTCTAAGATAAGAAAGGGTCCGACAGTTACCGTTAGTAGGTAGGCACTTCGTAAAAATTGGGTTGTTGAGTAAAAATATTATCAAATTTTTTTTTTTCAAATTAATGTGTAAGTATTATACCTTTTTAAAAAGAGGAATAAACGCGTCAAAATTTGACGTCACTTGCCATACTATTTTGGTACATTTTTTTTACACTACAGTCGGTCAAAGTTGCGAAATTCAATAGTTTTCCATATCACCTTTAGTTAAAATAATATTTTATTTTAAAATGGTACAATAAGTACATTATTTTTACATTCTATTTAGACACAGCAATACCCTAGATTACAAAACCTCCAAGAAATATCGAAATTATCAGCATTAGCAGTCACAGCATTCAAAAGTATGTCACAGGGTGCTCATTTCCCCTTTTTTTTTTAAATCAGTATAATTCTGTAAGTACATGGGGTGGATTTTTTAAAATATTTTTCTGAGTACTGTTAGAACTTGGGGCATCGTGGGAATCCAGTTGGACGCCAGGTTCTTGGACACCCTGTATATGCAATAAATGAAACCACAAGTAATACTAGTCCACAGAAGTATAGCAAAATTAAATATTAAATAAAACACCGTAAATTAAAAAAGTGAAATTTTCAAACAAAATAAATATCAAAATAAATTCTATAAAAGTAAACACTCTGTTTAGAAAAACGTACCTTGATCTCAGAAAGAGCGGCAACTGCGCACGCGGGTGACATCCAATGGCGGCTTTTTTGTCGGCGCTGGCGTTTGATCGTTTGTCAATGTTCGATGAAATCAAAATTCAGTTAGTTCATTTTTACCGCCACGTTTTTATTTCGCTATAACTGAACTGAACTAACTAAATTAACTATTGCACATTAGTAAAAAAAAGTATAAACTTAAATTTTCAAATTTTCAAAATGTCCACCACGTTTCTGAATGCACAAGTTACATCGCCGCACAATGTTGTCCCGAAGCCTGCTCATCAAATTTCGTTCAGGATCCAGAGCCATGGCTTTTAATTTGTCAAAGGCAGCGAAAATACGATTGCGCAGTTCATCTTCGGTTTCGGAGACCCGCGAGTAAACTTCATTTTTAATAAAGCCCCATAAAAAGAAGTCTAGAGGAGTGAAGTTGGGCGACCGAGCTGTCCACCTGTGGGGGCCATAGCGCCCAATCCATTGTTCGCCGAACATGGTGTTAAGCCGCTCTCTCGCGACGAGTACGGAGTGTGGAGGAGCTCCGTCTAACTGGAACCATACCCGCCTGAAAGCTACCACAGGCAATCTTTCCAAATATCGTGCTATCGGGCCGTTAAGAAGATCTAGAAACTTCTGTGCATTCAGGTTTCCGTTGATAAAAACAGGACCGAATATTTGATCTCCGTGAATGCCTGCCCAAACATTAACGGAAAAACGGTACTGATGAGCTGATTCTCTAAATAAATGGGGATTCGTATGGCTCCAGTGACGCATGGTTTGTCGGTTCCACATGCCGTTCCGAGTAAACGTGCTTTCATCTGTCCAAAACACATCTGATAAAAAATTTTGGTCTTGAGAGATTTTTTCAAGTACCCAGCGGCAGTAAAACTCTCTAATCGGCTTATCACGAGGCAGCAGCGCCTGAACCTTTGCATATTTATAAGGACGTATTTTGTTCCTTTTCAGCACTTGATGTATTGTTCTATGGCTCACTCTAAACACACGCCCAGCTTGTCTAAGGCTGCAAGTTGGGTTTCGATCGAAATGGTCTAAGACTCGTTGTTCAAAAGAGGATGGAACGTGACGCGGAGCAACTCCTTCATGAGTGTTCGGCACTATGTGCTGATTTTCTCTGATCCTTTGGACAGCCCCCAGGATTGTCCGGACATTAGTAGGGCAGACACGAGTTGCGCCGTATCTCTCACGATAAGTACGTAGAGTTAAGGCTGAATTTTGGCGGCATTCGCCATACAATAAAACCATGTCTGTATACTCTGCAGCACTGTAAAAACTATGTTGTCTTGGCATTTTGTTAAAAAAACACACGGGTACACACACACAAGTCAAGTAGTGTCAATTTCACCGTAAAAAATAAATAAAAATAAACTTAAAAACACTATTTATACACACACAAAGTCAAGTAGCAAATAAGTGTCAATTTCACTTTTAAAAAAGTACCTATTTACGAGTATTAGTTTAATTTGCCAAAATCACTTGAAGCAATGCGCGCTATGAAATCTCTGCGAAAGTCACGATACACTATCCCGGAAGACAGCGGTGAACTGACAAAGCGAGACTACTCAAAAATGGCGAAAGTAATAAAAGTCATAATTTAGGGTTAACAGAGCAATTATCGTTTATCGATACTTTTTTACACTTACTTACCTACTACCAAAACAAGGCATTAAAATACAAGCATTTTTGTGTTATTCGATTGTTTTAATATTTTTAACGATTAACAAATTATTGATTGGATTAAGTATTTAAAAAAGTTTTAGTAATTTTGTACGATTGGACTTAAGATTTTGAATTTGAATTTGAATTAAGAAACTACCGTTTTGTGAGTGATTTCCTGACTAGCAAACGTGTAAGTAGGTACGATTTTTTTTTATAGTTTGCTTCTACGTAACTTATAAAATTGTTATTGTTTACTTCTACTTCATTAATTTTATCTCTAAATCTACTGAATATTTAACAAGAACTTACACAACACACTTATACTTAGGGCAGAGTGTTTTTAGAATTATCACAAGAACACGATAATTCTAATAAAAACACTACGCCTTAAGTATTTAAAGCTAAATAGTTTTTTTTTTTGTTTATCGATAATTATTCCCTAATAGTCAATAACAGGCGTCCTTACCTTACTCGCAAAATTCGTTCACAATAACCGCCGCCTTTGAAAAACGCCGCATGTCTCGAGCCGTCTGTTGCAATATACCGCCAAAGAGACACCGCTGCCTACGTACACCCGCAGGAAATGTTAGCGCGTGCCAGTGATGATAGGCTATGTTTGTGTAAATTGCAAAACAAAATTTCGGCCGTGGCAGGTCAAAAGGAAATTCCTAATTTCCAAGTACTAATCAGCTTCCAGTCTAACCGGATGCAGCTGAATGCCAGTATTTTATAACAGATTTCAAGTATTCATGTATCGAAAAAAATACAACATAAACAATAAATTTAATAATCAGCCTATAATGTTCCCTACACACATTGACTGCACAGATTTCCTGTCTGTGAGAGGGAGTAGGCCGTACCATCATAGTATTAAATTCCATACATTTCAAGAAACGAATGTATTTGCGTAGAGCAACGGCGGCGGCGGAGATCACACGGAGAGTCGGGCGATGCTGTCCGCAGCCTCCATACACACTTAGTTTGCGCACTCGAACGTTGAAATAAAATGTATTACATTTTAATATTTTTTTTCTTTTGTAATTGAAATAAACAATTTTTTTAAAATTTCATGTTGTCGTTTAGGTGTACCGATTTTACATTTTAGGCAAATAGGTAAGTAGAATACGTAACAGCGCGGCAGCGTCGTGATAGTTTGCACTGTATGGCAACGTCACTTTTCAATGTTCAAGGATTCAAGTTCATTGAATCATTGACCTAGTGATCCAATTCTACAGAGTGTTCAAATTTGATTAAAATTGGAACTCTAGTTTTTTACCTAATTACTGGACCGATTTCGTCCATTTTTTGTGTATCGTCAGAAAAGGCGATAAAAAGTATGTGGTTTAATTTATTGCATATATGTGGTACCCATACTGTATAAAGATACACACGCGTTGTCTCCCGAAAGATTGGGCAGAGGTACTTATAGTATTAACTAAAAGAGGTCCTATGTTAAAAAGTTGCGTCCATGAATAGCGTAATGTGGAGCTGGATATGAGCTGGACCGTGAAATTATGCTACTGTTTATGTAAAACAGTAGCATAATTTCACGGTCAGATCCCTGAATGGTCAGGCAAAGGTACTCGTATGTATAGTTCACCTAGATTTCGGCAGTTATGTTTAAGCCCCATATACTAGGGGCGAGTCCAGTATGATTAACGGAGCATAAATCCAGACTCCGGGCTGATACTGGGGATATTAAAAATAGAAAAACCCAATAACACTGCCTGACCTGGGAATCGAACTCAGAATTTCCAAAAAAGCAGTAAAGACAAAAACAAAACAGTAGGTAATTTACAGATTTGGCATAAAAAACAACAAGAGAAACAGTAGGCCTAATAAATTAAAGGTCCAAAGCTATTCAGAAAAAGCCGACAAATACAACTAACGTTCCGTAAAAAAAAACACCGATATAAAAAATCCGTGCCACCATAACTAACAGTAACTTCAGTTTAACACTTAAACAGTACCCTCCCGAAACGGTTATTACACTACAAATTCGCACAGCCGTTATGACGTCACATATTCGTAAAATGGCCGACAGAAAAAATATAAGAAACAATCAGCGAGAATTTACAGCAGCTTCAAGTTTAATGTGCCGATCCTGCGCTGTTATAATGACTCAAGGTGACCCGAGGTTCAAGTGATAAGAGAAGAGCGATTTTTGAGAACTGAAAATTGTGTCTCGTATCGGTGCGAACTTCATGAGAAAAGCAATAAGTCAGTTAGCGTTGTGGTAGTAGATATTGCGAAGTTACACGCTAACAGTAGTAATGATTTTTATTTTGATAGTTCAACAACATTCATTGCAGTTTTTACGGTTCTGAACAGACGGATTTTGCTAACTTATGAAGCAATGTATTACCAACATCCATCAACATGATTAAAATTGTGATTGATAGAATGTTACGCAATAAGGGTGCTGGACGTGTATTTTAGTACAAATTAGCAATGTATGGGGTTTTAATGCATGCCATCTCTACTATAATCTGGCTACTAAGTTGAGAATATCAAATCAATCCAGTACTAACCCCACAAGATCAAGATAAGTAAGTAATACGGTGGAGGTGTGCCCTGCCTGGGCGGAGCACCGCTGTGTCCTCGTGGAGGCGATCGGCGGCGGCGACCTCTCGCGTCCGGCCCTGGTGCTTGCCATGGTATGGAGCGAGAGGGCATGGGAAGCCGTCACCTCCTTCTGCGAAGCAGTAACGCTCGCGAAGGAGGAGGCGGGGCGCATGAGGGAGTGGCAGTCTCTGCGCCCTAACGTCCCTAGCCGCCACAGGAGGAGACGCCGCGGGCGTCGGGAGTCGATAGCGGACTCCCAGCCACCGTAGGCGCGAGCTTGCGGGCAGCGAGCAATGGGTAGCTCGCCGCCCGGTAAGGACCAGGCTCGGGTCGACGGCGCGTAGTGTTCCACGCGCGCCTCAAAGAGATGTCAGCAATACTGAAGGGGTCTGCTAGGACCGATGCCTGCCAGGGTCGCGAGATTCGTTCGTAAGAGTTACCGTGGCCCTGGCGTATGGGCAACTGAAGGAACACGGGTGGGTTTTAGTCAGTAAAAGCCTAAAACGCCCTTCCGCTCCACCCTAGAGCGGGAGATGTCATTTGAAGATTTCCCATCCAAAAAAAAAAAAAAAAACATCACAAGATCTACTATCTATGTTCAAGTCATTTACTTTTAATACAAAAAGAAATATAACAATACCCACTTGCTTTTCCAACTCACTTTACACATTGGCAGCATGGTGGAAATCGGCTCTCCTTGCCATAATAAAAAAGAATAGAACATGTTACTTAACTGACATTATTTCAGCAACGTTTTGTTCCTAAATCACTTACCCTTGATATGAATCGTGAACTCTCATTGCTCATCATATACCTGCTCATGTACCCTATGACATACCGCGACTGCAAAAAAGACTCACTAAATGGTCGAAGAGCAAAAGTTACGACGAAATGCTCCATGTAATCACATCACACCTTTCACGCCAACATTCACACCCCTACATTCTTCCACTTCAACATTCACACCCTTACATCACACACACCGTCACCTCACACATACCCCCCAACATCACCTCATACATACCCCACACACAAACATAACATTGTGTGCATTCCTTATTCTTTATTTATGTTTTGTTAGTTTTCTATTGTTAAAAGCCATGACATGCTTGTAAAATTATCGTTTATTCTCTCACACATACATATGTGAAGTCAGTGTAAACTGGAAGAGTGGGACCACCTAATACAAGCAAATCTTTGCTTAAGGTGAATCCAAACTCAACAATGTAATTTACGTAAGTTGATGAATAAATCTTCATCATTTTTATTTTTCATCATATCAATTATTTGAAAACTTTACTTAAAAGTAGGTATTGGTTGGAATTCAAACTCACTCTACCAAACTAACTTAAGTATCACTATCACTATTATTAACAATGTAAAATATTGATTAAAAGTTAATACTGTTTTCCAATACAAAGTAGATGTAATTATAATGATATTAAGTTCGGCAAATTAACCCCGTTTCAAAATAATTGCAGGTTGATATCGTTTGCCGAAATTAAATACTTTACTTTATTTTATAGTTGGAATTTCATATCTATACATATGTATGACGGATGTTCGAGCAGATGAGACACCATGTCGCTGCTGCGTATTGGCGCAAAAACGACAAAATGGATTTCTATACAATTTGACACAAATTAAACTGGATAACCTGGATTAAAACTTAAGGTAGTTTTAATTTCGGTAGTACGTTCCTGTGATATACAGGGTTATTTGTAAAACACCGGCAACCTCTCAGGTCTATGTTACTAACATCATAATCAACAACTTTTGTTCTGTGACTTTTAAAAATTCATCACATTTTAGTTTATCAGATTTTCAAAAAAAATAAAAATATTTAAATTGAACGCTCTAAATGTTACGGAGTCTATGCGAAGCAAAAGAAAGCGATAGTATATAGCAAGGGGAGCGGGGTTAGGGCGGCGGGGGCGCTTGAACTTGACCTATTTACAGGCAGCCGATTTTTGTATGAAAATCTGATGCACTAAAATATGATGAATTTTTAAAAGTCACAGAACAAAAGTTGTTGATTATGATGTTAGTAACATAGACCTGAGAGGTTGCCGGTGTTTTACAAATAACCCTGTATATTTCCCCCGAGCAAAAGCTAGTTTATCAACAGAATCAAATCGATCAAGAATTTACCTACCTTTTCAGTAGCGTCATTATAGTTAAACATTCTGTATTGAACCGGTTGTAATGAGACTGCTTAACTAAGGTCTTGATCTTCACATGGGCAACTGAAAGAACACGGGTGGGTTTTAGTCAGTAAAAGTCTGACACGCCCTCCCGCTCCAGGAGCGGCGAGCGGGAGAAGTCATTTGATGATTTCCCATCCAAAAAAAAAAAGGTCGATCTTTCCCTCAGTATTCTACAGCAATGATGATACATCTCTTGAAAGCGATTCAGATGGTCAGTGTCATTGGTAAAATATTTAACTTATCCCTGGAAGTGCAGAAATTCCATGGCGATTCCATCGTTCCTTCTAAACCCACAAAACGGAATATGAGGAATGGTGCCTCAGTGGTAACGGCCACGACTCACGACTTGTAAGGTTCGAACCCAGGCGCTTTACTTAATGTAAATTATTTCGTCAGCACTGTTCTCAAGTCCGTGAAAGAAAACAATGTAAGGAAAACGGCATGTCTTAGAAACAAAACATTGAAGACATGTGACATCTACTAACCCGCAATAGGCTAACTTGGTGGATTACAGTCCACTTCCTCATGAAGAGAGGAATCCTGTGTCCCAGCTGTGGGAACATTATAGACAGATTAAGTAAATTAAAAAACAAGAGCACGCGATGAAATAATAATAATATCTTAGGACAACCAACACACCGTTATCTGATCAGAAACTAGGCAGAGCCTGGACTATGGCAACCAAACAACTGATAAACACATACTTATATATTTCTAAATACATACATATCATAGATAAATTACACCCAGACACAGAACAAATGATTGTGCTCATCACACAAAGATTTGTCCTGGATGGGAATCGAACCCACGACCTCAGTCTTAGCAGTCAGGGTCACTAACCACTAGACTAACAGGCCAGTCAGGTAAATAAAATTCCTGCCGCCACATCTTATGTTAGAGACCAGTCCCAGTAGCAATACAGGGTGCTCGTAAAAAATGCGCTAAACATCCAACTCAGGCCGTAAACGCGAATAAACGTCTACGTTGTAAACGTTGAATAGTAAACCTTACCTCCAGGTGTTTGCTCAGCACTGAATATTCATGAATTGTAAACTCCAGGCGATAAATTCGTTACGTCTTATCGTTTATCTGTTCTCAATAAAGCTCGAGATTGTAAACACTTTGTTGTTTTCTCAAGTTGTGGATGTAGAACTTCTGCTAAGGATTTGCGATGACTAAGTCTAAGCACTGAATTTCGCTGTAAAGCGCTTTAGGCTGTGAAATAAATGGATCATTTTTCGGAATTCGTAGAATTGTTCGAGTATTTTGATCGTTTTGAAGACTTGCTTGGAAAGTTTTTAATAAGATCGCTATAGGCAAGGATCAAACATACTTTTTATAGGAGAATTATTTTCGCTTGTAATTTTTCTCCTTTTACAAGTGTTCGCTGGGTTATGAAATTCCATACAACATTGTATCTATCTATAGTAATACTAGCTGACCCAGCAAACGTTGTTTTGCCGGGTGAAAAAGAGTGAAAATTGAGGATTGTATGTATTTTTGCATGTTGTATCATAAAAAAATAGAAATTAAAAATTTTGTCTAAAAAATAAAATTTAGGGGTGGACTACCCCTAACATTTAGGGGGATGAAAAATAGATGTTGGCCGATTCTCATAGATACCGGATAAGCACAAAAAATTCATCAAAATCGGTCAAGCCGTTTCGGAGGAGTATGGCAACGAAAACTGTGACACGAGAATTTTATATATTAGATTATCATCACATGTGGCATCACAGTGGGCCCTATCTGAATACCAGCGCTGCGGTAGTTGTTTTTTTACAAATATCGCAGCATTATGCTGAGATAGGAGCCTTTTTGGCCTCGCACAGGTCTTATTCTTTTAATTTTTATATCTTTTACCATTTTGTTATTTGTTTTAATCCTAAACTGTGTTCTTTTTAATGTTTTCTATGTCCTGTGCGTGTCACAAATAAAATATTTTTCTTTCTTTCTTTCTTTCTTTATCAAGCTGAAGAGTTTTTTTTGTTTGTTTGGTAACACTATTTTTTAAAGTGTCATTAGCTGAACTTTAGATCTTCACTTGTTGCTTGCTACTCCAACAATTCACACAAGATTGTGGCAGCATCTACGAGTACATCACTATATGCGCACTACGCTTCACATTGATGTCTCACAAAATCCTACATCGCGCGCAAGCAGAGTTTACCGCGCGCCGAGAATATAATAATACAACGTCCCGACATCAGTCGTCGGGATAATCGTTCCAATCCAGCCCCTCTCTTGCTGCCCTCTTCCAGCGACGCCCTAAAACGATGTCCGTACCCTGTAAGGGTGACCCTGCCAGGGTCGCGAGATTGTTCGAAAGAGATACCGTGTCCCTGGCACGTGGGCAACTGTAGGAACACGGGTGGGTTTTAGTCAGTAAAAGTCTGACACGCCCTCCCGCTCCGCCCAGAGCGAGAGAAGTCATTTGATGATTTCCCATCCAAAAAAAAAAGGTACCCTTGGCGTATTGACTACACTGTAGTTTTAAGTTTTTATGACATGATTGAGGCTGGCTCAGGCAAGTCCGATTAAACAGCGAGGCAGCATTTGCAAAAAAACAATCTATAGACCGTAGCCCACCATCACTAGTCTCAGGAGGATCCTCTCTTTTCTATGTAGTATGAGAGCATTTTTTACCCTGTTCCTCATACCTCTGTAAGGTTCTAAAATGTTTCTATCCCTAAGTTTATAGGTTCTTTATAGTCGACCTTTGGAATTAAATCACAACAGTTTTATTTTACGAGACAGTATATTAAGTTCACTGTACGTTTTACCTTTCGTCTGCAAATCTGTTGAATTACTTGTCTGTCAGTGGCAGTCAATTAATTTCTTTATAATAATTAGCATTAATTTTATGCCTACACCTAAATGTTCCGTGTGTTGCCGAACGTAAGGAATAGCACCATCTCGTTCCTGGGGTATCGTAAGAGGCGACTAAGAGACTTACTACAGAATGGGCAGCAACGTTCTTCCTCTTCTTTTTTTCCTCCACGATCGCCAACCCGCCTGCCAAGCGTGGCGATTATGGCAAATCCCCCCAAATTGGAGGAGGCTTATGTCCAGCAGTGATGATGATCTAAATGCTTATTTTTTCTTCCATTAGGAAAAGAAGAAAATATTCTATTTATAAAAGGCAAACAGTATTTTAAAAAATCAAACAAGAAGTGTTAAGTGCGATGTATGAAATTAGCAGGAAGGTGTGCCCCACGTCTGTGACATAATGGGTTAATACAGAAAAAAAATGCCAGACACATACTGCCTGACGCTGGTTTTTAATTTAAAATCTGAGGCACGCACTTATCTAGCAATAAATATAGGTTAATCTATTTAATAATCATAAAGATCAATCAAGGATTGACTCTTCCGTAATGATCTAAGCAAACTTCATCAGTCAATTCCAATCCCAATCTCCTCCCCCTCTCCCTTATCTCAATTTGTTTGGGGTTGGTACAACATGTCTTCTTCTACTATACTTCTTTATTAATCTTCGTATCAGGTGATCCTGTCGAACAATATCATCTTCCACACAATTTATCGTCTCTTTGGTCTTCCTCTACTCTTAACGCTATTTACGTTCATACTCAAAACTTTCCTTGTGATACTTTCCTAGTTCGCTTTATAAATTATTACAATCACTGGGCTCATGGCTAAATAATTACAGCAGCATCGATCGATCTTCAAGGTGAAGCAACTCTTGCTGAGGTCAGTCTGTGGGTGGGTGACCATTTTTTACATACCGAAACCACTTCATGTCTTGGAAAGCCCACTTAGCCGTTGGTCCCTGGCAGATATTTGTAGATATTTGACAGTTGTTATGGATACGAAAAAACCTGAAAGTCTGACATTCAATTTTATTTATTTATTTATTGACCTGAACCTAGCTGGGAAAAGGCTGGGCAGATTAATTGAAATTATTACAACCGATCATCGTCTTCAGATTCAATACTCACCATTTTTTCCACCTCTACACAGCATATAACCTCAAAACTTTCCAATTGCTCACACAAAACAATAAATAAAGTTAACTGTCAAGAACTCGAAAATCCTTTAACAAAAATCCGTAAGAGAAACCCAATAATCCTGACTAAACTAAACAAATGGCGGAGATCCGCGAGTTTTACTCGTAATTAAAATAAATTCTCGCGCGCCGACTAATCCTTACACAGGGTGTTTGCTTATTCACATGGTGTTGTAGTTATTTTCGGCTTGTTCCTCTCAGATTAGCGTTAAGCTTCACTAATTGGAGGCGCGCAGATTCAGTGGCAGGTGGTAGGGATCGAGTGATGGAGGTTTATTCAATCGCGTTAGGGGTAGAGCGCAACTCGGTTTACCCTGCTAAACAAATATGAACTTTGAGCTTTTTATTAATAAAGTTGATATTAAATAATGTTTTACCGGATAATAAAGTCGACCGTCCACTGTTTTGCATGATGTGCATGAGAGGTTAATGACGCTAGCTACGCGGCAGTGTTAGCAATAATTTAGTTTGATTTATGATTAAAAACTATAACTAACGTAATTAGTTGAACTTAAGATTGACTTTTTTATTTAGTTTACGTTGATTGAAAATTAAACGAATCGAGCGAATTTGTTTTAGTTGTCAATTTTTATTTAAATAGTACTGTGAAGTAAATTAAATAATGATTTGTTATTTTAGTAGTCATGCATAGTGTACAAATAACAAAGGAGGTGGGTAAAGTTTAGAACATTTTTCGCCTATCATAGTCATGAAAATTCAAAGTATTTATTGACGTCATGTTATTGTGTTTATGTGAAGTTTAGGTATCGACCTTTACATCTATTCTAAAATAATAAGGAAAACAAAAATAGCAAGTCGGATAAAAAATATCATTAAACTTGGCAAATTCCTTGAAGTTTTGTTATTTTAAGCACTTTTTAAACTTACATTACAAAATAAACTGTTAAGCGCTTTATGCACTTTATAATGTCTAACGAACCATTCAGTTAAAACTAAAATGTTCAATAGTGATTAATAAGTTAAACCAATATTTTTTTACTTTGGCTTACCCATTGATTGAAATATTTGTGATTAAGCCCTACTCTGCTGCGTGTTCTATTTTTTTACATGTCACTTATTTGCACGTAGCGTGACTGTGAGTCATACTAGACGATCTGTCCTACAAGTTTCTTACATAGCGTAGCTTAGGCCATGCGTAGCTGTGAGTGGCAATGGAGCAGAGTCACATCGGCAAGTGGACAGAGACACGCATTTAAGTCTATCTATTTTCGACTTTATACTTGGCAGTGAAAACCACATTTTGCTAGATCTGCGGCGTCCCGTTTCCGATGCAACAGGGCTCGCTTTGTGGTTTTTGGATTACTTATAATCGTCCTTTTTCACTTTTTATGGACCGTATCGTTAGGGGGATTACCCATAGTATAGATATTGCTATAGTTAAATCGTTGCCTCAAAACTCTATTGAGTTTTACACTACAGCGTAATCAGCCTATATTTTTCCCACAGCTGGGACACATGCTTCCTCTCTGGGGGCTGTTATCCACCAAGCGGGCCCAGTGCGGGTTGGGAGATGTCACATTTCTTCGAATTTTTGGTTCTAGGACATGTCAGTTTCGTTAAGATGTTTTTCTTCTCCATTTTGAGGGTGGTGGTGATGAAATAATTTACCCAAAGTATCCGTGAAGTTTCGAATCCGCGACCCACAACTCGTAAGTCGCAATCATTAACACCACTGCGCTCAAGTTTTTTTTTTTTTTTTTGTGGGACATCTCGTTGTTAATCCTGAAAAGATTCTTATAACTTAGACGGATTTTCGCCCGGCGATTATCACTAAGTATAGGTACGTAATTTGACCTCTTAGTGAAAACCAATTCAAAGTTAATGTAACGTAAATATTACTTAAAAATTTTATTACCTTTAACCATTTCCACAGAATTTTAATTTGGATATTCAGTTTTCCTAGAAAATATATAGAAATGTGAAAATATCATGTAAAAGTAAAATACCGAGTGAAGCTCGGCGAGAAAACAAGTTATATTTTTGCAAAAAAAACTGAAATGGATCTACTAAAAGGTTTTTTGTAGGCATTGCGATTTTTGTTACTCATGTTTATTTTCTAAAGTAAATCTAGGCACATGGGCAACTGAAGGAACGCGGGTGGGTTTTAGTAAGTAAAAGTCTGACACGCCCTCCCGCTCCACCCAAAGCGGGAGAAGTCATATGATGATGACCCATCTAAAAAAAAAAAAAACTAAAAAAAGCCACATCGTTGACTTGCAACAAGAGAAACTCATTCACCTTATTACCTGCCTTTCCCCAACTATGTGAGGGTCAGCTACCACTCTAACCGGATGCTGGATGTAACTAAATGACAGTATATGAATGACTGTATGACAAGCAGTGAATGCCCATCTTAGCTATACAAACCACCTTACCAATAAATAAATACAAAAATGAAAAAAACAAAACGTGGGTAACAGATACCCCTTCGTAATAGAAATATAAATTATATATTGTCCAGATAATATGCATATCAACTGGCCTGTTAGTCTAGTGTAACCACTAGACTAACAGGCCAGTTGATATGTGACCCTGAGTGCTAAGATTGAGGTCGTGGGTTCGATTCCCACCCAGGGCAAATGTTTGTGTGATGAGCACAATCATTTGTTCTGTATCTGGGTGTAATTTATTTATAATTTGTATGTATTTAGAAATATATAAGTATATTTATCAGTTGTCTGGTTACCATAGTACAGGCTCTGCCTAGTTTGGGATCAGATGACAATGGTGCCGATTCCCTTGTTCACAAACTAAACTAAATTTAAGTTCAGTACATCTTCTTCTTTGTATTTCATTAAGAAGAGGACAAAAGAAAATTTTAGTTTAGTCCTGTCAAATTAATCAGCGCTCCATACAAGTTTAGACGTGATTAAAAACTTGCCTACTAAAATTACGTCAATTTACGTCAAGCGCTCATTAATTTGACAGGACTAAACTAAAATTTATCTTCTGTCCTTTCCTTAATGAAATAGAAAGAAAAAGATGCACTGAACTTAAATTTAGTTTAGTTTGTGAATAAGGGAATCGGCACCAGTGTGTTGGTTGTCCTAAGATATTTTTATTATTATAATACACTAGCTTTTGCCAGCGGCTTCGCCCGCGTGGAGGTCGGAAATTATCTCGCAGGAACATGCTACCGGGATAAAAAGTACCCTATGTGTTATTCCCGGTTATAAACTATCTGTGTGCCAAATTTCATCTAAATTGGGTCAGTAGTTTTTGCATGAAAGAGGAAGAAACATCCACACATCCATACATCCATACATACAAACTTTCGCGTTTATAATATTAGTAGGATTAAGCAAGCATGGGTTAATATCAAGTTGAGGCGACATGAGGAGCTTGAATATTACCTACAGCTAGTAAAAGTATATTATTTGCCAGTGACCCCAAACTAGACAGTTAATCTGTATCTTGGGGCTCAGTAAGACTGGCGTCAAACTTAGCGTCCTTCAAAATAAATTAAAACCGACATAAGTGAACAAATTATGCATTTATTAAATTTCATAAATATTAATAATTCGATATTATAATTAAAAACCTTCTCGAGCACAATCTTCCATTTTTTAAATCTACCGGCAAATCGATCATTAAATGTCTCCTGAAAAGTCCAGTAACTGTACTGTAAGCTAGAAATAAATTGTCACAAACGTTTCAGCTATTTGTTAATTAACTCCGTGCCCCATGCAATATGTCCGTCAAACAGAAAATATTGCAAAACAAAAATAGTCGAGTGTATCGTCAAATTGCTGTCGCGAATTCACTATTCAGCCAACGACATGTACACTAAAAGGTTTTCGTTACCAAAATGTATCAAGAGAACCCTATTACTAATCCCATCATCTGTCAGTGGGTTGACACTATGCAAGAAAAAATTATTTTATAGCGAAGAGGTTTGTACAAACAACTAAGACTTACATGTCATTTGTATTTTAATACTAGATGAGGACGGCGGTTTCTATCTGACTACTCTGAGGAGAAAGGCCGACAAAAACTCAGAGGAGGAGGTTCTCAATTCGGATGTTTATATGTTTTTTTTTTTTATGTATGTTCGGCCATAACTCCCGTCATATATAGACGGATTTGCAAAATTCTTTTTTTGTTCGAAAGGGGTTTATTCCGAAATTCCCATATAATTTTCATATAGATCTGATGATGAGTTCGGGAGACAGACACCGGAACTCATTAAAAAATGACAGGAAATCAACCGCGATTTCTGCTATCGCATAAATATGCATTGTTTGTTTGGAATTAGTGCAGGGTGAATACCACAACTAAAAATGTAAAAATAAAAACTTTTTTACAAAAAAAAAACAACCGACTTCCTTAAAACACTACAAAGTGAAAAATAACTTTAATTTCCGAAGTCGGTGGCAAAAAAACCATAAATACAGATCCTAAGACACCGACTACTGAAATTAAAGTTATTTTTCACTTTGTAGTGTTTTAAGGAAGTCGGTTGTTTTTTTTTTTTTGTAAAAAAGTTTTTTAAAGTGCAAAAATAATCTTGGTCTGACCAAGATTATTTTTGCACTTTAAAAAACTTTTGTAAAGACCATGTGGTTTGGTGTTTAAAATCGTTTTTTAAGGAAAAATCCACACAGAGATAAGTGGACCTGTCCTTTCAGTGCAAACCTTTGTCAGTAATCGTGTAGCTTAACTCAGAATTTAAAGAGCTCAACATCTCGACAATACCAGAGAAAGGACATTCAAGTAGGCCATATAAAGTACTCAAACTGCCCGGCCGTCATTGAAAATAACTGTAAAAAAACCGGCCAAGTGCGAGTCGGACTCGCGCACCGAGGGTTCCGTACAAACCTGTAGGTATATAAGTAAAAGTTCACCCATCACGACAATCGAGTCGTAGTTCTGTTCTGTTTCTTGGCTTAGTTTTATTTCTGTCTGTGTTTTGTTCTGTTTATTATAATTATGATGTAACTAAAAATTTACGGTTTTCGCAATTTTTCCTTTATCTGTGCTATAAGACGTTGCTTCGTACCAAATTTCAAAATTCTAGATCGACTGGAAGTACCCTTTAGGTTTTGATTCCCTTGCGAGTTTCGAAAATTTGAGGAAATTTGCGGTATAAACGGCTATATCTTTTGATTGCGTTAGCTTAGAAGTTTGATTTTTTCACAGCTCCAAGGGACAGTAGACTTGAGTATTTGTTATAAATTTCAGCTTGATACCTCCACGCGTTCCTGACCAAAAGGGTCTTGACAGACGGACGGACGGACGGACGGACGGACGGACAACAAAGTGATCCTATAAGGGTTCCGCTTTTTCCTTTTGAGGTGCGGAACCCTAAAAATAAAGAAAAAATCGACCCACCTACTGCGTACACTCACAGAGATAATTAATCTATGATCTAAGACAATTTTCATCCCTTAACGCTCACAAAGCAACCACGCCTTCTATCACACCCCTGTTATAAGCATTTAGTATCGCTAATATAATTAAATTTCGTAATTAACAACGTTCATTCCCATTTAACATTATCAAAATTTCAATCTTCTCAAATCAATATGTAGCTACGGTTCGTATTGACGAACAGAATATTAATACATGTAGTAATTATTATTATGATTGTACGCAGAATGATTTAATCCGATTCGTAATTATAACTGTTTAATAACAGAGTAATAATAATGTGGGTGTTATTTGTAGCTTGTCTATTAGTTCGGTGAACAGACTGTTTTAGAATATAACATCCATAATAATATTATAAATGGGAAAGTGTGTGTGTCTGATTGTCCGTCTTTCACGGCAGAACGGAGCGACGAATTGACGTGATTTTTTAAGTGGCGATAGTTGAAAGGATGGAGTGACATAGGCTACTTTTTTTTTCTTTTTTAGGTGCCTGGGGTGAACTTGAAGCCGTGCTTTTCTCATGGACAATTGTATTTAGCATGTTCGCGTGTGTCCAATGGCCAGAATCTTTACATTCTATCCCCAAATGGAATGACATATAATATCGTCTACAGTAGCGTATTAAAATAACATTCTGTTCCGAGTTCTCTTCTGTGTTCTAAATCAGGAAAGGGGAACCGTGTTACCCCGAATTTAATGCGAGCAAAGCCGCGGGCAAAAGTTAGTAATAATATAATTATCAAGACGATCAATTCAAGGATTGAAGCCTGTTTTTCCCTAAACCCGCTTGGTTGAAAAGACGGCATACGTAAATACTCAAACTCATAGCATTTATTTGAAATAGACTTTTATCAGGTAATTTTGAATTGGCAAGATGTCGGCCAGTCAGAATGAAGAAGCTAGTGGCTCATTTCAAAACACTACACTTTGTAATGGGCCACTAGAAAAAAAGAATTATCATAATCGGACTACTATGTAAAAAGTTATGCACATAAAAAAAAACAAAAGATATATATATACGCGTCGAATTGAGAACCTCCTCCGTTTTTTTCGTCGGTTAATAAAAATGGAGAACGGGCAAGAAACTCCTCGGACACTCTTCTAATCAAAATATTGAAACAAATAATTAATTGGTGACCTCATTCATGTTGAAATTATAGATGTGAGAACTATGTAAAAAGGCGTGCACATTAAAAGCATCCGTAGTAAGAATATAAAAACAAAGTAAACACAATTCAGAAATTGAAATATGCCGCGCCAGCTAAGAGATGACTAGTCTCTACTGATGGCGCCCGTTCACGAATATGACGTATCATTATCATCATCATCATTTCAGCCGTAAGACGTCCACTGCTGGACTTAGGCCTCCCCCAATTTGGGGGGGGGGGGGGGCTTTGCCATAATCGCCACGCTTAGCAGGCGGGACGTATGGATCAGCACTATTCAGCTCAAACATTTTGAAGGAACTTATTGATCTACACACACGTCACCACCAGCGAGACATTTGAGTGAGCATGATATACTCTCAGACGCCAGGGTTATAATATTACATTTACTAACCTACTTGTCTACCTAATGAGCTAATGAGCTTACCTATAACCTACGTAAAATTATCCCTAAACGCACTGCAAGAATGCTAAAGGTTGCAAATTGTTCGTACCGTCTCGTTTTCCCGTTGCCAAAGGCATCTCTTGTGACATGATGTTCCAAACCCACTTACCTATCATATTACTTTATGTAAGGACAACTTAGTCCTAAAAATATAATGACCCACTTGGGTCATTTTATATTTTTTAACCGACGAAAAATAACGGAGGAGGTTATCAATTCGACGCGTATATTTTTTTTTATTTTTTGTTTGTTTTTTTTTTATTTTTTTTATGTATGACCACGCATTACTTTTTATATAGTAGTCCGATTGTGATAATTCTTTTTTTATTGGAAAGAGTATACTTCGAGGGTGGTCCCATATAAATTTGGAAAACAAAATCGAACCCTAAGGGTCAGAAAACAGGGGATGATTGATTGTTCACTCAGTGATTGAAATGTATTACCACGCGTATCTTTATACAGAGTAGTCCGATTTTGATCATTCTTTTTTCATTGGATAGGGTATACCTTGCCAAGTATTATTAGTACATTAAAACCACAAAAAAATGTAAAATAAAAACTTTTTAACAAAAAATTAAACCGCCGAAAAAACTGAAAAGCAAAAAATAATAAACCTTAAAATTTTGAGTCGGCGCGGAAAAATCAATGAACAAAGATCACTCAAAGCGCCGACTCATAATTTTAAGGTTTATTATTTTTTGCTTTTCAGTTTTTTCGGCGGTTTAATTTTTTGTTAAAAAGTTTTTATTTGAATTAACTTTTCTCAGTTTTTATCAATGTCTGGCAGTTTAAGTAGTTTATGCGGTCTACTCAAATGTCATAGTCATTTCTTGTTTATGTTTCATACTTCGTGGTATCGTTAATTCCGTAAATTTTGAGTTGAGGTGCAAGATTACTGACAAATGCGTGCACTAACTGGACAGGTCAACTTAATCTGTGTGGTTTTCACAAGACCATTTCAAACACCAATCTACATGGTCTTCACATACATCGACCAAAATTATGTCTGGACTTTAAAAGAGTCTGTCCTATAAGTTTGTTTCGCCATTTCTTCTCATTGTCAGATTAATCGGGTTGGAAACGCAGAAAATTGGATGAGCCAATTAAAAAAATATCATTGACATGTAAAAAAGGTTTGTTAAAACAAACTTACGGTGATACAATGCACCTACATTCTGATGATTCATAAGCTATGCCCATGTTGGTTTATGTGAAATAAAATATTTTGATTTTAACAATAACAATCTATCATTTAGAGTGTTAGACGGGCGGCGAAAAAACGCCCTATGTCAACTTCCCGTGTAGCCATTTCATACAACTGTCAAAGAATGATAGTCATAATTTGAATATACGGACAATTTAAGTTGGTAGTGTATTTCCCTGATTTTATTCTTGATAATTGCGGTCAAAAGTGTATTGATGAACAAAAAATATTTTTGACACAATATATACAAAATAATAATAGTCATGACGCAAACACTAACACGGCAATAGATTGCTTTTAGTCTAGGTGTGCAGAGTTTGAGATATTACCTTTTTGCTGTGCCCTACAGGGTCCATGATTATCTAAATTATATAGTTATCATGTAATCACACATTATTGCATAGTTGTGTGCCCGGATGTAGTCGCTTATTTAGTTTCGAACATGTAACGCCTCGTGATGTGGTTAATATTTTTAACACACTTAAGTCTAAAAACACTGCGGATTTCTGGGGCATCTCCATTAAACTGTTAAGTAATATAATAGACATCGTAGCCCCCTATCTAGCTGTTACTTTTAATAAATGTGTTGATTTAGGATCTTTTCCTGACCTCATGAAGAGTAGTAAAGTCATACCATTATTTAAAACAGGTAATAAAAATAACGTTGGTAATTTCAGACCCATTTCTATCTTACCTGCATTTAGTAAAATATTTGAAAAGTTAATACTCAAGCAATTGCTAAGACATTTTAATTTAAATAGCCTCCTTCATAATGAGCAATATGGCTTTACAAAGGGTCGTTCGACAACAGATGCGGGTGTTGCTCTGCTGAAACACATTTTCAATGCTTGGGAGAACTCGCAAAATGCTATTGGAGTTTTCTGTGATCTCTCCAAAGCTTTTGATTGCGTTCACCATGACACACTTTTGCGTAAACTACGTCATTACGGTGTTCAAAACGAAGCTCTCAATGTCATAAGTTCTTATTTGCAAAATAGGCACCAATGTGTAGATGTCAATGGAGTAAAATCTTCCGGGCTACTAGTTCAGTTAGGTGTACCTCAAGGCTCAATACTGGGTCCATTCTTATTCTTAGTGTATATTAACGACTTACCATTCTATTTAAAGAATATCTGTGACATTGTACTATTTGCTGATGATACCTCACTTATCTTTAAAGTAGACAGGAATAGAAAAGATTTTGATGACGTGAATAGTGCGCTCTCAATGGTTACGGATTGGTTTACCACAAATAACCTAGTTCTTAATGCTAAGAAAACAAAATGTATAAAGTTCGCTTTACCGAATGTTAGGCATCTGGGACCCAACGTCGTCTTAGATAATGAGGTGCTTGAAACTGTAGACTCGGCAGTTTTTCTAGGCATAACAGTAGACGCGAAACTACAGTGGGGCCCACATATTTCAAGCCTAGCCGGGAGGCTCAGTTCGGCTGCCTACGCCGTCAGGAAAGTTAGACAATACACGGACGTTGATACAGCTCGATTAGTCTATTTTAGTTATTTTCATAGCGTTATGTCCTACGGCATTCTGCTGTGGGGCAAAGCCGCGGACATTCAAAATATTTTTGTTCTTCAAAAACGAGCTGTTCGAGCTATATACCAACTAGGTACTAGAGTTTCTCTGAGAGAGTTGTTTAAAGATATTGGTATTCTTACGGTGGCATCACAATTCATCTTCGCCAACATCTTATATATTAAGCAAAATATACATCTGTACACTAAGAACAGTGATATTCATAATATTAATACTAGAAATAAGGACAAGCTACGTGCTCCCTTTCACCGGCTTCATAAGGTTCATAATTCATTTGTTGGTCTTGGTATTACCTTTTTCAACAAGCTTCCCTCTGCTTTCATAGATTTGCAGTTTAATGAGTTTAAAGCTAAAGTAAAATCCAACCTTTGTTCAAAGGCATACTATTCTATCAACGACTTCTTAAACGATAAAAATAGTTGGTCGCTGTAATTAGCTCAATGTTTATGTTCTTTCAACCAGAATCAGAATTAGCTTTCCTCATCATTGTGTATGTAAGCGGGCACGCCCTTTATACCCGGAGGCTCTTATTTAGGTTTTAAGTTCTATTTACGATTTTATTATTTCAGCTTGAGTTTAGTTTTTTTAAATGTTTTGTTCGTATATTGGCGTGTGCTAGCTGACATATGACGCATAATTTGATGTATGTTTTGTTTTGTTTTATACTATTAATTACTTACATAATACTGTATAGAATCAAGTTCTTCTAACTTAACAGACAGCTGTGCTGCTGGGGAGTTTGTTCCGCCACTTCTTCTTCCCAGCCAAAGCACTAGGAAGTGTCGAAGGGTGGGCGTTTTTGGGGGACTGTCTCATGTAACTTTGACGTTCAAAAAGTGCTGACTCTCAGCCTAGTTTGAATAAATGACTTTTGATTTTGATTTTGATTTTTTTGATTGTTAAGCAATCACGTTATTGAGTAGGTACTGATTTTTAAAGGTAATCAACCAAAGTCATGCACAAAGTACTATCATTTTCTCCAACAAAATTGGCTTAAATTTCCAAAACAATCGCCCGTTAAAAGTATAAAATGCCGATAATGGGGGTAGTATAATGTGTTTCATTAGGACCAATCAGGGTCATGCTATGCCATCGTCAGAAAGTCATCAGGCCACTAATATCACTGACTGGTGGGAAAGTTGCTGAAAGAAATTAGCATCAAGATTAATATGAAAATAATTGAGGAGAAATGGAGCTCGTGATCGGTGGGACGGAATTTAAAAAGCTGTTTGATCTACAGGATATACGGGCAAAATATGTTAAGTACCTTATGGACTATTTTGTCTGCTCATTACGTGACAGAATTAAAGATATGTAAAAAAATTACAGTGACAGGCAGATATTTAAACAAAATAAAATAATACGGTTTTCTTTGCAATAGTCGTATCTAGAAGCATGTGAAATTGAGTGTAAAGTTCACTCACCCTCAGTCGAGTTTCATGTCTGGAGGTAACTTGTGGTGGTTGGTTACTTTTTTTTTAATGACATTTCGTCATCATCATTTCAGCCGAAAGACGTCCACTGCTGGACATAGGCCTCCCCCAAGCACCGCCACTTGTGATGACATTTCGTACTTCAACCTATTAGGTTGTCGGCTGCTTAACCGGATTTGCCGGTGGCTATCTTAATTAATGCAGGCCAAGGTTTAAAAACTTAAAACTAGAGCGAATACTCGCGTAGGGCACCTCCTGTGGGGCACAGACTTCGGCTTAGGGCGTCCCTGGTAGAGGGCAGCAAGGGACAAGCTGGATCGTTATGAATTATTTTTATTTATTATTAACCGTTTCTGTCCCACTGCTGGGCGAAGGCGAAGGTATGAATTAACAATTTATTAAAAATTAGGAGGCGTTTTTTTATAAATAAGACTGTTAAATCACAGTTATGTCTTTTGTGTACACCAAATAAACGAGTTATCTATCTACCAACACAAGCCTCTAAGTGAATTTATTCCCACTGAATCACTATTTCATGAAAAAGTATTATGATTGAATTTCACAGACTACCTTAGCACATTCTCCTTAATAAGGTTAGGTAAGCGATAACATAATATTTGCCACATAATCTTATGAAAGTTTCCACCGCGAGGTGTTATTGGTTTTCATATAACAGCGGTTAAGGAAAAGTTTATAAAATGTGGCAGTATCTTCCACCATTTTCATCAGGTTTTATCCAGGTTTTCTTATAATTGATATTAGTTTTCTCACACTTCCTAGGTTACTAAAGTTTTTGTTTGGTTCAATTAAGTAAAGTCTTCCATTTAAAAAAGCTGATATATTTAGTTCTTGCTAAAACTGATTCTTTTGCTGTCCCATCCGGTCATTAATGTTTATTTGCCAAACATATGAATATCAGCTAAAATATATTTGTGTCAATTTGTATGTATTAGAGCATTACGATACTTGTGTCTATTAATTCTATTAATGTGATTGCAATTATCTCCCTTTTAAGTCACCATTATCATTTACTATTTTATAGCACTCGTGACCTAAAGCCACCCTTTTCCCATAAGTCACACTTTTCTGTGTCCAAATGAAGTACTTAAGTCACAGAGCGCGACTTAGGCGGGGTTTAAATCACACACTGCTATAAATACATTCCGGTTTCATACTGTATATATCCAAATTGTATTACAATTTTGAACCACATTAAAACATAAATTCTATCTCCAAACATTTTCACAACAACCTAACCTACCCTGCAAGTGAAAACCACGTTAATCCACCCTCAATGGAGCGTCAAAACGCGTCATTGATCATCGAGATTGACGACGAAGACCCCAGGTGCGTCATTACGGCGTATAAAGAATAATAATTCGGGGTCTATCCCGTGATGGATGCCGGGCCAACGGACGCGTGACAAATCGCTTTTGGACTTTTTTCGGCGAAAACGTCGGTACACGTTTTCGACGAACAAATATTTTGGACGGCCGCGGCCGTCCAAAATATTTGTTCGTCGAAAACGACCGGCCGGCCGGTCGTTTTGACCGCGATTAGGTAGTTCAGGGTTCTGGGTAATTGTTGGTTTTATAAATGGGTTGTGTATGAGTGCTTGTTATGCAATACGTTTTGTTAGTTTTGTCTGTTTTGTAGATGGTAAATTTCGTTTCGGAAAAAAGTTAAAAGACTAACGCAGCGCTTACAAAATATAATTGATTTATTTTTATTTATTTAATCATTTAATTCGAGCAAAAAGACTCATAGTGTTAGTAACAATGTGCTTACAAACTATGTTAGTTACACACTTACAAAGACAAAAACAGAAACAGATTGTGACATCACTTCTGCAAGGTTTTTTTTTTATATCTTAGGACAACCAACACAACGTTATCTGATCCCAAACTAGGCAGAGCCTGTACTATGGTAACCAGACAACTGATAAATATACTTATAGTGACAGGCCCAGCTGAAACCTTGCAGCAGTGGTTCACAAACTCACTATCCAGCCTACTTGCTATCATAGATAGGATACTGTTGGCGCTGCGCCGCACCCTACGGACCAGGGATGCGCACCGTTTTCGCATCACCGTGCAGAAACAGTCCACGTCCACAATTTTTTTTTTTCTTTTTTATTTGTTTGGTTGTAATAAATATTTCTGTGTATTCAAATTATTAGCCATAATACCAGCAAGTGCCCTGAAAACTCCCTGCTACAAGAAATGATCAAACTAGATTATGTCATCATCTGCCTAGCGTTTTCGGGTCGGGTCGGCTTGCAACGGGATACCAATGTTATACATGGAGTCACTGCCTATCAGAACTCCACCACCCAGTTACTGAATAATACGATACCCCTTGGTAAGACTGGTTGTCAGATTTTCTAGCTTCTGACGACCCGTAAGATTTGTCAAAGATCCACAAATGATCCAGCCGAAGCCATCCACACGGAGGAGTCCAAGATATGTAAAGATGATCACCCATCCATGGACCAACCTGATCGAAGGAAACGTATGACTATTATTACTTAGCCAACAAACCCTTCTCCAGGTCCCCGTCAAACTAATATGTGACTGGTACCAAGGGTCCACCACCACAATATGATACGCAGTGATTAATAATTACTGTCTTTTTTACACGCTTTATATTACCTTCACTTGTATGTTTGTATATTTGTATGTTTGTTTGTAACCGACTCCTTATAGCGCGATTTTGACCCACTTTAAACGACCAGATTTCATTCAAACTTTGCACACCTGTCAAGGACCGATGACAATGCAATAATTTCATAAATTTATGCCCTTATCCCTGCCAGGGTTACCAGGACAGCAAATAAACTGTCTTCGAAAACTACGCTGACATATGTCACAAACTACGCTGACATACGTCACAAACTACGCTGACATACGTCACAAACTACGCTGACATAGTTAACACCCTAAAAAATAGAAAATAAATAATACTTAAAAAAAAACTAAAATCACGCTTCCATTGAAAACCGAACTAAAAAGTACAAAATGATGGAAAAAAAGCGTGGGGTACCTGATATCAATAAAAAAAAATACCTTAAAAAGCACCCCACGCTTCTTTTCCATCATTTTGTACTTTTTAGTTCGGTTTTCAATGGAAGCGTGATTTTAGTTTTTTTAAAAGTATTATTTTATTGTTATTATTCTGTTCTTTTATTATTTTTTTTTTCATTTTTATATTTGTAAACCTTCCTTTAATACATGTCATAACGTTAACCTTAGTGTCTAATTTTATCTATCTCGCTTCCAAATCTTATTCCCTGTAAATAGAGAGGTCTGGCTCTTGTGATACAGGAACTCCTAGTACAAGAGCCAGGGCTATAATGATGTCTATAACCTGAAGTGAACAATAAATAAATAACTTAATAAATAACTTAATATTTATTTGTCCGTCTAGCATCTAGCACATAACACAAACATATATGTCGTCGACTACTAGTGACAATTTCAGTTAGATATTAGACAGACAGCCGACAGTACTGTCAAGCCATTTGGACGCTCGGACAGTTCTGTTTAATTAGAGCAGGCTATAAACCAAGCTGTTGTGCTATAATTTAATAAGGGTTGGTAGAGAGGCAAAGAGCAGTGATGGGCCAGTGGTAACGGCCGTCACTTGCGAGTTGTAGGTTGTAAGTTCGAACTCAAACAGGCGCTTTCATACATACATAATCAGACTATAACGTTCCCACTTCTGGGACACAAGCCCACTCCCGGTGAGAGGGAGTGGGCTGTAATGCACTACATGGGCCACAGGGTCGGTAAATGTCACATGTCTTCGATTTTTTTCTAGGAAATGCCGGTATCCTCACGATGTTTTACTTCACCGTTTTGAGAGCGACGGTGATGAAATTATTTACACAAAGTAAAGTGCCTGCCTGAGTTAGAATCTACGACCCACATCTCGTACGTTGAGCCACTGGGCCACCACTATTCAGGCGCTTTACTTTCTGTTAATTAATTCATCACTACTGCTCTCAAATAGTTGACGAAAAAGGTCGTCAAGAAACCAAAAAAATTAAACCAAATGTCTTCAAATTTGTCATCTACCAAACCCGCACTCCACGTGGTGGAAAACGGATCGCTCCCTCTCAAAGAGAAGAGGCCTGTATCCAAGCAGTGGGAACATTCATCATCATCATCATTTCAGCCGTAAGACGTCCACTGCTGGACTTAGGCCTCCACCAATTTGGGGCATTTGCCATAATCGCCACGCTTGGCAGGCGGGTTGGCGATCGCAGTATGGTGGTAAAATGCATAGAGAACGCTGCTGCCCATTCTCTAGTAAGTAAGTTCTTAGTCGCCTCTTACGACACCCACGGGAAGAAATGGGGTGGTGTTATTCTTTACGTCCGGCACCACACGATACAACACACGTGGGAACATTATAGGCTGATTATTTATTAATTTATTATAGCTTTTACCCGCGACTTCGTCCGCGTGGTATTTAACAGAAACAGTTTTTCATTCGTTTTTTTTTTCCGTGAGATCCAATTTTTATTTATTCTAAAGTAAAAGTATTATTTATTTTTTCTAAAATCAAAGTAGCCTAAGTTACTCCTTGTTACATCAGCTATCTGCCAGTGAAATTCCCGTCAAAATCGGTCCAGTCATTTCAGAGATTAGCCGAATCAAACAGACAGACAGACAAAATTTAAAAAAAAAAATGTTGTTTTGGTATATGTACCGTGTATACATCCATATACACTTAGTAAAAAGCGGTTATTTTAAGATTACAAACAGACACTCCAATTTTGTTTATTTGTCTAGATTTTGGCCAAAATCTCTCTGTATAATATATACAATATAAAAATGTATTTCTATTAACTAAGGTTTGTATTACAGTTTATTATAAGTTAGCACCGCATGCCCCATATAAGTAAGATCTATTCTATGATACAAAACACTATGTTATAAAATTAAATTACATTTAAGAGACATTTAAAAAACCAAGTAATTATAGGATAGTATATACGTTTATATGGGAAGACACACACTCTCTTATTACTTGTTAATATTCTTGGAATATCGTATACCTACTTACTTTACAAAGTTTGTAAATATGTGAGCACCTTGTATGATATTTTTTTTTTTAATTATTTTCAATGCACATCGTTCTTACAGTAATTATATTATGATTGCTCATGAATGTTTTCATTTCAATTACATTATTAGTATAATATATATTTAGTGATATTTATTCTAGAAGTATTTATGTATGTTTGCATGTATGTATATTTTTATTTTGTATGTTTATATTTAAATTATAGTATTATTTTTCTTCTACTATTATATTACACACGTTGTCTACATCTCTTTGTATATTCTCTCCTATTGCAGCAATGCTGGAAGAGATTTCTATAGAAATAAGCATTACCTTTGTACATATTTTTCTGTTCCTTTCTTCTTGTCTATTTTTATGTGTGCATAAATGGTTAAATAAATAAATAATGTATCCAAAATATTGTCCATCTATACATAACTACTTTTAGGAAGGGGCGACTAGAATCGATTCTATTTTAATGTAAATGTTGACGTCCAAAACTGCCTTTTACGCTCATTTGGAATAAATGCTTTGACTGTGGCGAACACTTTTTTTTTTTTGTGAATTTGAAATTGTTTTCATAGTTATTGTGAGGACCACCATCGCATACTATCACCACTATTTTTATTCTAGAAAACTGTGGTTGAAAAATTCTAAGAAAGCTTGGAACATGGAGTTGTTCTACCAGAATCGCATCGCACTCGCCTGAAGAAGCCTTAAACCATACTTCACACAACACAGTCTTAGTAATACACACAAATCTGACATACAATCTATAGTTATGCCATAAATTCAACCCAGTTACATAGCTATGTACACATCTATATAATAATCCTACACCCCTCCCCTCCCCTCTTCTCCCCGCTGTGGCCCTATAGTCCCTCTGTAGCCTGTAGTCACTCCTTGCGATCAACAACGTCATTATGGTATTCTGATCAAAGGATCGCTGCAGACGATAAGTCCCTTTGGGAATGCAGCTTAATTAATAATCCCAGCTGTATTGGCTTTTTTTATAAAATCTGAGAGGATTATGAACCTGTTCTGTTTATGGAATAGTGTTTATAATTTAGCTGAAAGTCTTTTGTTATAAAAAATCTAACGGTTTGTATTTTCATTAATAGTTCTGACGGATCAGTATTGTAACATTGATACGTTTTGCTTGAAGTTGCAAAAGTGGGTCGTTAGTTGCAATGATCCGTTTTTAAATTATTGTCCTTTGCACATTATCTATATTATTTCAAAACGATGAGATAATTAGAACAGATTTATTTAAATTACGCGATGTTCTCATCAGACCAATTCGTTTAAAATCTAGTCGCGGTCTCATCTCGGCGACAATTAAATGTCAAAAATGTACGAAAAGTCGAATTATTTTTGACAGATTGTCACATCAGACTTTAATCGTTCTTAAAAATACTTGCCCCTCAGGAGGTATATACAACTTCTGGAGGGAGTTGGGCTAGTTGGAATAAACACCAAAACGCGGCCGACATAGTCCACACACAATGGTCCACCTGAAGGACCAATGGCGGAAACCACACCCTCTAACATAGAACATCAATCAATCAATCAATCAATCATTTATTTTGTTAAACATAGGTATATTAAACAGATAGTCCATGTCAAAAATATGTGCACTATGTTTTGCCAATAATTGGCGTACAAAATTAAAACAAACAAGCAATTAAATTAAGGCGGCATGCCAAGAGATTACATTATAAAAATTATAGTCTTCAATTTAAAATATGTCAGCTAAGGAGTTACTTACAATCTATCATAACTAAACACAACACAACACAAAGGCAAAATAAATAAAATCATGAGTGTTTAATTGGTAAGTCGAAACCGTCATATCTTTGTTTATCAGTGGTGAATTCAGTGATGGAGTAGTAACATTTATCTACAAGGAATTCAAATAAAGACCTCTTAAAAGATCCCAGACAATCTTTGCTTCTAATAGCTGCTGGTATATTATTGTATATTTTTGGGGCCATACCTAGCACACTTTTGCCGAAAAATGCGGTTTTATGAGAGGTAGCATGAATGGTATTCTGATACACAGAATTACGCAATGTAACTGACGAAGATAAAGGGCAGTATTCGGAAAAAATCACAGTTAAATAATTAA
The DNA here is from genome assembly GCA_947507805.1 of Aporophyla nigra. Classification (NCBI taxonomy): domain Eukaryota; kingdom Metazoa; phylum Arthropoda; class Insecta; order Lepidoptera; family Noctuidae; genus Aporophyla; species Aporophyla nigra. The sequence goes on along the minus strand of OX382297.1, from coordinate 22,741,052 downwards.
ATCGAACTTTAAAATAAATAAAAATAAAATCCGTTGAAAGGTGTCGTGGGATACCCGATTGGCTCAAAGTTCGCTTCTTGGTTCATAGATCTCTCAAAATTTGTATATAGCATATCAACGTATAAATTTCCCACTGCTGGGACACAGGCCTGCTCTCTATGAGAAAGAGTGGGCCGTAATCTACCACGCGTACCCAGTGCGAGTTGGGAGATGTCAGATGTCCTCGATTTTTTTGGTTTCTAGGACCCTTTTCTCATGATGTTGTCCTTATTTATTTATTTATATACGCTTTATTGTACACCAGGAAATACATAACAACAAGAACATTTAACACAAAAAACATACACATCATAATCATCATCATACATCATATTCATCATTTTTTTTAAATTTAATTTAAAATTTCAAACCTGTATGCTTGATTTGTTTTCCGGTCTCGCTCTCATTTGCCAAGTGTACAGAGTAAAACATGAGAACAGGAACTTCGTTCTATAAAACTCCAATTCAACAAACAGCTCTCAATACTTAAAAAACAAAACAAACAAAAAAATCTTCAAGAATTTTCTAAAAGAATAACCCGTAAAGTAAAAGTACCAAGCACCTAAAGTATGTACGGGGAAAAATTCTAACAGCTTCAAGAGTGATTTACGATGTCATAAATAATAAGTATCTAATAAGGGAGGAAGGAAGTTTCCATTTTAATCGATTTATGAACGGTGCCCGCTGAGATTGTAAGAAAACAGTTCACATGGGAACCTCGCCTTATTTTCTGCTTCATTTTGTTGTTAATTTTATATCTATCGAAGAAAATGAACAAAATCGCTATGATAAAGATGCCTATGCACTGTGTTTAAAGTGAGAGTGGGTTTGAAGGAACGCGGGTACTGTATGTTACTAAAATATACTCAAACTCAGATTCAAAGCATATATTTTAATTCAATCATTTACAGGCATGTTTGAACTGTCATTGAGTCGGTCAATCAGAAATATGTAGCTAGTTTCCAAAGCGTACTAGGTACTTATAGAAAAGACCGCCAAAGACACTCTATTAAATTATAATTATTATAAAATATTAGTAACATCATAAATATTCAATTTATTTGAGAACGATGTGAAAAAGACGTACAAGTTAAAAGTTTCCTGAGTACATCAACAATCTCCTTAGTATATACAGTGTGTCCGGACTAGCGATATTCTAAATACTTAAATATAAACTATTTTAAAATACAATTACACTCTAAGCTTACTACCCCGTTGTCGCAGCTATTTTTGAAGTGAAAACTTCTTTAGCGGCGTTGAGCACTTTTTCTGTAATGGGTATAAAATCTTAAACTCGCGTCAGGACACGTGACCTGATCGAAAAAGCGTAGGACGGATGGAGAGTAGACAGCTATCCCCTCTCTACGGCGCGGTGAAAATGTATGCCTGGGCCTACTGTTTCGTTTAGGCGGCGCAGGGCGCTTGCGCGAATGTTCGTCTATGTTACAGCGTGCCACGCGCATCCATGGATGGTGACAGCTGATGGCTCGACCGTCTGTGTAGTGATCACATTGTTGTGTATTCGTAAAATTCGTGAATATAAAGTGCTTAAAATATGGAAATTGAACAACAAATTATTCCCTAACCATTCCAAAATATCAAACATGCTCAACGTTAATAATCAAGTTTTCACTTCTGCCGGCACTCCCGGAGTGCAATTTTTTTTTTTTATATTTTCCATGCGAGTACAAAAAAAAATCATATCTCTCAAAGTTTTAGTCATACTGAGATGAAAATAGGCTTATTTTCATCCACTGTATAAATTACGCGTCACGTTGTTTGTCCGGGATGGACTCCTGAACTACTTAACCGATTTTAATCAAATTTGCACACCGTGTGCAATTTGATCCAACTTAAAAGATAGGATAGCTTACATCTCAATTTATAGTCGCAATAATATTATAAATAGGAAATATTTGATTGTTTGTTTGTATTGAATAGGCTCCGAAACTACTGAACCGAATTAAAAAAATATTGTTGTGTTGGGTAGCCTATTTATTGATAAAGGCTATATAACATCACGCTACGGTTAAAAGGAGTGGAGCAGCGACGAAAAATGGACGAAAACTGGTAGGCAATTCGATGCGACGGGAAGGGTTACGGGAGCAAAAATTTGACGCGGACGAAGTCGCGGACAGAAGCTAGTCGATTTATAAACTCTGAGGTACCTTAGAACTCCGTCATTTATGAACCAATTAGCAAAATTGTTCTTGGGTTTGGATGCGTCGACTAGTCCTATATGAATAGCTTCAATGATACGTATTGTTGCCATTTAGCTAATGTCCATGCTGTTATATAATAGCTTACTGTCACTGTTATAACTTAACTTAGACAGTGAAGGTATACGAATACGTGTGGGTGGGCTAGGTGCCACAGCTAAAAAGTGTGAAAGAAATGGTTTATCCAATTAAAAAACTATTCAAAATTAAAAACAACTTTAATTTCGGAAGATGTGGGCAAACAAACGAAAATACAAAACCAAAGAAAATTATGTTTCACTTCGTAGTATTATTTCTTTTTCTTTGGAAGTCGGCTGTTTTTGTTTTTTAATATTTTATTTTATTACTTTTAGATTTGATAACATTTCACACTAGTTGTTCTTGTATTTAAGTGAAAAACAAAGGGTCAGTAGAATGCTACAGTAATATATGCCTAATTTACTAAGCAGTCTGGATTTAAACCGGATAGGATGAAACACGCCTGAATAAAATCAAGCCGAGTACCTACCGAGTAGAGTGACCAAGTATAACAGTTTTAATGGATATTCTTGGTACCTTACCAAATAAAATTCGTGCTTACAACAGATTCTGATTTATAAAAGCTGCTTAACTATGTGTGTACGAATCTATAACAAATTACCTACTGATCTGAAAATGTTAAACTCGAGATATGCTTTTAAGAATAAATTGTATGTATGGTTAAATGATAACAACTTCTGCAGTATAAAGCAATTCCTCGAGCGAAAATAGTATTGTTGTAATGTTCTAGTAGTAGTAGTAATAATTATGCTTAGGAAATTGTTACTATAATTTTATTATAATGTTGAATATTTGCATGCTATGTTTAATCTTGGCAAAACATGTCTGCTCTATTTTGTTACCATAAGACCCTTTTATACCATATTTTACGCAAATAAATGAATAAATAAATAAATACTACACCCTAATTCTGTAACACGATATTAATCAAAATTTGGATATTATTGCTATTGAATACATTGCTTTGTTTCTTCGAAAAATATATCTATACAACTGGTAAATAACACAATGAATGTTGTTTAAGTATCAAAATGAAAACCATTCCAATTGTTATTATGTAATGCAATTCCCCTTTCGGTCTTTTTTACTTGACATAATTTAAGTTTTAGCTCAGGGAATTATCTTATACGTCTAGTTATACAATACTTAAACAGTCAATAATATTCCCACTGCTGGGATACAGGCCTTCTTTCAGTGAGATGAAGTGTGCCATAATCTACCACGCGGACCCAGTGCAGGTAGGTAGATGTCACATGTTTTCCAAATTTTCTGTTATATACCGGAAGACATTTTTTACCGTCTCGACCTTCATATGGTGTGTTGTGTAACTAGAATAGAAGGCAGGAAGGCATTCAGATTCATCGTAGGTAACTAAAGGAGCGCGGGACGTGGGTGGACAGGGATGCGTGTGCGGCTCGTGCGCCTGCGAAAGATCAATGAGGCCGCCTCACGGTGGATCGAAAATCGGCTGTAGAAGACATAGGATCTCGATTTCTTAAATGTTATTTTTTTTGCTGGAAATGACTTCTGCAGATCATTACTATGTACAAAAATGACACCCGAGTTAATTCTGCCCAAAAACGAAGGAAATATATTTTTTTTTACGAAAAATTTGTATGGAGCTAGTATGAAAAATCGAATTATCTCCTAAACGGCATGTTTAACCGTAATATCCTTGGAGGTGGTCATAGTGCTAATTATTTATGATTTTTTGGTTGCCGATTTGACGAAAAATTTAATGCCGTTTTTTTTAAAAAAATCGTCAAAATATTTTTATTTATTTTTACATGTAAAACGATCCCTTTTAGTGTCCAAGTTAAAAAGTTCGATATGTTATTAACCCAAATATTAAGAACACACAAAACAAGAAAAATTAAATTAAAAAATTGCTGTTTTTTTACACATTTTTATTAATTTAAATAAAAAAAGATTATCAAACTCTTATTTAAGTAACATATAAAGTTATATTATATACAAAATAATTTAATTTAAGGAATTAATACTAAGAATTTGTAAAATAAGATAAAATAAATAAAAAAAAGACAAAATATCATTAAATATTACAAAAAAACCGAAACAGACTCAAATACAAATTTACAAATAAGTACATATATAATTTTTTTACAAATTTTCCTTATCACTCTCGTTGTCAGACTCCAATTCTGAGTCAGCATCCAGATTGGATATATCCAAAAACTCGAACTCAGATTCCTGAAATTGAATTAAGTCGAGAGTTTCAGCAAAAAAGCTCTGCTTTTTCTTGGCATCTAACTTAGGCCTTTGTGCACTTAGCAAAGGATCCGAAGAAACAACAAGCATATTTAAAATGTCTTGATTGGAATCCTGCCTGCTTCTTTTCCGCGAATGATATTCTCGAAACCTCCTAAAATCTTTGTTTCGAGACTCTGAGGCTTCTTCCGAGAGAGTCCCAATCGGCACAATATTATTTTTCTCAATTATGTCAGCCCCATGGATTAATAATTTATGAACGGTTGACGACATGTAGTACCAGTCGTATAATAATACGTACTTTTCTGCTGTTTTGCGGGCATAATCTTTAAATTTTATTATATCGACCTGCTCTCCAGATGTAATTGCTTGTAAAATTACAGCAAATCTTTTGATGAGGTCTTCATCCAAACCGGTTATAGCTGCGGTTTTATTAGGAAACTCAAAGAATTTTCTTGCAGTATTCCCGTCATTGGTGGTTCCCGAGCCTTGTTTTACTATATCAATCAACAGATGGAGCTCATCTTTGAATTTATTTTGAATTATTTTCTTCCTTGTCTGTAGCATTTCTTTGTGCTCATCACTTCTCGCTGCCCACCGTTTGAAGTCGAGCCTGTATGCAATGTGTAACAGACATTCCATACAATTTATACGGGCGTGTAGGGATGACAAGCCAAATTCATACAGGTCAGAACACACAATTTTTGTTGTTACAGCATCTAAGCGGTTCATTTCTGTAGGTTTTGCTAAGCACAGGTAGCACGATGCATTTGATCTAGCGGCTAAAGGTTAGCGTCGATCATCGTCATCATTAGTTCATGAGTCACCCTATTATTACTATTGCACTCTGTGGGGATAAGGGCCTCAATTTCTTCATCCATTTGTTTTTTCAGCTCAAGGACAACTGCTTCACTCTCCTTTACAAAAGTAAACTGAACTGGACGACAATACAAAACTGAGCATGGTTTTGGGTTCGTCCATAAGATGTTGTCTCCATCTGTCAGTTTAAGTGGCACCAAGGAGGTCATGAAAATGCTCGAGTCATCTTCCTCACCCTCCATTTTCTGCTTGTATAGGCTTTGGTTAGAAGCACCATCAAATCCCCACTTGGATATCAGCTTCAACTGCTTGTTATGCTCTTCCTTAGAAAGGCTTTGAAGGATTCTTGTAACTGTGATATCAAGTAAAGCTTGAAGTGTAATCCTAGCCGATGAATCAGTAACTGTCACTGATTGCTTCGGAGGGTAGCAATCAAGCTTAGTTTGTTGCACTTTATAGTAAGATGGATAAATATCCTTAGCACCTTCCCGAATGGCAGCCTCTCGCAACGTAATATATTGCCACTTTGAGAGTTTTAGCGAAAGAAGCAATCCAAGCGCCTTTTCTGACGTAAATATGATTGTTTTTGCTGGTTTCTTAAGCGTTTCATTTAATTAAGCGGCTGCTTCAGGATTTTTCATCATGTATTCGATGACAGAGGCGATATCTCCATGCCCTTCTTCTTTTAAACGTGCTGCAGCTGCATATGCCAATTCACTGGAATCTTCGCCTGTGTGTTCATCAGATCTTCTCTTTTTTTGTTTACTTCCCAGATCTTCGAATGGTTTACGGGATCTTTTCGTCATTGTTCCAATGGACGTTGATGTCGACGATTCTGGAGAGACTGAGGGCGCTCTTGGTATCTCATGAACACTTGGTTCTTGATTAACTAAAGTTTGCACAAAACTCGGCCAATCAATATTTGCTCACAACCAATTCTCGTACTTTCTCCTGAAATTATCAAGGAATCGGTTGGATTTCTGCCACCTTTGTAAAGCGGCTCGCGTAAATCTCCGACAAAATTCTTTGAGAACAACACGGTCTTCGTCAGACAGGCAATCGCCTATGCGGGATACAACTGCACTGAACAATACTTCATGATCAAATGAAGTACTCTCACTTCGTAGAAGAACAAACAAGTCTAAATTCGTGATTAAACTTTCCATTCTAAGATTTTATAGTCGCAGATTTAGTGTTAGCAGTTACACAGTTGTGAATAAACTAAATTATAAAACAAAACTGTAGCCCTTTTATTGCAAAACGCCAATAATTAGGTAACTACCCTCATTAGTTATCTTCTCATTAGCTAATGAAAATTTATAATTGTCACTAACTATTCTTAGAACTCATAGCACTGCTAATTAACAAATTAGCTTACTTATCAGGAAAAGTTGAATGTAATCCATAGTTGGCATTGTCGTGAGATATTGAAAATCATTAAATCACCTATAAAGACTCATTAGAAGACCTAATCAGTGTAGTTACTTAATCACTTCTTTTCGGACTCATTAGAAGAGTAAACAATTGGTAATTTGGTTGTATGAAAAGTTTTAAAACTCATGATGTGTTGATAAATATCTAGCTCAAGCATAGTTGTCTACGTGTGGGTGTACTATAAACCTCTGCCAACTCCTTCGGAAATATAGGAGTGATGCTATTTTATGTTACGTGTAGTTAAAAGTCCGTGTTCTTCAACATAAACACTAAAAGGAATCGTTTCATATGAAAAAACAAATGAAAATATTTTGACGATTTTTAAAAAAAAAACGGCATGAAATTTTTCGTCAAATCCGCAACTAAAAAATCATAAATAATTAGCACTATGACCACCTCCAAGGATATTACGGTTGAACATGCCGTTTAGGAGATAATTCGATTTTTCATACTAGCTCCATACATTTTTTTCTTATAAAAATTATAACTCTTCCATTTGTGCACATATTTACTTCATATGACATTTTATAGAACAGTAATGATCAGCAGAAGTCATTTCCAGCAAAAAAAATAACTTTTAAGAAATCGAGATCCTATGTCTTCTACAGCCGATTTTCGATCCACCGTGCGCCTATCAGCTGGCTTCAAAGGGTAGGACCGCGCTCCGAAATCAATGATACATGCCGCGCATTGAGTAGGGTGCGTATGATTTGAGTTTCGAAAGATTTAAATAAAATAAAAAAGTTTTTTTTTTCCAAATTTCTGTTTTTGTTGTTCTAGTATGAAAATGTTACTTTAAATGTGTAGTATTTATTGCTAGATCAATTTAATTACATGTTATTCAAAAATAAAAATAATAAAAATTTCTATGCCAAAAGCTTCTACTCTGTTCACCTATTACCCCCATTTTTTTCAAGACGCTAAAAAAAGTCACCCAGTATATACAGGTTCCTTCACAGTGGTTTTCTTCACCATTTTGAGCAATGATGATTACATAAAAATAGCCTGTCTGAGTTCGATACTACGACTCGTAAGTTGCAGCCGTCGCCACTGGGCCACCAACGCTCAGTCTAGTCTAGTGTATTTATAACTGGGAGAAATTGAGCACGACTGTTTAAATATTAGAATTTCTTGACTAAAATATGGCAAAATCACGGGAAGGAGAATTTGTACAGATATTTATTCAATAAACTAGTAAGTTTAAGCATAATAAATTAATCAATAACACGGGCTTATAATTTTTTCTTAAACTCAGTTATCCTTTACTGGTAATCTCAGCAAATTGTTTTAAAAAAGACATTCCTAAATAATTGCCTTTTCCTGGTGACTCTACCACTACCGAGTCAGAACAAACAGACAAAAAAAAACAACAATAAACCGGGTGCCGGCACTGAATTGGTAAGAGTTTGCTTTGCACGGGAATCGAACCCGGTACACGTACCACTCCAGAATACAAATTGCCTTTATTTGGCTTCGTAATTGTGATTTTAAAAAGTTTCCGTTTTTAAATAATGGCTTTTATTGTTTTGTTGAATGAAGTTAGTAATTAAACATCTACTCTTTTTATTATGGATAGAAGGCTACGCTTGACGCGGTCGGTTCGTAGATGGGTGACCATTCATTACAAATGGAGACCCTTCCGAGCTTTAAAAAGTATGCTAAGTCTATAGTCCCGACTGTCATGCGTAGATCTTTGACAGTAGACACGGGAGATCAAAAGCCCATGTCTGACAACCAGCCTCACCTAGGGGTATCTCGTTACCCAGCAACTGGGTTGTCGAAGTTAGAAAGGCCGTCTTTCCATGTAAAATACTGTTATTAAGCTGCATCCGGTTAGACTGGAAGTCGACCCCAACATAGTTGGGAAAAGGCTACGCAGATGAATACTGTTATATAGGGTGGCAGGGACACTTACGCACAACCGGTTACGATGGATTCAATACATGATTCTGTGTTTTGTTTTTTCTTGCTATTATTTCATGCCTGACATAGGTCTCTCATAGAGAAAAAGGCTAGACAGATTGAGTTTTTTTTTTTTTCATAAATTTGTCTCTATAAACTATTACCTTCACTTCGTACTGTGTTTGTGATTATGAGAGAACAATAAAGAACATTCTATTTTTATAATAGTACTAGCTTTTGCCCGCGGATTCACTCGCGTTAAATTCGTTGCAATACGGTTCCCCTTTCCTGATTTAGAGCACAGAAGATAACTCGGAACAGAATGTTATTTTAATACGCTACTGTAGACGATATTATAAGTCTTTCCATTTGGGGATAGAATGTAAAGATTCTGGCCATTGGACACACGCGAATATGCTAAATACAATTGTCCATAGGAAGAGCACGGCTTTTCTATTATAAGTTCACCCCAGCCACCTAAAAAAAAAAAGAAAAAAAAAGTAGCCTATGTCACTCTCCATCCTTTCAACTATCTCCACTTAAAAAATCACGTCAATCGTTGCTCCGTTTTGCCGTGAAAGACGGACAAACAGACACACACACTTTCCCATTTATAATATTAGTATATGGTTTATGAAATAAAGATAGTAGACGGTTCAATAAATTCTTGTCGAAATTTACATCTTTTTCAGGCTGATATAAATTCAATGCATGATGTAAATTGAATTCGTAGTCCAAAGTAACTAAAAACTTCGAAAAAGAAAAACTTCGTTCATTAAGTAAAAAACCTAATAAAATTCGAATAAATTATCTAAGTATTTCAAAAGAGAACTTATTTAACGAAATGCTTTGGTAAAACAAACAGAATCGATGTAGCAAGAGAGATTGGAAAATAAAAAAAATATAACTGGCACAACCCTTTGAAGTGAAATCCAATTTATAAAGAACTAAGTCTGAAGTTCGTCAAAAAATTTAATATGACCCCAAGTTTATTATGGGGTTAAAACGAGGTTATCATCAAAAGGATGGATGAAATTTAATTTAAAATTCATCTCACAGTTTATTTTTGCAATTTAGGTGAACTTTTAAACTACATTTATTTCCTTGAATGAAATGGCAGTTTAATATCTTTGAGATCATAAAATGTTCCAGATAAGAGCTCATACACACGAGCGGCATGTTGCCAACGGCAAAGGTAACTGCTCCCGTCGATACGCGTCGGCAGCAGCCTTCGACGCGTCTCGTAAAAAAAAAATATATATACGCGTCGAATTGATAACCTCCTCCGTTTTTTTTCGTTGGTTAAAAACGTACTATGACGTTCATTCTATCCCAAACTAAATAAGTTGCAGTAAACTTCCCATGTAACTGGATGCAGCTGGATACCAGTATTTTACATGAAGTGACTACCTAACCCGATTTCTTCCTGTGGGTGTCGTAAAATGCGACTAAGGGACTTACTAGAGAATGGGCAGCAGCGTTCTCTATGCATTTTACCACCATACTGCGATCGCCAACCCGCCTGCCAAGCGTGGTGATTATGGCAAAGCCCCCCAAGTTGGGGGCTAAGTCCAGCAGTGGACGTCTTACGGCTGAAGTGTGAGTGTGTGACTACCTATCTAACCTCCACAATAATACGATACCCCTTGGTAAGACTGATTTAATTGTCAGAGTTTCTGGCTACTGGCGTAAACACTATCAAAGATTCAAAAATGACAGCAATTCTATCCCGGACTTTCCATTATAAAAGTTCCAATACTATTAATTGCTTGTTTTGGTCAATCAAATCATGTACACAGATATTCATTCCAAAAGCATTCAACTAATAACAGATATTAATCATGTAATTAAAACGTGGTAAAATTAGCTTTCATAGCGGTAATTAAACCATGTTATTGAACATTGTTAGAACATGCCTGCTATCCTATTAACACACGTACGCATGTAAAAGTTTCTGCGGATAATTATATGGATGTTTGTTACTCTTTTTTTTTTTTTTGGATTGGAAATCATCAAATGACTTCTCCCGCTCTGGGCGGAGCGGGAGGGCGTGTCAGACTTTTACTGACTAAAACCCACCCGTGTTCCTTCAGTTGCCCATGTGCCAGGGTCACGGTATCTCTTTCACGGTATTACTTTTGTCGCGGACTCCTGGTCACAACTAGAGCAGCATGCTCAGCTTGGCTTTGACGTGGCGTTAAATTGGCTTAATGCCCACACCCTAACTCTTAATACCTCCAAAACCAAATTTCTTACTTATTCTAACAGCTCGGTCTCTCAACCTCAGACTCCAATGATGATCAAAGCTCACACTTGCCGTCCACAAAAACAGGGCTCAAACTGCCAATGTCCTCTTTTAACCTCTGTTGAAAGCATCAGGTACCTAGGAATACTCTTAGACAGGAATCTCAATTTTAAATCTCATATCAGTCTGCTAACTGGACGGGTTCGCAAACTGATTTACATCTTTAAAACTCTTCGGTATGTTGCCAATCCCATTGTAATACGTAGTGTCTATTTCGCACTTTGCCTATCCATTGTTACATACTGCATTTCTTGTTGGGGCGGCGCAGCTAAAACCACCCTCAAGCCGTTAGAAGTAGCACACAGGGCCATATTAAAAGTAGCCACTTTTCGTCCTATTCTGTTTCCAACCGATCAATTATACAGTGACTGCAAAGTGTTAAATGTTCGGCAACATTTCATACTACAGACAGTTATTCTGCAACACCGCAACACCCCATACCGAATAATAGAAAACAAAAAACGTAGTAAACGTCGAAAGGATACGATATGCACCCTGCCGCGTGTGCGCTCAATTTTTGTTAAGAGATTTTTTCACTTTCTCGGTCCGTTTCTATATAACAAAATAAATGAAGAGTGTCAAATCTATGGTCTACCCTATTACAAATGCAAAAAGATTGTGCAATCGTACCTCCAAAATAAGTCATATGACGAAACTGAAACGATCTTAAAATAGGTGGTAAACATGGACTAGCACACACACACACGCACACACACACATGCCCCCACTTACACATACATCACATACACTCACACACCACACACACATACATATTTATCTTAAATTGTTTTTATTCCATTTTTATTTTATTTATTTTTTAATCATAAAACGTTAGTAAAATTTTTGTAAACTTAAATTTTTAACCTGAACTCAATTCTCCGAAATTGTACCAGTAACATCAGAAGAACTATATAACTATTACGACATTGTACCAGGGACCGGACTGCTTCTCCTTAACACAGGTTTTCATAACCTAGCTAGGAGAGCAGTGCTCACCCACACGTTTGTAGAAATAGTACTTATTTTGTAAAACTGTTTTTTTTTTTTAACGTGTACCATAATTCAATTTTTTTAGTGAATAAATAAATAAATAAAATAAATAAATAGTTTGACACGCCCTCTGGCTCCGCCCAGGGCGGGAGACGTCATTTGATGATTTCCCAACCAAAAAAAGAGGGTACTTTTCATCCCGGTAGTACGTTTCAGCGGGATAATTTCCAACCCCCACGCTAGCGAAGCCGCTGGCAAAAGCGAGTAGATTATAAATGCAAAACTTTGTGAGTATGGATGGATGTTTGTTACTCTGTCTTTAAATTGGAAATATTTTGTACAGTGCACATACTAGAGTATTAAGTAAATTCTTATTAAAAAATACCTATACAGCCGCACCGCACCGCACCGCTTATCGCATTTAATAAACCTATATAGATGAACTGAGATTTTATCACTAAAAAATATGGACGACCTGTTTAAAAATTATCACGAAGACCAAGAATAAGAATGACCAGACCGGAGCTTTGATATGGATGGTCTGTAACCTGGGGAAGGACATTATGTAATTTTTTATTAACACACCACGCAAGCGAAACCGCGAGTGAAAACGAGTTAAATGTAAAGGCCAGGTTTACTTTGCACGGTTGTCCTTCACCAATATGTAAAAAGTCACTTTGGTACTTGCCTAGAACCCTCCAACTCTTGTATGAGAAGCGAAGCCTGAACCACAGAACCTTCACGACATTATCACACTGTGATTTGAAAATAGACAATACGGTCATATTTTCACACTTACTATATTCTCATGTCTTGTTAAAGTTCTTGCAGCTGTTATAGAAAGGAACTAAGAATGAAACAAAAGGCTGCCACATTGGTCTAGTGGCCCAGGGCGAGCAAAGTATTACTGGGGTTTTCCATTAGATCCCGGTTCCAGACAATAGGTTCGCCTCCTTTTAAAATAGGTGTAAAATAGTTCTGCCGAAATAGATACCTACACATCTGTCTAACCCTTTAGGGGAAAACATTCGTGATGATATGGAAATACTACAGTAAACATGTGCTTATGGCAAAACAAAGCAACTCGAACATTAACATTATTTCCACAGATTATTTCCCACACCGTACAACTCCACACAAACAATTCCGCTTAATATTTTTATTTATATCCTCGGCAAAAGAAACAACAATTCCAAAAACTCTCACTAACAATTTTTATAAAAAAAAAAAACACTCTTTAAAACTCAGGAACTACGCGTTTGCATACAGAAGCGGTAAATTCTCATATAACCTAGTTTGCATATCCGACTTGTGCCGGCTTAATCTGGTAAAAACTGGTATTTACCGGACAACGGCTTGTTACGCCATGTTGTTGTTACGTGCAGGTTAATGTACCTTTTGTTTGTGTTTCGGCTTAGCGCTGTATGTGTTTTTGTAAGTAAAAAGTTTGAAATTGCTCTGTAAGTGGTTTTATGATGGAGAGGTCGCCACTGTGGGTGGATGGAGCTGGATTATGCAAAATGATCTGTCACAGTACAGAAATCGTTATCATGGGCTGATTTTTTAAATTGTCTGTTTACTTGTTTTAATCACGAGAGTTGGAAATGGAACAGAGTACATTTTAGAGCGTGGAAAATACACACTTCGATTTTGAACTCACAGCGCTAAGCAATGTGTTAAATATGAAGCGTGAAACGTTGAAGTGCTCGAAAAAGTCCTCCGTCGCGATTTTATTACGCCTGTGGTTACGTGGGATTCTTTTTAGCGTGTCGATAATACTCTAAATGACCCAGAATTAAATTACATGTTTGGAAACGCTATCACAATCGATCATCAGTTCCTGTAACTTGCAGACAGGACACGCAGGACAGCATGAACATCTCCTGTATCACTGAATCATGAACTTAGTGATATCATATGGTCAATGAGGTTTTTCATGAAAATTGCACCACCAGTTTGCCAAGAGGTCTTCCATTTTGACACTGAGCACAAAATATATGATCACGTTCATCATTCAGTCACGACTAAAGAAATTATAGGCTCCATCATCATCATCATCATCATCAGCCTATAGCAGTCCACTGCTGGACATAGGCCTCCCCAATTGCACGCCATTCCGCTCGATTTTCGGCAACTCTCATCCAGCTGCTACCAGCCACCCTGCGAAGATCGTCGCTCCACCTAGCCTGAGGGCGTCCCACCTTACGTTTGCCGATTCCAAGCTCCATGACACTTTTGAAAGGTGCCCATCCTAGCGTAGCCTTTTTCCAACTAAGTTGGGATTGGTTTCCTGTCTGACCGGATGCAAGTGCATCAGTGTACCAGTATTTTTCATGAAGCGAATGCCCATCTAACCTCCACAAACCCAGGTACTGGGTAATATGTGCTTGGTAAGACTGGTCGTCAGACTTTCAGGCTTCTGATGACCTGTAATGACTCTCATAGATCCAAAAATGATAGTCGAGATTAAAGGCATGATATTTACGTTAACATACATTCCGAGGCATGGAGGTGTCTTGGTATGTAAAGATGGTCACCCATCCACGGATAACGGTGGCAAGCGTATCTTAACCTGGTCAATCGACACGTAAGGTTGTTATTACCTAGTCACAAGCCAGTTCTTCTCACATTCACAATAGTAGATAGATGATCAGACCACACTTCTCTTTCACTTGTCTGTTTTACTAACCTATTCGACATAAACAACATCTAACACATTTTTTTTTGTGGGTGGGATATCATCCAATGTCGTCTCCTGCTTTGGGTGGAGCGGGAGGGTGTCAGACTTTTACTGACTAAAACTCACCCGTTTTCCTTCAGTTGCCTATATGCCACGGTATCTCTTTCGAACAAATCTCGCGACCCTGGCAGGATTTAACACAATTAACGCAAGAACTCATATACCCCAAATAGAACATTGAGTTAAAAGCATAATACTTACTTTTTGAAAGCTAACAATTTTTATTAAGAAAGCAGTATTCACCCTAGCAGTATTTTATGCATTTTAAATTGAGTCTTACTGTCTTGAAATAAGATTTAATTTTCTTTGGCTCTATCGGCGGTTGTTACGGTAAAATACATACATTTTGAAAAATTTACCCACATTAAAAACTTACTGAAATCAATTCAGTAAGCAATTATGGACTATTTCAGGACTTTCATTTATTCTGTTATACCTTATGGTTGCTCAAATTGTTGGACTGACAAAATTAATTCAATTTTCTTTTTGCTTTCTTTTACATCATTACTTTTCAATGTCGATACCCACCACGTGATTAAAGTAATGCCAACTAATTCAGTTTGACCCTATAAATATACCCACCGACCAAACTCACCGAAGTGTAATAGTGGCACTCAAACAGGGCCGTATTTCACGCGCGCGTTGTCGTTCAAATTGCTTTATTTGGCGGGCGAGCAAATTAAACCGTACTAATTAAGTGCATAGAGCCGCGATCTGGCCCTGCGCTGAAACTGTTCTTTGTTTATCGTTGTAAATTAGGTAATATTGTTGCTGTTATAAAGGTTGAAGTTTGTGGATCTAGCCTGTATTATGTACAAAAGGCTCCATATTCAGTACATATAATATGTATTTCTATTTAAACTAATATTATAACACTGAAGAGTTTGTTTGTTTGGTTTAATGCGGTAATCTCAGGAACTACTGGGCCGAATTGAAAAATTATGTTTGTGTTGGGTAGCCTATTTATTGAGAAAGGCTATAGAATATATAACAATCAAAAGGAGCGGAGCAGTAATGAAAAATGGACGAAAACTGGCACGCAATTCGATGCGACGGGAAAGGTTGGGGGAGCAAACATTTGACGCGGACGAAGTT
Organism: Aporophyla nigra; assembly: GCA_947507805.1. Classification (NCBI taxonomy): domain Eukaryota; kingdom Metazoa; phylum Arthropoda; class Insecta; order Lepidoptera; family Noctuidae; genus Aporophyla; species Aporophyla nigra. The sequence continues at coordinate 22,725,241 of OX382297.1, read as the reverse complement.
GCGGGTAGAAGTTAGTTTTCTGATAAAGCGGGTCAGTTCTATCGATAGGAGTCAAGCTTGTTCTGCCATCTGTCGCCATGGAATGCCATAGTCATCTAGCATTCAATAAGATACTTATTCCTTTAACTCACTGCTCATCTGACATGCAACAAATATATCAAATAAACCGTTCAGTTCAACCCCACTAAAGCTTAGCAGCTTTCTAAAGCCGGGCGTCGAAGGACGCTTTACAATCTCCGGTCACCCCAAATTCTGCGCTGCGGGCGCAGAATTCTTCTCATGAGACTGTGGGCGCAGAATTTGGGGCTGTGTTGCCGCTCGACTAGTCAGGTACGAAGAGGTGGCCCGCTGTATGCGCGCCTTAAAGGGAGGATGTGCGGTCATGGGATCGGCTGTACTTGATGATGGGGCCGGCTAGACGTAGCGAACTGATACCGGTGGAATAACATCTCACTTCACCTGAAATTTCTCAGTAAATTTTCTGTATAGATCGTCTGATATTTTTGAGAAATTTTAAACATTTTCAGAACGTCCTTTAAACGAAAAAATAATCGCGTGGTGTCTAGAAGATCCGCGACGGAAACGAAATTCCTGTTCCTTACGCTTTTTCCTCAACTCCGAATATACCGTTAATTTGGTCTTTAAAAATTCAATCTTTATCTTGATCTCACTATCGGCTTCAAAACCCTCGAAAACCATGAAAACAACACCCATGACGAAAAATTTTAAAATTTTCGCTGCCACCATCTCGTATTTATACACATACATCTCGTATATTCACCACCTCATTATCGGCTTCAAAAACCATCTTTCTCTATCTGTGTCTCATTGATAATAAAAAATCGCATAGGGGAGCATAATCCTTTTTGGTTACTTGCTGCTTTTTTCGTTTCGTGACGATTTCTACAATATTACTCCTACCGCAAGCTGCGTTTTAGAACTTTGTTCCAATAATCGTTGTTACTGACAGCTTGTTCTACCTTTCGGCTGGTAAATAGCCTTTTTTTTGGATGAGAAATCATCAAATGACTTCTCCCGCTCTGGGCGGAGCGGGAGGGTATATCAGACTTTTACTGACTAAAACCCACCCGTGTTCCTTCAGTTGCCCATGTGCCAGGGTCACGGTATCTCTTTCGAACAATGTCGTGACCCTGGCAGGCATCGGTCCTAGCAGACCCCTTCAGTTTTGCTGACATCTCTTTAAGGCGCGCGTGGAACACTACGCGCCGTCGACCCGAGCTTGGTCCTTACCGGGCGGCGAGCTACCCATTGCTCACCGCCCGCAAGCTCGCGCCTACGGTGGCCGGGAGTCAGCCTCACCGTGACATTTTGTTGATTCAGTCTGTAATAAACATGCACCGCTATATGTCACATATTCGTGTGTCTGCAACACTCTGCATGTTTGTTGTACACAGTGCAACATGGTGATATTTACACTATCCTGTGCAGTTGTGTACCTTAAACGTTGGGTCACTGTAACAGCTATACAGGGTGTACATTTTATATGGGTCATGCCATTGGTTTGCCGGTTTGAAGTGAGTGGAGATTTCATGAAAATAAATGACTTTTATTCTAGCACCTACTCTTAATTGTGGAAAAAAAAATGTTGTTGCTTACTTTTTCTCAAGTCATGCAAATATAATTATGTACGGAGCATCTGATTTATTTAACGCAATTTCAGTGTTAGCCCCATAGTGAAAAGTTTTATTTTTTATGAGTGGGTACTAAACTCCTTTTAAGTAGATAGATTGTTAAGATAGTTTTTTTACCCGACCATAACGGCTTTCAGATGTAAATTTTTTTAGTCGCCTTTTAATTTTGAACGGTCTTTTTCACTATTTGTGACCTTGGTAAACCTAACATACTGTATACAGTTACATAATCGCCGGCCGTAATCGGGCCTTAATGAATATTGTCAAGTGAAAGAAATATATTGTCTCAGGTATAAGAAACAGAGATAACGCTCTACAAAGCCGAAGTCTTCCTAAATTACAAAGTGCTATACATCGTACATTTAATCAATATCAAAACACTTGCTTCTCCCACCATGGGGAAGTTTACCATCAATTATGGGGAAGAAATAAAAAGATTTCTGCAATAAACCAGGGGACAAAGGAAGGCTTTTATAGCGTACTTTTATGGGAGACTGAAGTGTATGGGGGCTATTATCATAATATCGATGGAGGGTGTGACCTTGAAGATCATGGGGAGATAATGAGCCGTGATGGGGATGTTATCGACACATAAATTGTTTAATCTATACATACAAATAACTCAAATTAAAGAGTCTGTTTGTAACGTCTAAATAACATATTTTTACTGAATGCATCTGAGCGTAAACACGGTACCAATAACTAATTTAATATTGTTTTTGTCTGTCGGTTTGTACCGGCTAATCTCGGAAATTACTGGACCGACGACCGAAGAGACTTTCACTGGTAGATAGCCGATGTTATACAGAGAAACATAGGGTACTCTTTGTCCTGGTAGGACGTCCCTATGGTACAATTTCCGACATACACGCGGGCCAAGTCACGGGCATGGCTAGTCGGATTGATGTGTGTTTGATGTTAGTAGTAGACTCGTATCGAATTAGGGGTTACCAGGAATAGCTGGAATACTATAATCTATTTCATGGGCGTTGAATTCCATGTACTGTCGAAAACATTTATACGGATATGTGATTACTGATTCGCCGAAAGGATGGATAGAGTTGTATTGTTGAGTGTACACTCACTAGTTATGTGGGACTCTCCGTACTCCGGGCTACTGAAAAGATTTATTTTAAAAAGGCTTAATAAATTCACTAACAACTTAATATTTTACACAAGTTCCTTATGGCTCCCCCAAACAGGCGCGACGCGACTCTCGTAGAACAATTTCTATATACTTCATGGATATTGTTCTACAAGAATCGCGTCGCCATATCGCGTCACGCCTGTCTGAAGAAGCTTTTATATATAACGAAAGTGAGCAATAAGAAATTATTTTTGAAATTTCATCCCTGAAAACGGTTAAATAGGAGATGGAAATTTGAATGGCAATTCGTCATTTTTGTCGATGATAAATCTCATAAGGTGCACGGTTTGCAGTCTAAAAAAAACTAAAGGACACCAGGCCTAGCAGCTGTTCTAATAAGCTTTAAGCCAGGCTAGTAACCTCAGTCAGCACAATACATTCAACCTAACAGTCCCATTTAAACTCTACCAGAATCTCAGTGGGTACCTAAAAATAATAAACAAAAAAACTAGAATGCATTAATTTTAGATACAAAAAGCCCACAGCATGCGCTCAAAAATTCATGCAATAAAATATTATTGGAGCCATCGATCAAGGCCCATCGACACCGGCTGCCAAGTACTGCATGTAGTGAAAGCTATGTTTAATATTGAACTAAGCAATTAATTTTTCAAATGGCTCGGAGGGAGTTCATTCATGTGAATTGAGGGGGCGTAGGTAAATCAACAACCTGTATACAGGGAGGGAAAACGTCGTGCAAATTGTTACCATGAATTAAGCCTTACGCCTATGTAAATAGCTACCTTACATTATTTCGATCTGAATTGTTGAAGTCGTCTATGGAATTCCATTGTCGTCTAAAAAGACAAATCAGTTACGTAATAACTAAGAATAATGTCAATTTCCATTATAACACTAGTACTTTCTTAGGGAGACATCATCTGCCGGGGCGCGGGATTGTTCGAAAGAGATACCGTGACCCTGGCACATGGGCAACTGAAGGAACATGGGTGGGTATTAGTCAGTAAAAGTCTGACACGCCCTCCCGCTCCGCCCAGAGCGGGAGAAGTCATTTGATGATTTACCATCCAAAAAAAAAAAAAAAAAAAGGGAGACATCATCATCTGCCTAGTCTTTTCTCAACTATGTTGGGGTCAGTTTCCAGTCTAACCGCATGCAGCTGAGTACCAGTTTTTTACATGGAGCAACTACATATCTGACCTACGATATCCCTTGATAAGACTAGTTGTCAGACTTTCGGGCTTCTGACGACTCGTAATGAGTGTCAGAAATCCACAAGCCGGGACCAATAGCTTAACGTGTTTTCTGAGGCACGGAGGGGTCTTGGTATGAAATGATGGTCACCCATCCACGAACCAACCGCAGCAAGCGTAGCTTAACCTGATCGATCAACCCGTGCGGCTGTATTACTTAGCCACTACTTTCTTTGGGACTAATAAAAACACTTTGTTCCTATGTTATGCGGAGAGGCAGCGATATTAAAGCGCAAACTATAAAAATTCAGCTCATGATTGTAGAATAGAGTAGAAATCATTTGTCGATTCATAAAAAATAATCTGATGATTCATAGAAAATTGTATATACGTAGGCGGTCAAAATGTATTATATATTTTTTTTTAAATTGAAACTAAATATTACAGTACTGGGGGGTTCCGAATCATATACAGTGATATGAAAGTCTAGAACAAAATGTCGTCCACTTTGGGAGTTGATAGCCGCGCCGCAGTATTTTACTTTTGCAGCTATCTTCGTATCTATTGTTAAGTTGTTACAGTTAAGGACGTAAAGAAAAGCACCATCTCATTTCTCCCCGTGGGTGTCGTAGGAGGTGACTAAGGGACACATACAAGAGACTAATACCACAGCACCATTTGGCATGCACTACCACACTACTGCAATCGCCAATCGCTTTGCTAGATTTGCAGTTTAATGAGTTTAAAGCTAAAGTAAAATCCAACCTTTGTTCAAAGGCATACTATTCTATCAACGACTACTTAAACGATAAGAATAGTTGGTCGCTGTGATCAACTCAAGACAATGTTTATGTTCTTTCAATCCAGAATTAGTCTTCCTACTGACATTTATATAGGTAGTTCATATAATTGTTTTTTTGTTTGTTTTTATTTAACTGCTTTTGTTAATTTATTTTCTTTTAATTTCATTTATTGTGCATATGTATCATTTGCATCGTTGTATATGTAAGCGGGCACGCCCTTTATGCCTGGAAGCTTTATTAAGGTTTTAAGTTTTGTTTACGATTTTGTTTTATTATTTATTTCAGCTTGAGTTTAGTTTTCAATGTTTTGTTGGTATATTGGCGTGTGCTAGCTGACATATGGCGAATAATGTATGTTTTGTTTTATAATATTAATAACTTACACAATACTGTATAGAATCAAGTTCTTCTAACTTAACAGACAGCTGTGCTGCTGGGGAGTTTTTGGCCACTTCTTCTTCCCAGCTAAAGCACTAGGAAGTGTCGAAGGGCGGGCGTTTTGGGGGGACTGTCTTATGTAACTTTGACGTTCAAAAAGTGCTGACTCTCAGCCTAGTTTGAATAAATGACTTGACGGTTGCCAAACGTGGCGATTGTGGCGAACCCTATGTCCAGCAGTGGACATATTTCAGCTGTAATGATGAATGATGACGTTGTTCTTAATAAACTTTTATTTATTTTAAATTGAATTTACGGTAACATTATGTACGTCGATGTCTTGCCACCGATTAAAGATGCATTAATGTTTTAGCAAAACAACATGTGCATAGCGTATTTGTGTTCTGTCGTAGTTATGATGTGTTGTATTTGTGTTGTGTTGTATTTGTCTTATGTCGTATTTGTGTTGATGCTGGCTGTTGGTGGTATGATTATGGAGAACATTATACAAAATTGACATAGACCAGCTCGATGGTCTAGTGGTCGCAAGCGATACTACTGAGCATGAAATTTTCGGTGGGTATTTCCATCAGATATTTCTCTGTAACAGCCCGGAGGCTGGACTTGTGCCCGGATGGCAATAGGCTCGCCATCTATTACATAGGACTATTACAGTGTATTATAGGTATCCCTCTGGTTCACCTTTTAAGGATCACAGGTGTGATGTTATGTGATGTTTCGGAATATAATTAGATTTGACGAAATTCACAGTAGGTGTACTTGAGCTCTGTATACCGGGTGACATTTTTTAACGTCTTGAAAAAAATGGAGGTAATAGGTGAACGGAGTAGAAGCCTTTGGCATAGAAATTTTTATTTTTGAATAACATGTAATGAAATTTATCTAGCAATAAATAAAGTAAAATTTTCATACTATAACAAGAAAACAGAAATTTGGAAAAAAAAAACAATTAAAATCTATCGAAACTCAAATCATATGCACCCTACTCAATGCGCGGCATGTATCAATGATTTCGTAGCGCGGTCCTACCCTTTGAAGCCGGCCGATAGGCGGCCTCATTGATCTTTCGCAAGCGCATGAGCCGCACACGCATCCCCGTCCGCTCGCGTCCCGAGCTCCTTTAGTCACCTACGATGAATCTGAAGGCCTTCCTGCCTTCCATTCTAGTTACACAACACACCATATGAAGGTCGAGACGGTAAAAAATGTCATCCGGTATAATAATTATATCTTAGGACAACCAACACAACGTTATCTGATCCCGAACTAGGCAACCAGACAACTGATAAATATACTTTTATATTTCTAAATACATACATATTATAGATAAATTACACCCAGGCACAGAATAAATGATTGTGGTTATCACACAAAGATTTGTTCTGGGTGGGAATTGAACCCACGACCTCAGTCTTAGCAGTCAGGTTCACTAACCACTAGACTAACAGGCCAATCATTAGTAACGGACATGAATAAAAATGCTGGAACTGAATTATAGTTGTATTTACAAAATAAGCTGAGTGATGGTTATTAAGACGACCACAACGTCTGTTTCCGATGTAATAGATATTTCATACAACAGCCAAATAATGCGATGGATAAACGAATTACTTAAATTCGTATACCCATATATCCTGTATATATGTGGCGTAAGTAGTGGTCCACCGTTCAGGATTCGATGAACCAGATAATTAACTATAACAATTAAAAATTTTAAACATTTTTACCCAAGGGTTCCGAAAATATTTCATTTTTGTCTTTTATTTACGAAGTTTCTACCTTTTATTACATATTTGTTTGTAGTTTCAACAAAAACCATTATTTTTTCATTTTGATTTCTGTTAATCACTGCTTAATACTAGAGCTATCATGATAAATTATGATTTTTTATGTCAATTCAGCTCTTTTGGAGAAAAAGTTGGTTCTTCTCTAATTTTAACCCCAATTTTTAACACACCATCAAGTTTAATAGCAATTTTTGTAAAAAAAAAATTTGGGTAAAAATGGTTAAAAAATTTAATTGTTATAGTTAATTATCTGGTTCATCGAATCGTGAATGGTGGACCATTACTTACGCCACACCCTGTATATATACATAAACAATTGATTTCACTGACTATAGCTAAACTTAAATTATATCGTCAGACTCATGAACTTAAGCGTGTAGGTACTAGTAATTGTGGTAATTTATTGTATATTGTATTACCCCATACATTGTTAAACAACAATGTTAATATTGCTCATCAATTTGAACTTTCTCTACGAAAACCATATTAATTATACGAAACTTTGTTGAAGTAAACTACGCCGTAGCAGCTACGACTTTGCTACGCCGTAGTAGCTACGCAGTTGTAGGACCAGCAAAACACATAATGTTTTTGTAATTTTTATTGCAGTAAATTCTTTTTTTTTGCTATGTGTTTTTGTTATCAGGATTTTACACGGTATTAAATTACAAGAAAATTGCTAAAAATAGAGTCTGAATACTGAAATGCTTCTCAAAATTCTAAACCTGTTTGCTACGTCGTAGCAAGCGTAGCAATTTCCTCTAGCTACGCGACCGTAGCAGATCATCGCCTTGACATGAAATTATTGTAAACTAGCTCTTGCCCGCGACTTCATCCGCATAAATGTCGGTTATCGCGGACGGAGAAAAAGTCGCAGAATAAAAAGTAGCCTATGTCCTTTCCTGGGGTTCGAACATATCCTGTACCAAATTTCATCAAAATCAGTTTGGTGTTTTTGTCGTGAAAGCGTAACAGATAGACAAAGTTGCTTGCGCATTTAGAATATTTGTATCGATGTTTCATCACCACTGCTCTCAAAACGGTGAAGGAAAACAATATATCAACTGTATAATTTTATTGACATTACTGATTTCTATTGACATTATTTAATTTTATTGACACTATTTAATTTTATTGATATTATATAACTTTATTGACATTCTTTAATACTCCTTTGTGCATGACCTAATCTTGTAATAATAACTATCATATCAATCATATGTTCTGTGTCTGGGTGTAATTTATCTATAATATGTATGTATTTAGAAATATATAAGTATGTTTATCAGTTGTCTAGTACCCATAACACAAGCTCTGCTTAGCTTGGGACTAGATGGCGTTGTGTGATAGTTGTGGAATATTATTATTATAATAATTTATTAATGACTAGCTGACCCGACATACGTTGTCCTGTCTCTTTGATGATATTTGAGCACGCTTTCTGTCAATTCTATGTCAAATGCATTAAAAAAGTTTACATTGTCCTATTATATGGTTGTTTTCTTTAATAAGTGTTCTTAAATTTTCTCATTTTCCGCGCAATTTTTAATTTTTTTTCTTTCATAAGAACCTTCTCCTGACAATTACAAACACAACAACAACAAAAAAAGTGAATTCGGTCCAGCCGTTCACGCGTGATGTCGTGACCAAGGGAAATAGGGATTCATTTTTATATATATAGATTAACTTTTCATAATTTTGTTCAAGATTTGTTTCATTATTTGTAAAAAAAAATGCATGCTGAAATTCAGGCAGAATGTACCCGGCTCATTATAATTTTGTAACAGCTATATTGTAAAATACCTGCATTCTATGCGAATAAATGATTTGATTTGATTTGAAAACATCGTGAGGAGACCGGTATGATCGTAACCAAGAATTTGACAGAAGATATGCGACATCCACCAATACGCGCTGGACCCGTGGGATGATGGTCTACTCCCTCTCACCGAGAGGAAGCCTGTGTCCCAGCAGTGGGAACGTCGTCAATTTTAAGTCGTTTGTAGTACGAGTTCCAACCCACCATCTACAGACCTGCCTGAGAGAGGACTTTGGCCGAAAGGTGTCTTGTATCGTCGTTTCCGAGGACGGTTACGCGACACCACGCAGCGGAACACGACGCCGTCATCATTACGTGTTTAGTGATAGTTTAAGTTTTGTTTTATAAAATATGTATTAGTTTATAGTTATTGTTTTATATTATTTGTTTATTGTGTTTTTATGGGCCTAAGTTGCCTGAAATAAAGGATTGTATTGTATTGTATTGTTATAGGCTTATTATATTCGTATGTACGTAGTGCGAGATTTAAAATGTCATGTGTATTTAAAGACTAACTGTACCCTACTAATATTATAAATGCGAAAGTTTGTGAGGATGGATGTATGTGTATGTGTATGTTTGTTACCCTTTCACGAAAAAACTACTGGACGGATTTGGATGAAATTTGGTACACAGATAGTTCATAACCTGGATTAACATATAGGGTACTTTTTATCCCGGTAGTACGTTCCCGCGGGATATTTTCCGACCTCCACGCGGGCGAAGTCGCTGGCAAAAGCTAGTATGTTATATGTGCATCATATTATATTTATTATCACATACTGGTTTCCTTGTAGGTCTAATGGTCACAGGCGTTACTGATGACCAAGAGGTTCTGGGTTTGATTCCCAGGTCGGGCAAAGTGGTGTTGGGTTTTTCCATTTGGAGTTTCTCAGTAGAAGTCTTAAATCCATATTTGTGTCCGCTTTGTGGCAAAAGACTCATATAACATGGGATTTCAACATATCGCACCTCCGGTGGAACAACGTCACTTATGCAAATTTTGTCAAAATTGATCTGACAATGAGAATGAGAAAAAGTAGCTAATTTACCCCTTATTAAATGTTTGCTTTAACTTTATTATGAAGTTCAAAGTTGTAGTTTAAATATTACTTAATTTCTTTAGTCAGTACATTATAATAGGATGTAGAATTTTCAAACGCTTCTCCTGAAATATTACATCTTTTGCATAAGTGACGTTGTTGCACCGGAGGTGCGATATTTGGCTTAATATGTGTGTACTAACGGTACACTTCTACCTAACCTTTGCATACTTAGAGGCGCGATGTTATGTAACGTTATTATTATTATAACCCATAAATTTTCTTTGATGTAACTTAATTTTACAAATATTCCTGCAATTTCCAATAGATTAACATACCACACTGACCATTTGCCTTATAAAGATATTGATAAATCAACGTCAAAATATTTACCAACCTAAACCCTACAACATAATAAAAAGCTTATCACTTTATCATAAAGTTGAAAATACAAAAGCAGCTTATCCCGGAATCTTTTTATTAAGTCCCTCGTCTGTTCTATACATTTTCGTTACAATGTCGTACAAGTTCGACAATAGGCAATTAATAGCAAGAGCAAACTTCGCAGTAACATTGAAATTGAAAGAAAGATAAATTCGTGAAGTTGGCAGCCGAGAATTGTTCCCTCTCCCCTACAGTTTCTTGAGCCAACAATGCCTTATGACTTTTGATTTATAATTATAAGGTTCTGTTGAGCTAACTCAATTTGCAGTCGAAATTAATGAATGAAAGTTTCTTGTACTTTTGTAATTTCTAGTTAATTAAGTTTGAAGAATTTTTAAGCAATTTTCGCTTCATCAATCTTCTTGGAGCAGTGGTGGCATATAAATGTTTGCATGCCGAATGGTAGTGCAGTGGTGAGCCAGTGGTGACGGCCGCTACTTACGAGGTCATAGGTTTGAACCCGCCAGACTCTTTACGTTGTGTAAATAATAACATCCACTGCTCTCAAAACGGTGAAAAAAAAAGTAAGGAAACCGGCATGTCCTAGAACCAAAAATTCGAAGATGTTGAGAATCGAACCCAACACCACACCTTGCGCGCGGTCCGCACGCGCAGACGGCGCGATCATCGCGTCATCATCGGCACGCTGAAGCGCAGCGCGGCGGCGACGGGAGTCAGCCCGATGGCCACTCGCTTCCACGGACTCCTCCGCGACGGACGATCCTCCTCTTTCACCTCATTAATTGTTTGTCCGGAAAAGTTAATATTGTACGAAACGGCATTAAACCATTGCCGCTAAAATACAGTCCACTCTTTTACTTGCTCCCCGCGCTAACAAAGGCATGTGACATCTACCAACCCGCGCTGGGCCCGCGTGGTGGATTACGGCCAGCTGCTTCTCTGCCAAGAGGAGGCCTGAATATCAGCTAAGGGAACTTTAAAGGCTGGTAATGCTATACTTATGTAGTCTTCTTAAATAGTAGGCTTAAATAAAACACATAATGATAACTTGCACAAGTCATCCATGCCAGCTAAACCTGTCAATATATTTGCTTAATTTTTATTTTTTTCACTTCAGCATACGCTTATAAGTTGTCACTGATACATTAAAATACTTTAATCATTCTAAACAAATACAATGTGTCCGTTACTAAAATCGGCACAGCTCAGAGCGTCCGACCAAATCGAATTATCAATTATGATACAATATTTTTGATATTTTGTTTATATGTGTATTTCAAAACGAATTCATGAATTTGGAAAAATTAAATGAATAAAATTTTTCATTCCGATACAGCTTGTCCCTTTTTGCCCTCTACCAGCAATGCCCTAAGCCGTGGCCCGTCCCCCACAGGGGTGCCCTTAGCGAGTAGTCGCTCTAGTATTAAGTTTTTAAACCCTGGATGGAGACCTCAAGCAAGTCCAGTTAAGCAGCCGACTACCTCATAGGTTGACCTGCTAAATAAAATTCCCAAAAAAAAAAAACATAAGATACATTTCAGTATGTCAACGCTATATTAGCGTTACTAAAATTTCTGTTAAATATTGTACTAACAACACAAACAATGATAGGTTTTTTAACCGACTTCAAAAAGGAGGAGGTTCCTAAAGAAAGGGAGCGCCATAACTCCGTCATATATAAACAGATTTACAAAATTCTTTTTTTTTTTTGTTCGAAAGGGGTTTATTTCGAAATGGTCCCATATAAATTTCATATAGATCTGACGATGAGTTCCGGAGACAGACACCGGAACTCTTTAAAAAATGTCAGCAAATCAACCGCGATTTCTGCTATCGCATAAATATGCATTGTTTGTTTGGAATTAGTGCGGGGTGGATACCATAACTAAAAATTTAAAAATAAAAACTTTTTTACAAAAAAAAAACAACCGACTTCCTTAAAAACACTACAAAGAGAAAAATAACTTTAATTTCGGTACTTAGTCGGTGGCAAAAAAACCTTAAATACAGATCCTAAGACACCGACTTCCGAAATTAAAGTTATTTTTCAATTTGCAGTGTTTTTAAGGAAGTCGCTTATTTTTTTTTTCTTAAAAGTTTTATGATTGGTTCTTTTTCTATAATGTATTTCCAGAGTAACAACAGCTATAAAATTCACGCGAAAGAAGCTGCAGGCGAAGTGAGATATCACAAAAAGAGAAAATTTGATGTTTTGTACGTTTGTTGTTACGCTTTCACGCTTAAATGGCCAAACGAATTTGGATAAAATTTTGCAAATACGTAGACGATAACCCGGTACGGTGTGGTGCCGGATGGTACCGTGTGGTGCCGGACGTAAAGAATAACACCACCCCATTTCTTCCCGTGGGTGTCGTAAAAGGCGACTAAGGGACTTAGGTACTAGAGAATGGGCAGCAGCGTTCTCTATGCATTTTACCACCATACTGCGATCGCCAACCCGCCTGCCAAGCGTGGCGATTATGGCAAAGCTCCCCAGATTGGCGGAGGCCTAAGTCCAGCAGTGGACGTCTTACGGCTGAAATAATGATGATGATGATGACGAACCTGCATTACGGTATAGAATAAATCTCGATATTTTGATAGGATCAGGCCTATGTAGGTGTTACTGCGGGGCGCAGCTAGTCGCTTTTAAGTAAGTTGTACATTTACTTTTCTACCAGTAAGTATAATCTTCAAGTCTTTCGAAATGCTTTTAGCGAAGTTTGTGAACGCCTCAAGTCTTGAGTATGACTGTGCCAAACATTTTAGGGTTCCATAGGTAAAAAACCATTGCAATTTCATCATGTCCACCTGCCAAGACAAATCTCACTGCAAGTGCGTACCTACATGCGGAGGACGTCATTGACTGCAAACAATCTTATTTCTTAAGTAATTGGGATAAAACCTTTTAGTAAAGCTAATTCCTATACTTAGATTATAAAAAACGTTAAATTTATTCGTTTCTATGTTTGTATGTCCTTATAGAAAAACTTACAAACAAATAATTTCTGTTAAAACAAGAAACATTCGGACCAACTCGTGTGCAGAAGCTAGTTACAAATATAACCATCCTTCTATACGATTTTTTTTAATTGGCAACTTTAATTTTTCAATTGAAACAGTAGTTCTTTAAACAGTTAGTGCCAAATACATCAAATGCCTTCATACAAATAATCAGTATAATATTTTTACTGCTGGAATATTGGCCTCCTCTCTGTGTGAGGCAGTGAGTTATATAGTTCAGGCTAATGGTCCCTTCATTCACTGCATAAATATATTACTATCTGTTTTGAATGATTTAACAACTATGAATCATAGTTTACTACGGAACCACACATATTTACACGGGTAGCTACCACAGAACATTTTCTCACTTTTTTATCGAAAACTTTTGTAAAACTCGAGAACTCGTCAGGCATGTGTCGCCTGTGACCTTTCAGACTAGAGAGTGGATGAAACAAAGCGAGACTTTACGACTTATCTCGCTCCTACGGGATTAAGAGTTTTTTTTATTTTCTTACGAGAAATGATTGTAACTTCCCCCTTGAGAATAAAGTTTTTGGAACGACATTACGTGAAGCAAAATAGTGGTAGTCGCGAATACAATTCTATTGTTTATTTTATTTGGATTATTCAGATGTTTATTTGCAAATGTGCCTATAAATATTTTTATGTGAATGTCATTGGTGCTTTCTTTTCTTTTGTATTTTTATATTGTATCAAGGGTATTTCGCAGCTTCGTCTTTATTAGGTGCTAAAATGATAGCAAACTAAGTAATGTTACCATGGATCAGTGATGTAATTATACGATTAAGAAACGAATAAAATAAGATTCTGAGGTGATTAGAAAATCATGTCAGAATCTTACTTTATCCGTTTTTTAATGTCAACATATTAACGAACACATGTACATTATTATCCCCTCATTACAGTATTAGACCTCCTTTTTACAGTCATTAAAAGATATACGTAACCAGGTTCGTCAGATATATAGTTGAAATTTAGTAAGAAACCAATGGATGTTTAGAATACAATTTAATTCTACAAATGAACGAATTGTTTTCTATTCATGAAATTACATTTTACTAGAAAACCTCCAACGTGTACGTAAAAAAAACGTTAAATATGTTCGAACACGTCACTTTTTCGTTATTTTGTTACATGTCCTATTTCACCCTTTTTTTGTGGGTGGGAAATCATCAAATTACCTCTCCCGCTCTGGGTAGAGCGGAAGGGCGTGTCAGACTTTTACTGACTAAAACTCAACCGTGTTCCTTCAGTTGCCCATATGCCAGGGGCACGGTACCTCTTTCGAACTGATCTCGCGACCCTGGCAGATCTCACCCCTCATCTGACAACTGTACTCATATTTCACGGAGACTCTTGGTAGCTGACCAGCTAATATCTGTACGCATAACAGTGACGTCACGCAAATCCTACATCGCGCAATAAGATTACCGCTCAACTAGCATATACAGGGTGCGGCGTAAGTAGTGGTCCACCGTTCAGGATTCGAGGAACCAGATAATTAACTATAACAATTAAACATTTTAAACATTTTTACCCAAGGGTTCCGAAAATATTTCATTTTTGTCTTTTATTTACGAAATTTCTACCTTTTATTACATATTTGTTTGTAGTTTCAACAAAAATCATTATTTTTTCATTTTGCTTTCTGTTAATTACTACTGAATACTAGAGCTATCATAATAAATTATGATTTTTTATGTAAATTCAGCTCTTTTGAAGAAAAAGTCGGTTCTTCTCTAATTTTAACCTCAATTTTTAACACACCATCAAGTTCAAAGGCAATCTTTGTAAAAAAAAAAATTTGGGTAAAAATGGTTAAAATTTTTAATTGTTATAGTTAATTATCTGGTTCATCGAATCCTGAACGGTGGACCATTACTTACGCCACACCCTGTATGTATATAACGTCCCGAAATTAATCGTGGGGCAGCGGCTCACCAGACACAACATCCGTCTGGTCGGAGGATGCTCCCTTTTCTACGGAGGCTGAGTGTACTTTGTACACTGTTACTCTTTTTTTTTGTTTTTTTTTTTGTGTTTGGGAAATCATCATCAAAATCATCAAATGACTTACTGACTAAAATCCACCCATGTTCCTTCAGTTGCCCATATGCCAGGGCCACGGTATCTCTTTTGAACAAATTTCGCGACCCTAGCAGACTCTGTGACTCATTCATCCAAATTAGAATGTATAACTATGGAGAGCTAAACCCCACCAAAAAATCGAATCCTAAACCACTATCATCGATAACACAGTATCACAATATTGTAACACATTCATCCCTCCATTTAAAATCCTTTTAAAAACCAAACTGACGTACAAACATTTAAATTCCCAATCCCTGTCGCTGGAAGCTCAATAAATAACAATGTTTAAACAATATTAAACAAATAAATATCGTCACGTCAAACCGCGCCACCTTCACAAATGAAATTCCACTTGATTCACTTATTAATCCAGTGTCGGGGAACAACGCGTAAAATTAATTAATGTAACTCGATTTAACGAATATGTTTTGGTAGTATCGTGTAAATTGTTTTGGCAACCAGTTGCTTATTGTAAATTAATGTTGCAGCTCTAGTTGCTCTGAAATGTCTTCAACGTGTTCTAGAATCTTGTCTTTTAGAATTACCAACCCGCACTGAGCCCTTGTGGTGGATTACAACGCGTGGTGGGTTTCACAGAAACGAGGCATGTGTGCCAGCAGTGAGAGAATTATACGTTGATTTTGCTTATGCTTTAAGAATTATTGGGGTTAGGAAAATTTGTATCACACATTGTAAGGGGTTAACCCGTTGAAAGCCGTAATTACAGACACAATTCAAAACCATTGTGTCTCGCGTGGATCCACGTTCACGGCATACGAAGAGTTAAAGAAAAATTGCTGCAATCACATTTTTTGTCATCATTTGTGGCGTTCCGCGCATTAAGGTACCAGTAGGGAGGTATGGAGTTAAGGCCGGATGTAGAATCTAGAAGAGTCCCTTTATTATGCTAACTACATTTTTTTTCTAATCCTTTTTTTGTCACAGACATCCGAAGTTGAAATTCTGAAAAAACTAGCTTCGAGAAAATGGAGTTTGAAAGTTAAAGTTACAAAAAAACTATGTTCTACTTGTTTGTTACATGGATTTTTCCAAATAGATCCCAACACAATATATGCATTAGTGTATCACTAACATAACAGATACTGTACTGCCAATATACAAATAGTATTAAAATTCAAAAACTCAACATAATAATTATGAAATTATCGACATTTTATAAGACCTACCGACATCTGGTACGTTTTTACTGAATATTTCCTTTAAAATAAAGTGCTTAGAAATGTTTTCTGTAGATGTTTATTGTATCAAATTGTAGCAAATTTATTGTAGAACAATAATCAGTAAACATCACAAAATGCCATATTTTCACCCGATTTTACAAAAACGCAAAAAAACTCGGAAACTAAATACCGACATCCCATAATTTTTCCGGCTTTCTCAGTAAGTTAGCTCAGTTCTCCTTTGAATTAATTCTTTCAACAGCTCTCGCAATTGCCCTTTTGTGTGATATTTTACCATTCATAATGAACAAAGAAGCAGTTTAACCAAGGCCCGTAATATCTCGATAGCCACTCCGCACCTCACCCGCTGCTTATTGTGGTCCCTATTAAAACTCAATGACCGCAACGCTTCCCACTAGATGGACTGAAGACCTAGTGAAGGCCGCAGGAATCCGCTGGGTGCGAAAAGCACAGAACCAGTTGAAGTGGCGGTGCCTGAGTGAGGCCGATGTCTAGCAGTAGACGTGTTTCGGCTGAATTATTGGTGGCCACAATACTCATCATCATGATCGACAGTACCATCTCACCTACAACTTGGAATATATCTATATAGGTGTAGGGCCGGCGTTTTCGAGGACTGTTTTATATAACTTTAAGTTTCAAAAAGAGCTCATTGTTTCGGCCGAAAGATGTCCACTGTTGGACATAGGTCTCCCCAAATTTGGGTGGATTTACCATAATTGCCACGCTTGACAGGATTTTTTTATTTCATTTAGGTTTTCCCTGCGGTGGCAACAGCCTATCTCATCGCCAGACGACCGACAATCACCTGATAACAATAACAACTGCTACCGCGATCGCAAATTACATGACAAATACATTAAGGTATTATTCATCACAATCATTATTCTATGTATTTTCATATTTGACGTCTGAATGATCCCGGAATAACCTGAACAGCTAAATAATTTTCATGTTTCAAACTAAAATCTATTGTATTTGTTTCAGGCGGCGTTTATACCCGAAATGTGAATGACATTTGTAATTAAAATTGTACTGGCAATATTTGTTGTTGAGAGAATTTGGGATCAATGGTTTTAATAAAGGATAGTGGTTGCAGTATGTGGATTTGTTTTAGTTTTTATAATGTCTATTTATTTATAGGATAATCAACAGCTATAACAGATGGATAACAACTTTATTGTATAAGAAAAAGAGCACAAGTCATCACGGGTAATAAGATAAAAGTACTAGAAATACACTGAACAGCAAATAAACCGGGCCACCTTAAATAAACTCAGATGATATTTTCTCAAAAAGTATAAAACTTACAACTATCAAAATTATATTTACAGAAACTGCATTTCATATTGATTTGACATGGACAACGAGATACCGTTCCCTGGCATATGGGTAACTGAAGGAACATGGGTGGGTTTTAGTCAGTAAAAGTCTGACACGCCCTCCCGCTCCGCCCGGAGCGCCTACCTGTCGCTCCATGTCAAATAATACTATCATAATTATACATATCATAAATATACATAAATTGCTGATACTTAAATTCATTAAGTAAGACTGGAAGCTGACCCCAGCATAATATCGAAATAGCTATGGAGATGATGACTTAAGACCCCACCTCGAAAATAGATGATAGTTGGATTGTTTCCCCCGCACGCGGGGAGTGGCGGACCTATCTTCATTGGTCGGCCGACACGTCATCGTCACAAACTTTAATGACTTATTTTACCAGTGGCCAAAAGTGGAACGAAGGAATTATCACTGACCGAATTTTAAAAACGTTACTTAGCATGGCCTTTCGCTAAGAATTATTCTTGTCACCGTCGCACAACTGTTTAAATAACAATGCAAGATAAAGACGGCAACATATTAAAAAAAAATGAGCATGCCAAATGACGTTAATTTGTCTCGGTCTTTGAAATTTTTGCGCATAGTAAACTATGGAGTAGACAACCAATACAAAATATTTAAAAACCTGAAACTTAAATTTTGATTAATGATATGCATGGGTAAAATTAATTGAAATCGAATAATGGTTTCTTATAGAATTAGAGGTCCTGATTAACAGAAAAATAAACAAAAAATTCCATCACGTAAGGTTTTGTAGAAATCTTCATAAATGCTACCATAGTACAGATATGATAGGATAACAATTATTATTTTCGGAAGGGCTTGTGGCTAATTTAAAACAGCTGCACGAGTCGGTCATTCAGGTTAAGCTACGCTTGCCGCGGTTTGTCCGTGGATGGGTGACTATGTTTACAAACCACGTTAAGCCGTTGGTCCGCCTACCAGGGTCGCGAGATTAGTTCGAAAGAGGTACCGTGGCCCTGGCATATGGGCAACTGAAGGAACACGGGTGGGTTTTAGTCAGTAAAAGTCTGACACGCCCTTCCGCTGCATCCACAGCGGGAGACGTCATTTGATGATCTACCATCCAAAAAAAAAGCAGTTCGGCCCGACTGTCTTTCGTAGATCTTAGACAGTCGTTACGGGTCGTCAAAAGTCTGACAACCAGTCTTACCAAGGGGTATCGTATTACCCAGGAACAAGGTTGTGGAAGTCAGATAGGCAGTCGCTCCATGTAAAATACCGGTACTCAACTACATCCAGTTAGACTGGAAGCCGACCCCAAAATAGTTGGGAAAAGGCTAGGCAGATAATGAACAATTATAATTTTCGACTGTTATTTTACTTGTTGGTAGTTTAAAAAAATATTTAGTAAATGTGATTGACCGTCGACTGATTGATTTCTCTATCGACAAAACCGAGCCACAGCTATTTACAGAACCAGAATTAAACAAATAAGTGCGTAAATTAGATCTTTCTAAAATTGCCGCAGAACTTTTAGGATCTCGACTCAAAGAAAAAAAAATTGGCTACGGGCACTACTTTTCTATATTATATAGAGAAATGTACAGAAAAAGCTTTTGTCCCAATTTTTGCTCAAGACGGTGATTCAGTTTTACTGTAAAGATATAAACGGGCTAATGAAAATATTTAATGTCAAATATGACAAAGAAGCTTCAGTGACAAGCAAATAAGGTATTACAAGAATGTATAACAGTTTATTTTGTGAGTCAGGTATTAACCTGACTCACAAAATAAACTGTTAGCTAAACGTCATGAAAATCGAAACGTGTAAGTAGTAGTTTTGTTTCAAAAAGGTAAATTTTGCATACCTTTGTTATTTACGACATGAAATTAAAAATATCGAACTAATCTTCTAGAGGTATATAAATAAAATGGATGTTGGTATATAAGAGATTATAAACTCCAACTTCGTTTCACCGATCACCATACATTTGCGTGGTAACATAATTACCCTCCTTTGAGCCGCAGTCAGTTATAAAACCTCACCTTTTTCACACTTGTAATGCTACTCTATTCCTTCGTTGTGCTCTTGTATTTATAGTGTCAGTACTTGACATATAGATATATTCTTGACGTACTTCAAACCTAAAAACTAATCATATATTTTAATTTATTTCTAAATGAACGATTATTATAAGTTTTTGGGATAAAACAGACGTTCTTCTCTAAAAAAATAGGGTGTTAACTCAATATTACTTTACAAAGTGAGAGTAGATTGTTGCTGTAATGCTTTAGTGAAGGTGGTGAATTCCTCTTGTTATCATCATCTTATTGGTATTGAATTCCTGCAAAATGAATGAATTAATTGCCCTGTGCAGGTACTCCTAACCTTGAAGGTACTGTTCAATTTTAGTTTTTGGTTCTTCACATTTTTATACATAATCAAGGTCGTCACTAAATAGTAATAGAAAAAGAATGTTATATTATTCACAGTCACAAAAATAGACACATACGAGTATACAGTGTAAATATAAAGTTTTTGGAAAGCCAACATTTATTATATTAAATATTTACAGCAAAATACTTCACTACTACCTTTTTCTGAGGACATTAATATTTAAAAAACGTAATTTTGATCGCACCGATTTGTAAAAAAGTGACATAGATCCGTCGTCGATGAGCCCTACTGGGCGACTGATTTATGAACGAACGAGAGTGATGAGACTACTTATTATAGGCAAAAAAAGAGATGGCGATAATGTGTATGCGCCTGGAATAAAATAACGTATGTGCCAAAACGAATCGCCGTCTTTTATGAATGAAAAGTGTTATTAAAACGAAAACTGTTTTACAAAAACTTAGATAAGATTATTATCAATGTTTTAAAGTAAACTATGTTTAATAAATCTAACGCATTGCGCCTTGAGGCTAAAAAAATCATAAACATGGATAGAACTTTGCGATTTTTTTGTATCGAGAAAATTTTATCGTATCGTGTATTCCTTTTACAGGATACTAGATCATATAGTCAAAAATCATACACTTTAATATTAAGTTCGGCTATCGTACGGTAAGAAAGGTACACTTAAAAGAAAAAGCACGGTTTTCTCAATATGTCACCTTAAAGAGAAAATCGCTTTTGAATATTGCGTAAGTATTTATGCTCGAGACTGTTCCTACACAAAGATATTATTCTGAAACAAATAGCAAACATCAAAAACAAATGAAATCAAGTTTCCAAGTCAATGGCCGAATAGAAAGGCAACATTCCAATATAATGTTATAAGTAAGTGTTGCCATCATTTCATGCCTTCTATCGAGAGTCGTAAATCAGAATATTGGAATGATAGACATGTCTGCTTGATAAAATATAGCTATTCTTTGTTATGATTCATCTTAATGTAACTATATTATTGTCTGCCGCCCGGATTTTTGTATGATCTATTTCCAAAGCTGATGTCCTGCTAGAATTTTCTTATTTCTCGTAAAATTTGTTAAAGAATAAAAAAGTAAGAAAGTCAAATAAAAACGTAAAAGATTCAAAGAAAGGAAAATAGGTGACGAAAAACAAGAATGAAATTCAAGTAACTTATCAAACTCTATCAAGACAGTTAGATACGCATACATGTAGGTATATCGACGGGGGTAGGTAGGAAGTATAGAACGCCAACTGCTAAGATCCTTACAAACTCTTTTTACATCGGTAACGTTCATACATCTGGAGATACAGGCACGCCGGTTGTGAGTATTACGCACCTGATTTTTCTGCAGAATATCACTAATAATTCCAATCTATATTTGTTTGAGTGAGATCAGTAGTGTCCCAATGGTAACCACGACTAACGAGTTGACGTTCGTGGGTTCGGACACAGGCGCGCAATTTACTTTGTGTAAATGATTTCATCACCACTGCTCACAAAACGGTGTAGGTGAATTGAGAACAAGTGATAGACCCTCTCCCACAAGGAGACGATCTCAGATCTGTGTCCCAGCAATGGGAATATTATAGGCTGATTATGCATATTTCTTTACCAGATAAGACAGATAAAAAATACACTCAACAAAATATTGGATTCCAACACTGAATACTGATATTCGTAGTTTCAAGTTTCCAACCCTCCAAATTGTCGCCGCCGCTCTCAAAGCGTAACAGAAGCCTATAAAATACGGCGGCACATATTGATTCGAAATTCAAATTGAAATTTGAATCTGGCCGTTGATTAGAATCGGAATGGGCAGCCGAGCTGTGACTGGAATACATAATCGATTCAAAATCGAATGATTTAATCGCATATCGATACATTCGTTGAGTCTCGACGTATCGAAATGAACGAATTTGATATTTTTTCATGATTATTCTCGTATGGATTTTCGGATAAAGTATATGGGTTTTATGTTAAAATTTTTGGTTATCTGCGTCATAGATAACAAAAATAAAAGTTTATTTTATTCAGTATTATGTTCTGTTTCGCTGCATAATTTTTAACCGTTGAGTTTTTGTTTTACTAAAATTAGTGCGTCATTTTAGTAAACAAAACTATACAGGGTGACAGAGACATTATCGCGCAGACTCTAGCGATGAAGTCAACACATGATTCTAGACCCCGTAACTTAAAAAATCTCCGTTTAAATTAGCTTGAATAGAAAAATGTAATACCTACACGGTCAACATGTATTGAACGGTATTTTTTTTTTCTTTTTAATAAATTTATCAAAATTATAACGCGATTCAGGATCATTTACTGAATCCTATAACCGTTTGTACTTCGAAGACTCTGTCACGCTATAGAAATTACATATTCTGGCTTATAGTAACTTATCTATCCGGCCCAACCTACCGCGTGGTAATAATAATAAACTTATTTCTTTTTGTATCAAATTAGCTGCAATGGTTTAAAGAAAGACCAGAGAACAGAAAGTTAAGAGTTGTTAAATGATTACTTTTTAATGAAATTGTTAAATATATCGATGAAAATGTTTAAAACGTAAACAAATGCTAAATTATTCATTCCGTTATATAATTTTAATGCATATTGAATGAACTTCGTTATTAATTTAAGAGCTCTTTGGTTAAGATTGCGAAGAAGTTTTAATAATTTTGCGGAAACAAGCGAAAATAAGGATTTTAAGCGTAAATTTTATTTTTTTGTAGTCGTAGGGTTATTTTCAATTCATAACGATGAAAGTTACTAATAATAGTGAATCCATCAATATAAGTATAATGATTTTGTAAATGCCAAAGTGATCTGTCAATCGTTTTGTTATGACGGCTGGCCTGTTGGTCGGACTGATTTATACAAAAAGATGATACTAGAGGCTAATCACAGGGTTTTGAATTTAGAAAGAGTTCAACCGTAGGTTCCGGTTGTGATTCGTCTGGCCTGTTAGTCTAGTGGTTAGTGACCCTGACTGCTAAGACTGAGGTCGTGGGTTCGATTACCACCCAAGACAAGTGTTTGTGTGATGAGCACAATCATTTGTTCTGTGTCTGGGGGTAATTTATCTATATTATGTATGTATTTAGAAATATATAAATATATTTATCAGTTGTCTGGTCACCATAGTACAGGCTCTGCCTAGTTTGCGATCAGATAACGGTGTGTTGGTTGTCCAAAGATATTATTATTATTTGGGAAAAAAAATTTTCGTCTCAGCTCTTTGGCTGGTTTTGAGCTACAATTACGGGTCGATACCAAGTAAATGTAGCACGTGTGTATAAAATTTTAACTGTTTAGGTGTTGTTGTGATGTTGTCCTACCTCGTTCTTTTCATCTGCAAGAACTTTCTCACAATTCTACATGTATTTAAAATTGCGGCTTTTTGTAGTGTAAAGTAAACGGTTTCTTTTAGGTCTAATAGGTTTAAGCTGTCTATGGAGAAGATGATTCCGAATAACGCCCGTGGTGGAAAGGACTATAGGAACTACGTATACTTTTTCTTGGCGCCAGATTCTAGTAACTTCATCTTTGAGTTCTGTGTATTTACAAATATTTTCAGTGATTGTCTTTTGTATGTTGTGTGTATTAGGGACGGCAATATCTATTAGGTAAGTAATTTTATTAATTTTATCCTGTAAGGTTATATCCTCTCTGTTATACTGAATTGTTTTATCAGTAAGGATGGCACGATCTGCCAGGGTCGCGAGATTGTTCGAAAGAGATACCGTGACCCTGGCACATGGGCAACTGAAGGAACACGGGTGGGTTTTAGTCAGTAAAAGTCTGACACGCCCTCCCGCTCCGCCCAGAGCGGGAGAAGTCATTTGATGATTTCCCATCCAGAAAAAAAAAGGATGGCACGATCGAAGTAGAGCTTAGTATAGTTTGAGGTGTGTAATTGTAGTATGGAGTAGTTGGTATTTTGAATGAGTATGTGTTTCAGTGCTAGTTTTTGATGAATGATATTTGCTACCTGATATTATTATTATATTATTATTTGTAGATCTTTGACAGTCGTCACGGGTAGTCAGAAGCTCTAAAAACTGACAACCAGTTTTAGCAAGGGGTATCGTATTTCCCAATAACTGGGTTGTGGAGGTCAGATGGGCAGTCGCTCCATGGTAAATACTGGTATTCGGCTGCATTCGGCTAGAATGGAAGCCAACATCAACATAGTTGAGAAATTGCTATCATCATCATCATTTCAGCCGTAAGACGTCCACTGCTGGACTTAGGCCTCCCCCAATTTGGGGGGCTTTGCCATAATCGCCACGCTTGGCAGGCGGGTTGGCGATCGCAGTATGGTGGTAGAATGCATAGAGAACGCTGCTGCCCATTCTCTAGTAAGTCCCTTAGTCGCCTTTTACGACACCCACGGGAAGTAATGGGGTGGTGTTATTCTTTACGTCCGGCACCACACGGTACAAGAAAAAAAAAAGAAAAAGAAATTGCTAGGCAGATGATTATTTTATTTTATTTTATTTATTTAGGGACAATAAACAGCTACAATATATAATTTTAACATAACAAAAAATAATAGCTGTAAATAACAATAATGCATCCCACTACATTATCCGCATTATGAAGTTTGAAATGGTAATGTCGAAATCTCAAATGAAATAAATAAATAATTTTGTTTTATTGAATATCATGGGTATGTATAGAATGCATGCGTTTTTATAACCAAGTGCATGTACGGTCACCAAAAAAGAGAAGTAACCAGGATTGTCGAATATAGCTGTAGAACCGACGAATGTTTCCGAGTAAAATTTAATTTAATCAAATTAAGTTCCATTTGAAAACATCAATCGGTTTCGTACAAAACTTCAACTATGGCTGACGACCTTGATTACGTATCTCTTTAGATGTCAGTATATTTTATTTTTATCAAACAGGAACACCATTTTCTTGTCTTGAGTGGGGAATCATGAAATGACGTCTTCCGCTCCGGCTGGTCTGCTCTGCGTGTCCGACTTTTACTGACTAAAACCCACCCGTGTTCCTTCAGTTGCCCATATGCCAGGGTCACGGTATCTCTTTCGAACAAATCTCGCGACCCTGGCAGGACCATCGACTCCCTGCAGTAATATCTCTACTTCGCCCTTGGTCCATCCAAAAATTGTCTATAAAGGATATCTTTTCGCGACATGACCGCAAATTATTTATTTATTTATTAAAACTTTATTCACAAATAAAAAATACTGTCGGACTGGCCTGTTAGTCTAGTGGTTAGTGACCCTGACTGCTAAGACTGAGGTCGTGGGTTCGATTCCCACCCAGGACAAATCTTTGTGTGATGAGCGCAATTATTTGTTCTGTGTTTGGGTGTAATTTATCTATAATATGTATGTATTTAGAAATATATAAGTATGTTTATCAGTTGTTTGGTTACCATAGTACAGGCTCTGCCTAGTTTGGGATCAGATAACGGTGTGTTGGTTGTCCTAAGATATTTATTTACTGTACAAATGAAGCATTTTCTACCAGTCTACCTTAGGGTGATGCAGAGACAAAACATGGCAGGTGCATAGCGATAGATAATTCGGAAAATAATACATACAAATACATACAGAACAATTATGATACCCTATATAAAATTTCTACGTTTATAACTGCAATTTTTATGTTCTACTTATTCTATCTGTCTGTTTATCCTACTTATTGTACTAACCTACTTATCGTTCTAATATTATGGTTCCGTTGCCAAATGGCAAAAAACGGAACCCTTATAGATTTGTCATGTCTGTCTGTCTGTCTGTCCGAGTATGTCACAGCCACTTTTTTCCGAAACTATAAGAGCTATGCTGTTGAAACTTGGTAAGTAGATTTATAAACGTATTTTCTTTCTTTCTTTCTATTCTGTGAACTGCTTGAAGATTTTCACACAAAAATAGAAAAAAAAACAATAATATTTGTGGTTCCCCATACTTAGAACTGAAACTCAAAAAAAAATTTTCATGAAACCCATACGTGTGGGAT
This sequence comes from Aporophyla nigra, assembly GCA_947507805.1. Classification (NCBI taxonomy): domain Eukaryota; kingdom Metazoa; phylum Arthropoda; class Insecta; order Lepidoptera; family Noctuidae; genus Aporophyla; species Aporophyla nigra. The sequence goes on along the minus strand of OX382297.1, from coordinate 22,698,984 downwards.
ATTTATGGATAGGTCTTCAAAAATAATATTGAGGTTTCTAATATCATTTTTTTCTAAACTGAATAGTTTGCGCGAGAGACACTTCCAAAGTGGTAAAATGTGTGTCCTCCCCCCCGTAACTTCTAAAATAAGGGAATGATAAAACTAAAAAAAATATATGATGTACATTACCATGTAAACTTTCACTGAAAATTGGTTTGAACGAGATGTAGTGAGTAGTTTTTTTTTTAATACGTCATAAATCGTAAACCACAATTTACCTTTCATTCAGTCAACAAAAATATAAATTAAAAAAAAAAAACATTTAATTTCATAAACATAAACCTTATGCTTAAACCGTGAATACCTGCAGGTTTGTACGGAACCCTCGGTGCGCGAGTCCGACTCGCCTTGGCCGGTTTTTATAAATGTGAAAGTTTGAGAGGATGGATGGATAGATGTATGTTTGATACGTTTTCACGCCAAAATTTCGAAACGGGATTGGATTAAATTTTACACACAGACAGTACATAATTTGGATTAACACATAGGGTACTTTTTATCCCGGTAGACCAAACAGCTGCATTGTGCACAGAAAAATATAAGTACAGAAAATGTTTTTTATAGCTAGTATCGTTAATTACCGTCATTACCAACAGACTTCAAGATCGTCTAGCGACAAAGCACACACTAAACATAAATAATTCATACGAACTACAAGCACCCACTTAGCTAAAGTGCTGTATTATATTACAATAAAATTATTTTTAATTCTCGCCAGAATATTTATGTAAGAACTTGACGGCTACTTAATTCGTCGAGATTAATTTCTTTCTCATTAGCCTGATGGAAGAAATGAAGCGGATAAACTAGAGACACTAGGGTATCTTTGTCTTGGTAAATGCTGTACAAATGTAAAGTATTTGTTGGTCTCTTTTTACTTTGCAACTAAATTTTTTTCGTGTCACAGACAAAAAGTTTTTTGAAATGTTTTGCAATATGTTTTGAGACACATACAATATATTGTTTGCTCCATCCAAAACCAAACAAACTTATTTTCACATACAAGAAAAATCACTTCCATTGTTATCACCATTTCAGCCGAATGACGTCCACTGCTGGACATAGGCCTCCCCCAAAGGATGGCGTTTCTGTCCATTATTAGGACTATAATTATTAAAAATAATTCACCTATTTTCACTTCAAGTTACAAATATCAATGCAGTCCTGGCTCTTGTACCCTTGAGTTCCTATATCACAAGAGCCATTTTATCAAAAATAGCATCTGCCCGCGACTTCATCCGCGTTAAATTTCTTGTTCTCCCAACCCTTCCCATCGCGTCAAATCGCCTAGCCGTGCGCTTTTCCCCGTTTTCGCAACATTTTTCATTACTGCTCCGCTCCTCTTAGTTGTAGCGTGATGTTATATAGCCTATAGCCTTTTTCAATAAATAGGCTACTCAACACAAAAATAATTTTTCAATTCGGACCAGTAGTTCCTAAGATTAGCGCGTTCTATCAAACAAACAAACAAAGGATTTGGAACCGTGCACCTAACTTCTGACGTTTCATAAGTGCCCATGTAGATTTATGTGAAATAAAAATATTTTGATTTGATTTGAGATGTTAATAGACTTACGTTTATAAAATCTGCAACATGATATGATAATGACTTACACATTTTTCCAGAAAAATTAAACCAATTTTTTTTGTTTAGTTTTTTTTTTTTTTTTTTTTTTTTGTTAATCTTGGACCTCGAATAACCGGTGAGTTGAACTCATGTGGAGAGGTACAGTGCCCTCTAATCTCTAATCTTATAATAGGTTCTAATGAAAACATAGAAATATTTTCTGTATTTTTTCAACATTTTAGGCTATCAGTTTCAGAGATTAATTTGGGGAATGGTCGATTTGCATCTCTTTACTCTATTTATTTTTAAATTATAAAACATATATATTTGAGTCCGTCGCAACAAGCTCTTTTACTTCATTTAACACATGGAATGGTTTGCAATACTTTTATTCATAATTTTCTAAATTACTTTGTAAAAGTAAGTCCCCTATTCAAAATTATTTTTTCTGAATTACACGTATTTGAGTCACACAAAATCATAACATGTACCTTTAACTGCATCGCTCCATTAGATGAACAAATTAGCTGTGACAGATGGACAGACAGACAGTCACACGAGTAACCCTATAAAGGTTCTGTGTTTTCGTTCGGACATATAGAACCCTAAAAGGATCGTCTCAGTTGTGTTGCTAAGTCATTCTTACACCGCGAAATGCTTTCTTCATAAAGATACACTACTATCTAAAGATATTCTAATATGCCTTATTACGTATTCACATACCATAAAAGCTTAGTAGCTCAAAATCATAGGGAAACTAGATAAAATCAACAACTCAAGACTTCGTAACATTGTAAGCGGTTCACACGTATAGAGCTTGTTATTAAATAATATCAGCCGCACTGGTTGATCCATCAGGTTAAGCTATGCTTGTCGCGGTTGTTCCGTAGATGGGTGACCATCTCTACTTACCAAGACCTCTCTGAATCTCTGAAAGTACCTTAAGCCGTTGGTCTCGGTTGTTATACATGGATCTTTGATGACAATCGTTACGAGTCGTCATCATCGTCATCAGCAGCCTATAATGTTCCCACTGCTGGGACACAGGCCTCCCTTCGGTGAGAGGGAGTCGAGTCGAACGTATAAACGTGTGGTAACAATGAAAAGACGATGACTTGATGACGACGACGATGACGACTTGTATGAGTCGTCAAGCCCGAAAGTCTGACAATCAGTCTTATCTTTCCAGTTTCGTATAATTCGTTAATGTGGAGTTCAGATAGACAGTCGTTCCATCTAAAATATTGATATTCAGCTACATCCAGTTAGACTGAAAACCGAAACCAACACAGTTGGGAAAGGTTAGACAGGTTGATTGCACACATATAAAACTAGAAATGTTTATTTAATATTCTGAAGGCATTTTAGGCATTAGTTCCTTTGATTAGTTATTTCTTTCAAAACAGCTTATATTACAATGCATGTTTTAAAATTCTTAGAAAACGTCTTGCAAAATAATTCTCATTCTAAAATGGTAAATTGTAAAAAATGTAGTGAAATGTTAAGTGAATACTTAGCGACATTAAATTACTCAGACACTGAAAAATTGCTAGAAATCATGCAATAAGTTTATTAATGTTAAGGCAATTTTTATTTAATAATATAATTATTATGTATCAATGCTAGCTCTATGTACATTAATTTAATAGTCCAATAAAACACTCAGCGTTGTTACGTGAAGGCCTGAAACACAGGTTTGAATAAACCTACATCAGGCAGGTCGCTATTGTTTTTCATTAGGCCTTTATCCAATATATTATATAAGTTATACCTACACTAGATTTATTTTAGGCATAGTTTAATATTTGCTTAATAATTTTAATATGTAACTCTGTACTGATGTCACTTCTATGTAACTTATATGTGAACTTATGAATAAAAAGTATTTTTATGAATAAAAAGTATATAAGTAAGTAAGTAAGTATTTTAAGTAATAATCTATTTTTCGATCGACATATCAGAACCGTTATTCGTAAAATATTTACTTAGTCATCAAGGAAAAGAACTATTTCCTTGAACTTTTCTCAACACAACTGCCAATCAAGGAAATGTTTAAAAAAAAACACAAACAAACAAATATTCATAATTTATCTATCTAAGGTCTTTACAAAAAGTCAACATTAACCTTAACTGAAAACCAAAAAATAACACTCATCAAAAACACATAAAAAATCTCACCACAACTTGTAATTGGTATCACAAAAATTCTCAGTCCCACACTACTGACGTAAAACAGCTTATACAGCTCGCTCAGCTCGTCGGCAGGATTCAATTAATGTCCTGGTAATGAGCGCTCTGGCTTCTAGCCAGCTCTTGACTCCTAAAGATCCGACTTTTTTTTTGATTTTTGTAGTTGTTACACTGTAATCACTTCTTTGTTCTATTAAGTCGAAAGTTTCACAGAGAAACATACTGCTCCGGAATTTTAAACAAGCTGAAGCTAGCAGGTTTTTACAAAATGTTTTCCGTTTAGTATTCTAAACGTTGGTTAACCTAGTTAACCTCGGTCTGCTGCGGCTGAACTCCAAACACCAATATACATCATCCGCTTCGAGCTGGATTTAGAAATATATTGGATTTTCGCAGATTTGCTGGTTCGTTGGATACGGCGCGGTGTATCGACCGCTGGAGTTTTAGCTTAGATAAGATTGCCTAGAAAATCTTGGTGCATATGTTTATCGCTGGAAATATTTTCTACATAAAGTAGTGGCTAATATTTTCATACCATTTTGTTTTATGTTTAGCATACGCATAAGCTTATGCTCTCTCATGTTTTATGGCATATGCATAATTAGCCTATATTGCTTCTCAATACTGGGTCACAGGGCTGCTCTTCAAGAAGGAGTACGCTGTAATATACCAAGCGGTCCCAGTGAGGTAGAGTTGGATGTCACATGTCTTTGAATTATTGGTTCTAAGACATACGGGTTTGCTATCAACGTTTTCATTCACTGTTTTGAGAGCAGTGGTGATGAAATTGTTATCATATTACTGATCATGTTTTATGGGCTTTTCTTCCTTAATAAACAACCAAAATTTTCCTATTTAAAACTATCTCGGATCCCCATTAAAAAACTCATCCAATCATCAAACAATAAGGGTGAATACAATTCCATTGGATTTTAACATAACTGTCAAAATGTGGGTATTCTTTGCCTATACCTTCGGGAAATGGCGCAATATTATGTTATAATACTTCCTAAGATGAACTATTAACTCCCAACACGAATTCAAACGAGTGAATATCCTGAGCCAACATAATTACGAGCGCGTCAAGTCACAATAGCTTTCATCTAACTATCCCGAGCAATTACTGTAGGTGTCTCCCGTTGCTTTGCTGTGGTCGAGCCATCGTGACGGGAGGAGCGGGTATACAATATTTCACAAATAGATTTTCAATATAACTGGGTTGTCGCTCCTTGTAAAATACTGGAAGCCGACCTTAAAGAGAATGCGCCAAGATAGTCCGCAAAATTCAAAAATTCGGTCTTTTTCCCGTTTAACATTTGGGATAGGCTAAGTAAATCATATAGGTACAGTCAGCCTATTTCTGCCGATCAAGATCATTGCTGTGTTTCGATTTAATGGGTTTGGGTCTCGTACCACACCACTTCTAATAAAATTTACAAGAGACATTTCAATTTTGTCTCTGGTCAATGCATTTGCATTTCCTCTAATGTAGTAGAAGTTTATAGCCGGTAATGACCACTTACCACTGCGGTAGACCTGTTTGCGATACAGTAACTGAATGACCACTAGTTCAGTTACTGGATGGCAAACAGGTCTACCGCCACCGGTCTACCGTCTAAGGCAACTTAGACTACCTACCTACCTAGATTACCTTTTTAACTGACGAAAAAAAACGGAGGAGGTTATCAATTCGATGCGTATTTTTTTTTTGTTTTTTTTTTATGTATGACCACCCATAACTTTTTACATAGTAGTCCGATTGTGATGATTTTTTTTTTATTGGAAAAAATATACTCCAAGGATGGTTCCATATAAATTTGGAAAACAAAATCGGACCCTAAGGGTCGGAAAACAGGGGATGATTGATTGTTCACTCATTGATTGTAATGTATAACCACGCATAACTTTGTACAGAGTAGTCCGATTTTGATAATTCTTTTTTCATTGGATAGAGTATACCTTGCCAAGTATTATGAGTACGTTAAAGTTACAAAAAAAAACAAAATAAAAACTTTTTAACAAAAAATTAAACCGCCGAAAAAAACAGAAAAGCAAAAAATAATAAACCTTAAAATGTTGAGTCGGCGCTGAAAAATCAATGAACAAAGATCACTCAAAGCGCCGACTCATAATTTTAAGGTTTATAATTTTTTGCTTTTCTATGTTTTTCGGCGGTTTAATTTTTTGTTATTATTTGCCATAATGGACTTCGCCATACCTTCTACACCTATTCTGTGAAATTATCAACTGGCTTAAATTACGATTCAAAAGCTAGACCATCTTCTTCGCCATATAGATGTGTTATTAAATGACAAGTGATTGTATTTCTGTGAGTCGGTTTGTACAAACACTTTTACATACTCAATACTCAATAAATTTCGACCAAAATTCGGGCACTTTGACAGCGTTATCGTTAACCTTGCAAATATTTTCCTGTAGGTGTGTGTTGGTGTACCGTGTGGTGCCGGACGTAAAGAATAACACCACCCCATTTCTTCCCGTGGGTGTCGTAAAAGGCGACTAAAGGACTTACTAGAGAATGGGCAGCAGCGTTCTCTATGCATTTTACCACCATACTGCGATCGCCAACCCGCCTGCCAAGCGTGGCGATTATGGCAAAGCCCCCCAAATTGGGGGAGGCCTAAGTCCAGCAGTGGACGTCTTACGGCTGATATGATGTGTGTTGGTGTACAGAAAGCACGACAAAAAGTGGGTCATAGTTCGCTATGTGGTTCCACAGTCGCACTGCGGCTCATCAGCGTACCTGCATCTGACTAAGATATACCAGCAGCCCAAATAATTTCTTAATCAACTAAGAGATTTTCAAGTATGCCATGGCATTTAGTGATTCGCTAGAAGAATTTTTGCAAGTTAGTCCTATAACAATGACAAAGAGACGGGCTCACATCCTGGCAGGATCGCGAGATTTGTTTGAAAAAATTACCGTGGCTCTGGCATATAGGTAACTGAAGGAACACGGGTGGGTTTTAATCAGTAAAATTCTGACACGCACTCTCGCTCCAGCCAGAGCGAGATATGTTAGAGCGATGTCTTGTGAGAGCGAGCGTATTTTACTTATGTTTTTCAAAAAAACATAAGTAAAATATCTTTGTCTATTTAATGTATATTTCGCTTCGTTCATCACAGTGGTAGAGACACAACGCAGTGCGTCGCATTCTCTCGTGTGATATGTCTCATTGTGACTCGCGACTGAACAGCATTGCATATGGAACTGCTTAATTCCACTGTAATAGTGTACACGAATCCACAAAATGAATGATAAATACGGAGAGCTTAGCTAAGACCTCGTAATTTCCATCCAATACGAGTAATTGTAATAGTTGATGTATTCATATTGATAAAAGAGGGTGAGAATTTCTTGCTATTTCTTGTTTATAAATTAAAAGTTTATATAAAAAAATATCAACTGATTTCCAAAAACAAAAAAAAAAAAACACTACGAAGGGAGAAATAACTATATTTTTGGTAGTTCGTGTCATAGGTTTTTTTTTTTGTCGCGAACTTCCGTAAGTAATTATTAACATTATTTTTCAGTTATGCGTGTTTTGTTTTAGGATATCGGTTTTTTTAATAAAATCTTTATTTTTACTTATTACTTGTGGTACCTTACTCCACACAAATTAATTTACGTGCTAAGTACAGAACAGTGACAGTAATTTATTGTAACATCATCAACATAGACTACTACTTAATTAAATTTATATGGGACCATCCTATAAACCTATGAGGTTGTTGACTGCTTAACCGGACTTGCCTGTGGCTACCTTAATAAATTAAGACCTTCAGCCAGGGCTTAAAAATTAAAACTAGAGCGACTACTCGCTATGGGCACCCCCCGTGGGGTACGGATCTCGGCTTAGGGTATCGCTGGTAGAAGGGACGGGCTGGATCGAAATGAAATGAGGCAATGACAGATAAATTAATGATATGGTAGATACATGGTGCTCACATTTTACAAACATTTTAAAAGTACGATACGACGATACGATTCTCCATGAATATTAACAAGTAAGAAGTCAGTGTGTGAGTTTAAGTGATCACAGAGTGTAAATTAATATTATAAAAATAACGAATTACATCATTCAAAAAGCAAGCCGTTTGATTTTGTCTAGATTCTAGATTGTCCTATGGAGCAGGACCAGCATGTTTCCATGCATTGTTATCTTGGATATAATCCTCTAATTTGTAATATGTTTGTTTACAAAGTTTACCTTTAATATGAGGTTTAATTTCATTCTTAGGTCGGTCTTCAAAGTAATCGTATTTCAGTAGATAATATGGATTAGAAATCTCGCGTAACTTCGGCTGAAACTTCGGATTTTATGCGTTCAGATTAGACCATTGGCCAAATCCAACAACCAAATCTCGTTTTAGTTTTAAAACGAAGATATTAAACAATATGAAAAGAAATGCCTGGCTGCCTGGTAAAAGTTTGAAGTAAGCCCCTGATAGCAATGCAAAGGATATTCTGCCATAAACAGGATTTACATTAAGGATTAATTCATAACATAAAGCTCACTTTTCCCAACAAAAGTACTAATTCAACTCATAAAGATAACAATAAAAAACAATTGCAAAACTTATTCACAATTAAAAAACAAAACACGGTGTCCTACAAATTCTACTCGTGGGACTCAAATTCTTTGGAACTCATACCTCCTTTAGGAACCCTTAGAAAAACTTGGGGATGAACGTGAAAAATATCATTGTTAATCTTAAAGTTTTGGGGGATATCACACGGGGGACTGATGGCACGAAATATGTAAAAATAGGTACAGAAGGTTTACTCTTTACAACGAATGACTGTTGGGATAGACGTGTTCTTGAGTGGAGACCGCGAACCGGCAAACGTTAGGTAGGACGCCCTCAGGCAGGTGGAGCGACGATCTTCGCAGGGTGACTAGTAGCAGCTGGATGAAAGTTGCCGAGAATCGAGCTGAATGCAATGCGTGCAATTGGGGAGGCCTATGTCCAGCAGTGGACTGCTATAGGCTGATGATGGTACAACAAAGGAACGCACGCACACATAGACACAACTCATTTCTCAGACCATTGTTTCCATTTGACGTTATTTCCAATCAAACCATTTTCATGTTCCGTATAGTCTCGGATCCAAAAAATAGTACCATTCCATTTCTTTTCGTGGGTGTCGTAAGACATGACTTAGGGTCTTACTAGGGAATGGGCAGCAGCGTTCTCTGTGCATTTTAACAGCATACTGCGATCGCAAACTCGCCTGCCAAGCGTGGCGATTATGGCAAACCTAACTGGGGGAGGCCTATGTGCAGCAGCGGACATAGGCCTCCCCCAGTTAGGGCTGTTTTTGGGCTGAATTGATGATGACGAGGATTTTCATATCAACTTTAGACTTGACAAATAAATTAGGCTGATTTCAGAATAATTTATTTATGGTTTTAAAATACCTATAGGAACCTTTTCCTTTCTTGTTTGCATGAGTTTCAGCATGATTTCAACTACCTTTATTTGAAAGCATGGTATAATGACCAAGTATATCATTCGGTAAAACAGTGGTTACGTGAGAGATAAGCCTGCATCATTACTGTTGTGAATAGTAGTGTGTAATATTAACTCCCCTACCACCTTTATATCGATGGCCTCACCGAATAATCGTGTAAGAGAAAATTAACAACTTTTCAGCAAAAAATAAAAACGTTCAAACTTCAATAACGCTCATTTAATTGTAAATAGGTATACATAATGTGTTACCGAATTATAGGTAAAAAAGTAAACTATAGACTTGTATATTTACTATTTTTAAAACATTAACGAGTTTCAGGAAATTCATGAAAAGCCATTTAATGTTTTTGCTCTTGTGAAATTTGCTTGACTGGATCACATTAATATATCATTACACGTTTATTCGTGCAATAAAACACAACGAATAATACGTAGTGTAATATTACACTATTATTCTCCATAAATCAAGTTTATTTTTGACCCTAGCTATTTACATGCTTGTTTACAGTACATTGTTCTGCTATTATATGATTGGAAAGATCGTAAACATTTATATTAGAGTTAATAAGATCAGTTTTCATTTATGTAAGGTTTTAACATGTTTATTATTGTATACTTGGCGACTCAAAAAGCATGTAATAATAGCATAAACTATTATTCCTCTAATTTTAAAATTAATTACCAGGACAAATGTTTGTGTGATGAGCACAATCATTTGTTCTGTGTCTGGGTGTAAATTATCTATAATATGTATCTATTTAGAAATATATAAGTACGTCTATCAGTTGTCTGGTTATCATAGTACAGGCTCTGCCTAGTTTGGGATCAGATAACATTGTGTTGGTTGTCCTAAGATATTTATTTTATTATTTTAAAATTCATAAAAAAAATTAGTAGTTGCAGTGCGTAAAAAAAAATCGTGTTAGAACTCTTGCACGTTATATATATATATATATATATGGTATATGATATCATGTGCGAAGCCAATAACACAATGAAGTTTTAGTTAACAATTACGTTATTGTTGTATGTTCAAATTGAATTATTTTGTTTATTTAGAAAAAGAAACGACAATTGAAATGCTTATTTTTTTATGAGAATGGTTACAGAAAATGTTTGCACTATTTCGTGTTTCGTTGCGATTGTTGACAACTGAATAGTGACGTAATCATGTTTGGAATGCGAGACCTTGTTAATTACACCAAGATTGAGACATATAAGAACTTTACCTGTACTCCTCCCTTCCTGCGCTCGCCTGCTTTTGCTCGTTATATAAAGTTTGCCTTCTGAACATGTCTATTTCGTGACTGAATGAACAAGTTGGGGGGATAAGTATCATCTGTAGAGTATGTCATTAAATGTTTGGAGTGCGGGTAGTCAGATATTGTGCGCGGGAGATAAGTGGTGGGATTTATGGAGCGCGAGTTTTTATGACGTATGCTTAGTACTTTACTTATGTCGTGTTTTGCTTGTAAGATTGTTGCGTTTATGTGTTTTGTACGATTTGTGAGTTTAACAATGTGTTCAAATACTAAACAAACAGAAATAATATTCATTCAAAAACCGAGTGATTCATACCGACGTATATATCTGTATTGTAACTGATTACTTTATCAGTCAGTAGTAAACTACCCCTATCCTAACCTAACCGTACTAACTAACCTACCTAGGTTAGTTAGTACCTACTATTTTAACTGAACAAAGAAGTAAAGTCCGTTGTATGAATTTAATAGCGAGACTAAAGACTAGAAAATTAAATAATTTTTATATTACCTCTACAATGTCAAAACGCCTGATTTGAGAGAAAAATCAGATGTCTTGTGACATTGCAGAGGTAAATCAAATGCATAATATGTATTATGAAACGTTTTTCAGGTAGCTAAATAATTTTGAAATCGTCAAGAAGTCAGTCCGTTAGTACCCTGTTTTAGTAAAATGGCAATAACAATCTCAAGAATTAAAAAAAAATATCTTGACTTGGCTCGCGAGGTTTTCAATGTGTGGGTAGTGGTTACAGCATTGTGCCGATAGCTGTGACGGCCAATGGTATAATATCTAAGAGCTTCGACCAACACCTGAAGAGGCTCTCATTATGCAGCTGTCAAAGTCAAAATAATTAAAATAAAGGAAGAAACCTTTTGACAAAAAAAACAACCGAATAAGGAAGTCGGTTTTTTTTTATAAAAAAGTTTTTATTTTTAAATTTTTAGTTATGGTATCTACCCCGCACTAATTTCAAACAAACAATGCATATTTATGCGATAGCAGAAATCGCGGTTGATTTGCTGTCATCTTTTAAAAAGTTCCGATGTCTGTCTCCGGAACTCATCATCAGATCTATATGGAATTTATATGGGACCATTTCGAAATAAACCCCTTTCGAACAATTTCGAATTTTGCAAATCCGTCTATATATGACGGAGTTATGGCCGAGCATACATTAAAATATATATATATATATACATATAAACATCCGAATTAAGAACCTCCTCCTTTTTGAAGTCGGTTAAAAATAGCTTGAAACAATCAGTCCAAAATATCGGAACACTAATTAATAAACATTAGCTTCTTAATGAAACCGCTCCATCCATGCAGGAAGCTGAACCAGACAGAAGTTGGAGGTCCCTAAGCTGTCTCAGATAAGTGGAGTTTACTAACTACACTACACCGTACATTATAACAGTGGTGTGAGTTATAATAAGTTGCGGTGTGTTGGGATTTAAGTGACATCAGTGAACTAACAAGTTCTTCTCGTGTCGACACGAGATAATAGAAGAATAGAATAACTTTTATTTCTCCAGTATTACAGATTTTGGCTAATTAATAACTAAGCTACACTTGCCACAGTTGGTCCGTCAATGGGTGACCTTCTTTATGTGCCAAGACACCTCCGAGCCTCGGAGAGCAGAGTTAAGCCGTTAGTCCCGGCTGGTACTTTTACAGTAATTGTGATTTCTTTCGTTTCAGCTAAATACCAGTTTTATACATGGAACGATTAACTATCTAACCTTCACAACCCAGTTACTGGGTAACACGGTACCCAGTGATAAGACTGGCGACCCGTAACAACTGTCAAAGATATACGAATCCGCTTCTATCGATCTGCGAATGTGCTTTCCGATGCACAGAGGTGTTTCGTTCCGTAAATATGGTCACCCACCCACCGACCGACCGCGGGGAGTGTGACTTAACCTGATTGGTCGATCCGCGCGGTGATTATTACTTAGCCAGCGTGTCCCAGTATTATCATGACAGGCAAAGGCAAAGCATTTGTTTGACAGGCCTGTTGGTCTAGTGGTTAGTGACCCTGACTGCTATGCCGGAGGTCATGGGTTCGATTCTCACCCAGGACAAATGTTTGTGTGATGAGCACGATCATTTGTTCTGTGTCTGGGTGTAATTTATCTATAATATGTATCTATTTAGAAATATATAAGTATGTTTATCAGTTGTCTAGTACCCATAACACAAGCTCTGCTTATCTTGGGACTAGATGGCGTTGTGTGATAGTTGTAGAATATTATTATTATTATTTTTTGTTTAAAATAGGCTGGCAGGTAGCCTGATTATGCTTACAGTGGGTACTGTCATGTTGTGCGTATGACACGAGACATATATAATACTAGCTGACCGTACAGACGTTGTCCTGTTTCCTAGAACTCAATAGCAGCGCCATCTGTCGGGCGTATTTGTAAATCTAAACCATCCAGGGTACCACCCAAACGCATACAAAAAAAATCATTCAAATCGGTCCAGCCGTTTAGGAGGATTTCAGTGACATAGACACGTACAGTAGAATTATATATATAAAGATAATATCTTAGGACAACTAACACACCGCTATCTGATCCTGATCCCAAACTAGGCAGAGCCTGTACTATGGCAACCAGACAACTGATAAATATATTTATATATTTCTTAAATACATACATATTATAGATAAATTAAACCCAGACACAGAACAAATAATCGTGCTCATCACACAAAGATTTGTCCTGGATGGGAATCGAACTCACGACCTCAGTCTTAGCAGTCAGGGTCACTAACCTTTAGACTAACAGCCCAGTCAAAATTGCGACTGAGCGAAAAGTTTCCAGTTTGTTGTAGCAGAAAAACTACGATGTGGTTCGCTTTATCCCGTCTACTGTCACACACATACACATTTAAATATCTTTGTCTTTGAAAAAGTGACCAGCTATAACGATGATGGAAAAGTCAAAAAGTATGTGACTGATATAAATTATGTAGGTATGTCAATCCCACTGAAAAGTGCCATATACATACAAGTGATAGAGAGGTGTTGATATGTAACTGATGGTCACCCATCCACGAACCGACTGTTGCAAGCATAGCTTAACCTTCGTCCGACCTGTGAGGCTGTTATTATTTAGCCACGAGCCCTTAAAGGTCATTTCATTGCTTAAATTATTAAGTATTTGCTGAATTTACTTGTGTCTATGCGTACCTATATGGCATAAGCATAAGATTATAGGTTCAAAAATTAGTCTTCTGCTTAATTGACCTCTTATACATACCTATTTACTTTACCTACACATGACAGATATCTTTAATCCACCTACATTAAGTAAAATCCACTTACCCAATTTCGCTATCAACTAAATAAAGTAATAAGAGTAAATAAGTAACAACTTATTTCCCAAACTTTTCCCGCTTCTGATTTCCGACATCTTCCTTTTTACGAAGGCCTATCGTGTTGCCAATATAAAAAAAAATATGTTGCAATATAATTGAACATCTAAGAGCAACACTGGTGCGGAAATAATAGAAATAATCAGGGTTTCTCTCGCTTTGTATGCAAATAAGCAATCCGCCACGGGCAAGAGAGCTTCGACTAATTCCAAGAAAACAACATTTTCTAACAAAGACTAGGTAGAATTAGAGGGTATTTGTCATGCTGATGTAGGTGTTTAGTGGTTGTACTTTGTATAAAGCTATTCTGTTTGCAACGCTGTTATTGCACACAAAATAGCTAATGTTTAAAACCTCACTACACTCGGTAATGTGTAATGTCGTGTGTGGTTTTTTATGGATTATGCATGCATAATCGCAGGTATACTTGAACAAATTTCTTTAGAAATAAGCATCTCGTTTACACCTATGTTTCGGTTCCTTTCTTCTTGTTTGATAAATTAATTCATAAATTTTGAGTCGTCTTTCAGGCAAGTTTGATAATGGTACCGATTCCCTTGTTCACAAACTAAACTAAATTTAAGTTCAGTGCATCTTTTTCTTTGTATTTCATTAAGAAGAGGACAAAATATTTTTTTTAGTTTAGTCCTGTCAAACTAATCAGCGCCTGTCACTACTCCGTACAAGTTTAGACGTGATTAAAAACTTGCCTACTATTGTAAAATTACGTCTATTTACGTCAAGCGCTGATTAATTTGACAGGACTAAACTAAAATTTATCTTCTGTCCTTTCCTTAATGAAATAGAAAGAAAAAGATGCACTGTACTTAAATTTAGTTTAGTTTGTGAATAAGGGAATCGGCACCAATGTCGATTAAGAAGAAATTATCAAAAGACACGCAATAAATTTGTTTTATTTATTGGCTTACTAAATACGATTCTAGGTCCCTAATGAAGATTGAAAAGCTGTCCTCTGTCTGACTCAATGTTAAGTCTTTAGAGGTATGAGGAACAATGTATAAAGTTCACTCATCTTCCTTAGAAATCAGAGGATCCTCCGATCAGACGGTAGGTCGTATCTAGTAGACAATTGACCGAAGATTGGATGTCGAGGAGCTGTACAAATGCTAGTTGCGCGACAAATTCTGCTTTCGCGATGCAGGATTGACGTCAGTATGATGCGTTGTGCGCATATAGTATGCCGCCACAAATCTGTCAATAACTCTTGGACCAACACCACTGGGTGTTGGTACAAGAGCTATAATTATAAGAGTTAGTATTGTCAAAAGCACACAGTGCTTTTGACAATACTTTATATAATTAGTTCTCGCCATTTTTCATTGCTCTCTTTTCATAATTATCATCATCATTTCAGCCGTAAGACGTCCACTGCTGAACATAGGCGTGCTCCAATAGGGGGAGTTCGCCATAATCACCACGCTTGGTAGGCGGGTCGGTGATTGCAGTATGGTGGTAAAATGCATAGAGAATGCTGCTGCCCATTCTCTAGTAAGTCGTTTAGTCGCTTTCTATGACACCCACGGGTAGAAATTGGGTGATGTTATTCTTTATGTCCGACACCACACGGAAACTCTCTCTTTCACATGATGATCAGACTCACAGAGACTGTAATCTCATAGGCAGATTACTAACCCCGTCCTGCCCATTTTTCCTCGATAATCTCTGCTTTCTCGGCGCAAGGTGAAGCACTGTGAGATTACTCGTGTTAAAATAAAACCACTATCGGTTTTACGTGACACAAATAACAAATCGTTTAATGTTAACTAACTCCAGGTGCCTTCTGCTGTTTTATTTCTGTACATAATTAAAGTGAAGGAACAGTCTTAAGCAAACTCTCTTAGGGATTTGTAGGGAATATAAATTTTTGTTCAGGTTTTCTCTCGTATTCACACGAACTTTATTAGCATGCCGTGGTTCGAATGAATGAATGCAAATATTTCGGTAGTAAAATACATCTGCTCTTCAGTAACAATTCAGTTGAATCTCTGTCTTTTAACTTATTTAACATCAGATAACATTTGTATTAAAAATCGGTTTTAATACAATTTACAAAGTAACACTAAAATGAATTTATTAAATACAATTAAATAAAGGTAAAAAAAAGAAACAGCTCACTGGGCAACAAAGAATTTGCCACAGCGTGCCGTGCTAAGAAGATGGGATGGCGCGAGGGTATCGACACAAGTGGCATCCCACACCAAAGGCCTACCCAACTTCCAAGGCATTATGGTCATTCCGTCTGGCCTCTTCCTATCGTCGCGTGCCAAGCCATCTCTATGTTGTTTATACATAGTTTAGTTTTTAAAAAGTAAGAGAATACCATAGGACTTTAGTCAGAAAGATTAGGTACGTAGTACTGGCAGCAACTAGAGTGCGTGTATGACCAGATTTTTGAAAGTAAACGAGGCAAAAAGAGTAAATGACGAGGGTAGCAGGTGGTGTTTTACAGTTTCTGTCTCCTCCGTGGGGAGGAGTGAGTTTATGTCGTCATTCTCCTGCCCTTATCCCATTTTATTTGGGGTTGGCGCAACATGTCTTAACACTAGAAGTGCGGGCGTCCCAAATTTGAGCCATTTCGATGTTCTTCTTGCTCTAATTAATATTTTATCTATACATCTATCCAAATAAATAAAATTGGAGTGACTGTTTTTAATATTAAGATAACCACTTTTTACTAAGTGTATATGGATGCATACACGGTACATATACCAAAACAACATTTTTTTAAATTTTTGTCTGTCTGTCTGTCTGTTTGTTCCGGCTAATGTCTGAAATGGCTGGACCGATTTTGACGGAACTTTCACTGGCAGATAGCTGATGTGACAAGGAGTAACTTAGGCTACTTTCATTTTAGAAAAAATAAATAATAGTTAAAAAAAAAAAACTAAAAACATGCTGAATTTTGAGACGTATGTCAGCGTAGTTTTCAAAGACAGTTTTCATGAAATAGTTTTTGTTAAATACCACGCGGACAAAGTCGCGGGTAACAGCCATTACCTATAATATACACATCTTAATTAACACATCTTACCGCGGTAGTACGTCCTCCTGCGTTAATTTCCGACATCCACGCGGGCGAAGCCGCGGGCAAAAGCTAGTCATGCATATAATCGTAACTTTGTATGACTTTTCATTAAATATGATGATAATTATATTTATTATTTGTACGAGACTTCAACCACGTAATTGCAATATACATATTTTTTTATCCAAATTTAGCCTTCAGCGCTTCTCGTGTTAAAGAGAGAGTTGGTTTGAATGAGTTTATATATGATTATAAATAATAAATTAAAAAGCAATAAGGCGGACTATGGTTGGGTGATTGCTGCAGGTGCGGAAAACCTCTAATGGTACAAATACTCTAATCTTATTAAGACTTAAATGTTCAAGCCCTTTGCAGTTGAAACACTAGGGCCATGAGGTTCTCCTTATGCTTCCTCTAGAATTGTATTATTAAATGCAATAAGATTTGATCAAGTTTGACTACTAGTTTCAGTGATTAGCGCGCGCGTTCAAACACACAAACTTTTCGGCTGTATTATTCGTAATTCAGATTATTAAATAGATACGATGAATTGTTTAGCTTACCAGATGGCAGCTGAATATCATTTTATTAGTTGCCCGTATTGTGCTCTAATTGCATGGTCTCTATCATTAACATGTATTATTTTAATGTTGAAATGAATTTGATTTATTTGTGATTTAGTTATTGGGACTTTGTGCCTTAGCAAATAAATAAATAAATTAACAATGCGGTCTGAAGCCTTTCTTAGCTTAAACCATTCAAAAAGGATTTTAGTCAGCGAGAATTTTCTTGAGATGTAACCTATTTATCGCTGTCGTATGAATACTTAAGACGTTTCTTATATTTTTGTAACATTATGCATACCTACATACATAAAAAGAAGTCTATATTTGTTTAAGAAATGGTATTAAAATGCAAAGTCCCGCTGCTTTTCTCAGCACATAGTAAAATGCATTTTGCACTCAACTAACATCATGTATCACATTCATATATGACTGTAATTTTTCAACTGAACATATAATTTTGAGAAACATCACCCCATGACATCGCTCCCACAGCACTAATGCACTGAGTGTCCTGAAAGCAACTAGGGCGTGTCAATAAGAACGCATTCACCACGGATAAAGTAAGAATGGAGTTCTTAAAATACCACCTCGTATACTAATCTGCACGGTCCATTCATGAACTGTACAAGACAATGTCTGGACTTTAAAAGAGACCGTGACCTCTGATTGTGTTTCAATGTTTCTTCTCAGAGTAGAAAGACAGGAAACACAGAACTCGTCTAGTTTTAAACAATAAAATCCAGAGCCTTATTACGGCCACCCCCCTCTCTGCCTGTGACACCTCTGGGACACTGATGACATTCTCTTCTGAAGGCTTTGCGGCTGTGGAAAAAGCCATCAGTGACGGTATATGCGCCATTCTAGCTGGGAAGAAGGCTGCAACTACCTCCTCCAGCAGCTCAGGTTGGAGACTCTCTGTGAATAGAGGCGCCGTGGCTCAAAGTTTCCCTCGAACCACTCGATAGGGCGCCCCCACGGATCCACGTCGAGAGTCTCCAATCCCTATCCCCCAGTCTCTATAATTTAACAACTTACCCGCGCCACCAAAAAGAACCGAGCATTACCGATAAAGTGTGAGTTTCCGATGAAAACTTTGCAACTACATGTCGGTCGCATGGAAATGACAGCAGCAGTATAAGTCCACCGTCATGAGAATGGTAGCACCGCTACTAGGCGGCTGTTATTTTCATATAGCGCTGACGACTTTTTATGTTCGTGGATTTCTTATGGCCGTTACTAGCATACACTATTTTCTTAGAGAATCATGAAGGCCGATCTATATGTGTGAAGAGTGTGGCGTTGATTCTACAAAGAAATTCGTGAGTGGAAACTCTGTCTTTCCATTATCTATGTCTTGAGCTTTTCTAGACGTACCCATTGCATATTTTAAAGTGTTAAAGACGAGCCAAGTCGACTGCAATTACAATGTACGACTAGCATTTCAACACCAACCCGCACTGGGCCCGCGTGGTGTATTATGGCCCTCTCCCTCTCACCAAGTGTAGGCCTGTGTCCCAGCAGTGGGAACAATATAGGCGTATTATGATGATGACTAGCATTTCAGCATTTTAATAAGGTGATGAACTCCTTCCCTTTACTGTATTGTTGAAAATTTTATTTAATTACTAGCAGTGCCCCGTCTATTGTCTCGGTCCCGTAAAAACGTCGTGATAGAAGTATCCTGTATGTAAATTCAGGTCATAGACTATCTGTGTGCCAGGAAATAGCGTTAATTCAGTCAGTAATTTTTGCGGTATTCACTTCCAACGTACAAACTTTCACATCCTACTACTAATATCATAAATATGAAAGTTTGAGAGGACGTGTGGATGTTTGTTACTCTTCAACGCAAAAACAACTGAACGGGTTTGGATGAAATTTGGCACACAAATAGTTTAAACCTGGATTACCACACAAATTACTTATTACAACCTCTGGGAAAGAAGTTCTTTTCGGTTCTGTTACATAGCAAAAGTGACATCATCAACAAAATATTAAGTACGCTTTTTGATATAGCTCTCTTTAGCCAAGCATACAGAGTACAAGGTATGATGAGGAATTTCTTTCAAAAAAATATAAAATTTTATCTGAAGCAGTTATACCTATACAGAAAAAATTAAGCACCCCTCTAACTAAAATACCACCAGAAACTGGCGAAGAACTCACAAAAACTATTTGTTATTAGACGAAGACAAAGAGTCTGTTTCTCTAAAGTACAAAAAGTAAAAGAAGAACCTAAAGAGCGTGTTTGTAGTGAACAAGGAGCACTTTTTATTTGTGCCGTGCTCCTAGGAAGCTAGAGACCTTTAGTGCCAGGCAGCGTGCTGAACGGCCTTACTATTTGTTTGAACACTGACAGTTGCACCAAAACTTATATTAGGGCCGTAAGATCACTCATAGTCTAAACCACGGAAAATAGTTTAATCTCTAGGCACCGTTTATTTCATAAGATCAATGGTATTTGATGGATTATTTGAAGTTTAAACCATTGACTAGTTTAAACTAGCCGAAAAGGATGGTTAAACTACTTTGTATGGATTAAACTGACCACATAAGATAACTTGACGTGACGACCTTTCGAAATAGCTACAAAAATGCCTGCTGCAAATATTTCTACGTATTTATCTAACATCGAAAGCTTTGTTTTTATTAGAATTCAAAATTATATTACTGATTCGGATTCAGATATCGAAATAATAATTAATACACGAGTTGAACGATATGAATGATTTTTATAGAAGACCGTATGTAAATTAAAAGGTCATCCTATAGAATTTACACGTCGTTTTTGTCTCTCCGAACCCTCAGTAAAAGCTATTTTTAGAGAAATTAGAAACCACTTGAAAACATGAAAAATAATAAAACATCACAAATTCACAGACGCCGCATTGCATTGTTAAAAAAAATAATGAATGGATTTTGAAAAAACCGAAGTTTAACTGAGCCGTTCATATTTTCCAGTAAATCTTAAGACAGTAAATTAAACCATCAATTATATTAGATTTTTCTTCTTTTTCCTTCAGTCTTACAGAAAAGTGCAAAATATATGACTCTCCTTGAATCAATAGTAGTGGTAAATACTGTTCCTCTGAACAAAAGTGTTGTTTCTATTGAGTTTTATTTTTTGACAAATAAACGTTGAATGAGTTTTCCTTGGCTTCGTCCAAATTATTTATTATAGTGAACAGAAAGAGTTATTCATTTCTGCATTTACTCTGAGCACTCTTGTTTGAAGAGAGTAACGAGCGGGTTCTCTAAATAGAAGAAATATAAAGAAGTATAAAGCGCGTTTGATGTTTTCTCAAGGGTATTAAAATAAACTTGGCAAGAGAATACTTTTGTTTTTTTTTTTGTATTTCCATATTTCCTTTGAATGTACACCTACTTTTAAATAAGCCCGTAACAAACAAAAAGTTTTCTCATGGATACCGTTGTCAGAACTGAAGCAAATAAAAACCACACGGGAAGCACCAGCTTTCAAATAAAAAAAGAATCATCAAAATCGGTTCACCTAGTCAAAAGCTCCGAAGTAGCAAACATAAAAAAAACACTTGAATTGAGAATCTCCTCCTTTTTTTGAAAAAATAACAACCATAACAACCGACTTCCTAAAAAAAAAAACACTACAAAGTGATAAATAACTTTAATTTCGGAAGTCAGTGGCAAAAAAACCTTAATTACAGATCCTAAGACATCGACTTCCGAAATTAAAGTTATTTTTCACTTTGTAGTGTTTTTTTTTTTTTTAGGAAACCGGTTGGTATTTTTTTGTTCCTCTTAATCGTGCGAAAATTTGTAGCTTACGTTTTTTTTTAATAGCCTATACTGTCCCACTGCTGGGCAAAGGCCTCCCCCAATTTCTTCCAGGAACTCTTGTCCCGCGCCACCTCAAACCAGTCGTCGCGGTACGTATCTAGTTTTACTAAAATTGTTAAATAAAAATAAAATGATGAAGTCTACGTAATGCAGACAACGATAATTCCAAACTTGAAACACCAGGAAAAAACAGCACAATTATATAAAAACATTGCAAAGGGGAAAGTGTTACCAACAAAGAAAACTGTCTCATCTCACATTTACAATTCAAGGATGTTTCAAAGTTCCCTAATTGATTGTTTCGGGGCTCCCCTAAGCCAGCTTTTAGCTAAAAAACGGAGAGAACAAAAAAGTGGCCAAGTGCAAGTCGGACTCGAACATAAAGGATTCCGTACCACCGTATAATATTATAAAGAGGAAATATTTGATTCTTTTTGATGGATAAACTCAATAACTCCTTAACCGATTTAAAAAATTCTTACACCTATTGAAAGATACGGTATTCCGGGGTTACATGAGTTATAGCATTTCATTGTTATGAAGTTACGGGCGAAGTGCCAGTATTAAATAAAGTTAAAAAATAAAGGGGCTCCTCTAAAATTTCTTCCGCGTTTCTTATCTGACTACTCTGAGAAGGATGGCCCAAAACTAACTCAGAGGTCATAGTATCGTTTAAAGTCCAGATATAATTTTGGTTACATCATGTTTAGATAATGTATGAAATGGTCTTTTGAAGGAAGAACCACACAGATTAAGTGGATCTGTCCAGACTGGCCCTGCATATGTCAGTAAATATGTACTAGTAGTAAACACTCCATGAAAATTTTAAATGTACATATTACGATATTTTTTATTATGGTTTACAAGATACAGCCCTGTAATAGACGGAAGCCCGCGGACACGTTGTTGGCACCTTTTGAGTACGGAACTCTAAAAACGGTAAAATGTGAACGAAGACAAGAATTGGAAGGTTCCGTGTTTTGAGAATCAACAAACCGAGGTGAGAGTATGGAATTAAACGAAAATAAGGAGAACTATGTGAGTAGGGGATTCTTTTTTTTTGTTTTTATACGACTGTTCTCGAATTTTGGTGCTTAACTTATGGAACAGTGGTTGCATCAGAATAAGTAATTGCGCAAATATAATTTACTATCTGACCCCACAGACGTTCAATTCCAATTGGAAAAAGTACTTTCCGTTTTTTCCGGGCTTTCGCGTGTTCCGAGCTTTTCCCAATTGTTTCCCATAAAAACCTTATTCTACTATTACTAGGAACATTTCAAAAGAAAAAAATATCAACTCTATCCAGCTGTTCTAAAGCGATGCGCTTATCAAACGAACAGCTATTATTATCTTTTCCATTATAGATTAGTTTTTGCCAGTGGTATTGAAATTGTTCCATGGGAACGTACACAGTGGATAAAATACCGTACGAATTTATCCAGGTTATAAACTATCGGTATGACAAATTGCATCCCAATCATTAAACATACATACTTTCACATTTATAATTCTAGTAGGATAGGTTATCGTCCTGCCCGCGTCCAAATGATTTGCGTCGGCGCAGCAAGTCTTCTTTTCCATCTTTTGTACTCCTACTTTCAGTAAACAGACCCACTCTAGCCATCTTTCACACCAACCAATCTTGGTTCTTCACCCCTTAACAAAAAAAGAAAAGAAGGAATAGAATTGAAAACATTACACGCTTTTTCACTTACAAGGAAACCAAGACTCCGGTTCGTAACAGGAAACGCTATGTTTCTGTTCGCCTAACATTCGGTAAGGGAATTTGAATTGGAAATCCGAAATGTAGAATCTATGTTGTACAGGATTCTCTCCTGAAATACAAGGAAACTCGGCTTAATTCTTCTTCATGCCTTTTGCTACGTACGTTAGAATAGGTATCATAATATAGCAGCGGAAACAATGGTAGCCCAGTGGTAAAACCATGACTTACGAGTTGTTTGATTGCAGGTTCCAACCCAAGCAGGCGCTTAATACTTTTTTAAGTTATTGCATCCTTACTGCTCTCTAAATAGTGAAGCAAACATTGTGAGGAAAAATATGATCCAGAACCAAAAATTCAAAGACAGTGACATCAACTAACCCACACTGGAGCCATGTGGTGAATGACAGCCCAATCCGTCTCACCGAATGGAGGCCTGTGTCCCAAAGCAGGTGGAATTATTTATAAGCTTATTATGTGGCCAACGTATGTTTACCCATTTATGAGGTACGTTCTGTTCTTAGTCGAACATAAACGGGGATCCAGAGACTGATTTCCTACAAAAACTACAACGGAACTTTGTCCGACCATCAGATTGAACCCAAGACCTATCAGTATAAATGATCACGTGAAGAAATTTGACACACGATGCCTATAGATGGCCAAAGAAACATGGGTCTATAAATCTGACTCAAACCAAGACAACAACTCACCACAATATCAAAATACCAATTAACCGAACCAGTCCAAGGCGAGGTCACTATGTGCTAAACTGTTCCACCTCGCCAGTAGCTCATGTGACCACATAATCAACCTGATAATTCTATATACTACATAAAACGAAGTATGCAGTTATAGGATACTGACATCTCTATCGATATCTTCTCTTCTTCATCTTCACATAGTATACACCAAAGTCGCTTTCCGCGTCTGTACGCATCATCATCATCATCATTTCAGCCGTAAGACGTCCACTGCTAGACTTAGGCCTCCCCCAATTTGGGGGGCTTTGCCATAATCGCCACGCTTGGCAGGCGGGTTGGCGATCGCAGTATGGTGGTAAAATGCATAGAGAACGCTGCTGCCCATTCTCTAGTAAGTCCCTTAGTCGCCTTTTACGACACCCACGGAAAGAAATGGGGTGGTGTTATTCTTTACGTCCGGCACCACACGGTACGCTATTTCTGTACGCATAGATCTTTTAAACTACGCTATGGATTTTAATACGGTTTTCATTCAGTGATTCAAGAGGTAGGTTTATATGTACAACAACGTGGGCAAAGCCGCTGGCAATAGCTCATAATGTTGCCGTTTCTTTTGTCTGTTTCTCCGCTTACTTCTTCTAAACCATGCAACGAATATTGATACGGTTTTCAACATCATTTAGACAATTAATTCCGGAAGGTTTATATGTATAACACAATAATATTAAAGTAATATGATATATAAAAAGAAATCTCGATATTTTGCCAAGTCGTAAGAACCGTGTGAAACAGGGCCGTATTGCAGTACTTAATACAATATTTCCAGCTACATTTACGAGTGAGCACACTAAAGAACGTCAGAGGCACTCTGTTTACTCAGCAAACCTCTGATAACAACACAGCTACAAACTCTAATCTTTAGAACAAGATCTTTTCGCATATGACATACTCTAGCAGAGTGAAGTTACCACTTTATAAGCAAAATGATGCCAATCTGCTCATTTAAGTTATCAAAGACTATCTTAATTAGAGTGGTATTCACAATTGACACCCTCAAACTTCAAAAGTTAAGCCCCAGGAATTAAACGGAAAGAAACCAACCTCATTCCATAGTAACAAAAGAAACTTTCAACTAGTTCAGACAAGAGCCACTAAGCATCTATAGATCTCATTCCGTTTCGACGCCTCTAAGAGGAACCCTAAAGAACTTTTTCAATCAACCAGCTACTATGTCTTACGGCAATCGGTATTAACTTAATTTGAAAGGTGATGGCATCGAAAGAGCTTATTGGTCCATCTATCCTTTGTTTATTTTTCGCTATTCTCTGCCTTTTTGCGCCCTTCGATGTTGTCAAAAGAAATAAAAGTTTTTCGGAGCCTGTTGGAGTTTCATCACTATTCCATTGGTATATTTGATGCGCTTGGCGTGAAAATATTCGTACGTGTTCTATTAGTCTATTCTTTGAATACTGTTTTAAAAAATCCAATCTACGTGAAAATTGTGTTTTTCCACGCGTGATGTTACACAGAGAACAGACACAAAATTCAAAAAAGTAAAATAAGTGTATTTTTATTGAAGCATCTCTATTCATATATTTTTTAGAAAAAGTATATGATTGTTTTCTTTTTCTCAGTATGATATGTACAATTTTGATCGTTTATATTTTTAGCAAGCAGTATTTCAAAGACTAGTTTAATAAAGATTTAAGTATTGTCTGCTTTTGACAACATCTTCCATATACCTGCAAGAAAACTTACTTTAGAAATAGCCATCAGTCTACTTGATGGAGATGTGGCATTACACCTAGGAAACAAAACCTTACCTTTAGTCAAGCCATTGTTTTTTCTTAGGAATGACATTTTACAGGTCAACCTATGAGGATGTTAGCTTTAAAACTTAAAACTTGAGCGACGACTCACTAAGGACACCCACTGTGGGGTACGCACCTCGGCTTAGGCCAGAGCATTGCTGGTCCTGCCAGAGCTCCGAATTTGTTCAAAATAGTTACCGTGGAGAGCCAACTGAAGGAACACGGGAGGGTTTTAGTCAGTAAAAGCCTGACACTCTCTCCCGCACAGCTCAGAGCGGAAGAGGTCAGCCAATGATTACCCATTTTAAAAAAAGGGCATCGCTGGTAGAGGGCAGCAAGAAACGGGCTGTATCGGAATGAAAATCAACCAAAAAAAAACAACCAATACTTTTAAGAAAAACCTTTTGAGCAATAACAAAAATAATTTCGTTTTAAAGGAAACCGCATAATAAACTCAAAGAACACAAAAACTCTGAAAAAACAGTCCAAAGTTTAGACAATAATTTTCATTCGTCACAACAGGATGCGTTGGCAACACTAAAAACATACCGTTCATGAATAACCTATGAAAATGCTGTTCTTTGTCTAATCAGCGAGACAACTGAAAAGGAAGCTAGGCGAAACAAATGAAGATGTCTTTTTGTTCGTTTGTTTTTAAGGTCGTAATTAGCGTGGCCGTGTTTGAGCCGCTGCGCGTCATTGAGGATACAGTCGTGCAGAATTTATTCACTTGGTCGTACGTTGTTAGCAGGTGGTGACAAGTGTGAAAACCGTTGAAAGTCACAGAGAGCATATTTAAAAAGCGAATAGACGGCGTGATGTTTTCTTTGGGCGTGCTCTGACATCAATGCACGAAAACTGGGAAAGTCAAAAGCTTTACCTCAATTAAAAATATTATATAGCGTCGGTGGGGACCAAATTAGAACTCACTTATTACGATAACAGTTTATTGTTCAAGAAAAGCAGCTTTAACACACAGAACAGTCTTGACAAACTCACTTATTAGCTAGATTTTTATATTGAACGCGAGCAGTTACCGCTCGAACGTGTCACAGCCGTACGTCAACTACTTAAGCGCGCTTCAGCGGATGGCGTGCAAAAGACGCTCTCGGGTTGCCACGCTATAACTATACCTACTAGTGTATGACAAAGCTTAAAAAATCCTACCAAACCTTCTCCATGAAAAAAAAAAAACGTATAATATGTCAGCGTTAGCCAGTGGCTTCACCCGCCTATTTAAACATATAAAGCTTGCTCTTGAATCACTCTGTCTATTGATGAAAACCGTAATTTAAAAGATCTAAGTGTACAAACACGAAATGTGACTTTGGTTTATACTACGGTACCGTGTGGTGCCGGACGTAACGAATAGCATCACCCCAATTCTTCCCGTGGGTGTCGTAAGAGGCGACTACGGGACTTACTAGAGAATGGGCAGCAGCGTTCTCTATGCATTTTACCAACATACTGCGATCGCCAATCCACCCGCCAAGCGTGAGGATTATGGCAAAGCCCCCCAAATTGGGGGAGGCCTATGTCCAGCAGTGGACGTATTACGACTGAAACGATGATCATGATGATGATTTAAGGCTCGTGCAGACTAGCGTGACATGACAGTCGCGCGCGATACGGCGATTTATATCCGTAGAACAATTTCTATGAAAACGCGCGCAAAACTTCACACAGAGGCGACCTGTCGCGCCGCGACACGGTCGCTCCGCGTCGAGAAGCGCGACAACCTCGTCGCAGCCGCGACGACTTCGTCGCGCCCGCGGATTCGCCGCGACGCCATTCAAAATGTACCACAAGCTGTCGCGCTGCTCGTCGCGCGCGATTCGCCAGTCGTGGTCGCGCCAGTGTGAAAGGTGTTGCGTTGCGATAAATCGCAGATTCCCCTCCGCGACACATCGCGCGACAAGTCGCGTCTGTTTGCACGAGCCTTTAAAGATGTACCAACTTAAATGGTAATTGGTAAAAGTTAAAGAACCTTTTACCAACATCCATTTCGGACCGACTTTAAAAAAATAGAAACCTTCGTTTTTGAACTCACAATTCAGTTTTTTTTGTTTTTTTTTTTTGTTTTTGTTACTTCTAAATCCGTCATTTAAATAAAGATTTCAGCAATTCTTCTTTAAACATATTTAGTTTTTGAGTTAACGTCAATAATACGTATTTTTACACTTAATGTGTGTTGATGATATCATAAGAATTTTCTGTCTCTGTTTATTACTTAGCAATTAAAAGCGAATTCACGAATTTCTGTGGGAAAAGTACTACCGCTAAAAAGTGAAAAGTTTATTGAAATAAAACGACTCCCAATAAAATCACTATAAAGTGAAAAGTTACTTTAATTTCGGAAGCTGGTGACTAAAAGTAAGGAAATCACAAAACCAAAGACATCGACTTCCGAAATTAAAATGATCAACTTAGGTAGTGTTGTTTTTGGAAGACCGTCGTTTTTTTCTTTTAGTAAAAGTTTTTAAATGTTCAGATAACATTGTTGCCTGTTAACAGTCAAGAAACTCTCCTAGTGTAAATGCCCGTTAAAGACCAACCATATTAAAGAAATAGGTCACATATTTATCCGGAGACCAGTCGCCACCTGATAAATGAAGATTTAACCAATTTAAAAGGAGCTGGCAGGTTTCAATTAACGAGCGGACATTCCTTAGCCCACTAATTGAACACCCAAGCATAAAGCTGCTTCGTCGTCAAAGGACGAATCTAAAAACATGAGTAATTAAATAAAAGGGAACCTTTCATAACTTTAATTACGATGCAATTAAGGAAACACCGTTAATGTGAAAGGTTAAGTTAAGAAGGTTTACTAAGAGAAGTCTACCGTGTGGTGCCGGACGTAAAGAATAACACCACCCCATTTCTTCCCGTGGGTGTCGTAAGAGGCGACTAAAGGACTTACTAGGGAATGGGCAGCAGCGTTCTCTATGCATTTACCACTAAACTGCGATCGCCAAGCCGCCTGCGAAGCGTGGCGATTATGGAAAATCCCCCAAAAAAATGTACCGGTCAAATTGGCGGTGCATGGAGGAGGGTCATGTCCAGCAGTGGACTTCTTACGGCTGAAATGATGACTAAGAGAAGTGTAATGTTCACCAGACAGTGAGCATGGTCATCATCAGCATCATAAGCAGCCTATAAATGTTCCCACTACTGGGATACAGGCCTCCTCTCGGTGAGAAGGAGTGGGCCATAATCCACCCCTCGGGTCCAGTACGGGTTGGTAGAAGTCACATGTCTTCGAATTTTTCGTTCTAAGACATGCCGGTTTCCTCACGATGTTTTCCTTCACCGCTTTGAGACCAGTAGTGATGAAATAATTTACACAAAGTGAAGGAAGTGCTTGGGTTCAAACTCACGACCTACTTACTCGTAAGTCGCAGCCGTTTCCACTGGGTCACAGCATGGTCATCATTCAACTGAAAGACGTCAGCTGCTGGATATAGGTATGATACAAGCAGTTCCTCAACGACCGGTCCAGATCTTCTGACCAGCACCTTAATTGAGTAACACACTATCAATCAAGATTCTGAATCGTTTGAAGGATATTGCAAAAAAATGCTTCATGTAATTTTTTCCGCAAACTCAACAATATTAATAACACAACGAATTTGGTTGAACCGTAAAACATTCGGGAGTCAATAGCGGACTACCGGCCACCGTAGGTGCGAGCTTGCGGGCGGCAAGCAATGGGTAGCTCGCCGCCCGGTAAGGACCAAGCTCGGGTCGGCGGCGCGTAGTGTTCCACGTGCGCCTCAAAGAGATGCCGAGACCGATGCCTGCCAGGGTTGCGAGATTGTTCGAAAGAGACACCGTGACCCTGGCACATGGGCAACTGAAGGAACACGGGTGGGTTTTAGTCAGTAAAAGTCTGACACGCCCTCCCGCTCCGCCCAGAGCGGGAGAAGTCATTTAAAGATTTCCCACCTAAAAAAAAAAAAAAAGACTTTCTAATGTACCATATATTCTGACAAATAAATGATTATGATTATGGTTGTATCCCCCCCCCCCCCCCCGTGTAGTTTAACCTGATCGATTGAGCCGTGCGCCATGATAACTTAGCCTCTAGGGCATCAGTTCAAAAGAGGTACAGTGGCCCTGGCATATGGGCAACTGAAAGAACACGGGTGGGTTTTAGTCAGTAAAAGTCTGACACGCCCTTCCGCTCCACCCTAGAGTGAGAGACGTTATTTGATGATTTCCCACCGACAAAACAAGACCCTCTAGGCTCCCATAAAAATATTTAAAAAATTAAGTATTTGGCCAGCCATTCACGGGATCTGGACAGCCCCACACGTTGCGTAGTTTGGTCAGATTAGACAGGTTTGAAGGCAATATGTGACAACTGACCATATACGTTTTTTTTTTTGGATGGGAAATCATCAAATGATTTCTCCCGCTCTGGGTGGAGTGGGAGGGCGTGTCAGACTTTTACTGACTAGAACCCACCCGTGTTCCTTCAGTTGCCCATGTGCCAGGGTCACAGTATCTCTTTCGAACAATCTCGCGACCCTGGCAGGTGACCATATACCTTAAGTAGTAATTTTAAAGGACCCGACAATGTTGAACTTCTTACTATAAAATCTCATATCGTATCATTACCGTTTACATTTTAATGTCTAGATTCAAGATGGCGGCTGCCTATTCATTTATACATTAGTTAATTGCTTTTAGAGCACTCAGTACTACCGGTATTTAAGCCAGGTAGACAACGTGAAAAGATTCTCGTCCTAAATAAGTATGGTCTTTTAAATTAATGACCTTGTTCTTTAAAAGAGGCTTTCGTTACTTACTCGTGTTTTAAGAGAGTTATTAAGTTGTGTTCAATGGATTTATCAACTGCGTAGGTTTCTTATATATTTCTATCATCAGTTATATAGTATACTAGCTTTTGCCAGCGGCGTCGCCCGCGTGGAGGTCGGAAAATATCCCGCGGGAACGTACTACCGGGATAAAAAGTAGCCTATGTCCTTTCTCAGGCTCTAAACTATCTGTGTACCAAATTTCATTTAAATCGGTTCAGTAGTTTTAGCAGGAAAGCGAGACAGACAGACAGACAGATAGACAGAGTTACTTTTGCATTTATAATATTAGTGTGGAAGTGTGGATAGTCACAAGAACGTATTTCTATGGCGATCAATCTCAATGGAACCTTCGGTGCGGGAGATTTTATAATACACAACTGTATGCGCAGGTATACTATTTTTGGGTTCGGCTTCCAATCTAACCGGATGCAGCATACTATCAGTATTATACATGGATCTGACCTCTACAGCCCAGCTACTGGGTAACACCCTTTCCAGCCTTTGGTAAAACTGGTGGTGACTTTCAAGCTTCTGACGACTCGTAACAACTGTCAAAGATCTACGAATGACAGCAGGGCCCAACGTGCTTTCCAAAGCACAGGCGGGGTTTCAGTATGTAAAGATGGTCACCCATCCACGGACCGACCGCGGCAAGCGAAGCTTAACCTGATTGATTGACTCATGCGCCTTTTATTACTTAGCTCTATACAGAAACACTCATTGTTAATTAAAATGTATCCAAATAGGATCATTAGAATGCGTGTAGCCAACCAAAGTAAGATACGCTTACTAACACTTCTGAAGAAATACCAAAATCCGACATAGTAACAAGATAGGATTGTGTACTCTACTTAACGTTACCGTAGTATATGGCAACCCTGACGTAAACACGGCGATCAAGTAAAGTGTTGCCATACAACACGTCATACAGTAGGCAGCGTTAGTACACTATAACGTTTACGATCTCGTTCCGTACTATTACGAACATAATATGTACCTGCACTGGTTGCTAATAGGTTCTAGTTAGCGAAGGAAATGGGTAAGCTATACCTAGACTCTGACGTGTATATGACACTAGCTGTGCCCGTGGCTTCACCCGCGTGTGTGTCGGAAATTATCCTACCGGAACGTATTATCAGGAGAAAAAGTATGTTTATGTAACTCCTTAATAACATCAGCTATTTCTGCCAATTAAGTCCTAAATTTGGGGCTGGAATAAACAGATAGACAGGCAAAAGTTATAAAGTTGTTTTATTTTGTTTTAATGTATATCGACACATTCCGCTACAAAGGCATTTTAGGCAAATTTAAAACAAAAATACAGATCGAAAGATTGTGAAAAACTAAGTTAGGCTTTCCAAAAAAGTTAAATATGTCCAAAATGGTATTAACGTCCTTTGTAGCAGAAAGCGTCGATATGCATTTAGTACAAATTTGTTCTTATGACATAACAAACAGACACTTCAATTTAATGTATTTGTATGTTTGTATGTAGTGACTAAGTCTATTATGCTAAAGGGATGGACAAAATTATACATTAAAGTTCCATGTAATTAGAGGCAAGCCTATTATCATTAACCGGGAACAAATCCAGAATTAGGACTGTTATAAAGAAATTCGTGATAATAAAACAATACAGGGTGTCCCAAAAATCAACGTCAAGCCGAAAACGGTTGATAGGGTAGGTGGTGACAGTTATCAGAAAAACAGTAAAAAAAATCTAAGTTAAGCATTTTTTTTTCAGTTCATTCAGTTAAAGTTGGGCGATGTAATAATTTTTAGTTCATGGTAGAGCAAAAAAGTGATGTTTTCTTTAAAACTGAGGTAGTTGTGTTTTAATTTTGGACTGTAGTTTACAGAAGGGTTATTCAGGGTTACATCACTCACAAAACAAATATGAAAAGTAATGTCAATAATTTGAAAAGTACTTAACTTAGATTTTTTTATTATTTTTCTGATAACTGTCACCACCGAGCCTATCAACCGTTTTCGGCTTGACGTTGATTTTCGGGACACCCTGTATAACACTTGCCCAATCTAGGTTTTAAGGCTAGGACCACACGCTAAACAATTGCGTGGTATTCAAGTGGAGCGAGTTGGATAGTCCTGTCCATTATTGTGACTCCAATGGAAAGTTGTACACGAACTTTGAGACGGATATCTGGCAGCCAAATAAATGGCTGCATAATAATAATAATAAACCCGCAGGGCAGCATGTGGCGTGCTGTTGGGCAGTAGCGACCCCACGGACCCTATCTCCCGGGAGAATTCTTGTTCCTCATCTCTGGCTTGCCTTTATTGGCCGGCTGGAGTGAACAATGAAGAGGTTTAGAGCTCCCACCTCATTCTTGCCTTTATTGGCCGGCTTGAGTGGAGATTCGCAAGAGCAAACGTGCTCGGGGAAAGGAAGTATTCCAGTAAGTGCTCGTAGGGATATTGACCATCTTCCGGGCTCTGGGATTGTTCTGAAAGCCGTGGAATACCTCTCCACTTCTCAAGCATCTCAGGAAGTGTTGCCCCCTTGTCGCTGCGTCACTATGTGCCAGCGACGGTTTCCGGGGGCCCATTATTGAGTGTGCAAGTCACCCCCTGCCATTTAATCCGTGTAAATACAAACATTGATGCGGCAGGGGCCATAGACCTTCCATAGTTCTTGGTAACCAGTCCATTTTAGCCAGTCAAATACATAGTCCAACATCTTGGTTTCCATATCCTGCAATAGTCCAACACCAACCGGAGGTTGTCCTTGGGTGCACTTGCACTGTGCATACGGGGATAACCGTCGGGTAGTGCCTCACTTCATTTAAATTTTCTAAGGGGCCTCTGCGAGTTGGCTTCGGCCCCTCGTACGCCTTCTAAAAGACCGGGATCCTAGGATCCCGAGATATATAAATAAAAATATAAATAATAATAATAATATTGACTTAGCTCGCGAGGTTGTCGACATGTGGGATGTGGATTCAGCGATCATTGTGCCGATAGTCGTCACTGCCAATGGCTTGATAGCCAAGAGCCTCGACCAACACCTAAGTAGGCTCTCGTTAGGCAGCTGGATCAAAGGCTTGATTCAGAAAGCGGTACTTCTGGACACGGCTCGCATCGTCAGGAGGTTCCTTTCTCTGGAGCCCTGACCGCCGGTAGCTTGGACCCTGTTCCCGATACCGGTGGGCTACTATTTTTTATATTTTTAAATGTTTCTATAATTTTTGTATCCTAATATTTAAAAATGTAAATAATATGTTAAAATAAGTGAAATAAAAGAATAATAATATTCCACAACTATCACACAACGCCATCTAGTCCCAAGCTAAGCAGAGCTTGTGTTATGGGTACTAGACAACTGATAAACATACTTATATATTTCTAAATACATACATATTATAGATAAATTACACCCAGACACATAACAAATGATCGTACTCATCACACAAACATTTGTCCTGGGTGGGAATCGAACCCACGACCTACGGCATAGCAGTCAGGGTCGCTAACCACTAGACCAACAGGTCTGTCAATGCATAAACAACCGCAAAAAAATTAAACTATAGAATTACCAGGTATTTACCACGGGTACATGTTATACAAAATCAGCATGTCCTGGAACTGCCAGGGTCGCGAGATTGTTCGAAAGAGATACCGTGACCCTGGCACATGGACAACTGAAAGAAAAAGAGTGGGCTTTAGTTAGTAAAACTTTTTACAAAAAAATAACAACCGACTTCTTTAAAAAAAAACCGGCCAAGTGCGAGTCGGACTCGCGCACTGAGGGTTCCGTACAAACCTGTAGGTATATAAGTAAAAGTTCACTCATCACGACAATCGAGTCGTAGTTCTGTTCTGTTTCTTGGCTTGGTTTTATTTCTGTCTGTGTTTTGTTCTGTTTATTATATGGTGTAACTAAAAATTTACGGTTTTCGCAATTTTTCCTTTATCTGTGCTATAAGACGTTGCTTCGTACCAAATTTCGAAATTCTGGATCGACTGGAAGTACCCTTTAGGTTTTGATTCCCTTGCGAGTTTCGAAAATTTGAGGAAATTTGCGGTATAAACGGCTATATCTTTTGATTGCGTTAGCTTTGAAGTTTGATTTTTTCACAGCTCTAAAGGACAGTAGGCTTGAGTATTTGTTATAAATTTCAGTTTGATACCTCCACGCGTTCCTGAGAAAAAGGGTCTTGACAGACGGACGGACGGACGGACGGACGGACGGACGGACAACAAAGTGATCCTATAAGGGTTCCGCTTTTTCCTTTTGAGGTTGCGGAACCCTAAAAACACTGCAAAGTCAAAAATAACT
The DNA here is from genome assembly GCA_947507805.1 of Aporophyla nigra. NCBI lineage: Eukaryota > Metazoa > Arthropoda > Insecta > Lepidoptera > Noctuidae > Aporophyla > Aporophyla nigra. The sequence continues at coordinate 22,664,247 of OX382297.1, read as the reverse complement.
TTAATTTCGGAAGTCGGTGGCAAAAAAAAACCTTAAATACAGATCCTAAGACACCGAATTCCGAAATTAAAGTTATTTTTAACTTCGTAGTGTTTTTTTTTTTTTAAGGAAGTCGGTTGTTATTTTTTTGTAAAAAGTCTTTATTTTTATTAACTTTTTAGTTATGGTATATACCTAGTATATAGTCCGCATTAATCTAATCGCGTTATTCGTTCATTTGTTGCGCACATACTTAATGCAAATTTAAGACTTATATGGGTTTCACACGGATCCCATTGTCCGAATGAAACCAAATTACAGAACCAATTAAAGGACCATTCGGGAAGCACCAACTTCTAAATAAAAAAAAATCATCAAAATCGGTTCACCCAGTCAAGAGTTATGTGGTAGCAAACATAAAAAATAATACAATCGAATTGATAACCTCCTCCTTTTTGAAGTAGATTAAAAAGTCTGACACGCCCTCCCGCTCCGCCTAGAGCGGGAGAAGTGATTTGATTAAGCAAACTGTACATATTTTTAAGCCTTTTATTTTTTGAATAAATATTATGTTATGTTATATGTTATGATGATTTCCCATCCAAAAAAAAAAAACATGTCCTCGAACCAAAAATTCTAATACATCTGACATCCAGCAACCCGCACCATGCCCGTGTTGTGGATTATGGCCCACTACCTCTCACGGAGAGGAGGCCTGTGTCTCAGCAGTGGGAACATTACAGGCTAATTGTGATTGTGAAGAAATTGATAGATTTTCCAACCTTTACAAACACATTGCTCTAATGAAATTTAAGTGGGGTTTAAACAGTAACTAACATAACTTAACTAAATTGACAATTAAACCGACCAATTAATCGAGAATTTACTGTTCAATTCGAAAGCACATGCTCTAGAACCCATTAATAGGCTCATCAAAGTTAGTCATACGGAGGTCGGTTGTCATGGAGACGTTAACGAGGCTATTTCGTCTGCTAATAGCTCGGACATACTCCGTTAGCTAGAGAACTAGGTTAGGGTTTGAGCAGATGGCATGGGGAAATGTTACTTGTAGAATTATAATATTAAATATTTATTTAGACAACATGATCCAGTTTAAAAGTAAACAACAAGTGCTTAATAAATAATAATAATAAAACATTTATTTTCAGGTGACAATGACCCATAGACATATACCTTACAAACTAACATACATAGGCACTTGTCTGCAGAAGCGTCGGAACACCACGTCCTGAGGCCAAAAATCTTCGTCCATGACAATGGGCAGATAACAATCCGGTACACGCACCACAAACGCCTTGAAGTTGACGTTGCGGTTGGACTCCACTAACTGCACACTCGGCATGTACTTCGTTAATATTATGTTAGTTTGCGTTTAAACGCAAACAGAGCGTTTAAAAACTGACAGTCGAAAGAAAAGAAACGATGCTGTTGCTACCCACGCGAACTCAGTTTAAAAAACTGTTTGGAAATTACATCTCACAGATCATCATATGGGGTTGTCGGCTGATTAACCGAACTTGCCTCTTGCTTGTCTTGCTACCTTAATCAATTAAAATAAATAATAAATAAATATCTTAGGACAACCAACACACCGTTATCTGATCCCAAACTAGGCAGAGCCTGTACTATGGCAACCAGACAACTGATAAACATACTTATATATTTCTAAATACATACATATTATAGATAAATTACACCCAGACCAGAGAGAAATGATCGTGCTCATCACACAAAGATTTGTCCTGGGTGGAAATCGAACCCACGACCTCAGTCTCAGCAGTCAGGGTCACTAACCACTAGACTAACAGGCCAGTCAGTCAATTAAGGCCTCCAGCCAGAGCTAAAAATGTTAAACTAGAGCAATTACTCGCTGTCACTGAAAACCAGCGCTGGGACTCTGTCTCGCATAGGGTCACAGCATTATGCTGAGTGATGGCCGTTTTGCATGGATGTGACGCAGGTTTTCCCACACCTTATTTTTATGTTTGTATACCTCTGATCTTTCTGTGCGTCATGTTTGCCGCAAATAAACGTATTTTCTTTCTTTCTTTCTTTCTAAGGGCACCTCCTGTGGGGTAAGGTCCTCGGGTTAAGGCATTGCTGGTAGAGGAAAGCAAGGGACGGACTGGATCGAAATGATGTAGCTGAGATGCAGCTTTCTTGCATAAAATTGCCGTATAACCATCTTTGCGTGCCTCCATAAACATGGCGGACGCTGCAAAATGACGGCAGCATGCTTGCGTGAAATAGTAATGTCTTTTTCGGGTATGTTGAGTATTGCTGATACGAGTAATGTTGAAGTAGTAAAATCGTACACATGTTCAGTACTCAGTCAAATGAAGAAGTAAAAATCATAAGAAAAAAAAAACAATCATAAAGAAAACTCAATATTAAATTGATATTTTTTTTAACCTACTGAAAAACAGCACAGGGAAATATTTTTTCTTTGTGAATCAGTAGAAAAAAGTTTAACAGTGAAAGCATGAAAACCTTTTGTTATCAAAACACGAACTTGAAAATACTTCTCGTTTGAATATTTAGAAGCGTTTCATGATTTGCTACGTTAAATAATCAACTCCATTGACAATTTATATCCAAAAGTACATAAATACAAGAAGTAATTAACCGTTTTGAGAGCAGTGATGGTGAAATAATTTACACAAAGAAAAGCGCCTGTCTGGATTTGATCCTACGACTTACAGCCCAATTGCCAGTGTCCACGTCCAGATGGGCTGGTCCACAAATTCATCTTCGCTCAGTGCGCTTTGGAGCGGGCTATGCTCAGGGTTTTTGGAACGAAGTTCCTTATCGCGCGTTGTAAAAGGGGGCTAGACGGAAAAAAATCTTACGAAAAGTTGTCACGACACTTTTTAACCGACTTCAAAAAAAGGACGAGGTTTCTCAATTCGACTGTATATATTTTATTGTTTGTATTTGTTTGTATATTGTTGTTTTTTTTGTTGTGAGTAGAGAGAGAGAGAGAGACAGGGAGAAAGGGAGACAGAGAGACAGAGAGAGATAGAAAGAGAGAGAGATAGAGAGAGAGAGAGAGGGAGAGAGACAGGGAGATAGGGAGAGAGAGAGGGGAGAGTGAGAGAGAGGGCGAGAGAGAGAGAGAGAGAGAGAGAGGGAGAGAGACAGGGAGATAGGGAGAGAGAGGGCGAGAGAGAGAGAGAGAATATTTTTGTTGAGTGTATACAGGTTTTTTGTACATAATTAATAATTAAAAAAAATATAAAAATTATGAATCCTGGAAAGGAACGTCGTTCCATCCGGGTGTCCCTTGACACCTCTAAAGTTTTTTTTTTCTTTTGAAGGATACGATTATAAATGCACCGATATAACTTGCAGAGTAAGCGAACTGAAGTTCCTGTTGGTTGACAATGACTGTCGAAGAACGATGGCCGGTGGAGCGGACGTGTCCAGCAGTGGAGATCGGTTTTAATGAAATAGTTACCCATCAAAAATATAAATGTGAAATGAGAGCCAAATTCAATATTATGATATATGCCTTGGTTGTTGACTTCAACGACAAAAGAAGTGAGATCTAAATTGGTGCCAAGTTTAATGGTCAGTCCTGAACTTTATTTATAACTACATAAAATATCATTTCTTCTTATAACTTAGGATAATATATTGTAGCCTAAGGTCTGACTGGGCTAGTTTTCATATAGAAATTATATTATAGCCTTCGCAAGTTCTAAACCTGTTACACTATTGATGCGCGCTAAATATTGAAACAATAATTAATACTTAATCTCAGTTAGTAACGTAATAAATACGAAAGTCGACTATACTCTTAGTTATAAGTAATACTAAAACGGAAATATTTGGATAAAATAAATTAAGGGTGGTATTCAACTCGTTATATATTCACGTGAAGACCTTAAACTCCACATAAAGACCGGCTGTCATAAGTTACGATTGCTGATTGCTGATTCTTACATTTTTTTTTTTACATACAGTTATTACAGGCACTAAGTATTTAAGTGTTCCTAATAGTATCAGTTAATTGAAAAATTATAATATAATGATAAAAATTTACGAGTTTCTGATTTATTCCTTTGTATTCACCAAATTACCTATCTGCATGCCAAATTTAAACTTTCTAGGTCATCTGGAACTGGGTTAGAGTTTTGATCTATAGGTCAGTCAGTGATAAAAATGACGATTTTTGGACGATAATATCTAAATAACCGTTTGAGATGTGTTTATGAAATTTAGAGCACAAATGTATCTTGTAAGTTTTAATATATGAGCCAAATTTGACACGTTTATGTGAAATAGTTTTTGATTTATGAGGGGGTCAAAAGTGGCTCCAAATGGTTCGTGTCAAATACACACGGTGCTGGTCGCCAGTTCTGTTACTTGAACTTGGCTTGACATGCAACCGCGTGTCTAGATACTCAATTCATAAGGAAAGTTACAGGCTATTTACCATCACGCTTCAACACTAGGGAGCCGAGTAAAAAGGAAAAAAGTCAGAAATACCGTTAGAGAACACGAAGTAACTTCGCGGGCGGGCGAAACAAGACCGTAGGTATATTTTATGCTAAACAATAAATTTCACGCGGATAAAGTCGCAGGCAGAAGCTTGTAGAATATGCTAACATATATACCGCGGAAAAGAACCCACCTGCTATGCTCTCACTGCCGAATATTCCCCGAAATATTGTCTCGCTCACGCTACAGCCTGAGGGAAGCATAATACTTCTATATGTGTTATCCAAAACATGTGAACCGTGAGAACGGTATAACTTTGAAAGTTTCCACACGTCAGTACCTACGAAATCGTATCGAAGCGATGCGCGCTTTACTTTTGGCAACCCAGTGTACAAACACGCTGTGAATGTGTGAGTAAGCGCAGGAGCTCTAGGTACCGTATCCGTATAATTCAGTGAGTGTGTGTGTCTTACATGTTGATGCTGCTCGTCTTCACGCACACATTCACATCGTCTTTGTACATTGGTTACCATAAGTAAAGCGCGCGTCGCTTTGTAAGATAAAAACAATGTACTCGCCGTACATCGTAGCTAGATAAATATAATATTCTATTTATGTACGGTAACCAAAAAAAGATTAGTAACCAGGGTCGTCGAATATAATTGAAGTTTAGTGAGAACCCGATGCATGTTTTCCAATAACAGTTAATTTAATTGATAGAGAAGAAATGGTTTATTTATCAACTAGTTTCATTAAAAAACCGGACGCATCTCCGGACTGTATTTCCTACGACTGCATGAGCTTGCATATACATAGTATTAAGTTTAATAGCCAACCTCTTACAGTAAAATTTTCTTGTTTACATCTTTTTAAAGTTTACTTTTTATGCAGCCGGGTTTTTTGGCTATTATATGTTTTTTTCTTATACGACTTACTTACTATTTTACTTATAACTCATACCACAGTGATAATACTTGTTAGACGTATATAACTCAACTCGCAACGAACACTGACGCCGCAATATGACCGCGTCTTCACAATACATTCGCACTCCGATTAAGCTGTGGTTTAATTGTTTGTTACCCTGTTCAAAATTCTACTCTAATTAATTTAGTTTAATTATACGAGTTAACGAGCCGAGCTTAATGTCTTGTTTTGTTGCTATCTCACAAGTAGGAGTCTTGTCAGATAAAAGCCTTTGTTTATTTCATAATTTTAATCTTGAGTAGAATCATATAAATCATTTCAAATTTTAATTTATTTAAGGTTAACTAGCTTTTGTCAGCGGCTTCGCCCGCGTATTTTAATATATAAACCTTCCTCTTAAATCATTCTATCGATTGCTGAAAATTGCATTAAAATCCGTTAAGTACTTTAAAAGATCTAAGGCAGCCTTTCCCAAAGTGGGCGATAACGCCCCCTTGTAGGCGCTGCAGGCCTAAACGGGGGTGGTAAGAGACCCAGAAAAAAAATGGGGGTGCTGTGTAGAGTCTACACAACGCCCCCATTTTTCACAATGCCCACAAGGGGGCATTATGGCCCACTTTGGGAAAGGCTGATCTAAGGGACAGACAGGATAGGAAGAAATTGGATGATGCTATTCATTACGTCCGACAACTCCAACACCATACGGATAGCGACACCACACTGACGTGGTCAGGGATGATAATTGTATATTCCATTGGCACACTACTTCAATTTGACGGTTTATCAATATTTGATACAACTGTCAAAGAATAACAGCAGTTGTAATTTAAATATACCCACAATTTAAATTGGTAGTCAATTCCATAAACAATTAATTCTCCTCAGTTTATAAAAGTGGTGATGGGCTTCATAAAGGTCAGGTGCGTAGTACTCGCAACCAGCATGTGTGTAATGTAGATATATGTACCTAAATGGGGCAAAAGGATCGTAGCAGATATCGTCCCGTAATTTCTGCCTACGCCCATGGGGAAAAGGCGTGAGGGTATGTATTTATGTAGTTTATAACAGGTATAAAACCAAAAATTTTACACAAATCGCTGATAGAATATTGAACGTTGATTATCAGTTGTATTAAATTGTTTTTTAACCGACTTTAAAAAAAAGGAGGAGGTTATCAATTCGACTGTATTTTTTTTTAATGTTTGTTACCTCATAACTTTTGACTGGGTTAACCGATTTTGATGATTTTTTATTTGAAAGCTGGTACTTCCCGAATGGTCCCATTTTAATTTGGTTCCATTCGAACAATGGGATCCATGTTAAAACCATATAAGTCTTAAATTTGCATTAAGTATTTGCGCGACAAATGAACGAATAACGCGTTTAGATTAGTGCGGGTTATCTACCATTACTAAAAAGTTAAAATTAAAAACTTTTTACAAAAAAATAACAACCGACTTCCTTAAAAAAAAACACTACAAAGTAAAAAATAACTTTAATTTCGGAAGTCGGTGGAGAAAAAAACCTTAAATACAGATCCTAAGACACCGAATTCCGAAATTAAAGTTATTTTTGACTTTGTAGTGTTTTTTTTTAAGGAAGTCGGTTGTTATTTTTTTTTAAATAAATCATAATCACTACATAGTATAAAAAAAGTCGATTCCCTCTGTCTGTCCATATGTATGCTTAGATATTTAAAACTACGCAACGGATTTTGGTGCGGTTTATTTTTATCAAAATAAACCGCCGTTTATTTTTATTATAATACACCTCCCTCTTGAATCACTCTATCAATAGATAGAGTGATTCAAGAGGGAGGTGTCTACGTATAATACGCGGGCGAAGCCGTTGGCTAAACCTAGTTATTTATAAACTTACTTATTCTGTCAGTTATTAAGTACAAATTAAATTAACGTCACTCAAATGAAATATTAAAGTACATCAAAATGATTTGCCTATTAGAGATATTACTTAAAAAGAAATATAAGTTGACTTTCAAAAGTCAAAGACATTAATTGAAGGCATAATTATTTTGCTGAAGATAAATAAAATATTATGCAAAGCATTTAAATGCAGTAATGGAAAATTTATTTGAAAGATTTAAATATAATTTAATATAGACAATATTTGCCGGTTGTTTTAATAAGTTTTATTACTGTTTACTTAAAATAAGTCATACATAATATCACCCCTTGTTTCTTCGAAGGTCAGAGGTTTACTTAAAGTACATTGGAATTAATTAAAATAATTTAATGATTTCGTCGAAATAAGCTTCTATTAAATCCAATATCCAATCAGATATTTATTTATATGGGAGCGACCAAGCCAAGCAGGCCACTCGGCGCTGGCAGCGGCGTTTGTGCATAAAACACGTTCTGTTCAACTTGCTCACAAGCTTTGAGAAATAGCTAAAAAAAATTGAAACACATAATTCGATTGATTTTAAGCTGTTCTTTCGAATGGTGCTGTTCGTTTTTATCAAAATAATTTTCTTTTTAGTGAAAATTGAGTTTCAATTTGACGTTAGATTGCCTCGAAAACTGTATTTTTTTAATTTTATTTTTTCAAATCGGTCGAAAGTTTAACCCTTCAACAACATTTCTGTATAATCCCATTACTACGTAATACGAAAACTATTCCATGAAAAATACATTCAATGGAATATACCTCCAATGCACGTGCAATTTTTCTTACCATTTTGGCAATTTGGAATTTGAAAAAAGAAGAATGGAACAAGTCGGCCATCTTAGCCCGAGAACACACGACCAGCAAACAAACATTCCCAACATCTATGGTAAATAATCCTTCCCTACCGTGTTAACCCAAACTAAAGCCTGAACACACGTCATGTCTAACAAACACAGCCACCGCAGAAGCGAGGTGTGAGCCGTCAATGTATACCTGTCTCATAATTTGCATGGTTAGACTTCAATGCTGCCGCGACTCAAAGACGTTACTAGTACCTACCTACGTCATGTAGTGGTGTGGTATAAGGAGAAAAAAACATGTCTTAGACATTAAAGGAGTATTAACAGCTCTTTTTAATTAAAAAATTATAACTATTATGAATCCTGGAAAGGAACTTCGTTCCATCCGGGTGTCCCTTGACACCTCTAAAGTTTTTTTTTTTTAAATTTATGTTTCCTATAGCTACAATCTATACAAAAAGATCCCACCCAGGGCGTTACAATTTAATGGACAGGGTTCGTAGATTTAATGTAAGTCCGAAACTAGATTGCTTTCTGTTGTTTTGAGTCGCAGCTGAAAGACGTCCACTCCTGGGCATAGACCTTCCCAAGCTCCGCCACTTTGACAGAATCCTGCGGCTTTCACAAGGTCATCGGTTCACGTTGTGGTGGGCTTATACTACAACTTGCGGTACGCGGTCAACACTCCAGATCTTCCGGTCCCATCAGCAATCTCTTCTGCGAGCAATGTGCCCTGCCCACTGACATTTAAGTTTGAAAATTCTTTGGGTTATGTCGGCTATCAAGAAAGCCGACATAACCCAGTTCAGTTCTACTACAGATATCTTCATTCCTGTCCGATCATGTAGGGATACTCCAAGCATAGCTCACTCTATTGTCCTTTGGGTAACTTTTAAACTTATAATTAGGCCCATTATGCGTGATCACGTTTCAGTGCCATATGTCAAATGCATTGGTCAAAGTTTTTAGGCTTAAGACAATGCAGTCTGTGGGACGAGAAGATATTGCGTAGCTTTCTGAAACCTGTCCAGCTGAGTCGGATTCGACGAATGACCTCTTTTTCGAAATTAGACGTACCTAATTGCCTAGATCTACCTACCCAAACTAAATTAATTTGATGAAAAATGCATGTGGCTTGGTAAATAATAGCTAATAAATAGATTCATCCCCAACGATTTGTATTTACTATTAATACATTTTATAGCAAAAAAGGTTTTATTTCAATAGCTTTTGTGCCTAAACGAGAAGAATTTCTCTAAAGCTTTGAAAGGTCGAATAATGCACACGGGCTTCACAAATAGTTATTCAAAGCATTTCGTGTTTGCTAAAATTAACAAGTAATTCAAAATATTTGCATAAACAAAGCCGATGACATACAATAGTATCAAATAGACGACAAGTTTCATGACAATTCAATTTAAATTCAATGCGCATTACTCGGAAATGTAAACCTAGCCTAATTTAATATTGATGGTCGTATTGTAATTACTGGTAGAACGTGCAACTGCAGTTTTTATCTACGTATATCATTGTTAGTATTAAATGAAATAAAAAGCAAGTTAGTTAATTTCATAGAATAAAGCCGACGTATTTATTTTACTCGTCACCTATAAGTGTCACTCTCTTTTATTTTCTATGTGTTTCAATTTAATTTTATAGACTTAAGTATTATTAATGACAGTGATTTGTTACACTCTGTGCCTATGGTGTTACTGCCCCAGCCACATATTATATTTAAAAAAAAAAACAAATATATCGGCTATAAAAAACTGCTGTTTTCTACAAAAGTGCAATAACTACGTGGTCAAAATTTATTTAAATAACCTTAAAAATACGCACTACGTAAGGTAGTCACATGTCAATTTGTGTGTATTATAAACTCGAGAAGAAAGGTACTAAAACCTTTGCGCCGTTGCGGCACCATGAACTCTTACTATACAATCTAACCCGCTGGTTCCTGTAACTTGGACCACAACCCACACACTACTCGAAACACAATGCACGGTTTCCTTGTACCGCAAAGGATCGTAGCCACTCGTTACCAAGTTTTTATTCATCCATTTGTGCATGTCTCCCCCGTCTCCCTTCTTCGGTCACAATCAGTTAGAAGACTTCTCGTTATTTTCTTTGTGACAAAGAGTAGTTGGGGGTCATTAGGAATATGGAATAATTTCCTTGAGAAATATTTTCATGGATGCTTCTTTGGTGATTTCTTCCTTTCGTTTGTTGCATTCATGTTGAAGAACTTTTTTAAAGGGATTTCTTCTAGTACATCGATTTTTGTTTTAATAATTTGACTTGAAAAAGTAGCTTCCTCGTTGGTCTGGTAGTCGCAAGCGCTACTGATGAGCATAAGGTCTTCGATTTTATTCCCAGGTCGGGCAAAGTGTCATTTGGGTTTTTTTCTGGAATTCCTCAGACCAGCCTCTGAACTCATCTGAGCAGAGCCTTGATTTGTACCCGGTTGATGCCAATTGGCTCGTTCCGAATTACAAAGCCATATGTGGGTGTAAAGGATACTTGGAGGGATTTGGGGGAGGCCTTTGCTCAGCAGTGGGACAGTGTAGGCTAATATAAAAAAAAAAAAAAAAAATGTGGGTGTACTACAAGTACACCTCTGCCTAGTCCTTTTCAGAAACATTTTGTTAAGTGACAGTTATGTTAAGTGTAGAAAAACTTTATAGTCTTTAACAATAAACAAAAAATACATTGATCTGAAATATATCAACTCAATTAATAAAGCGCACGGCATGAGCGCGGGTTTCAAATATTTCGAATATCTACCGTTATAATTTTCCCCATATTTGCCTACAAATAGAATTTTCAAGGAAGCCCTCCGCTCGCAAGAAAAATACTCAGAACCTTTTGTCAACTTTTTTTTATCGCAGATTATCCTCAGGTGTTTTCAGATAGGTAGGAAGTATTTCTGGGGTTATTATTAATTACATGTAATAAGAAAGCTAAAACAATAAAGCTGTCAAGGTCATGGACGCGCAAACTGTAATCATGAATTCAGCACAGCAAAATCACAGTCAGTGTGATACCTACATGTTAGAGTACACACTATGTATCGACACTAAATAAATACAACACCCACATACTCACCCTATACCTACACTACACACACCACACTCATTCACACCCTACACTCACACTACACACACCATACGTAATCACTTGCATCAATCATCCGTTCAGTTATAGACATAAGCTACTATTGTATCTCCTTTCATAGTCTAAATCATTTAATTGTAGAATTGTCATGTATGTGAATTTATAGTTCTTACACCTATTTTACCACGGAAAAGCAGTGATTTCCAAGATACAGGTTTTTGCCTAGTTTGGAATTCAGGAGTTCATATATTATAGTTTTAGCCGTTTACTCACCCACATTATTTGTATCCTAGTTCTTAAGAATATTACTGTATTAGGCTATATTTTATTGGGTCCAAATAAACGTTATATTATATTAGTGTATATAGGTAAAGTCCAAAGAAAACCGATTGCTATTGAAAAACAAATTAAATAATCTGTTCGAACAAAATTTGATTCGCGCAGTCCGATAACCAGTCTTATCAAGGGGTATGGTATTACCCAGTAACTGGGTAGTGGAGATCAGACAGGCAGCAGCAACTCCATGTAAAATACTGGTATTCTGCTGACCCCAACATAGTTGGAAAAAGTGTCTTTTAAAAAAACTATTATTTCTAGCCCATTACTTTTCATATGGACATACATTTAGAGTTTATGTTGAACATTGCAGCAGAAGATGATTATTCATGATGTTAACACATAATATGTTTTTACAGAATTAATATAATTAAAATCATCAGTACAACCCTCTACGTTCTTTAATTCCATTGAATGTTTTTTTTTTTATGCAATAGTCATTGATTTTTCTTACGGTCGTGAACATATTTATATCTACAAATAACCAGACACTAACCTGCAAAATGCAAAAAAAAAAATTGAATTTCGCGTAGAAACTTTGACATAAAATTGTTACCTTTTAAGAAATTCACGAAAACATAAAATTCTCTGCTAATCCGCTGAAACACGAAAACTGAGCATAACTAAAGCACTCGAGCACTCTGAAGCATCCATTCTCTCTCATCTATCTAAACAATGTTCCTGAAAATGCTTAAAAGCATAACGTTCTTTAGAATGCTCAGGCATTTTTAACGAGCGCAAATATTGTAGCTACGTCGACGTTCCCAATGGAGCTTCCTTTATAATTTGCGTAGCTTAGAATTAATGATGTAAGATGAAATGTAGTGTTAGAGTTTTGACGGACAGCGGAGACCATTATACGGTTTAGTTTCGACCTCCGGAGGATAGTATGTGGCAAGAGTACTTTTGGTTCGGTTGAGAAAAAGGGACGGTCGCCAAACCAGTTATGTAAGTAGTTGAAATTTAGTAAGAAACCGATGCATATTTTCACATAATATTAGATTTTATTAGTAGAAAACAAACAGTTAATTTATCAAATTAAATTTAATTCGAAAACATCTATAAGTTTTAACTAAATTTCAACTGTATCCGACGACCCTGGTTGGCGGTGACTGTTCATCGGGTCATCGGGTGGCTAAATGAGCGGTATTGTCGTAAACAACAAAATAGAGCTATAACTGAGTATTTAAGGCTTATTTCAGAACAATTTGAGAAGGCATAATATTAAGGTCAATGAATAAATGTTGCAAAATCTCAGTATCGTCTTTCTTAATTTTTTTGAGAAATACATGCAAAACATTACGAACATAAATAAATCCAAGCAAAAGTAATGCGATCACACTACCTATTTAGCATCTACTACATTACCAACCTACATTAATAAATTGCTCCATAAAACACAGCTTTAGGCAAGTACAGAACGTTAAAAGTGACCAACCCTTAAGCGGACATACCTCATACCAAACTCCAACGTCAACGCGCCTCCAGCGCTCAAGAGAATACCTCTTTTATATTTCAGACAGTAATGTCAAGCAGGGAATATTCGTGGAGTAATGTGGATCCCACAGACCACGGAGACATCTTGGCGGGCGCTGCTAGAGGCGACATTGTTAACATTATCCTTACTAACTAATTGACAGCTCACCCTACAACGCAGGGGACATATAGAAACTGATGCATTTGAAGACGGTCCGTGACAAAAGTTGTATAATTAACGCAGTTTTGAAGACGGTACGTGACAGAAGTTGCACGCTTAACGCAGTTTTGATGGCAGTCCGTGATAAAATTTGTACAATTAACGCGGTTTTGAAGATGGTCCGTGACAGAAATTGTACGTTGAACGTAATTTTGAAGATGGTTCGTGATTGAAGTTGTACGCTTAACGCAGTTTTGAAGGCGGTCCATGACAGAAATAGTATGCTTAACGCAGTTTTGAAAGCGGTCCGTGATAGAAGATGTACCTACGCTTAACGTAGTTTTGAAGGCAGTCCGTGATATAAGATGTACCTACGCTTAACGTAGTTTTGAAGGCAGTCCATGATAATAGATGTACCTACGCTTAACGTAGTTTTGAAAGCGGTCCCCGACAAAAGTTGTACGTTTAATGCAGTTTTGAAAGCGGTCCGTGGCAAAAGTTGTACACTTAACGCAGTTTTGATGGCGGTCTGTGACAGAAGTTGTACACTTAACACAGTTTTGATAGCAGTCCGTGACAGAAGTTGTACACTGAACACACTTTCAGCCTCACGCGGTACTACCCATTCTAGACGTTTCCATGCTCTGTGGTGGATCCCTAGGAAATGAGCGCAGGACATCTTAAGAACACACAGACGGGGCAGATGAAAAGCCTTGTGGGGGGAAAGAAAGATGCCTTTGTTTGGTAGCCTAGTTTGAGCGATGAAGGGTCTTGAAACTGTTGAGGTTTTTTTTGAAATGTGTAGCGTTATTCTCGATGCATTCAAAGCAGTACCCGCCGGACGTAAAGAATAATCCTATTCCATTTCTACCCGTGGGTGTCGTAGAAGGCGACTAAGGGACTTAGAGAAGGGGCAGCAGCGTTTTTTATACATTTGACCACTATACCCCGATCGTTAACCCACCTGCCAAGCGTGGCGATTACCGCAAAAACCTCCCAAAACGGTTGAAATGATGATGATACCAAATCCTATACATATCCAAGAACGAATCGTTTTACTTCCGAATTTTATTTTCTGGTAATCCTTACCTATGAATTGACCAGAACTTTTCAGAGTATTAAAGGTAATAAAGGGAAGAAAGAAGCTTAACACAGTAATAACGTGAATTTTAACCTCATTTCCAAGAAAAAAGCTAACAACTAGACTACATACCAGCACGCCAGTATTCCATGGTGGGTTAAACAGAAGAGCTATTCGCCAGATATGTTTAAGTTCCATGTAATAGGAGGGAAACCTGTTGGCAGTAACTGGACGTTATGATGTCGAAAACCCAAATGTAAAAACCTCTTTTTCAAAAAAATCAAAATCAAAACTCATTTATTCAAACTAGGCTGAGAGTCAGCACTTTTTGAATGTCAAAGTTACATAAGACAGTCCCCCCAAAACGCCCGCCCTTTACCACTTCCTAGTGCTTTAGCTATGAAGAAGAAGTGGCGCAACAAACTCCCCAGCAGCATAGCTGTCTGTTAAGTTAGAAAAACTTGATTATATACAATAATATGTAAGTAATTCATATTATGAAAACAAAACACACATTAAATAATTTGCCATGCGTCAGCTAGTACACGCCAATATACCAACAAAACATTGAAAACTAAACTCGAGCTGAAATAATAAAATCGTAAATAGAACTTAAAACCTAAATAAGAGCCTCCAGGCATAAAGGGCGTGCCCGCATACACAACGATGCAAAATGTTACATATATTGATACTTTTTTCTATATGACAAGTCAGCCCGGAATCTAATCTAGGACCTCAAACTTATGTTCAGCAATAACGCTTGCGACCACTAGACCCACGAGGCAGACTAATTAACCGTATAACACACAATATGAACTCCAGTGAAACACCAGCAGCGTTTAAACAAAAAAAGCTACTCGTTTTTTACCAACTACCTTCAATTAACTTAATTTTTCTCGCCAATTACCTAAACAAACCACAGTCAGTATGTCGCATTGGCGACGTCCCAAGAAGTAGCATCTACTTTAATAAAAATTAAATTAATAAGCTGTTCAAGCAAGTCTGGAAGCCGGTAAATTATGTATGCCTTCAATTATAGAGTCCACCTCCGGGACTGTTATCGTCCGTAATCTTACGTTGTCTGCATACTTTAAGAAGCTCGATGAAAAATGCGGGACGAATAATAGGGAGAACGCTTTGTAGGAAATTCCAGATATTTGAAATTCGAATCTTAATTTATAAAAGAGTTTTAAGGGGATGGCGCAGTAGTCTTCGAAATTCAAATATTCTCACGAATTTTATAATTTACAGAGGGGAAATTGTGTAATACACTATTAACAGGAGCGTGCCTTCTTCCGTGCCTCGGAGAGCACGTTAAGCCGTTGGTCCCGGCTGTCTTTAGTAGATCTTAGACAGTCGTTACGGGTAGTCAGAAGCCCGAAAGTCTGACAACCAGTCTTACCAAGGAATATCGTAATACCCAGTAACTGGGTTGAGGAGGTCAGATAGGCAGTCGCTCCATGTAAAATACTGGTACTCAGCTGCATCCGGTTAGACTGGAAGCCGACCTCAAGATCGTTGGGAAAAGGCTAGGCAGATGATGATGACTATCAATAGGAGTCACTTTCATTTGATAGTCGCACAACATTGATGACATTGGTTACATTGGTAAGCAGATTTTTTTTTTCGAACATATGAAAGAATAAATTAACAATAAGTTTCAAAATGATTCTGACTCTGATGAATAGTGTGTTATACAATTAGGGTGCTCTTCAGTGTGAGTTTGTATAATGAACAAAATATGATTCGCAACCTTTACGCGTATGTATTTACATTAAAATCATCAATACAACCCTTCAAACTTCATATAATCCCATTGAATGACTATTTGATGACAAATTCTATGAACTATGAAGAAAATTTTAATTTCTTGGACTACCTTAGCGCATCCTACCAACGTATTTCAAATATTGTTCCATTTCAGTCCATCGTTTGAAGTTAAGCGAAACAGAATTATGTTTCAAATACCATGCAAGTGAGTCTTACAGTCCACCCGTCAAGATAATGCGTTCCTGAGGGTCTACTTTCTAAGTCTGTCAACGAAGATACGGGCCCGCCCGAAAGTAATTTATCTGTAAAAACGAGTGGCAAATACATATCGGGAGTAGAAAGAGAACTGTCAAAACGCGCTGTCATGTATTAATTAGTTTGGACCTCAACTAATCATATTACCGTAAGGTAAGATACGTCATGTTCGTGAACTTGGCCGTCAGTACGGACTGGTTATCTCTTAGCTGCCACGGGTTATTTATATTCTAAATTGTTTGAAGTTGACACTTTCACACCTGTCAGTTAAACAATTCAACAAGTCTTTATTTACTTATGTATACTAATAGGTAATAAAACTGAAGAGGTGTTTTGTTTGTTTGAACGAGCTAATCTCTGGAACTACCGGTGGGAAATGCATTTTATTTGCATTTGATGGCCTTATTCTTTAGAACTGCCAAGGAGGGACCAGAGGGACAGTACGTAACACACTATCAGCCAGATCAGGAATTCCTTGCATTTTGCAGTTCCATAACATTCATGGCGTTGTTTACGTTGCTGTGCAAACAATTTTATCGAACATATGAAAGAATGGATTAGCCTTTAAAATTATTCGGATTCTGATTAATATTGTGTTACGCAACTTAGATGCAGGACCCTTAAGAGCCGAGCAAAAACATAAAAAGACAGAAGGAATCCTGAGCAAAAGCAAAGTAATAGCGCCGGCAGGCGATGCAATGCGATGGAGTGAGTAGGATGGAACAAGGTATTTTACGCGGATGACGTCGAGGGCAGAATCTAGTAACTAATAAAGATCAAATTCGCAAAACACGTTTTCATTTGTATGAAAATTATGGGTGTCAAGAACGCATCTCTTAACGGGCATACTGTAATATTGTCTCGTTCTTAAAAGTCTGCGCGGCTACATAATGTTTTTAATCGTAAAAAGAATAACGTCATAAATATTGACATGAAACTTTCACTATAGTCAGTGCGTTATAGCATGGTAATAGCGGTCATTGACCCTCCTACGTTTATTGACAGTTTCTATCAAACTATGACGAATATTGAGACATTAATGAAAATCATCGGCTACTTCAAAATGAAACTAACGACTTGCAAACACATACATTGAAATGTTGTTAAATGGAATTGAAAGTTACTTACTTTTTTTTGTAATTTGCAGCTCAGTGTCATGTTGTATGCTGATTAAAATATGATTTGCGACCGATATTCGAAACCGTAACAATATGGGGTAAGTTCAGTGTCGGACGTAAATAATAGCACCATCCTATATCGTCCCGTGGGTGTCGTAAGAGGCGACTAAGGGACTTGCTATTGTATAAAATGGGCAGCAGCGTTCTCTATGCATTTTACTACCATACTGTGATCGCCAACCCGCCTGCCAAGCGTGACGATTATGACAAACCCCCCAAATTGGGGGGTCGGACGTCCACTGCTGGACGCCTATGTCCAGCAGTGGACGTCTTTCGGCTGAAATAATGATGATGATGATAATATGGGTTTACAGAATATTATTCATTCAAATCATAATTCCCTCTAAGGTCATTAAATCCCAATGAAAGAATTGTTCATGAAGGCCCCTTAAGGAGAAATGCTCCAACCAGCCCGCGAAATTCAAAATTTCTTGCGTTTTTTACAATTTGCAGGCCAGTGCAAGGTTGTATGTTGATTAAAATCTTATTCGCGGCTGTAAGACGTATGTAGTTACAGAATTATAATCATCAAAATCTCCAAAACAACCCTCCATGTTTATAGAGGCGTAGGAACAAAAAAAAAAACGAAAAAGTCATTCCTACAGCTTTATGAACTTAGAGCGTTGTATTGATGATTTTGATGATTATAATTCTGTAACTACATATGTCTTACAGCCGTGACTAATATTTTAATCAACATACAACCTAGCACTGGCCTGCAAATTGCAAAAAACGTAACAAAATTGGAATTTCGCGGGCTGGTTGGAGCATTCTCCTTAAACAGTTTGTCCTTTATCTACCTACAAGAAGTTCCAACTTCCTCAAACTAATACATACTATATGAGTATCTATTACATATAAATAAGAACTCACGAGTCCCTCCAACAATATTGCAAAAGACGCAGCAATCCCTTCAGGCCCCCTATTATAGTAACCAACAATAAAGTATCATCCACCCCTAACCACGGGGTATGAACAGATGAAAAGGGTGCCAGATAATAATTCCGACAAGTTTCATATATAAGAGGTATATTTCGATATTTCTTGCCTTTGTCCCGATCAAGTGATATACGTCAGTGATGGAATATATACGATATTCAATGGTGGCACAATCATCGTAAAAAGGTAGAATTGTATTGTTATCGATTGATTGGTTCTGTCTATCACTCTATTATTGAATGTAGTTGATATTCCTTTAAGAATAGTTATAGTAGCAGTCAGCCTCAAAAATATGTACGTTTACATTGACCAGAATTATTTTGATAGTATTGAAGTCCTGTTCTACAGTAGTTAAAAACTTTTTAACAAAAAATTAAACCACCGAAAAAACTGAAAAGCAAAAAATAATAAACCTTAAAATTTTGAGTTGGCACTGAAAAATCAATGAACAAAGATCACTCAAAGCGCCGACTCATAATTTTAAGGTTTATTATTTTTTGCTTTTCAGTTTTTTCGGCGGTTTAATTTTTCGTTAAAAAGTTTTTATTTTATCATTTTTTGTGGCTTTAATGAAATAATAATAATACTATATACTATATACTACTATAATATAGTATACCCTATCCAATGAAAAAATAATTATCAAAATCGGACTACTCTGTATAAAGTTATGCGTGGTCAAACATTAAAAAAAAAATATACGCGTCGAATTGATAACCTGCTCCGTTTTTTTTTTTCGTCGGTTAAAAAACACGAATAGATGATAATTTAGGGTGATCTTATAAGTCTGTACTGTACTGTGAGTAAGGATGGTCCAGTAGTAACGGCTGCGACTTACAAGTACGGTCGTGAGTTCGAACCCAAGCCGGTGCTTTAATTTGTGTACATTATTAGATCACCACTGCTCTCAAAACGGTGAAGGGAAACATCGTGAGGAAACCGGCATATTTTAGAACCAAAAATTCGAAGACATGTGATTGGCACTGAGCCCGCGTGGTGTATTATGGCCCACTCACTCTCACTAAGAGGAGGCATGTGTTCTAGCAGTGGGAACATTATAGGCTGCTGATTAGTTGTGAATACGTAGGAATCGTCTGAAATTAACAAAACTTAATAAAAATCTTTTTCAGAGTTATCATTAGAGCAGAAAAGGACTTTTTTATTATTAAAAGCTTTTATTTAACTTCACTTGTATTTCATGTAATTTTGCAATAAATATTTTCTACTTCGTTTTCTACTGAAGGTATCGGGCTGAAGTTTGGTTCTCGTACGCACGATAAAAACTTTTTTTTTATATTTAAAAAGGCCACGTAAAGAATAACACCACCCCATTTCTTCCCGTGGGTGTCGTAAAAGGCGACTAAGGGACTTACTAGAGAATGGGCAGCAGCGTTCTCTATGCATTTTACCACCATACTGCGATCGCCAACCCGCCTGCCAAGCGTGGCGATTATGGCAAAGCCCCCCAAATTGGGGTAGGCTTATGTCCAGCAGTGGACGTCTTACGACTGAAATGATGATGATTTAAAAAGGAAAAATATTTCGAGCCTCTTTTTTTGCATATAGAAGTAGATTAAAAATATAAGTCTAAAATCTCCAACCAGTCTTGAGCAAGCGAGGTGATCATTGCTCGTGTCTTCTCTGTATGAGAAGAGGATTTTGGCATGGCAGTTGGACAATAATAGACTAATATTATTACCTATAAAACCATCTCAGAAATTCGTTTCTTGTTCGCAGTTTTTTGTAGCAGTCCAATACTAATACAGATATAGTACCGTCTTGCATCTGTTCCAAAAACATTGCAATGTCGGGGAATAGCTAAATTGTTCCTTTTTTCTCGGAGAGCCGTCAGCCATTCCTTAGTCGCAAACATTCAAAGATGCCTAGAGTATTCTTGTAGGCTGCTTGTTACACCGTAATGTAACACTGTCTAATTTTCATTTTTATTCTTGCCTGTCTCAAGAAATGCTTGCATTGACAATACAATTAATAGGATACATGGTACAGCTCTATATTACTAATACTATTCAATTACGATACATTTCATATACTAAGATACTGTTTATTATAATAAGTATTTAAAAACAACTAAGACAAAGTAAGGTACTCGTCAC
Source organism: Aporophyla nigra (assembly GCA_947507805.1). Lineage (NCBI taxonomy): Eukaryota > Metazoa > Arthropoda > Insecta > Lepidoptera > Noctuidae > Aporophyla > Aporophyla nigra. The sequence continues at coordinate 22,643,746 of OX382297.1, read as the reverse complement.
TAATAACTCACACTTACATTTCAAAACAAAATAACCATTTTGTTATTAATAATAACGTTATCTTTTATCCATACTTATTAATTCTACTAAAAATTCTACAATTATTGTTAAAATAACTTGTGCCCGCGACTTCGTACCCACCGCGTCTCATCTATTCGCCCGCCAGTACTATTACTTCGTTAAATCCTAGCGTTCTTTTGATTTTCCTTTTGCTCGGCTCCTCAGGATAACAACGGGATGTTTAATAGATTATAACCATTCTCAAGACTTGGGTATCATTATTAGTATACAATATACAATGAAAACATTTAAATAAAAAGGGCATTCATCCTTAATATAAATAACCATTTTTTTTTTACATTACGGTGTAAACGCAGCCACGTCACAGCTAGCCCGATGCAAAGTTGTATTGTAAAGCAAAATGGGATTGTTGCGGGCTTGCGTACCATCGCTATACATATTTTCCAATTTTATCATTTCCACTTCTATTCAAAGGTTACTGAGAAATTCATTTTACTTTGTCATGCCTTGTGTTTGGATAGAATCGGGAAAAATGGCCGCGATCTGGGAGTGTCTGGGAGTTAGTGAGAAAATTTCATGAATTATATTGGTTTGAATTTTCCGTCTTGGGTATTGTAACGTAAAAGAATATTGGTGGATGGAAAATAGCATTAAACTACAAAGCCAACAACAGATCTTGAGGAAATCCACCATCGTACTCATATGGCTAAAACTGCAATGACCGGTCTAGGGAAAATTTGGAAGAACCGCGGCATGTCTAGGCTTTTCCATCTTTTTATATGGCAGGGAAAAATGGTGCATTAAAAGCAATGAAAGCAGTAAGGTTGAAACTTTCGACATATGGTGTTGGCGGCGGCTACTTTGTATACCTCATGGACCACCACGAGAAACAATCAATCAATACTAAACGAACTCAGCATCACCAAGTGGTTATCTACAATATACCAGCAATAACAATATACAGGTAAAGCAAAAAAGTATAGCATAATCAGCAGAATGATGTTCCCACTACAAGCAGGCCTTCATGTCTCCTCTACCCATGTGTCAAATTTCAATCAAATCTGTTCAGTCGTTTTAACTTGAAAGCGTTACAAAAATTCCAATAATTCTCCTGCCCGTATTTCAATTTATTTGGGGTCGGCACAACATGTCTTTTCATCCACACTTCTCTATTAGTCGTCACCTCAATAGTCACCCCCTTTCTATCCATATCATAATTCACACAGTCCATCTATCGTTTCTTTGATCTCCCTCTACTCTTATAGCCATCGACATTCATACTCCATACTTTCCTTACATCATTTTCCTCATTCCTCCGTACCACGTGAGTTTATCATGACAACCGAAAGCGTTACAAACATATAGTTCAGATAAAAACGACAGACTTATACAAAAAACCAGCCTTCTTTAGTCCCCAAATTGAAACTAAATTAAGCATTAACTAGATCGACAGCAGTTTCCCAAAGACCCTGTTCAATTACACTGAACGAGTAGCAAGCTTGTGAAAGAGCACGTTACTTAACTGAAAAAACCTAATTACAGCTTTTGTCCCAGAGGCGTTATTGAATCGGACCTCTTGTTAGTAAAGAGTAATGAGGCAGTTCTACTTTTGTCCTTATTTGTCTGGTTTTCTAGAACGTAGGAAGTTAGGTGTGAAAACTAAGTGAAAATTAGTTTATGGGTAACCTTCAAAGTCGCAGATAAGTGCTTATGAAAAGAGTTTACCTATTATTAACGACTAGCTTCTGCCCGCGACTTCGTCTGCGTTAAATTTCTTGTTTCCCCGACCCTTCCCGTCGCGTCGAATCGCCTACCCGTGCGATTTTCCCCGTTTTTGCAACATTTTTCATTACTGCTCCGCTATTTTTAGTAGTAGCGTGATGTTATATAGCTTATAGCCTTCCTCGATAAATAGGCTACCCAACACAAAAACAATTTTTCAATTCGAACCAGCAGTTCCTGATATTAGCGCGTTCAATCAAACAAACAAACAAACTCTTCAGCTTTATAATATTATAGTATAGATATCACCTATTATAAAAGTACCTACGTTACTAAAGTACCATGTTACTTCTTTTTGTGTGTGCAATGAGTTATCGGCAGCTAAGAGAGAAGAATGTTTTAAACAAAATCAATAACAAAAAAAGAACTGTTAATTAATACTGTGTTGTATCTGCATGAGCTTTCTGGGAAAAAATAACGTTAGCAAGCATATTGCATATCCCGCATCCGACTGTTAAGCCTAAAAATGTAAATAGTTGCAATAAATATACTTTTATCTTTATTGACCTACCACACGATACCTGTTACACAGCAGCAATGCACATTTCTTTGAAGACGTGAACAAAAAACCAAACTCTACTCAGTTGTACTGAACCAACCACATCAATATTGTCATCACGAGTAACTAAAACTATAAACTGCTGCACAGTACACAATAGCATATTCCGAACCACATTATCATTGCATACGCCAGACCCAAAGGAAACGTCTTGTAGGTACTGGAATTGACGTCCAGACACGTCGGCCCGATCAATTTGTTGGCTATAACTTAGAACAGACTATCTCCCTCAGGTGTATTTTAACACTACATAGATAGGGTAGAGTTTACGACAGGTATAAGGCTTGGGCACAGGTAAAACATCTTGTAATCTAAGTTAACAGAAATGTGAACAAACTTTTGTGAAAATTGTTACGAAATCACTTACTAAAAGGAAAAGTTCGTTCTTCATTTGTATTGAAAAGGTTTCAATTTGATATACCAACAATATTCCTTAGAATTACAAGATTAAAGTGAGATTAAAAGCTCAAAAAGTTCTGGAAAGAAAATTGAGGTTATACAAAATGATAAACATCATAACATAAGGGTTACTAAAAGTAAGACAGATAATAGAGATAATTTTGTTATTAAATTACGTTGTTAAATGGCAATACTATTTTATCCATCACTAAACCAGGCAGTTTGTGTGTTTACATTTCTATGAAATTATTTTTTTATGGTATACAGGATGTAAAAAGAGGAGGTTGTGGCTAAGTCATAACATCCGCACGGATCGATCGATCAGGTTAAGCTACGCTTGCCTCCGTTGGTTCGAGGATGGGTGACCATCTTTACATACCAAGACCATGCTGTGCCTCGGAAAGCTCGCTAAGCCGTTGGTCCCGGCTGTCATTTGTGGATCTGTGATAGTCGTTACGGGTCGTCAGAAGCCCGAAAGTCTAACAACTAGTCTTACCAAGGGCCAGCGTATTACCCACTAACTGGGTTGTGAAGGTCAGACAGGCTGTCACTCCAACGATAATATAAAGAAGTTTAAAGGCTATCTGCAAAACTTAACTTTTTCAGACGTATATGCAGCTAAGGACCCAAATGTAGCATATACAGAGTTCGTAGATATTTTCATTTTGTTATACGATCAGTGTTTCCCCGAAAATATTATTTCAGTTAAGGTCCTAAATAAACCAAAATGGGTATCACGTGGTATTAAAAAATGCAGTGAGAAGAAACGACAATTATTGTGGCAGTATCGAATAAAACCTACGCAACAGAATAAAACGCGATTTAAGAATTATTCAAATCTATTTAAAAGAATCATAAATTTAACGCAGAAAGCACAAAATAATTACAAAATACAAACATCAGTAAATAAATCCAAAACTACCTGACAAATTATAAACGAACCAAAATTAAATATTCCAAAGAATAATATCACCAAAATTAGAATTAAAAATGACATTATCTCGGATCCAAATCACATTTCTAATTCATTTAACGATTATTTTATTGACAAAATACAACCCTCGATATATTCAGGACACAGAGTAACAAAAAACATTGTGAGCAGAAAGGATTCCATGTTTATCGCCCCAAGTTTGCCGAATGACATATTAAAAATCATTCTAGCGTTAAACAATACAAATAGTGTGGGCTACGACGGGATTAGTACAAAAATCTTAAAAATAGTGGCTGATGAAATAAGTCACCCTCTCAGTCATATTATAAATTTGTGTTTAAGTGAAGGTATTTTTCCAGATGCACTAAAAAAATCAGTAATAAAACCATTGTTTAAAAATCAAGACAGGGAATTAATGGAATGCTACAGGCCAATTGCATTAATACCGATGTTCTCAAAGGTAATCGAATACCATATTTATAATCAACTTAGTTTTTATTTAGTAGTGAACAATATTCTCTGTAACGAACAAAAAGGATTTAGAAAAATGAAAACAATAAATATGGCAGTTTATGACTTTTTGCACTCGATTATAACAAATATGGCTAAAAATACCCCAGTCTGTGCCATTTTTACACGCTTTATATTAGCTTCACTTGTATGTTTGTATATTTGTATGTTTGTTTGTAACCGACTCTTTATAGCGCGATTTTGACCCACTTTAAACGACCAGATTTCATTCAAACTTTGCACACCTGTCAAGGACCGATGACAGTGCAATAATTTCATATATTTGTGTCATTATTCTTGCCAGGGTTACCAGGACAGCAAAAAAACTGTCACAAACTACGCTGACATACGTCTCAAAATTCGAAATACCCTAAAAATCAGAAAATAAATAATAGTTTAAAAAAACTAAAAAACACGCTTCCATGGAAAACCAAACTAAAAAGTACAAAATAATGGAAAAAAAGCGTGGGGTGCCTGATATCAATAAAAAAATACTTTTTAGTTTGGTTTTCCATGGAAGCGTGTTTTTTAGTTTTTTTAAACTATTATTTATTTGTGATATGACTCAGGCATTTGATTATGTCCAACATGATATTTTATTTAAAAAACTTGATGCGTACGGTGTTAGAGGGAACGTTCTTGAACTGATAAAATCTTATTTGCGCGACAGAAAACAAATAACCGAAATAAGGAGACTAAATACTACAACCAAATATGAAGAAAACGTTCTATCGGAGGAACGAACCGTTACCTACAGAGTTCCACAAGGAAGTGTTTTAGGACCTCCACTTTTTACAGTTTATATAAATGACTTTCCAAAGTCAATTGACCATTCTATGACACTTTTCGCGGACGACAGTACTATAACTATACCCTGTACTAATAAGAACCTTTATAAATATGACATTGATCTTTGATCAAAACTATACAATGGTTAAACAATAATAATTTAAAAATTAATTTAAGTAAAACAGTAATTATGCATTTTAGTCAGCGCTTATTGACATTTTCCAATCTTGACATAACATATAATAATGTAATAATTGACACGGTTAATACAACTAAGTTTCTGGGACTAATTATTGACCGACATTTAAATTGGAAGGAGCACATAGATTCTTTGAGTAACAGAATTAGTAGTAGTGCCTAAGCATTGTACTTGCTGTCACGGAATGTCAATCGGGAGGCGTTATTAACAGCGTACTACGGTCTGGCTGAATCCGTTCTCAGATATGGTGTTATCTTTTGGGGTAACTCGACTAATAGAGAAGTAGCCTTTAAAGCACAAAAAAGATGCCTTAGGGCGATGTTTCATTTGAAAACCACGGACAGCTGCAAACCTTATTTTATAAGACACAAAATTTTAACATTAGCATCTATATACATTCTTGAAACGATTATGTTTGTCAGGAAAAATCCAAAATTATTTCCGCGCAGAGCAGATCAATTTCCCAGGAACAGGCGGGACCAAACGCAACTATGTGTACTTCCCTGTAGGACTGCACTTATGCGCAAAAGTGTTTTTCATATGGCTCCAGTCATATACAATAAGTTACCTAAAAGTTGGAAGGAGCTCAATAACGTGCACTTGAAACGAAAACTTAAGTCATATTTAGTAAATAAAGCTTATTATAACATTAACGAGTTCCTAGACGAAAAAATTGTATTGACATTGTAGCTTATTTTATTTGATTATTATTATTTTATTTGTGTTTATTATTTTCAATGACATTGTTGAGTTATTTTTAGATTTTTATTATTATTTTGACATGATTATTCTATCAATCTTTTACAAACTTATTTTAATTTTAATGTTCTGATTGATTTATTGTTATTTTAAATTTGCCACAATATTATTATTATAATTTAATTGATTCGTTTTTTTTTTGCTGTTTTAAGAGAATGCTTTAATAATAATATGCTTTTATATTTGCACGTCACATCATGTGGCAAACTTGTCAGTACTTTCAATGTTTTGATCATCTTGCATGCGTGTTTTTCTATATGTATGACACATGTTTAAGCAAATAAATATTATCTTATCTAATCTTATCATGTGAAATACTAGTAATCAGCTGCATCCGGTCAGACTGGAAGCCGACCACAACGTAGTTGGTAAAAGGCTAGGCTAAACTGGATTTAAAATACATCACATAGCCATCAACTACGCATTCTGTACATCAAAGTAACATTGCACAAAAATAAATTGCTGGGAAACGACTTTCATTTTGGGTGTCGACATTTGCTGTTTACAGTAGTGCGCAATATTACGCTGGCAAAACATTGTGCGTGTGGGTGTCTGTAATGGTCCAAGGGTCAAGGGGGTATTTAAATTCATATTTTATCCTTAAAAACCATTTTTCGTAATAAAATGTCTGTAAAAGTTGGAATATTTACCTTCAGTATCTCTGCAACCAGAAGTTTCCCAGGGACTTATGGTCCAGTACAATAAAAAAATTACTGACGGTGAGCACAAGTGACTTTCGGCTTCATTAAGTATCTTTTTACACTCGATATACAGGTATACCTCATTTCTCATGTGAGTGACGCGTTGTGTATGTATTAGTACGTATGACTATTACGATCTACTCATAGGGTAGTGAACAAATACGATGAGTATTGTCTTTTGTGATGACATTTCTTAAAGTGTCGTTTACATGTGAACGTCGAGATGTGAAAATGTCAATATCAGAGCCCCAGGTGGGGATCTCACTCATGTGTTACTTAGTCGAAAAACAAAAACTCCGAACGAATATCTCTCTCTCTGTTTCTCTGTTCCTCTGCACTCAATACCAGAATCTATACGATCTACAATATTATAAATAAATATGACTTTTGGTGTATGTTTGTGTAATCGCCACCATTTAGAGCATATAAGTTTCTTTATGTGCGAGTTTGAGAATTAGTGAGAAGTCAGTAAACAGTTATAACTGTAACAGGCATTGACCAACCAAACAATACAGGGACACTGTACGATGGGGAGTGTGACTTTTAGTGCACCCACATTCGTCAGTAATGTTTAAGCTCCATGTTATAGAGGTGAGCCCATTGCCATCAAACGGGCACATATATTATCAAGACTCCAGACTGGTAATAAGAAATTCCAGATAGCCCAGGGCCTCATGTTCTGCAGTAGCGCTTGCCACCACTTGACTAACGACACAGTCAGTCAATCAATCTACTTACCCTTTTCCCAACCACGATGGGGTCGATTTCCAAAATAACCGGCTGCAGCCCATCTGACCTCAACAGCCCAGTTACTGGTTAGTACGATAGCCTTTGGTAAGACTGAGTGTCAGACTTTTGATGACGGACAGGCTGACCCCAACGACTATCAATTTTCTTCGAATGACAACCGTGACCAACGGGTTCACGTGCTTTCCGATGCACGAGGGGTCTTGGTATGTAAAGATGGCCACCCATCTACGGCCTAACCGCTGTTGCTACTTACCTACAAACTCAGTAGTCAACATTAAAAGAATTTCATACAAAACATGAAAGCTTCCCGAAACTTCATACAGTGGCGTCATTGTAATTCACCCAATGTAACCAAACTACCAAGCATAAAACACCGCCCTACTTAACCTATAAACACTCTTTTTTGCCTACCCACAAACTCAACATTTCCAACCGAAACTGACACAGAATTCAAATTCATTCAGCAGGTACTGGGTACTTCTCGTAAGTGAGTTATTAAACTAAGCCCGATATATACTAATGAAGTACAGTCGGGACGGTGACATTGTGCAAGTTCGACAGATGTCTTGGACGCTCGGTACAAGTTTGTACCTAGACTTAGCCTGCTAGTCCCTCTTAGACTACTTGTAGACCGGGAGCTGGGATTGAAATGGGTTTCTATTTTGATGTTATGTTCTTCACTTCTTCAGATACTGTCGCCATCATGAAGTTTAAATGATCTATATGAAACCATGACATTTATTAGCATCAGAACTACGCAAATGTAGAAATTTTTAAATACTTATGAAAGATTTTGCTGTGAGCGAGATGAATATGTGTAAAGGTCTCTCCAATCGGATACCATTTAGTTTGATTCTCGGTTACTCTGTTCCAGCTCTTACCTAAGACGCTGAGAAAAGTCATTGTCCCATCCAGTCTGTCCTACGTTTCTTTTTAATTCACTGTCTTCATCCATCCGAGGATATAAGAAATGGATATGACCTTAAAATCCTACTATATTGTCAATATGAAAGTTTGAATGATTTGATGTTTGTTACTCAATCACGCATACCGAACGGATTTGAGTGACATTTGTCACACAGATAACTCATAACCTGAATTTTCATCCCGTTTGTACGTTTATGTGGGATACCTTCGGACCTCCATACGGGTGAAACCACTGGCAAAGGCAAGTAAATTATATTTTAAAACATTGTCGACTCCTGAGCTAACCCTCAAAACGCGAAAGTGCGACGGTCGCCGGCAGTTGTATTATGCACACGCCAAACCCCTCTCCAGCCTCCAGGGCTCCAGCGATAAACTGTTCGACACGTCCCCTTGTACAAGTTTCGATTGGATATTGGTTTTAGTTCAGAATATTATGTTGTAATGTTGGGAGTTCTGAAATTATGCCTGCCCAATAATTCTAGTCAAGATTAGTAGGAACATGTTTAGTTTGAAGGATGTTCTGTCTCGAGGAATAGTTTATGTGTTTGACAGTGCTATTTGAGACTGCAAAATTGTGTGCTGAAGTTGGTATTTACTGAAAAACAGTGTTACTGTTGACAAAGGTGAACTTGTGACGGAAACGTTACGTAAATTCCAACGAGTTTGAATTGATAATACAAATGCACCTGGCATTAACACTAGAAGTGCAGGCGTCCCAAATTTGACCCATTTCGATGTTCTTCCTCCTCTAATTAAAATTTTATTATGCATATAATCGCAACATTTTATGACTTTTCATGAAATATGATGATTATTATATTTATTATTTATACGAGACTTCAACCACGTAATTGGAATATACATATTTTTTTATCCAAATTTACCTCAGTCGGTAGGCGACAAGCACAATACTTATCTATACAAATAAATAAAATTGGAGTGTCTGTTTTTAATATTAAAATAACTACTTTTTACTAAGTGTATATGGATGTATACATGGTACATATACCAAAACAACATTTTTTTAAATGGCTGGACCGATTTTGACGGAACTTTCTCTGGCAGATAGCTGATGTAACAAGGAGTAACTTAGGCTAATTTTATTTTAGAAAAAATAAATAATAGTTTAAACAAACTAAAAACACGCTGAATTTTGAGACGTATGTCAGCGTAGTTTTCAAAGACAGTTTTTATGAAAAACTTTTTGTTAAATACCACGCGAACGAAGTCGCGGGTAACAGCTATTACCTATAATATAACCTGAATTAACACATCTTCTCGCGGTAGTACGTCCTCCTGCGTTAATTTCCGACATCCACGCGGGTGAAGCCGCGGGCAAAAGCTAGTCACCAATAAAAATGAATAAGGTCTTAAGGCGAGGTTGCAGTACTTTTTTACTTTTTTAAACCTCTGTAAATCTAGCAAAATGGCTAGTTTCTGTAAAAAAAAAATATTTAGGAAAATTGAACATACTATTAAGCGCTGTGTGAAGATAGAAACGTGAATTAAAACAATTGGCTCGATAAAAAATAATCATAAAGTTGACACTAAATCGCCATTTAAAACGTGTACCTTGAAGAGATTCCATCATTAAACCATGTAAAACTCATACCAAAAGATAGGTTTTATTGTTTTTTAGGGCATGCTGAGAAAATATTTTATAATTTCCTTATTATTTTGTCTCCACGAAACAATTATACACAAAATCTAGCAGCTCAAGCGCTCGCAACGACCGGCCAGTGTTCGCCGAAACGTCTTCAACTACAAGAGGGCCTTAAGACTAAATAATAGTGCTAAGTATATTAGCGTAACAAGTATTTTCATTGTTAAAATTAATAGACTGATTTGACTACCTCGTTGGTCTAGTGGTAGCAAGCAGTACTGCTGAGCATGTGGTCCTGGGTTCTTTTTCCAGGTCAGGCAAAATGTTTTTGGGTTTTGCTATCTGAAAATTCACCGTAGCAGCCTTGAGTCTGGATTTTTGCCCTGTTAATGGCAGTAGGCTCGCCCCCTATTACATGGGACTTAGACATAACAGGTGAAATATGTGTGTACTATAGGTACACCTCTGCCCAACCCTTCTGGGAAACAAGGCGTGATGTTTTGTTATACAGGGTGTCCCAAAAATCAACGTCAAGCCGAAATCGGTTGATAGGCCAGGTGGTGACAGTTATCAGAAAAATAATTACTACTTGCTTGCTTACTTTAATATATTGTTAAGACCTGTAACTTACATAATAATATGCCCACAATAAAGATACTTTGACTATTGCGGCGTAGTGTTGTGTTCATGGTTGTGTCGTCGACATATTTGTTTTTTCGCGAATGATATGTCTGAACAACGGTGACAAAATCTTTTTGATTCAAATTTATTCCTAACACTCGATTTATTGTGGGCTAAAGAAGAAGTGAATCCCTACTATAGGGCAAGGAAAAGAAAAAGCGATTTTTATCGAAATAAACAAGACATTTCAGGACAATGTCCTGACAAATTCTACGATTACAAAGTCTACGCCGCCCCACTGCCCGCAATATTCGAGGCAGAGGCGTAAGAGATAAGACTGTGAAAGTTCTTAACATTACGTGAATTGCGCATCTAGGTTTAATTCCGATCGATTGACATTGGAATTTTGACGTTTTGTATTCTTAAGTTCGACCCTAGCGCCAAAATGTGTTTAAATTGCGTGTCCATTTTGGAGAACTAAGTGGAATCGGGGTTGGGCGTTGTTGTTGTTCCAATGTTGACACTATTGTTTTGAAGAGTACCGAATCACGTGTATGCAAAATTAACATTGGAATCGTATTGGTTTTAGATTGGAATTAAAATTAGGTTGAAGAGTCTGAAAAAACCACTAATAAGATCATTATATGTCCTCCGAGGGCGTCTTATTCTATAAACATTTTATCTAATTCTGCTGTCTCACAAAATTATTCCAGTTTTATTATAGCAACTGCGTTTGCACAAAAATAGAGGCAAAATGTAGCGTAAAAAAAACCCGAAAAATTGTCATACATAACTCACAGCTCTATTCGTCCCAATAGTTGTAGTGCAATTCATATTCATAGTCCCAATGTGATACCATTGTAAATATTAAGCTGTGTATAGTCCATCCAATATGTACGGCCGGGAAAAACTGACAAGTTTCCAGTTGTTTCCACTACACAGAATTGGACGTAACGAGTAGCCATGGCTTGTGACAGGACATAACAGATTTTGTCCGTTCCAAGAGATGTTTTTGTCGCAGTTAAGTCATATTTTTGTCCCGTTGTTTACAGGAAATATTCTGTTTTCTATGCGCACAAAACTATGCTTATTGTGAAGTTTACGACATTGAATAGTTCATGACATAATTTTAATTGAAAACTACTTAAACATTCACCCGTTTAAGAGCTAGGGTGCCACAGACAGACAAATATAGCGGTCAAACTTATAACACTTCTTTTTGTTTCTGGGGTTAAAAACATTGACAAAAATGCCTTTAAAAAGGTTAGCATAGATAGGTACATTTCCCCCCCAGTGGGTTCCCGCATTGTCGAGGCGGGGGGCTCAGTAACCGTGGCTTGGACAACCACGGTGAAGCTAAGGGGAACCCGAGGAGGGGCTGCTCGTCAGGGCTTTTGCCATCAAGCCGACGACGTAGCGGCCAACACGTAGGTTGCGGTGTCGCTTGGGTGACATCGCAACTGAGGCGGGCCGCGATGTCGTAGTATCTGAGGCATCGCGGCTGAGGGTTGGAGGCCGCGGCGGAAGAGAAGTGCCGGTATTGAGGTGCGCCTCTCTTCCTGCCTTCCGCGGCCTGAACGGGGTCGCCACCGTCCGATGGCGGACGCGGTGGGGTTGCAAGGGAAGAGGAGTGTTGTAGAGCGTTGGCCACTCTCCCTATCCCCTGCGTCCGAAAAGTAGTAGGCGGCGGGGCCACAGTCCTGACTCGTCGCTGGGGTACCAAGGGTTCCATACACGGGGTCGTCTGGCGCCCATGTACTAATTGGTCCCCGGGGTGGTCACGGCGTGTTATGTGTTCATGCACGCCGTAAATGGGGGTATCCCCCAGAGGTGGGTCCGGCGACGGACAGCCGCGGCGGGTTCGCGGAAGAGTTTATTCGTGCCCGTGTTCCTGCCATAGCGGTTTAGAAGGACACCGTAGAGTTTTAGTGGGTTGGAGTCCCACATAATTGCGCTATTTCCCCGTGGTATCGTAGTATGCATGAGCATTTCTCCACAATAAAAAAAAGAAAAAAAAAGATAGGTACATTTGAATTCTTTGACATGACAATACACAAGAATTCACAAAACACTCAAAAATGCATCTCAATCTTCAACCCGATGTATCCAGTCGGAAAAACGGGCCATGATGTATGGCATTTTTTCATATTTGGAATACAGGATTCCAAATGTGAAAAAAAGCCATACATCAAACCAACAAGTCCTGTGACATACTTCAATTCGAACCTTCAATTAAGGAATGCCAAAAAATGTTGACGGACATCCCTAGATAGTCCGGCCTGTGAAAAATGTTTCATTTCGCCAAATTTTCTAGTGACACGCATGTACTCTTTGGCGTGACAAATTCAATCAACGTGGTGACAACACGTTCCGTATTTCGGGTTCGTCCCTCGGGTTCCTGTTTCATTATACAACAATTTCATGCACACTGCGTGTAGATAAAATACGTTTTTAGAGTGAGCTTTTGTATTGATGCAATTTTGGCAGTGTTTCTGTTTTTGCGACCATACTATACGATGGAGGACGGCTTATAGCTACGTAGTAACAGCTGCAGGGGTCGATCGATTAGGTTAAAAGGATAGCCCGCGAAGTTTAATTTTTCTTGCATTTTTTGCACTATATCATGAAAATGACATTTAATAATGACTGTATTGATGATTTTAATTCTGTAAAGCCATATTTGACATCATGAGGAAACCGAAATGTCTTAGAACCAAAAATTCTAAGATATGCGACATCTACCAGCCCGTACTGCCTGCGTGGTAGATTTGTGGCCCACTCCCTCTCACCGAGAGCAGGCCTGGGTCCTAGCAGTGGGAATATTATAGGATTCCGATGATGATGATGAAAGCCATATTCGTTATCGTTACGGTCGCGAATCAAATTCATCAACATACAACCTGACGCTGGCGCTGAACTGCAAATTACAAAAAATGTAAGAACATTTTAATTTCGTGGGCTAGTTGAGTGCATCTACTTTAAGGCTCGTGCAGACTAGCGCGACACGACGTGCTAGCGATTCGGCGATTTATATCCGTAGAACAATTTGTATGAATGTGTCGCGGCGCGACAGGTCGCTCCTGAGTGAACAGTCTTGCGGGTTTTCATGGAAATTGTTTTACGGATATAAATCGCCGCTGATTCGCGCGCGACCGTCGCGTCGCGCTAGTCTGAACGAGCCTTAAGCTACGCTTGTCTAGGTTGGTCAAAAGGCTAGGCAGATGAATGTTATGTAAGGTGGCATGATAAGCAATGTTTAAGAGGAAGCATCAATCTTTAAGATGAGATGTAAATGATAATCACATAGATAATAGAATCACAAGTTAAAATGTTACGTTTTGGTATGCCTTCTCTCTTAAACAAGAAATATTGAATTATAAATAATAATAAATAAATAATATTGAATTATAAATCAAAAGCAATTTGTAAACAGACACTCGACAGGTATAGGTCGAGTGGTGTCCAGAAGACCAGGTACATTTTTAAAAGATAAACTGAACTTTAATGTGACTGAGTTATAATCTGAGAAAAAAAAATGAATTGGTTTGGATTGATGAATCTAGCTCTTGTTTAAATTCAGTGAACGATAATAATTATAAATATTTGCATGTCGAATGGCAGTGCAGTGATGTCCCAGTGGCTTAGGTAGGTCGTCAGTTTCAACCCTGACGTGCGCTTTACTTCGTGTAAATTACTTTCAAAACGGTAAAGGAGATCATCGTGCAGAAACCAGCATGACCCAGATCAAAAATTTGAAAATATGTGACATCTACCAACCCGTACTTTGCCCGCGTAGAAGATTACAGCTGGCCACAGGCCTCTTCTCTATAAGAAGGAGTGATCCTCTTATAGACAGTAGGCCCGTGTCCAGCAGTGGGAACGATATAGACTGATTATGCTCTTGCCGAATGGTGAGATATTATGCTTAGATTTTAATGTTATGATACATACATCGTTTCTTTCTTTCTTTTGGTCTTTTCACTTACACCAGGATTAAGATTCTTTTGTTCTTTTTTTGTATTTTAAACATTTTAACTTTTTTTGAATGGTTGGCACAAAATCAAACAAAATTGATTAGATCAATCGAACATAGTTTTCATTTGTATTTGGATGTCGAACATTTGTAACAATGGATCTAAATAAGTTTCATCTGTTTATAACTACTTCTATGTTTAATGCATGCCGTGGCAGCCTTTAATTAAGGCTACGCTATATTATGTTAGAATATAAGTGCTTTATAACATGTATTTTAGTGTAAGCTTTGTTGGTTGTCCTTAATTGACTGTATGTGTTTGTTGAAAATCTTTAACAACACTATAAATTGTTCTGAAATTTTAACAAAATTTTATTTCAACATTCCCATGAAGTCTAAGCGATACAATCCACCTTTACGCGTGCCATTTGCTTCAACCAATTACAGGCAGAATTCGTTCATTGTGCGTGCAAGCAGAAATCTTAACAAGCTTTGTAAACAGTACGATATATACCCGTTCCTAACTGGCGTGTCGTCAGCCAGGAAGTGCATAAGCCGTAAATTTTTTCATGTAGTTCTTTTTTTTTTCATGCATTCTATCTTTTCATTCGTTTATTTTGTTGTGATGATTTTTATTTAGTATGAGCAACACAGCTCTAACTCTGTATATAATGTAACTTGGTGTGAATGTCCTTAGTTTTTTTTTTTTTCTCTGTTCCTTATAAGTGGAGACCTGTAATTGGCTTTCTGATTAATATACTGTTCTTGATCTGTTCGTTGTAGCTGTAAGTCACCCATGTTATTTAAATAAATAAATAAATCTATAATTTATTTTTACACCATCATAATTGTAAAACAAAGTCGCAACGGACGCATTTTAATGCAGTTTTCATCAATAGACAGAGTGGTTCCACTGGAAGGTTTATAGAAATAATACGCGGGCAAAGCAGCTGCAAGCTAGTTACCTATATTTGTTACAAAATGTATGTCAATTCTATTCTATTCTCGGGCATAATGCATTCAACCTCATTGTCAACGTTGTTCCACCCACTGCTAAATTAAGTAAGCCTCCATCCTTTTGCGTCATATTTCCCTGTACCCTAATTGCGTAACGTATTTTTCGTACCACTTGCTCAAAAAAGTGACATTCTATGGCACAAAAAGCGAACAAAACAATAGTCATTTTTAATCTGTTAAAAACAGGGAAAGAAAATTGTACTGAATTTCATTCATCCTCTAGGGGGAGAATGTGATTTAAATTTGGAATACTTACCGAAATTTATACTGAACTACATCTGTGTTTACACCATTGAGTTTGTATATAAAGCATTATACATCTTTTTGAAAAAGGAATACGCATTTATTATGCAGTTATGATTATTAAATAAAATTACGAAAACCGACGAGGGCGTATGAGCTTGATGCCTTTGCTTTTCCGACAAAAAAATATTAGTCTAGAAATTTGCC
Organism: Aporophyla nigra; assembly: GCA_947507805.1. Taxonomy (NCBI): domain Eukaryota; kingdom Metazoa; phylum Arthropoda; class Insecta; order Lepidoptera; family Noctuidae; genus Aporophyla; species Aporophyla nigra. Next base: position 22,627,752 of record OX382297.1, on the reverse strand, counting down.
ACGTTTTTGTTTTCTTCAAATACATAAACGTTAAGTTTATTGTAATTTATTTTTAAATGTCATTATTTTTAATAAATGCTTTTCTCATATTATTATGTGTAAATTTTTTCGCAAATGGTACGAAATGTAGAGTATTGTCCTCGGTGATAAAGCTGTCTTAGTCTTGAGTGAAATTAAATCCCTCGCTACACTCAGGACTTAAGTTTTTAACACCCTCGCTACGCTCTCGAGTAAACCTCGAGTCCTTCGTTACGCTCACGATTTAAATCGTCACCCGCAACAGAAGACACTAACTCATCCCCTTGGTTAATAATCTACTAATCAATCACATCTGAATCATTATGAAAGATATTTCTAATTAATTGATTCATATGTTCGAAATATTTGGCTGTTCAATACCGTAAATAACGCAATGAATGACACTAAAACATTTTTCTCGAGGATGAATTTGCCAGGATTGACAAGGCATAACAAAAACTGGATATTTTTAAAATGAATATTTTTATTTCGTACCTTCCAGTTTATTTGTTGATCTCCTAAAATGTTTTTTTTTACGTGTTCAATTGCTGTTTTCAGTCACCGTTACATTCAGTTTAGCAGGATTACTTTTCTAATTTCTAAAATGAATTAATTTGGTTTTGGAAAAATAAATTGCAAAATTGAAACCCAACTTTGACAAAAATACCAACTTAAAACTGATTGAGGGTGACTCTCTAAGGGTCACCCTTTTGTGACCCTTAAATTTGACGTTTTATTTTATTCTAATTCTGTGAGTTTTTACTTAACTTTTTTATTCCGTTGATGAGATTTTATTATATTCAGTTGCAGCATTGTGATGTTTTTATTTTAATAATATTACTTAAAAAAATAACCTATATTATGGGTTTTGCCAGAAATAAATGAAAGGTTTTTTATATTTTGACGTGAGTACTTTTCATCATTATTTATTAGTAAACAGTTTGTAACGTAACATAATATTCAAACACGAAAAGCAACGCTATAACATGAAAATGGATCGTATTTATGCGTAGGTGAACATGTATGATTATTTCTCCGAAATAATCAAAATATATCCTGATATTCTACGTAACGAACTTTAATAGGTAACGGAACACTACGCGAAGCCTACAACGTACATATGTTGGCTCCAGCTACATAGTTACATATACACAAAATAATATTATACAAATAATAATATTAGGATACCTACATAATATCGGGTTAGTATCTTTTCCCAATAATATACAATACTGAAAATGTATATATTTATTCTATACCGTTCATAGTCCTACGTAATCTGTTCTGACACATTAATTTGTTAAACGTTGTTATAACATCAGAAATTTAATTTAAAAAACGAATTGAAATAAATTTTCCCACCCGCAGCCATTTTCTACATTCAAATACCGAATCATAAACACAAGCGCCAACTGTCGCCAACGATCATCAGAATTTACTTTTTAAAAAGCGAAGGCGGCTAAATCGCTGGCTGTTTACATGGGCGATTAAAAAAATAGATTATATTTGGAGGCTATCGACGACATCCGCCGCGGTGATTACGCGTGCTTAATGACGATAAATAATTACGCGACACGTGACGTGCACGTAATTGGACCCTATACTGCGTAATGTGCGCTTTTAATAGGTACTCGTAGTGAGAGAGTAGGCAGAATTGGAAGCGGCGGTAATGAAGCACCTACTGCGATATCTGTCACAATCCAGATTGTTGTGGGAAATGAGGCTGGTACTTTTTTTTTAATATCAACCCGCAGGTCAACCTATGGATGAGCTGCCAAGGTCGCGAGATTTGTTCGAAAGAGTTACCGTGGCCCTGGCATATAAGCAACTGAAGGAACACGGGTGAGTTTTAGTCAGTAAAAGTCTGACACGCCCTTCCGCTTCACCCGGCCAGCGGGAGACGTAATTTAATGATTTCCCACCCACAAAAAAATGTCAACCTATGAGGTTGTCGGCTGCTTAACCGGACTTGCCTGTGGCTACCTTAATAAATTAAGCCACAACTTAAAAACTTAAAACTAGAACGACTACTTGCTAAGAGCACCTCCTGGGGGGTACGTACCTCGGCTTAAGGTATCGCTGGTAGAGGGCAGCAAGAGACGGACTGCATCTGAACGATTATTATTCAGGGACAAATTTAAAGCTACAGGCTCAGCGGCGCGGGCTGGCTCCAGCAAGGGTCGGGGTGGACATGGATTGGAACGTCGCGGCGGGCTTCGGCGGCGAGGACAGAAGAACGGCGGTCTGTGACGGTGTGTCTAGGGCTACTAGTAAGTTTAGTAATCTCCTGAAGAAGAGTTGTAACGCCATCGGGAGGCTTGTATTATCTTTCCAGCTAAGTTTTAATCCGGCTACGGCAAAGCCAAACAGCTATACGTAATCTGTGCGATTCGACTTAATAATGACATATGACCGGCTTTACGAACACTACATTGATGTCTTGTTTCGATCCTTTCAGTTTGCCTTTTGGTTGTAGTTAAGTTTCTTTATTGTAGCTTTCTTTGCAAAGCACTGAGGCGTTTCCGTTGGATGATCGATCATCCACGAACAGAGGGGTAATTGCGTAACTTGCTATCAATAGTAATCAGTTGCATTTTCATAGTTAAACATACATTCATTGCGTTGTTTACGTTGTTGAGCCGATAATTTATTCTAACAAATGATGCAATGGATTACAAATAATGTTCAATACGATTCGATTCTGATAGATAGTGCGTTTCGCAATAAGGGTGCAGGTCGCAACAACCGAAGCTTAACCCATCAATCGATACATGCGCCTGTTATTATTTAGCTACAAGCCCCATTGAAATATGTGGGCAATATAATATTGCTCACAAACATTGCAGGAACACAGACAAAGTCGGCAGTATCTCTAATATAACAACAGTGAGGCGAACTTACAGCAAAGTTTTAATTAATTTATGCATTTAGTTCGTGTGTGCTAATATTCCTCTGTGACACCATTTTGTGGTGTTTATTGGGCTATGTTTATGGCAATGTGGTGTTTATAGCAATGTAATGCTGGAGATACACGAGGCTAGTTTCTGAAGCTACGATAGTAAATTAGTGTTAGAAAGCTAGTAACGCTGGCTTCGTGTATACAAGTGTGATGAAATTTCCGTGGATGAAATCATACACAACGAGTTCAGTAAAAATAAATGTTTATTCAGTTTCCATAATAATCTGGTAAATAACAATCGCTTACTAACTAATAAATAAACTTATAGCAAAATTAGCACAGTTCCGTCAGGTATGCTTACGGTTTAACACTTCAAGATAGACTGACGCTCTCCACGCGAATTGGTTACCAACTGAATGTCCCCACCTTAAACGGAAGTGATGCCATGCCATGACATTCAGCCGGCTATACGACCAATCAAAGCAGAGACAATCACTTGACTAACAAATATACATTAGGACTTATGATTAACTGTAAATTAACTTTCGTAATTTAAACAATAATAATTTAAATCATTATACAAAGACACATATATTTTAATACTGATATTCTACAAATGAATACCAAAACGGACGTATTAAGTTCCTAAAACTACTAGCGACATCTGTCGCTTGTAGAAAACAGTATTATTTTTAATTATTATTTTACAAAATCATTACACAAGTTAGCAGGGAAATCGCCGCGCAAACTGAACCATGAAGTTAGCATATGATTCTAGGGTCTAGAATCATATGCTAACTTATGGTTGGTGGTCTTGAATATAAATTTTAAGTCGGTTATCAAAAAAAATTATTTATATGGTGTTTCATCAATAAGTGCAATACCGTGCAATCGAAATGTATTGAACCGCCTGTTTCTTTATAACTGACAAGAAATTTCAACGTAAGGGGGATCAAAATCGAGTACTGAACCCATGGTAACACGTTGCATGGTTATGTCCTTGCCAGCCTGCATTTTTTTCTAAGCTAATAAGCTAACGTCGCAATCTAAGAAAGTTTAACAGGATAAGGTTCTTTTTTGAGCTATTAGCATCCCCAGCATTAATTTTACCATACGAGCTACTTGTTAGCGAAGCAAGTATTCGAATGGCGAGTGTGCAGGGAGTACGTTTTGTTTTTCTGACCCGAACCACGTGTTGTAGTGTTGGGCTTAAGGTGAATGCCTAGATAGCCCTCGCCATACATTTTTCAGGTGTGGAAATCTCGGTAAATAAACAGTTTCTGCAGAATAAAAGCAACTGTAATGAGACTTTATAATGTATTATGTTCACGTATGGCCCAAATTTTATAAAAAAAAAACAGTATTTCTAGGAGAATTAGACCGAATAAAAAACGAAAAATCTTTACATGTGTGAGTGACCTGAATCGCGCCATCTGACAGAAATTTATAGAACCACCGAGAAAGTTGGTTGCTGTTGTGTTACGAGTTTACGATTAGTAAACATTCTTAATAGATGGCGCTGTTCGATATTCGAACATTTTAAAAGAATTTATCTTTTAAATTCGATAATGCAACGTTGCCATTCAAGAAACAGCGCGCGCACCCCGCGTTGTTGCCATTCCGTCAATGCGTGATTGCTTGAGTCTTGAAAACTTGCGAATCGTTTCCAGAATATTGTGTTTCTAGCAAGTTAGCGCCGGGCGCGCGGGTTTGCCCGCGGAGTTAACATTTTATGATTGATAAAATGTTTTTTATTATGGAATGAGAAAGAATGCTTTACATAAAGTGAAAAAAATATCTCTGCGATCTGCCCTTGGTTCACACAGATACAATACTAATGTAATTATTGTATTATCTAGTTTAAATATGTAGTAAGTAGTTACTAGTACACGACTTTCCAGATTTAAAAATCTTTTTAATGTATGTAAGTAGGTACTGATAACATTCTGATATGCTTAGGTACTAATCCATTGGTTTGGGTTGAATGAAATCAGAGAATAGAATTTGATGTATAAGTAAGTTATAACTAAATCAGGCGATCAGCGAAGCTACCTACACAATGGTGAAACGTAGGTACTACGTACATCTTTTGATTGAATCATATTTAATTCATGTGAAACCAGCAAGATTAGTGAACACACAGACAAACCACTTTGATTTTTCATAATTGCTTATTTTACTAGTATTATTAGCACACACAAAGTGCGTCAAGCAGGGTTGCCAACTTTATTTTTTAGAAGATCGTATCATACATTTTAAAAGATCGTACATACTTTGCTAAGAATTCAAAAATAAAAATAGTACGCATTGAAATTTCAATAAAATAAATGGTAAACAAATGTGGTGGGTGTTACTATAACTTCAACGCAAAATTTAACATTTTGGTATAATATTTAAGAATCTGGACACCAATTTAGCAACTAAACTTTACTACGAGGTTTTTTTTATTAAAGAAAAGTGGCTCGGAAGAGACTTTGTCATGAAATCCACACGAAACAATAAACACCAGTATCATTAGAACTTAAAACGGGATATTTACCATGTTTATTATTACTTAAAAAAACTGTGCTACCTACTACTGAGAACCATTCAAATGAGTGCCATCCGTGAAACAGTTTTTATCAGGGCTTGTTAACGTTACCAAATTCACACTATAAGTATCGTTAAGTAACGTTATTTTCATAAAGTTAATATTTTAACGGTAAAACGGGTAACGATACTTTGGTATCGAATCTATAAAATAACGTTACCAATTAACGTTACTAGTATCGATACTTTTACATACATACATACATAGAATCACGCCTTTTTCCCATGGGGGTAGGCAGAAACCACGGAACGCCACCTGCTACGATCTCTACACACTTCTTTTGCCTCGTTTAGGTTCATAAAATTGGTCATACACACACGCCGGTTGCGAGTACTACGCACCTGACCTTTCTGAAGAACATCACCAATAAGGTCCCTATATGTCCTCCTAGGGCGTCCCCTCCCGGTGTTTCCACTCACATCTGCCTTGTAAATACCTTTTGTGAGCCGACCTTCATTCATCCTCTCAACATGACCAAACCATCTAAGCATACTTTTTTCAATTTTTGTCACTACATCTTCTTTTACACCACACCGTTCTCTTATCACATCGTTACTTAATGCGTTGTTGACCACCTGCGCAACCTAAGCGGCACGCCATGGGCGGCGGCGCTCTACGGCAACATCGCCAATCAAACGGTGCAAATGCAACTTCAATAATGTAGACGAAAGAAAGGGATGAAAGAAAATAAATAAAAAATTAACGGTACTCAGTTACCGGTAAAACGTATGCCAAGTATCGTTACCAAGCATAACGTGACCTCTACTAATAACGTTATCTTCGTCCGATGAAAGTAACTATACCAAATTTTTAACGTTATTCAAAGCCCTGGTTTTTATTGAAAAGTGAAGTGTTTTTGTGTTTTATTGACGGTAAGTGTTATTTTTATGTGCAATGAATGATTTTCAAGGTGATATAGAGTATTATTATAATGGTAATTAATTACCCTTAAAACTTTACAAAAGTGTAAGATTTAGAAGATGAAATACAAAATCAAACGTTAGCAACACTCGTTGATTGTCGTCACATGACATACTACAAATTTCAAATATTCTCTCTGAAAACAACAGCTTGATGGTGGTGTTATTTCTCTTTCTTGAAACATTTCATAAATAAGATACATTTGCTGTTGTTTGTAATTATTCTTTTTGATTACAGATTGAATTGCAACTGAACTGCCTAAGATGAACCCGACTAATAAACTTGCGTATATGTATACGACATGTATATTCAGGACCGCGAAAATCACGGAAAAAAGTGCAAGCAGTATTCAAAAGACATCATGGAAGTTCTTTTAGTGATCTATAGTGAGTAAATTAGATTCCCATAAGATTTCGAATCGAAGATTTACGTGAGTGGAGTTTATTTGATACTCGTTGGTTCGTGTTGTAGTCTTCGTATACCGCCATTTTTCCTTGCAGCCGAAAGCAAGCGAAGAAACAACAAGCATGCAAGCATGGCGTAACAAGAAACAGAAGGTAGTGGAAGAAACCGCGGACTGCTGTTGTATTTAGGTACCTACAGACCTATCAATATTTTTCTGTCTCTCAACATTGTTTTTATGATAACTGTACCTATTTCATTTATTTTTCTTTTATTTCAGTCCACATTCAACTCAAGATCATCATCAGCTGTCCAACCTTTCGACAGCTGAAGATACGCCCTAAACCTATTCGCGTGGTATACCAGAAATTCGATACGAAGCCATAGCCTGCAGCTCTAGCTTCAATACAGTTGAATCTGTTACACAGCAAGTAGAGACTGTTGATTTTGATGGGCCACAACCCGATTCAGAGACTGAAGCTTATCAACTAACTGTGGAAAGAACATCAAGTGACAACTTATCAGGTTTGGTAGGGTACCGTATTGTTGACTTGAAGAAGGTCATATGGTCACAACTTTGATTCTTCATCTGGAATGGTAAGTCCCAACTTGATACCATATTTTTGTGTTCATTACATTAGTACGCTTTTGTTTGTTTGTAGTGATGAAGTTTATGTTTGACAATACCAAAGTACAACATATTTTACACAATGTTCAGTGTAACAAATATCATTATTTCTTGGTATGTATGTATAAAAATAATTTATTTCTTGGATTGTTTCTTTTTAACAGCTATTATTATTATGATTCTAGGTCCAGGGTCAATTGCGAATTACCAAAATGAATAAATGTTACTTCATTTGCTTTATATCTGTCACCCAACCATTGACTGTCATAGAAGTTAACCGGGATGAGGAAGTTATCAACGCTATGATGCCGAAGTTGGTAACATTTTTTAAAACGTGTACTGCCGGAAATTATTTTGAGAAGAGTTGAGAAAAATGCTTAATGTCTAGACATCAAGGAATTAAAAGGTATAAAAATATAAGTCTTACTCATTTCCTAACTTATTCCGCAGGTCTCTGAGGTGTGAGTAAGAATAGTCTAACAAAACTGTGTAAATTCATTTGTTGCAGCGAAAACTGCGTCTTCCAGCATTTGATTCAGATCGCACGGAAATTATATAAATGGAAGTTAAAAGTGACAAGCAGAAGACTGATACGGCGCGGCGGCGGCGGCGACTGCAAAAAGTAGCGCGTAGAAAAGAAGATATTTTATTATAATATTTATAAGTATCTTTGTATGGTGGTACGAGTCGATGGTTCGAATCCAAGCCGGCACTTTGCTGAGTGTAAATTATTTCATCACCACAGTTCAGAGGAGGCCTGAGTCTCAGCAGTGGGAACATTATAGAATAATTAATAAGCTATTTTTGCACGTAGCGATGTATAGTTTGTGTTATTTTGTTAGTTCATAAGATTTTTCTGTGTAGATAAGTTTCACTCATGTATTTAGGTACCAGCCTAACAATTCAATTGTAAAAGAATATTTATTGCAGTTCAAAATTGTATCATAAGTAGGTATTCTTGAAACATTAATAAATGTTATGGTTAGCTAGCAACCCCTTTGTGTTGTTGTGTAAGATACATGTGCCGTTATATATACTTACGTATGATGTTATTTATATTGTAATCTACATACTTAATTCTTTCTAATACTAAATTCAAAATCATAATTGTAAATATCAAAATATTTAAAAAAGTATGTTATCTTTGTATGGTGGTATGACTCGATGGTTTGAATCCAAACGGAAACTATCTAAGTAAATGTAGTGAGAGTAAATAAAACGATTATTTTTATGAAAATATTAACCCCTTTTTACTAAATAAATATTATTAATTTATAGTAAGGTACAATAAAAAGCTTTACAATGTAATAAATAGTCTTTTATATAATTTATTTAGTACACGTCACTATTTACACTTCCATTCCTTCTTCTTCCTTACATTTCTTCCCGTGGGTGTCGTAAAAGGCGACTAAGGGATTTACTAGAGAATGGGCAGCAGCGTTCTCTATGCATTTTACCATCACACTGCGATCGCCAACCCGCTTGCCAAGCGTGGTGATTATGACAAAACCCCCAAATAGGGGGAGGCCTATATCCAGCAGTGGACGTCTTGCGGCTGAGATGATGACTATTTACACATTATAATTTAGGTTCAGTCACATTACTACAACTTTTTTAATATTAATTTAATTTTAAACTGTTTGAATAAAACGACATCTAGTGGTGTCGAAAGTTACTACTATTTACTTTGCATGTGTGTGAAAAGAGTAAAGTCAAGCGGCTAAATCTTTAGAATGTACAAATCTTTGTATGAGACCAGTTAACAGGCACAGTGACTATCTAAAAAAATCAAGTTAATGCCCTAGGTTTCGCATACAATAAAGTTATCTATTAAAGATTTCTAAGTTAGGCGTAAAAATTGAAAATGTTCCAAATTGTGGATCTAGCGCCATCTAGCGACAAAATGGCATCTGAGATAATCATCCATCCACCTTAAACTGATGTTGCATCGTGTTAACAGCAATAGCGTGTGCCAAGCCAGGTTAGTATACCGAGGTTACCTCTAAACGTGCAGTTTCCACCAAAAAAAAATTGAATATAACCATGATGTGCCAACAAACAATGAATAAAATACTGAAAACAAGAACTAAATACGACCACAAACTAAATCCGTTACGAACAGAAATAGACTTTTACTACTATACAGTACCGATGTAATCAACATTTTTGACTGGCCTGTTAGTCTAGTGGTTAGTGAACCTGACTGCTAAGACTGAGGTCGTGGGTTCGATTCCCACCCAGGACAAATGTTTGTGTGATGAGCTCAATCATTTGTTCTTTGTCTGGGTGTAATTTATCTATTATATGTATGTATTTAGACATATATAAGTATATTTATCAGTTGTCTGGTTACCATAGTACAGGCTCCGCCTAGTTTGGGATCAGATAACAGTGTGTTGGTTGTCCTAAAATATTATTATTATTACATTTCAGCGCTTTATTTACATGAAAGAACAAGTTAGTGCAACTTATGCCGTTGCAAAACTAGTTGCCAAAAAGTTCATATCAGTGCCATATTTTTTATTTTTAGCAAGCTGAACTGGCATCATGTGACACACGGTTCTTGAAAATAACGACTCACAAACATAGGTAGAAAGTAGGAATAGGTAGGAAGCAGTAATTCTCGCGAATCAGGAGGCGAGACGAAAGGCAGCCTTTGCGCCCTCATGTCCCTGGCCGCTGCAGGAGATGCCCCGGGCGTCGGGAGTCCATATTAGACTCCCGGCCACCGGCACGGGATTGCGGACGGTGAAAAGTGGGTAGCTCGCCACCCGGTAAGGACTAGGCCCGGGTCGACGGCGCGTTGTGCTCCACGCACGCCTCAAAGAGGTGTCAGCACGTATTGAAGGGTTCCAGAGTCCGCTAGGGCTTTACCAGGATTGCCGATTTGTTCGAAAGATTTACCGTGGCCCTGGCACTGGCGGTACCTAACGGAGCACGCGTGGTTTTGAGGCAGTAAAAGTCTGACACGCCCTCTCCGCCCAGAGCGCAAAACTTCATTTTATGACATCCCAACCGAAAAAAAAGGCATAGGTTAATGAAAATATCGCGCTCAGATTTCTTTACTTGTTACAGTCACTTGGGCTGCCGTACCCAAATTATTTTGTACGGCATGGCGTGCCTTCGATTCGCTATATCTGCTATAATAGCTTTTAAAATCTAACCTCGTGTATCTCGGGCATAAGTTATCCGCATGTGTTGAATTACTATTTCAGAATAGATATAATTAGAGATGACCTGTGCGGGTTTTGAAATATTAATTTTCGTGAATGTTTGGTGGTATGGGCGGGCTTTGTAAAATATGTAGCTTTTGTGTGAAAGCATCGGTTATGTAGCTGAATGTTGAAATTATTCATTTCTGATCAATCAGCCGGAGTTATATTATAGCTTCACTTTTGTTTAATTGAGTGGTCTGTTTTCCACAATAGAACTGTAGCAAAAAGAGAGAGCGAAATGTTATCAATATGCAGATTTGTTAGAGCAGTGTTGACCCAGTGGTAAAGGCTGCGACGTATGAGAGTACTACACTACTTTTAAATCCCACCCCGATCCTTGCTCGAGCCGTTCCGTGCCGCTGAGCCTGTAGCTTTAAATTTGTGCCAAAATAATAATTATTCCAATCCTGCCCGTCTACCAGCGATCCCTAAGCCGAGGTCAGTACCCCATAGGTGGTGCCCTTAGAGAGTAGTCGCTCTAGTTTTTTTTAGCCCTGGCTGGAGGTCTTAATTAATTAAGGTAGCTACAGGCAAGTCCGATTAAGCAGTCGACAATCTTATAGGATGGCCTACGAGATATGATTCCAAAACAAAAAAAACTGAAATAGATGAAAGAAAATATCATAAGGTAATCGGCATATTCTAGAACCAAAATTTGGAAAATAAGTGACATGTGTCAGCCTGCACTCGGCTACCTTGATGGATTACGGCCCTCTCCCTCTCACAGAGAGGAGGCCTGTGGCCCAGCTATAGAAACATTATAATACGATTATGTATGTATGTATATGCGTAGCGCACACTACAAGGGCCGCACTACACTTTCTTGTATGATAATGCGTTGCACTGCGGCCTTTTTTTTTTTTGGATGGGAAATCATCAAATGACTTCTCCCGCTCTGGGCGGAGCGGGAGGGCGTGTCAGACTTTTACTGACTAAAACCCACCCGTGTTCCTTCATTTGCCCATGTGCCAGGGTCACGGTATCTCTTTCGAACAATCTCGCGACCCTGGTAGGCATCGGTCCTGGCAGACCTCTTCAGTATTGCTGACATCTCTTTGAGGCGCGCGTGGAACACTACGCGCCGTCGACCCGAGCCTGGTCCTTACCGGGCGGCGAGCTACCCATTGCTCGCCGCCCGCAAGCTCGCGCCTACGGTGGCCGGGAGTCCGCTATAGACTCCCGACGCCCGGGGCGTCTCCTCTTGCGGCGGCTAGGGACGTGGGGGCGCAGAGACTGCCACTCCCTCACGCGCTCCGCCTCCTCCTTCGCGAGAATTACTGCTTCGCAGAAGGAGGTGAGGCTTCCCATGCCCTCTCGCTCCGTACCATGGCTCGCACCAGGGTCGGACGCGAGAGGTCGCCGCCGCCGTTACACTGCGGCCTGTCACGGCTGTAACGTGCGGTTGGCTTTATACGGCAAATTGATGTAGAATATCCATTTACTGGATAATTAATTTCCTTGTTTTACATTATTATGTTCTACATCGAATCATTTATTCATATTTTCTAGTTTCCCCAGGATTCCTCGCAATATCTTCAATAACCAACACTTCTAAGCTATTACAACAAGTCCACGCAAAACTTATTCTCACGACAAAAATGATTGATGTAACTTAGAAAACGGAGGACAAACATCGAAGCACTATGAGCGAGCTAAGTTCAATCGTTAGCACAACTTAGCACAACTTAGCGCAACTTAAACAAAGGATGCGCAAACTTGAGTAGTTAAAAGTTCTTTTTTTTTGCGAAGAAACGGATAGTTCGGAGTTAGCAGTACTTTGTGTTAGGTTAGAAGTTTTTGTGTTCGATATTTATCGGATTAAAAGGTTATCCTTTTCGTCTGCTGGTGCCTCCTTGGTATAGTGGTCGTAGCCATGACTGCTGAACGCGGAGTCCTGGGTTCGATTAAACAAAATGATCGTAAAGAACTAAGCCTTCATAAATTTTAATCATATATTGAACAGAAACTCTGTCAAAAAGATACTATAAAGTTAGACATGGACGACAAAAACGCTCGGGACTAGTTAAGTTACTCCAATGTTCCACCAAGTAACGAACTAATATACGCTAAGTGTATGAGCGCTGTACCGTGTGGTGCCGGACGTAAAGAATAACACCACCCCATTTCTTCCCGTGGGTGTCGTAAAAAGCGACTAAGGGACTTACTAGAGAATGGGCAGCAGCGTTCTCTATGCATTTTACCACCATACTGCGATCGCCAACCAGCCTGCCAAGCGTGGCGATTATGGCAAAGCCCCCCAAATTGGGGGAGGCCTAAGTCCAGCAGTGGACATCTTACGGCTGAAATGATGATGATGATGATGTGTGAGCTCATAATATTGACATTTTATATTTATTCTTTTTTTTATCACAATCAAAAACAAAACTGACTATGAATGTGAGTACCATGCAGGCTAAATTGAATACATGACTCTATAACATAACTGTCTGGCGGTTTTGAGTATTTTGTATATGACCTACACAAATGTCCTGCAGATCTGGTAGTGTCTTGTGATGGGTCATCGAGCCCCATAAAATAGGGTTGAGCTGCTCGATGACTAACTGCTCCATGTGGTGCAAATTTAAAGAATAGCACATCCCATTTCTTCCCGTGGATGTTGTAGCAGCGACTAAGGGACATACTAGAGAATGAGCAGCAGCATTTTCTATGCAATTTACCACCATACTGCGATCGCCAACCCGCCTGTTAAGCGTGGTGATTATGGCAAACCCCCCATTTTTGTGGGGGAGGGCTAGATCCAGCAGTAGACGTCTTTCGACTAAAATGATGATGATGATGTTTTCGTCTGGTGCCTCGTTGGTCTAGTGGACGTAATCGCGACTGCTAAGCAAGGGGTTCTGGGTTCGATTCCCAGTATGGGTTTTCTCGGAAACTGGATTTTTGCTCGGTGGATATAAATGTCCATATCACTAGTTATGTTTAAGTCCCAAGCAGGTAATAAAGGACGAGCATGTTGTCATTATCCGGGCACAAAGAGACTTCGGGCTGCTAATGACATCACCCTAACGATTAAAAATGGCCCAATCTGGATATCAAATCATATACCAGAGGAATCTGCAGTCACATTTCGAACCACTAGACCAAAAAACAACACAGTAAACATCAACATATATAGGTAGTATCTACCTACTGGTACTATTAGTACTTACAATTCAAGAACTCACATGCGAATACATTTAATCGTTATTCCTTACAAACTTTTGCCAGCGGTTTCATCCACGTCAAAAATTATTTCACAGGAACATCCTGCCAGGATATAAAAGTATTAAATGCGGTAATCCAGATTGTAAACTATCTATGAGCCAAATTTCATCCAAATCCGTTCAGCTGTTTTTGCGTGATTGAGTAAATAACCTTTCGCATTTATAATACACTAGCTTTTGCAAGCGGTTTTTCCCGCGTTTTAGGCATTTAAACCTTTCTTTTAAATCATTCTGTCTATTAATCAAATCCGCAGTAAAATCCGTTGCGTAGTTTAAAAGATCTAAGCGTACAAACAAGAAATGCGACTTTATTTTATATAAAGAAGTAGGACAGTAAGGTAACTTATGGATTTACATGCCACTACATTTTATTCAAACGATATCAACAGTGCATATCCCCCTTCGGATCACAAGATAGGGTGAATACCCCAACAACTAGCGCCCGAGCGCCCGCGCGCCTGCTCGCCGCTCACCGTGACGTAATCGCGTTCTTTCTAAGCGATTGCGCTCACTTCACGCGCGACTTACGCTCCATCAATTTATTTTCAATTTTTTCACGCACCCTGTAAAATAAAAGCAGTAATGCTAGACAGTTTTAAGTGTTAAGAATTTCTAGTATGCGAATTGGTTTTATTAGTATTTTACAGAATTTATTCAACTTAAAGTTGGGTGTAAAAAGTTTCACTGATTACAACTAAAATAACACATAAAAATTGAGAAGAAAGAAAAAAGTAAAGTACAGCGAAAGAGCTTATTTCTAAGTAAATAATTCTGTTACAATTAATAAGCAAATGCAGCACAACATCAATAAATATTATTACACCAATTTATGACACTGTGTTAATCATCTAACGACACCGCATAATCACAAAACATTTCCCAAACATTTCATACGACAGTTGTCTCAAACAATACTGCTGTATTCCAGCTGCGCTGTGTTCACACCACGTAACGGCTCCAAATTGGATGTCTGGCCGATTTACGCGTGACATGGGATTGAGATTGCCAACTTTTAATTCGAAGGGTTTCCGAGACGTTCCACTGAGAAGTGTTGTAAATAAGTTAACTTCATTCTGTCTTTGGATATTACGGTAGATTTGACATAGAGTGCTGTAAGGCACTTTCAGTGCCTGACTAATATTGACAATATTTGTAGAATTGTCATAGAAATTGTATCAATAGAACCAGATGTTCGTTCCGATTTGGGCCACTCGCCAAATTAGCCATAATAATACTTATGTCTTAACAAAAAAATATATAGCTACAATGTAAATAAATAAATAAAGCTGTTTACTTGACGTACGCGTCAAAATCTCTTCATAAACCGCTGATTGCACTGCTAGATAACAATTTCTCTCAAATTTTAAGTCAGCGATTTGAATCCTGCTTAAAATTGAGCAAATACTGTCTATTTTAAGGGGCGCCCTCGCGTTCTGTAAAGCAGATTAGATTGCCCCGCGGCTGATTTCAAATAAGATCGCGCGTCAAACGCTTATGGAAAACACCCGATCAAAATCGAATGTTTCTAAGAAATTAGGACGTACCCTTTTTAATTTTCAATGAAATTTGAAACTAATTATATTTATTTTTTTAATTATTCATTTGTTTTTGTTTTTTGTTCATTCCCAGAAAAACAAATGGAAAACATTAAAAGCCATCACTTTTTATATTTCTCTCGCTCCCCTCAAATTAATTAAGTAAAAAAAGAAAAAACAATTAGACATTATACCTTTTTACTCAACTTCCTGTTACCATCACAAAAAGAAAATAAGACAAAGGAAAATAAATTAAATTGTAATTTGAGCATTTCGGAAAAAAAAATTGTTTCCAACAAACGCCTAACGAGTTTATTCAATAAAACGTGGCCGTCTATTACACCGTTGCGTAATCTTATTTTTTATTAGCCTTTTTAGATAAATGATATAATGATAGTCGATTACTGTTGTATGGAATGCATGCTTGCGAAGTGTTTTGTAGTACGGTCAAAATCAACACATTTTGTGTTAGCACTTAGTTGGTCTTCTTGTATATCCTCCAGTTTTCTGGAAAAAGATACTATTATTTATCCATTAAATTAGACAAATCGACTCATTGCAGGCCAAATTCAGTGTATAAAATTATAATCTAAGATAACCAGAAGCAACAGAACTTTTTAACTCCTTGAAGATCGTTCTCGGAAACGAATTTCAACATTTTAACACTGAAATTCGCTCGCGTTCAAAACGGTGCGACAGTCAGATCAAAAAAACTTGATTAAATAAAATTATTTATACAAGAAATAATACGTAGAGGCATTACTTTTATAATAATATTCTCTGTGAGTGACACCGTTTTTACCCCAGAGAAAATCTTATTTAATCAACTTCATTTTGTATTACAATACTTTTTTCTTTTTGTCTAGATTTGATCTTAGTTTAACGAAATTTTGTTCGACATTTATTATTCTGGTCTTGTGACTGTGAATTGGTTCTATGTGTGTATGGCTGAAAATGAGCCTTATTAAGCCTACCTTACGACTGCTGACCGGGTAGGGGTCGTGCGTTCGAATTCCAAGTCAAGTTTTTAGGGTTCCGTTGCCAAATGGCAAAAAACGGAACCCTTATAGATTCGTCATGTCTGTCTGTCTGTCCGAGTATGTCACAGCCACTTTTTTCCGAAACTATAAGAGCTATGCTGTTGAAACTTGGTAAGTAGATGTATTCTGTGAGGTTTATAGGTCTCACATCTATTTATTTGCTGGATTGGAGGAACTACTATTCGGTTCACTTATTAAAACTCACTTTAAAACTTGAAGACGTATTTATTTCTTTAATCAGTCGCCCATGGCGTGGTTCTTACAACTAACTTAAAATTCGAACATGCCTATATTTATAGTTAAAACACATAGGTGCAAGTTGCGCCGACTGCGCCGAGTTATCAAATTTTAAATTATCCAATGACATAACTAATTAAGTTTTAGGTTTTTGCGATCGACTCCGAGTCCACCAATCAGAGGCAGGCAAGAGCGTCTCGAGGTTTGGACAGGTTTCGACACGTTCTGATTTGACCAAACTTGACTCCGGAATAGATCGCAATTACAAAGATTCTTAGTTCCTAAATTGAATAGAATCAAACTATATCTAAACTAACTTATAGGTGCTATTATTTACATTGATCATACATAGTTACATATTATTACAGTACATAGAATGTATATTATCACATAAGCGATCTATGCTATGGGTGTCCTGTACAATACACATTATTACTTAATCAATCTATGGGCGTCCTGCACATTCCTCCCGCCGTGCGTCGTCCGCTGCTGGCGTCGCAGTCGTAGCTTCCGGTGCAGGATCGTCGTGGTCTATTGATAGCACCACTATCTTCTTCACTGCACGTCGCAGGATACCTCCTTTCGTCGATACGTCCACTGTGCGCACCACTCCATCAGGGCCGGGGAATGTAGCACAGATGCGTCCTCTGATCCACATGTTTCTTGGGAGGTTGCCATCTACGATGAGCACTAGGTCGTCGACCTTGGGAATTATGCCTTTAGTGTGTGGCTCTCTGCGATTCCTTAGTTCTGGGAGATATTCTTTCAGCCATCTGGCCCAGAATATATCGGCGAGCCTTTGAGCTGCACGCCAACTGGCTCGTAGACGTAAGTCACTGTCGTCGAATTCCCCTGGAGTCGCGATGCGACCTGGACCGCCCAAAATGAAGTGATTGGGCGTCAATGCTTCAGGATCTTCGGGGTTCACTGACACGTGTGTAAGTGGTCGGCTGTTCACTGTGTGTTCGGCTTCGATGAGGAGTGTGTTGAGCACTTCTTCGCTCGGGAACCGCTCGTTCATTGTGGTGGCTAGTGCTGTCTTCACCGACCTCACCATACGTTCCCAGGCGCCCCCCATGAATGGTGCCCCAGGTGGGATGAATCGCCAGTCGATCATCTTCTTCGACGCTTCCTCTGCTGTAGCCGCGAAGATGGCTGCTCGCAGTTCTAATCTTGGAATTGACATTAGCTTCAGTGGTGCCACCTTGGCTTTGGCTGTTATCAGGCAGACGTAGGTTCTTTCGTCGCTGGTGACCGTTCGCCAATATAATGCTGCTGAGTATGCAGATTCGCTTGCGTCGGTGAATATGTGCAGCTGTAGTGATTCCGTAGCGCTGAAGCCTGGATAAGTTCGGGGAATGGAGACAAGTTCAAGTGCTCTGAGATGAGCGAGCCATTTCCTCCAGCTTGCGGCTAGGTCACTGTCTAGGGCTTCGTCCCATGCTGTTCCACGACGCCAAACTTCTTGCAGTATTTGCTTGGCTCTGATGGTCACCGGCGATACAAGTCCCAATGGGTCGAATAAGGACATGACTATTCGGAGGGCTTCCCTTTTAGTAGGCGTGTCGTTCTGTAGGACGTTCTGAGGTATGCGTGTTAGGTTTAGATTGAAGGCAAGTGAGTCTACTATTGGTCTCCATATCAGACCGAGAACTCGTTCTGTCTGGATGTCGTCTTCCAGCTTGATGGTGTTTTCAGTCTCGGTTATCTCCCCTAGTGCTTCAAGAAGGGCGGTAGAGTTTGATGACCATTTCTTGAGTTCGAAATGTGCTTCGCTGTGAATGCTACGCACTGCTTGTGAGACTCTTACTGCTTCTTCTAACGTGTCGAAGCTGTTCAAATAGTCATCCATGTAATGTTTCCTTTTGATGGCTTCGACTGCCTCTGGTTGGTCATGTTGGAATCTCTCGGCGTTTGTGTTCTTCACATATATCGCTGTAGCTGGCGAGCAAGAGGCTCCGAAGATCAGCGACTTCATACGGTATTTTTCAGGTGGCTGGTTGTCTCTTCGGTCTCCTCGCCATAAGTAGCGGAGAGCGTCCCGGTCTTCTGGTCGAAGTTCTATTTGTAAGAACATCTCAGTAATATCAGCGGTCACGGCGATTGAGTGCTGACGGAAGCGCATTATTACTCCTGGTAATGATTGCAGAAGATCTGGACCAGTGAGCAGTTGATCATTTAGCGATATTCCTCTGGTCTTGGCTGCAGCGTCACAGACAATTCTTAACTTGTCCGGTTTCATTGGATTGAAAACCGCGAAGTGAGGTAGGTACCAAGTCCTATGTTCTGACGTGGTCGATGGAGCTGGTTCGGCGTATCCCTTTGACACTAGTGCTTCCATTTGTTCAGAGTACCTCTTCTTTAGTTCTGGATCTTTATCGATTTTCTTTTCCACACTGATGAGCCTGTTCATAGCGCTATCGTAGTTGTCTGGCATTTTTATGTTCTCCTCTCGCCATAATAGAGCAGTTTGGTACCGTCCTTCTGTGGTCCTCCTCGTATGGTGCTGTAGAATACGAAGTGCCTTTTCATCCGGATCATTGATGGGTTTCCTTGGATTGACTTGCATGTTATCCATTGTGATGTATTCCTTCACAAGTTCATGAAGATCGTCGTCTGTGTCAGCATGTCTGATGAAGTTCACTCTGTGGCCAAGCGCTCGTGTGTGGCTGCCGTGCAGGACCCAACCGAGTGGCGTTAGTGATGCTACTGGTTGGTTCTTCTTTCCTGTTTTGATTTCTATTGTGATGAGAAGATCCCAGTTGTCTTGGCCGATCAGGAGTCTGGGTCTTGCATCTTCAGTCACTATATCTTTGGCTATGCCTCGAAGATGTTCACAATCCCTGACTGCTTCTCCAGGTATCCTCTGTGCAGCCAACTCTAGCTGCTTCACCGTTCTTGCCTGTAACTTGCGTTCAACTGTGTGACGTCCCTTGATGCAGAAGTTCACTCGACGAGATGTCACGTCGATTGTGGGTTCGCCATCGAAGGATGATATACGTAGTGGTTCATATGATCCTTCTGCTCCGATCTGATTGGCCAGGCTCTCGTCGATAAGTGTTACCGTGGAGCCATCATCCAAGAGCGCGTAGGTATCCACAGCTCCCGCCGGTCCAGAAAGGTGTACTGGTATTATTTTCAGGAATGACACCTTAGGGGTCCACGCTGAATGTACCTTCTCTTGTTCTTCGTTGGGGCACTCGGGTTCTTCTTTCTTCCTGTCGGCGTGTAACATCTTGTGATGTAGGTGGACACAGTCGTTTATTTCGCATTTCTTTGGTTTACAGCTGTGTTGCTTTGTTCTGTATTTGAGGCAACGAAAACACAACCGATTCTTCTTAGCTATGTCCCACCTAACATCGACAGTTGCTTTCTTGAATTGTTCACATTCTATGATGCTGTGTCCCTGTCGTTCACATAAACCACACTTCGGCTTGTTAGTTTCTTGCGTGGCATGTACCCGTTGCTGGCGTCGCTGCGTGTTCTGTTGAGTAGGTTGTGCGGTTGCAGCGATGTTTTCAGGCAGGGCGTACGGGCTGCATATTTCAGCTTCGATCTTGATGAATCGGGTGAACTTCAGTAGATCAGGTTCAGTTCTGGAGTTCATCGCTGAAAACTGGTACCACTGTCTCTTCAAGGTAGGTGTGAGCTTCTCAACAATAGCTTTAGTTACTTCGGGATTGTAAAGATAATGTCCACAGTTCAGTGCTTGCAGAGTTCCAACTATACTTTCAACTTTAGTAGCGAAGGTGCAAACATCACGCGGAGATTCGGTGAGGCGCGGTAGAGTTCGTAGACGTTCTATCTCAGCCATTGCAATTGAGTCTGAACGTCCGAAGCGTAGCTCGAGTGATTTCATAACTTCACTTGGGTCTGCATTCACTATTAATAGACCCTGTACAGCTTCCTTGGCTAGACCTCGAAGGCTTCTTCTAAGTCTGGACATGTTCTCCCCTGCTGTTAGTCTATGTGCCGTCTCATAGTAGGCGGCGCGAAACGTGAGCCAGTCTTGATGAGCTCCGTTGAAACAGGGTAGTTCGGTGTATCTCGTGGGCTGCTGGTACTGTGTAGATTGCACAGCGTGCGTGATCGCAGCAGCAAGTTCTTTCAAGTCCGTCCTTGGTTCTTGGACGGTCATTGTTGTAGGCTGACGTGCGGTGTGCGTAGATGGCATAGACTGTGGCACCCGGGTCCCGGCGGCGTAGCCCGTCGTGTAGTCGTGATGTGGTGCCGTAGTGTAGATCGGTTGCCATGATGTGTTCGTAGTTACGTACGTCGAGTTCTGTGGCCAAGGAGCGGCGGGTTCCGCCGACGCTGACGTTGGTTGCGGCTGCGCAGGCACATAGTTCGGTTGCCAGGATGCGGTTGTGTACACTGGTTGTAGGTTCGGGTGTGGCTGCATAGGCGCTGCGTTCTGCTGCCAGGCGGCCCTCACTGGCAGCGGGTTCAGGTGCGATTGTTCGATCGCAAGGTTCGACTGCCAGGCGGCGATCACTGGCGGTGGGTTCAGGTGCGGCTGTTCAGTCGCAAGGTTTGACTGCCAGGCGGCGATCACTGGCGGTGGGTTCAGGTGCGGCTGTTCAGTCGCAAGGTTCGGCTGCCAGGCGGCGGCAGTGCTCACTGGCAGCATGTTCTCGGGTTCAGTAGTGCTGACTCCCGCCGGTAAAGTCGCCGGGATGTTCCAGGACACGGCAGCGTTCACTGGAACTGCAGGTTCGGTCGACGACTTTACGTTAGATTCATGTGGTCGATCGGCGATAGCGAGTAGCTGACTTGTTTGTAGCCACGTAGTCACTCGTTGATCATTGCCAGCTTCCGAGGCCACTGAGGATAGATCTTCATCGGTAGATTCAGCTTCGACCTCGGCAAGGCGTGCGGTTGCTAGTTCTACTAACCTTTGTGCTAGCTCCGCCTTGGCTTTAGCTACGCGACGCGATTTCGACACTTTTTCACTCGTAGACTTCATACGGCGACCACTTTCTTTGTTCTTAGGTTCATCGGCGACTGTTTGTTTAGCTGTGCGTTTAACTGTTGACTCGGTCGCGGCGGGGGCCTCCGATGTATCAGCTGTCGTTATCGTAGGCTCCGTAGTGGTCGTCTCAGTCGTAGTCTCAGTAGTGGCTTCTGTAGTGGCTTCAGTCGCTGCTTCATTTGCGTTTTCAGTAGCGGTTTCGGTTCGTTCTGTAGCTGTAGTCGACGGTTGTCTACCCTTTTTCCCTGTAGACCTCGTAACTGGCATTGTTCTTGATGAGTTGTTATAAATATTCTTCAAATAAGTTCACACTGGAGTCTTGTTTAATAGCGTTTTCACTCGAATCCGGCTCGCGAAGGACCAGACAATGTGAGGTTTATAGGTCTCACATCTATTTATTTGCTGGATTGGAGGAACTACTATTCGGTTCACTTATTAAAACTCACTTTAAAACTTGAAGACGTATTTATTTCTTTAATCAGTCGCCCATGGCGTGGTTCTTACAACTAACTTAAAATTCGAACATGCCTATATTTATAGTTAAAACACATAGGTGCAAGTTGCGCCGACTGCGCCGAGTTATCAAATTTTAAATTATCCAATGACATAACTAATTAAGTTTTAGGTTTTTGCGATCGACTCCGAGTCCACCAATCAGAGGCAGGCAAGAGCGTCTCGAGGTTTGGACAGGTTTCGACACGTTCTGATTTGACCAAACTTGACTCCGGAATAGATCGCAATTACAAAGATTCTTAGTTCCTAAATTGAATAGAATCAAACTATATCTAAACTAACTTATAGGTGCTATTATTTACATTGATCATACATAGTTACATATTATTACAGTACATAGAATGTATATTATCACATAAGCGATCTATGCTATGGGTGTCCTGTACAATACACATTATTACTTAATCAATCTATGGGCGTCCTGCACATATTCTGTGAACCGCATTAAGATTTTCACACAAAAATAGAAAAAAAAAACAATAATATTTGGGGTTCCCCATACATAGAACTGAAACTCAAAAAAAAAATGTTCATCAAACCCATACGTTTGAGGTATCTATGAATAGGTATTCAAAAATAATATTGAGGTTTCTAATATCATTTTTTTCTAAACTGAATAGTTTGCGCGAGAGACACTTCCAAAGTGGTAAAATGTGTGTCCCCCCCCCCCGTAACTTCTAAAATAAGGGAATGATAAAACTAAAAAAAATATATGTTGTACATTACCATGTAAACTTCCACCGAAAATTAGTATGAACGAGATCTAGTAAGTAGTTTTTTTTTTTATACGTCATAAATCGTAAACCACAATTTACCTTTCATTCAGTCAACTCAAATATAAAAAATTAGTTTCATTAACATAAACCTTATGCATAAACCGTGAATACCTGCAGGTTTGTACGGAACCCTCGGTGTGCGAGTTCGACTCGCACTTGGTCGGTTTTTAAGAAATTTCTTAGCAATGGCTTAGAGTCTGGATTCTTGTCCAGTAGGCTGGTTTACTGTTTTTCAGAAACCAATTAGTGATGTTTGTTTATTCTGCAAAACAATTTGAATATTTCAGAATGAATTGGTAATTTTTGCGTTTAATTTTTATTGTCCATTATCTACTGCCGGGGTGGTCCATGTGACACACAAAATTACAAAATGACTTCTGTCGGAATATTATAATCTTCGGTAATCTTAAGGTTTTTAAATACTAAATGAATAATATTATTTGTGTTTTTTACTTAGACGTTCTTATATTGGCGATTTCCATTTTCTAATTTTGTTTGTAAGTATGCGCGTGAAAATGAATATTACTAATTTAGTAGATTAATTGACGGTGCTACATAGTGAGAGCGGGACACACTACCAATCAGTTTTAAATACTTCAAGACCATTATTTTCAGACAGTAAGTAGTCAGTAATGCAGTAGAAACTTTATGTCTGTCGCATTAAGTTTCATTTTATTTACAATTTGGAACACAGTAAATTAAAAAATCTGACGGTCTGAAAGGGCTTTATTTTTATCCAATTATTTCTTAGAAATAATAACTAGAATCATTTACAATCCTAAGTAAAGTTTCGATATGTTTAGCTAAAGAACATTTTACAAAACAAAATTTTAGTTTATTTTTTTCTTTCTGGCAGCTAGCCTATGACTATGACATTAAGTACGCTCGCCTTCAAATATATGAGACAAAAAACATACTGGCTGGCGAAATATAATAATTATAATATATACCTCTACCGAATACAGATTATGTAAAGTAAACAAAACGTTCCAAATTCGAAATCGTCCTGTCATTCGTCATGCAGCGCTCCTCAATTGTCGACGACATCTCTTTGAGGGCGCACGTCGAAAATCAACGCGGCACGTAGCTATGATTTCCTTTTTTCTCTGTTACCCACAAAATTTGCTTGCGAACACGCTACGAGCCGTTTGTCTTACTCCAAGGAACCGTAAATCCGTGACTGAAATAACTTCGCGACAGTTTCTTGAGGAAAATACCTTATTGAGTTCCGAAATTCCGTTGAGAATATGAACTGTCATGCACAGTGGATTCCATCTACTGTTCCACTGTTCCAGGGAATTCGCCTTAGTTTATCTTTATTGGGGGGATTTGAAATATTAGAATATTCAAATTATTAACTGCTTTCCTTCGTGTTGAGCTCGAGAGATTAGTATTTCAAAGATATAAGAGGATAATGTACTTACGGCTTAAATGTTCCCTTAGTGAAATAAGGAAAGAGGGAGATGCACTAATCTCTCTCTTTCATCACACTAAAGGGAAGATTAGTGTTGCAAGTCCAACCCCGTTTATCCTAGAAACGCGATTTTCGAGGTTGCTTTTATGATGTGGAAAACCACTAAAAAGGGATTTCCCTTAAACCCGCGAGAACATAAAAAGGGCTCTTATTCAACTGGAGGAGACAAAATCATGTGATGTGATCTTCAAGTCGTAAATAAAATTGTTTTATTTTTTTCTTGGCTGGTAAGTATATTTGTTCGAAAAAAAAGAAAAATGTTAAACTGATGCATATTTGATAGTTTTTCACTAAATGAGCAGAAGAGAAAGTAGTTTATAGGTAGGGTGCTGTCTACTATTTTTACAAAATCTTCGAAAAAATATCTTTCCACATTTTCCACTAAAACAGAATAACTTACACTCCACAGAACAATAACAGCAATGAATCTGTGTCCACAATTCGAAAATTTAAAAAATAACGAAAAAAGAATTCAATTGTGATTCCCGACATGCGAGGCTGGGGCGCGAGGATGTTTCTTTGCACGTCGTAAAAATGTCCCTCCCCACCCCTACATTGCCCTCTGGTCAGAAAATAGATAGATACAGAAGGTTGACTCAATACAATAAGCGAAAATGTAGTCGCATGCCTACTTACGACAGTGTTTTTTATATTGTCCCATGATGAAATAGAAAACCTTATCTCTACAGGGTGTGGCGTAAGTAGTGGTCCACCGTTCAGGATTCGATGAACCAGATAATTAACTATACCAATTAAAAATTTTAAACATTTTTACCCAAGGGTTCCGAAAATATTTCATTTTTGTCTTTTATTTACGAAATTTCTACCTTTTATTACATACTTGTTTGTAGTTTCAACAAAAACCATTTTTTTTTTCATTTTGATTTCTGTTAATTACTGCTGATTACTAGAGCTATCATGATAAATTATGATTTTTTATGTAAATTCAGCTCTTTTGAAGAAAAAGTTGGTTCTTCTCTAATTTTAACCCCAATTTTTAACACACCATCAAGTTCAAGACCATTTTTGTAAAAAAAAAATTGGATGAAAAAGGTTAAAACTTATTACTATTATTACTGTTATACCTTTTTTTTGTAAAAGTATAAGTCCTTAGTTTTATAATTTCTTCATGTGACATATTTTTTGACTAATAGTGTTACTGAATTGAATCCCTTTCAAACACTTAAAACTTGGTATGAGTAGCTCAAAGACTTTAAAACGCGATTTTCGATCAAGTGGTGACAAGCGATCACTTTCTGGTATTCTGCCAAGCAGGCGAGAGTCGCTGAGCAATTCCACTCTTTGATAGGTTTTGTTACAGCGACAAACGATGTGAAAAGTCAGCCATCTTTTGTGGACAGGTCTCCCAAATCGTCCTACGCACGGCGACAAATCAAGCTATACATTTCCAGTATAAGCTGACTTCACAGTGTACGAAAAGCCCATATAAAGCGAGGTCTGCTAAGATTTGAAATATATCTAACTTGAAATTTCGGCGTGTACGTACGCGTTTTTTAATGGCCAATCTCCAATTTTTTGCACTGTTATAATTTTAAAATAATATAATATCACACCGTACTGCATGCCTAATAACTGTAATTATTATGACAC
The DNA here is from genome assembly GCA_947507805.1 of Aporophyla nigra. Classification (NCBI taxonomy): domain Eukaryota; kingdom Metazoa; phylum Arthropoda; class Insecta; order Lepidoptera; family Noctuidae; genus Aporophyla; species Aporophyla nigra. The sequence goes on along the minus strand of OX382297.1, from coordinate 22,601,697 downwards.
AAGCACTATTGTGTACTATACAATTAAGAACTATTGTGTACTATACAATTAAAAACTAAGTACGGAAAACAATAGAAACTAGATTAAACGAAAACGGAATAATAAGTTTAGAAGTAAAATAAAAATCAAATTAAATAAAATTGGCCTGAAACAAAAAACATAGAGACACCAATATTATTTTTTCAAGTGCGCGTGCGCCTATTTCAACTCGTTGTATGGAACTGGCCTTCTGTACCTATCTATTCTGTGATCAGGGTACATCGTCCTCCCCCTTTTGAGAGGAGACAAAAGAAATAGCGCGTGACGTGAATGGGCCCCGACACGGATTGATGTCCACGGAGTAAGCAGGTTTATAATAAAAAAAATTGGCGAGAAACGATAAATGACGTTCTTAGATTTTATGAAGGCTTTGTTAATAGGGTATACCCCATAGAGTAGCTATAATTTTATGAAACAGTTGGGTATAACCTTATTTTATGTAAAAGTGTTTTATGCTCTGCAAAGTTATATCTATTTAGAATCCTATAAAATTTTACGAGCATACGAAAATAATGTATAGTTTTCACGTTTTTTACAGTTTTTTTATACTCTTACGATGCTTTATAATCCTTGAAATCCTTGAAACGTATTCTGAATCATTTTTATTTATGTTGGAATGGGCGACCTCGCAAGCCCAGTGCGGGTTGGTAGAGGTTACATGTCTTCGAATTTTTGGTTCTAAGACATGCCGGTTTCCTCACGATGTTTTCCTTCACCGTTTTGAAAGCAGTGGTGTTGAAAATCGAAAAAGAGGAAGCCTGTGACCCAGCAGTGGGAACATTATAGACTGCTGATGATGATGACTTTTATGGACGTTGGGCTTTAACTCATTGGAGGTAAGAAGAGGTCTTGAACAGCTCTCGGTAGCCTCTAAGACCTTACGGGGACGTATCGACTGCCCAGAGCTCAATGGCCTTTTCTGCCGATTATTTGTGCCCGACAAATACATTGGCCACCGTCAGAGCCAAGCACAATCTTTTTGCGCAATTGCCATCTAAGACTGCCATCTAAGATTGCCAGACTGCCAGGGTCACGAGATTGTTCGAAAGAGATACCGTGACTCTGGCACATGGGCAACTGAAGGAACACGGGTGGGTTTTAGTCAGTAAAAGTCTGACACGCCCTCCCACTCCGCCCAGAGCGGGAGAAGTCATTTGATGATTTCCCATCCAAAAAAAAAAAAAAAAAAAAAACTGTAGCCAGAACCGAATCCCCAGTCTGTCGTACTTTAAAGATGCTAAATACTCTGAATGTGATGTGTTTGTGTTGTGAATGAATCGAATAAAATTATACGTATACGTCTGGTGTTTTGTGAGAGAAAGTATGCAAGGGAGTCCATTGTTCCATATTAGTTTTTAATTTAGGTAATTGTTTAACTTTATATAATTACCGTCTACCTTTTAAGTGTTTCTATATTAATAAATGTAATTGGTGCTGTATCGTTTTAATTAAATATCAATAAATAAGCAAACGAAATAAATAAATCAATGATATTACATTATTAAGCCTAAATTTTCTAGCAAAACTCTAATACGAAAACGGTCACTATCACCTCCAAAATAATAGTAATGACGCCAATGCTAAGCACCTGAGTATTTCCCCATCCATAGGCTGTTTCTACCTGATTAATAATGCTGCGTACAGCAAGGATAAACAATATGTTCTCAGCGATACATAATGTGGCCACCACTTTATAAACTACCCGCAGACTATTAATTCAATTAAGACCCCGAGGCCATTGGGACGCTGCATCGCAAAATTTATCTTTTTTCCACCACATATTGGTTAAATGGATACTTGGAGGGGTTATTTATAGTGAAATCGTTAATTATTATTATATTGGAAAATTGAGGTTTATTATTCTTTTATGTAATCTCATTCTGTACAATATTAATTGTGTATTAACAAACAGGTGACCCACCTGCCATCGAAAAGATAAAGGCGCCGCTCCACAGCAGTCGATGGCTAAGTTATGGCGTATACTTAGCTTTGCTTTACAAACAGGGTGACAGGGATATCAAAGTTCATACTGCAACCATGAATTCGGGGTAGTAGAATATTTGCGTGAATGAGATTTTCACGAAAAACACTTGCGCGAAAGACTTTTCCGCGAAAGACACTTTTATGAACCCATTTGCATGAAAGACACTACTCACTAGTAAATGTCTTTTCATGCAATAGACTTTTGCGCGAATGGACATATGCGCGAAAGATATTTGCGCGGAGGAAACTTGCGCAAATCCATTTTAGCGAAAGGACAGTTTCGTGAAAAAGTTCCGGAAATGAGATTTATTCATTATATCGCGGCTGTACTTCTACAAAAAATTTAAAAAAAACAAATAGGGAACTTAAAAAAAAATACTTATTTATTTTATGAATTATGAAAAATTTTACTGGCCAATTACTAAAATCAAAAGTCATTTATTCAAACTAAACTGAGAGTGAGCACTTTTTGAATGTCAAAGTTACATAAGACAGTCCCCCCAAAACGCCCGCCCTTCAACACTTTCTAATGCTTTAGCTGGGAAGAAGAAGTGGCGCAACAAACTCCCCAGCAACACAGCTGTCTGTTAAGTTAGAAGAACTTGATTCTATACAGTATTATGTGAGTAATTAATTTTATAAAACAAAACATACATCAAATTATTCGCCAGATGTCAGCTAGCACACGCCATTAAACCAACAAAACATTGAAAACTAACCTTAAGCTGAAATAATAAAATCGTAAATCACTAACTATACAAATAAATACAAAAACAAAGGACACTTAGGCGTCGAAGAACCTACTCGTCCGCATCGCTGTCATCCGGAAACGTGCCCAAAAGACTGGCAGCATAGCCACGTTGAATGGCAATGCTAATTCTTTGGCCAAAGAATAACCCAATCCTCTGGTCACGTTAAGTGTTGACCAGTAAATGAGAAATTTCCTTAAAAAGAAGACGCACACTCGAGCCCCAAGACCCGAGCGTTTCAACCCCAAACGGCTCAAAACTGTAGTTTTGGTTACCTATTAGGTTACAGTATTTGCGCCGCTTGAAGGTCTCAGTAGCTGCTTTTTTTAAGTTACCCAGTTATTTTCTTTTTAATTTACAGACAGTGAAACGTATAAAGATACATATTGTACACCGACATTTGGTAACGTTTGAGTACCTACCTATTTTTACACGCTTTATATTAGCTTCACTTGTATTAGTATGTTTGTATGTTTGTTTGTAACCGACTCCTTATATCGCGATTTTGACCCACTTTAAACGACCAGATTTCATTCAAACTTTGCACACCTGTCAAGGACCGATGACAATGCAATAATTTCATAAATTTGTGCCACTATCCTTGCCAGGGTTACCAGGACAGCAAAAAAACTGTCACAAACTACGCTGATATACGTCTCAAAATTCGAAACACCCTAAAAAATAGAAAATAAATAATAGTTTAAAAAAACTAAAAAACACGCTTCCATTGAAAACCAAACTAAAAAGTACAAAATAATGGAAAAAAAGCGTGGGGTGCCTGATATCAATAAAAAAAAACCTTAAAAAGCACCCCACGCTTTTTTTCCATTATTTTGTACTTTTTAGTTTGGTTTTCAATGGAAGCGTGTTTTTTAGTTTTTTTAAACTATTATTTATTTTCTATTTTTTAGGGTGTTTTTTAAGATTTTTTTCATCTTAATATTTTTCTTTTAATTTTTATTTGACATCAGTTTCATAGTTTTCTAGGTCGCCAACATAAATCAAGTCAAAATGAAAATCCAACATAGCATGGGTTTGTTTTTTTTTTTTTTTTTTGATCCTGGGCGTGCAACTGGGTTGCAATGACAATTCCTGTGCGCATTTTCCTACACAAGGTGGCTAGGACACCAACGTACAACTTGTTACCATGGATGCAGTATATAATTCTGAAACAAATTTTCGTCGCTTATTAAAAAACAAATTAGCTACTCGATACATTTACACTGTGAAACCGTGAAAGTAACCCACATTTCTATGAACCAGCACATTTGTTTTTACTATCATAATAAAATCTAGTTAACAATACAAGCCACAATACTACAGGATTGTATTTGTAGCTTATAGTTATTAGCACACTCATTTATAGGAGGCATTAAGAACCTAAAATACGGACGTATTGTTATTAGCACACTAGAGGCAATAAGAACCAAAATCTTAACGAATTAATTCTTAATTTCAATATCTGAAATGTACACGTACACAGAGCTACAGCAGTAGTAAATGTTTAATGCGCCTAATGTTACGGTAAAAGGTCCTAAGGTAAAAGGTTCTAAGATATGGAGTCGTGTTCTAGGGGAAATTCGACTGACGCTAAGTACGTTTTCATTGCACAAAAAAAAAATGCGTACGCGCTTTAGGTAATATACACTCAAGGGAAAGTTGTAAACCATATTTTGAATCCTTGAAAATTCTTACATTGCCGTCATTATACATTTTTGAGGTTTGTTTGTTAAGACAAACCCACAGCTTTTCGAAATAAGGGCCCCAGCTGACCCAAGGTTAAGGAAAAGGGATTCGAGTATTCTTTGTGTTGATCGTTGTAAAACAGCCCTCCTACGTAAAAGTATTTATCGAATGGCTCCAGTAATTTACAATAAAATTCCTCGACCGATAAAAAATCTTAATATTGACATGTTTAAAAAGAAACTGAAACAATTTATAAATGTTATTACTCCACAGTTGAGTTTATGGAGGACACCACTGATATTTAGTATGTTACAATTATATTAATGATTTTATTCTCCTCATTGGTTTAGATGTTGTTAAAATGTATGTTTCCTTATTTTCAGACTTACGAATATTTTAAGGTGCACTGTCTTATATTCTTGTGCTTATGTTTGCATTATTATCATACTGATATTGCTAATTGTGTAGAACTGTATGTAGGTGTTAATTGTGTGTTAGGAATTGTGTGTTAGTATATAAGTAATTGAATTATTTTATTTTAATTGTGTGTCTATGATATCGACACAACTAACTTTTAGTTTTATTTGTATGCTCTCGGGTAAAATGTAGCGAACTCTGCATCTTCTTATAACATCCTATTGTAATTTTTAACCTACATTTACAAATAAATCTGATTTGATTTGATTTGAAAGGAAAATATAGATGTCGTATCTTTATTAGTAAGATACAAGAGGAGAGAGTAGGTAGAGGTAGCCCAAGTAGACACGGGCGAGGTGTTTTTTTTTTCGGGCATTGGATTTTCATCACTCTGTTTAGCGTTAAGAGTTAAAAATTCAAATACCATGATATAATTCCCGCTGTGATTTTATTACGTCAGTGTATGTCGACTAACTTATCATTTGCCTCATCTTTTCCTACTACGTTGGGGTCGGGTTTCGGTCTAACTGGATGCAGCTGAGTCCTAATCTTTTATATGGAGGGACTGCCAATCTGAACTTTACAACCCAGTTACTATGCTACTACCAACGTATCTATACTAATATGATAAAGCTGAAGAGTTTGTTTCTTTGGTTGAACGCGATAATCTCAGGAACAACTGGTCCGAATTGAAAAAATATGTTTCTATTGGGTAGCCTATTTATTGAGGAATGCTAAAGGCTATATAATAGCACGCTACAATTAAAAGGAGCGGAGCAGCAACGAAAAATGGACGAAAACTGGCAGGCAAATCGATGCGACGGGAAGGGTTACGGGAGCAAAAATTTGACTCGGACGAAGTCGCGGGCAGAAGCTAGTGTTATATTAGATAGTTTATCAACATGTTCCCAGTGCTGAGAAACAGGCCCTTTTTTGTTGTGGGTGGGAAATCATCAAATGACGTTTACCGCTCTGAGTGGAGCGGCAGGGCGTGTCAGTTTTTTTCAGACTTTTACTGACTAAAACCCACCCGTGTTCCTTCAGTTGCCCATGTGCCAGGGTCACGGTATCTCTTTCGAACAATCACGCGACCCCGGCAGGCATCGGTCCTAGCAGACCCCTTCAATACTGCTGATATCTCTTTGAGACGCGCGTGGAACACTACGCGCCGTCGCGTCGACCCGAGCCTGGTCCTTACCGGGCGGCGAGCTACCCATTGCTCGCCACCCGCAAGCTCGCGCCTACGGTGGCCGGGAGTCCGCAATCGACTCCCGGCGCCCGGGGCGTCTCCTCCTGCGGCGGCTAGACGTGACGTGAAGGCGCTGAGACTGCCACTCCCTCACGCGCCCCGCCTCTTGTGTCAGGCTTACTGATTAAAACCCACCCGTGTTCCTTCAGTTGCCTATACTAGAGCCACGGAAACTCTTTCAAACAAAATACGCTACCCTGGTAAAAGGACTATTTTCAGTCATTTCTAGAACTGTTTGAATATTTATAAATTGGATTAAATATTAACACTGTAGTGAATTTCACATGAACACATAAATTAATCATATCGATAAAGTAAATAAACTAATTATGTTGTATTTGTCAACTAATAATTAATAGTATTTCATGGTAATCGGTAGATTTAGTTAATCATCATACAAATAATTTTATTTGCCTACATTCTGCAAGTTAATATTTATTATGTGGAATTAGTAGGGTAATGAGGTATCGATAACTCTATCAATGAAAATACAGGCAGTAATTATCCTATGAGGCTACAAAGTCCACTTAGATATAGTCATCATCATCATCATTTCAGCAGAATGACGTCCACTACTGGACATAAGTCTCCCCCGATTTAGGAGGGATTTGCCATAATCGCCACGCTTGGCAGGCGGGTTGGCGATCGCAGTATGGTGGTAAAATGCATAGAGAACGCTGCTGCCCATTCTCTAGTAAGTCCCTTAGTCGCCTCTTACAACACCTACGGGAAGAAATGGAGTGGTGCTATTCTTTACGTCCGACACGAAATGGTACATTATATATAGTATATTAGATGTAGTACATACATGAAAAAGTAAGTTCAAAATCTTAAACCCGACGGCTGAAAAATCACGCTCTTAAAAGTATGAACGAGAAAATTTCTCATCTGAATGCCCGTGGTCGTAGGCCATTTTGCCGTAGAACCATTAGCTCACAATTTCGTTGTATATTATATTTGAAATGTTGCGTCACATAGCTTACAACCAGCAGATGATCATCAAAGATATGATGGAACAAAAGAAGATACTTAAATGCATATCCACAAACATACATACATAACGGTCAAAACCATTACCCCCATCTTTGCTTCGCTCTTTGCCGTTGCTGAGAGTTGATGCATTTGTTTAGACTAGAAGCCGGCCCCGAAATAGTTGAGGAAAGGCTACGCACATTGATTATCGCGAGATTCAATGGCGTGTGTATGTCGAGGTATAGGTCCATGGACCTATTTAATAAAAACCGACAGGCGACAATCCGCCAATCTAACAGTTTTGTAAGTTTTATCGTGAAAATATGAAAATTATGACACTTTTTAGAAATATGTCGCAGTGCCAGTCATATTCAACAGGGCCCAGGTTTTTGACTATGCTTTTCTTTAAATATTACTGAAATAATTTTGAATTCTATATAGTTGCATCAGTATTAGAGAAGCTTCACAACCAAAGTAACAAACGGTGCCCATAAAAATTTTCCTTTTAAAATGTCTCTTAAAACCGATAACCAATTCCAAAAGGCTAATAAGTCGCTTGATAGCTCACCAAACTAAAACTATCGATAATCCTGACGTCAATTTCCCGCTACACCAAACTGATCAGCGATCCAGGCAGCCTTATTAAAAGTTAATCAAAATTTCTAATTCCGACCGAGCTCAGCTCTAAACTTGGCTGGTTATAACCGGCGCGAACCGGATCCGTCAAAGTGTGTGTGTGTATTGGGTTTTCTTGTTTGTTGTACACACACATACATTTACTGTGTGTAAATGTATCACTACACTGTGTGTACAGTCTAGTAATTGAATAGTGAATCGTGTGCTTAGTAGCTTTGGAATGAAACTTAATTCTTAACATATCTTGCCTGTTTCCCAGAAGGATTGGACCACGTTTGAACATACGCACGGTGACAATTCAAGCTGTACATTTCCAGTATAAGCTGACTTCTCACTGTACTGAAAGTCTATACAATGTGAGGTCTGTTAAAACTGGTAATATATAGCTTGATATTTAACCGTGTGTACACATATACACCGTGACATTTTATTCGTCATACAAAGGTTGTCCACTCAATGTATCCGACATAATATACCTCTAGGCGTGATTAAAAATTATTACCATTCATTAAGATAATAGGTACTAAGAAAAATAAATGATGAATTCGAATTTAGAGACATCCTGTTAACAATTTTTACGGCATATGTAATAATTTTATCATACGGTAGAGAACATACCTACCCAGTGCTCGAGTCGACTAGATCATTCCATCTCAATTTTCCATGAGACAAAATATCAAATTTCAAACTACGTCATGTGTCATCATAATGAATTATATTTTTATTTTTGAGTTATTCAAATGTTTTTTTCTTTTTTCTTATGGATGTGCAGTAGTCATTGGTTACATGAAGTGGGCTGCCGTTGTAAGACGATTAAAATGTCACGGTGTATGTATATCATGGTGTAATTTAATAGTGCACTGGATTTTCAACTTTCGGTGTTGAACCGAGCATAGAGAATCCAATGTAGTGCATTACAGCAGCGCGGCGAAAAATACACTGTTCGACTTTCAACTGTCGGCGCTAAGCAGAGCGTTGAAGATCGAGTGCACGGAAAAAATCCCGCTTCGATATTTCTACGTCCATTGGGACGTGGACTGAAGCAGAGGTGTATTTCACCAGGTATGTTTAAGTTCAATGTAATAGTTCCCTGGGAGGCTTTGGGGGAGGCCTTTGGCCAGCAGTGGGACAGCGTAGGCTAATAAAAAAAATAGTTCCGTGTGGTGCCAGACGTAAGGTTGGCACCTGCCAGGGTCGCGAGATTTATTCAAAAGAGATACCGTGACCCTGGCACATGGGCAACTAAAGGAACACGGGTGGGTTTTAGTCAGTAATAGTCGGACATGCCCTTACGCTCTACCCAAGATCGGGAGACTTCATTTGATGATTTTCCAACCAAAAAAAAAAAGAATACCACCATCCCACATCCTTCCGTGGGTGTTGCAAGAGGCGACCAAGGGACGACCAAGGGACGTGAAAATGGGCAGCAGCGTTCTCTATGCATTTTACCACCATACTGCGATCGCCAACCCGCCTGTCAAGCGTGGCAATTATGGCACAACTCCCCAAGTTGGAGAAGGCCTTTGTCCAGCAATGGACGTTTTTCACCTGGAATGATAATAATGATGATGTTGAATAGGGGAAAGCCAATTTCCATTAACTGGGCACAAATCTAAACTAGGAACTGCTACTGAAAAATGACTCATAGAAACACCCGAACCACTTTGCCCTACTTGGGAATCGAGCCCAGGACCTCATGCACAGCAGTAGGGCTTGAAACCACTGGACGAATGAGCGGTCACTGCAATCATGCGAAAGATCATTTGAAACTAAACTTTATTGATATTGGCACACAGTAATATGTCGAATAATATAATGTCTGTATATTCTTTAGTTTTTCCCAATAGATTCCAGTGAGCGTTCTATTGGAATATATAGACAGTGAGTACAATCTGTTTTTGATTTTACTGAACCATGTAAAATATGAGTAAGAATAAAACTAAAAATATTGGGCGTTGCGAAAATTTTATATTACATTTACTTCAAAGCTTTTACTTTCAATTTAATTTGTTTTAAATATCTTCACATAGCGCTCTCACAATTTCCATACGTATACATGTATTATAAGTAACTATTACAGACAAATTCATAGTATTTTACTTCACATGAGCCTACATGGGCACTTATGAAAGATCAGAAGTTAGGTGTACGATTTAATCTGGCCGTTTATTATGGAGAAAAGTGCGCAAGAAACTCCACTAACATATGTAACAGGTGGCGCAGATCATCAGCCTATTGGAGAATGCTTTAATTTTTGCAATTCGTAGCAAAATAATGTAAATTCTTCTGTGACATATAAGAAGTAAGGAGATACAAAGTACACGAGACCAATACATGTGTCACTATACTCCTAAAGTACGAAGAGTACTGGTTAGTTGGGTCGCCTAATTTCTTGTTATTCTGGTGTCGTTACTGACTGGCTGATTTAACCATTACAGACTTTTTTTGTGGATTTTTTGAAGTCACAAGTCTATAGCAAGCCTCAGATTCTTTAAGCCCTCCTAAACAATTTCCGTCAAGAATGAGAAGACCTATCGCTGTAAGTTCCAAATTCTATAAATCGGGCCCGAATAGTCATCATTGACGATTCAGGCATTTATTTGATATTATTTTCTCGACTTACTGAGAAAAAATTAAACCAGAAAATAAACATATTCCAAAAGCAGAATCAAAGTTAATCATTATCAGCACTCTATGATGTTCCCAGTGCTGGGACACAGGCCCCTCACTGTAAGAGAGCGTGGGCCATAATCCACCACGCGAGCCCAGTGCGGTTTGGTGAAATTTATCACACAAAAATGACAGCCGAAGCAAAATTGGGTGACAACATTTGTGCCATAAATATGCATATTTAAGTAAATACGAATAAAACTAAGTTAAATTCTAGTTTATCCTACTTTTCAGACTTAATGCCACATTATACGAGATAGTACGGGTTCTAATACAGTTTAGTATCTTTTACTATCCCTGGCCAACGTTTTGGAATACGCCCAATAAAAATAAGGATTCCAATAAAAATTCACTTAAACACCAAATTTAAAATTTTCACGTTACGATGTTGTTCGTCATTCTGCAACAACGTTACATCTCCCAATAACACTATGTTTATTTTGAACTTTATTTTTGTTGCGTTAAAGTTGGTTTTAGTATGTGTATGCAAAGGAATGTAGATCTAATAGTGTTGTGTTGTTAGAAATTGGAAGTCACTGTCGGCAAGTAATGGGCGATCGTGACAGGAATAGCATTTGAATTTCCTCGATAGATACACTTTATATACTGTAGTACGCAGAAAAATTTAACACGGTCCCCCCCTTAATTTTCTTTTGTGGGAAGGAAAAACGTGATCGTAATACTTATAGTGTTTGCCTTAGGATCGGGATTCGCTATTTTTGTACTTTTTTTATTTAATTCTTAAGTTGATAACGCCTTTTTTGTAAGTTCTCTTTGGTTAAGCCTATCGGGATGGCGCGCGTGGAATTCTTTTTATAAATATTTGATTCGTTTTTGTTTCTCGCGGTTATTAAACAAAAGAACTATGTTTACATTCAAGACGTATTCTTTGATTCTAAAAAGGGATATTTAAAAAATAACAATTGAAAACAGTAAAAAAAATTGGTAGGTAATTATTTGTCGAATTATAAAAGGTTAGACTTTTATATATTTTCTCTTCAAAATATTTAGCTGTAAAACCCAAGCGTACTCCGATATAATTGGAAACGTCAATCAAAAATAAAAGTCTTAAAATAAAAATCTCAGTATATAGTTTCGTTTCGTAAAAAGCTGGGGCCTGATTAAATCGAGTTACGCTACCGAACGAAACGTCAGTAAATCTGAAAATCCAATCAATATTCATCCTCGGAGAGTGCAATTTCAAAATTTCCCTCATCACGCCACGAAAATTGACAAGTAAATAAAAACTGTCTCTGGAATCCTGAATTAACAAAATAAGAAAATATTTTATGACAAGCTCTTTCCAGCGGCTTCAATCGCGTGATGCTTGAAAATTATCCCACGGGATCATATCGTATGGTAAAACTGATTGTCATACTTTCGGGATTGGACGAGTCATAACAACTGTCAAAGATCCGCGGATGTCAGCTAAGTCCAACAGCTTAACGTGCTTTCCGAGGCACGGCGAATTTGGTATGAAAAGATGGTCACCCATCCACGAGACGGATCGACCCGTGCCGCTGTTATTACTTAACCACAAGCTGTTAACTGACCTTAACAACCCAGTTACTGAGTAACACGATGCCCCTTGCTCATATACAAAACAATATTGTATATAAACAGCGATGGGTATTTTTTAATTTCCCCTGCCGCCCACGAACAGCAAAAAGGTCCGCCATATTGAGGTTTGCAAGGAAAAAAAATCGAATAAAGGACAATAGGAAGGCCGGTCCATGTCATAATCATATTTTTCTCGGACAAAGGAGTTCTTACGTTAATGTGAACTGGTAATAAATGAAAGTCAGGACCATATAAAGCATAGACTTTTATTTTCCCCTTCGTGTTAGGAGGGCGAGATTTTTTGCGCGGGAATTTTCCTGGTATGGCGGATTTTTGGACGGCGTGATAAAGGAAACAAATTACATGATAGATTATTCTGTTTGAGACGTGTCCACCTATACAGTTTAATAGCTTTGGATTTTTGGTTTTCTCTTTGTTGATTGGGTTTTGTGGGTACAAATAAAGCTTGGGCTATTGGTAGTTGGTGGCTATTATTTTGAAAATATACGTAGAGCCACTGCTCTTAATTAACATAAAACTAAAAGTAACTTAAATTGGTAACGGCCGCGACTTCAGAGTTGTACTTTGTGGGTTCGATCCCAAGCAGTCACTTTACTTTGTGTAAGTAGTTTCATCACCATTGCTCTAAAAAAGAGGAAGGAAAACAACGTGAGGGAACCGGGATGTCTTAGAACCAAAAATTCGAAGACATGTGACATCTACAAACGTACACTGGGTCCGCGTGGTGGATTGTGGCCCTTTCCCTCTCATGGAGAGGAGGCCTGTGTCCCAGCAGTGGGAACGTTTATAGGCTGATGACGACGTACAACAGGCCAATGATCAAGGCAAGCTTTCACAAAGTGAAGTGCTACTAACATTGTATGAAGGCTGTATGTTTTTGTTTATGATATAATTATGTATGTTTAGGTATCTCTATGGGCTTGTGTATCCTGTTACGTGAGGCCATTCACGGAAGTCGCTAGCATAAGCGATGACCCAAAACAACATCTTTACACGAACTGCATCTCTTGCGGAAGTTGTCTTGAACGTGCAGATCAACGTGTGACCGTGAACGTGTTACCAACGTCGTCCTAAGTCCAAACTGAGACAAACGTTATAATCTCCTGTATGATAGAATTTTAAGACATTATTGTTTCACACTTCGAGCAGTAATCACCTTAATGTAAATTAGCTTATAGTTTTGGTTTAAATTAAATTTATTAACTACAGTTTCGTTTCTTTTACAATCCCCGACTGTAGTCTACGTAATTGGCGCAGTCGGTAGGATACTCGCGGGCCGGTTCGCGAATATTAGGGACATCTTAAATAGACATCCGCGCTCGCGTGCCGCCCGGGTGGCTATCAAGCTCCGCAGTCGAGTATCCTGAATCTACAGTGGCTGCAGTCCAGGGGTGAATCCAGACATCGATTCAGTAAAAGAAATCATGTTGTAAGTACTCTGAATCTTTCTTTGTCCTTACTTTCCTAATATTACCTATACCTATATCCTATTCTATATAATAATATATTTCATGATATTTCTCTTCATATAAATACGTACTAATTCATTTATAATAATTAATGTTCACATATTAGATTAGTAGGTAATATCATACGTACTTTTTATGTAAAAGCATAGGTACACTGACCTTCCACAAGAATTATTTTCCGAGCGTATTACATAATCTTAACGTTTCAAGGTTCATGACTCATACTATTATTGCAATTGGATAGTGCAATTCCATTTTTTTTGCACTGCTATAATTTATTTTATGCAGATAGTGCAATTCTATTTTTAGAACCGATATAACTTCGGTGTGAGTTTAATTAATGTTTTTCTATTCTTTTAGTTAGATATTGAAATCTTTGTGCGTGCATATATAGGAGGTTTTCAAAATTTTTCACCCACGGGGATTACGTGATTCTAGCCTAGGTAGTAATAGTAGTAGTAGGGCGTCTAGTAGGCTCAGTCCATTTGACGACCAGAGATTTTTAGATACAGATATGGCTCAAGATAATGATATGGATGCTATGTACAAAGCTCTCCGGTTCGTACCCGATTTCGACGGAAATCCTCACGTATTGACGCGTTTCATCAAGGTATGTGATCAGTTAGTTTTGACGTATTTTAATACCGAGGCAGGTCACGAGTTATCTAATGTGTCCCTCATAAATGGAATTCTAAATAAAGTCACAGGTTCCGCTGCTAGGCTTATAAATTCAAACGGTATTCCTGATAACTGGCAGGGTATCCGGAATGCCCTTATAAATAACTTTGCTGACCATCGAGACGAGACAGCCTTATATAATGACCTGTCCTTACAGACACAGGGGTCCTCTACCCCGCAAGAGTTTTACGAACGCTGCCAAAATCTTTTTAGTACAATAATGACTTACATTAGTTTACACGAAACAGTGGCCACTACGATTGAGGCTAAACGCAACCTTTACAAAAAACTTACCCTTCAGTGTTATTTGAGAGGCTTGAAAGATCCGTTGGGCTGTAGAATACGCTGTATGAGACCGACATCTATGGAAATGGCTTTAGAACTTGTTCAGGAGGAACTGAATACCCTCTACCTCCAGCAGCGCAATGAAGGTTCCAATAAAAAGGATCAACCAATGTCTCAAAATCATAACTTACCTCTGCACAATTTTGCTCCGAAACCAATGGCAATGAATACGGCCCTAAAACTCCCCATAAGTATGACTGGCCCATCATGGCAGCATCCGATGCCATCCCAGCCTACCCCAAGATGGAGATCTAGCTTTCCAATGCCTGGGCAACAGAATCGTGGTCCCACTCGGACGATGCAAATGATGCGCGCTCCACCCCAAAATTATAACTCCCAGTCCCATGCATTTAAATTGTCTAATAGACCACAACCACAGCAATCTTTTTACCCTGGAAGTAATGGTTCACGTCCAATGAGTGGTGTTCGTCCATTTATACCTAGACAACTACCACTAACCTCAACCCCGCATGATTGGAATAAATCGGGCAACCCTCCGCCGGGGAACTATTTCAAAACCCGGGAAGTTAATTTCAATGAATTTGACTACAACCCTTATTTTAATCAAGACAATTATACAGGCTGTGATCAAAATTACTGTCCATTAGAACATTTCGACTATCCTAACTTAGAGCAATATTGCTATGAAGAACCCACGACGATTGAAGAGGTGGAACAACCCACGACGGTCGAAGAGGTGGAACAACCCTCAACCCCGTCACGGGATGGAAATTTTCTCAAGGAGTCGAATACCGAAAAACCAAAATAGAACTTAATTTTCACATACAAAGGCAATTAGGTTATATCCAAATATCTAACCCACCCTTAAAATTTCTAGTTGATACGGGAGCCAATCAGTCTTTCATAAGCCCTGACGCTGTCGAAAAATATTTCAGCCACATACCTTTAAACTACGACCCATTTGAAGTAACTAACGTACATGCTACTTGTAAAAATAACTACTCCATTACATTACCATGCTTTCCCGAATTTTGCGAACAGGGTCAACTAACATTATTCGTGTACAAATTCCATAACTACTTTGATGGACTTTTAGGGTTTGACTTATTAGATAATTGGCACTCAAACATTGACCTTAGACGTAGATTACTAATTACTCGTAACGCACAAATACCTATCCAGATGTACGACTCACGTAACGCAAATTTATACGAAGAAATAATACCAGCCAACTCATCAAAGCTCGTTAGATTGCCAGTAAATACGTCAGATGGAGAGGTATTTGTTGAAAATCAAGTAATTTGCAATTGCCTTATTTCCGATTGTGTGACTAACGTAGTAAATAAGCGAGGTTGGGTCGAGATAGCTAATCACTCACCTAATGATATAATTTTTTCCATGGACCGTCCTGTCGAAGCTCAATTATTTAATATCGAAAGCGAGTGTACTGAAATTTTATCAGGTCGCGCCAAAGAAGTCCTTTCCCGCCTCAGAGTCGATCATTTAAACCCGGAAGAACGCGCTAACCTTGAACGTCTCTGTGCTAACTATGCCGATGTATTTTACTTAGATGGCGAGTCTTTATCATTTACGAATAAAATAAAGCACAAGATCAAAACTACTGACGAAATTCCAGTACATACGAAAATCTACCGTTATCCCTACGTCCACCGACAAGAAGTCAGAGACCAAATTAATAAAATGCTTGAGCAAAACATCATAAGACCTTCAGATTCAGCATGGAGCTCTCCAATTTGGATTGTACCCAAAAAGGCGGACGCTTCAGGCAAAACTAAATGGCGTCTTGTTGTGGACTTCAGAAAAGTAAACGAGAAAACAATTGATGATAAATACCCTATCCCGAATATAACTGACGTACTCGACAAACTTGGCAGGTGTCAATATTTCACAACCCTCGATTTAGCGAGTGGATTTTACCAGGTAGAGATGGCCCCTGAAGACATACACAAGACTGCATTCAACGTTGAAAATGGCCATTTTGAATTCCTGAGAATGCCCATGGGATTAAAAAAATTCCCCATCTACGTTCCAGCGAGTGATGGATAATGTTCTTAAAGGTCTACAGAATGAAATATGCCTTGTCTATTTGGATGACATTATCGTTTCCAGCACATCCCTTCAGGAACATATTTTAGCCCTGGAAAAAGTATTCAAAAAATTACGTGAGTCTAACTTTAAGATCCAGATGGATAAATCTGAATTCTTGAAGTTAGAAACTGAATTTTTAGGCCATGTAATTTGTAGAGACGGCGTTAAGCCTAACCCTAACAAAATAGAAGCCATCAGAAACTACCCCCTACCAAAAACCGCCACTGAAATCAAACGTTTTCTCGGTTTGCTTGGATACTATAGGAAGTTCATTCCTGATTTCGCACGCATCACTAAACCACTAACACAATGTCTCAAAAAGGGTTCCAAAGTAACATTAGACCAGAAATACACCGAATGCTTCGAACATTGCAAGACATTACTGACGAACGACCCCATCTTATGCTATCCTGACTTTACAAAAGACTTTATACTGACATGCGACGCCAGTAACGTAGCCTTAGGTGCTATACTGTCACAGGGACTTATAGGTTCAGATAAACCGATCGCTTATGCGTCTAGAACCCTAAACTCCAGTGAGTGCAACTACAGCACTATTGAGAAAGAGTTGTTGGCGATAGTATGGGCGACCAAATACTTTAGGCCCTATTTATTCGGTCGCAAATTCAAAGTAATTACCGACCACAAACCCTTACAATGGGTGATGAATCTAAGGGAACCGAATTCACGACTTACACGTGGGCGACTGAAACTCAGCGAGTATGATTTCACAGTAATTTATAAACAGGGCAAAAATAATACCAATGCCGACGCCCTCTCCCGGATCGAGATCCACAATGAGGAATTGATGTCCATAGTGGCTAATCCATCCGAAAGTGCACCGACATTAGACGACTCACGTACTTTGACAGCTACGAATGGCGAAACCGACTCTAGAACTGACACAGTGCATACTGACAACGAAAACCCTTTCTTAGAGATACCAATTTCTGATGAACCTCTAAACAAATTCACTAAGCAACTAGTCTTTAATGTAGTAGGTGAAATTAAAGGTAGACCCGTAATTACTAAACCTTTCGAGACACACACTCGTATATCTGTTCAGCTCTCTGACCCTAACTTAGAGGAAGATGTTATTAATGCCATCAAGGAATACGTGCATCCGAAAATTAAGACAGGTTTACTAATCAATCCACCACTAGCCATGTATACCATCATACCCATCATACAAAAAACATTTAAAAATTCATCCATGAACATTATACTACTAACTAAACGGGAAATAGAGAATGTAAAGGAATACCTCAAACAACAGGAAATCATTAATAAATACCACGATGGTAAAACAAATCATCGAGGTATCAATGAGTGCTACCTAGCTCTATCACACAGATATTTCTGGCCAAAAATGAGAGAAAATATCACCAAATTTATCAACGAATGCACCATATGCGGACAAGCGAAATACGACCGCAATCCTATTAAACAACAATTTAGGATAGTACCACCTGCCACTAAGCCTTTTGAATTGGTACACTTAGATCTTCTAACCATTCAAAGTGAAAAGTTCCTTACCATTGTTGATGCATTCTCTAAGTACGGTCAAGCATACTATCTGAGAGATGGTACCGCAGTTAGTGTATTGCAAGCCTTACTAATCTTTTGCACGCATCACGGTATTCCTATCACCATAGTTACTGACAACGGCACGGAGTTTACTAACCAACTTGTAGCGGAATTTGTTAGAACTCACAAAATTCATCACCACAGAGTAGCGCCTCACGCACCTAACGAAAATGGCATGGTTGAAAGGTTTCACTCAACAGTACTGGAACATCTTCGCATTCTGAAACTTAGTCATAAATCAGAATCTATTACAAACCTCATGTCATACGCAATCCTAGCTTACAACAGCAGTATTCATAGTCACACTAAGTGCAGACCAATCGAAATAGTAACTGGTCATTTTGACCCCCGCGACCCGTTTGATATGGATATTTCCTCACAGTTACTTCAACAATATATGCTTAATCATAAGGATAAAATGCTTATAGCATATAGCACGATCCAAGAACTCTCGAAGGTGTCTCGTGAGGACCAGATTATCAAACGTAATGAGACTAGGGAACCAGAATCAGAATATTTGCCGGAACAACAGATTTTTATTAAAAATCCACTTGCTTCCCGCCAAAAACTAGCATCCAAATATACTAAAGATACCGTAACGGCCGACCTTCCAATCCATATATATACCAAGAAAAAACTAGGTCCCATAGCGAAAACTAGGCTTAAACGTGTCCCTAAATCAGCTAAATTGTTCCAGGATGTTCCTGATCCTTCTTCCTCTGATACAACCAAGTCTAATGCAAGAAATAAAACTTGAAAGTCTTCACAATAGC
The DNA here is from genome assembly GCA_947507805.1 of Aporophyla nigra. Classification (NCBI taxonomy): domain Eukaryota; kingdom Metazoa; phylum Arthropoda; class Insecta; order Lepidoptera; family Noctuidae; genus Aporophyla; species Aporophyla nigra. The sequence continues at coordinate 22,582,793 of OX382297.1, read as the reverse complement.
CCTGGTGTCCTTCCTTTTAAACTAGGCTCCGCTAGAATTATATCCAATTACCACTCATTCCTACAATACGTCAACTTAGAGGATTTACAACGTAAAATTGATTCAGTTGCCACCCAATTAGATAATGTCGCACCTAAATTTCACCTAGGAACTAGCTCTTTGTTCGAACCTCATACGGTTCATCTTAAGAATAAACTCAACAGCTTATTGGAACATTTGCAAACATTTGAATCAATCCGTGTTAAAAGAGGACTCTTGGACGGTTTCGGGTCGGTAATAAAAAGCATAACAGGTAATCTCGATTACACTGATGCAATCCGTTATGATCAAGCTCTTAAATCCCTCCAGAATAATGAGAACAAACTATTTTTTTAATGAGAACAAACTATTTTTTATTATATTATTACAGAATTAAACATGCATATCAGTCTATCTAAGAACTGGACTTCTGAATACACTAAAGTATTAGATAACATCGTAGAAAATCAGAATCGAATGGCAACCTTAATTAATAAAATTAATGGAACTGAAACCGGCAGGGATCAAGAACTTGTCAAATACGCACATTTAGCTCAAGTCCTTATGATATTAGGTGACAATGTAGACTCTATCTCCCAAAAATTAAGTACCTTACAGAATATTTTAGCTTTTATTAAAACATCCACTATGCACCACGCCGTTCTAAATTTGCCTACCTTACGCACTATGATTAGCAGCCTTAAGTCACTTTATGGGAGTGATAAAATCGTAGATTTAAACTATAGGGAATACTTTGATGTAATTAAGCTAGGTTCCTATTACACAGGGAATGAAATAGTCATAGTATATAAATTCCCCATTGTCCTACCTACTATATATGATATGTATAAACTTTCTATAGTCCCAAATAAAAACCATGAGATCCTATCACCACCCTATCCGTTCCTAGCAACCTTTGAGAAAGACTTCAGGTACATAGAGGCTGAATGCCCGAAGACCACCAAGTGGTATTTATGTGAAGAGACATCGAGCCCGCAACGCCGAACACCAGATGATTGTATCCAGCTACTTATTACCACGCAGCAGATGAACAACCACTGCAACCCGATAAAAATATCACTGGACAGAGCAGCCTATGAAAAACTGGACGAGAGACATTACACGGTCAGCTTTCCCTTCGCGACGAAAATTCACCTACATTGCACTCAGGACTCCTACGATACTTTACAGGGCAGCTTCCTCGCTGTCATCCCGCATCAATGCTATATAGAAACACCGTAATTCACTATAATCAACCAGAACGATCGTGTACAAGGACAAGCGCTCAAATTGCTCGACTTAGTAAATGACACCGCAATTACTCCAACATCAGCACCAGAACTAAAATTGCAATCAATTCATCTTAATAACCTACATGCAGTCAACGCGAAGTTATCTCTGCAACAGCCTGTGCACACGGATAACGAGATCAACTACAGTCTCTATCATACCACTATACCTATGTACGTGGTAATATTAAGTGCATGCGTACTGGGTAGCGGTCTGTACTATTACATACGGCGCACGAAAAGTTCCTCAAAAACTCAAAAGGAGGAACCGCGTGAACAAGAAGCTATCTATGCCCTTCCAGACTCCAACCAAGCTGATCCCAAACAACCGCCAGCTCAATTTACGACTTCCGTCTTCAATTAATCGCTGTTCTTCGGGGGGAGGTGTTACGTGAGGCCATTCACGGAAGTCGCTAGCATAAGCGATGACCCAAAACAACATCTTTACACGAACTGCATCTCTTGCGGAAGTTGTCTTGAACGTGCAGATCAACGTGTGACCGTGAACGTGTTACCAACGTCGTCCTAAGTCCAAACTGAGACAAACGTTATAATCTCCTGTATGATAGAATTTTAAGACATTATTGTTTCACACTTCGAGCAGTAATCACCTTAATGTAAATTAGCTTATAGTTTTGGTTTAAATTAAATTTATTAACTACAGTTTCGTTTCTTTTACAATCCCCGACTGTAGTCTACGTAATTATCCTGAAAATAAATGGATTAACGTGTGCACAACATAGCCTCGTTTTCCCAAAGGGATTGGCAGGGGTGTACCTATGACCAGGCTCGGGACGACGGCGCGTAGTGTTCCACGCGCACCTCAAAGAGATGTCAGCAGCAATGTAGGGGTCTGCTAGGACCGATGCCTGCCAGGGTCGCGTGATTGTTCGAAAGAGATACCGTGACCCTGGCACATGGGCAACTGGAGGAACACGGGTGGGTTTTAGTCAGTAAAGTCTGACACGCCCTCCCGCTCCGCCCAGAGCGGGAGAAGTCATTTGATGATTTCCCATCCAAAAAAAAGGGGTGTACCTATAGTACACCACCAGCATTATACCTGCACGTCAAGAGTTTTTTTTTTTCGGACAACCAGCGCACCGTTCTCTTATCCCAAACTAGGCTAAACCTGTACTATACTAGACTAAATATGTACTATTGTAACCAGACAACTGATAAACATACTTATATATTTCTAAATACATAAATATGATAGATAAATTACACCCAGACACAGAACCCACGACCTCAGTCTTAGCAGTCAGGGTCACTAACCACTAGACTAACAGGCCAGTCAAATTGTTTTGTTTATCTTTTTCGGTCTTCACGAGGTTCCCGTTATGTGGGACCGTTTGACCGTTGTCAACAATCATTGTGCGCCATTCTATTCGATTCACCACCACTATATTAGGCCTGTTGGCAACCATAGTCCTCTCAGTGTTGATGTAACAATCCCAGTACAGTGATCCGCCAGTACATCTACATCGGGTCCATGTAGGGCCCGGAAAAAGCGTCCGTGAATCTCCTTACTCTGCCATACCCCCATGAGATCATTAGCCCAGCCCAGCGCGACCACATCTCGATGCATCCCTACTTCGGTGTCTAGGCAATATTCCCTGAGACCGCATATATCGCGACTGTGCAGGGTCATAGCGTTTAAAAAGCCTCGCATTCGAAATGCAATCAGCAATTACATGATAATACTTTTAATCAATTAAAAACATGGCCCGAATAATGACTATGACATTAGTAACATAACCTACATTAAAAAAACCGGCCAAGTGCGAGTCGGACTCGCGCACCGAGGGTTCCGTACAAACCTGTAGGTATATAACTAAAAGTTCACCCATCACGACAATCGAGTCGGAGTTCTGTTCTGTTTCTTAGCTTGGTTTTATTTCTGTCTGTGTTTTGTTCTGTTTATTATATGATGTAACTAAAAATTTACGGTTTTCGCAATTTTTCCTTTATCTGTGCTATAAGACGTTGCTTCGTACCAAATTTCAAAATTCTAGGTCGACTGGAAGTACCCTTTAGGTTTTGATTCCCTTGCGAGTTTCGAAAATTTGAGGGAAAATTTGCGGTATATACGGCTATATATTTTGATTGCGTTAGCTTAGAAGTTTGATTTTTTCACAGCTCCAAGGGACAGTAGACTTGAGTATTTGTTATAAATTTCAGCTTGATACCTCCACGCGTTCCTGAGAAAAAGGGTCTTGACAGACGGACGGACGGACGGACGGACGGACGGACGGACAACAAAGTGATCCTATAAGGGTTCCGCTTTTTCCTTTTGAGGTGCGGAACCCTAAAAAACAATCGAGCTTAAAAATTCCTATACTGTGTAAAGAGCAAGAGTGAAAGAGAATTATTGATAATAGAATTTAAATTAAACGTTTTGGACATTGGAATAATTCAGAATAGTTTAGCAAATCCTAGATCAGCGATTGCAAAGAGGTTGTGCGGCCTGGTGAAGATGCCTAATCAATAATTGTTTTTCACTTACTCATTTAGTTTGTAGCCTATTATACTTAGAGTTTAATAGTTAATAAGGTACGATGGGGTTGGCATATCCGTGTCGATAAAAACCCCTTATAATAATAATAAAAAAATCCTATACTGTAAGCAAGAGATTATTATTCTCCCGTCATTTTAGTATACATTTGGCAGGTACCTCTTGTCTCCACTTACCTACTGCCATAAAGATAAAGCCATAAATCATGACGAGATTCTGTGGAACTCGTCTCTCTCGGTTAACTTTTATAACGTAAGTATCAGCTACCTACCTTACATTTTGGAGAGGCATATCATTTCATAATACCATTTAATTCACCGCCTGCCTCTTCGATCTTGTGATCGTAACGGCGTCCAAAATTATCGTATAATAATACACTATGAATGCTATTCTGTGCTACTCTAACTATTGCGTCTGGTACTGGACGAAAAAATTAGCACCATCCTATTTCTGCTCGTGGAGGCGTAAAATGTAACTAAGGGACTTACAAGAGAATGGGCAGCAGCGTTCTCTATGCATTTTACTAACATGCTGCGATACCCAACCCGCCTGCCAAGCGTGGCGATTATGGCAAACCCCCCCCAAAATAGGGCAGGCGTACATATGTCCTACAGTGGACGTCACTGAAATAATAAATGATGGCACTAATAAATCTGAATCTGAATAATTTGAAAGGAAAAACAACAACAACGCAAACAACATCGAACAACAACAACATCGTTGTTGTTGTTGTTGTTGTCATCGTCGTCGTTGTTTTCAACATCGTAAATAACGCAAAGAAATATTGTTGAACAGTCAAAATGAAAGTCATATCTACTGGCTGTGTGTTTTATAATTGCCCCGCAGGTCAAGGAGACTGTTGTGTCGTGAGTTTTTATCAGGAATCACAATACAGGTGAGACGTTAGGTGTGTTTGTTTTTGAGCCTCAACTCAGAACTTTGCCCATTTGTATACGTCCTTTTAATTTTTACAGGATTCAAGATATTTTTCACCAGATTTGGGATGGTGTTTAGCTCACACTGCAAGCTGTATACATATAGGATGGCAAAGGCATTGACGTGCAAACTGTAACCATGAATTGAGCGCATGATTCTAGTCCCCTTTAAAAAGAATTTGTGAATTATTAAAAAAAAACTGCGGTTTATAGAATTTGCCTTACTATCGCGTTCAGTATGCAAGAAACAGCTTTTTATTTTAAGCTACTTAAAAAAAAAGCGACAAAAAAGTCCAAAGCAGTTCGGAATCATGTACTAAATCCGTATGTCCCTGTTACCCTGCCTTGAACATACGTTTACAGGTGCACACACTTGTTATTTTCTTTTTTTTACTTTTTTTCATGTTACTTTATTTTGTGTTTTACGAACTGTGTCAAATAAATGGTATTCTTTCTTTCTTTCTAGGTGGGCTGAAGTGGTCTTCAATATCTCTGTTTAGCGATACTTTCCTCCAGCAGTACTTACCATAGTCCTCTGCATTCTTTGTCCTTCATGCTCGGTAACTGCACTCCCGTCTTAGAGGGAGTAAATTAAATAATAACAATTAACAAGCGCAGATTGGTTTATGTTACATCTCTTTGAATTTTTTGGTTCTGACTTCTGTAACATGCCAGTTTGCTCACGACGTTCTCCTTCACCGTTTTGAGAGCAGTGGTGATGAAATTATTTACACTAAGTAAAACGCCTGCATAGGTACACACCCACGACCTAACGACCTACGACATAACAGGTAAGTCAGGCCCGTTAGCATTGGACCTTTTTATTTTCAACCTGCATCCTTTGTATTTTTCCTTCAGAAAAAAGGGCGTTATCATACAAACAAAAGAATTCAATTAATAATAATTTTTTCTCGATTTCTAATTCAATAAATGCTGGAGTTTCACGATTTTCACACGGAGCCCTAACAAATCTTTATTACGCCCATCTGGTTTTACTTCACTGCATTGATTGAATCCAATCACAGCGTATTAGAATAGCGAAACAACAGAAGGCCAACTCGGCACCTCAACCGAAGAGTAGTTGCTTGCTGGTTTAGCTGACGAGTGGCGAAGAATAGGTAGGAATTGTGGTACTTGCTACCTGTGATATGTGGTATGTGGTAGGTGGGTATCTTGTTGATAAATTATGTACTCTGACATTTGAGGTAAATAAATCACCTGAGCTCGCGTCCCTTCGTTTGTCATAGACGATCGATAATTGTCTGTGGCATGGACAAGCGATTTTGGAACGTCGGGTCTGAGTAGATCATGTATTAAAATATAAATTGTAATAAATACTGTTTTCATTGTATTTTAATTATATTTTATCATTTGCTTTATTTTTTTATTTGTAATATTATTTGAACGTGGAATTCATTGTCATGTCCGTAAGTGTGTCCGTGGCATCACAGCGGGCCCTATCAGAATACCAGCGCTGCTGTAGTTGTTTACAAATATCGCAGCATTATGCTGAGATAGGAGCCTTCTTGGCCTCGCACAGATCTTACTCTTTTAATATTATAATCTTTTAGTAATATTTTGTTTTTTTATCTTAAATGTAATGTTTCTATGTTATTTTCATTGTTTTTATATCCTGTGCGTGTACCAAATAAAATATTTTTCTTTCTTTCTTGTTTTCTTTCTTTCTTTCTAGGTAGATGGTTCTATTAAAATATCTTTAGGTGGGCAGTAGGCTTGTTAATCCTCAGAGGCGTGCATTGCATATATGCACAAAGATAGTGCCTACCTCGAAAAATCGTCATAAATCTGTCAATTACATCTTACTATAATATTATAAACGTGAAAGTTTGTATGTATGAATGTGTGGATGTGTGGATGTTTGTTCCTTTTTCACGCGAAAACTACTGACCCGATTTAGATGAAATTTGGCACACAGATAGTTTATAATCTGGAATAACACATAGGGTACTTTTTATCTCGGTAGTATGTTCCCGCGGGATAATTTGCGACTTCCACGCGGGCGAAGCCGCTGGCAAAAGCTAGTTTTAATATATGTCCCAAAATTATTAAGAAACTAACTAAATTCTCATACCTTAAACAAAACTTGTTTGTCTACCTAGACAAAAACAGGCGGTCTAGTACCTACCTATAGTATACAGTAAAGCAATGCACGCTCTATTGGAAATTATGTGCGGTCACCAAAGAGATAACTATGACGGATGAACCGATAGTGTTTCAAACATAATTTAATTTAAATACAAAACAAACAGTTCATCTATCAAACTAAATTTTATTTGAAAACATTCATCGATTCAACAATCAAACTTATTTGTTTGTTTTTTTTTGTGACCGTAGATAATGTTTTTTAGTTATCAGTATAGTTAAGAGCAACCATTGTTACATTTTACAAGGCATGTGCTCTATGTGTTTTCTCATCAGCAAAAATTACGAACTGCCATACTAACCTTCATCCCCTATCTTACCCCTTTAAGGGATGAATTCTTAAAATTCCTTCCGTAGTGCTCACTACTTTCACTTCGTGACAAAATTGTATACTTCTAGACCCATCGATTTAAACTCTTCGTTATCTGTCAGAAAACGAATAAATTTAATATTGTCATTACGTAAGATGTGACCGTAATCTGAACTAAGTAAAAAGCGGATTAAAAGCTTAATTAAGTTGGAAATGTAATATCCGTGTAATGAGCATCTGGTACTTCTTTAACTTCATATTTTATTTTATTTTATTTATTGAGGGATAATAAACAACTACAACATAATATATAAAACATTAGGTTAACAAAATTTTCAAGAGGTAATGTTGCAGTCAACTGCATTATCCGCAGATAGACATATTTATAGATCTGTGGTTGCCACTAGACGAGCATAACCAAGATTAACAAATATTTTAAAATAAATAAATAGGTTACTATAAAGCGAGCTATAGCTAAAAACCAAATCGGATCATAAACAGTTTCATTCACTTAAATTATGCAATAAATAAATAATATTAATACGATTACAAATTAAGATATTTTTTTATAATATTACATTTAAATTTACTTTTCGAGCATGCAAATATATCAATATCAATAAAATTTGAATTATAGGATTCCAACAGTCTATGAATAGGACAGCGTAAGCCAGAGTTCGTACGACAAGAACTTAGCGCGAACAGAGTACGTGCACGAACCTGACGCACATGAACTGTTCGGGGGACAGAATAACACAGCTTACTCGTTAAATCAATGGCATCAAAAGTATTGTGAACAATATCATGAAGCACGTTGGCCTCCAGGTATTTGCGCCGATTCTCCAAGCTAATAAGCTTGTACTTCGCAAGAAGTTGGGAGTATGACAGATAAGTCTTAGTCCCATAACATCTGTAGTACATAGCACGGACGTACTTGCGCTGGACCCTTTCTATTCCATCTACGTACTTTCGGTAGAAGGGGTTCCAAATAGGGACCGCATATTCTAACTGAGAGCGAATGAGCGTCTTATACAGATGGAGGTAGGTAGTGGTACGCTTAAATTCGGTTGACGATCTCATCACAAATCCATACATTTTAAAAGCACTATTTACTATGGTTTCAATATGCTGGTTCAAGGAAAGTTTGCCATCAAAGAGAACACCTAGGTCCTTCACTATAGAAACATTGTTTAAGGGGATACAGTTAAGGTTGTAATTGAAATTGTAGATGAAATTATTTTTAGTAAAGTGTATATAGTTACACTTGGGGATACTAAGGTGCAACTTATTGACATTACAGTACGCAGTTAATCTGTCTAGGTCCTCTTGAAATGCATAGCAGTCGTCCATATTTCGTATCGCTTTAAACGCCTTTAAGTCATCTGCGTACATCAGGAATTTAGACTTTTTAAAGCATTTCATAATATCATTAATATAAATAATGAATAATAAGGGCCCCAGGATAGAGCCCTGTGGAACTCCGGAGGTAATATTCACAGAGACAGACTGATGACCATTAACCACTACCCTCTGTGATCGGTTTTCGAGGTACGACACAAACCAACGCAACAGATTTCCGCGTATTCCATTGTAAGCAATTTTACTCAGGAGAATTTCATGGTCGACCTTGTCAAAAGCTTTTTTGAAATCAGTGTAGACCGCATCTATTTGTAATCGCCCATCAATACTCTCAAAAAGGTAATTGGAAAATATTAACAGATTGGACGTTGTAGATCGGCGCTTAACAAACCCATGTTGTTCAGGAATGATAATATTATGCAGAAGAGGGTAAATCTCATTGTGAACCAGTCTTTCAAAAAGCTTTGACAAGGTCGACAGGATCGAAATAGGTCTATATTGTTCGACGTCATGCTTTGAGCCACCCTTATGCACTGGTGTAATGTTAGCTCGCTTCCACGACTCCGGGAACACTCCTTCATGCAGACATCTATTAAAAAGGATATAGATTGGCTCACAGATATTATCTGCAGTAGCCCTAAAAAAGGCTGGCGGAAGACCGTCAGGTCCTGCCCCCTTCGTGGGGTCCAACCGCTTCAACTCACTAAGTATTTTTGATTGATCTATATGTAGGTTACTAATTAAGCTGCTATTCTCTGCGCACTGCTGCGGCGGACGCCACGAGGTGAGAGTAGGTGATACGGGCTCAAATACGGACAAGAAAAAGTCCGAAAACATATTGCAGACAACATCAGGATCACTTGACTTGACATTCTGGTACTGCATCATGGACGGAATGCCTGACTTACTTTTACGGTTAGAAATATAGGACCAAAAATACTTTATGTTTCTAGAGAGACTATCTTCAACAGAGTTTATATAACTGGAATAACAGGTTTTACACAAATGTTTGAAGGTAGACCTACATTCGGAGAAGTTATTGTAGTCTTTGACGTTGCTGTATTTTTTCCACTTTATCCAAAGACGTTGCTTCTTTTTAAATATTTTAACTAATTGAGGCGTAAACCAGATTGGGAAGTCAAGTGATCTAGTCCTTGCAGGGGGTACTAGTGGGCTAATTATGTCACTCAGCATACTATAGAAAGCCTCCACGGCCTCTTCCGATGAAAGATTGTCGAACAGCGTGGACCAATCGACCTCGTCCATGTGTTTGTTAATGAGGTCGTAATTAGCTTTACGGAAATTATATTTCTGAATCGGCTTTCTTTGCATCATTTGTGTAGACAAGCTAACAGGTGCGGTTATAACAAAAGGGGGGTGATGGAGGTCCACTGGTAGTAACGGATCTTTAAGGTGGCAAATCGAACAGCAAGTGTTTGAGATAAACAGATCCAAGATCTTTCCTCCACTATTAGGCAAACTGTTATATTGGTGAGCATCTAGAGAAGACATGAGATGGGTCAGTTCCGAGCACAAAGGGTGTGTACAAACACATGCCACACAGGCGCTAAGCCCCGGCGTTATCATGTTCCACGTGACATTCGGAAGATTATAATCACCGACGATGTAAATGTTCATGACGTTAGGCGCGTTTAAGGTGTCCTGCAGAAGGTCAAAATGAGATGTATAGACATCAGACTTGGTCCCCGGCGGGATGTAAACTGCGCTGATGACATGTATTTTATGTTTATCGTTTTTGCTAGGCAGCGCAACCATGAGGTGCTCAATACACGCCGAGGGCTTATAAAGGGGGCTATTGAGGAGATCTAGAGAGGCCGATTGAAGTTCACGTAGTATTGCAATGAGCACTCCACCTCCATCTCGCTTCCCCGTAGCGTCACGATCCCGGTCACAGCGGAACACAACATAACGAGGGTCAATAAATTCGCTGTTTGCTATTTCTGGTATCAGCCAAGTCTCTGTCAATATTATGATGTCATATGAAGATGCCAAAATATTCACGAGCAACGAGTGTAGCTTAGTTCTAATTCCCCTACAGTTCTGGTAATAAATTAACAAATTATCAGTGCTAGCCATTTTCTAAGAGTATTGCAACAAATTTATATTGATCTCGCGTTCTTGTGTAAAATTTGATACATTGTGGAATCCAATGAATTCTAACAGTACATTTATAGCCATTAATTAATAAGGTAACTTTAAAACATGTATATATTCCTGAATTACATCGTATTTTAAATGGTCGGTTAAAATTTAAAATTGTATATAATTTTGATTTACATTTCATAATAAGAGGATTTGATTTTATAAAATTTGTATATAAAATTGATTTAAAATTTTTAGTAAGAAGATTAAGATTGATTAAAATAGTAATAAGTTTCATGCCATGCACAATTTTGTAAAAATAGGTAACGCTACAGAATAATACATATAAAATATAACAGTTAAAACTATGTAGATTATTGATACCTATGCGAGCTATTAAACATTTATTCGACAGGTTTGGATCGAATTTTATCGAGGTCTCTTTCTCCGCGTATAGCAAACGAGGGTTCACCTTCACGCTCTCGAATAAGTATAGTGGCATTTCTAATCCACACATATTTGTAGTGGTGGTTTTTGGCGACATCCCGGGCTTTACGAAATAACTGTTTCTTTTTCAGGGTTAAATGCTCATTAAGATAAATAGAAGATGACGTTCCAGTTATGCCGATTTGTTCAGTCTTCAGAGATGATGCCTTACGGAAGGCACTAAGTAGGTTATCCCTGTGTAAACACGACGTGAATCTGACGATGACATTTTTTGGTCTTGTGCTTTGTTGGTGTGCATGTGGCACTCTATGAACGGCGACGATGGTCTGCTGTGTCACTGGGGAATTAAGTGCAAGACCAATTGCTTCAATGAGGGCCGGTAGGTTTTCGTTGCGCCTTTCGGGCAAATTACCTATTTCAACATTGCATTGACGAGCCTGTTGTTCCAAGGTATCAATTTTGGTCTCAAGAGAATTGACTATCAGCTCCACATCAGCAGACTTAGTGCCATTTTGTTCGCTAGTACGCTTCTCAAGGATGTCATAACGCTGCGTCAAATCCTGTGTAGTTGCTTGGAGGCTTGCAACATCACTGCGCAGGTCATGCACATTCTGCTTCAAAAGGGACTGCTCGGTACGCAGCGAATTTATTTCCTTCTGTATATTAGCCATAGTAGATTTGATATCGTCGCGAATTTTAGTTAGATCTTCATTCATCTCACTCCGCCAGTTTCTGAGGGTTGTGTTCAAGTCACTTGCGAATCTTTCAAAGTCTGAACTAGAGATGGTTTGAACAGGTAAATCCGTAACTTGGCTGGGATCATTACATGTATGAGGAGGACTGCGCTCCTCTAAGGTGTCACACGACATGTCCATGGAGTTGTCCACGATCGCAGGCTCCGTGTAGCTGCGTACAGGCGTATTAACATTCGACCTTAGACGCCTGGTTACATTGTTGCACGACGGGCATTTCCATGAAGCCTTAAATTCAGCGCTTAGCGCAGTATACTGGTCATGCGTGACATTGAGACACTCATAATGATATTTACCTTCACATGCACAGCAAAGAAGAATGTTATCACGGGCAGCAGACGGTTCGCCTTGGCAGCAATTCATTTTAAACTTTATGTAAACAAAGTTTGAATGTAGTACAGCGCCACCTAGTTTATTTCGTAGAAAGTTTGACGTATACGGCAGAAGTGTGATGATCGCAGTAATGAGTCAATTTTTATAGTACGCTAACGATAAGCAAGATGTAGTAGTAGTACCAAAAGAAATCAACAGATGGCGCCAGGATCGACAAATGACTTGCGAATTTGATGCAACGGCAGCTTATTCAAGATGATAAACAAAACTTCACAAAGCTATAGGGACACTGTAGAAGCTCAGTATTTGTATACTAAGCCCGGACTAACTAGCCCAGAGAAAGTTAATGAAGTTAGAAGCCCGATTTTTTAGTTTTTAAATTAATACTTCGTTCAGCATACGAACCACACAGAACAGCACTTATTAGTTTAGTCACAGCACGGATAGTTCTTGTGGCACTAGACAACGGTATTAATTCAGTCTTTCAGCTATCACAGTCACTAATTAATCACTTTTACTATTTTTTATAATATTAAAAACGGAGCAGCGCTATAAGTAAACTATCGGTATCGCCCTCTAGCGGCCGAAAAAGAAATATTCTATAGCATTAGGTAGGTACCTAGGTGTAACATTTGGTTCCCTCGCACATTTCCCTCCCGGCGACACTCGCAAAATTGGACCGACATCCGATCTAAATTTGAATAAAATTACTTTTATTTCATTTTTTCGTTTCTTTCGCCATGTGTGACTGTGCGACTTTTGGCGAAATCTGGCGACCGTCGCCTAATGTCGTTTCAAGAGAATTATTTATGTGATATTTTTGGGTGTACTACATTTTGTAAAGCGCTTACGGATGTTTAAATTTATATTTGCGCGTAGTGTAGTTTTTTAGGGTAGTCTTTGAGTAAAAATTGTTATTGTTTTGTTCCGATTTCTGAAACCAAACCGGTGTGTGGTGCCTAACGTAAATAATATCACCATCTCATTTCTTCCCGTGAATGCCGTAAGAGGCGACTAAGGGACTTACTACAGAATGGGCAGCAGCGGTCTCTATGCATTTTACCACTAAATTGCGATCGCCAACCCGCCTACAAAGCGTGGCTGTTTTAAACAGATTGGACGATTCTACTCTGAATCCGAATACCGTAAAGAAATAGGAAGATGTCATCAAGGAGATTTTTTTTTTATGACGACTTCTTTTGATTGTTAGTACGTAAGGAGCTTTAGTAATGGTTCTCCGTGTAAAGCTCTTTTCGTTGGTTTCCTTTTTACTTCCAATTTATATTTTCCTTAACTATTATGCTCAACTTGTCACCATTTAGGTCATTAACTGCGATCAGACTAGCAATTGGCAAAGTCTTGTAAAAGCTCTTTCCATTGGTGCATACAGGGTTATTTGTAAAACACCGGCAACCTCTCAGGAGTATGTTACTAACATCATAATCAACAACTTTTGTTCTATGACTTTAAAAAATTCATCATATTTTAGTTCATCAGATTTTAATACTAATTAGGTAATTTTTTACAAATAAAACACCGGCAACCTCTCAGGAGTATGTTACTAACATCATAATCAACAACTTTTGTTCTATGACTTTAAAAAATTCATCATATTTTAGTTCATCAGATTTTCATACAAAAATCGGTTGCCAGTTAATAGGTCAAGTTCAAGCGCCCCCACCGCCCTGACCTCACTCCCCTCGCTAATGTACTATCGCTTTCTTTTGCTTCGCATAGACTTCGTAACATTTAGAGCGTTCAATTTAAATATTTTTTATTTTTGTATGAAAATCTGATGAACTAAAATATGATGTTTTTTTAAGTCATAGAACAAAATTTGTTGATTTTGATGTTAGTAACATAGTCCTGAGAGGTTGCCGGTGTTTTACAAATAACCTTGTATAGCCCAAATGGTCATCTATTTAGGTCAAAAACTCTGAACTGACTAACAATGGGTAAAGATTTGTATGTAGTAAAGATCCTACAAAAGTTTTAGCTACTGGTATACATCTTTTAGCCATTGGGCTTCAACTCCGAAACCCATAGTTGGGTGCTCATTCTGCTTTTCTGGGAATATTGTTGCCAAAAGTGGAAAAACAATTACGAGACTAAACATATCTTATAATTAAAATAAATCATCAGAATTCTTGAGCGTTGAGGTATAAAAATTAAAAGTAATAAGCGCCTTGGATTGGTCTGATCAAAGTTTAGATTATAAGTGATCAAAGTCAGCAAAAGTCAAAGGGTTCCCTCAACCTTAGAACTCATCCATTGTTCTGTTACCAATTAATATCCCAATTATTTTCAACTGTCATTTATTTTCATAAATATTTTTTGAGAGAAATCTTGTTCCTTTGTTCTAATTGTTCTATTCAATTAGGAATGAGAATTCTAGAAATTGCGTTGCTCCGTCTCCATTTCTACTAAATTCAAAATCTCTACCTTTAGTAATAATGGAAACAGTGAAGAAATCCTGTATGTTAGGTACCTACTGAAAATAGTTATTTCCGATTTTTTATTAAATGAAGCTAACAGCATTGAAACAAAATAAATCTAAATTCTGCAAAAGAGCTATTCACTATTATAATCATCATCATCACCATTTCAGCTGAAAGTCGTTCACTGCTGGACAAAGGCCTCCCCCAATTTGAGGGCAAATCATCGGATTATCTAGACAAATAAATAAATTTGGAGTCTCTGTTTGTAATATTAAAATAACCGCTTTTTACTAAGTGTATATGGATGTATACACGGTTCATATACCAAAACAACATTTTTTACATTTTTAATCTGTCTGTCTGTTTGTGCCGACTAATCTCTGAAATGGCTAGACCGGTTTTGACAGGACTTTCACTGGCACATAGCTGATGTAACTAGGAGTAACTTAGGCTTCTTTTATTTTAGAAAAAAAATAGAATCTTACGAAAAAAAAACGAACGAAAAACTTGCGGATGAAATCGCCTATATAATAACCTGGATTAATGCATTCTTAATACATTAACCGCGGTAGTACGTCCTCTTGCGATAATTTCCGACATCCACGCGGGCGAAGCCGCGGGCAAAAGCTAGTGTTATAATAAGTTTTTAAATAACTGTGGAATATCGCCACGAAATTGGCACTGATGTACATAGGGCTCGCCAAATTTCTACCACAACCCTCAATTCTGTAAGTCAGCTCGTCTGTCCCAACCTTATTATTAGGTACACTGAAACATTTATATAAAACATGTTACAATAAATATAAACAAAATAACTCAACAGCGAATTAAAACGATACAACAATTGAATATATTTTGGATCTCCAATATACAGTTAATCATATTTTGTATACAGATTTAGATAGTATACATATACATAATATACGTTATATAGGAGATCGTGCGACTGCAACGTCTAACCGAATATATACGTATCGATATTATACCAATTCAGGATAATATTGCTTTAGGAATATTTGTAACTTGTAAAATTTGGAATTTTCAATAAGTAAATAATATAATACTTCTTTGCTGGTTGTCAGAAAATGCTGCGGAGCAAGAAGCCCTGGATTCGAATCGATCCTCAGGCCAGACAAATGTTGTGCGGGTTCTTTATCAGGATTATCCATCACATCCGCCTACCCTCTCGGGGCGTATAGCCGCTAGATCTGTGATATGTTAAGAAATTGAACTATCGAAGTTATTTGCAGGTTCGTTTCCCGTTGTCCATACTAATATAATAGTGTCTTTTTAGGGTTCTTTTGCCAAATGGCAAAAAACGGAACCCTTATAGATTCGTCATGTCTGTCTGTGTCTGTCGGTCCGAGTATGTCACAGCCACTTTTTTCCGAAACTATAAGAGCTATGCTGTTGAAACTTGGTAAAAAGATGTATTCTGTGAACCGCATTAAGATTTTTTTTTACACAAAAATGGAAAAAAAATATATATTTGGGGTTTCCCATACATAGAACTGAAACTTTAAAAAAATGTTTCATCAAACCCATACTTGTGGGGTATCTATGGATAGGTCTTTAAAAATGATATTGAGGTTTCTAATATCATTTTTTTCTAAACTCAATAGTTTGCGCGAGAGACACTTCCAAAGTGGTAAAATGTGTCCCCCCCCCCCCCGTAACTTCTAAAATGAGGGAATGATAAAACTAAAAAAAAAAACATATGATGTACATTACCATGTAAACTTCAGTTTACCACCGAAAATTGGTTTGAACGAGATCTAGTAAGTAGTTTTTTTTTAATACGTCATAAATCGTAAACCACAATTTACCTTTCATTCAGTCAACTCAAATATTTAAAAAAAACATTCCTTATGCATAAACCGTGAACACCTGCAGGTTTGTACGGAGCCCTCATTGCGCGAGTCCGACTCGAACTTGGCCGGTTTTTTTTAAGTTAGTAATATGCATGGCCAAACCAGAGAACGTATTTGGATAAAAAATTTGCAAGTAAATACATGGCCATGGCCATGTGTACCGTGTGGTGCCGGACCTAAAGAATAGCATCACCCCATTTCTTCCCGTGGGTGTCGTAAAAGGTGACTAAAGGACCTACTACAGAATGGGCAGCAGCGTTCTCTATGCATTTTATCACCATACTGCGATTGCTAATCCGCCTGCCAAGCGTGGCGATTATGGCAAAGCCCCCCCAAATAGTGGGAGGGTTCTGTCCAGCAGTGAATATGTTTTGGCTAAAATGATGATGATGCTGATATATGGAATGCTTGGAAAGAACATAGGCTACCTTTCGTCCCGGTAGAATTTTCTCGTGGGATCATTCCCGACATCCACGCGAGCGTAGCTGCTAGCAGAAACTAGTATAAAGATTAAAATCTACCAATCACGTGAAATTAGCATGAGTAACTAAGGTAGAAGTGTTAGAACTAAACTACCGACTAGTTCACATTAACCAAGAAGTTTCGTCTGGTTCCCAAGCTCGAACGCGTTGCGATACAAACTGACTTACAACAGGAACATGGTTCTTGCTACTTTGTGAAACATATTGTTTATAATATTTAACTAACATGTTATAGGAATTAAATCTTTTTGAATTTATTATATGGTTTAATTTTTACATAGTTTAAAAATATCTCTAAGAGCTGTGGGTCCTTCCATAAAGCGAAAAAGTATAGAAAATTCATAAAATTTGATGCAAAACAATAGTATCTAATATAGTATCAATACTATCAAGGTATCTGCCCGCCCTATCAGTCTATCCGAAATATCGCAGAAATTTTTAATGTTATCGTAGATGAATTGAGAAAAGCTGTCCCCTAAAACCTAGGAAATGCAATTAACTTATTTAGAATTTTG
Organism: Aporophyla nigra; assembly: GCA_947507805.1. Lineage (NCBI taxonomy): Eukaryota > Metazoa > Arthropoda > Insecta > Lepidoptera > Noctuidae > Aporophyla > Aporophyla nigra. Next base: position 22,565,263 of record OX382297.1, on the reverse strand, counting down.
ATAGAGACATATTATGATGTTCTTGCTAAGTTAAATATTCTGTTTGTTTCAAAACTTGTGATAAACTGAATCGAATTTTAAATAGAGAACTGGTCCTACTGTTCTTTATCACTACTAATTTTTTATTATTTTTTATTGTATTTCACAAAACTGATGTACAATCACAAATACAATAAAATAGTTACAACATAATATTTTTTATTCACATTACTAGATGTGAATCTAGCATGCATATTTTAAAGCACTTATCATTAAAAAAAAAAAAACAAAAATAAACAAAACTTACAAATTGTTAACTTTTCCATAGAAAAAGAAAAGTTTAGAATAAATTAATATAAAAGGATATAAAAAAATACTTATACATTTAAGCCTAAAAGTTTAGTCCTAACTGAGGCTACAGAACCAGCAAAGATATTTACTTCTCCACGAATAGAGTTGGCAAGAGAAAGCATGCGGCAAATGGGTGAAGAATTCCCAATATTAGTTCTCACACTAATGACGATGAGTCCTTCGTTTTAGCCCACGAAATTCGAAATATCTTACGGTCAATGCACAATTTTACGGGCTTTCCACATTTAGTAACGCTAGAGTACTCTTTTGATTTCAAATAAAACACACAAATATTTATAGTTTCAAGAAAACAAAGAAATAAGACGTTCTAAAAAGAGATTATCTTTAGAAGTAAACCAGACACAAGCAAAACAACAAAGTTCTCTGCGAAGTATAAATTGCATTACTATTTCTTGAGAAGTTTACAATACAAAAACGCAACATAATCCTTTCATTTCTGTCTATAACTTGATTGAGAAACTAATCAGTCTATTTTTCTTTGCTACAAAGTAGAAATTATGGATTCTAATCACCACTTCAAACATTGAAAATGATATAAAGTAAACATGTTTCTCTACGTTGGTAATTAATCTTTGATAAATAATTTTGTTTTGATTTATCATCCCATCCAACCACGATTCAGTTGCGAACATGACCTCTAATGTTGTAATAAACACTTTAATTAATTTAGATATTTTTCATAATAGCTGCTTAATCGGTCTTTAAATAAACGAAATCTCAAAACTTTGGGTAGAGAACCCAGAGTCAGGGCGCCCTCTTTTTTGGGTCAAATGACAATAAATTATGAATATTAATTCATTCAAGAGAGAACTAAAAAAAATGCCAATTAGTAAGGAATATTATAATGTTACGGAGTTCTTGAATGACAAATTTTGATTGATCATAATTTAATATTGTGTTTTATTTTAGTTGAAGTAATTTTATTGTACTAAATATTTCAATTTTATTGTTTTAGTTATTTTAATTTTATTGTTTTAATTATTTTGAATTTCTACACTATATTTTTGTAATTGACTGTAATTATGTATTTGAATTGATTGAATTTTGACATTTATTTCCTACTATAACTATTTTGTACGCCGAATATGGCAAAACATGTTGAACCCGCTATTTTAAACCCTTCCATCCATATGTGCATATTTATGTATCATGTTACACATGTTTGTACAAATAAATATATCTTTATCTTTATCTATGATTTCTCCCGTTCTAGGCGGAGCAGGAGGGCGTGTCAGACTTTTACTGACTAAAACCCACCCGAGTTCCTTCAGTTGCCTGTGCCAGAGCCACGGTAACTCGTTTGGATATCTCCGCGACCCAAGCAGGCGTCGGCCCTAGGGAACCCCACGCCTTCAATTTCTGCTGACATCTCTTTGAGGAGTCAAGGTGCCCTGAACATCCTTTTAAAAGCTATCCAAATCTGATTTTCCAAAGTCGTCTAATTTCGGGAAAGCCCACAATGTCTTCATCAGATTTGCTTATTTAAATTCTTATGAGTTAGGAAGTACACGATCATACCAAAATCAACGGCTCTGTAGTGGAGCTATGCAAATTTGAAAGTGGACTCGGTGGTCACACGGCGCTCCTATCCAAACTAATAAGTGGTTAGCTTAGTTATCTTTGCCTCTTTTTTAGGGTTCCGCACCTCAAAAGGAAAAAGCGGAACCCTTATAGGATCACTTTGTTGTCCGTCCGTCCGTCCGTCTGTCAAGACTCTTTTTCTCAGGAACGCGGGAAGATATCAAGCTGAAATTCATATCAAATACTCAAGTCTACTGTCTCTTAGAGCTGTGAAAAAATCAAACTTCTAAGCTAACGCAATCAAAAGATATAGCCGTTTATGCTGCAAATTTCCGCAAATTTTCGAAACTCGCAAGGGAATCAAAACCTAAAGGGTACTTCCAGTCGATCTAGAATTTTGAAATTTGGTACGAAGCAACGTCTTATAGCACAGATAAAGGAAAAATTGCGAAAACCGTAAATTTTTAGTTACATCATATAATAAAATAAAATTTAAACTTTATACCTACAGGTTTGTACGGAACCCTCGGTGCGCGAGTCCGACTCGCACTTGGCCGGTTTTTTGAGTAATAAAATACAGGGGTCGACAAGTACTAAAATAAAACACAAAGCTTCACTTAATACTTTAGTTTGATCATTTATTTTTGCTGGCATCTTCCTTGAGGAGCTGGAAGATGTAAGAGAAGTCTTTCTGGCCGTATCCTCGGGACTGCACAATGCGGTACAGCTGCGTTGCCACGGCGCCGAGTGGGATGGGGGAGCGGATGCCGAGCGCCATTGTACTGGCTAGTTCCAAGTCCTGGGGAAGAAAAAATAGATTTTTTAACTCTAAATCATGCCAGTTTACCCTGATTTGTTAGTTAGTGGCGTAGTCGTACTCGCATGTGTCTTCAGATTTTTAAAGTTTTATGCAGGCAGGACACATCATTCTCCAAGCCTCTCCAACTATGTTGGGATCTGCTTCTAATCTAACTGAATGCAACTGGATACCAGTATTTTACATGGTATTGTACTGGGTAATACGATACCCATTGGTAAGACTGGTTATCAGACTTTCGAGAATCTGACGACCCGTAACGACCGTAAAAGAACCGCGAATAACAGCTGGGACGTGCTTTCCTGGGCAGAGAAGGGATCTTGACATGTAAAGATGGTCATTTACGGACCAACCACGGAAAGCGTTGCTTAACCTGCAACAGTTTTGTTCCGCCACTTCTTCTTCCCAGCTAAAGCACTAGGAAGTGTCGAAAGGCGGGCCTGTGGGGGACTGTCTTATGTAACTTTGACGTTCAAAAAATGCTGACTCTCAGTCTAGTTTGAATAAATGACTTTTGATTTTTTTGATTTTGCACCCTAATTGCGAAACGCATTTATCAGAATCTGAATGGGATTGAAGATTATGTCTAAACCATTGCGTCATTTGTTCGAATAAACTGTCGGCTCAGCAACATAAATAACGCAATGAATGTTTTTTAACTATGAATATTAAACCAATTCCTGCCGACAAAACGTTCCGCAATTACCTACCCCTCTGATGTATCGACCTGTTCAGCTGTTATTACATAATCACAAGCTGTTATGGAGGCAGAACTATTGTCATCAATATGGAATGAATCAAGACTCCGGAATGCTACTGACAAATTTTATTATGGACAAACCAGTCAGCAGTTACACTTACGAACAAAATAGCAGTCAAATACAAACTATATTTAACAAAATCTACATTTAGAACCCCTAGATCAGTGTTTCCCAAACATTGTTGTGCCATGGCCCAGTAATTTTCACACTGTTTCTTCGTGACCCACTTAATATTTTTAAACCCAAGCTGGTTCCATTAGGTACGTAAAATAATACACATTTATTAGTAGTAGTCAATAAATTTTAGTGCGAAGTATGGAGCTGCTGCTTATTTTTTACCAAAGAATACAAGTTCGCGGAAAATAACGAAAGTTTTATCCTAAGGTTTGTTTCTACTTCAAGTCGTTTACTATATTTATTTTTAAGGTAAACTAGTGTTGAAAACCCAGCTTCACATTGATAATTGACTGGCCTGTTAGTCTAGTGGTTAGTGACCCTGACTGCTAAGACTGAGGTCGTGGGTTCGATCCCCACCCAGGACAAATCTTTGTGTGATGAGCACAATCATATGTTCCGTGTCTGAGTGTAATTTATCTATAATATGTATGTATTTAGAATTATATAAGTATGTTTATCAGTTGTCTGGTTACCATAGTACAGGCTCTGCCTAGTTTGGGAATCAGATAACGTTGTGTTGATTATCCTAAGATATTATTATTATATATTATAATTATTTTTAAAACAAGGCGGGAATGTTGCGACCCAGTATTTTATTTTTTCGCAATCCGGCTAGTGGGAAACGCTGTCCTAGATGATCAGGACAACAAAACGCTCAAATATAACACATTGATATAATTATGACGTCAAGTTTCCGTGTTTACTCGTAAGGAATAGAAAAACAAGTTCTTATCTTATCAACTTACGTAGAGGATTAGAATTCAGTTGTTATTCAATAACCATGTGTACTAGAACTGAAACACAACATATTAGATTTATCAAGAAACTTTGGTCTTAAGATACGAAATGTATTTTCCGGTAAACAATATGCCTATGTAATGTTATGGCATTTCCACTTTTCCTCCAATCATCATCTGCCTAGCCTTATTCCCAACTAAGTTAGGGTCTTTTTTTTTTCTGGATGGGAAATCATCAAATGACTTCTCCCGCTCTGGGCGGAACAGAAGGGCGTGTCAGACTTTTACTGACTAATACCCACCCATGTTCCTTCAGTTGCCCATGTGCCAGGGTCACGGTATCTCTTTCGAATAATCTCGCGATCCTGGCAGGATGTTGGGGTCTTCCAGTCTTATCTGAAGCAGCTAAGCATTATTTTACATGGAGCGACTGCCTGTCTGACCTTCAAAACCCACTTTTCCCACAGTGTAGGAATCAAAATAATTTTGTTATTTAGCGATCTCTTGACAGCTCGAGCTTCACAAGAATAAATCATGCAATTAACAAACAAAAAACAACCGACTCCTTTTCCGAAGTCGTTGGCCAAAAACTAAAATACGGATCAAAAGACACCGACTTCCGAAATTAAAATTATTTTTCGCTTTGTAGTGTTTTTTTTTGCAAGTCAGTTGTATTTTTTTTTTTTGCATTACAGTTTTTGCCTCGTCAAGACTGACCAATGTGCACTGGACTTATTCTATCTTCTGACTTCTGACACCCTATAGAAGATAATAACCCCTTACCTTGACCATGAGTTCGTTCTTGAAACCACCGTCGTAATTCCTGCTGGAAGGTGCAGTGGCGACCAGGCCGGGTACTGGGCAGTACACTTCGGTAGACCACGAGCGAGCGGAGGAGTTGTTTAGCACATCCAGCAGCACTTGAGGATCTAGACCCATTCTGGAAAAGAAAATGAGTTGATAGAAAAAAGGATTGAAATGCAAGAACAGGAAAAACAAGAACAGGAATGCAGGACAGGCTTGTTGGTCTAGTGGTTAGTGACCCTGACTGCTATGCCGGAGGTCGTGGGTTCGATTCCCACCCAGGACAAATGTTTGTGTGATGAGCACGATCATTTGTTCTGTGTCTGGGTGTAATTTTATCTATAATATGTATGTATTTAGAAATATATAAGTACGTTTATCAGTTGTCTAGTACCCATAACACAAGCTCTGCTTAGCTTGGGACTAGATGGCGTTGTGTGATAGTTGTGGAATATTATTATTATTATTATTATTATTATATCAAGTTGTTGCGAGCCGTTGTCAAACAGTGGTAACCCAGTGGTATCGGCCCGAGTTACGAATTGTAAGTCGTGGCTTCGAACCCAGGTAGTTGTTTTACTTGGTATAATTATTTCATCACCACTGCTCTCAAAACGGTGAAGGAAAACATCGTGAAGAAACCGGTATATCCTAGAACCAAAAATTCGAAGACATGTGACATCTACCAACCCGCAATGGGCCCGCGTGGTAGATTATGGCCCACTCCGTCTTACCGAGAGGAGGCCTTTGTCCCAGTAGTGGGCACAATGTAGGCTGATCATGAAGTTGTTGGAAAACCAATAGTTTATTGGTAGCATAAGCATTATCAGCCTTTTATGTTCCCACCCCTGGGACATAAGCCTCTTCTCTGTGATAAGAAGAGTGCCCATCCATAACGCGTGCCCAATGCGGGTTGGTGTTTTTCACATGGAATCGAATTTAAGGTTCATGGGACATACTGTTTCCGCACGATGTTTTCCTACACCGCTTTGAGAGTAGTCATGATAAAATAATTTACACCAAATAAAGCGCCTGCTTGAGCGACTCGAAAAATCCTGCCTGCTGACTTCCTGCCAGGGTCGCGAGATTCGTTCAAAATAGATACTGTGGCCCTGGCATATGGGCAACTAAAGGAACACGGGTGGGTTTTAGTCAAAAAAAAAATCTGACACGCCCTTCCGCTCCACCCAGAGCGGGAGAAGTCATTTGATGATTTCCCATCCAAAAAAAAAATGCCTGCAGACTTTCTGTTAGTTAGATTCCAGGCTACTGAGGACTCTTAACCCGTCGAATACCGGAATTACGGACACAATTAAAAACCATTGTGTCTCGCGTGGATTCACGTTCACGGCATACAAAGATTAAATTCTTTGTTTGGTCTAGTTTGTACCGCATTCTTCCAGGTATTAATAAGTTTATTCGTTGCCCACATTCTAATAAGAAAGCAACCAGGGTCATATATCCAGTATGAGAGTTACAAGTTGGTCAAGACAATGTTTATGTTCTTTCAATCCAGAATTAGTCTTCCTACTGACAGATTATATGGGTAGTTCATATAATTGTTTTTATTTTTTTTGTTTTTATTTAACTGCTTTTGTTAATTTATTTTTATTTTCTTTTAATTTCATTTATTGTGTATATGTATCATTTGCATCGTTGTATATGTAAGCGGGCACGCCCTTTATGCGTGGAGGCTTTATTAAGGTTTTAAGTTCTGTTTACGATTTTGTTTTATTATTTATTTCAGCTTGAGTTTCGTTTTCAATGTTTTGTTGGTATATTGGCGTGTGCTAGCTGACATATGGCGAATAATGTATGTTTTGTTTTATAATATTAATAACTTACACAATATTGTACAGAATCAAGTTCTTCTAACTTAACAGACAGCAGTGCTGCTGGGGAGTTTGTTCCGCCACTTCTTCTTCCCAACTAAAGCACTAGGAAGTGTCGAACGGCGGGCGTTTTGGGGGGACTGTCTTATGTAACTTTGATGTTCAAAAAGTGCTGACTCTCAGCCTAGTTTGAAGAAATGACTTTTGATTTTGATTTTGGTACTTACTTAATTCCCATATGCATGCACTCAGCAGTGGCCATGCCAGTGATGCCCATGAGCATGTTGTTGGTCAGCTTGGCGACCTGGCCGGAGCCCACCTCTCCGCAGTGGAACTGCTTGGCACCCATCGCCTTGAGGAAAGGCAGAGACCGGTCAAAGTCCTCTTTGCGACCACCAGCCATGAAAGCTAGGGTTGCGTTTTGGGCGCCCATTACACCTGAAAATGGAGGATAGAGTTTTGTAGAGTATTTTTATGGTCATTTCATAGAAATATCGGAAGTTTTTAGATAAAAGCAATCATCATTGTGTGTTTTTTAGTTTCTACTCCTATGGTTAAATTTAGTGATTAGCTTCTGCCCGCGAGTCCATCTGCGTGAAATTTCTTCTTCCTCCGTTCCACCCGGTCACATCGCGTCGCCTGTTCACCCTATTACTTCGTTTTTTTTTAACGTTCTCTCTGACTTTTTTTTTTCTTTACGCAGTTCTGAAGGGACTAACGTAGTTTTAATAGTATACCTCAAGAATATGGCTATCAAATGCAAAACAATGTATTTCATATCCAACTGGAAGTTCCAGAGATTAGCGCGTTCAAACAAACTGTTAAGCTTTATTATTAGTGCAAATACAGGATTTTTTTTTAACCAGTGCGCAATTATTTTTTTTGTGGTGCAGTATCAGTAATTTCAACAACACAAACAAACACATTTCAATTATTTTCTCAATACTTTTTTTAAAATTATGCGACCTTAAATCAGTAAACTATGGACACCCTACATATTTCGTAATGTGAAATTGACAATAGTAATAGATCAATAACCGCGCGAGGGTGTAGTACTTCGAACTTCTTAGAATGTTGACCGATCGAACATTTAGTAGGTACTAATAGGCCAGTAACCGCGCGCCGGCGTAGGTACTTCGAACTTCTCCGAATTTTGACCGATCGAACAGCTGGGCGGTGGTTCACCTTCGCCGCCGCGGCGACGCCGCGCGCAAATTACCATAAAAACCAGCTTCAAAATAAACATCTTTCGTTAACGATAACTTAATTTTTTTGTACTAAGATATATCAAAATAAAATTTGCATGGTTATTATAACTCGTTTAAATTTAATTTGTTAAAATTTGCGCGCTGGATAAAAACTTATCCTGTATAGATAAGACTGGTTGAATAATATCTTATTTCTGGTTCCAATTCTGAATAATAGACTCGCTCCTTACTACATGGGACCTTAACATAATTAGCAAAATGTGGGTGCACACTCCTCTACCTAACCTTCCGGGAATTACTGGTTTTATAAATGAATGAGTCTGATCTGGTTGCAGTAGTTGTGTCAGGCAAAATATTTGGTGATCATTACGAAGTGTGTCTAATCCATTTTCGAGCCATTTAGGTTTGAAACCCGCGTGCCGTGGGGAACGAGTGCACATGGTTACTTCAACTTAATTTCTAAACGGCTGGTTGACACCTCCCGTGACCTAAGGGCTGGCTTTTATCTTGGCCAGAGTTTAAGCATTGCCATACAACGTGGCAATGACGCCATTCTCTGGAGAACTTAACTAGTCCCAGAAGAATTTTCCGACGCCATATTTAAGTTTGTTAATAGTTTTCGTTATATTTCATACATATTTTTAAATAGTTTGTTAGTTTATTTAGTGAAGTTTATCCAGGGTACATATTTTAATCCTCTTTAGTAAATAATTTACGAAGTTACTAACTTTATATATTAAGGATTATTAATTAAGGAACTTTTGTGTAAGTGATAGTTTTCCCATAGAAATAAATAAATAAATAAGTCCTAATTTAATACATCACGTAACATTCCTTAGTAACAAAGAGATTACTACAATTATTTGCGTTGGCGTGATAACAATGACTTTGGCTATGATTTCGTTATCTAATGATAAGCTCAATATGGCCACCTTTTGTGATATATTCTCATGCCAGGTGTTGCTATTAAGATAATTAATGTTACGCCCATTAGTTGATATGGCTATCTTGTTATTTGCTTGGTATAATCCATTGATAGTCTTACTACTAACTGTGATATTTTTTCTTTTGCACAACAACCTCTATTGTACCCTGATTTGTACTCGACTGATGGCACTAGCATAATTAGTCTATAGTGTACCCTCTTCAGGTCACGGATAACCTCTGTTAGAGGTGATTAAGCCATACTCCACACCACGCGGATCCAGTGCAGAGGGGTAATTGCGGAACTTTTTATCGGTAGGAATTGGTTTAAAATTCATAGTTAAACAACATTCATTGCGTTATTTACATTGCTGAGCCGACAATTTATTCGAACAAATGACGTAATGGTTTACAAATAATCTTCAATCCCATTCAGATTCTGATAAATTGTGCGTTTCGCAATTAGGGTGCTGGTTGGATGTCATGTATTTGAATGTTTGGTTCTAAGACATTATTTTTTTCTCACCATGTTTTCCTTCACCGTTTTGAGAGCAGTAGCGATGAAATCAAACATTCAAAGTGGCTGCCCTGCAATGGTACTAGGTTCGCATCCTATTACTTTTGACTTAAACATAACTTGCGAAATGTGGGTGTAATACACCTCTACCCAACAATTCAGGGAATGTATCGTGATGTTATGTTACGTTAATAACACAATCATAATGTGTTCGAGTTATATCTTCAGCACCCTAATTGCGAAACGCACAATTTTTCAGAATCTGAATGGGATTGAAGATTATTTCTAAACCATTGCGTCATTTGTTCGAATAAATTGTCGGCTCAGCAACGTAAATAACGCAATGAATGTTGTTTAACTATGAATATTAAACCAATTCCTACCGATAAAAAGTTTTCGCAATTACCCCTCTCTTTTTTATAATTAACTTCTGGAGCAGAATAAAATGCAGTTTTTGACGTCAAAATATAAATATAGTTTTAAGAATGAAAGTAGGATTTCAAGATAATTTTGATCCAGCTCGTTCCTTGCTGCCCTCTACCAGCATACTTAAGCCAACGCCCTGACCCTATAGGGGGTGCCTTGGCTGAAGACCTTAATGTATCGTGGTAGCTACAGGCAAATCCGGTAAAGCAGACAACAACCTCATAGCTTAATCTGCGAGATGTCTTTCCCAAAGTAAAAAAGTTTTTCAACGTTCCCAAAGCAATAAAGTGAGACAATTTAACAAGCAAATAATTAACTACTTTAATAAATACACATCCTCAGTCAAGGTTAACTGCTCTGATAAGGTTATCAGTACCACAGAAGTGATGCAACAAAAAGATTTGATAAACAAATCACGTTTGTCAATCTCGTTATTAAAGTAAATGTTATATTAATCGTTATCAAATTGACGATAAATATGGTGCGGTTCACGTTCTTATCTTCATTTAGAAAAACAGCAGGTAGCATACATCATGTTACTTAGGTACCAGTGGCGTGCATTGCAGGTAGGTAGGAGGGAAAATGGGTAGGGGAAATGAGGGTTCATCATAATCTGTCTAGCCTTTTCCCAACTATGTTGGGGTCAGCTTGCAGTCTAACCGGATGCAGCTGAGTACCAGTATATTACATGGAGCGACTGCCTATCTGACCTACACAACCCAGTTACTGGGTAATACGATACCCCTTGGTACGACTGGTTGTCAGACTTTCGGGCTTCTGACGATCCGTAACGACTGACGATCTACGAAAGACAGCCGGGACCAACGGCTTCCGAGGCATGGTCTTGGTATGTAAAGATGGTCACCCATCCACGGACCAATCGCGGCAACCGTAGCTTAACGTGAACGATCAACACCCGTCTGGCTGTTATTACTTAGCCACAAGCTCTTCGCGTGTGGGTTACTTTACGGAATGATAATAGTTAGTTTCGCAATAATTTCGGAACACACATTGAAATGTCATCGACAGAGTTATGATGTTTTTTTTTTTTGAGATTGGAAATCATCAAATGACTTCTCCCGCTCTGGGCGGAGCGGGAGGGCGTGTCAGACTTTTACTGACTAAAACCCACCCGTGTTCCTTCAGTTGCTTATATGCCAGGTTCACGGTAACTCTTTGGCAGAACGTTCCCACTGCTGTCGGTCTATTCTGTTAAAATCTCACCGTTAGAACTTGGTGAAGTGACCTAAAAGTGAGTTGTCGTTCCATCTGATGCTAAGGTTTGGCACTACTGACAGCTCATTTTAAGCTAATATATAATATAGTAATATATTTATTGGTTCATAAATGTTTTACAGTATTTAGATGTGACACTGGATCCCGCACTAGGATACCCTGTGTCGCAGGATCCAGTATCTTTCGACATTAATATGGATTTTGGTAAACCAAAGCAACGGTTTAGTAAATTTAACTAAAACTACAGACTAAAAGGTAATCAAAATGATATGTGCATGTGATTAGCATATGTACGAGTATGTGATGAGTGTTAATGTGAATGTGAAAAGTGTGTTTATGTGAAGAGTGTGTGTATATGTGAAGAGTGTGTGTATGTGAAGAGTGTGTGTATGTGAAGAGTGTGTGTATGTGAAGAGTGTATGTATGTGATAAGCGTGTGTATACACTACAGGTATACAGGCTCCCTCTCCGCGAGAATGGGTGGGGCATGCCCATATTATCTATCACGCGGGTGGGTTGGTAGATGTCACAGGTCTTCGAATTTTTGGTTCTACGATACGCCGGTTTCGTTTATGGCCTCCTTCATCTTTTTGTGAGAGTGAATGGACAGTATAGGCTAAACAAAAAAGAAATGAATTGTTACCTCCAGAAACAGGTGCGTCTGTGAAGCCCTTGCCACTCTCGAGAGCAACGGGGAAAATCTCTTTGGGCACATTGGGGTCAACTGTGCTGGAGTCAATGAGGAGCGCTCCTTTACGGGCCTGGAAACAACAAAAAACATGTTAATTTCTATAGTTTTCACACTTCGGGCATCCAAACGTTTGATTCTGGGCATTATTTGGTGAAAACGTTTGAGTGAACCGCCCTTTAGCTTACAATGGAATTTTCTCAACCACTTTCATGCTCACTTTCAGTGATTGCTAATGCTCTAGGCGTGAAAATATGAACACACCTAAAGAGTAAACGTGGTAACGTATTCCTTGGCGTTCATTCGATACAAATATATTACTCTGTTATCTCACTGTGTAACTTAGAGCAAATATGTTTTTACAATATAAGGTATATCTGCCACTGCCATGTCCCTATGCCTTTTTTTTAAAGCAAATATACGAACATGAATACGTTATGACATATGGAGCTGAAACATGGACACTCACGGTACGTCTGCTCCATAAACTCAAGGTCGCTCAGCGAGCTATGGAAAGAGCTATACTTGGAGTATCTCTGAGGGACAGAATCCGGAATGAGGTGATCCAGCAGAGAACCAAAGTTATCGACATAGCTTACAGATTAAGCAAGCTGAAGGGGCAATGGACAGACCATATAAGCCGTAGAACAAATAACCGCTGGGGTACACATATTCTTGAGTGGAGACCACGAATCGGCAAACGAAAGAAAGGACGTCGTCAGGCTATGTGGAAAGACAATATTCGCAGGATGGCTGGTAGCAGCTGGATGAGAGTTGCTGAGAATCGAGCAGAAAGTCGTGAAATTGGAGAAGCCTATGTCTAGCAGTGGACTGCTATAGGCTGGTGATGGTACGAACATGGCCGTGGTAGATATAGATTGCATTGTAAGAAATATTTGCCTAAACTCATTACCTAGCCAGGAATAAAACAGAAAACGTTTCTTTTGAATGAACGCCAATGGCCCCATGACCGCGATTCCACTTAAAGCAATCCACACTATCCACACTATATAACATTATAAATGCAAAAGTAACTCTGTCTATCTGTCTGTCTGTCTGTCTCGCTTTCCTGTCAAAACTGCTGAACCGATTTAAATGAAATTTGGTACACAGATAGGTTAGGGCCTGAGTAAGGACATAGGGTACTTTTTATCCCGGTAGTACGTTCCTGCGGGATATTTTCCGACCTCCACGCGGGCGAAGCCGCTGGCAAAAGCTAGTGGATAAATAAATCAAGACTGCCTTTCACGATACCATCACAACAAAACGATGTGGTCTGTCGAAGACCCAAAAGTTAAGCCATAAAGACCGAATAGTTCTTAAACATGAGCTCTTACAACTGAATGACAAAGTTGTTTTCTCTCTAAAGTTCATCTTTTTGACTTGCTTGATGTTCCAAGTGAAGTAAGTACTGTTTGTCAAAAGTTTAATAACTTAGGAAAGTTGCATTGTGTGACTTTGTAACTTAGCACCACAAGAAGTTATATTTCCGTAAATATCAAATAACTTGACCGCAGGTAAGTTTAACGTGATCTCGACTTTCACTGAAGGAAATATTATATTTCCTCAATGCTCCGTTTTCTATAAACTTTGCGCGCAGTGTCGTAAGAAATGTAGTGACGTTCAAGATAATAGTTCTAGTTAATTAAGTATACTATAGTTAATTATACTGCATATTCCCTGGGACTCAGGCTTCTTTTCTGTGAGAGGGAATGGGCCATAATCATCGACGCAGGCCCAGTTCAAATAGTTGGATCTTACATGTCTTTGATTTTTTGGTGCCAAGTTAAGTTCAAACTACCTACAACTCGGCTGGTTACCACTTGGCCACCACTACTGTCCTCGCGCTCTCGCCGACATAGAATCTAGAATCATAGAAATACATTCCCTCTAAAATGAAGCTAATACTCACATGTTTAACCACACCATCTTTGCCAAGGTACGCGTCCAGTACGACCTTGTTGCTAGGCAGGATGGAAACCACGACATCAGCGCCTTCTACAGCCGCGGCGATAGAGGAAGCTTCAGTGATGCCGTTCTTGGCGGCTGCTGTTAGAGCCTCCTTGGATGGATCGTAGCCACGGACTGCGAAACCCTGGAAAGAATGGTAAATATTTATAAATAAGAATACAGAAATTCAGAATCTACTGATTGGGAAAAGACGCCGGCTCCTGTAACACATTGTTTATAGCTATACATTTACTGTTTTTTGCTTATAAATAATTTAATATTATTTTAGAACTAGCGTAACATCATGTCACATCGCATCGAATCGCCTACCTGTGCGAATACTTCGTATTCTTGACTTTTTTATTTATGCTCGGCTTACGGTTGTACAACCATCCTCGATAAATAGGCTATCCAACACTTTAATATTTTTCAATTCGAACCAGTAGCTCCTGAGATTAGTGCGTTAAACCAAATAAACTCATCAACTATAAAAAACAGTATAAATTAAGGAACGTGGGATCTTTAAAAGGTTTTTCATTCTATTCCACGCTAAATACCATACACTGCTGTCGTTTTTTCGGGAAAGACCTGGCATGATGTTGCCCTGAGTGCTGATGCCGGTATGACCCAGGTAGCTACGTGGTTAAACGATAACTTGTTAACTTTTAATACAGCGAAAACAAATTATATTTGCTTTAGTATTTCCAATCGTTCCCGGCCTAGTAAAGAACTTAAGCTAAGAGTAGATACCTGTGACGGTTCGAATAACTGTTTATGCCCAACATTAGAAAAGGTATCACAAACTAAATATCTAGGTGTTATCGTTGACCAAAAACTATCCTGGTACCCCCATCTCGAGCAAGTAAACTCAAGAATAAGACAACTGAGCTGGATTTTTAAAACGTTAAGGCATATTGCTCCAAAGAATGTAATCACTAATTCGAATACCCCCAGACGCCTCCTTAATGAAATATACATAGCTTTGGTGCAATCTGTCTTGACGTACTGCATTCCCATTTGGGGAGGAGCAGCAAAAACCAAATTTATTGACCTTGAGCGGGGACAACGTGCATTTATCAAGTTAATGTATTTTAAAAACACTCGATTTCCTACACTAAGTCTTTACCAAATTAGCGACTTACTGTCTGTGAGAAAACTATATATTATTAAAACACACAAATCCCTTCCTTATGACCCCAGACTAAACTTAAAAAGAAGAAAAGATCTAGCAGCAGTTGTTCCTCAAACTAAAACTAAATTTGCCAGCATCCAATACAAAAAGCGCTCTGCCCAGCTTTACAACAGATGTAATAGAGAAACTAACATACACATTAAAAAAGGCATGAATGCAAAAAAATACTAACTGAATGGATTAAACCACTTAGTTATGAAGACACAGAGGCTTTGTTGTTATATAAATACACACCATCATTGCCCTCACGCTCACACACACACAACACACATAGTTTCACACATGTACACAACTCACATACATCCTCACTCACACAACTCACATACATCCTCTCTCACACACAATCCCAGTCTTACAAGCACTGCATACCGTTTAATACATTTAATGTATCATAGGGTTATTTCTCTTGTATAAATTGGAAGTAGAAATAAACAAGTATTTTATAAATACTAATAATGTATGGAAGAGCGGAGTCTCCTAATACAGGCTTTATACGCTTAAAAGGAGGCTCCAATCACCACTGATGTAAAAAAACTTGTTAATTCGAATAAACCTTTTTCATTTCATTTTCATTTCAAATACCAATATTAGTGTGTCAATGTAACACACACTCTTGCGAAAACTTAAACATTTCAAGTCCCTTATTCGATATATTCCTCGAATGACTACATCGCCCAACGTTCATTAATACGACTAATGGACAAGGAATAAAAAAGAATACCACAGTCTACAAATATTCATAACGTAGCTACTGGTTCGCCGACCAAATAAAACTAATTGGTACCTATGCTTTTGCTTTGCCGTTCACCATTTTCAGCGGGCTAAAATTTCGCTTCATTTGTCAAAGAAGTTTTCGTTGAAATCATAAACATAAACTTGGATGTATCAATGTTTGGCGTAGTTTGGATTTTTAGTTTACCTACCGAATGGTGTTTTAATGTTTGAGTAACGTACGGGTCTATTTATTACGGTTACAACGAGGTAAATGACGCGACGCCTGGAAGACGTAAAAATTTTAAATGATAAAATAATCTTTGTGATAAAATCACAGACCGTGGCCTTGGCATAGGCAACTGAAGGAACACTCATGGGTTTTAGTCAGTTAAAGTCTGACACGCCCTGCCGCTCCACCCTGAACTGGAGACGTCATTTGATGACCTCCCATAAAAAAATAAAAAAAATTATTCGAAATTGACATTTGAGGAATAACGATTTAATTGATATCTGAAGAAAAGACTGTTTTAATAAAATACACTTTTTACAAATCAATAGTTTCTCCATTACACCCTGGACCACACACCCAGTAGACCAAAAACACAATGAATTCAATGTTACCGATATAGAACTTTCGATTAGCCATTGGGAAATAGGCATATTATTATAACAAGACGTCTCGGTTCCAACCCAAATCACCGAACGAAAGGACATGTTGAAACTTATTGATAAAATACTTATTCAACATGATTTACCTAAAATATGGCTTATACTGAGATTTTCATTCATCGAACTTGACGAGGCGAAAAGAATTTGGTTCTGTTATACAGCTACTAGCTTTTGTCAGCGGATTCGGCCACGTGGAGGTCGGAAATTGTCCCACGAGATCGTACTATCCGGATAAAAGTATCCTATGTGTTAATTCAGGTTTTAAACTTTCCGTGTGCCAAATACATTACAATCCTTTTGGCCGTTTTTGCGTGATTGAGTAACAAACAAACTTTAACATTTAATTTGAGTAGGATAGTAAGATTCGGATATGAATCAACCCCTTTTGTTTTTTTTTTTTCTGGGTGGGAAATTATCAAATTACTTATATGTACGTCACCGAACACGTAAGTTCGGTGTTTGCCACGAATGCTTGAAGAGAGTGAGTGATGCAAGTATAGAAGAGTGAGGGAGATGACAGCCAAATTTTTTTTTTTTGGGGGTATTCATCCAATGACGTCTCACGCTCTGAGTGGAGGGGGGGACTTGTGAGACTAAATCCCACCTGTGTTCCTTCAGTTGCCTGTGCCAGGACCATGGTAACTCTGTCGTAAAAATTCACGGCCCTGGCAGAAAGAATAGACTCCTGAGTCGTAGAAGATATACCTATAGAGGATCGTGTCACGGTGGTTATGCCAGTCAAAGTCGTACAAAAGAACCAATTCTCAGCGTTGTATCTTGTCATCTATGGCCCCTATTCTAGTCACCCTGCGGGACTAACCAGGAATATTTTAACAATAAAATAACAACGCAACAACCCACGGTTTTGCATCTAGATAAAAAACCCAGGTGACTCTAAAACACATTAACACAATTCCCTTAAAAATACAAGCCCAATGAAGGTCTTAAAATCCCTTTCAGAATTAAAAGGGCGTGACCTTAAATCGAACTGTTCAGTGCAAATCCCGTCGAACCTTCAAATGGTTTACGTAAAAAGCAGCCATCTACATAACTTAGCATAATCTTCGAATCAACTGAAAGGATTTTAATTTTAAATTACAGTTAATGTACCATTAAAGTGGAGGGAGATTTTGTCTTCTTTTTTCGGCACTTATTGGAAATTCACTTTGTGGCTGGTCTGTCAATTGATAAATCGGTAATGTATTGGTGAATATTTATGACTTCATTTATATTGCGTTCTATGAATTATGATTCTAGGTAAGCATTTGGTTGGTTAGATTTTTAAGTACAGCCTGATTTCATAGCAATATCAGCCTAAAGGAGAACATATGTGGCGTTCCGCGCATAAAGGTACCAGATGTCGGCATTTAGTTTCCGAGTTATTTGCGTTTTTGTAACATCGCGCATCGGGTGAAAATATGGCATTTTGTGATTTTTACTGATTATTGTTCTAGCTACAATCTGATACAATAACATCTACAGACAACATTTCTAAGCACATTTTTTTTTAAAGGAAATATTTAGTGAAACGGTACCAGAATGATGTCGGTAGGTCTTATAAAATGTCGATAATTATTTTCATAATTATTATGTTAAGTTTTTGAATTTTAATACTATTTGTATATTGGCAGTACAGTATCGGGTATGTTAGTGACACATTGATGCATATAATGTGTTGGGATCTATGTGGAAAAATCTATGTAACAAACAAGTAGAACATTGTTTTTTTGTAACTTTAACTTTCAAACTTCATTTACTCGAAACTAATTTTTTCAGAATTTTACTTTGGATGTCCGTTACAAAAAAAGTATAAGGATTTTTTTTTTGTAATCAGTATAATAAAGATACTCTTAATATAATATAATATAATATTTCACAACTATCACACAACGCCATCTAATCCCAAGCTAAGCAGAGCTTGTGTTATGGGTACTAGACAACTGATAAACATACTTATATATTTCTAAATACATACATATTATAGATAAATTACACCCAGACACAGAACAAATGATTGTGCTCATCACACAAACATTTGTCCTGGGTGGGAATCGAACCCACGACCTCCGGCATAGCAGTTAGGGTCACTAACCACTAGACAGTGCAGAAATTGTAACCATGAATGAATTCATGGTTACAATTTGTGCACTGGATATCATTGCATATCATTCTAGACCCCCCAGTGTAGAAAATTTTCGTCGGGTATTAAAATAAAAATCAGCTGTTCCATATATTTTGACCCTGTAGGTATTGCATTTTTCTATGAAACAGCAGATTTTTTTTTTTTTTGTAAAACCGACGAAAAATTTCTGCGCAAGGGGGTCTAGAATGATATGCTGAATTCATGGTTACAGTTTGCGCACTGGATAAAAACTTATCCTGTATAATCTATCTTTATCAAATTGATGTCTCCATCAAAATATTTCCTTTGACCGCCGTCTAATCAAATCAATCAAGATATCGTACATATAACATATTTCTTCAGAAACATCAACTATACCCTCGACAAAATCCTGCTAATCAAGTATTCCGAGAGCAAGATATCGTGATCGAGCTTATCATAAGCTCTCATTCAAATATCTTCGCTCCCTCTTACACCATTTACGTTATACCCAAGTGTGAGTGAGATAGTTATTCGGGCACTCGGTCAGTACAGTGGAGTACAGTTGAATGTGTTAGGGTCAATGTCAATGTGTTAAATAAAACAACGAATCATTTAACGTATGCGTGACGTCACGTTATTAAGTTGTTTGTGGAAACAATTTCTTGTATGGATGTAGGTGTGTGTGTGCGTGTGTGTGTTTCTTTTGGTTGATTTGTTTCTTCTAGTGATAGAAATTAGGTGGGAATGTCGATATTGTTTTATTTACCTATCGTTTTTTAATTACAACCATAAAAATGGCGTAGAGTATAAATGAAATGAAATGTTTATTTCTGTAGATCTTATAAGACGCTTTTTTTTACACGTCACCATTTTTAGGGTTCCGTTGCCAAATGGCAAAAAACGGAACCCTTATAGATTCGTCATGTCTGTCTGTCTGTCTGTCCGAGTATGTCACAGCCACTTTTTTCTGAAACTATAAGAGCTATGCTATTGAAACTTGGTAAGTAGATGTATTCTGTGAACCGCATTAAGATTTTCACACAAAAATAGAAAAAAAAAACAATAATATTTGGGGCTCCCCATACATAGAACTGAAACTCAAAAAAAAAAAAATCATCAAACCCATATGTGTGTGGAATCTATGGATAGGTCTTCAAAAATGATATTGAGGTTTCTAATATCATTTTTTTCTAAACTGAATAGTTTGCGCGAGAGACACTTCCAAAGTGGTAAAATGTGTGTCCCCCCCCCCGTAACTTCTAAAATAAAAGAATGATAAAACTAAAAAAAAAAAATGTTGTACATTACCATGTAAACTTCCACTGAAAATTGGTTTGAACGAGATCTAGTAAGTAGTTTTTTTTTAATACGTCATAAATCGTAAACCACAATTTACCTTTCATTCAGTCAACTCAAATATAAAAATTAAAAAAAAAACATTTAATTTCATAAACATAAACCTTATGCATAAACCGTGAATTCCTGCAGGTTTGTACGGAACCCTCGGTGCGCGAGTCCGACTCGCACTTGGCCAGTTTTTGGTCAATGTTTTTTTTAAACTAGATAGCGCCGGCATTTCCTAAACAAGCTCAGAGATCATAGTCTCTTTTAAAGTCCAACCATTATATTATTAGACTTTTATGTGAGTCTAACAATGCAGGGCAATGTCTGGAGGAGCCTTTTGAAGAAAGAGCCATTGCAGCTTTGAGCTGACCTGTCCCAACAGACGGCATGTATGTATCAGTCATCGTGTAGCTCAACCCTATTTTAGGGAGCTCAACGACCCGTCACAAGACGCTACCAGATCTGCAGGACATTTGCGTAGGCATAGGCAGTGGCGTAGGCATTTGCGTAATATACAAAGGGGTAACTGCGTAATATACTATCAGTAGGATTCGCTTTAATTTTGATAGGTCATCATGGCGTTGTTTACGTTGCTAAGCAAACAATTTTTTCAAAATTTTCTTTTGCGATATATTTCTTTTCTTTTCTTTAAAAGATGGATTAGCAATAATCTTCAAAATGATTCAGATTCTGATTAAAAGTGTATTACGTAATTAGGGTGCTGATTGTTCAAAGTAAAGATTCAAATAGTCAAGTACTTATTTTAAAATACCAATTTTTGCAAAAGTATCTTTCTATGGCGACACTTAAGACAATTATATCAATCGCTATAATACAATTCCCAAATTATAGAATAACTAGCTTTTGCCACCGGCTTCGCCCGCGTCGAAGTCGGAAATTTTTCCGCAGGAACATACTACTGAGATAAAATGTACCCTATGTGTTATTCCAGGTTATAAAGTATTTGTGTGCCAAATTTCATCCAAATCGGATCAGGAGTTTTTGCGTGAAAGAGGAACAAACATCCATACATCCATACATACAAACTTTCGCGTTTATAATATTAGTAGGATTAAGTAGGATTTGGGAATTGTGTACCTAATATAGTTTCAAGACTTAAATATTTTAGTTCTCTTTTAGTCTTATCAGAGGTTATCAACTGATTTAAAGATCAGATATATTCCGTGTGGTGACGGATGTAAGGAATAGCACCATCCCATTTCTTCACGTGGGTGTCGTAAGAGGCGACTTAGAGACTTAATAGAGAATGGGCAGCAGCGTTATCTATGCATTTTATTATTACTATATATTTTTTTAATTTATTACATTGTATTTATAATTTTAATTTTGTTGTCTAATATGGGTTATGTTACCTGCAATAAACGAATTTTATTTTTTATTTAATTACCATCATACTGCGATCGCCAGCGCTTGCCAAGCGTGGCGATTACGGCAAATAGAGATAGAGGCCTGATATTACACGGAATCTTAATATTATATAGGTTTAAAAGCTAAGCAAGTATTGCAATAAGTCAAAACATCACTATTGTGTCAATTCTCAATTCTTTATTGAGAATTAAGAATTGACACAATAGCGATATTTTGTGTAATTGCCATTAACAGATAGATCTGAGAATCTATTTTGTTGACTATACAGTCAACAAAACAGATAAGTATTAAGTAAACAGGCAGCTAACTTAATACTATAACTAGGTACTTTGTAGATCATGTTATAAGTGTATTTTTAACCGACTTCAAAAAGGAGGAGGTTATCAATTCGGATGTTTATATGTTTTTTTTTTTTTTATGTATGTGTGGCCATAACTCCGTCATATATAGACGGATTTGCAAAATTCTTTTTTTGTTCGAAAGGGGTTTATTCCGAAATGGTCCCATATAATTTTCATATAGATCTGATGATGAGTTCGGGAGACAGACACCGGAACTCTTTAAAAAATGACAGGAAATCAACCGCGATTTCTGCTATCGCATAAATATGCATTGTTTGTTTGGAATCAGTGCAGGGTGAATACCACAACTAAAAATTTAAAAATAAAAACTTTTTTGCAAAAAAAAACAACCGACTTCCTTAAAAACACTACAAAGTGAAAAATAACTTTAATTTCGGAAGTCGGTGGCAAAAAAACCATAAATACAGATCCTAAGACACCGACTACCGAAATTAAAGTTATTTTTCACTTTGTAGTGTTTTTAAGGAAGTCGGTTGTTTTTTTTTGCAAAAAAGTTTTTTATACTAAGTCTTTAAGAGTGCACGATTATTGCTTGCTTGTATACGATAGATTTCGCGTAACATCCCGATTTTTTGGCAGAAATTAAATCAGTCCGTTGGCTCAATCCCGCTTTTCGAGGATTGCTCGGCTTGCTTGTGGTTGTTATGAGTATGGTAAAGCAACGTTTTTTTCTTAAAAATTAAAATATATTTTCTAAATATAATCCCGCTTTTTCACTCAAACGGTTGGATAATACCGCTATGCCCGAAAAAAAATATGGCAACGCTGCTGTATACTTTACTTACTTTTTTGTTAACTGTACCCATGGTTATAGTGACCAACACTCGAGTCTATCTAAAGAATTCTTTTATTTTGTACAGTCGTACCTACTATGTGCTCTACTTCGATTTTACACACGCCTGTACAAGCTGTGTACCGGGTTTTATCGGTAAAAGTAACTAAATTCTATACAAACTTTCATTCCCTATTTAACCCTTTTAGGGGATAATTTCAAACGCCTGCCTGAGTGCTCACCAATGTGGTATAAGAAACTCTTGTGCAAAATGTCATGACATTACGCATAGCCTGAACTACTATATACACTAGAACAGCGCAAACTTTTTTGTTGACTGAACCCTTTCGGAGGGCGAAATATTTGACGGAGCCCTAAAATAAATTAAAATTTGTTCGGTATTTTGTTTCTGTAGCTGCATAGGTCGAAAATCCTGTTTCGCACAAGTATTTATTTATTTATTTATTTATTTATTTAACCATTTATGCACACATATAAATAGACAAGAAGAAAGGAACAGAAAAATATGTACAAAGGTAATGCTTATTTCTATAGAAATCTCTTCCAGCATACCTGCAATAGGAGAGAATATACAAAGAGATGTAGACAACGTGTGTAATAGTAGAAGAAAAATAATACTATAATTTAAATATAAACATACAAAATAAAAATATACATACATACAAACATACATAAATACTTCTAGAATAAATATCACTAAATATATATTATACTAATAATGTAATTGAAATAAAAACATTCATGAGCAATTATGACAAAGTGGAGAGATAGTGTTCTTTCACTCTTCTTTTAAATACAGCAATAGTAGGGCAGTTCCTTATGTCAGGCGGAAGTGCATTCCATAACCGAACCGCATGCACGGTGAAGGAGTAGGAGTAGAAGTCGGTTGAGTGGGGAGGGAACTTGAGGAGACTTCTAAGATGCGACCTGCAAGGTACATCTAAAGGACGGGCGTAGGAGAAGCGTTCCCGCAAATAGGATGGGGTCTTAGGGTTGTGGAGAATGTTAAATAACAGACACAATATCCGAGAGTTCCTGCGAAGTCGAATAGGGAGCCACTTGAGAACTTTGCGAAAGTTAGAAACGTGATCATATTTTTTAAGATTAAAAACAAAACGAATGCAGATATTTTGCAAACGCTCAAGTTTATTTAAAAGCTCCTCGGTGGCATCCAAATAACAGGCATCAGCGTAGTCAATAATGGGCTGAATAAGAGTTTGCGCAAGGGAAATTTTGGTTTTGAAGGGCAGAAAGCTCTGGAGGCATTTCAATGAATGAAACGTGAAGTGCACTCTGCGACTGACTTGAGCAACTTGGGCACTCCACGATAAGTAAGAGTCCATGGTCACCCCCAGATTCTTAACCGTTTTCGCGTATTCTATCTGAACTCCGTTCAGACAGAGTGGAGACAGCGACGCAGCATTGAGCCTATTCCGCATATATCTGCCGCCGATAATTATGGCCTGGGATTTCTTAGGGTTGATCAGCAGTCCAAAAGACCGCGACCACTCACTAATTACATCCAGGTCTCTGTTCATGGCAGATACAGCGGCATCCGCATCTTGCGCCAAAAAGTGAGTGTAAAGCTGCAGATCGTCGGCGTAGAGATGGAAGTGAGAAGAGATGAGTCTGGTGACAGAGTTAATAAAAATAGAAAAGAGGAGGGGAGAGAGAACGCCACCCTGAGGCACACCCGCAGCAAGAGAGCACCAGTCAGAAGAAGACTTTTCGAGACAAACCCGCTGCGAGCGGCCCTTAAGATAAGTGTCGAACCACCCAATAGTAGAAGAAGAGAAATTGAGAGATTTAAGGATCGCAAGAAGGATGTCGAAGTCAACAGAATTAAAGGCACTGCTAAAGTCCAGAAGTACAAGTAAGGTGAGAGATTTGTGGTCCATAGCCCAGCGGATGTCATCAGTAACCTTTAAAAGAGTCGTTACTGTGCTATGACCAGGTCGAAAACCAGATTGAAAAGGACTAAGAACGTCATTAGAAGATAAAAAAGCAGAAAGTTGCTGATAAACAATGTGCTCAAGAATCTTAGAGAGAAATGGTAAGATAGAAATGGGTCGGAAATCGGTTGCTGAAACGGGGTTTGAAATTTTAGGTAAGGGGATAATATGGGCTTGTTTCCAAGCATCAGGAAAAGTACAAGAAAACAAGGAGAAATTAAAAATATGGCTCAAAACAGGAAGTACAGTGGGGAGGATAGGAGAAATCATTCTTGAACAAAGATTATCATTACCAACTGCTGTAGAAGAGATAGCACTAATAGATTTTTTAACCTCACTTTCATCTACAGGCCTGAATTCGAAAGAAGGAGACTGCGGCGCTGGCATACAGGAGAGTTTATTTAAAGTAGCTGATTTGACGTGAGGATCCAACGTAACAGGGGGATGTGAGAAATAATTGTTCAGAGCACCCACGTCAGTGTCGTTACTGGAAATAACTGGAGACTTACCAATGC
Organism: Aporophyla nigra; assembly: GCA_947507805.1. NCBI lineage: Eukaryota > Metazoa > Arthropoda > Insecta > Lepidoptera > Noctuidae > Aporophyla > Aporophyla nigra. The sequence goes on along the minus strand of OX382297.1, from coordinate 22,540,280 downwards.
CGACAGTTTTTAAAAATTTCCAGACCTCTGTAGAGTTACGATTGTCAAGAGAATTGTGAAAGTAGCGTTTCTTTGCATCTCTACACATACGACTACAACGATTACGCAGTATCTTGAACGCATGCAAGTTAAGCTCGGAAGGACAGCGTTTCCACCTCCTTTTGGCTCTGTCCCTTCTTGCCATCACCTCCTTGATGGCCGGAGTGAGCCAGGGAGCCGGGACATATTTTACTTTAACTCGACGAGTGGGGGCATGACGATCGTATAAGCTGAGAATTTTGCTATTGAATATGTGAACCATGTCATTAACACAAGTGCTCTCCAAGATGGCCGTCCAGTCGATACTACCAGCATCGCGTAGCAATGCCTCCGAGTCTATGCCCTTATAGTTCCTAAGGTAAAAATATTGCGGCTTACGCTTGGGAGGGCGAATCTTGTAGGACATAAAAATGAGGTCGTGATAGGAAAAACAAGCAGTAAGTTGTCCGTGGATAGATACATTATGGGGATTAGAGACAATCATCAAATCCAGAAGAGAAGGGGTGCAGTTAGGGAAGTGATGAGTAGCAGAAAGAGGCAGAATACTAAGATTAAAAGAAGATATTAGAGATTGAAGTTTGAGAGTACGACTGTCGTTTTTAAGAAGGCAGGTATTAAAGTCGCCCATCAAGACTACGTGGTCATAGGAGGGACAGAAATCATTTAAAAGCGAATCAAAAGAATCAAAGTAATCAATACTGAGATTAGGACTGTACACCACTCCAAGGAGCATTTTAACATGATGCAGAGAAATTTCAAGAAATAGATGCTCCGCTGACCCGGAATAGGAAGATGGTGATGTACTGATAATCTTATAGGGGATATCACTACGCAAGTAAATGGCTACACCACCACCCCCCTTCCCGGTTCTATCGTTACGGATAAGAACAAAGCCAGGAAGGGCATAGTGAATAGATAAAAGAGAGGGCTTGAGGAAGGACTCCGAGATCAGCAAAGCATCTATATGTGCACAGTTAATGGAAGCCAGAAGATCAGAAAAATGGCACGGAACACTCTGGGCATTGATGTGGGCTATGTTGAGGTTGTTGGGAAGGTGGGTAAGTAAAGAGGAAATCTGATCGCCAAGAGTAACAGGGGAGGAAGAATCACTCGCCGCACTCAGGAAATTGCTAGAAGAGGAAGAACAGGAGAAGAAATCATCATCAATGTCCGCATCGAACATAATTTGCAAAAATAATAATAATATGTATATGAATAAATTAACGACTAAAAATAATACCAATAAAATAAATAGTTAACAATATCAAAAACTACTAATCTACATAAAAACAAAACAATATTACTAATTATTAAATACGCTCAACTAATAAAAGCACCTATTCGCTGTTGTTGGTAGAGATTTTCACATACCGTTTATATAAACTAAGAATGAACATTACAATGTGAATGGAATAAATCAAGACATAAAATATTATGTTAACAAGAGACACAGAAGGTACTTAATCAACAAAAAAAAAAAAAAAACAAATATTAAAAGCTAACTAACGGTTATATCAACCACAACATTTAGAAACATACTATAACAAAAGGATAGTGAAACGAAACGTAACGTCATTACGAACAAAAAAGTACACTGACAGGCGTCATACGTCACGTCACATTTGACATTAACAGAAAAATATTAACATTTATGTACCGGCAAACTACATGAAGATTTTAGCAAAGAATAACTACAAATAAATACTGTGGGTAAATTAACAAAAAGGAAATAATAATCTAAAGTGTACCGACACCGCACGATTGTAACACAAAACAGTCAAAGTAAAGCGTGAATGAGGAACAATATTATAAAAAATAAGAAAACTTAGCGGCGAGCCTTCCTCACAATTTTTCGTTTGGGGGTTGCTGTTACAGGCGATGTAGATGCCGCGATAGACGAGGTAGAGGCAACCGGCACGGGATCATCAGGGACAGTAGCACTGGCTGGAGTCGGGAATAGCGCGATTAATGAATTTAGCTCACCCATAGATGCTATCTTCCGGCGAGACTTGTCTGGTGTCAAGACAATAACTCTTCCCTCTGCAGACCAGCAGCAATTAATGCTAAAGTGCTTGCGAGCCGCTATAAATAACTGGTGCCGTGTTTTAGTCAGGAACTCTGAAATGGTGATGCCACTGCCCTTCAGTGTAGTTTTACTATCCCAAACTAACCGACGATGCTCCATTCCATTGAATCGAACCAGCACAGGTCTAGTTTTACCCTGGGGGGCTCCTAGTCTGTGGCATACGTCCAAATGATCCAATTTAAAGTTGTCAATCATCAGCTGTTTGGAAATTATTTGAAGAATTGAATCACCCAGCTTTTCATTATGTGTCTCAGCAATACCGTGAAACAGCAGGATTTTTCTTCGCATCACAGTCTCATGTGCGTCTAGACTCAATGTCAGGAGTTCGATCTGTGTTTTAAAGTGAGATAAAGTTTTGCAGACAAATGATTTAAAATCAGAAAAGTCCAGGGACAGTGCAGCAAGATCTGAGTGGGCAGGGTCAGTTCCAGCTGTAGCTCTCTGCAGCTTATCTTCATACTCACGCATGCGGGAGCTAAACAGCTTCTCCAGTTCTTCCATACTGTTCACAAGCTGACTGTCCATAGTTAGTTGGAATATTTTGAGTGTTGTGGTTGTTGAAGAGTGAAAGTGAAAGGAAAGTTTCAAGCGAAGGTGGGTTTAAAAGTTAATTAGCACATAAATATAGTTAAAAAGAACAAATAACTATTTTAAAATAAATATTATTTAAGGAAGCTACAAAATTATGTGTTTCTGACAGGCCTACCCACGTAGGAAAAAAGTATGTTGTTGGGAACTGTGAAAAATATTCATCACGGATTCCGCACCAAAAATCATTGAGAGGCATCGTTTTGAACAGTGACTCCATACTGGTGCCTGATGACATTTCTAAAACGATCTATATGCGTCGGTTGACAAACTTGCGGGCTTTTGTAAGTTGGGTAAAAACAGATTTTTAATCCCTAAATTCGTGGAGCCCTCACAGAGGCTTTACAGAACCCTAGGGCTCTGCGGAGCAGACATTGAGTATGGCTGCACTAGAACTATGCGTTATTGATCAGGAATTCGTGATTATTATTAACTAGATTATTTTCTTAGCGAGAGGAGGCCTGTGTCCCGGCAGTGGGAGCATTATAGGCTGATTATGTATTATGTACAGACGCCAGCACATAAAACTACTACAATCTGTCAAATTTCTTTAATAGGTTTTCAACTTTATCGCTAAAGCATTAGGTTCAAGACTGATTGGGAAAATTTGACAGTTTCGGGTAGCTTGATGTGCTGGCGTCTGTACATTACTTGTTAGCCTTTACTTACTGATACGTTGTTATCACAGAATAGTAGAATATTTAAAACTTTCTTGAATGAGTAAGAAAAATCGAGTTTGACACTGACGACAGTAGCCATATGTATTATCTACAAAATATATTAATATAATCAAAGAATCAACAGGAATCCTTGGAATTTAATTCATACAAATTCAAATACATACGCAAATACACAGAGATAAGTAAGTAAATAAATGAATGAACCATTATTCTATAGAAGCATTGAAACATATTTTTAACCAAATAGGTTTTCACTAAAAGTTTTTAATATATACAGTGGCAGTTAACAGCTTTAAAACAACCGAACATGTATATATGAATTCCAATTTTGAATTCTACTAAGCTGATTTGAATACAGAACATTACATGACATTAAATTCCATAGATTATGTTTTAATCGTTACCTTTTTGGCCAGGTTTGCAGCCATGAAGCCACCCATGTTCCCAAGGCCGAGGAAAGCCACATTTTTGTCAGGAGCTGAGCTATATTTCCTTGTCACTGTTAGAAAACACTGTGTGCCTCGCGACGCCATGTTGGATTTCTTTATTTAGCCGCACGTTGTATGACCGGCGCGCGCGCAACGCTACTAAACCGGCTGGTCGGGCCACGTTGCTCTCTGATACTATTATCAATAATGCTATCGACACATGAAGATAGTGCGAGTCATTACTGGAATAAACAGCGTAATTGATGAAGGCGTGGCAAAAATCTTGTGATATACATACAAATTGGGTCCTTTATTTTTCAAATGAATTACAATCAATAATACTATAATTTACGTTGGGAAGCAATAAATTGTTTACAGTAAATTCCGCTAATTATTCACAGTAAATTCTCTGTTCCTATAATTGGACCAAATAATAGCACCTTCAAATGCTCAACGTTTCTCTAAAACGGCGTAAAACTACCAAAATTTGTATTTGATGTCGCCAATAGATAAATTAATGTATTACAAAATAACTTCAGCCCGCGACTTCGTCGATGTTAATTTTTTTATGTGACATAAAATATATCCTATAGCATCGCATCGCCCGCCCGCGATATTACTTCTTTTTTCTTTTCCAAAAGGATAGGCAGACGTAAATACACTGTGCGCCCACGTTTCGTCAGTTATGTTAAAATAATGTCCTCAAAAACATCCTGGAGTAACTGTCGTCGTGTGTAGCAGTCCTTATCTCTTTATCATAACAGATACCTACCACACTGGTGTCATTATGTCAAACATTAAATTTTTCATCTACACGCAATAATAAACTTACAGTTTATACATTTAAAGTCACTATTCTTGTGTGTCGAGAGCTGCAGTGTTCGTATATTGGCGCTAGCCTGACATATTATGGCAAATAATTTAATTTATTTTTTCTTTCATATACGTACGGCCGCGACTTACCAGCTGTAGGTCGTAGGTTCGAACATAAGCAGGCGCTTTACTTTGTGTAAATTATTTCATCACCACTGCTCTCAAAACAGTGAAGGAAAACATCGTGAGGAAACCGGCATGTCTTAGAACCAAAAATTCGAAGTGACATCTACCAACCCGCACTGGGCCCGCGTGGTAGATTATGGCCCACACCCTCTCACCGAGAGGAGGCCTGTGTCCCAGCAGTGGGAACATTATAGGATGATGATGATGTTTCATAATACATTTTATTGTATAGAAGCAAGTTCTTCTAACTCAACAGACAGCTGTGCTGCTGGGGAGTTTGTTGCGCCAGTTCTTCCCAGTTATAGGACTAGGAAGTGGTGGAGCGCCGAGTTTTTTTTTTTGGTATGACATCTCGTAGGTCAATCTATGAGGTTGTTGACTACTTAACCTGTGGCTACCTTAATAAATAAAGGCATTCAGCTAGGGCTGACAAACTTATGACTGGAGTGACTACTCGCTAAGGGCACCCCTTGTGGGATAGTGACCTCGGCTTAGGGCATCACTGGTTGAGGGCAGCAAGCGACGGGCTCGGAAAGATAGGGCAGAGCGTTTTGGCAGCTGTCTTGTGTAATTTTGACGTTCAAAAAGTTCTGACCCTCAGCCTTCTTTGAGTAAATTACTTTTGAATTGATTTGTAGTGGCCCGGTAGTAATTGCTGCGATTTACGAGTTGTGAGGTGGGAGGGGCTGGGTTTGAACCTTAAGCTAGCATTTTATTTTTTGACTTTTTTTAAATATACTTATTCAAAATTTGTATTAACAATAACTTACATAAAGACTGCAAACTACATAACAGTTCTCGACTAAATAGATCACAACAAAAAGTTTTTTTTTTTACAAATTAAAATGCTTCTGTTAATAAATTAATTATTATATGTAATAAGTAAATGGCATCTTGTTGTTTTTGAACTGCTTCAGAGCCATCCTAATCTCTTACAAGCTGACGTCCGTGGTGTCTTCGGTATAGTGCTGGGTCAATCTAGCTCTTTAGTCGTTTGCCAGATTCGTAACGAGGTTACTTGTTTAACTGTCCATAGAACCTTTCGATCTTTCGCAACAGCTCAGGTTTGGCAGATACGATTCTACGGTCACGAAACATCTTCGGTATTCAGTTTCGCAAGCTGGTTCTTCCTAATTGACAGCTCCCTAAAAAGACCTCGAAGCCTTTGTTCAAATCTATCGCGTCCTTAATACGCTCTGTATTAAAGCAGCGAAGGTAGCTTTCAATGACTTATAGAGCCATTGCAAAATTTATGTGGCAGTGGGCAGGGCACATTGCTCGCAGAAGAGATGGCCGATGGAGCGAAAGGTTCTGGAGTGGCGACTGCGTACCGGAAGACATAGAGTTGAAAAACCTCCCACAAAGTGCACCGATGACCTTGTAAATGCCGCAGGAATCCGCTGGATGCGGGAAGCACAAAATCAGTCGAAGTGGCGGAGTTTGGGGGAGGCCTATGTCCAGCAGTGGATGTCTTTCGGCTGATTGATATTTTGATTGCTAATCCATTGCTTCAAATGTTCGAAAAATGTGTCTGCTTAGCAACGGATGTAACGCAATGAATGTGTTTTTTGGCTTAAATATTGACAGTTCCACAAACTGTCAATATTCAAGCTAAAAAAAACATAAAACAGCAGGGTAATTGCTTAACATTCTAACAGTAGTGTTAGTATGTTAAGCAATTACCCTGCTGTTTTACGTTTTTTTTTTTTTTCATTTGTTTTTAAATAAAAATAAATTAAGAGATCCGTAGGAGAACCAAGGTAACCGACATAGCCCGAAGAATACTGAAGTGGCAGTGGGCAGGGCACATTGCTCGCAGAAGAGATGGCCGATGGGGCGAAAGGTTCTGGAGTGGCGACTACGTACCGAAACACATAGGAGTTGAAAGACCTCCCACAAAGTGGACCGATGACCATGTGAAGGTCGCAGGAATCCGCTGTATGCGGGAGGCACAAAACCGGTTGAAGTGGCGGAGCTTGGGGGAGGCCTATGTCCAGCAGTGGACGTCTTTCGGCTGAAATAATGATGATGATGAAATAAAAGATAACATAAAACATTCGATGCATAACATGAATGAAAACATTTGTCTCTTTAATTGTATAAAGTTCTTTCATATAAACAAAATAAGTGCCTACCTACAGGACCTTATTAAAGTTATCTAGTCGTCCGTAATATTTCATTAATTCAAATATTATCGCCAAGTCTAATTCAACCGCAATGTTATCATTTGCAAAAGATTTATCAAAACCAAGGTCATTGGCAGTCGCTTATCATTTTATAGAAAACTTGTTTAAATCTTATTTGATAGTTATCTTTCGTGGACTCGTCTTCTTTGTAGATAATTATCTACAGAATGGAGGTGTGGCTTAAATAATTTGTAAATGCTAAATGGATTCTGTATCACAGACACAGCATCGTGATAAATAATCTCTTTTCATTTTCAATTCAATTTTATGCCTTGTGCGTTCCTCTAATGTTTATAAACCTAATAACAAAACGAATATTCACATCTACAAATTACTTAGAAAATGTTAGGAATTTTATCTAGCTGTCAGTTAGCGGTAATTATAATTTTAACGGTCAGTGATCTTTGTCATTATGTCCCCGTAATCTTTCCAAAATCATCTACATAAATACAAATGCAAATGTACCTAATAAGAACAGCAGAATATTACTCGCTAGCGCCATCTGTGCTAGCCTAACGTAAACGTATCTAATACAAAGCACCTGATCGATTTTATTAGCATTCATTCACCTCCTACCTCTTGCAATGATTTGTCTGCAGGCGTAAATATTATAATGAACTGAAAAAGGAGTATACATTATTTTACTACAACTAATGTTAGAGTAAAATGCAGAAATTTTTGTAATTTCCTTGTTAATTCAAACGTTACTTTGACCCATTTTTCATTCCAGATACAAATAGTAGTTCAAATATTTCAGTTTATAAATAAAACAAAAGTGATCAGCCATTTTAAAAACTGAAATACGAATGAAATGTCAAACACAGAACAGTCCCTTCTATAAAAGTCAAACACAAAAACTATCCAAAACTTTTTACAGTGCCATACAAAATATGAAAATTTTATGACACGAACATGACATAATGCCGATATACGTCACCACAGAACAATTTAATTTGCATCCAGACATTTTTATTTACAATTCATTTGTTTTATAACTACTGTTTCGCCAAACTGCCGAGTTGAACTATGCGTGAACGTGCCAAGCTATTCATATTTTTACCACTGATTTAACGGCTAGTTCGTTCTAGTTTAATTTAAGTATGACTTTAGCAGTTGAAATTTTTACGCTTTTCTAGAGTTCAGATTGTAGTAGAGACTGGACTGTTTGAGATAATTTATCCTTCCAAATAGAAAAATAATTAGGTACCTACCTTTAAATCTTGAGTTCATAATATTAGTTATTCGCTTAATGATATTGTGCGGAGGGCTTTTGTGTCGGCTGATATCCCCTGCGTGCTGGAGCCTCCGGGTCTTTGCAGGACTGACGGCAAGAGGCCGGATGGGCTGACCCTGGTGCCTTGGAAGAACGGTAAGTGCCTAATCTGGGATGCAACTTGCGTCAGCACTGTTGCCGCCAGCCACCTTGGTCGCACCGTCCTCTCGCCGTCAGCTGCAGCGGAAGACGCCGCTGAGAGGAAGAGGGTGAAATACGCAGCGTTGGTGGATCGCTACCATTTTGTGCCCATTGCTTTTGAAACCATGGGTGCCTGGGGCACTGGGGCCAAGGAGCTCATTAGTGAGTTAGGGCACAAGCTCCGTGATAAAACGGGTGACTCCCGCTCCGGCTCGTTCTTGGTGCAAAGGTTAGCCATTGCCATCCAACGTGGCAACGCAGCAAGTGTTTTGGGCACCTTTGCGCCGGGAACAGTTAGGGGCGGGTTATTTGACGTATAGTGAACGCATTACTATTTTGACCAATTTAGTATGTATTTAGATTATCCTTTTTGTTTTAATTAAAATTTATGTAATTATTAATGATTATACTTTAAAGAGTGACTTTAAACTTCGTAAAATTATTTATTTTTATTTACATCTTACCGTTTGAAATTAAATCTGCCCGTTTGAATTGGGTCAAAATCAAGTCCAAAGGAGTCGGTTATAAACATAGTTACCTAAATACAAACATACAGATGAAGTTAATATAAACGTGTTAAAAATAGACCAGCCCACTGGCCAAGTGAACATTCCAGCACTTGTACTCGCTAAATCCCCCTTTAGCCATATATGACAAAAAGGCACAAATCTCAGTCAGAATCAAAGTTTCTCACAGCAGCGGCCTCAAAGTATGTTTTCGTTAATAATAATTTGTCCGATAATTTTCATTATAGTAATAACACCATAATACATAAACCGCCAATATTGGCATCACCAAAAACTTGCAAAGGAAATCAATTTCAGTTAGTAACAGTTGAAGCAGCGATGGAGGCGTGAGAGGCGTGAACACAACAATTAAGTTTGAGCTTTGTGATCGCTGTTGTTCGGAACTAGTCAATAGTTCGCTTGATACTAAATACAGCACTTTAGCACTACAGGCTGTGCTCAAAGAGCAGCCACAGTATAACTACTTATGTTATGTACTGTAAAAGTTGTTTACCAAACGCTATTTTATGTTGTAAATGCAGGCGATAAAATATGTTTGATCATTTTCGAACTGTTAAATTCCCTAATAAAGTTGTTTTCGCCGAGCGAGGGATATCCTAAATCCTGTGATGGAGAGAAAAACGCTGTGGCGGCTGCTGTAGGTGCGGAAAACCTCAAGCAGTGCAAATATTCCAATATTGTTGAAACTTATTTGTTGGAGCCGTTTCGGGTTAAAACTCTAGGGGTTTTCGAGAAAATGCTATGGCAATACACGCAAAAACCTTTTATGCAACGGACAATGCTACCAGCCTTTTGTGCACTTCTGCTGTTGACAACGTTACGTACGAATTTTGATGCCCCTACTTTTCTTGTACATGGTATTATTTTTAGACTGTTACTTTAAATATAAAGTATTCAAAATAAATTTATTTAATATTACCTATATTGAAAATTGGAAGTACTTCTTTCCCGCATGTGATCGCGTCGACCTTTATAACTTCCACAATATCACACCAGCAAAATCATGGAGGATCATAATTCCACGTAATAATACGCTAAACACAGGCTCAAGGTACTTCCGCCTAATTTATCGGGGCAGACAATAGACTGATATTGCGTAGGGCGGGCGGCGCACTTTGTAGGGCGGGCGGGATAATAAAACTGCGCCACGTTAATCATTCGCATTAATCTAGATATAAATAGCAGAATATGATGAACTTTTGCGGGTTTTACTTTATTTTAGTAGGTGTAGTTACGATTTTGGGCTATTTTGAAAATAAGCTTCGTATTTATTTTTATTTACATGATTTTTCTAACTTTTTTCATATGAAGGTGTTCAAGGATTGAACGATGGACGGTACTTTTTGAGAGCCCAAGTCTAGCTGCAATTTCTCTAATCCTCAAACAGCGGTCACTTAAGACCTCCTCTTCGATTAGAGCAAATGAGGAGTGAACACTTCCACCGGTCAACCGTCATGGCCGATGTCTTCGACGGTTTCTCTCCCGAAGCGAAACTCTTTCACCCAGTTTTTTACTGTCCTGTACGAGGGGGACTCTTTGTACGTCAACTAATCATTCTCTTATTAAGGGGGAGATAAGCCTTCTTTAAACAGAAACTTTATGACGCTTCAATATTCGGGTTTCGACATTTAAAAAAAAACACGAGACTCTTGTTGTTCAAACCACTGCTGAGCTGAAACTACGCTTTTCATTTCGATGCGTGTTCGTATATAAAGTGACACGATAGACGTACTGTCCGATACAACATAACATGTATCGACATGTCGCGTAGAACTATATCAAGCCAATTCATTTTTGGAACAAAAAATACAAATACACAAAAATTTTTAAAATATCTGGGAATTTCTATATTGAAGAGAAAAATAGAAAACAAACAAGCTATTTAATAAATATGTTTATTAATTTATTTAAAAAAAAACTATTCATAGGACACCTCTGGCTATTCTTCAGAGAATACAAGCATAATGTTATATTAAATTACTATTTACAGCATTTTATTTTAAAACATAAGACTTAAACCACCTTTTAGTAACAAATAATAGCGAATATCACTCTTATTCATCGATTTGTGACACAAGTGTAAAAAACAATACGGCTACGATTTCTACATTTTAAACACTTGGTTACAGAGGCAGGTTTTAATAAATAATAATCATTTATAAACAATCTTTTGCGTCCAGCGCATTCGTTAAATCGTCATCTCACCTAAAATACTGTGATTTCAGCATCATAGATAGACATGTGATTACTTCCCACTTGTTCAACTTCTCGAATCGAATTTGTATCATGAAACCTAGTATTGAAAACACTTATCCGCTCACACTTCAGGTCCAGTTGAAAATCAGCGTCAGGCACTAGTTGTCTGGCATTTTTGCTGAACTGAACCTTTTTAGCACAGCTGTGGGCCACACTTAAATGCTAGTTCTAATATCGCACTTTACACTTTTTATTGATTTTCATTTTATTTTTGTTTTCTGTAAATTTGTGCCTTTGAGTTTGTGCTAAATAAATGTATTTTATTTCTTCTTTCTTTCTTTTATCAATATTCATCAACATTTCAGCCGGAGAACGTCCACTGCTAGACATAGGCCTGCGCCAAGCTCCGGCACATCGACCGGTTCTGTATCAATATTATTCTGTGCTATCTGTGTAGATATTTGGTTAGTAATTCACTTCTATCGTCAATCCCACCCTGATACAGAAGTAGAAGATGACGAAAATAAGTCTGCTGTTTTTACAATAAATATTAAGTTACATAATTAATTTGCTAGAAATAAATATTTCGTTACGTGACGAAATTTTATTACAAAATTCCCCTATCTACTTTATTCATCCGTTATCTAACCTCTGATAAAAATAATCTAAAATTATAGAGGTAAGGACGGTTTTCTTTTATCGATTGTAAAATTTATCACAAAATTAAATAGGTACCTATAGCTAGTGTTTAGGTACCTATATCTTATCTATGAAATGCGGAAAATATTACCTACACCTGTTGTAACTTTAAACAATTATGAACAAAAACCCAATATTTTACCAAAGGATTCTGTACAAAAAAGAATATTTTAAAAATGTATATCTTTATATTCATAGTAGAGATAGACATATATCGTCTCTCTCTCTTTCTCCCTGTACAGGATAATTTGTGGGAGTTCACTCGAATCCAAACTTATTGGTTTGGGTATAATTAACTACATCTAAAATCACATTAGTTATCTATAAATACTTACAATAACCTAAACATATAAATAAATAAAAATATGAGTTAACAATATTGTAAACATTGAAGCCTGCTTGCATTTACATCATCATTCTTTCTCTATCACCTCTAAACGTTAGACAGGAATAGAGCGATATTTTAAATATGTTTTGTGTTAAACGATCTTAGTGGTTTTTGGTGCAAGTGGGCCTGAAACTACAATTTACATATTTGTTCGTCTAAACTGCACTTGCCAGCCCCATTCATTCATTATATAAACGAAGAACTTTTCCATCATAAAAGACTAACTTTATGTCGATTTTTACAATAAAAACTGGATCAAACATCACCATATATTCACAATCATGACTAAAAAATACAGCTTGAAAATAAAGTTTTTGAACACCGCCTTATTTTCTTCGATAAATATTATAACCTTGTATGTTCATGTAAAGGGAAGGAGGGATATCTTAGCTCGATACCTCTCAGTCGTTCAACCAGGTATTCTTCAGCCTGAAGCTGCATTTTCTCATCAAAATGCGTTCGCCAACCTCCAGCCTCACCTGCAAATAAAAAAAAAACAACAATTCATTATAAAATGTTTGATTAATTGTCAATTGTCTCAACAGACGATGACAGACAGATGTGCCGACAATCCGCTAAGAAATTTAGAAAATTACTTAAATAAAATCAATTTAGAAATTAATGTTAACATTTTTAACATTAACTACTATCATTTTAAAGACTGTTATTTTTAACAAAACATGGTTAACATTAAAAATGACAGCAGTTAACAATGCTAAATGACAATAAAAAAAACATCTGTCAAGTTTGATGATCATGACATCTCTAAATGGTGTCCTTAGTTACATTTACGCCAACTTTTCCAATATTTTGAACTAGATTTTGCTCATCGTTATATTAATACTGATATTGTTTGATATATAACTGCTGAAGGACCCCGAGTTCAGGGCCAGAAATGGCTCAGAAAATCAAAAGCGATATTAATATTTAACAATTCTCACCTTTTCTAATAAACTGAATGTTTTCATCTACTTTGTTGTTGACATTCTTGTTCTTTCGAAGGCTGTCGAAACTGAGGTGCTCTGCCAACCGCTTCAGTTGAATTTCCGAGAAGTCCTTATTCAGGAACTTGCATACGCCCTTCACTTCTTTTAGCAGATCCTGAAATAAAAGTGTTGCATTAATATTTATAGATACAATACACACATACATTTATATTATAATACGGTACAATTCCACTCAACTCAGTTGAAGCCACAAATTCCTTGAAGCACTGTACTTTGGATATAAAATATCATGGATTCCATCCCATGGGCGTAGTAAAAATCGACTAAGGGAACTACTAGACAATGGGCAGCGTGTCCTCTATAAGATTTTACCAACATTCAGCGATTACCAACCCGCGTGCCAAGCGTGGCGATTGTGGCAAAGCCCCCAAAGGCCAGCAGTGGTCGTCTTATGGCTGAATTGATGTTGAGTGTATTATGTATGGTGGAATGATTACCTTTTTCATATCTTCATAAAACAGAAAGTGAAGGTTTGGATGATGTCTCAGTGTGAAGGCTTCGTTTGCGTGCGCTACTACCGGAGCCCAATTTACTGGAAACAAATATAACACATCTTTATCTATTTATATAAAATTCGAAGTCCTGAGTGACTGGCTGACTGACTGATATATCAACGCACAGCCTAAGCAGCTGGTCCTAAAGACGTGACGGGTTTGTTCTTTGTGAAGAGTAGGTATCCCCTAAGAAAGGGCATTTTGAAATTCTATCCCTAAGAGGGTGAAATGGGGGGTTGAATTTTCTATGAAACTTTTTATTCTCTGGGTCGATTGACACGCAGACGAAGTTGCGGGCTGAAGCTAGTAAGATATATAAACTCAAATCCATCTGCTTAACCTTTTCCCACCTTTGTTGGAGTTGCCATTAAGTCCAACGGGATGTAGCTGAATAACAGTTTCATGGAGTAAGTGTATATCAGATCACCACAATCCAATAAAACGGTACCCTTTGGTAAGACTGGTTGCCAGACTTTCGGGCTTCTGAGTACCCGTTACGACGGTTAAAAATGTTCAAATAAAAGCTGAGACTAACGTACTTTCCGAGGGACGTTTTCTATCTCGATATATTATGGATGGTCACCCAGTCAAGAATCGACCGCGTCAAGCATATCTTTTTTTTTTTTTTTTTGGATGGAAAATCATCAAATGACTTCTCCCGCTCTGGGCGGAGCGGGAGGGCGTGTCAGACTTTTACTGACTAAAACCCACCCGTGTTCCTCCAGTTGCCCATGTGCCAGAGTCACGTTATCTCTTTCGAACAATCTCGCGACCCTGGCAGGCATCGGTCCTAGCAGACCCCTACAGTGCTGCTGACATCTCTTTGAGGCGCGCGTGGAACACTACGCGCCGTCGACCCGAGCCTGGTCCTTACCGGGCGGCGAGCTACCCATTGCTCGCCGCCCGCGCCTACGGTGGCCGGGGGTCTGCTATCGACTCCCGACGCCCGGGGCGTCTCCTCCTGCGGCGGCTAGGGACGTGAGGGCGCAGAGACTGCCACTCCCACACGCGCCCCGCCTCCTCCTTTGCGAGCATTACTGCTTCGCAGAAGGAGGTGACGGCTTCCCATGCCCTCTCGCTCCTTAATATTTAGCCACTACCTCCTCTATAGGAGATATAAGCTATCAGCAACTAATACTATCAACTGATGTAGTATTTACAGAGAAAGATCGGCTCATTGTTCTAGCGGTAGCAAACGCTACTACTAAGCATGATATCCTGGGTTCGATACCCGGGTCGGTCCAAGTGTTTTTGGGTTTTTCCGTCTGGAATTTCCCAGCCTGGTGCCCGGTTGATAGCAATAGGCTCGCGCCCTGGTACATCGAACTTAAACGTAACTAGCGAGATCTGGGTGTACTATAGCTACACCTCTGCCTTAACCCTTTGGCAAATATAGGCGTGATGTTACGTGTATGTAAAGCAGAGAAAACAATGAATACTTACACAAATCTCTTCTAAAGGCTTCCCAGAAATGACCAAAATTCGCCCTCAACAGTTTCTTCGTGGTCATTTTATGTAGATAATAAATTGAAACAGCGACATCTCTGGGATCTCTTGCCACATACAGCACTTTGGCAGTCGATAGCAGGCTTGGAGGCAGCATCGACAAAGGAAGATGAGTCTTAATAAACCGAGGTGAAGGTAGCTTTTCTATAGTCTTCCAACTGTGTTCCCTCACTGCCTTGTCTAGCCCTTGAAAGTTTCCTAGATTGAAGAAGTTCATTTTGATCAGTTCATGCGCCACTTCTGGGAGGATATGTGTGGTCCTGTAAAGACGGAAAACAATGGTTAGTATTTTATGATAGTTATGATACTTGTTGGTGTTATGCAGGGTGGCAGGGAGGAACATCGACGTGAAAACTGAAACCACAAAAGTACAAGGTTTTAAACTAGTGGTTTAAAACCTTGTACTGAATTTGTGGTTTAGAAATTTTTCGTCGGTCACCTGTTTTACAGAGAAGTGTTTAGGCGCGTTATGGCGCCGTTTTTGCTTAAATGAACCTAGGTTGAACGCTAGTTGATGTGTTTTTCTTTCACCACACAGTATCCATACGACAGCGGAAGAAATACGTATTTAGAAAATACACCATTACCAAATACAGGATACGAAACTTGTAGCCTGTGGATCGTAAATATGTTACTACTCTATACATCCCGTTTCCAATACGCTAGTCTTCTAGTTCTTTCCTGTGAGCTAAAGGCTCTATTTAGAACCACGAAAGTATTGCCACTTTTATCTAAAGTGGCAACCATATAAATGTATATTTCGTTTGGATTGCCATAAGTGCCATACCTCCGTGGTCAAATTATAAGGCAGAGCTAATCTTTTTTTTATAACCGACGAAAAAATTCGACGAAGAGAAGAATCCGCCCGGTTAGGACCCACCACGGGTCTCAGTCAGTAAAAGTCTGACACGCCCTCACACTCCACCCCGAGCGGGTATCTGATGATTTCACACCCAGAAAAAAAAGACGGAGTTTTGAATTATGTATTGAATCTATTGTATCAGGTTGTGCCTTAATGTCCCTACCGCCATCTGTATGCATTTTCCGCCCGGCTGTCCCAAATAATGCCAACCTAAATTAAGTACGAGTTTATCACACCTAGAGTACCTAATCAATAATTCAATTCCAGCAATATTTCAGAGTGTGGTAATTTTGCACTAAGTTAGCACTGATCAAGGCTGTAATCAAATACGCCTTTTCTACAAAAACAAATCAGTCATAAATTGATAGATATCGGTAACATTCTATATTGATACTGCTTATTATCGTCGTTATAGATGTAAGAAGTGACTTGTTCTTTCGTAATCTATAATCTAAGACATTTTACTAATAAAAGATATATACAATTATCTAAGTGTAGGTATTCGATGGACTTATATCCGTATGAAAATACTTCGCAATAAAAATACTTGAAGCATCGTATGATAGGTATATTATAAAGGTATTTTACAGTTTAATGATAATAAATACCTATTATCAAAGGAACGCTGGAATTTGAAGGAACATTAAATATTAGGTACAATTACACGGCGGAGCGGACGGTGGAACGACGATCTTCGCAGGGTGGCTGGTAGCAGCTGAATGGGAGTTGCCGAGCTGAATGGCGTGCAATTGGAGAGGCCTATGTCCAGCAGTGGACTGCTATAGGCTGATGATGATGATTCAATCTCATAGTGGATAATTTATACAGGGTCAAATTAAATTACTTTACCGCAGTGTCTCAAGACAAAAGTCTTTGACCAGTGTGTGTTGCCAGTGATGACATATGGCACTGAGACGTGGTCGCTCACAATGGGCCTCATAAGAAGGCTCAAAGTCACCCAAAGAATAATGGAGAGGGCTATGCTTGGAGTTTCCCTACGCGATCGAATCAGAAATGAAGAGATCCGTAGGAAAACCAAGGTAACCGATATAGCCCGAAGAATTGCCAAACTTTAGTGGCAGTGGGCAGGGCAAATTGCTCGCAGAACGGATGGCCGATGGGGTCGGAAGGTTCTGGAGTGGCGACCGTGTACTGGAAGACGGAGCGTTGGAAGGCCTCCCACAAGATGGACCGATGACCTGGTGAAGGCCGCAGGAATACGTTGGCTGCGAGAAGCACAGAATAGGTCGAAGTGGCGGTGCTTGGGGGAGGCCTATGTCCAGCAGTGGACGTCTTTCGGCTGAAATGATGACCCATGTGTTGGATATCAGTATCGAAAACTAATGGAACACTAAAATAACAAAAAGTTCATCATTCAGTGGACGAAAACGGAATGATGGAAGGTCAATGGCCCGTAATCGATTAACTGTTATTTTTTTTTAACTTTTTGAGGAACATAGATATTTTTACGAATTTCCAAACACCAAGCATTACTAGTTGTTTGATTACCATAACGTACGAACAAAGTTGGAGTGAAGAAAAAATTATCTGGATGTTTCCTACATTTGACTTTTCAAAACAGTTTCATTGAATCCTTATATTGCAGTAACTGAAAACGAATATCATATTTTCATAACCATTGGTTTAAAAGACAGTAGCAAGATAGACTTTATTTTTCGATAACTATGATAACTCTTCCGTTTAGACGGAATGTTGCCACTTTTGTTCTTTTTTTTATTTTTATGTATAAATTACATGTAACAATAGTGTTTTTAGTACTTATGTTACTGATTGTTGGCTGCACCGGTCGACGTTATTACGTCGGCGCCGGCTGTCACTGAAAACCAGCGCTGGGGCTCTGTCTCGCATAGGGTCACAGCATAATGCTGAGTGATGGCCGTTTTGCGTGGATGTGACGCATATTTTCCCACCCCTTATTTTTTATTTTTGTATGTTTCTGGTCTTTCTGTGCGTCATGTTTGCCGCAAATAAACGTATTTTCTTTCTTTCTTTCTTCTTCTTATCATTTCATTTCGACATTTTAATTCATGATAAGTACACTGTCTGAATGTTATGTCGGTATGAAATTACATCATCATCTGCCTAGCCTCTTTCTTTGTTGGGGTCGGCTTCAAGTCAAACCTGATGCAGGTAAAAACCAGTATTTTACATGGAGCAACTGCGTATATAACTTCCACAACCCAGTTTCTGGTTAATGCAATACCCCTTGGTAAGACTGGTTGTTAGACTTTCGGGCTTCTGACGACCCGTAACGACTGCCAAAGATGTAAGAATTACAGCCGGGACATACCTACGGCTTTACGTGCTTTCCGGTAGGTAAGATATTACAATACCTAGGTAATGAAAAACAAACAATTCATCCTACCTATTACAATTCGCTATCTGGTTGTAAAATGACGTAAATAAGAATCAAAAGATAATATAACAAACTAGCTTCTGCCCGCGACTTCGTCCGCGTTAAATTTCTAGTTTCCCCGACCCTTCCCGTCGCGTCGAATCGCCTACCCGTGCGATTTTCCCCGTTTTTGCAACATTTTTCATTACTGCTCCGCTCTTCTTGGTTGTAGCGTAATGTTATATAGCCTATAGCCTTCCTCGATAAATAGGCTACCCAACACAAAAATAATTTTTCAATTCGGACTAGTAGTTCTTGAGATTAGCGCGTTCAAACAAACTCTTCAGCTTTATAATATTAGTATAGATAAGTACTCACTCAAGCATAGGGAATCTTTTGTATAGTGGTGTTTCTTTCGCCGTAATGTAGTCCAAATCGTTTTCTGCTAGCCATACTAGTTCTTGAACCCATGTTGTTCCTGGAAAATGAAGTTAGGACTCGTTATGATCAGTTGGTATATATACATCATAATTTAATCTGCAGATGATTAGGTATCGTTTTTCAATCAGAATTACACTCTAGGATATGGTGTGGCACAGGCAACTGAAGGAACATGGGGGTTTTAATAATTTATAATCTGCTCAGAGTGAGTCATTTGATGATTATCAACAAAAAAAAAAAAAAATTGGATACGGTGTGCAACGAACTGCTCTTTTTTTGGGATTGAAATCTCGCCCTAGACCTTCCTGACTACATGTTAGCATCTACAGCTTAAAAGGATACTGCCCATTCAATTTAACGGATCTTAGCCAACTTTACAACAACAATCACAAAGAGGTAAAGGGCGCGTTTATTGACAAGAGGGGATTTTCTTGCCCTTCAAAATTAAAGTACTTTTCATTACTTAAACCTACTAAAACCAGTACTAACACACCTGACCTTTCTGAAGAACATCACCAATAAGGCCACTATATGTTCTCCTAGGGCATCCCCTTTCGGCGTGTCCAGTCACACCTGCCTTGTAAATACCTTTTGTTAGCCGCCCTTCATTCATTCTCTCAACATGTCCAAACCAAATAAGCATACTCTTAAATTTTTGTCACTACATCTTTTAAACCGCACCGTTTTCTTATGACATCATTCTGTAGTTTTTGCCTACCCCTATGGAAAAAAGCGTGGTTTTATGTATATGTATTTATGTAAAAAACATATTTACGTTAACCTAAGCTGTTGTTACCTATATCAGTCAAATGTGCCGGTATTGTATTTATCAGGTCGATTGACTTTATCGTGATAACAAAAGCCGCAAAATAAAATAATATATATTACAAAACACGTCGGGATGACGCAACTCCTGATCTGTCTTTTGAACACTAGGAATAGCTTCGGCAGTTCAGCAACATGCATTGCGTTATTTACGTTGTTGCGTAAACAAATTGTTCGAACATATAATGCTATGGTTTAGCAAAATTCTACAAAATTATTCGTTACGCAATTAAAGTGCTGACAGCTTTTGACAGCTAAAATCAAAGCATTTGGTTTGATTAGTTGTAAGTTTTTGGGTTTGTTAACAATGTTGTAAATTGAGATGATTTGGTTACAACTTAAATGAGTGAAAAATCGGAATTAACAAATTAAATGCGGACTCGGTCATTTACTCTTCAGACGTATTCATTGGAAGTCTCATAAAATGCAGTAGCTAGTGTAGTTTTATATGATGAAATCAGTATAACATTTTATTGAAACCTTTAGTCAATTATTATCTGTCCTCATTCACCACTAAGCCCTCCTATCTAATTTAGCGGAAATGAATTACGTGGTAATTAATATTTTGAACTTACCTACAACTATACACATACCTAAGGCATTGTGTAATCAATACTAATCAACTTATTTTAACGCCCCTTATGCGTTGTCACACTGACGCGATATCTTTAGAACTTACTGGCGGAACCGCAACGTGAACACCACTATCATGGCTATTACAAGGCCACGAAAGAGTTAACGTGGCCCTGGCATAGGCAACTGAAGGAAAACGGGTGGGTTTTAGTCAGTAAAAGTTTGACGCGCCCTCCCGCTCCACCCAGAGCGTGAGACGTCATGTCGATGCCTTAGTTCACAATTGCACTAACTACAAAATGTGCAATTTTCACTTTTTAATGCCAAACACACTTTTTATACATTACAATATTCAGATATTATGATGTAGTTAAAAGACTAGTCTTATGAATAGATGCTTATTTGATTTGTTGTATTACTTTGTTTTTGTACTGTTCTGGTCTAAACTTTAAAAAACTTTAAAAATCTCTCCTCAAAATTGTCAATTTTGTAATTAGTGCAATTGTGAACTAAGGCATCGATGTGATGATTTCCCACCCACAAAAAGAAATGACTGTCATCTCGCTCACTCTCTATACTTGCATCACTCACTCTCGTCGAACATTCGTGGCGAACGCCAAACTAACGTGTTCGGTGACGTACACACACGCGGCAAGCTCGCTTTGCGAAAACGTCGTGTATTTACCTACCGATCACGTTGCTGATTATGCTCACCAAGAGATTAGATACAGAATGATAACGCCTTAAGGTTTGACTGCTTAGGCTAAAATGCATAGACCAATCGAAGTAGATAATCTGAATTCGTAAATTTGATTGGATCAGTCTCACCGGATGCCTACACAAAGCAATCGCATAGATTTTTGACCGTAGGCTATTTTCTAATTACTAACTACTACTATTATGTACTAATATTTTATACAGCATTAAAGAATTTACTGACGAGAAACATTTTATAACGTAATCTATGATATAAGCTACTGAAAATCAGCGCTGTGCTGTGGGTCCCATGGCACAGTATCATGCTGAGTGGACGTCTTCTTGACACAGTCACAGCGTGCAGCTACCGACTATTTCTGTTCTGTGTTCATCAGTATAAATCTGTGTTGTTTTCATGTTGTTTATGTGCCGAATAAATTCATTTTTCTTTTCTTTCTTTTTTTTAAACATACGTCAGACCATACGTCTCTAATGTATTTCAAAACAATTTCATATACCATGACTTATGTAAATATTTATATTTATGTAAAAGCCAAACGGAACGGATTTAGACTAGATCCGACGAATCTGAAGGTAGAACAGACCGCGTATCTTCAAATATATGAAGAAACCTTGTACTCACCAGATCTAGGGAATGTAATGACCCAAGTATCGTCAGGTCGGACTTGCATGTTGTATATGGACTCTGCGTGCTTCTTGAAGGCACCCGGCATCAGGTACCCGCTTTCCCCACATTTTATGAAGGGCCGCGTATAGCCTGTAATTAAAATAATACAATTAGCAAATCATCAGATGAGCGAACCAACCTGCACATGATCGTGGGAAGACCAGGAAAACATGGCATAAAAGAGTGGAATCCTATACTCAACACAGTGGATGGATCACGGCTGTCAATGATAATGATGAAGCATAGTTAGATTATTATGTTCCCGTTCCCACTGCTGGGACAAAGACCTCCTCTCAATGAGAGGGAGTGGGCCGTAATGTGAAGATTGGTGGTTATCATATGTATTCGAATATTAGGTTATAAGGTATGCCGGATGCCTTATGACATTTTCCGTCACCGTTTCCAGAGCAGTGGTGATGTAATAATTTACACAAGTAAAGCGCCTGTTACGGTTCGAACCTCCTACTAGGCTCGCGAAATTGTTCGAAAGAGATATCGTTACCCTGGCACGGGCAACTGAAGGAACACGGGTGGGTTTTAGTCAGTAAAAGTCTGACACGCCCTCCCGCTCCCCCCAGAGCGGGAGAAGTCATTTAATGATTTCCCATCCAAAAAAAAAAAGGGGTCGAACCTACCACCTACAATCTCGTAAGTCGCGGCTGTTACCACTGGGTCACCATTACTCCCCCAATCATGATAATACAGTTTTAAAAGCATATTTTATGTGTTCGAACTACGAGTCACAATGCCTAATTAATCCATTAACATTCTATTTTCGGAGAGGTCTCTCACTCTATAAAAAAAACCTTTTAAAAATGAATTTAAGTTTGCCTTTACAAGCACAAGCGAATATGTGAAAAATAAACATTGAAAAAAAAAAACCTATTCAATGTTGCGAAAATTCTACCATATTTCATGCTGGGAGGCCTGTGCGAAATGAAAGCAATGTTTTATATATAAATACGATTCCACTAAAAGCATCAATTCTACATAGTGAGGGCACTGCTGTTGATTTTTATGTATTCTAATTTTAAAAGTTGGAATGCAGGCGATCTCTTTCGAGAACCATCATCATTTTTTTTTATAGCTGTTGCGGCCTGTTCTTGACCTCCATTACGCCTAATAGAAAGTGATGGATGAGGTCTGTGATGGAATGAGCGTGCCCAGGAGATGCTTGTTCACTCTTGCCTTGAAGGCAAACGGATTAAATGTAGTAGGAAGCACCAACACTAGCAGAGTTCTACACTTTGACTGTGCGCATAATCAATGTTAAGGAGTTTTTTTTTTTTTTTTTTGTAATGATATTGAGCGGGATGCAATTTTAAAGTCAAAATTATAATACCTACTTCAATAATCGAAACTACTCGATATTTTGTTTACACAAACTCTACATCAAGTTTCTTTGAAGTACCTACCTGTATTAAGTACAAAGCGGATACTTTTAGATAGGTAAGTAGTTAAGTATCACTTAGGAGATATTTGGTACCATATCTAACTACCCGTGATAAGATTACGTTTTTTTTTTATATTACCTAACATTTTATGCTTATTGCGTAGGTCGCACATGATATCAGAAGACTCTTTCATTTGGAAAACAAATGACAGTCATTCGAACAGCCATTTGAAAGATGGTGTCCATTTTTGCGGAAAAACAAAACAAGATCGTACTCAAGATGAATACTCCAGAACGAATACTCGCGGTGGAGACGCAACTTCTTTACATATTGTAAAACAAACTCGCATTTCGTGTTTGTACGCTTATATCTTTTAAACTATGCAACGGATTTTAATGCGGTTTTCATTAATAGACAGAATGATTCAAGAAGAAATTTTATGTGTATAATACACGGGTGAAGCCGATGACAATAACTAGTAAAGCATATAATACACATGTTCTTACACAAACGTACAGATATACAAGGATTTTTGACGCTTATGTGACTGACTTGTAACTTCTGTTTGTAATGTATCAAGCCGCTCGATGTGAGCATTGCAGGCTCATGTATTCAAACAAGACAATACAGTTTGAATAATAATGGAGCACGCTTGAGTGCTCGAAGCAAGCGTTCTCCGTGGTTAGTGTATCGTAGTTTTGTAAATAGATATGGGGCGCGCTTGAGCCATGCGCTCGAAGCGAACGTTCGCCGCGTCTTGTGTATCGCCGCCGTTTTGTAACCAAACTTGCCTCGAATGAAACATTGTTATGGAAATAAATAGGTAAATGTATAGGTAACTAATAAGTACCTAATTATGTACGCGTTAGTACATTCAGTACACTGTGAATGTGTACTCAAGCACTTGCTCCACACAGTAAATAATATAGTAAACAGATTATAATTTATCAGTGATTAAGTGCTGAAATACGTTTAGCACGATAAAATATTTATACGAAGTCATTATGAATATTGCATAAGCATTAGTACTTCATGTAAAAGTCCTACTGAAAGAACTACACAAAATTGAGGGTGTGATAACACCCACATAAACGACATCGATCAATGGTGTCCATTATCATACATGCGATTACACGAAACCACACTGTATTACCGATTAATCGATCAAAACTTTGCTTTGATTAATCGATTTACACAATAATAAATATCGATTACGCGAAGGTCTTCGTAGGGTAGCTGGTAGCAGCAGGATGAGAGTTGTGTAGAATTTAACTGAATGGTGTGTAATTAGAGAGGCCTATGTTTAGCAATGGACTGCTGCAGGCTGAAGATGACAGTTCGAAGTATTCTTGAAACAAATATAATAAATCATAGTATCGATTCGATGTGAATCGTGTGCGTGTAGCAAACTTATCTGTCTGTTGCCATTTTTAAACACCCATTTAAAAAGTAGATTATTAAATTTAAAATTTGTTCTCACCTGCCTAGCGTCTTTCTAACTATATTGGGGTTGGTTTTCAGTCAAACCAGACGCACCTGAATACTAGTATTTTTAATGGAATGAGCCTATCTAACCTCCACAACCCAGATACTGACGATACCCCTTGGTAAAACTGGTTGTCAGGCTTTCGGGCTACTGAAGACCCGTAACGATTGTTAAGACAAATAGTTTATCATGCTTTTCGAGGCATGGAAGGGACCTACAGAACAATGGCGGCAAACGTAGCTACCCAGCACCCTAATTGCGAAACGCACAATTTATCAGAATCTGAATGGGATTGAAGAATATTTCTAAACCATTGCGTCAATTGTTCGAATAAATTGTCGGCTCAGCAACGTAAATAACGCAATGAATGTTGTTTAACTATGAATATTAAACCAATTCCTACCGATAAAAAGTTCCGCAATTACCCCTCTGATTGGTTGAAACCGTGAAAATTAGTTTTGTTAGTATTAAATTGTTTTATAATTAGTAACGTGAAAATTAAATTCATTAGTGGATGTCAGAAACACGTCAGACGTAAACGAAATAGTAGGCAAGCAAGTTTACGAAGTAAAACATTTGTTTATGCCTAGTTTACAAAAACTTTTGATATTTTTTTTATTATTATATACATATTTACCTATTATAATCACAATATTTACTTGTCTAAACTAGCCTAAACCTAATGTTTGGCTTATGATTGCTACAGTCGATATGTCTTATCTTCAAAAATATGTGTATTTATTTGAAGTTTACATAGAACTATAGGTACCTACTTTTTATCTTTTTAACTAAAGATTTTTATTGAATGAAGGTGATTTTCAACCGACTTCAAAAGAAGGAGGAGGTTATCAATTCGTCTGTATTTTTTTTTTATAATTTTTTTTTATGTTTGTTAGCTCATAACTTTTGACTGCGTGAACCGATTTCCATGATTTTTTTTTTATTTGAAAGCTGGTGCTTTCCGATTGGTCCCATTTTAATTTGGTTCCATTCGGACTATGGGGTTCATGTGAAAACCATATAAGTCTTAAATTTTCATTAAGTATTTGCGCGACAAATGAACGAATAACGCGATTAGATCAGCATAGGTATCTACGATAACTAAAAAGTTAAAAATAAAAACTTTTTACAAAAAAAAACAACCGACTTCCTTAAAAAAAAACACTACAAAGTCAAAAATAACTTTAATTTCGGAAGTCGGTGGCAAAAACCTTAAATACAGATCCTAAGACACCGAAATCCGAAATTAAAATTATTTTTGACTTTGTAGTGTTTTTTTTTTTTTGTAAAAAGTCTTTTTAATTATTAGCCATTGGTTAGCGGAAACGATAGCGCGCGGCAACTCTAGTAAATCAATTTCCATAAAGTTTTCATAGCTATTGTTCCAATAAAGTCGGGTCTCGCTGACGTGTCGCTACTATCTGCGGCAGCCTTTACTGTCGTATTTATAATAATATAATAATAATAATAATATCTTAGGACAACCAACACACTGTTAACTGATCCCAAACTAGGCAGAACCTGTACTATGGTAACCAGACAACTGTTAAACATACTTATATAGTTCTAAATACATACATATTATAGATAAATTACACCCAGACACAGAACAA
The DNA here is from genome assembly GCA_947507805.1 of Aporophyla nigra. Lineage (NCBI taxonomy): Eukaryota > Metazoa > Arthropoda > Insecta > Lepidoptera > Noctuidae > Aporophyla > Aporophyla nigra. The sequence continues at coordinate 22,514,109 of OX382297.1, read as the reverse complement.
ATGATTGAGCTCATCACACAAACATTTGTCCGGGGTGGGAATCGAACCCACGACCTCAGTGTTAGCAGTCAGGGTCACTAACCACTAAACTAACAGGCCGGTCAAACTGTATCAACTTACACTAAGGCTAGCTATCAAAAAATTCAGTATACAGGGTTTTTGGCGGATGGACCGTGTTTTTGGGGTTTTGGGTGAGTCATGTGCTATCTTTCACCCATAGACCCCATTGCTGTTTTTGCATAGATTAATACATTTTTAAGAGTTTGATATCTCGTCAAGTTTTTTTTTTGTTGCTATCAATGCTAAGAACTTACGTTTTATTTAGAATAATTATACATTATAGAATGCAGTAAAAGTTATTTCGTACCAATACAACAACAAACTAAAAAAAAGTTTTAAAGATGATGATTCAGGTAATTTTCAAAAACAAATGAAAATAACCGTAAATCAATCACAGTGTCACATCTAAGGGTCTATGGGTGAAAGATAGACATAGATATGACCCACCAGATCAACCAAAAAAAATTCTCGGTCAATTCGCCAAACACCCTATATAGATATCGATAATTGCCCTAAGACTAATTACTAATTAGGTAGTGTGAAACAATAATACAGCGTGCCACGCTAAAATTAAAGCCGAGTACCCACACAACGTATTAACACATTTCACTAGGTCATGAATTGAATTGTAAAAAGGAATTTGCATAAGTACAAGAGCACTGAATGATCGTGGAGCGCGATAAACCGTTGGAGTGATAAAACGATAAATGTATTAAATGATTACCTATCTTTCGACTTACAAATTTATATACAATGTATGACATCATAATTATACCTGAGTAAAGTTTCTACCACAGGGCAAAGGCCTGAGCCGAGTACGATTTTGTTTTCGTCAACTTGTATGGAAATTTTTTGTGTGTTTTTCGGAAGACTTAACGTTGAAAAACCTCCTATAAGATGGAACAATGGCCTGGTGAAAGCCGCAAGAGTCAGCTTAATGCGAGAAGCATTGAACAGGTTAAACGCTGCTTGGGAGAGGCCTATGTCCAACAGTGGACGATGGTTAACTAAAATCGTGTTAACATTGTTGCGCCACTTCTTCTTTCCAGCTAAAGCACTAGGAAGTGGTAAAGGGCGGGTGTTTTTGGGGACTGTCTTTAATTTTTACGTACAAAAAGTACTGACTCTCAGCCTAGTTCCAATAAACGCCTTTTGGTTTTGTGTTTCTCATTCTAGGCACCAGATGGCGCTTCATCGATTTCAAGACAAACTGAACTTTATGTGAACGCAATTTAGTACGTGTAAAACTCGCACTAGGCCCTCTGTTTTCGTATAGACAAGGCTTAAACATTGATAACGATTGTCATGTTTGCTTATCATGTTTTGACGAACTCGTATGTTAAAAACAGCACCCTAATTGCGTAACACACCATCACTCAGAATACGAATGATTCTAAAGTATGATGCTAATTCATTGCTTCACATGTTCGTACAATTTGTCTGTTCAGCAATGTAAGTGACGCAATGAATGTTGTTGAACTATCAAATTAAAGCCATTCCTATTATTAGTGTGTTACGTAATTATCTATCTAATATTTAGTTGTATTTATGTTTTTATTGTATTCAGGATTTTTTTTCTCCGAAATGACGAAGTTGTGCGCTCTAGGGTTTGAGTATATGAATACAGTCACTGAGAACTATCTACACGCGGAACCTCAGTTCGATTTAAGGACCCCACACTCTTGCCATCTCCTTGTTAATGTTTTATTTCGTTTTTTTTTTAGTAAGTTAAGCAAATAAGGAGAAAATGTTTTTTAATTATGTATAATATACATTTAAAGAGTTTGCGTTAAATAATGGTACCTAATCGAAGCATGTACTTAAAATTAAACATTATCTTTTAACTGTCTAACCGTGAGTCCTTCCTACTATGTATGACGCGATAGCTAAAAATATTTACGATTTCCGTATTACCGAAATGATTGTTTTAACTAAGAAAAATCAAAAGTAATAATGAAATACTCAGTTACCAAGAGAACTGAGTTAGCGACAAACACTGTAATAATGTACATCTCGCATATATCATACATAACATCAAATAAAGATAACCCAGATCTGTTTCCGAGGATGCGATACAGATGAAGTTTTATCTTAAGATAGTGAGAGATAAATCCCTCCAGATGTTGCTACAGTGGCTTAACTCAGTCAGATAAGGCACTATAATATGTAATATGTATTGATTCAACAATACAGGAATTGATAAATCCATTGATCCTTATATTGAGTTCTAGAAAAAGTGCGAAATCTTTGAAGTTTCCAAAAAGAATACCGGTATAAAAATGTATGAAAAAAAATATAGGTAACGCTAATAATTAATCAGCGTTGAAAAATTAAGTCTTAATAATCGATTTTGTTAACTGCATTACAATGTAGGCTATATGCTGGTCTGCTCGTGAATTTTCTTCCATTGATATTAAACTCTGAAGTGTTTTGATAATGTTTCGAGCAAATAATATCGATTCATGATTCAAGTATTTTGACCATCGTGCTCCAGTGTGTTTACAGATATTACCTTACTTGAGTTTAAATAAAACCGAAAAATACTTTCACTCGTTTTTAATTGTTTGTTTGTAATAAAATTTAAAATATGGCGTTATTTTAACTGTACCATTCATGAATTATAAAATTTATAAACGAGAGAAAGTATTTTTCGGTTTTATTTAAACCCAAGTAGAGTTTAAATGGAACAATCCATTAAAATCCACGTCATACGAAAAACTGTGTTAAAACCTATTTAATTAGTATCAATTACATGATTACATTGCCAAATTACAGGTACATTTGATCCTATAATCAGAAACAATCATGCATATAAGCAATAATGAAATGTACTGGAAATTCAACCCAGACTCTCGTGAAGCGTTCAAAGTTCCAGTTAATTATATTGTTCCAAGTATTTGCCGTGGAAAATTTAATTACATTTAAACAGAATAGTTTGATGTTCACAATTAATTTATGAACAATAGTGGCTTTGTAGTAGCAGTTTAAAAATTAGTTTAAGTAAGTTCGTTTGAAAGTTTTGTGCTGTTAATTTCGCAGCGATTTTTTAGCATTAAAAAAAATATCATACTGCTATTCCCGAAACAGAACAAACCAATATAAGAAAAAAAAAAAAGAAAAACACAACACTGCACGCACCCATAAGACATTTCCTTATAATCTTGTCTTCTTCTGGTGTCACAGGTTTCATTTCGTAAGGTAATTCTAGCCAAGGAGCCATAGTTGCTGGTTCACGTACTCACGGTCACACACTGTGTTAATGATTGGCAATACCAAGGCTTTTCAATAAATGTATCTTTTGTACTTAATCTAATCATTGTATCGATTCATCTATTGCCCTGATAACAGTGACTAGCCAACGGGAGTGTACGAATTTTGACGCTCTGTGATAACAATGGTGGTGATAGCGTTAGAACCAGGGATGTTATGGTTATGTTATTTCGGATCCGGATATAGATACGGATATACGAATAATATTATATCGGCTTCGGTTTCGGATATGAAATAATTTGGGATTATCCGTTAGTTTCGGTTACAGATAGAATTTTTTTAAGCAATTGTAAAGGTAAATACAAATAGGTAATGATTTGACTTAATTTTTAGGTTATCATTTGGCAATATTTAATTATTGTAGCTACTCATTTTGAAGCTATTACCTTTTTATTTCTGAAATTTTAAAAATAAAACGTGCTCCCATAGAAAAGCAAAGTAAAAAGTAGGAAATAATTGAAAACAAATAATAGCTTAAGAACTATTGTAAGAAACCCGATTCCATAGAAAACTAAACTAGAAAGTATAAAATATTTTTCTTAAAAAGCAATGGGTGCTTTTTGAGGTATTTAAATTGGTTTTAAACTATTATTTATTTTCGATTTTTTTAGTTCGGCTAGCTTCAAAAGAATGATTTTTAGTTGTTTTTTTTTTTTGCTGTCCTGGTAACCCTGGCATAGACAATGGCACAAATTTCTGAAATTATTGTATTGTCATCAGTCCTTGATTAGTCAACAAAGTTTAAATGAAATGTGATCGTTTAAAGAGGGAAAAATCAAGTCCAAAGGAGTCGGTAATTCGTATCAAATTTCATCAAAATTGGTTCAGTGGTTTAGTTGTGAAATCGTAACTGACATACAGACGTATTTTCACATTTATAATGTTAGTATAGATCAATCAGTCATCTTATGAGTAATTGACAATGACTTATGTGACTTTTAGTTTTTATTCTTTTCTATGCAATGACTCTTTGTGTATTAAAGAGTAAATTAAATACTAAAACCGGAATGTACTTACAGTATATTATTCAAGGTAATCTTTGTATTATATACCAAAATATTTCTTTGTATCGCTTAATTATAGTTTTAATAGTCAAAATTGAGCAAAGGTAAATCAAATTATACTTAAGAAAAAGCTTTTTTCTGCTTTATCATCCGAGATTCGTTTTCTTAACGGGTCGTAAATTAACCCAGCAGCACTGAAAAGCTGCTCAGTTGGTACACTTCCAGAAGGTGGAGAAAGGTAATATCTTACTATATTACTAAAGTTATGGTACTTGGTATGCATTTCCCACCATAAAAGTGGATCTTCAATTTAATGTATTTGACTTTTTGACTGTTAATTTATCGTATGAATTTCATCACCACTATCTATATGTTGCTCTTCTTCGCACAAAATTTAGTAATTCACACAACACTTTAATTAAGTACACGTAAATACAAAACTGTAATGTAATCCCATAATTACTGACTTTGTGTAAAAAATAAGCAATAGAAGTAATAGACAATGCAGGAGACACGTGCGACTTTGTTGCCTTGGTTCAGCCGACAAACCTGTCATACCGTGTTTCATTTAAACTCCACCGCTAACCGAAATTATTCGAAACTTTTATATCGGTTACGGTTCCGGATATTTTTTTTATTTCGGATATCCGATAGTTTCGGTTACGGTTACGGAGCTCCATAACATCCCTAGTTAAGGCATAACTTATGGCATTTACGTGCTTTTGAAGCGAGTAATAAATGAGATTAACAGTGAAGATTATACATTGTTTATTTATGATTATTTACTATGTATCTGACACGTGGCCTAAGCTATGATATAACATATGTTGCGTATCCGAATATTGATTATTCAATCAAGGCTCGATTTTTTTCAGCGTTGGATATCTTTTGACTATTCGAGGAAAAAAATTGACGTTTGAAAGCTTTTGAGGGAAATAGTCGGAATATACTTAGGTAGACGACGATTGAAAAATCTGCCCTGAAAGACTTAGTTTACTCGTTCTGTTGACCTTCAAAAAGTATAAGCACTAAGAGCCTTCGCCACGTACAAAATGACGAGTCAAAGACGTCAAAACACACAAATTGACACGTCATTAGCTCAATGAGATAAAGTCCAAAAGTGATTAAAGTATCGATAAGGCTATCGAACGTTACACAAAATTGTGAAAGGTGTATATTTATTTAAGGAATATACATACAAGGTTAAATTAAAATAACTGAAAACCTAAGAGGGGTTGTCAATAGAGGTTGTTGTATCTGTTATAATTTTGTGTAAAACTGTTTTGTAAATACGACTAATATACAACGTGTTCCTATACAAAACTTTAGGGTAATAACAGACCATGTAAAAGACTCAAACTTGCATATGTTTTTAAAAACGAATTTTTGTTTTAGGGTTCTGTACCTCAAAAAGAAAAACGGATCCAATATATTTTTCCATGAACACGAGTGTAAGTTTCATTAATAAGTAAGAGTAAATCATTTTCATACAAACCAATCATTATAATTTGGAGCTACGAAAATGCGAAATTATCATATTTCACGTAAGGTATTTTACACAAATAGTCGTGACATCGAATTAAATTGTAAAAAAAAAAAAACAAAAAAAAACTTCATCTCAGTTCATTCCTTGACATGGTCTCACTAATATCCTTGAGTTATATCAAAAGGAGCACGGTTTTGTTTGTAAGTTAATTGTTACTGACGTTAAGGTTCCGCGTTACTCGAAAAAAAATGTATAAATTATGATTTGAACCATAATTTACTAAGGACCAGCACTACATAAGATGTAAGTTGTATACTAGAGATATGTATACAAGTGGTATTGTGTGAACTAGAGACAATCATAATAGTTAAATATATTACGTAGCCGATATATATTTTAGGCAATTTCTTTTTTGTAATGATAAGTACAAAAAACTCTGTTCAGGATTTCAGTCATTCCAACTTCACCTTGTAGTTCCCATTAATTTTCTGCCGAAAAAACCATATACGAACATTATAATCATCATTTTAGCTGAAAGATGTCCACAGATGGACATAGGCCTCCACAAATTCGGGGGGGTTCGACATAATCGCCACGCTTGGCAGGCGGGTTAGCGATCGTAGTATGGTGATATAATTCATAGAGAACACTGCTGCCCATTCTACGCCCTTAGTCGCTTTTTACGACACCCACGGGAAGAAATGGGGTGGTCTTATTCTTTACGTCCGGCACCACACGGTACCAACATATTTTACTTTAAATAATAAAGAAACTTCACACGTATTCCATAGAAAACCAAACGCTTTTTACATGCTTTATATTAGCTTCACTTGTATGTTTGTATATTTGTATGTTTGTTTGTAACCGACTCCTTATAGCGCGATTTTGACCCACTTTAAACGACCAGATTTCATTCAAACTTTGCACACCTGTCAAGGACCGATGATAATGCAATAATTTCATAAATTTGTGCCATTATCCTTGCCAGGGTTACCAGGACAGCAGAAAAACTGTCTTCGAAAACTACGCTGACATACTTCACAAACTAATTTGTGCCATTATCCTTGCCAGAGTTACCAGGACAGCAAAAAAAACTATCTTCGAAAACTACGCTGACATACGTCACAAACTACGCTGACATACGTCTCAAAATTCGAAACACCCTAAACAATAGAAAATAAATAATAGTTTAAAAAAACTAAAAAACACGCTGCCATTGAAAACCAAAATAAAAAGTACAAAATAATGGAAAAAAAGCGTGGGGTGCCTGATATCAATAAAAAAATACCTTAAAAAGCAAGCTTTTTTTTAAACTATTATTTTTTCAATTAGTTTCTAGTGTTTAATTTTTTATGGAAGCGTGTGAAGATTTTAACACGCTTTTATTAGTTTTAAACTATTATTTATTTTCTATTTTTAGGATGGTTCGAATTTTGTGACGTATGTCAGCGTAGTTTTTATAAATTTTTTGCTACCCTGGTAACCCTGGCAAGGATAATGGCACAAATTTATGAAATTACTGTATTGTTCTCAGTCTTCAATAAGTCTAAATGAAAGACAAAGTTTAAATGAAATCTGACCGTTTGAAGTGGGTCAAAATCAAGTCGAAATGCGTCGGTTACAAACATAGTTACATACATATAAACATACAGGTGAAGCCAATAAAAGTGTGTTAAAAACTGTAAAATGCACACCTGAAAATTCCACTAATCTTCAATTCCTATGAGTCACCTACATAATACCTAGACTTATCCTAACCGTGACAGATGTACGTTCCATAATTACTCACGTACGCAGATACAATATAATCGTTACCTATCCCTCGGTATCTATCAAACTTGAGGCCGGTGATATCAATTCCTACAACAGAGTGAGTGATACGGGCTACCATTAATATTACCTACGCTGTCAGTTAATTGTCTTTGGCATGTTTGTGATACATTTATGTCTCTCTGGGGAAGATGGAGCTTCCACGTTTGAAATTTCATAGATTAAATCTAACACAGTTCCAAATATAAACTAATTCAAATCGGTAACGTGTGAGCTGTTTAGAACCTTATACATACAGGGTTACTAGCAACTCGACGTATTCCTTGCAGGTCGTCATAGTAGGGTTAAAATGCAACAAATTAAGTTATATAATGTACGTACCTTATTCTACAAAAATGTAAACGGAACGAATTAGCCTGGATCTCACAACACAGAGAATCCTAGTGTGAGGTCCAGGAATTCAATCGATTTGAATGTAAACTTGTCTAAATAAATTTACTCTTATTCTTATATATCTATTTATTTATTAAAATAAATTTGGATTACAGATTTAAATTAATAAAGAAAAAAAAATTATAACCTAAATTAACTAAAACTATTTACAAATTAAAAACATAGCGTCTAAAAATCATCCGCATCGCTGTCGACTGGTAGTGTACCCAAGAGACTGGCGACATTACCACGTTGTATGGCAATGCTTAGCCTCTGGCCAAGGTAAAAACAACAACATGTAAAAAAAAAAAAAAAAAAAAAAAAAAAAATGTATTTATATTTTGCACCAGTGACAACCCCATTTTTATGTTCACGCAATCACTGTCCATTCCAAGGTTGCCTGGAAGAGATCGCAAAAAGCGATAAGGCCGCCCATTGTATGTTTTTTTGTGTTAAGTGTTCTTGTTGTTATGTATTTTCTGGTGTACAATAAAGCATATATAAATAAATAATAAACATGAGAAATTAGCGGGTTCCCTCTATCTGACAGAAACTTGATGCTCTGAATTTTATTTGGCATAACACACTTGGCATAATCTTCTTTAAAAGAAAATTTGCAAGGCATAATAAATGTTTAGCATAATCATTGTTACTTACTTCTATGCTGCATGCTTGCTTGCATGCTGCATGCATGGTGTATGCTTGTTTGCATGTCTGCATGCAGCGTGCTAACTATGATTTTTCTGTAATGTAATATATGAGTGTTTCAATTATTATGGATATGAAATGTATGCCAAAAGATGATTCTAACTTGAAAGTTTCTGAGATATGATAGTTCTGCCTTTTAATAACTATCGATATGAAATAATGCCAAGAGACGATTCTGACTGCGAACTTTCTGCGATATGATGGTTCTCCTTTTTCATTATTATGGATATAACATTTATGCCTAAAGATGATTCTGACTTATAAAATTATGCGTTGTGAATGTATGATAAATGAGTGTATGCCAAACGATTTTCTGCGAAATGAAGTTTATGCTATCCACTGTTATGCAATATAATATTTTGACGAAAAAAATTCTGCCATAAAGGGTGGACCCGAAATTAGCGTATTGTCAATTTGATGAACAATTCATTTCCCAGTACAGTCACATAAGTTATACTGAACCATATCTCATTTTTAACCGTCTTAAAAAAGGAGGAGGTTCTATGTTCCACTTTATATTTTTTATGTATGTTCACGGATTTCTCAGTCAACTGTAAACCGATTTAAAAAATTCTTTATTTAATGGATAGGTTTTGCTTCAGGGGTGGTCCTCCCATATAAATTTTATTGGCTTTGCTTGCAATGATAACCTTTGTGTGTTTGTGTTTAGTATCTATTTTTCGAATGAGTTTGCATGTATTGTAATATGTATGTTTGTAATTGTAATAATACGTAATTAATCCTTTGTTTATCGTGATGAGATTCCAATACTTCCTGCCACTGCTATTGACCAGGCCATTAGTATAAACGAATTAGTGCGGAGTAGATACCATAAATAGAAAGTGAAAAATAAAAAACTTTTTTGCAAAAAAAAACACAACCGACTTCAGAAGTCGGTGGCAAAATAATTAAAATACAGATCTAAAGACACCGACTTCCGAAATAAAAGTTATTTTTCAATTTGTAGTGTTTTTTGGAAGTCGATTGTGTTTCTTGTTTTCACTACAGTTTAAGGAGTGTTCAACGTACGTAGGTAGTGGAAACGTATGTGGTACGAACGGGAGGTTCCACCGAAGATCATCAAGGTGGAGACAAAGAAGAGGAAGTCTATTAATCTCAACCAGTGTGGCACGGCGCTGGTAGGGCCTAACATGCAGTACCGACCGGCGAGCCACTCTACGAAGATTGTGGACATCATAGAGTACATAACAACTGGACCTTGGGTGAAGACCAACTGGACCTTGAGGGTGGTGAAGTTGGAAGTGCGCTATAACACCAATTTCAAGTCGTCCGTGGACTCACCATTTGGTGACCTTCCTCAAAGAAGATTTTTGGCCGAAAGGTGTGCTGTATCGGCGTTTCCGTGACCAGCTACGCGTAACACGGCGCTGAAACTTTGTGTGCAGTACTAAGTATTTTGTATAAAATATGTGTTTTTTTATAGGTATATTGTTTTTGTGCTTATGTATGTATGTATTTGGTGTTTTATGGGCCTTAGCAGCCTGAAATAAAGGATCAAAAGAATAATAATATAGATTATACATTATCTGTGTGCCCATCCAAACCCGTTCAGCCGTTTTTGGGCCAATCTGGAACATACAAACAGACCAACATTCTAAAAACTATATCTTCGACATCAGACTCGTACCTACACCACAGTTTTGACTTCATTTGTATATTATTGAGTCATAAAATACTATACATAGGTATCTACTGGTACAGGTGTTCGTTATAACACTAGATATTTATCTACATTTATACATTTATGATCAGATTGCTCATAATAAAGATAATTATTATATAAATAGACCTTAGTTACTCATAATATAATTTTCGAAGATTTTCCTCGTTTCTTTGCAATTAAAGAAAACATTCATGCCTAGACTTGGTATCTTTTTAATCTAATTCGTTTGTATGATATTTTAAATCATGATTAATCGCTAATTACAAATAAGTATTTATTTATGTGCTATAAAAATGTACGTAACCTAATTTATTATCAATTTTATTTTCGCTCGTGCCATCTTTTTATCATAATTATGTTAGCCAATTCAGTTATAATTCATTCAATATCTGAAGGATAATATTTTGTCTTGTCCTACCTACTTACTTGCTTGAAAAAAGAGTAAATAATCTTGGAATATGGAGTGGAAATCTGTTATCGACAACATTGTCCACAGCCCAATTTCACCCTCTTTTTGTAATTCACTTCTTTTCTTTTTAATTTGATTTTTATTTTACTCTTTGCTGCTGCTTATAAATAAATATACTTTTGACTTATTTCTTTCTTTATTTTTTATCCATTGCTAGACATAAGCCTCTCTCTTCCTATGCCAATCCCGTAAATCTACATAAAAAAATTAAATTCACTCAGTGACTGACAAAGCACCGTCACTTTTAGTATGGGTATCCCACCCCACATCTGGTGAAAGTGTTATGATTATACACTAAGTTTATATTAAAAAGAAGAGCTGTAGGTAAAAAACAAAAAAACAAACTCATTCACAGTGGGGGACCACTAACAGACTAGGTACGCACAGCCAGATCCTAAAGCCAGCCCCTGGATCTCGGCGGCGGCGACCTCTCGCGTCCGGCCCTGGTGCGAGCCATGGTACGGAGCGAGAGGGCATGGGAAGCCGTCACCTCCTTCTGCGAAGCAGTATTGCTCGCGAAGGAGGATGCGGGGCGCGTGAGGGAGTGGCAGTCTCTGCGCCCTCACGTCCCTTGCCGCCGCAGGAGGAGACGCCCCGGGCGTCGGGAGTCGATAGCGGACTCCCGGCCACCGTAGGCACGAGCTTACGAGCGGCGAGCAATAGGTAGCTCGCCGCCCGGTAAGGACCAGGCTCGGGTCGACGGCGCGTAGTGTTCCACGCGCTCCTCAAAAAGATGTCAGCAATCCTGAAGGGGTCTGCTAGGACCGATGCCTGCCAGGGTCGCGAGATTGTTCGAAAGAGATACCGTGACCCTGGCACATGGGCAACTAAAGGAACACGGGTGGGTTTTAGTCAGTAAAAGTCTGACACGCACTCCCGCTCCGCCCAGAGCGGGAGAAGTCACTTGATGATTTCCCGGCCAAAAAAAAAAGCCCCTGGATCTAAAACCACTCAGTTTTGCACAAAATGGTCATATATATTAGATACATTATTTCATTTATATAAGTAGGCTTATACAAACATTTTTACATGTCAATTATATTTTTTAAACTAGATGAAGTCGGCGTTTCTTATCTGACTACTTTGAGAAGAAACGCCGAAACTAACAAAGAGGTATCTTTTAAAGTTCAGACATAATCTTAGTCAGATCATGTGAAGACCACGTAAATTAGTGCTTGAAATGGTCTTTATATACCCGAGTCTGAAATAAAATTATATTCTACTGTTGTATATTGTGGTATCGAAGTCACGGGCAGAAGCTAATTATAAATATAAGTAAGAAAGAAAATACATTTATTTGCGGCAAATGTGACGCAAAAAGAAAAAGACCAAACACAAAAAATAAAAAAGGTGGGGGAAATCATGCGTCACATCCACGCAAAACGCGAACTAAGTACGTACATATACATAGATACCAATTAGCACAGGTGTTCACCTTCGTACTTTAAGCATCTATCTACGTTATTTAATTTACGATCTTATTAAAGATAATACCTAATGCTATCTGTAAATATCATTATTACTTTCGCTGATTTTCCTCGTTTCTTTCGCTTTTATGAAAGAAAACATTTTAAGACCTGGTATCTTATCACTGTAATTTATTTGAATGGAGTTATTTTAAATTGTGATTCATCGCTTATAACAATTAAGTCGTTATTCATGCGTTATAAATATCTCTTTTTTTTTTTTTGTAAATCCCCTATTTAACCCGACCGCACCCTAATTGCATTCCAGGACCCGACGGCTTCCCTGGCAAAGCTTGGGTTCTGGCCTTAGAGGCTCTCGGGCTTGTACTCAGGGGGCTCCTAAGCGCATGCTTGGAGAGGGGCCAGTTCCCACTTCGTTGGAAGACGGGGAAACTGGTCCTCATTAAGAAGCCGGGGCGCCCAGCGGACTCTCCGTCCGCTTTCCGCCCCATCGTGCTGCTCGACGAGGTGGGCAAGCTCTTTGAAAGAGTAATTGCAGACCGCCTCGTCGGGTGGCTGGTGCGGAAGGGGCCGTACTTGTCGGACGGCCAGATTGTTCGAAAGAGATACCGTCACTCTGGCACACGAGCAACTGAAGGAACACGGGTGGGTTTTAGTCAGTAAAAGTCTGACACGCCCTCCCGCTCCGCCCAGAGCGGGAGAAGTCATTTGATGATTTCCCATCCAAAAAAAAAACCCTAATTGCATAACACATTGTCAGTCACAATCTCAATCATACCGAAAGATTTTGCTAATACATTGTAACATGTTAGAAAAATTTGTCTGCTCAGCAATGTAAATAACGATATGAGTGTTGTTGATGATTTCCCATCCAAAAAAAAAGCCTCTATATCCATCTACGTATATGTATCTATCTACGTTATTTAATTTATGATCTTATTAAAGATAATACGTAATGCTATCTGTAAATATCATTATTACTTTCGCTGATTTTCCTCGTTTCTTTCGCTTTTATGAAAGAAAACATTTTAAGACCTGGTATCTTATCACTGTAATTTATTTGAATGGAGTTATTTTAAATTGTGATTCATTGCTTATAACAATTAAGTCGTTATTCATGCGTTATAAATATCTTTCTTTTTTTTGTAAATCCCCTATTTAACCCGACCGCACCCTAATTGCATAACACATTGTCGGTCACAATCTCAATCATACCGAAAGATTTTGCTAATACATTGTTTCATATGTTAGAAAAATTTGTCTGCTCAGCAACGGAAATAACGCGATGAGTATTGTTGAACTGTCAAAATGGAAACGATCGCTAAAGATAGTTGGTTACGCAATTACCCCGCCGTTCAGGGTTGGATAAAGGGTAAACTATCCCAGTAAGTAACCCAATTGCAATACTTCGGCGTATTCCACCACCGGTAAAATCAGCACTTAGACAAATATAAACAAAATAGATTGGTACGGTATTTCCTTTTTTTTAAATACTCCTGCTTTGTTTGAAAAGTGGTCCTTTTCATACAGTGGAACGATAATAGACTGGTGTAACACATACGGTCTATTTTAAACTTTTATTTTGCATCAAAAAGTCAACTACGTGGCATGTAGATACTTATAGTCAAATAAAGAAAATTGCAAAAATATTTTCGGTCACCAAACAAGATACCTGCCTAACCAAGGTTGAAGTAGTAAAGTTGACGTAATAGTTGAAGTTTAGTAAATAATAAATAATAAAATCATATATTTCCAAAAGTAAATTACAAAGTAGTTATGCGCAGCATTTGCAGCTTAGGACTTACAGGTGCACAGATATTTGATCAATGACCCCCATGCTAGGTGGAACCTGTGTTACAGGGGTCATCCATCCGTCCATTATACCAAATTACAGGTAAGTAAGTAGTATTTATTTTTAAGGGATACAATCATGTTTTTAATTCTAGTGTGAAAAAGATGTGGTAAGAGAGTGTGCGTGCGTGTGTGTGTGTGTGGGCATGAGTGAGTGAGTTTGTGTGTGTTCGTGTGAAAATAAACGATGCATGTCTAGAAATAAAACTACATTTAATTAATAAAAAAGAAACAGTAAATTTATCAAAAATAATACCAATTCGTATGCTTCTTACCAAACTTCTATATCCGACGACACTAGTTCATCATAATCATCATTTCGACCGTAAGACGTCCACTGCTGGATATGTGGGGGGGTTGCCATAATCGCCACGCTTGGCAGGCGGCTTGTCGATCGCAATAAGGTGGTAAAATTCACAGAGAACGCTGCTGCCAATTCTCTAGTAAGTCCCTTAGTCGCCTCTTACGACACCCACGGGAAGAAATGGGATGGTTCTATTCTTTACGTCCAGTACCATTTTTTTTTTTTTTTTGTGAGACATATCGTAGATAACCTAAATAAAGTTATTACTACTTAAGCGGACTATTTCCCGGCGAGTCCTAAAAAAATAATTTTAGCGCTCCAGCCGGGACATATGTATATACTTAAAAACTATAGCGACTAAGACCTAAGGGCAACCCCAGTTGGGGTACGAACCTCGGCTCAGGCAGTCACTGGTAGGGGGGGGGGGGGGACAGCAAGGGACAGGCTGGATCTGGGTTAAAATGATTATTTAGGAACTAATTTAAGACTACAAGCGCAGCATCGCGGGCTGGCACTTGCAAGGGTCGGGAGGGACTATTTAGTCGGGGTCGCGACGACGGACCTCGGCGGCGAGGTCGGTATGACGATTTGTGTGTGTGTGTTAGACGAACTGAACTGGTTTCCTTTCTGCTCTCTTGGAAGAGGGTAGTGGGGTCGGAGAGTACGTGCCGCGGACGGCGGACTTCGCTAATTTGGGAGGGGATGTATCTAGCTGCCGCGACAACCAGAGGGTTGCGGTGGGTTGCAGCTCTAGGGAAGAAACGCTTCGAGCTGCGTTTCATAAACTGGTGGATAGTCGGGATCTTGAGATCTAAGTGGAGGTTAATATTCCGAACGTAGCAAGGCGAACCTGTGGCTTGACGGAGAAATCGGTTTTGGAGAGTCTGCATCCTATGGATATAACGGGGTTTTGCGTGTGCAAAGACCGCGCTTGCATACGTCATGATCGGCCTAAGGTGCGGTACCACACGGACCCTGGTTACTTATCTCATTTGGTGACTGTACCTACTGTATGTGTTTTTACTTTTGTTATTTCATTACACTAAAAAATTACGTCTTTGAATAAATTAAAAATCGTACGCCGGCAATGTATGTCTGTTATCTGTCATAACTTGCAATTAGGTACAATGAGTGACTCAGTTCATGAGTACCTATAGAACAATTAACGTCATCAAGAGAATGAAGTTTTCACCTAAAATTAGCGATTCTCGGTAAGGTAACGTTATTAGATCAAGGCCTCAGAAATTACTGCTGTTAATTCAGTTTATTGCTTTTGCACCCGTATGGGGCTCCCTTGGATGGAACTAATGATATAAAGTGCCACAGTAAGTAATTGTCCTATAGGAATTGGCAGACTCGAGATTTTCCAGACTTTAACAGCTATATTTAAGGAGCAGTGGTGGCCCAGTGGTAAAGCGCTTATTCCACTACACGATTTATCGGGCCCTGCCAGCAGGGACAGGGTAGTGTAATCGCAAACAGTGAGTTAGGGTCCCTAAATCGGGCGCCCGAGCGGTAGTGGAATAAGTCGCGCCCTAACTGGTAGGAAGGGAACACGATTTCCAGGGCCCGATAAATCGTGTAGTGGATTAAACGCTTAACGTCTGCGACTCACGAGTTGTAAGTCAAACGATTGAACCCAAACAAGCGCTTTACTTTGTGTAGGTAAATTATTTCATCACCAATGCTCTCAAAAAACGGTGAAGGAAAACATCGTGAGGAAACCGGCATGTCCTAGAACCAACAATTTGAAGACATGTGTCATCTACCAACCCGTACTGTGCTCGCGTGGTGGATTACGGCCCACTTTCTCTCACCGAGAGGAGGCCTGTGTCCCAGCAGTGGGAACATTATAAGCGGATTATGATGATACCTATAGTGGTATTTTCCGACTTCCACGCGAACGAAGTCACTGGCAGAAACCAGTTATAAATATGTGTAGAAATACACCTATTGGCACAGGTGTTTATTATTACCGTAGGCATCTATGTATCTATATTTAATAATTTATGATCTTATTAAGGACGCTATAACATTTTTGAATCGCTCAAGTTTAGGTATCTGAGTCGGCACACAACAACATTACGCGCACGCACACACTGAGACCATTGTTTGCTCGATTTTAAACATTACTTAACTAATCTTGATACTCGAAGGTATTATTTATTTTATTTTACTAGCAGTGTTGAATAAAATTAGTACCTAGTAAACTAACTTTACTTTCTGAATTTGGTGACCATTAATAAGTTTTATTACCATGATCATTATGATTTTTGGAATAACGTATAATTTGTATATAATAAAACTTTAATATTATTTTTCGATAATAAACAAATATAACGGATTTTGATCGTAGACTATTGTTGAAAATATATAGGATATTCCCTAAAGAAAACTAAGCAAAAGTTGTGTGACGCCCAAAACCTTTGAGATTGGAGTGCGTATTCAGAATTTTCAATACACAATAGGAACATGTATACATTTTTGTAAGAAGGCTGTTTTTGTACTCTATTATGTATTTATAATTCGAAATGACTTTAACATTTTGGAGAGATGATTAACTACATGGTTTTTAATTTATGTAAATAATGAAAGTTACGTTAAATATTTTGACTACATACTAGCATAACCCCCAAAATTGATACCCATGTCGACATTTCATCATAACAGTACATCCGCCATTTTAAATTAAAAATCGATGATTTCATAATCCCTACGCCCAATATGGATAATATTTTTTTTTTATAAAAAAACATTACCCGCCGTATTTGGATCAAATTTGGATGAAGCATTCGTAATCACTATCCTAAAATTACCCAAAGTTGATAGCTATGCCCACTTTTTATTTAAAAAATTCAAATATTCGTCGTTTTGAATGAAAAACTTGTGGGGTCGGGGGATATTCCGTCAGGAAGTATGTTCCTTAGTCTTTTTTGACTCCGAATGTAATTTGTATGGAGTTTTCGGCTTCAGCACCTTCAAAAATCTTGAAAACGACATCCATGATGAAAACTTTGAAAATTTTCGCAACCGCCATTTTTTATTTTGACCTCACAATCGGCTTCAGCACCCTTGGCTACCCTTACTACAAGCAACATTAAAGAATTTCGTTCCAAAAATGGACGACACTTGCATAATTTAATTACCACATTGAAAACAGATGTTCATATGACTTTTTATTGAATAATTATCCGCCATCTTGAATTCTTGTAAATGAATACATATTCATAATCATCACTACCTCCATAATTCCCAATATAATTTAAGTTATTTATTTCTAAACTAAGTTCTGGTAATAAGTTTGGTACTCATACTTTTGGCCCGAAAAGTATCAAAAGTTTTCAACCACTGTATACAGCACGGCACTCACTTTATTATTATTTTGATCGTATTTATTTCGTACAAAAAAGCGATACGCCCGTGCTTCCTAGGGCGCGTCTGAGCGCGGAATGATAAGCCGCGAGTAGAAAATGTATGAAGAAATTTAAGAGCGTTCTTTATTTTTCTCATAAATAAAAAAGTTATGTATTTAATTACAAAATATTTAAGCAAAACGTAGAAGATTATATTAGCCACAATTTCTTGTCATTTTGAAGTTAAAATATGCAGCTGATCTCACTTTACAGGTACCTTTTCAGACCCCATTATTTTTCATTTTCTACGATTATTGCGGTGGGGAAAACGTATTTTTGTGAAAATATTGTATCGGACTGTACAATTTTTATGGTTCCTTCATGGAGATGATTAAATTATCTTTAATTTAGACCATAATTAACCTCGCAATTCTGATTCCTCTTGATTTATTTGGTCCCGGAAAACCACCGATATTTGTTGAAAAATGTTGTAGCGTCCTTAAAGACAGTAATGATATTAATATACCTGTATTGTTTGCTAAAATTATTACATTTGCAGATTTTCCTCGTTTTCTTGTCATTTATGGAAGAAAACATTTTAAGCTTTTTTTCTTTAAATAATTTGTTTAAATCATGAGAATTTTAAATCGTGATATTCGCTTATTAGAAATAAGTATTCATTTATGTGCTATAATTGAAGGGTAAAGTGGACAAAGGTGTCATCAGCCAAAATAAAAAAAATCTGACTTTTTTGTGACATTTGCAAATCTGAAATATAATATATACTTGATTGACAGTTAACACCTTTGCTAGCGTCTGTAACAATGTAACGAATTATAATTGTTGTGTTTTAAATCCATGAATCGATTTATCATCAGTTAAAACCATGTCAAAAATTCGGATTTTTGATTTTGTCAGATAACACCTTTGTCGAATTAACCCTTCAATTATCTTCTCACCTAATAAGAGTTCCGTTACCAAATGGCAAAAACGGAACCCTTATAGATTCGTCATGTCTGTCTGTCTGTCTGTCCGTGTATGTCTCAGCCACTTTTTTCCGAAACTATAAGAGCTATGCTGTTGAAACTTGGTAAGTAGATGTATTCTGTGAACCGCATTAAGATTTTTACACAAAAATAGAAAAAAAACAATAATATTTGGGGTTCCCCATACATAGAACTGAAACTAAAAAATTTTTTTCATCAAACCCATACGTGTGGGGTATCTATGAATAGGTCTTCAAAAATAATATTGAGGTTTCTAATATCATTTTTTTCTAAACTGAATAGTTTGCGCGAGAGACACTTCCAAAGTGGTAAAATGTGTCCCCCCCCCCGTAACTTTTAAAATAAGGAAATGATAAAACTAAAAAAATATATGATGTACATTACCATATAAACTTCCACAGAAAATTGGTTTGAACGAGATCTAGTAAGTAGTTTTTTTTTTTAATACGTCATAAATCGGTAACCACAATTGACCTTTCATTCAGTCAACTCAAATATAAAAAGTAAAAAAAAATTAAAAATTCACAAACATAAACCTTATACATAAACCGTGAATACCTGCAGGTTTGTACGGAACCCTCGGTGCGCGAGTCCGACTCGCACTTGGCCGGGTTTTTTTTTATTTTCGTTTCTGCCAGGTTTTATCATCAATATGTTAGTCAGAGGTATGAATAAAGGGTACTCATCTTCATTATAATATATATAGCAATTAGACTGCCCCGTTGATGTCGTGGTCGCAAGCGCGTCTGCTGAGCGTGGAGTCCTGGGTTTGATTCTGAGGTCGGTCAAAGTGTTATTGGGGGTTTCCATTGGGAATTTCTTAGTAGCAGCCTAGAGTTTCGAAATGGCGGTGTGATACCTCGGAAAGCACGTTAAGCCGTGGGTCCTACGCCTAATCTCTCTCCGGTCGTGTCGGATTGCCATCCCATCTGACTATGAGAGTGAGGAAAGAATGAGTGGCCTATATCTGCGCACACACTTGTGCACTATAATATTGCCCGCGCCGATGGCTAGTCTCTGTTGAGATTGGCCGCTATACCCGAAATACGGTCTGGAGGACTATATATGGCAATCTTGAGTATAATTAATTAATGCTACTAGGCCCAACGGCTTAGGCTGCGCGTAGTCTATCAGTGAGGGAATGACTAAATATTTTTCGTTAACAAAAAAGGTTCACCCCATCCTTTTCTATAATAAACTACATGTAAAACCATAACTCCGTCACCAGGTGTAGGGTGGGATACCCATAAACCGACGAATAAATAACACCATGCGCTGTAGAGAACACCTGTTACTAAATAAATTATATTTATTGCTGACCAAATGCAATACCGGGTATGTGGGTTAATTTCAAAGGTGCTGTATGTACTGCCTGATCTATTCTGTAAAATCTCACCGAATTTTTTTAGTTGAAGTGACCTTGAAGTGAGTTGTCAATAGTATCAATCCTTAGCATCAGAAGAGCAATTCTCATAATTAAAAATGTTGAAATGTTTGTTGTAGTCTCATCTCGGCAACAATCAAATGTCAAAATCTTGATGTATGGAAACTCGAGGGATTTTTGACAGTTTGAGACTGAGATCTGACTGTGAACGTTTCTAAAATTACGAGAACTATCCCTTTTTTTGTGAATAAAAAAAATACCCAATCAAACAAAAGATCTTGACAAACACAATTTCAAAAAGGCTCTTCTTATTTTTTTTTTAAATATAAAAGCATATAAACAATCAAGTTCCTTGACGACCAATTGTATTTCTTGTTGACATTTGTTTTTTATTAACATTTTAAACTCAGTTTTATTTGTTATATTCTTTTATGAATGTTTTGTTGTATTTACTAGGAATTAATTAAATCTATACTATAATAATATTATAAAGCTGAAGAATTAGTTTGTTTGTATGTTTGTTTGTTTGATTGAACGCAATAATATCAGGACCTACCGGTCCGAATTGAAAAATTATTTTTGTGTTAGGTAGCCTATTTATTGAAGCTAAAGGCTGTATAACATCACGCTACGATTAAAAGGAACGGAGCAGCAACGAAAAATGGATGAAAACTGGCAGGCAATTCGATGCGACGGGAAGGGTCAAAGGGGAAAAAATTTGACGCGAACGAAGTCACGGGCAGAAGCTAGTCTTTGAATATTCCTCAACAGTTTTTCCCCAAACCTTTATGTACTGTATTAAATGACAAAAACAGGGATTGTCCCTGTTTTTGTCAATAGTATCAATCCTTAGCATCAGAAGAGCAATTCTCATAATTAAAAATGTTGAAATGTTTGTTGTAGTCTCATCTCGGCAACAATCAAATGTCAAAATCTTGATGTATGGAAACTCGAGGGATTTTTGACAGTTTGAGACTGAGATCTGACTGTGAACGTTTCTAAAATTACGAGAACTATCCCTTTTTTTGTGGATGGGAAATCATCAAATGACGTCTCCCGCTCTTGGGCGGAGCGGGAGGGCATGTCATACTTTTACTGACTAAAACCCACCCATGTTCCTTCAGTTGCCCATGTGCTAAGACCATGGTGTCTCTTTCGAACAAATCTGGTGACCCTGACAGGCGTCGGTCCGAGCAGACCCCTTCAGTACTGCTGACATCTCTTTGAGGCGCGCGTGGAACACTACGCGCCGTCGACACGGGCCTGGTCCTTACCAGGCGATGAGCTACCTAATGCTCGCTGCCCGCAAGCCCGCGCTTACGGTAGCCGGGAGTCCGCTATCGACTCCCGAGAACTGCCCCTCAGGTGGAATGTCACCTCCCTTTAAGTTGCTAGTGGACCGGCAAATATATCAAAACTATTGTAGAGTATTGAATTCAACGATGACTAAATGCATGAAATAACTAAACAAAAAAAAAATACCCAATCAAACAAAAGATCTTGACAAACACAATTTCAAAAAGGCTCTTCTTATTTTTTTTTTAAATATAAAAGCATATAAACAATCAAGTTCCTTGACGACCAATTGTATTTCTTGTTGACATTTGTTTTTTATTAACATTTTAAACTCAGTTTTATTTGTTATATTCTTTTATGAATGTTTTGTTGTATTTACTAGTAATTAATTAAATCTATACTATAATAATATTATAAAGCTGAAGAATTAGTTTGTTTGTATGTTTGTTTGTTTGATTGAACGCAATAATATCAGGACCTACCGGTCCGAATTGAAAAATTATTTTTGTGTTAGGTAGCCTATTTATTGAAGCTAAAGGCTGTATAACATCACGCTACGATTAAAAGGAACGGAGCAGCAACGAAAAATGGATGAAAACTGGCAGGCAATTCGATGCGACGGGAAGGGTCAAAGGGGAAAAAATTTGACGCGAACGAAGTCACGGGCAGAAGCTAGTCTTTGAATATTCCTCAACAGTTTTTCCCCAAACCTTTATGTACTGTATTAAATGACAAAAACAGGGATTGTCCCTGTTTTTGTCAATAGTATCAATCCTTAGCATCAGAAGAGCAATTCTCATAATTAAAAATGTTGAAATGTTTGTTGTAGTCTCATCTCGGCAACAATCAAATGTCAAAATCTTGATGTATGGAAACTCGAGGGATTTTTGACAGTTTGAGACTGAGATCTGACTGTGAACGTTTCTAAAATTACGAGAACTATCCCTTTTTTTGTGGATGGGAAATCATCAAATGACGTCTCCCGCTCTTGGGCGGAGCGGGAGGGCATGTCATACTTTTACTGACTAAAACCCACCCATGTTCCTTCAGTTGCCCATGTGCTAAGACCATGGTGTCTCTTTCGAACAAATCTGGTGACCCTGACAGGCGTCGGTCCGAGCAGACCCCTTCAGTACTGCTGACATCTCTTTGAGGCGCGCGTGGAACACTACGCGCCGTCGACACGGGCCTGGTCCTTACCAGGCGATGAGCTACCTAATGCTCGCTGCCCGCAAGCCCGCGCTTACGGTAGCCGGGAGTCCGCTATCGACTCCCGAGAACTGCCCCTCAGGTGGAATGTCACCTCCCTTTAAGTTGCTAGTGGACCGGCAAATATATCAAAACTATTGTAGAGTATTGAATTCAACGATGACTAAATGCATGAAATAACTAAACAAAAAAAAAATACCCAATCAAACAAAAGATCTTGACAAACACAATTTCAAAAAGGCTCTTCTTATTTTTTTTTTAAATATAAAAGCATATAAACAATCAAGTTCCTTGACGACCAATTGTATTTCTTGTTGACATTTGTTTTTTATTAACATTTTAAACTCAGTTTTATTTGTTATATTCTTTTATGAATGTTTTGTTGTATTTACTAGTAATTAATTAAATCTATACTATAATAATATTATAAAGCTGAAGAATTAGTTTGTTTGTATGTTTGTTTGTTTGATTGAACGCAATAATATCAGGACCTACCGGTCCGAATTGAAAAATTATTTTTGTGTTAGGTAGCCTATTTATTGAAGCTAAAGGCTGTATAACATCACGCTACGATTAAAAGGAACGGAGCAGCAACGAAAAATGGATGAAAACTGGCAGGCAATTCGATGCGACGGGAAGGGTCAAAGGGGAAAAAATTTGACGCGAACGAAGTCACGGGCAGAAGCTAGTCTTTGAATATTCCTCAACAGTTTTTCCCCAAACCTTTATGTACTGTATTAAATGACAAAAACAGGGATTGTCCCTGTTTTTGTCAATAGTATCAATCCTTAGCATCAGAAGAGCAATTCTCATAATTAAAAATGTTGAAATGTTTGTTGTAGTCTCATCTCGGCAACAATCAAATGTCAAAATCTTGATGTATGGAAACTCGAGGGATTTTTGACAGTTTGAGACTGAGATCTGACTGTGAACGTTTCTAAAATTACGAGAACTATCCCTTTTTTTGTGGATGGGAAATCATCAAATGACGTCTCCCGCTCTTGGGCGGAGCGGGAGGGCATGTCATACTTTTACTGACTAAAACCCACCCATGTTCCTTCAGTTGCCCATGTGCTAAGACCATGGTGTCTCTTTCGAACAAATCTGGTGACCCTGACAGGCGTCGGTCCGAGCAGACCCCTTCAGTACTGCTGACATCTCTTTGAGGCGCGCGTGGAACACTACGCGCCGTCGACACGGGCCTGGTCCTTACCAGGCGATGAGCTACCTAATGCTCGCTGCCCGCAAGCCCGCGCTTACGGTAGCCGGGAGTCCGCTATCGACTCCCGAGAACTGCCCCTCAGGTGGAATGTCACCTCCCTTTAAGTTGCTAGTGGACCGGCAAATATATCAAAACTATTGTAGAGTATTGAATTCAACGATGACTAAATGCATGAAATAACTAAACAAAAAAAAAATACCCAATCAAACAAAAGATCTTGACAAACACAATTTCAAAAAGGCTCTTCTTATTTTTTTTTTTAAATATAAAAGCATATAAACAATCAAGTTCCTTGACGACCAATTGTATTTCTTGTTGACATTTGTTTTTTATTAACATTTTAAACTCAGTTTTATTTGTTATATTCTTTTATGAATGTTTTGTTGTATTTACTAGTAATTAATTAAATCTATACTATAATAATATTATAAAGCTGAAGAATTAGTTTGTTTGTATGTTTGTTTGTTTGATTGAACGCAATAATATCAGGACCTACCGGTCCGAATTGAAAAATTATTTTTGTGTTAGGTAGCCTATTTATTGAAGCTAAAGGCTGTATAACATCACGCTACGATTAAAAGGAACGGAGCAGCAACGAAAAATGGATGAAAACTGGCAGGCAATTCGATGCGACGGGAAGGGTCAAAGGGGAAAAAATTTGACGCGAACGAAGTCACGGGCAGAAGCTAGTCTTTGAATATTCCTCAACAGTTTTTCCCCAAACCTTTATGTACTGTATTAAATGACAAAAACAGGGACAATAAGAGGGATAAGAATAGCCAATTCGTTTATAATGCGTATAAAAATGACAATAAATTACTTACAAGATAATATGCCTAACAAGATTTAGTCTTAAAATCATCACAATATAGATTAACCAAACTATCCAACACATACAAGGTGGTAGAAAACTTGTCTACATTGCTCATATTATGCGGAACAGAAAAATTTCTATGATTTCTAATATTAGTCTGCAATCAGTTTATCTATGAATCACCAATGTTAACATTATTTCTCCATTTTCATTTTCAAATGTTTCATAAATCCTGCAATAGCAGCTTTAAGGCGGAAACACACTTACGTGTCGTGGCGTGTCGTGACGCGCCAGAAGCATTCAGTTTCATACATTCGATAGAACGTGTTGTGACACGACACGACATGCAAATATGTCCCTAACCTTATTAAATGTATGAAACCGATATGCTTCTGGCGCGTCACGACACGCCACGACACGTAAGTATGTTTCAGCCTTAAGTTGGTATTTTTGCAGGACGTTGATGAGCCAAAGCGGTTGTGTATCTTTTTGTTACTTCGGATGTTTTATGTTATTATTATTTTTAGGACAACCAACACACCGTTATCGGATCTCAAACTAGGCAGAGCCTGTACTATGGCAACCAGACAACTGATAAATATACTTATCTATACAATCTATACAAATAAATAAAATTGGAGTGTCTGTTTTTAATATTAAGATAACCACTTTTTACTAAGTGTATATGGATGTATACACGATACATATACCAAAACAACATTTTTTACAATTTTTGTCTGTCTGTCTGTCTGTCTGTCTGTTCGTTCCCGCTAATCTCGGAAATGGCTGGACCGATTTTGACGGGACTTTCACTGGCAGATAGCTGATGTAACAAGGAGTAACTTAGGCTACTTTTATTTCAGAAAGATTCTTTTATTTTAGAAAAAAATAACTATCTTCGAAAACTACGCTGACATATGTCTCAAAATTCGTAAAACCCTGGCTGAATCCTACGAAATAGATCAAAATAATGTACTACAGTATTGTACACCTTAAAAAGGCCTACAAAATGTCTTCAATGGTATATGTCTATCTCTTAGGGATAACCCACAATAACCATTTTTTATCTTTTACTTTTTACGAGAAATAAGGGCTTATTTACGAAGCGATTTTAAGCAATACAGCATTAATCCTTATCCAATTAAGTACCTTAAATACATTGTGCATTTAATATAGATCAATATGGCCCTTTACAGCATGTAATTTAAATGAATATCTTAGAAGATATTAGAGATTTAAAAAGTGGGCGCAGAGCGCGTTGGCAGGGGCCGGGTAGTACAGGATAAGTAGGATTGTAATTCATATTACTTTGGCTTCAAAGTAATTGCGAATATCATGTGTGTTCATTATACTCAAAATAAACCTAATAGTATTATTTCAAGTAAGAGACCGCGAAATTGCTTAGATGTTTAGATTTTTGGATGTTTGTTTCTCAATGATGCAAAGACGGCCAAACGGATTTAGATCGAATTTGGCACAAAGATATATTATATCATGGATACGTAACAGATAGGATACCTACTTTATCCCGGTAGTAGGTTCCCGGGTGTTATTTTCCGACAGCTATACGGGCCAAGCCACTGGCAAAAGTACTATTCCTATAATTAAGTTCGGTGTCTGGTAAATGATTGAGTGTCTGTATAGGTAAAATAGGAGCGTTAAGAAAAACCAGGAAGACTTATATTCAACTAAACCAAGCCCTATGTCACAGTCTTCTTACTCTGAATACTATTACTTTTATTTTAAAAACACCAACACACATGATGTTCTCATAAACTATGAATCCTAAGTAATATGAGTTATAATCCTACTACTAATAATATTATATATGTGAAAATATGTATGATTGGGTGTTTGTTTCTCAATCACGCAAAAATGGCTGAATGGATTTTAAATAAATATAAAATATCTTAGGAATCTGGATCGAAAATAGCACACAGAGTCTATATTACCTATATAAAACATCGAATAACACATTCTTATCGCGGTAGTACGTCCTCTTGCATTAATTTCCGACATCCACGCGGGCGAAGCCGCGGGCAAATAATAATATTATAAATGTGAAAATATGTATGATTGGGTTGTTGTTTCTCAATCACACAAAAATGGCTGAATGGATCTGGATCGAAAATAGCACACAGAGTCTATATTACCTATATAACCTGGAATAACACATTCTTATCGCGGTTATACGTCCTCTTGCATTAATTTCCGACATCCACGCGGGCGAAGCCGCGGGCAAAAGCTAGTATATTACTAAATACGTACATGTTATAGATAAATTACACCCAGACACAGAACAAATGATTGTGCTCATCACACAAAGATATGTCGTGGTTGGGAATTGAACCCACGACCTCAGTCTTAGCAGCCAGGGTCACTAACCACTAGACTAACAGGCCTGAATGGAGTGAGTACATCCGTAGACCACATTTTCCAGATCATATCAATAATTGACAACCGTCCTTTCTCCAACGGATGCTGCATTTATGAAAAGGTTACCAAGTTATTCTTTAAATTAACATTCATATGCAAGTTACATCATCATCCAGGGTCACGAGATTGTTCGAAAGAGATACCGTGACCCTGGCACATGGGCAACTGAAGGAACACGGGTGGGTTTTAGTCAGTAAAAGTCTGACACGCCCTCCTGCTCCGTCCAGAGCGGGAGAAGTCAATTGATGATTTCCCATCCAAAAAAAAAAGCTACATCATCATTCGCCTAGGCTTTCCCAAATAAGTTGGGGTCAGCTTCCAATCTACCAGATACAGCTGAATACTAGTATTCTACATAGAGTTACTTAGCTGCCTATCTTTCATTTCATTTCTTATTGCCAAACTGGGCACATAAAAAGGTTCTTAGGCTAATTTTACCTGTGGAGCTTTTGATCAATCTTCATCATCATCACAATTTCAGTCAAAACACGTCCACTGCTGGACATAGGTTTCCCCCAATTTTGGGGGATTCGCCATAATCGTGGCTTTTATTTTTGTGGGTTGGAAATCATCAAATGACGTCTCCCGCTCTGGGTGGAGCGGGAGGGCGTATCAGACTTTTACTGACTAAAACCCGCCCGTGTTCCTTCAGTTGCCCATATGCCAGGGCCACGGCAACTCTTTCGAACAAATCTCGCGACTCTGGCAGGATAATCGACGCTTGGCATGCGGGTTGGCGATCGCAGTATGATGGTAAAATATATAGAGAACGCTGCTGCCCATTCTCTAGTACGACACCCACGGGATGAAATTGGAATTTTAACCAAATATAGGAATCGGTCATCAGTGGAAGATCGTGGTTTATGTTACTCATACCCGTGTGTCAAGCTCGGTGCGTCATATGTATGTGCAGACACCTACTGGAAGCGCTCCCAATCAATCATGGACGTAACTGCTACGCACAAACTAATCTTTATTACTCATTACTAATGAAAATACATAACAGTTTCATTCTGAACCTCGATGTGTCATTACAAGAAATACATAATCGAGGCACTTTCGATCAATCTTGGACATAACTGTTACTCATTTCATTTCTAATCCACGAGTTAATAACGAATTTGATCTCAAAATATTATTAAAAAAATTGGCTTCACACTATTTGCCGGATTCGGGCGATTAAATTTTACACTAAATACTTTTGTATTGTAGCAATCTATTAGGGTTTTTGTACCTCAAAAGGAAAAACGGAACCCTTACAGGATGACTTTGTTGTCCGTCCGTCTGTCTGTCTGTCAAGCAACGCCCTTTATCTCGGAAACGCTTGAAGGTCTCGAGTTGAAATTAAAACGGTGTACTGAAATTCAAAATTTTCTTGAAGCTGTGAAAAAACCAAACTTCTAAGTTAACGTGAAAAAAGATACGGCCGTTTATGCCGCAAAAAAACGTATATTTCGAGAATCTCAAGGGAATCAAAATGAATAGGGTATTTCACTTTGACCTAAAATTATGAAATTTGGCAAGTAATACCGTCTTATACTACAAGTATAGGAAAAAAAACCGGCCAAGTGCGAGTCGGACTCGCGCACCGAGGGTTCCGTACAAACCTGTAGGTATATAAGTAAAAGTTCACCCATCACGACAATCGAGTCGTAGTTTTGGCTTGGTTTTATTTCTGTCTGTGTTTTGTTCTGTTTATTATATGATGTAACTAAAAATTTACGGTTTTCGCAATTTTTCCTTTATCTGTGCTATAAGACGTTGCTTTGTACCAAACAAAATTCTAGATCGACTGGAAGTACCCTTTAGGTTTTGATTCCCTTGCGAGTTTCGAAAAATTGTGGAAATTTGCGGTATAAACGGCTATATCTTTTGATTGCGTCAGCTAAAAAGCTTGATTTTTTCACAGCTCCAAGGGACTTGAGTATTTGATATAAATTTCAGTTTAATACCTCCATGCGTTCCTGAGAAAAAGGGTCTTGACAGACGGACGGACGGACGGACGGACAACAAAGTGATCCTATAAGGGTTCCGCTTTTTCCTTTTGAGGTGCGGAACCCTAAAAACATTAAAATTTGGATATTTAAGTAATTAAAAAACTATTTTTGATAATATGTACATACAAATTTGTACGGAACTCTCGGTGGGCGAGTCCGACTCGCACTTGGCCGGTTTTTTTTAACTTAGGGTGTTGTTTCTATGGTTTTTGAGGGTGCCAAAGAGAGGCCAAAATGAAAATCCATGATGGCGGAAACTTTATTCTGCTGTATTAAATTAACACTTTCTCTCTCTCTCTGTTTCTTTCTATTCTATATAAAGATATACTACAGATATACTCGCACGCACACACACTTGTGTATAAGTGTGTGTATGTGTGCGAGTATTGTATAAGGAACTTCGTTCCTGACGGAGATCTTCCGAATACACGTGTTTTTAGGGTTCTGTTGCCAAATGGCAAAAAACGGAACCCTTATAGATTCGTCATGTCTGTCTGTCTGTCTGTCCGAGTATGTCACAGCCATTTTTTTCCGAAACTATAAGAGCTATGCTGTTGAAACTTGGTAAGTAGATGTATTCTGTGAACTGCATTAAGATTTTCACACAAAAATAGAAAAAAAAACAATAATATTTGGGGTTCCCCATACATAGACCTGAAACTCAAAAATTTTTTTTTCATCAGACCCATACGTGTGGGGTATCTATGGATAGGTCTTCAAAAATGATATTGAGGTTTCTAATATCATTTTTTCCTAAACTGAATAGTTTGCGCGAGAGACACTACCAAAGTGGTAAAATGTGTCCCCTCCCCCCCCCCCCGTAACTCCTAAAATGAGGGAATGATAAAACTAAAAAAAATATATGATGTACATTACCATGTAAACTTCCACCGAAAATTGGTTTGAACGAGATCTAGTAAGTAGTTTTTTTTTTTTAATACGTCATAAATCGTAAACCACAATTTACCTTTCATTCAGTCAACTCAAATATAAAAATTACAAAAAAAACATTTAATTTCATAAACATAAACCTTATGCACAAACCGTGAATACCTGCAGGTTTGTACGGAACCCTCGGTGCGCGAGTCCGACTCGAACTTGGCCAGTTTTTTTTACCTTGTACTATCTTCCTTAATCAATACCTAATGTTACTAAATCTAATCTGCATGACTCATATTTAGCTGTCATAACTAAATCAATTCTGACAATTGATTCCTGCTTATCAGGCAGTGAATCACCAATGTTTACATTTTGTACGTAGGGTTTGTTAACCTTCAACACTTTTCGTGCAGGAAAGAAACATTTCGGCAGAAGCGTACGAAAATATCGATGTCCTGGACGTTTCTGGCCAAAGAGAATTACGTATATTAGTCGGAAAAAACTATCTACGCTTTGTAAAATATTGTAATTTCGGTGAAAAGTATTGGTAATTATTATTTGAATTAATTAATCAATAACCTGACACTGTCCTGCAAATTGCAAAAAAACGTAAATAAATTTAAATTTTGCGTACTAACGTAATGCATCCAACGTAGTAAGCGTCATCATCGTATTTTTGAATTGCCTACATCCACACTAAATACCACATTTAATAGCCCCTTAACACGTATGGCAAGGGAATATAATGACAGGTCCAATTTGACAGATTACCCCATTGATATATTTTCCATGACTTTCGCTTCATACAGGCGTTCTCTATTTAAACAGTGTGACGACTGCACGTCTGTGTAGCGTGTAAAATTAGTGTTTTGTAGTGCTATAAGTTTGGGTCTCTCGATACACTTTTTACTTTTAAGTTTTTTCTCTATTGTCTCTAATATTCATATGCTAATGTCATGCACTCCTGTTATTTGCATGGTTACTGAATTGCCAATTTTAAATTGTATGTTATTTGAATTGTAAGTGATTGTGCTGTTGGTGTGCTTATTATAAATAAATAAATAAGAAAAAAAAGAAGAAAACTTAATCTTTTGTCAATACCTGTCAAGAAAAAAAAAGAAGAAAACTTAATCTTTTGTCAATAGATAGAAAAGATGAAGATGAACTTATCATCTCGAGTGTGAGATCACTAAAGCGCTTCCTAAACTTCTCAAAGTGTCATAATCTACATTACTCATAAGTCATAACAGACATAAATAACTGACATGATATAATCTAAAATAGACAAGCAGGTGTATCTATGAATCACCAATGTTTATATTTTTTCTATGAATCATCAATGTTTTTTTTTTTTTTTTTGTACGTGACCTGTTCAAATAATGTCGGATATTCTCATACTACAATATTTAAATGCATATTATTTCAAATATGATTAAGTGCATCACGGAAAACCGAAATGGTCCTACAGTTTGGCTTTCCAAGATGTCTCTGAAATATAAACTTCATCACTCACAAGACCATAAGTGGAGCAGTGGTAGCGCAGTGGTAATGGCCCCGACGAGGAGCAGATCATGCGTTTGAACCCGTGCAGGCGCTTTACTTTGTATACCTCATTTCACCACCACTGCTCTCAAAAAGGTGAAGAAATACATCGTGAGGGAACCGGCATGTCCTCGAACCAAGCATTTGAAGACACGTGACATCTACCAAGTGCAATGGGCCATTCCCTCTCGAAGACAAGAGCCCCGTGTCCCAGCAGTGGGAACAATATAGGCTGATTATGCATACTGATAAGTCATAACAGTCGTACATAACTGACATGATGTTTTATGTTATGTAGGGTTTGGTTTCCGCACTTAGTCCTTAGAGTGGACCATTGTGCGTGGGCCATGGCGGCCGTCGGTGTTAACTCCAACCAGCCCACCTCCCTCCAGAAGTTGGTTATGTCTCCTAGTCTGCTAAGAACGTTCGTGTAAGATTTGGGTGTCCCGAGGGTATCTGTCCTAATCTGGGTGACGCCTGTACATTCAAAGAGTACATGCGCAACGGTTTCCTCAGCCTCCCTGCACAGGGGGCTGTCCGTTATATGTAAGTTTTTGTTTAGCGGGTAGTGTCCTGTGATGGTGCCCGTCATCAGACGCAGACCATCCCTGTCCAGGCGTAGCAGACGTCTGGTTAGCCTGCCATCCGGTGATGGCATAGCTTCCCTGGACTGCCTGCAGCCCGGTGCCGAGGTCCACCAGCTCTCCGCTTGTGTGTGGGTAAATTCCTGCAGCCAGCAACTGACATGATTTAATCCGAAATATTTGGAAGACAATCAGTTTATCTATGAATCACCAATGTTTATACTTTATGTACGCAACTTGTGACTATCATACCTTTTTCCGTAAAACTAAATACACGTAAGTTATAACGTTATCCTGGAAAGATATTAGAAAGCATCTTCTTCTCATCATCATCATCATTTCAGCTGAAAGACGTCCACTGCTAGACATAGGCCTCCCCAAATTTGGGGGAGTTCGCCATAATTGCCACGCTTGGCAGGCGGGTTGGCGATTGCAGTACGATGGTTATATACATAGAGAACGCTGCTGCCCATTCTCTAGTAAGTTCTTTAGTCGCTTCTTGCGACACCCACGGGAAGAAAACGATGGTGTTATTCTGTATGTGCGGCCACACGGAATCATCTTCTTTTATTTCCACACATTTTACTTTCCTTTCCCTTTCCTTCATGATGCCGTAACGTAGTCGTGGACGGGGACGTTCACGATAATATAGTGAGGGACGGGCGTTTTGTAGGACTGTCTGATGTAATTTTAACGTTCGTAACGTAATTTAAAATATGCATTTAAATGATTAAAATACAAATGAACGTCTTCAATTACCAGCATGCAAAGCATGTCAGATTAATTACAATATATAATTCTTTTTTTTTTTTTATTTGATTGCAACACAAGTGTTACAAAACTAAAGTGCAACATCTATACATATTAAAATAAAATAAAAGCCAAATCCTATATTGAATATTTCTGAAAAAGTAATTGCTCTAAGATGTGGGAACGATTTTAATGCTGAAGTTATATCTATTGGCCTGTTTATCTAGATCAGTCATATTCAAAGTGTGCTCCGCGGAGCCCTAGGCTTCGGTAAAGCCTCTGTGGGGGCTCAATGAATTTAGGGATTAAAAATCTTTTTTTACCCAACTTACAAAAGCCCGCAAGTATGTCAACCGACGCCTATGAATCGTTTTAGAAATGTCATCAGACACCAGTATAAAGTCACTGTTCAAAATGATGCCTCTCAATGATTTTGGTGCAAAATCCGTGATGAATATTTTTCACAGTTACCAACAACATACTTGTGTCAAACAGGATTTTCGACCTATGCAGCTACTGAAACAATATACCGAACAAATTTTTGTTTATTTTAGGGCTCCGTCAAATACTTCGCCCTCCAAAAAGGTTCCGTCAACAAAAAAGTTTGAGAACCGCTGATCTAGATGTATGTTCCAGATTGACGCAAAAACGACTACACAGGCGGTGTCCAAATTGAAGAAATATTCCTTACAAACCAGGTCACTGTATAAGATTATCACAGTATTTGCAATGAGGCTTAGTAAATTATAAAAAACGAGCCAAAAGATAACAATATTGTAGTAAGACAGATTTAATAATTTAAATAGTTTGCATAACGATTAGCTGTAATTCATGACGTTTAATAAAAATGCAAAAGCAATTCTGTAGCTTAGCGGTTCGATGACTGCTGCGCAAAATTGTGTTTATGTTCGATTCCCACATTGTATATTGAAATTTAAAAAATAAACTTTTTTTTAAGATTTTGTATTCTATTTTAAGATAATTCGTAGAACGTAAACTGAAAATTATGAAATTTTAGCCTCTTAAAAAACTATGGTCGCCTGCGTGGAGCTCGGAAATTATCCCACAGGAACGCAGGATAAAAGTACCCTACGTGTTAATCCAGGTCATAAACTACCCGTGTGCCAATAAAAAACAACCAAATCCGTTCAGTAGGTTTTCCGTGAAAGAGCAACAAATATCCAACCTTACATCCATACTCACAACCTTTCACATTTATAACATTAGTAGAATATAGTAGGATTTTAGTGGTAGCCGTTCGTCAGGAATAATCTGTAGTAGTCCTAAATATAATCTAGAATTAATCATAACACTCATAATAAGCGAGATAGTTTGATACCATATATGTATTAAGACGCAATTAGTTAATCTATGTTCATATTTCTCTTGATACGCAAGTTGTGAATCACCAGATCTTTTTAACGCACGATTTTCCTGTTGCGTATGAACATTTTTGTGTAAATGACTGACACGTAACCCTACCCAACTGTCACCCACCGATCAGAATGAAACTTTGCACATCGATATAACACTAAAAAATATTGAACCCGTATTTTTTTATTTTTCCGGAATCCACTTTTTAGAGGTAGAAACCACCCCCTCAACCACACTCTACCTAGAGTTATGTGGGTTAGCCTACTTAGGGGTTATTAGGGGTACCCAACTGTAACCCAACTGTAGGGTTACTTGTAAGAAGTCTAAAGAGATAAGTAACCAGGGTCTTCAAATATAGTTAAAGTTTACTAAGAAACCGATGTATGTTTCGGAATGAAATTTAATCTCATAAATTAAGTATTAATTACTTAATTTATCACAATTATTTTCATTCTCTTCTTAATCAAGTCAAGATCATTTAATTTTATTAAGATATATTTCATAATATTTATTACAAATATCAACAAGGTCTTCCCGTGCAGCAGCGTTCTCTATGCATTTTACCACCATACTACGATCGCCAACCTCCCTCCCAAGCGTGGCGATTATGGCAAACCCGCCCCCTTGGAGGAGGCCTTGTCCAGCAGTGAATGGCTTCCCGCTGAAATGATAATAATGATCAACAAATTCCTTCATCTTATTTAAAGATATCTTTTATCGATATGTTCCTAGAAAAACAGTAGAATCACTTGAAGTAGCCAAGTGAAATTATCATTTGGCTAATTCAAATGGTTCTATTGTTTTTCTATTCTAAAATTTACCTAAAATATTAAATGAACAATCTTTATGATGTGCCTCGATAAATAAAGTTCTCAAATATATTTTCATGAATTCACGTTCCGCTCGGTAACTATATTGAAGAGGACTCTTCACGTGGGTAGAGTCAGGTATACAATATTAATCTTTAACACGTCTTAAAAAACACTTACCAAAAGCTAAAGAAAAGATGTAGGTATTTTCCTACCTTAGACTTAGCTTAATTTAGCACAATCAACCTATCGAGAGTCGATAGCGGACTCCCGGCCACCGTAGACGCTAACTTGCGGGCGACGAGCAATGGGTAGCTCGCCGCCCGGTAAGGACCAGGCTCGGGTCGACGGCGCGTAGTGTTCCACGCGCCCCTCAAAGAGCGCCAGGCACTAGTAGTCTGGCATTTTGCTGAACTGGGCCTTTTTGGCGCAGCCGCGAGGCACACTATACCACTAGTTTCTGACTTTACACCATATACTTTTTAAATGTATTTTTATTTTACTCTTTCCTGCTGTATACCTATTGTGTGCCTTTTAAACTGTGCTAAATAAATGTATTTTCTTTCTTTCTTTCTTTCAATACTGAAGGGGTCCGCTAGGACCGATGCGTGCCAGGGTCGCGAGATTGTTCGAAACAGATACCGTGACCCTGGCACATGGGCAACTGAAGGAACACGGGTGGGTTTTAGTCAGTAAAAGTCTGACACGCCCTCCCGCTCCGCCCAGAGCGGGTGAAGTCATTTTGATGATATCCCATCCAAAAAAAATACCTTTAACTTTCCCACTGCTGGGGCAAAAGCCTTCTCCCGGTGGTAGGGAGTGGGCTTTACACAACGTGAGTCCAGTGTGGGATGGTAGATGTTACATGTCTTCAAATATTTCGTTCTGGGACATGCCAGTTTCCTCACAATGTTTTCCTTCACCGTTTTGAGAGCAGTGCTGATGAAATAATCTATTTAAAGTAAAACACCTGTCTTGTCCTGTCTGATTCGAACCTACGAGCTTCTTCAAGTCGTAAGTTACGGCCATGACTTTACCAATACCTTACCAATACCTTTACCAATATCTTATCGTGGGTGTCGTACAAGGCGACTAAGATACTTACTAGAGAATGGGCAGCAGCGTTCTCTATGCATTTTACCACCATACTGCGATCGTCAACCCGCCTGCCAAGCGTGTTGACTATGGCAACAACCCCCCTTTTGGGGAGGCCTATGTTCAGCAGTGGACGTCCTTGGTCTGAAATGATGATGATGATGATGACCTATTGGCAAATACATAACTAAAGTTCATGCATCATAAAAATGATCTATAATTACTCATAACACTCATAATAACTGAGATGGTATGATACCAGATTATAACGCTGGAATCAGTCAATCTATGAGTCATCGATGTTTATTTTTGGTACAGCAATTGTGACTCATCCATCAGACTTTTTTTACGCGCACTTTTAGTGGAACATTTTTAATAGGGTTAAGCAGAAATACTTTTTTATAATTAGTCATTAGTTATAGGGAAAATTATTAATTTATAAGAAATTGTGTATGGAGGTCAGAGGAATTAAAAGCAATTTTTATTTTACTTTTTATCTAGTATTTTGGGACCACAAGAAAAATGAAGTTAAAGTACAGTTAACAAAAAAGCTTACATAATATTATTATGCTCAACAATTGCATGAATATTATCAGTACCGGTACAAAATGTATGTTGACATTATTCAGTATAGTTGTAGCTATATTTAAGGTAAAGACTGTTGATTATATTCTAAGACTTTCTTAATGTTAACATTGTTTATTATAATCTAATACATTATTTCGTTTGTTTTTTTTATACATATTCATTACATTTTTAAATATATTAAAACAGACGTATAAAAGTGCTTCGGTGGGTTCCTGTTCAGGATAAAGCGAGAGGAAACGCCCGGGTGTTTCCATTGCGAGGATCGTCTGGAGGACACGGTGGAGCATACGATGGAGGTGTGCCCTGCCTGGGCGGAGCAGCGCCGGGTCCTCACGGAGGCGATCGGCGGCAGCGACCTCTCACGTCCGGCCCTGGTACGAGCCATGGTACGGAGCGAGAGGGCATGGGAAGCTGTCATCTCCTTCTGCAAAGCAGTAATGGTCGCGTAGGAGGAGGCGGGGCGCGTGAGGGAGTGGCAGTCTCTGCACCCTCACATCCCTAGCCGCCGCAGGAGGAGACGCCCTGGGCGTCGGGAGTCAATAGCAGACTCCCGGCCACCATAGGCGCGGGCTTGCGGGCGGCGAGCAATGGGTAGCTCGCCGCCTGGTAAGGACCAGGCTCGGGTCGATGGCGCGTAGTGTTCCACGCGCGCCTCAAAGAGATGTCAGCAGCACTGTAGGGGTCTGCCAGGACCAATGCCTGCCAGGGTCGCGAGATTGTTCGAAAGAGATACCGTGACCCTGGCACATGGGCAACTGAAGGAACACGGGTGGGTTTTAATCAGTAAAAGTCTGACACGCCCTCCCACTCCGCCCAGAGCGGGAGAAGTAATTTGATCATTTCCCATCCAAATCCCAAAATACCACTAAAAGCCCTACGACCCTAATCCTCGAAAGGTTTGGGTGAGATGTACCTATATTTGGCAGAGTAGGTACAATTTGTATGACTCATAACGGTTATCACTGGTTTGATCCCAAATATATGACTCCTAACAGTTTATCTATTTGTTATCAATGTTTTATGACTTATCAGACCTTTTACAGACAAGGAACGTTGCACCTGTCGTATATAAAAACGTTTGATAAAATTATTTTGTGAGGCACCGGCCTCCTACAGTGTCTGAAACAGTGGACGCATTTATTGGTGGCGTAAAATAATGTCAAATTTTCGAAATACACTTTATTTGTAATAGAAAATCTACAGGCCTTTATATTTAAAGTAATGCTAATTAAGACATGTATTTTTTTTGCCCAATTCGGAAATAAAATATGTTTGAAACTACCGCCACAAATAATGCACATTTTGCATGCACGTTTTCTAGTATTTTCATAATTTCTTTGGCGTCAGATTCGCCGATTCTTGCCTTTTGGGTCTTTTAAAGCCGCCTCGGTGTTTGGCTTAATGAACAATAGTCTTCGAAAATTCAATACAGAAAAAGATTTTCCAGGCCACTGCAAGTCATTACTTTTGCACTTTAATAGGTGGGATAGTTGGACTATAACGGCCAACCCATAAAATAAAATCAATTTAAATAGAGTATTTTCTAACTCATTGTCAATTTACACAATTACAGTATTATCTAACCTTTAATATCCTAGAGTTCTTGTACGTCAAATACGATTGCGGGTAGTCGCAAACAGCTGTCATCGTCCATGTCTTGAAATAGCGTTGTTACGTCCCAAAGTTACGTAGTGAGGAGAGTGGTAAAAACATTATAATGTTTAATAGACCCATCGAGTAACTGAGGTAAGTGAAAAGTTATTTTCTTTCATAATTAAAAAGTGAATTATTCAATTAATTCCTCCAGTCTGTGACTGCTTGCATTCTTCAGTGTATGTTATTTCAACAACTTACTAAGTTGTTAAAATTCTGATGGTCTGCAAAAGGATACATCTCGAATGACGAGCCGGCTGTTCGATGAACCGCGTTGTCTGCTACGAAGCTGACATTGGTCTGTTGAACAACCGGCGCTTAACAACAGATAAAGGTAAGGTAAACATTTAACAAGCGTTGACTGCACAACTTAGACTCGTCAGCTGTGCAGCTTTCGATTGTTAAATGTTTTTTTTTTTTACTGCTGGCTATTCAACGTAACAATGTTAGCTGCGTAGCCGACCAATGTCGGTTGCGTAGCCGACCAATGTCGGCTTCGTAGCAGACACATATCGGTTGCGTGACAGACCACCATCGGCTGCTTACCTGACGAATGACGGCAATTTAGCTGATAGAAGTCACCTGAGATATCAGTCTCGCGTAGCCTTCCAAAACTGTAATCTTTTATAATGCTTTGTAATAATCTATAAATGTATTAATACGTGAAGCAAAGAATTTGCACTTGTTTTTACGAAAATTTAAAAAAATATGAAATTTGGTACAGTTAAAGTTTATATGGAGAAATGTTGCTGAAAACTAATATTTTTATATATATAATAATGTATTATAAATACTATTATAAGTAACTGTTAAATGAAATAATGGTTGAATTTCGACCTCTGGGCGACTACTAGTATTTTTTATTAATAAAAAAGTTATTTGTTGTTTCAGATCATGCAGCGTACAACATTAGGTGAACTAGCCTTATGGGACCCACCGCCCAATGAGACTGATTATTTTCAAAGATTTATTAGCATCATAGACGAATTCTATCCAGAAGACTGGAGAAGCTGGGAAGTTAACGACGTCTCATATGAAGATCTGTTTGGCGATAGGATCACGTCGGATGAGGAATGCCGCTTGCGCTTCGCCATTCCTACACTACATTTGGCATATACTTTTAGTGAGGGCCCACCATCCTTGAGCGAACGCAAGTACAAACGTATTAAAAGGCATTTGATAACGTGGCCGCTTGGCAGGGCAATCATTTACAGTCCTTTTGCTACAATGAAGAAAATTCACCCAACAGCAGCTGGTTATAGATTCTCAGAAGTGCTTTCAGAACTAAAGTCTCAATTGATATCTCGTGCGGAAGCAGCCAAAATTCTCCAATCCACACATAGAAAATCTCGGTCTTCATCTTACATGGCATCAACTAGCCAGAAACGGGCGCTTAGCTCAAGACCTGGTCCATACAAAAAGGCTCGTAATGAAGATTGTGAAACGTTGACTGATTTCATGAAACAACAAAATGCTATGCTTGAAAAGCTGTGTCAACTTTCGGAAGACCAAAATGAAAACTTCAGACTGATTCATGAAAAAATCTCCAATCAAACCCGAAATCAAGATCGTATGCACAAATCTGAATGCTGCGATTCAAGTGACGAAGACAGTAGTGCGCCTTCTAATAACCAAGAATCACTTGAAGAGCCGACGAGAGAGCTTGAAAGTGAGTACGTTGGGCATGAACTGCTTGAGGATCCTGCTAGCGTGGTGTTACCTAAGACAAAACAAAAAGAAACAAAGCTGAGAGTGGCAGAAGACGGCCTAGTAAAACAAGGAATTGCTTGCCAACGTCTAGAAACAGACAGTTGGCACAATATTACTTACGCAGAGGCACAGAAAAAATTTGAGGCTGCTCCTGTATTCACAAACCTGAAAGTTAACAGTAATCTAGCCAAAGTCACTCCACCTTGGCAACTAGTCACAATTTTGGAGAAGATTGATCTCTGTTTAGGGGCCATAACTCATGGACTATTACAACAACGAAAGGAATTTCAAGAAATCTACCAAAAAGCTACACTGGAAGTTAAATCAGTTATAAGTAAACACTTCTTGTCTTCCGAATCTTCGTTTCGTAGAACTTCGGACGCCCTACTCCAGTACACCTGTGGAAAAAGGGCAGAGGTTATCCAGCAACGACGAAGTGTGTACAAACCGACTAGTAAGATTTTGCACGAGCTTCTACATACGATCCCACCATCTTCTACACATTTGTTCTCTGAACCTAAACTCTCAGAACTAGTCCAAGAACATGGAGGAATCCATAAGTTTTTTCCCGGTAAATATAAGCCTAAAAAGCTAAGAAAAGATGATTTCGAGCCACCAGATGTTAGACATAAAGCACGATCCTTGAAGACTTATAGAAAATCAAGTTTGGAGGCCCCCGAGAGAGATACCTGTACGAATGGAAGAACAAGAACTAGTCGCATAAACACTGCAAAGCAGAACAAAATTTGATGCAAACAAATTCGATGTTAAAAGCTGGCCAGGTCGGTTACAAATTATTTTTGGAATTTAATTATTTGTAATTTTACGATGATTGCTGGTTCACGGTGAATCATAAATATGTTTTAATGGTATATGTAACTATTTCACTGTTAGTAAGCATATTTTTATTTGCCAATTAATGCACCTACGTAGTTACCGTAGATTTAACATATCATCATATGATAATAATGTCTGTAAGACATCTTTATCATTTGCCTTAGCAACGAAGCGGTTGATTTGAATAAAAATCCTAATTTTATGGCATATTTTTCAGAGAGGACACTAACAGCGAATAGTTGTACACATAGATGACTCTTTCATAATTCACTGTAACCCAGAATCACTTCATCAGCAAAGACAACAAGTTTTAGATCATCTCAAAGACTTTGGGTTGCTGATACGAATCTGTCAAACCAGTGACGTCAACCATAATTATGATTATTGATTGTTGTTATCTCATTGAAACTTACATATTTGTTGAATGTGTGATAAAATTGTTAATTTAATTACCACCGAATAAATACTTTTTAAAATTATGAACTTTGTATTTTGATTCAAATAAAAATTGTAGCAGAAATAAAACGCATAATGACTTTTCGTGGCATGAACTTGACTAGTAGGTGCCAAATTACAAGCAAAAGTTTCAAGTCAAGCGGCTTTACAATAGTGCAACTTATAATACCAGCAAATTAGTGTCCCAAAGGCCTTTTTCATCCAGAAAAGGCGACACAAGAATTGACCATCACATCAGGCTTCCTAAAGATTGGCGACGGTTTCAGACTTATATTAACTATAAGTCCAGATTTCCTCACGATGTTTTCCTTCATCATGTCAGTACTGCCCAAGATACATTCAGAAAGTACGCGCAGTAAAGTGAGAATTTCCCAAAATTGTCTAGCTAGTAGCTGCCTTGAGGAAATTCGCCGTCGAAGTAGTATGAAAATTTGGGAAAATCTGCAGCATATATCAGAATGCCTAAATACGACTGATGCGCGCTCTAGTTTTTTTGGCCCGGAAATGGGGTGTATTAAAAAACTTTTTACAAAAAAATTACAACCGACTTCCAAAAAAAAAACACTACAGAGTTAAAAAGAACTTTAATTTCGGAAGTCGGTGTCTTAGGATCTGTAATTAAGGTTTTTTTGCCACCGACTTCCGAAATTAAAGTTATTTTTCACTTTGTAGTGTTTTTTTTAGGAAGTCGGTTGCTATTTTTTTGTAAAAAGTTTTTATTTTTAACTTTTTAGTTATGGTAGATACCCCGCACTAATCTAATCGCGTTATTCGTTCATTTGTCGCGCAAACACTTAATGCAAATTTAAGACTTATATTGTCATTGTCCAAATGTCCAAATTAAAATAGGACCATTCGAGAAGCCACCAGCTTTCAAATAAAAAAAGAATCATCAAAATCGGTTCACCCATTCAAAAGTTATGAGTAAACAAACATAAAAAAACAATATAGCCGAATTGATAACCTCCTCCTTTTTTTGAAGTCGGTAAAAAAGCTGCAAAAGCATTAAGATCGATGCTTTTACACATCTAGTATTGGCGGAGGCTACTTCGTATACCATGGAGCCCATTGATAGTGAATGAATCCACACTAGAGGAACTCCACCACCAAACCGATTTCTGTAAGATGTCAGGAGCGTGCCCTCAGTTCTTGTGAACATATTATACGTTCACCTAAACAAGGTCTGGAAAGGGACTGTCTCCCGTGAGGCGGCAAGCCTACTTGCCGTATTGCCGCTATGGGATCTGGAGGCAAATATCCTAGCGCAAATGTGAGAGTGGCGTGAGGAGGCAAGACGGCGGGGTGAAACTCCGCTATCGCGAGAAATCACGGCACGGTGGACAGAGCTCCGGCGGGATCTCATGGCGACATGGCAGGTACGATCGTCGCAACTCAGTGCAGGGCACGCCACTATTGCGGCGGTAAATCTCCTCTTTGAGCAGTGGCTAGAGAGGCACCAAGGCATCCTCACCTTCCGCCTTACGCAGGTCCTCACCAGGCATGGCTGCTTCGAGAGGTTCCTGTTCAGGATAAGGTGGGAGGAAACGCCCGAGTGTTTTCATTGCGTGGATCGCCTGGAGGACACGGTGGATCATGCGGTGGAAGTGTGCCCTGCCTGTTTGGAGCACCACCGTGTTGACCACTCGCATCCAGCCCTGGTGCAAGCCATGGTACGAAGCGAGAGGGAATGGGAAGCCGTCACCTTCTTCTGCGAAGCAGTAATGCTCGCGAAGGAGGAGGTGGAATGCTTGAGTGAGAAGCAGTCTCTGCGCCCTCACGCCCCTAGCTGCCGCAGGAGGAGACACCCTGAGCGTCGGCAGTCAATTGTGGACTCCCGGCCAACGTAGGTGCGGGCTTGCGGGCGGTGAGCAATGGGTAGCTCGCCGCCCGGTAATGACCAGGCCCGTGTCGCGTTGTGTTCCCCGCGGGCCTCAAAGAGATGTCAGCATAACCAAATGGGGCCGCTAGGAGCGATACCTGCCAGGGTCGCTAGATTTGTTCGAAAGAGTTACCGTGACCCTGGCATTTAGGCAACTGAAGGAACACGGGTGGGTTTTAGTCAGTAAAAGTCTGACACGCTCTCCCTCTCTGCCTAGAGCGGGAGACGTCATTTGATGATTTCCCACCCACATTGAAATAAAATACAAAAAAGGATGGTCAGACGCAATCAGGAAGACTGTTGGAGGTAGCATCTACCGAACGGTCCACACAGCAGAAGACCGCATAACTTGGAGACGCGTCGTATGTGGTCACGATCCTCAACGATGAAGAAAGAGCTCCTAAATGTTAAATAATCGCTGACCACACATTGCCAAAGCCTTTAGATTGAAGCTTTTGAACATTTGCTCTGGAAGTCATTTCACGGGCCACCGTCTCTAAATGACTTTTAAATGACATGTTTTACAAAATAACAAAATAATTCCATATTTAAATACTGTAATTATATCATACCTAATTAGTCAAAATGAAGCCCTTTTCGTCTCTCATACTTTGCTGTACCCGACTGTGTTCACAAAAATGAAGACTTTGCAAAATCCACTTACATAAATGATTTAATTTCTGTAAGTAGGTTTGTACTAACACCTATACACGTCAATCATATTCTTTAAAACAGTCGGCTTTTACATACATTCGTAAGTTTCATAAGTTTACATTGAGGAAAGCAACAAAAAAAATAATTGCGTATTGAGTCCTAAAAATAATCTTCATTACTCATAGCTGACATAACTGGCGTAGTTTGATACTAAAAATAAAATACAAAAATCTTATCACTTTATTTATGAATCACCAATGTGTACATTTTCGT
Source organism: Aporophyla nigra (assembly GCA_947507805.1). Taxonomy (NCBI): domain Eukaryota; kingdom Metazoa; phylum Arthropoda; class Insecta; order Lepidoptera; family Noctuidae; genus Aporophyla; species Aporophyla nigra. The sequence continues at coordinate 22,469,843 of OX382297.1, read as the reverse complement.
GTGACTCATAACTTTTCATAGAAAGAGAATTTTATCTGTAGCATATTTTTTTCCTGTATTATTTTTATTATCGCCTTTTATTTCTTTAATATTATTAAATAACACTTCATTTGTTACACTGCACTAATAACTCGTATTTCGTAAAATATAATTACTTAACGCAGTAAATAAATCACAAAACAATAAAAGTAATCTTAATGTCATGTATTTGTTATTATTATTATTATATAATCATTTCCTTTATTACTTAATGTACACATATTAATTATATTTTTAAATATTAGAAAAATAAAAGTAAAAAAACATTTAAAAATATAAAAAATAGTAGCACACCGGTATCGGGAACAGGGTCCAAGCTACCGGTGGTCAGGGCTCCAGAGAGAGGAACCTCCTAACAATGCGAGCCGTGTCCAGAAATACCGCTTTCTGAATCAAGCCCTTGACCCAGCTGCCTAACGAGAGCCTCCTTAGGTGTTGGTCGAGGCTCTTGGCTATCAAGCCATTGGCAGTGATGATCGCAATGATCGCTGAATCCACATCCCACATGTCGACAACCTCGCGAGCCAAGTCAAGATACTTGATCTGTATATAATCATTATTATTGTGGCTCAAATTTAACTTTTACTTATTTTTTTACGTTTATTTTAAAATAAGATGAGCTAATCTATTAATTGGATTTATTTGTTTAATATTATTATTTAAGTATTAATATTAAATGCGAAGTGGTGGTGCTTGGGGGAGGCCTATGTCCAGCAGTGGACGTCTTTTGGCTGAAATGATGATGATGATTAATATTAATGAAATGCTCTTTAATTTTTTCTTTAGTGTAGATTTTTACGGACCTCTGTCGAGTAAAAGCGTCCTCCATTATTCCTGTATTAATAAAAACGAAAGTTCAGTCCTCGTCAAGGTATCTCACGAAATTAAAATTTTCATACTTCTTTGCAATTTGTAGGTCTTGCTAACGACTGCAGTATTTAGCAAAGATATCGGTCAAAAGTTTTGAAGTCGTCTTGTTTCTTTCTAGGCACATGAAAGGTATAAAAAAACAGTGTCTACATCATGAGTAATGCATTATTATTTACCAGAGCATTAGCTAATAAGTAAAAAAACTAGCGATCTGCTCCTGCTTGTCCCGGTTTTAAGACTTGACAAAACATCGAGATTTCTTTACAAAGGGTCACGCAGATACACACCAAAAGTGACTTTAATTTTTATAATATGTGATAGTGCAGCACGTGGCTCCGTCTAGTTTAAATACGAAGTTACTGGAACCACCGAAGAGGTCAGATAATATTGACAGTGGCTGAAGACGTGAGGGGCAATTCTTGTAATTTTTCGAACGTTCACATTCTGATTTCAGTATCGATCTGTGAAAATATTTCGAGTTTCAATACACTTTTGATTAAAACAAATACGAAAGTTTTCAGAAATACATTAAGTTTTAAATAAATTCTTGTCGAAATTCTACCACCAGTATATAATATAGATATAGATAATAATTATACATTAGCTGTTTCGTAAGAACTTTTACCAGCAAAAATTTAGGTACATCAATTAATCATATATTAGTTTGGTTTAAAGATATTTACGAGTATTTCTCAAAGAACAAAATAATTACAGTTCAGTTATAGAGAAACTTAACTAAATTAAAAATCGGTTGTAGTTTACATTAAGACGTTCAAGCCATCTAAGAAACTGGATACCATACTTTCATTTACGAAATATTACAAATATTTACTTAACTCTAAATAAAATACAAAACTGTTCGAACTAAACTTATGTGCCAATTGTTGGTTCAATACTTCTGTTGTATACTGTCTAACTATAATCAAAAATGTTCATAACTGTCATAACTGAATTGATTCAGTATCAAATGCTTGACTAGAATTAATTTATCATTGAGTCACCAATGTTTACCTTTTGTTACCTACCTACTCGGTGACGCATTAGCCCTCTTCAGTACTTTATGTCTGCCGAGGTTTATCTTTAAAACTATGATTAATATTAGGTGCATCAATATGATTCATAACGCCCAAATATCAGACCAGCTGGGGATACCTATCAGTGGCACGCGTGGAATGAATCATTATCAAATCAATTACAAGTAGTCGGTATTATTTATTAGTTTATTTATATGTTTTCCTCGTTCAAATATAATTTATCTGCCTTGCACTGACCCACAGCTCTTGATTAAATTAAGGGTGCGCCGAGCTTCTGACGCTATTAGACGCATGGCGACTCTGGTTAGAGAATTTAAGTATAGAAAAAAGTTCACCTTTTCAAAATGTGAAATCTACACGTTATACGTCATGTCTTTTGCAATCAATCTCATGCAAAAAGAACTGCAAAATTATCTTTTATGTTGGCGGTCACTCGATTCAGCTAACATAACGTACACGCAGCGCTATATTGAACCTTACTTGTTGCCGCGATGTCCATTGTCAAAAACCTAAATATTTGCTCTAACAGCGCCTTAAGTCGATAAAGTCTTAACATTCTTCGAAGTTTATAAACGTTGCTTTTGATTCAAGTATTAATTAACGTCAGCCATACGCGTACCTGCCAGGGTCGCGTGATTGTTCGAAAGAGATATCGTGACCCTGGCACATGGGCAACTGAAGGAACACGGGTGGGTTTTAGTCAGTAAAAGTCTGACATGCCCTCCCGCTCCGCCCAGAGCGGGAGAAGTCATTTGATGATTTCCCATCCAAAAAAAAAAAAGCCATACGCGTAACCATAATTTTTGGTATGTCAACGTCTTTTAACTTTGAGCAACATTTATAAATATTAAATCTTTAAAACCAGGTTCTATTTTGATTTTTAATTCGTGAGGAGCATAACTAGTTAATAAATAATATAACGAAACAAAATTTATTTAGAACTAGCTTAGCCCGCGACTTCATTTGCGTGAAAATTTCGGCCCTGACCCACAGCGTCGCATCCCATCGTTTCGTTTAGCGTTCTTTTTTACTTTTTTCCCGGCCCCTATAGGCCGCAGCGTAGTGTTAAATAACCCATAACAATTCCCAAGAATTGGAATATTAAATGCAAATAGCTTTTTCAAATCCAACTAGTAGTTCCAGAGATTAGCGCGTACAAACACGCGCGCGCGCGCGTTTTGCTTACCAACTTGTTACTGATCTGTGTTCGATCTTTCAATTAAATCACCGAGTCTGTAATCTACACAATCTCAAACTTTCTCCAAAAACAATAATAAATAAATAAGTATCTTAGGACAACCAACACACCGTTATCTGATCCCAAACTAGGCAGAGCCTGTACTATGGTAACCAGACAACTGATAAACATACTTATATATTTGTAAATACATAAATATTATAGATAAATTACACCCAGACACAGAACAAATAATCGTGCTCATCACACAAAGATTTGTCCTGGGTTGGAATCGAACCCACGACCTCAGTCTTAGCAGTCAGGGTCACTAACCACTAGACTAACAGGCCAATCCACAATATCACCACACAATTTCCTATTAATACCTATTATTACCTATATCATTCATTATTGCTCACTACGTAACGCCTGCTAAACGCCGCCATGATGTAGTTTTTATATTTTTTTATTACGTAACCCACAGACTACTTAAATTGTAGGTATGTCATTCTCAAATTGGTTGTCTGTTAGTTTTCCCACAGATTACTAAAGCTGGCAGCGCCTGCGACAGATTGCAGTCGGGACGGAATGTTGCAACTTTTGTTTTTTTTTTTAAATATATTTATTACATCTAACGATAGTGCTTTTAGTATTTATTTCACTGGTTATTTGCTGCACAGGTCGACGTCATTACGTCAGCGCCGGCTGTCACTGAAAACCAGCGCTGGGGTTCTGTCTCGCATAGGGTCACAGCATTATGCTGAGTGATGGCCGTTTTGCGTGGATGTGACGCATATTTTACCACGCCTTATTTTTTATTTCTGTATGTTTCTGGTCTTTCTGTGCGTCATGTTTGCCGCAAATAAACGTCTTTTCTTTCTTCTTAAACAAACAAACAAAAGAACCCTATTGAAAGAGCTTTATTATTCGTATTTTATTCAGCTTAAAATAAAACACAGTGATAAACATTTTTACTAACTCCCAATAAATCCACCAAAAACAAATCCAACATATTTCTTTGATCGACAGAATATCTGAAACAAAGACAGAAAATAAAGCTTATTACAATGTCCCCACATCGTGAGGCAAACTCTCGGTTGGTAACAGAATTATCATACGGCGACGCTACTTAAAATTCTGAGTGAATGTAGGAAGTACCACAAACTACTTTATGCTCACAAGCGCATCTAAATGTATTTTGGCACACGTCAACTGTATTATGTCTGTGGTAACAAAATAACAATTGTATATAGATACAGTTTAGGGCTTGTTTCCATTGTCATAGTATAAGCAGGTCCATAATAGGAATAATCATTCCATAATTTCATCATCTTGATGCACTTTTTTCCTTTTTTTTCTGGATAGGAAATCATCAAATAACTTCTCCCGCTCTGGGCGGAGCGGGAGGGCGTGTCAGACTTTTACTGACTAAAACCCACCCGTGTTCCCTCAGTTGCCCATGTGCCAAGGTCACGATATCTCTTTCGAACAATCTCGCGACCTTGGCAGGCATCGGTCCTAGCAGACCCCTTCAGTGCTGCTGACATCTCTTTGAGGCGCGCGTGGAACACTACGCGCCATCGACCCGAGCATGGTCCTTACCGGGCGGCGAGCTACCCATTGCTCGCCGCCTGCAAGCTCGCGCCTACGGTGGCCGGGAGTCCGCTATAGACTCCCGACGCCCGGGGCGTCTCCTCCTGCGGTGGCTAGGGACGTGAGGGCGCAGAGACTGCCACTCCCTCACGCGCCCCGTCTCCTCCTTCGCGAGCATTACTGCTTCGCAGAAGGAGGTGACGGCTTCCCATGCCCTCTGGCTCCGTACCATGGCTCGCACCAGGGCCGGACGCGAGTGGTCGCCGCCGCCGATCGCCTCCACGAGGACACGGCGGTGCTCCGCCTAGGCAGAGCACACCTCCACCGTATGCTCCACTGTGTCCTCCAGACGATCCTCGCAATGGAAACACCCGGGCGTTTCCTCCCGCTTTATCCTGAACAGGAACCCACCGAAGCACCCATGCCCGGTGAGAACCTGCGTCAGGCGGAAGGTGAGGACGCCGTGGCGCCTCTCTATCCACTTCTCAAAGAGGGGACTTACCGCCGCAATTGTGGCGTGCCCATCTTGATGCACTTAATCGAACTTGTATTCAACTGTTACGCACTCAGTAATCTTTATTACTCATTAATGACAAGTTTGATCCCAAATATAATATAATATATGACTACAATCCGATTATCTATGAGTTATCAATGTTTATATTTTGCACTTAACTTGTGACTCATCACACCTTTCCATGCTAGGCAAGACTTAATGTTTTACTTTTCCGTTCTTTTTCTTTGTTCAGTAGCAATAAGAGCTGATTTTGTATGTCAAAGTTTCTTTTCAACTTGAATTTAAAACAAAAAAACGCAAAGCCCTTGTGAGCCAAATATTACAAAACAGCAATTGGCAAAAATAAGGAAAATTCTATTTTTAAAAGAACCTAATAAAAGCTTAAGCATAATCAATCTATAATGGTCCCACTGCTGGGACACAGGCCTGATCTCTGTGAGAGGGAGTGGGCCATAATCCACCACACAGACCCAGTCTGGGTTGATAAATGTCACTATCTTTGAATATTTGGTTCCAGGACATGGCGGTTTCCTCACAATGTTTTCCTTGACCGTTTTAAGACCAGTGATGGTGAATTAATTTACACAATGCAAAGCTAGCGCTTTTCGCGCCAGGGTTCGAACCTTCGACCAAAGAACTCGTCAGTCGCAACTGTTACCACAGGGTCATCACTGCTCTACTTAATGAAAATTATGGACAAAGGTTTCTTTCGCAGCTCCAAGCCTTCTTACAATGAGATATAAAACCATTTCAGTGCATCAACCTCTTTATTTCTTTACCCAACGTTACGCTATAAGTAGAGTGGGGAAAAAATACTAAAAGTTCAGTAAAATCCATGGTAATTTAAAATTTCCCTTGCCGACTTAATCCTCGATTCAGTTTGGGCCATTCTCCCCTAGGGGGGTAATTAGTCATTAAACTTCCTTGGGTTCGACGGCACTGATGTTTGTACTAAATTATTTTTGCACTTGATGTATACCTTATGTTGGGTTACTAAAGGTGATTTTTGAATGATTTGTGTCTGCAAAAGTTTGTGTAAAAGTGCCAAGTTTTGAGTGGCCTCCGTTCTGCGTTAAATTAGTTGATTTAGAGTTTTTTGATTGGAATTATGAATATTACGTTGTGTATATTTATGTAAACAGTTTTCTTTTAACTAATAGGATCCTTCCAAGGAGCTGCGAGCGGCTGGGTGATAATCTACATTTTCTATGAACACGTTGGCGGACAGAACCCCTCTCGACGTTCTCTCTGGATAAAATAATACGACAGTATGCCTATCAACGTGAACCTTTTGAGTTGCATGCAATCAGTACGCCTTGCGACGTTATATTTTATTTACTAATAAATATGATACTAATAAAATGAAGAGCATTCTGTAGTTTCACGACAGATAGAGTTTTAATCTTTTACTGTCTTATCGTACGTTAACCAGTAAGGGAATACTGTCCGTCAACGTGTTAAACGAAAATCGTCATAAAAACATTTGACTTCCAAAAACAACAACAAAAATTGAAAAATAGCTTTAATTTTGGAAGTCGGTCTTTGGTTTTGTATTTTTGTTAGTAGTCCACTTTTATATATATACTTTCTCTTATATAATACCTATATACCTACACTCTTTGTAGGGCTTTGTAGAAATCTCAAGTCAGTTTATTTAACAATAAATTTTATGTCGATAACGTAATAATAATTTCCTGTCAATATTATTTAGTAAGTGAAATATAAGAGTTTGTATGGGGTAGGTACCACAACTAAAAGAAAAACCGGCCAAGTGCGAGTCGGACTCCACCGCACCGAGGGTTCCGTATAAACCTGCAAGTGTATTCACGGCTTATGCATAAGGTTTATGTTTATGAAATTAAATGTTTTTTTTTTTAATTTTTATTATTTGAGTTGACTGAATGAAAGTTAAATTGTGGTTTACGATTTATGACGTATTAAAAAAAAAACTACTTACTAGATCTCGTTTAAACCAATTTTCGGTGGAAGTTTACATGGTAATGTACATCATATATTTTTTTTTAGTTTTATCATTCCCTTATTTTAGATGTTACGGGGAGGGGGACACACATTTTACCACATTGGAAGTGTCTCTCATGCAAACTATTCAGTTTAGAAAAAAAATATATAAGAAACCTCAATATCATTTTTAAAGACTCATCCATAGATCGTATTGGTTTGATGAAAAAAATGTTTTTGAGTTTTCGTTCTATGTATGGGGAACCCCAAATATTATTGTTTTTTTTTTTTCTATTTTTGTGTAAAAATCTTAATGCGGTTCACAGAATACATCTACTTACCAAGTTTCAACAGCATAGCTCTTATAGTTTCGGAAAAAAATGGCTGTGACATACTCGGACAGACAGACAGACATGACGAATCTATAAGGGTTCCGTTTTTTGCCATTTGGCAACGGAACCCTAAAAATGAAAAAGTTACGTAAAAAACCATTTAAAGAGTCAAATAACTTTAATTTCGGAAGTCATTGGCAAAAAACGAAAACCCAAAGACTTTCGAAATTAGTTAGTTATTTTTCACTTTTTAGTTTAAAATAAAAATGTAGATTATTACCTCAGCAAGCCAGGGCCTGAGTCGCGAGATTGTGCGAAACAGATACCGTGACCCTGGCACACGGGCAACTGAAGGAACACGGATGGGTTTTAGTCAGTAAAAGTCTGACACGCCCTCCCGCTCCTCTCCTCTCTTGATGATTTCCCATCCAAAAAAAAATAACAAAAAACACGTTAAACTGTTGGTCTCGGCTGACAATCGTTACGTGTAGTTAAAAGCCCAAAAAGTCAGTCTTACCAAAAGAGGGTATTGTATTACCCAGTAAATGGGTTGTAGAGGTAAGATAAGCAGTCGCTCCATTTTAAATATTATTATTTTTCTGCATCCGGTTATCGTATACCTTCGGTAGTTAAACCTTCGATCACCGTCACCAACATCCCGTAATAATCTTCCATAATGAAGTAAGGGGACTTTGGTACCCTATCACTAACACCACCCATAGTTAATGGAGTCAGGTGGTATTTAGAGGGGGATCCGTGGAAAATTAATGGTTTTTGGAGAGGGGGAACCCTTCAATAATTCTCTGGTCTTTCAAGAGAGAGGGTGCTTTTCCCCAAATGTCGTATATTTTGAGGGTATAATTAACGTGACTGCCATACCAATTATAGTGTGTATGGGAGATCGCATCTGGCACTTAATAGGTGGCACTAGCATTGAACCCCATGTGTATGTTTGCATTTTACTTTACATTTGCCCAATCACATTTTTTTTATTTATCGTTTTCGTCCGCCAAAATCTCGAGCCTATGTCCTTTCGTGTCAAAAAAATATACAGTTCGATTTTAAACCCTCGGCGCAGTGCGTGAATATTCGCTACCATAAAAACAAAACAAAAAAATATCCACACGAAGCGATCATCGTACAGCGTAAAGCTGCGACATAAGAACGAGGAAAACCCATCGTGATGATTTGAATCGATATCGTCTCATCATTTCATCATAGCCCCTCCTTTGAAGGAAAAGTTTCGAAACCCAGAGGGGGTTTCGAAACTTTTCCTTCGGTTTGAGTTTTTTTTACACGCTTTATATTAGCTTCACTTGTATGTTTGTATATTTGTATGTTTGTATGTTTGTATATTTGTATGTTTGTTTGTAACCGACTCCTTATAGCGCCATTTTGACCCACTTTAAACGACCAGATTTCATTCAAACTTTGCACACCTGTCAAGGACCGATGACAATGCAATAATTTCATAAATTTGTGCCATTATCCTTGCCAGGGTTAACAGGACAGCAAAAAAACTGTCACAAACTACGCTGACATACGTCTCAAAATTCGAAACACCCTAAAAAATAGAAAATAAATAATAGTTTAAAAAAACTAAAAAACACGCTTCCATTGAAAAAAAGCGTGGGGTGTCTGATATCAATAAAAAAATACCTTAAAAAGCACCCCACGCTTTTTTTCAATGGAAGCGTGTTTTTTAGTTTTTTTAAACTATTATTTATTAATATTCTAACCTAACTTTCGAATTTTCGTGTATCGACATCGATTTAAAGGCCGGAAGAGGTGTGGGGTTGACGAATAAAATGAAGGGGAAGTAGCAACGCTCGACAGGACACTTCGCTGACAGGGCTCGTCAACAGAATCAAGGCGTTTCCATAGGAGGTCACAGTTTTAACCTAACCTAACCTCCCCAAACCATGTCGTTTCTGGCACTAACCGGCCGCTACCGTGGCACCGCTCGCTTCGCTCGTTCGGCTCGTGCGTAGGAGGTCACAGTTTTAACCTAACCTAACCTCCCCAAACCATGTCGTTTCTGGCACTAACCGGCCGCTACCGTGGCACCGCTCGCTTCGCTCGTTCGGCTCGTGCGTAGGAGGTCACAGTTTTAACCTAACCTCCCCAAACCATGTCGTTTCTGGCACTCGTAGGGCGCTCGTCTATACAGGATTAGTTTGCATGCGGACTAGCACTGTATATTATGGAACAATTTAGTTACTTTGGCCACTACAAAGTATACACGAGTATTTGCGTACTACTCTTGTATAGATTGGAAGACCTTGATTAAAATGTGATTTCCAATCTACACGCGACTAGTTTCACACCCTTGCGTTCTAGCCTTGTACAGAATGGAAATACGCCTCCTTACCCCAACCCCAACTTACTCCAACCCCTCCGCCCTTACCCCAATTCATTTGGGGTCGGTGCAACATGCCTTTTTCTTCCACACTCCTCTATTAGTCGTCATTTCAGTAGTCACCCCCTTTCTATCCATTTCATAATTCACGCAATCCATCCATCGTTTCTTTGGTCTCCCTCCACTCTTATATGCATCAATATCGCCTAAATGCCTGCCAGGGTCGCGAAGTTCTTCAAACGAGATACCGTAGCCTTGGCATATGGGTAACTGAAGGAACATAGGTGGGTCAGTAAAAGTCTGACACGCCCTCCCGCACTGCCCAGAGCGGGAGAAGTCATTTGATGATTTCCCATCCAAAAAAAAAAAAAAATGTATATATCGCCTAAATGAACAGATTGCACGGTCTAACAAATACGTAGTTTCGTGTGCCCCTTGTTTTTCTAACATTATCATCAAAACACGATACTGTTCTATTACTATCTTATTGCAAAAATGTACTGAAACAGTGATAACTTATCGTTGAACTAGCTTTTAACGCGGCTTCGCCCACGTGGATGTCAGAAATTATCTCATGGGAACTTACTACCGGAAAAAAAATATCCTGTGTCCTAACCGAGGTCATGGTCTATTTCTTTATCCAAATCCTTTCAGCCGTTAAGGCGTCAAAATATAACAGGCGGACTTAATTCTGCATTTATTAAAATAAAGATTTTGCGCAACTTCGTCTGCGTCGAGCTTAGAATTGTTAGACAACAACAGTTCCGTGTGATCCTGAACGTAAATAATAACACAAAGGGTAAAGCAATTAAGGGGCTTACTAGAGAATGGGCAGCAGTGTTCTCTATACATTTTACCACCATACTGCGATCGCCAACCCGCCTGCCAAGCGTAGCGATCATGGCAAACCCCCCAAATTTTATCTAAATATTACGGATTTAGATACAAAGTGGCATCGGTGTAAAAAAGTCTGATAGACAAACAGCTTTTGATTATGCTAATATACATATTTGTACAATCCGTACACATGAACTTGTACATGATAGGGTCGTGAAAAATAATAATAGCCACACGGGTCGAAGGTACGATACCCATCTACGAATTAAACGTAATTTATATGGAGTGACTTCCTAACTGACCTCCAAAACTCAATTACTGGGTGGGAGTGGTAGCACGATACCCCTTGGTTAGACTGGTTGTCAGACTTTCGGACTTCTGACGACCCGTAAAAACTGATAAAGATCTACGAATGATAGTAGGGACCAAAGTCTTACTGCTTTCCGAGGCACGAATGGGTCTTTGTATGTAAAGATGATCACCCATCCACAGACCAACCGTAGCAAACGTAGCTTAAACTGATCGATCACCTCGTGAGGCTGTTATTACATAGCCACAAGCCCCTCTAATTGACTCATCACCATCATCATTTCAGCCGTAAGATGTCCACTGCTGGACTTAGGCCTCCCCCAATTTGAGGGGCTTTGCCATAATCGCCACGCTTGACAGGCGGGTTGGCGATCGCAGTATGGTTGTAAAATGCATAAAGAACGCTGCTGCCCATTCTCTAGTAAGTCCCTTAGTCGCCTTTGGGCGGTGTTATTCTTTACGTCCGAACTAATCTACTCTAATTGACTAAGAACTTAAATTGTCCATTTATTCCAATTACAATTGTAATTCCTAAAAGTTGTATGAAATGGCTTTTAAACTGCTTATTGAAGTAGTGTGTCATTTAGAAAAACTAATTTCCCTAACCATACCACCCCACAGTTTTTTTTATTGTGACTTTATAACGTCAATTCAAATGACTATTTTCTCGAATTTGTATGTAGGCATGTTTTAATTTAATTTGTAATTCATATTACTTCGGCTTAGTAGCAGAATATTATGTGCGTGTCTGATGTAAGTACTCAAAATAAACCTATTAGTATTCGTAGTAAGAAGACCAGGAAATATAGCTAGTTTGAATACATTTCTTCTGGGTTTTTATTGGGACCGTACCTATTTTACTTAAAATGACACTCAATTATTAACGAAATCGGTCCGATTTACATCAAACTAACTTTTGATAAACTAAACAATCTTTTTCTTTTTAGGTGGATGTTTACACTGCATAAGGTGTTTACGTACAAAATATCAGGACTCTAGGTCCAGCGGTTAGGGCTGTGTTAATTATCTAGAGTTTGTCAGTTTATCGTCTTCATTCCTTACATTACATTATATCTTTTTTTTTTTGCTAGCCTGCACTGTCCCACTCTTGGGCAAAAGCCTCCCTCCACTTCTTCCAACTATCGCGAAGCCGCGCGTCCTGCTGTCAGTTTTGATGGAACCTATCCAGCTCGTCCCGCCATCTCCTACGTGGTCTGCCGCGACCCCACCTCACTGTCTCAGGACACCAGTTCTGTGCTACTTGGGCCCACAGTTTGGTCGGCATGCGGCAAACATGTCCTGCCCAGTCCCATTTAAGTTGGGCAGCCTTTTGAGCCACGTCAGCTATCTTTGTTTTGGAGCGCAGTATTGTGTTTCGGACACGATCCGTTAATTTAACGCCGAGTATATTGCGGTCCATTGCTCTTTGTCAGACCTTGAGTTTGGACTTCTGAATGTTAGTCAAAGACCAAGTCTGTGCACCATAGGTTAAGACGGGAAGAATAAACATGTCCATGAGGCATTAACATAGTACAAAACAAAGTAGTTTCCCGCGTCTTTACGCTAAATATTTTGATTGATTGATTGATTGATTGAGATCTTTTAAACTACGCAACGAATTTCAATGCGGTTTTCATCAATGGACAGAGTGTTTTTTTTTTTTTGGATGGGAAATCATTTAATGACTTCTCCCGCTCTGGGCGGAGCGGGAGGGCGTGTCAGACTTTTACTGGCTAAAACCCACCCGTGTTCCTTCAGTTGCCCATGTGCCAGAGTCACGGTATCTCTTTCGAACAATCTCGCGACCCTGACAGTATGGACAGAGTGATTCAAGAGGAAGGTTTATACGTGGGCGAAGCCTCTGGCAAAAGCTTGTTTTATATAAATATAATAATAATAAAAGATATAGCATCGAAGTAATAAAATAAATACACAGTCCTTCGTTAGTGTAGTTGACATTTTCGCCCAGCCTAAGACAATATTATCAGGACAAACATCCAAATAATGAAATATACAAACATTGTAATATATCAGTACATGGGAAGAGATGATATATCGTATACAAAAGCTATGTAATTTGTACACACGGAGGACGCGTTTGTGAGAGGTAGAACGGTTTGTGGAGTAGGAAGAAATGGAGCAGCTTAGAATATTTCATCATACAAGATATAGCTGCCTTGTAAGATTTTAAATACACGGTCAAGTTAATTTAGCTAGAGAAACTTTGCATAAATTATGACTGTCGATACTAAAAATGATAAAACAAAAAAGGAATTAGTCTGACAGATTTTTATGGAGTCATCGACTGCAGTTAGTGTAGTCACTTCAAATATCTGTTTAAAAATCTGTGCAGACGTGATGGGTTCCGATATCTTAACACGATAAACCAAAAGATAACAGATTTTATCAAGTCCAATATTAAATGACAAAGCAGCCGTCACGTCTGCAGAGTTTAGGGAGCTAATTTATTTTGACCCTGTACGCGTACCCACACTCCCGTTTGCTCGTAGCATAGTGCTACGATTCGGTGCTACGCCGTAGCCGTGCTACGACATCAAAAATCGGGACCTTCATTATTATAACGTAGGAAGCTCTCTCTTTAAAAATGCTTTCGCTATAAATACATGAAGTATTTTTTTACTATCCTTAAATTGTTGTTATTATTCGAGTGGTCGGGATAAAAATTTAGGTGTGCGGCGAAATATAAATGTATTAAATATAGGTAGTTATTGAAAACGAATGCAGAAGAAGAACAGACTCATTCTAACAAACATTTTACTGGGCGTAGATGTGTGTTGCGGGCCATAAAAATATTGTTAAGATGATAATTGATTTTTAACCGACGAAAAAAAACGGAGGAGGTTATCAATTCGACGCGTATATTTTTTTTGTTTGTTTTTTTTTATGTATGACCACGCATAACTTTTTACATAGTAGTCCGATTGTGATAATTCTTTTTTTATTGGAAAGGGTATACTCCGAGGGTGGTCCCATATAAATTTGGAAAACAAAATCGAACCCTAAGGGTCGTAAAACAGGAGATGATTGATTGTTCACTCATTGATTGTAATGTATAACCACGCATAACTTTGTACAGAGTAGTCCGATTTTGATAATTCTTTATTCATTGTATAGGGTATACCTTGCCAAGTATTATTAGTACATTAAAGCCACAAAAAATTACAAAATTTAAACTTTTTAACAAAAAAAATTAAACCGCCGAAAAAAACAGAAAAGCAAAAAATAATAAACCTTAAAATTTTGAGTAATTTTGAGTGAGTGTACCGTGTGGTGCCGGACGTAAAGAATAACACCACCCCATTTCTTCCCGTGGGTGTCGTAAAAGGCGACTAAAGGACTTACTAGAGAATGGACAGCAGCGTTCTCTATGCATTTTACCACAATACTGCGATCGCCAACCCGTCTGCCAAGCGTGGCGATTATGGCAAAGCCCCCCAAATTGGGGGAGGCCTAAGTCCAGCAGTGGACGTCTTACGGCTGAAATGATGATGATGATGAAAATTTCGAGTCAGCGCTGAAAAATCAATGAACAAGGATCACTCAAAGCGCCGACTCATAATTTTAAGGTTTATTATTTTTTGCTTTTCTGTTTTTTTTTTCACACTTGCGTTTCATTGTCAATTGTCACCCGTACCATGACTCTTCCAATATGTATAATACGCGGGGAGGGCGCTGGCAAAAGCTGGTTATGAATAAATAAATAAACTATCTTCTCCAATATTCCTACTCCGTGTACAAGGACTCAAGCAAGTCAGGTTACACATGTTTAGTGATAAATGGTGTAACAATGGGGCTTCATTAGCGTCCCGAGACACATTAATTAATTCTACGTCACGGACTGCTCTCAGATGTGTTCGGTACGGCACCCTTCGTCTTTTACTGTGACAGACATTCGAAACTGTCTCGGAAAAGAAATCGATTTCTTCGTTATTGGAGATTTTATTTTTCGAAGACATCTTTGTTTGTTTAGTTCACCACTACCAAGGCGATTAAGCGACTAAAAAGAAAGAGGTTCTCAATTGGTCCGTATTCTTTTTGTAATGTTATTTTCGCGATATCTTCGGTAATTGTAGATCGAATTCGAAAATTCCTTTTTTAATGAAGAGGATATGCCTCCAACCTATAAACGATATTACATAATGCATCCACTTTGTGCATCTTGATGATGTTTTACTACATTTATTATTATCATTATTTTACTTTCTGTTACTGTTGATTACATAGCAAGTAGTAGTATACGGTAAATAGGCTAAAAAGTAAAAAAAATAATAACTTATTACAAAAGATAACAATCAATTTCCAAAAATTTACAACAAAGTGAAAAATAATTTGATTTCGAAAGTACTGACTTTCTGAAAAAACTTGCTAAAAACTAACATTCACAACCAAAGACACGGACTTCCGAAATTAAAGTAAATTTACACTTTATAGTGTTTTAACTTGTATAGCTGGTGGTTAACTGGTTAAGTAATAACAGCTACACAGGTCGATCAATCAGATTAAGCTACACTTGCCGCGTTTTGTCCTTGGATGGGTGACCATCATAACATACCAAGTCCTTTGACAGTCATTACGAGTCGTCAGAAGTACAAAAGTCTGACAAATGGGATGTAGAGGTAAAAGCAGTCGCTCCATTTTAAATATTCAGTCGCATCCAGTTAGACTATAAGCCGACTCAATGTAATGTAAACCTTGTCACACTATCCATGTCAAAAACTTGATAAAAATTGAAATCACCGAAAAGAACTTATGAATGAACACCAAATGGAATGAATGAACGACAAGTCACTATTAGGTATTGTAGGATCTAGCTATAGGCACGCTATCTACAATAAACTTTGACTGACCTGCCTCATTACGAAAAAAAACTTATTAAAAAGTATAAAATACCTATTTTAAATAACACTGTTATTTCACAAAGGGTGTCTGAGGCAGAACTTAGAATATCTACTTTGTTAATCTCCTTTGTTCTCAGTAATAACCATTGTTTTCAATTTATTACTCCTACAAACAGTTGTAAAAACATTAATTTCAACTATAACCAAGTCCAGCAACTGAGTAAGCATGAATATTACAATTTTAATTCACTCCTGAATTCGCGGGGCGAACTTTAATTAAGAAATAATTTTAGAGACAAAACTGGACGCCATCTGCACGCGACTGTACTGATCCGATGTTTTAATATAAACTTAGAAATTTAATTAAATACTTCGTTTATAATTGTTTCTGCAACTTGTGAGCGCGATTGTACTTGTACCTTTTCTAAGCTTTGGATTATGCGACAATATTTTCAATAACATCGTAGATCTGGTACTCGCAACCTAGCCCAGTATGTGGGTTCGATCCTCTGGTCACGGCAACCTGGATTCTCGATAAGTGCCCGGTGAATGGCAGGAGGTTACTTCCCTATTACGTAGTGGCATCTAAGTACATAGCCACCACGAAACTACCAAAACAATATCTGAAGCGCCAAGGTGACCGCGAAATTCAATTTGCAGGTCAGATACAGCCTCACACTCAGGATGTATCGAACAAAATATGGTTCATGACCGTAACAATATTTACATAATTAAAATCATCAGTACAACCCTCTAGGCTCATATAATCCCTTTAGTAAATAAGTAATCATTTATTTAACAAAAGACTAAGGCCTAGGTAACACCAGTGTTGTTTATGACTTTTTCATGAAATACTCTATATAATAATTAAATTATTTCGCAAGCTACCCCTAAGTTTAATTTATCTGCACCACAGTAATTGTACAATTTCACTACTACGTGTTTTCAAAAGTCAAAATGACAGTTCGAAAAGGTGCTATGCGTCCAGTCTGAGGGAAACGAACGAATTTGAAAATTACTGCGTAACCGTACCTACTATACGAATCTGTTTACTCTACATAGAAGACGGAGGTCATTTAATTAAAATGACTCTTTTTTTTTTTTTTTTTTTTTTTTGGGTGGGAAATCATCAAATGACTTCTCCCGCTCTGGGCGGACCGGGAGGGCGTGTCAGACTTTTACTGACTAAAACCCAACCGTGTTCCTTCAGTTGCCCATGTGCCAGGGTCACGGCATCTCTTTCGAACAATCTCGCAGCCCCGGCAGGCATCGGTCCTACCAGACCCCTTCAGTGCTGCTGACATCTCTTTGAAGCGCGCGTGGAACACTACGCGCCGTCGACCCGAGCCTGGTCCTTACCGGGCGGCGAGCTACCCATTGCTCGCCGACCGCAAGCTCGCGCCTACGGTGGCCTGGAGTCCATCAAAATGACTCTTTGTTTTAAATACTATAATTTCTTAACAAATACTATGCCGCGGTCACACGGCCCGTTAAACAAAGGTAACCAATACCAAGGAATTGATTACTATACCTATTATACTTTACGGCATAGTGACGGCAGGTTAACCAGTACACAGTATGATAAACCACACAAACCAACACCCCACAACTGTTTTGTGTTTGTACCAGAAGTGGATGCGACTGAACTGCATTAATCTAAAATACACTTGCCTGCAAAACTTAGTACCACACTTTAAAATTGCCATTTCTCACACGCGTGATGGTCGGAAATCAGCCCGCGGGGACGTAATATAGGGATAAAAAGTACTCCATTTGTTAATTCAGGTTAGAAACTATCTGTATGCCAAATTTCATCTAAACCCATCCATGTAGGATACATTAGGAACGTTAATAACTTTAAAAACCGCCCAAGTGCGAGTCGGACTCGCGGTTTATGCATAAGGTTTATGTTTATGAAATTAAATGTTTATTTTAAATTTTTATTTGAGTTGACTGAATGGAAGGTAAATTGTGTTTTACGATTTATGACGTATTAAAAAAAAAACTACTTACTAGATCTCGTTCAAACCAATTTTCGGTGGAATTTTACATGGTACACATATATTTTTTTTAGTTTTAACATTCCCTTATTTTAGAAGTTACGGGGGGGGGGGGGGGCTGTCACACATTTTACCACTTTGGAAGTGTCTCTCGCGCAAACTATTCAGTTTAGAAAAAAATGATATTAGAAACCTCAATATCATTTTTGAAGACCTATCCATAAATACCCCACATGTATGGGTTTGATGAAAATTTTTTTTTTGAGATTCAGTTCTATGTATCGGGAACCCCAAATATAATTGTATTTTTTCTATTTTTGTGTCAAAATCGTAATACGGTTCACAGAATACATCTACTTACCAAGTTTCAACAGCATAGCTCTTATAGTTTCGGAAAAAAGTGGCTGTGACATACTCGGACAGACAGACAGACAGACCGACAGACGCCTGTCTGTTGGTCTAGTGGTTAGTGACCCTGACTGCTATGCCGGAGGTCGTGGGTTCGATTCCCACCCAGGACAAATGTTTGTGTGATGAGCACGATCATTTGTTCTGTGTCTGGGTGTAATTTATCTATAATATGTATGTATTTAGAAATATATAAGTATGTTTATCAGTTGTCTAGTACCCATAACACAAGCTCTGCTTAGCTTGGGACTAAATGGCGTTGTGTGATAGTTGTGGAATATTATTATATTATAATTACAAAAATATAGTGTAGAAATTCAAAATAATTAAAACTATAAAATTAAAATAACTAAAACAATAAAATTGAAATATTAAGTACAATAAAATTACTTCAACTAAAATAAAACACAATATTAAATTATGATCAATCAAAATTTGTCATTCAAGAGCTCCGTAACATTATAGTATTCCTTACTAATTACCATTTTTTTTAGTTCTCTCTTGAATGAATTAATATTCATAATTTTTATAGTATTAGGAATTTTATTATATATTTCATATAGTTTATTTATAATCAGGGTATTTGGCACAAATACCCTGATTATAAATAAATCTTAACAGAATTTACTTATATTATAGTGTTGGGAACGGGGTACAATAGGGTGAACTTGAAACCCTTGGCATTAAAACATAACATAGATATTAACAGATTCAGAACATTGACCCTAAGCGAGGTAATAACATTATCGAATTTTTGGCAATCACTCTTAATTTATAAATTTTATCATTGATGCTCTTAATTATGTAAACAAAGTTACTCCTTTTATGAATGGACAAACGATAAGCTCACATATCCGAGGTTAACTGCAAATAAAAAAATATCGGGCTCCATTCTTGGAGTTGAAGTTGCAGCCCCCTGAAAATAAACTTACCAGCGCCCCTGACTCCTGCGTTATGATTAAAACTCGGCACACAATACAGGTATAAATCAACAGAGACCTTTTAACTCATTCAAGTAAATTCAATTGAAAATTACTTGACTGAGTAACAGCCAGTAACTTACAATTTTACCAACTTATCTCTACACTGCACCATTGGAAGTTAACCTTTACGGAGTTTAAAATAAGGGTGATGTTGAATGAATGGGTAATGTGGCAGGATTTATCCACGGATTAAGTCGGAATGGCTGAAGGAAGTCGGCCAAACGGAAAGTATTAGATTATATACGAATCAATAAGAGCACAGTTTGCTCACTGGTTTCACAGTTAGGCAGGTTTCAAGCTCGAATTAACAGCACTCTGTGATTAGTTGCCATTTCACGCTTATGGGAGCTTTTGTAAGCGTTTTTAAGCGCGTAGGTAGGTATGTATAGGGGTATTTGTATGTGGGTGTATAGGATGTGGGTCGCCCTCTTTTGGTACATTTTATCTGATAAATATGTACGTTTGGGAGAATCTGTAGGCATTGCGAACAAAGGTTTAAAGATAAAAGAGATTTTTACATTGTTAAATTGATCAAAAATCAGTAGGCCGCACATCGCATTTCAATATAAAAACGTGTGCGATATGGTTCAAACAAAAGTTACAAAAATAACTTCTTTCGTAGGTACGTTTTATAAACGCATGCGTAATAATTGCAAAATCCTCATAGGTACTTTTATCTTGGAGAGGTTTATGCAATGCAGTGTAGGCTGCTCAAATCGGTGTCAGCCTAGATTTAGAATATAAAATATATTCATTCTGTATGCAAAATTTTAGTAACGGATTCCGTAAAGTGCAAATAGACTATTGAATATGGGGCGGCCGCACCAACGCACCGCACGTTGCGCTCGTCACACCACATCATCGCACCACAGACCACGATCACGTTGACATGTCTCTGATTCTATCAAAACAGCAACGGTAACCATCGTAGCTACATCTCTACAAAACAAAACCGGCCAAGTGCGAGTCGGCTCGCGTACGAAAGGTTCCGTACCATTATCTATAAAAACAACAAAAAAATCCCGTTTGTTGTATGGGAGCCCCCTTAAATATTTACTTTATTTTATTTTTTAGTATTTGTTGTTATAGCGGCAACAGAAATACGTCATCAGTGATCAAATTTCAACTGTCTAACTATCACGGTTCTTGAGATACAGAGTGGTGACAGACGGACGGACGGACAGTCACACAGTCACAGTCGTAATTCACAGCGGAGATTTAGTAATAGGGTCCTGTTTTACCCTTCGGGTACG
Organism: Aporophyla nigra; assembly: GCA_947507805.1. Taxonomy (NCBI): domain Eukaryota; kingdom Metazoa; phylum Arthropoda; class Insecta; order Lepidoptera; family Noctuidae; genus Aporophyla; species Aporophyla nigra. The sequence continues at coordinate 22,449,314 of OX382297.1, read as the reverse complement.
GAACCCTAAAAAGGAGAGAAGATAGGACAAAAATCTATTGTAAAAACAGAGAACAATACAGTCACATGCCACTTTTGAAAGACTTCGATGATGAAGATTTTCCTTATGTACGCATGATTTATTCGTTGAAAATCTTAATATAACTCTGTAAGATCTACAATAAGTATTTTCGGAAATAATGTTTTCTTCGCCGCTATTGGAATCCATACCTGCTTGTCGCAATGTCACGTGTTCGGAAGATAGCGACCGACTAAATCGAAACTATTCGGTGCGTTGTCCACACGGGCGAATCTGGTCGGTACCGCAGCAAATTAGATGTGCAAGTGATTGAACCAGACGTACCGGTAACAATAATAATGTTCGATGTACTGTGCGCTACAAGATTGAATATAGTCCGAGAGCGGACCGAGTTCGTAGTTCAACCGCACCATATTCGATAACTTTAAGGCCGCCCGCATACGTACGGTTTCCTAATTTGGTTTCCTGATTAGGAATTCAGATTTGGAGATCTGAATGCTTGCCTTACATAAAAAATGTTCAACTAGGCGCACATGTTTTTCCATTTCCCAAACGGAAGAAAATCCTTATATTCATTCAGAAACAAACCGTACGTTCGGGTCATTCAGAACATTATATTTTTACATTTATATTGATTTGATGATTCAGCCGTGAAAAATTCCGCACATGACACACGCCAGTATATCATTTTAATCATCAATTTTGCGTTGGTTTGGCAATGATAAATATAATTATCGAGCCTCAATCAAAACAATGATTAGGTTTGTACCAGTATTTTTTATCAATTTTAATCCACGTTCGATGTTATGTCGTTTAATGATGGACGTTAGTGTACGTTTTTTGCAAATTGCCGAGGGGTAATTGCGTACCTACTACATTATCAATAGGAATCGTTTTCATTTTGTCAGTTCCACAACATTCATGGCGTTGTTTACGTTGCTAAGCTAACAAGTTTTTCGAACATATGACAGAATGGAATAGCAATAAGCTTCAAAATGATTCAGATTATTTCGCAATTAGAGTGCTGTAGCGCTATTCTGGAAAAATCTCACCGTGATAACTTGGCTGAAGTGAGCTTCAAGTGAGCTGTCATTAGTGTAAATTCCTAGCATCGTATAGAATGACAGCTCACTTTTGGCTCACTTCACTTTAGTTCTCACGGTGAGATTTTAACAGAATTGATCGGCTGGTCAGTGTCAAGTTGTATGTTGAACAAAATATGAATCGCGACCGTAACACGTATGTATTTATAAAATTACTAGCTGCAAAACAACGTTTGCCGGGTGAAAAAGAGTAAAATTTAGAGTTGTATGTATTTGAAAAAAATTGTCAAAAAAATAAAATTTTGGGGTGGCTCACCCTTATCATTTAAGGGTATGAAAAATAGATATTGGCCGATTCTCAGACCTACCCGATATACACACAAAATTTCATAAAAATCGGTCCAGCCGTTTCGGTGGAGTTTGGTAACAAACACTGCGACACGAGAATTTTATATATTAGACTAGCGGGCTCGGCAGACGTTGTCCTGCCCTGAAAATTGGTACAAAAATCCAGGTCCATGCAGCCTACCCTATCCCACCTGCCTATCTACTTACCTACCCTACCAATCTGCCTACGTACCCTATCAACTCACCTACCTACCTCCATACTTACTCTACCTATCCTATCCCTACATACTTAGCTACTCTACCTACCTACATAATTACCTATCCTACCCACACTACTACATACTTATTCTACTTACCCTACCCCTACATACTTACCTACCTCTACATACTTATCTACCCTACTTACCTACCTACATACTTACTCTACCTACCCTACCCTACATACTTACCTACCCTACTAACCTATCTACCTACCTACATACTTCCTTACCCTGCCTACCTACCTATCTACATAAAAAAGAGGATAAAAAGTATCAATTTTTTTAGGATTATATACTATGTCTGTCTCCTGGGTCTTAGCTACCTCCCCACCAATTTTCAGCCAAATCGGTTGAGCCGTTTTTGAGTTATAAATAGTGTAACTAAGACAGCTTTCTTTTATAAACGGTTAAATTTAAGTCGTTTCGGACCTCTTAATAATAATAATAATATGGGGGGGAAACAATCTGACCGCGTACCGTGTTCGGATGCTCTCTCTTTTTCAGGTGCTTGAGCCAGCTGTCAACGTTTCGGCACAACGACTGTCGGATCAGGTGCGGGTCATCCAACGTCATCGTATGTTGGATGAAACTGTACTTGATCGCTTGCGAAACGAAATGCGGAGTAGCCATGTCATCGTCCCCACGCCGCAGACTGCTGCGGTACCACCGCAGCCAGTCACAACTTACGCTGACGAGGGAAGGGATGACGGCGCTACAAACGTAAGTACCCATTGCAATGATGAATTGAGGAGTGCTTTGGAGTGTGCGATTCGGGAATACCGGTTCATGACTCCCGAACTTAGACCACGCTTACCTCGTTTGCCCATGCATAACAAAAATAGGGCACTGGTGGCGGCTTTGGATTCGCAGTTGTCAAACTATTTTGATGACTGCGAAGACCTCGCCGATACTCATTCGATTCTGTACTGCGCGGCTGTAGCGGCATGTCGTGTAGCTCACGTCAAATTCCCTAATGACTCTAGAGCTACACGACCAAAACCAGCCGTACCAGCTTGGCAGTGCAGAATTGAACGTCGTATTGGTGGGGCCAGAGCCCTCATCGGGAAACTAATCTGCTTCAGGGAGGGCAACACTCGCCCTAGAGTGATGCGCTTTGTGAGGCGGGCATTCTCGGGGACTGATATCAGCCCTCGGGACTATATGTCCCGTGTCACAGAGCGCATAGACTTCCTGAAGCAGAAAGTATATGCATGGGCAAACCGTATTCGTAGGTATAAGCGGCGAGTGGACCGATATACTCAGAACCGCACCTTCCAGAGTGATGAAAGGTGGGTTTATAGGGCTTGGGAGCGACCGGTCCAAGGTGTGGCGGACGCGCACCTGCCGGATAATGATGCTATGTGTTCTTTTTGGCGCAGTATCTGGTCGGTGCCTGTCAGTCACACCGAAGGGGATTGGGCTCGAGAAGTCGAGCGAGCCTGCGAGCCAATACCAGAAATGGGGGCTATTACCATCTGCCCCCAAGATGTAGCTCGTGCAGTCCGCCCACTGCCCAATTGGAAGTCTCCAGGGCCGGACGGGCTGCACAACTTCTGGATTAAATGGTTCATTGGATCGCATGCTCGCTTGGCGGCTCAGTACCAGACTGCTTTGGAGTCTGGTTCGCTACCCCAGTTCCTAACAACAGGAATTACCCACCTGCTCCACAAATCAGGTAGTACCGCGGAACCCAAAAATTATAGACCGATCACGTGTTTGCCGACGGTCTATAAAGTTCTTACATCCATTTTGAGAGCTAAAATTTACAATCATATTGACACCAACTCCATCATGTCTGTCTCTCAAAATGGATGTAGGAACGGGTCTCGCGGTACTAAGGAGCTGCTCCTCATTGATATGGCCTTTAGCCAACAGGTTCGTCGTTCCCGAAAGGATCTGTCGACATGTTGGATAGATTATAAGAAGGCCTATGACTCGGTACCCCATACATGGCTTAAGAGGGTGCTGGAGTTGTATAAAGTCGATGCAACTCTGCGCACCTTCCTGATTTCATGTATGGAGCAGTGGAGGACGGTCCTTCGCTATCCAGGATGTCGAAATATCCAAAGGAACAGCGAACCGATAAGGATCGAGCGAGGCATATTTCAGGGCGATAGTTTGAGTCCGCTTTGGTTCTGCTTAGCCCTGAATCCTCTAAGCACACTGCTGGAGGATTCAGGTATTGGCTATCGGTTGAGGAGAGGTGGTCAGGTTATATCTCACCTCCTTTACATGGATGACCTTAAACTCTTTGCCCCCAACAATTTTCAACTGATGGAGCTACTGAAAGTAACTGAAACCTTCAGTAGCGCCATCAGGATGGAATTTGGTGTGGACAAATGTGCGGTCATGCATGTAAAGCGAGGGGAGATTGTGGAATCCGCGGGAACCCAACTCTCGGATTCCATAAACCTCCGAGCCCTCTCCGCATCCGAAACCTATAAGTATTTGGGTATGTCGGAAGCATTGGGCATCAATGTTACTGACATGAAGCAATCGTTGAAGGAGCGCTTCTTTGGCCGCCTGAAGAAAGTATTTAATAGTCTTCTATCAGGCGGAAACAAGGTGCGCGCCTTCAACGGTTGGGTCATGCCGGTTTTGATGTACTCTTTCGGCATACTCAAATGGACTCAGACCGAACTCGACGCCCTGGACAGGAGGGTCCGTACGTTGCTGACTGCATATCGAATGCATCACCCACGGTCATCGGTAATGAGGCTGTATATCCCGCGAAATTGTGGAGGTCGAGGCTTTTTAAACGCTAAGACTCTCCACAATCGCGAGATATGCAGTCTCAGGGAATATTTCCTAGAAACCGACGTGGGGATGCACCGCGATGTGGTCGCTGTGGACAAGGGCCTCACCCCGCTCTCCTTGGCTAACGAGAACTGGCGCAAACCTCTAGTACTTGACACTAATGAACGCATGGAAGTATGGCAGAGTAAGGAGCTCCACGGACGCTTTTTCCGGGCCCTACATGGACCCGATGTAGATATACTAGCGTCCGTAGCCTGGCTGCGTTTCGGTGACCTCTTTGGGGAAACCGAAGGTTTTGTCTGTGCAATTATGGACGAAGTTATGATGACGAACAATTACCGGAGATTTATTGTGAAAGACGGCACGGTTGACATCTGTCGGGCATGCCACCGTCCAGGCGAATCAATTAGGCACATAATCTCCGGGTGTTCGCGTCTAGCTAACGAAGAATACTTGCATAGGCACAACCTAGTAGCCAGGATTATCCATCAGCAACTTGCTCTTAAATACAGCCTTGTGGAATCGGAAGTGCCGTACTACAGGTATGTGCCCGACCCAGTTCTCGAAAATGGACATATCACATTGTACTGGGATCGATCCATCATCACTGATAGGACTATTGTCGCAAATAAGCCTGATATAGTGGTGGTGGATCGAGTAGAGCGGCGCACAATGATTGTTGACATAACGGTCCCACATGACGAGAACCTCGTGAAAGCTGAGAAAGATAAACAGATCAAGTATCTTGACTTGGCTCGCGAGGTTGTCGACATGTGGGATGTGGATTCAGCGATCATTGTGCCGATAGTCGTCACTGCCAATGGCTTGATAGCCAAGAGCCTCGACCAACACCTAAGGAGGCTCTCGTTAGGCAGCTGGGTCAAGGGCTTGATTCAGAAAGCGGTACTTCTGGACACGGCTCGCATTGTCAGGAGGTTCCTCTCTCTGGAGCCCTGACCACCGGTAGCTTGGACCCTGTTCCCGATACCGGTGGGCTACTATTTTTTATATTTTTAAATGTTTTTTTTACTTTTGTTTTTCTAATATTTAAAAATATAATTAATATGTGTATATTAAGAAATAAAGGATAATAATATAACATACTAATTAAATGACGATTGATCAGTTTTCGACCGGAGAGGAAAAATGATTAAATTACTAAAATGGCTATTAAAAAATAAGGGTTGATCGTAGAAGAGTGAAAATTGAGGATTGTATGTATTTTTGTATGTTGTATCATAAAAAAATAGAAATTAAAAATTTTGTCTAAAACATAAATTAAAAAATTTTGGGGTGGACTACCCCTAACATTTAGGGGGATGAAAAATAGATGTTGGCCGATTCTCATAGATACCGGATAAGCACAAAAAATTTCATCAAAATCGGTCAAGCCGTTTCGGAGGAGTATGGCAACGAAAACTGTGACACGAGAATTTTATATATTAGACTAGCTTTTGCCCGCGGCTTCGCCCGCGTGGATGTCGGAAATTAATGCAAGAGGACGTATAACCGCGATAAGAATGTGTTATTCCAGGTTATATAGGTAATATAGACTCTGTGTGCTATTTTCGATCCAGATCCATTCAGCCATTTTTGTGTGATTGAGAAACAACAACCCAATCATACATATTTTCACATTTATAATATTATTTGCCCGCGGCTTCGCCCGCGTGGATGTTGGAAATTAATGCAAGAGGACGTACTACCGCGATAAGAATGTGTTATTCCAGGTTATATAGGTAATATAGACTCTGTGTGCTATTTTCGATCCAGATCCATTCAGCCATTTTTGCGTGATTGAGAAACAAACACCCAATCATACATATTTTCACATATATATATAATATTATTAGTAGTAGGATTATAACTCATATTACTTAGGATTCATAGTTTATGAGAACATTATGTGTGTTGGTGTTTTTAAAATAAAAGTAATAGTATTCAGAGTAAGAAGACTGTGACATAGGGCTTGGTTTAGTTGAATATAAGTCTTCCTGGTTTTTCTTAACGCTCCTATTTTACCTATACAGACACTCAATCATTTACCAGACACCGAACATAATTATAGGAATAGTACTTTTGCCAGTGGCTTGGCCCGTATAGCTGTCGGAAAATATCACCCGGGAACGTACGTTACGTACGTTACGAACCTACTACCGGGATAAAATAGGTATCCTATCTGTTACGTATCCATGATATAATATATCTTTGTGCCAAATTCGATCTAAATCCGTTTGGCCGTCTTTGCATCATTGAGAAACAAACATCCAAAAATCTAAACATCTAAGCAATTTCGCGGTCTCTTACTTGAAATAATACTATTAGGTTTATTTTGAGTATAATGAACACACATGATATTCGCAATTACTTTGAAGCCAAAGTAATATGAATTACAATCCTACTTATCCTGTACTACCCGGCCCCTGCCAACGCGCTCTGCGCCCACTTTTTAAATCTCTAATATCTTCTAAGATATTCATTTAAATTACATGCTGTAAAGGGCCATATTGATCTATATTAAATGCAAAATGTATTTAAGGTACTTAATTGGATAAGGATTAATGCTGTATTGCTTAAAATCGCTTCGTATATAAGCCCTTATTTCTCGTAAAAAGTAAAAGATAAAAAATGGTTATTATGGGTTATCCCTAAGAGATAGACATATACCATTGAGGACAGTTTTGTAGGCCTTTTTAAGGTGTACAATACTGTAGTACATTATTTTGATCTATTTCGTAGGATTCAGCCAGGGTTTTTCGAATTTTGAGACGTATGTCAGCGTAGTTTTAGAAGATAGTTATTTTTTTCTAAAATAAAAGAATCTTTCTAAAATAAAAATAGCCTAAGTTACTCCTTGTTACATCAGCTATCTGCCAGGGAAAGTCCCGTCAAAATCGGTCCAGCCAATTCCGAGATTAGCGGGAACGAACAGACAGACAGACAGACAGACAGACAAAAATTGTAAAAAATGTTGTTTTGGTATATGTATCGTGTATACATCCATATACACTTAGTAAAAAGTGGTTATCTTAATATTAAAAACAGACACTCCAATTTTATTTATTTGTATAGATAATAATTCATCATCAATACAACCTTCTAAGTTCATTGAATCCCTCATGTGCACCTACAAATTGCAAACCTTGCAAATCTTAGCGGATCCTCCTTAACGTTTACCTATGTAGGTGTTCTAATTGGCAAGAATAATCACACCCGCATTAATTCCCGACGCACGCAATCGGGTTCCGCACTATGGCCAGAATTTGAAGGAAATTGTCGCATAAAATAGGACTTATAGGCATAGATGACAATCTACAAAGTTGATTTTTTATAACTTGATCTGCGGCATACCTTGCGTATGTCTGACTCTCGGCCTGATCTCCACTGATGGCAGTTCACGATTGGCTCAAGTTCATATACAAATACAAATACAAATACAAATGTTTTTATTTGTTGAACATAGGTAGGTTAGGTACAGATGTTGTAATTATTAAGGAACGCTATGTCTAGCCGTTATCGGCGTACAAATATTAAGATGCTTCTAACATGAAGATTATAATAAATTAACAAACAATTATTTATTTATTTTATTTATTTATTTTTTTCGCTTTTCAACAGTGAGTACACTGTTACTTTATAATTTTGACATTGTAATCTTAATTCTAAGTGCCTCACTAGTTACAGAAAAGCACCACATGCACTACATTATGCGCAGATAATTATACACAATTAAATAATTAAAATAAGTTAAACAAAATTAATACAAATAGAAAAAATTAAAATTATGCAATTAAAAGCAAAAAAATTAGTTTCATAAATTACAAAATAAATTAAGATTGGATTGAATAATAAATCAATCAAATTACATACAATAAATTAAAATAAATTAGATAGGGTTATTTAATAAATTTTATACATTTTTCAAATATTTAATCTTTATGATATTTAATCAGACTAGAGACACCCATCAAATAGCAAGAGCGGCTTTTTTTAGAGCCGGTACTGATGAGTGAAAGAGGTCAATGTCCACTTCCTGCTCTTTGTATGCAGCATACATTCTAGATAGTGGACAGTGCTGCCTTAAGTTGGTATGACATTTTGGCATGCAGAAAAGCCTCCTATTAGAACTTCTCGGCAGATTACGTGGCACATGGAATAACACCCTACTGAGCAAATCGGGACAGTTCAGGGAGCCCGTCACTAACTTTTTAAGGAAAACCAAATCGAGCATATTCCTGCGTTTCTCCAACGACACCATCTTAAAAAACTCCAGTCTTTTTCGGTACGAGTTGAGCTTTTTGCCCATTTTACTCTGATAGGTAAGATGCCATAAGAACCGTTGTTGCAGTCGTTCGATGCGCTTGATGTGAGCCTTATACTTTGGTGACCAGACCACACTGCAATACTCGAGATGGCTTCTAACTAGTGAGTTATACATAATTTTTTTAATTTTGGGTTTTTTGAAGTTTTTACACTCTCTCATAATGAAGCCAAGCATCTTTGAAGTTTTTAATATAGTTTTGTCAATATGTTCGACAAAACATAGCTTTTTATCGAACTGAACGCCTAAGTCCCGTATGGTTTCGACTTCCTCAAGCCGCTCACCATTCAATTTGTAAACTGATTGTATAATATTTTTCTTTTTTGTGAATTTGACATGGTGACATTTTTTAACATTCAAAGACATTTTGTTGTGCTCACACCACTTAGTCAGAAGGTCTAAGTCGCTTTGGAATAGTGCCGAGTCCGCAGGATTTCTTATAATCTTAATTGCTTTGAGATCATCAGCAAATAAAAATATTTTCGAGTTCGGGAAGCATTTGTAAATATCATTTATGAAAAGAATGAATGCATGCGGACCCACATGAGATCCCTGAGGGATTCCCGACGTTGCAATGTACGAGTTTGAAGAGCATCCATTTACCACAACCTTGAGCATCCGATCAGAAAGATAAGAACGGAACCAACCTAGGAGGGGGTCCGAAACGCCATGCATTTCAAGTTTCTTGATGAGTATGCCATGATCTACCGTGTCGAAAGCCTTGCTGAAGTCGGTGTAGACTGCATCAACTTGGACCCGCGCATCAACCGCTTCAATAATGCTCTCGACATAAGTCACCAAATTGGTAGCTGTTGATTTCCCTTTCATAAATCCATATTGGGCGTCTATTATTAGTTGTGATAAATGTCTAGCTAACTCAGGACATATAAGGGCTTCAAATACCTTTGCAAGTATGGACAAAATAGCAATGGGCCTGTAATTGGATACATCGGACTGATCCCCGTTTTTGAAAATAGGCACAATTTTGGTTTCTTTCCAGATAGTCGGGAAAGTACCCCGATGCACAGAATAATTAAAAATAATACTTAATGGCAGTGAAAGAACATCCGCCAGTTTATTTAAAAGCAAAGCAGGTATATTATCAGGGCCAGCTCCTTTGTTAATGTCTAACTTTTTTAACTCTTTACGGACCTGTTCCATTCAATTATCACTCATTATTAAACAATTATTATCAATACAATAAAACATTCCAATAAAATATAATAATAATAAATTCTAGTATAAAATGTCAAATCAATAAACAATAAAAATAAAGTAGTTATAATATATCATAGTTCTAGTGTAAAATGTCAAAAAAATAATATAAAAAATGTAATTATAATGTGTCAATTAGGTATTGGTTCACCGTATAATAAGTTTTTTCATACAATAATTTCAGTAAAGCTTTTTTAAAATCGTGTATGTTATTTATTTCTTTAATACGTCTAGGGATTTTATTATAGACCTTAGCATATGTAGCACCTCTCCACAGACAATGGCTCAGCTTCCATCCTGCGCTGCAAGTTGTCACCTGTGTACCTATTTGATGATATTATGACTACGTCAGTGAGCGGAATTGGTGCTGCTGAAGTTTGCGCCACAGATGTTTTTTTTTTTTTGCCAGTGATACGTTAAGAAGCTGACTGTTTAATCTCTTTACCACCAGCATTCGAATGACACAATTTCAAACACAATCCGTAATTTTTTTAAAGAAGTTGTTCAATTGCTTCATGTGTTTCGCAAGATTGTTCTGCTCAACCACGCAAATAACGTAATGAATGTAAAGAAAGAAAGAAAGAAAGAAAGAAAAATATTTTATTTGGGACACACACAGAACATAAAACAATAAAAAAGAACATAGAAACATTTACATTTAACATACAGATAACAAAGTATTTCTAAAAGATATAAAATATTATATAAAAGAGTAAGACCTGTGCGAGGCCAAAAAGGCTCCTATCTCAGCATAATGCTGCGATATTTGTAAAAAAATACAACTACCGCAGCGCTGGTATTCTGATAGGGCCAGCTGTGATGCCACGGACACACTTACGGAGATAACAATGAATCCCGCATTGAAAAACTATTACTATATAAAATAAATGATAAAATATATTTACTTAAAATATAAATGAAAACAAAATAACACAATTAATATTTGAATATTCATATACCACCTATAAGATCCGACGCTCCAAAATCGCTTGTCCATGCCACAGACAATTATATTATCTGTGGTCTATGACAAACGAAGGGACGCGAGCGCAGATGATTTATTTACCTCGAAATATGTCAGATTACAAAATGTATCAACAAGAAACAGGAAACTCATAGTATAGATTAATACGACGTTAAGGATTTACAACAAAAAATAGCATCAGAAATTCCGAATAAATTACGAGTTGTGAGAACAATGTTGTCGAATTGTCAAAATAGGTCCTGCTGAAGTTTGCGCCACAGTTTTTTTTTTTTTTTTTACCAGTGATACGTTAAAAAGCTGACTATTTAATCTCTTTACCACCAGCATTCGAATGGCACACTTTCAAACACAATCCGTACTTTTTAGGGTTTCGTTGCCAAATGGCAAAAAACGGAACCCTTATAGATTCGCCATGTCTGTCTGTCTGTCTGTCCGAGTATGTCGCAGCCACTTTTCTCCGAAACTATAAGAGCTGTGCTATTGAAACTTGGTAAGTGGATGTATTCAGTGAACCGCATTAAGATTTTCACACAAAAATAGAAAAAAACCGGCCAAGTGCGAGTCGGACTCGCGCACCGAGGGTTCCGTACAAACCTGCAGGTCATCATCATCATCATTCGTCATCATCGTTTATGAAATTAAATGTTTTTTTTTTTTTAATTTTTATATTTGAGTTGACTGAATGAAAGGTAAATTGTGGTTTACGATTTATGACGTATTAAAAAAAAACTACTTACTAGATCTCGTTCAAACCAATTTTCGTTGGTAGTTTTCATGGTAATGTACATCATATATTTTTTTTAGTTTTATCATTCCCTTATTTTAGAAGTTACGGGGGGGGGGACACACATTTTACCACTTTGGAAGTGTCTCTCGCGCAAACTATTCAGTTTAGAAAAAAATGATATTAGAAACCTCAATTTCATTTTTAAAGACCTATCCATAGATACCCCACACGTAATGGTTTGATTAAATTTTTTTTTTGTGTTTCAGTTCTATGTATGGGGAACCCCAAATATTATTGTTTTAAAAAAAAATGATATTAGAAACCTCAATATCATTTTTGAAGACCTATCCATAGATACCCCACACGTATGGGATTGATGAAAAAAAAATTTTTGAGTTTCAATTCTATGTATGGGGAACCCCAAATATTATTGCTTTTTTTCTATTTTTGTGTGAAAATCTTAATGCGGTTCACTGAATACATCCACTTACCAAGTTTCAATAGCACAGCTCTTATAGTTTCGGAGAAAAGTGGCTGTGACACACTCGGACAGACAGACAGACAGACAGACAGACATGGCGAATCTATAAGGGTTCCGTTTTTTGCCATTTGGCAACGGAACCCTAAAAAGCAATAATATTTGGGGTTCCCCATACATAGAATTGAAACACAAAAATTTTTTTTTCATCAAACCCATACGTGTGGGGTATCTATGGATAGGTCTTCAAAAATGATATTGAGGTTTCTAATATCATTTTTTTTTTAAACAATAATATTTGGGGTTCCCCATACATAGAACTGAAACACAAAAAAAATTTTTAATCAAACCCTTACGTGTGGGGTATCTATGGATAGGTCTTTAAAAATGAAATTGAGGTTTCTAATATCATTTTTTTCTAAACTGAATAGTTTGCGCGAGAGACACTTCCAAAGTGGTAAAATGTGTGTCCCCCCCCCCCCGTAACTTCTAAAATAAGGGAATGATAAAACTAAAAAAAATATATGATGTACATTACCATGAAAACTACCAACGAAAATTGGTTTGAACGAGATCTAGTAAGTAGTTTTTTTTTAATACGTCATAAATCGTAAACCACAATTTACCTTTCATTCAGTCAACTCAAATATAAAAATTAAAAAAAAAAAAATTAATTTCATAAACGATGATGACGAATGATGATGATGATGACCTGCAGGTTTGTACGGAACCCTCGGTGCGCGAGTCCGACTCGCACTTGGCCGGTTTTTTTTTAAGAAGTTGTTCAATTGCTTCATGTGTTTCGCAAGATTGTTCTGCTCAACCACGCAAATAACGTAATGAATGTTGTCGAATTGTCAAAATAAAAGCAACTTCAAGTTTTAGTCATTCCTCCTCTGGTCAGCCAGCCGTTTCCAACCTTGCACATTAAAGTAAGGGAGATAAAAGATTTATTTATACACATCAACTTTTTCTCATATTACAAGAAGCATCTGGAATTCTGGAGCATACAACAAAGCATTAAAACTTAGTCCAGACAAATAGCAAACAGAACTAAATTCGGAACGTTACCCCTAAACGATTGTGAAAACAAATTTAATAAACGCATTTTACCCCGACTTCCCCGAAATGCAGCAAAGAAAGTCTGACTTTGTTAAATCCTGTTTTAAAACGGCGTCATGTAAGTAACAAGCGGTTAGCGATTTACTTTTGACACTTACAAAGATACCTCGTGTGTCGCAATACAACGTAGTATATTTTTTATGCCATTGTTCCATTTTTCAGAACCCTATGCTGTCCCACTGCTGGCAATGGCTTCCATCTCGAACCGGCCCTCACAGTACGTGAGCAGAGCACCTCACCAAGTCTTTCTAGGCCGGCCCGGGCGGCGCCGTGCATATTCAGGCACCCATTGTGTGGAGACTTGCCCATCAATCATCATGGCTGATGTGACCTGCCCAATCCCATTTGAGCCTGGGAGCCCTTTAGCTACATCTATTAAGCCCGATTTCGAATTCACCATGGTGTTCTGTTCTGACTTTTCAATCCCAGAATGCTCCGTTCCAGCGCCCTTTGAAGAATTCCAAATTCGGAAATTTTAGCGGTAGATACCATAACTAAAAAATTAAAAATAAAAACTTAAAAATAATAATTAAAACCAACTTCCACAAAAACACTACAAAGAGCACTTTAATTTCGGAAGTCCGAGGCAAAAACTTAAATACAGATCCTAAGACATCGACTTCCGAAATGAAAGTTATTTTTCACTTTGTAGTGTTTTTATGGAAGTCGGTTGTTATTTTTTAGAAAAAAGTTTTTTGTTAATAGGTATCTGAGGTGGCCTGTCGACAAGTAGTGTTTAAAAAAAAAATAACCAGAATAAAAAACGAACAATAAATGTGTCTACAAATTATTTTCTATAATCACAAACAGTTCTTCTATAATCTTTTTCACAACATATATAAACAATGACATAGACACCATTTCCAGAATTCTAATATGTGTCGCTGAATTGTATTTTTAACCGACGAAAAAAAACGGAGGAGGTTATCAATTCGACGCGTATATTTTTTTTTTTTTAATGTATTACCACGCATAACTTTTGTGGTAAATATACGATATCAAATTATATTGTGTTACACATTCACATAATTTCATGGTATTTTCTGTACTTTAGGTACGAAATCTAATATTTAGTTGTTTGTTGTGGTGCCTGCTTCTAGGAAAGTTAATAAATTGACTATTTGAATTTGTAGAGGTAATTTTAGTATTCGGTTACTTTATGATGATATACTGAAATTAATATTTTCTACGTCAAAATCATATCGTTTGTTATTTCCGCACACTTGATTTGGAAAATTGTGTGACTGTATGTTGGGTGTATTCTCCAATGTCGTCTCAGTGATTGGAAGTTAGCCTAATTTTCCTTTTTAAACGCACCTACTTTCTTTATTGTATTTTCAACACACTCCAAAATTATAACTGCCTTTTTCGTCGTCTGTTTAGTCTTTTCCTCAACTTCCAGTCGAACCGGATGCAGCTCAGTACGAGCCAGACCGACCCAGAATATAGCAGTACCAGTATTTACATGAATCAGGAGACAGGCTATCTTGATCTGACTTGCACAACTCACTGGTTACTGAGGAATAGAGGAAACTTACATACTAAAAATACCTTGAGGAAACTTACCTACTTTACTTTTTGTAATTTAAAACAACAGCATAGCAAAATAAAAAATCGCTACCAGCTTGTAACTTAAACAAAAAAGTCCCTGAAGTTAGCACAAAGATTTAAAGTATTCATTATACGGGCTGCCGAGAGCTGATAGTTGTTCCTCGACCAGCTCGCCAGCTCGCCTGGTGACTACACACTGCAACTTGCTAGAATCTTAGTGAAAAATAAGGGAAGGAAAATTATATTTATCAATTTAATTTGCAGCTACTGTCTCACAGTAGGATAACTCGTTACGTGAGCTCGTCCGTTCGGGGGGTTTCTGCCACCAAACGGACGTTTTGTGGCAGTCTGTGTTTTGCGTTTTGGTTTGTAGAGTAATTCTTGTTTAATGTCAACTTTGTTCCTGAAATAGAAACGCTTCTGCGTTGCCCAGGTTTTCAATTCCTGCACTGAATTGAAAATTTCAAAATATATTCGTTTTCTTATCTCAGCGATATCAGTGTCAAAAATGTAGGTATTTTTAATTGCGACTGAGATTATGAACGTTCACATAATTACAGGAATAGCGCCACTGTTATGCACTTACCTTCATGTGGGCCCTCATGGACCCTTTTGCTCTCCAATAATATCTATACTAATATTATAAAGCTGAAGAGTTTGTTTGTTTGATTGAACGCACTAATCTCAGGAACTACTGGTCCGAATTGAAAAAATATGTTTGTGTTGGGTAGCCTATTTATCGAGAAAGGCTATAGGCTATATAACATCACGCTACAACCAAGAGGAGTGATGCCGTAACAAAAAATGTTGCAAAAACGGGGAAAATCGCACGGGTAGGCGATTCGACGCGACGGGAAGGGTCGGGGGCACAAGAAATTTAACGCGGACGAAGTCGCGGGCAGAAGCTAGTTTTTAATAAAGTGGTTCTCGAGTTAAGAAATGCAGCGACAACAACACAAAATACCTATATAAACCAACTTGTTATAGAGTCAATTGGTAGGTGGTATTTCCAAATGACTATTAAGCATTTTCGATTATAAAACCAAGCTAGAGACAGCATTGAGACTCTTTACTCTTTGGTTTACTGTCATGTAATCTGTATGAACGGACCCACCCGCACATGAAACCACATTATTCTGGCGAAACCAAATATTAAAATATGTGCTATAAAGTTAAGATAAAAATCATAACTTTATCGAGATCTATCTTTTGTAAGTATTTGTACCAATTTTTGTAAACTCTTAGTGCGACACCCAAATTATATGTCCTGCGCATTCTTCTTTGCTCGGTAGGTAACTGATCGCTTACTGGGCCGCAGGAATCTGTTGTATACGGGCAGCACAAAACCGGTCCAAGTGGCGGTCCTCGGGGGAGCCCTATGTCCACAAGTGGACGGCATTCGGCTGAGATGATGATGACGATGATGAAGTTGAAATTCGTCATTTGTATAGCAGCTATCATTTATAAGGGGCCATCCATAAATTACGTCACACGTTAAGGGGGGGGGGGAGGGGGTCGACGAATTGTGACATTGTGTGAGAAAGGGGTGGGAGGGGCCCTAAATTATGTGACTTCACATTTCAAAATTGAATATACATATTTAAAGTACTATTAAAACACGAAATATGATCTAAGAAAAAAAAAAATAAAAAAATCAATGTCTAGGTGTAAAATTGCAAAATATGTGACGTCACACTAGGGCGGGGGCGTAGAGTATCGTAATCAACAAATTTAGATTTCTTACTTATCTTTATTTTCATATTTATAAATATACATATTTAGAAGTATGAAAATAAAGAAAAGTAAAAAATCGAAATTAGAAGTATGGAAATAAAGAAAAGTAAAAAATCGAAATTTTGTTATATAAATATGCATATTTAGAAGTATGAAAATAAAGAAAAGTAAAAAATTGAAATTTGTTGATAACGATACTCTACGTAGGAGGTGTCGAAATGTGACCAGCTGTGACAAGGACGGCATGAAATTTGTGTGACGTAATTTATGAATGGCCCCTAATGTCTTAATATGAAATCCGAAGGCCGAAGCTTATCTACTAAAAAAAACCGACCTGTAATTATCGAATAGATTAATTAATTTTATGCGTACATCGTCCTTTAAGCTTGACCTTACATATCTAGACAGAAATAATTCTGGGATTAAGCACTTGGTACGATTCAAGTGTGGGTGTACTGCCTGACAGAGTTTAGCAACGTTCATACTCATTAATGTCATGTGTGATTGATTATTTAAATTTCTAGTACAATGAGTACTTGTTATTCTTCTTCGTCGTTCCCTCAATGCTAATCGCGGTTACAAACGACACGTCTCCAAGTAATGCAGCCTTCCTGGAGCATTTGGTGCATGCTGCCTCCAACAGCCTTTTTAATCACGTCTTACCATCTTGCCGGTGCTCTGTGTTGCACACGTTTTCGAGTGTACCTACTACGTGAGCTCGACAAATGGATGTGGGAATAACACTTGTGCGACAAAACTGTACTGCGACTCACCATAGTTCGAATGCACGCTTGTGCGACACACTGAATCTAGTCGTTTCTAGCACTCTGCACTCGCCGGCCGCTGCCGCGGCACCGCTCGCTTCGCTCGCTCGGCTCGTGCGTAGGAGGTCACAGTTTTAACCTAACCTAACCTAGTGTACTATGTGAGCTCGAGTGTGTCGCTCAAGCTTGCATTCGAAATATTGTGAGTCGCCGTACAGTTTTGTCGCACAAGTGTTCCACGTTTTCCTTCCACACAGCCCAGTATCATGAGACTTGAGTAGATACTTCTGCCTCTTCAAGTGCAGAAATCCACAATTGTTATGATTCTTATGAATAATAATATGAAGAACTTAAACTGTAAAGTACTTAAGTCTACTTAAGCAGTTGATATGATATGCTAATATTTTGACGATAAACGACCAGTTATCAAAACATGTTATTATTTAATTTATACGATAATAGGCAGGTACTTAAAGCAATAAAAGTGGACAACGTTAGGTATGCCTAATTTTGTTCAAATGACGCCCGATATATCGAACAACTAAAGAAACAGAGAATATTTTAAAGATTTGGCTGAGAGGGAGAGGCTGAAAACCGGATGGGACACGACACCCTTGCTTTCATCCCAAAGACTATTTATATTCTCTTTGTTTCATCCCGATCCAGCTGCACCCCATATGAACAGTGCCACATGAAGTACCCTGAGCGTATAGTTGCTCTAGTTTTGTTTTAAGTTTTTAAACACTATTTGTATATTAAGGTAGCCAAAGACAACTCCGGACAAGCAGTCGACAACCTCATAGATTGACCTGCAAGATCTCAGTCCTGCAAAAAGACACCGCAAAGGTGTCTTTTTAACGGAATTCACTTTCCGCACTTTATTGTTTTTTGATTTTGAGAGTGACACAGATGCTTTTTGGTTCCTAGGATTTGGTTTTTGGTCAGTGCGATATATAATCATTAAGTAGTATTTTATGTTAGTATAGGTACCTTGAAAGACCTAGCCACACTTGAAGTACAATACTTACCTTGTGGCTAAGTAGGTAATAACCGCCGCCGATCGTGTCGATCGATCAACTTACGCTACGCTTGACGCGGTTGACCCCTCCGTGCCTCGGAAAGCACGTTGATCTTTGACAGTCGTAACGGTTCGTCAGAAGCCCGAGAGTCAGACAACCAATCTTTAACTTATCAAGGGTTATTAGGTTACCCTTTTTTTTTCTTTTTGGATGGGAAATCATCAAATGACTTTTCCCGCTCTGGCCGGAACGGAAGGGCGTTTCAAACTTTTGCTGACTAAAACCCTCCCGTGTCCCTTCAGTTGCCCATGTGCCAGAGTCACGGTGTCTCTTTCGAACAATCTCGCGACCCTGGTAGATTGTGTTACCTTTGGCAGTAACTGGGTTGTGGGTGTCAGGCAGACGCTCTATATTGTAATTCACAACACACTGGGCCCTATCAGAATACCAGCGCTGCGACACTTATTTTTAAATGTCGCGGCATCACGCTGAGATAGGGGCCCTTTGGCCTCGCACAGGACTTGCTGTTTTTTTTTATTTTTATTTGTTTCTTTTGTTTATAATTGACTTTTTATTTTATTAAGTATTGTTTTTTGTATAGTTTCTGTACGTGTCCCAATAGATACTTTTTCTTTCTTTCTTTCTATATAAAATACTGGTATTTAGCTGCATCCGGTTAGACTGGAAGACCTCAGCATAGTTGGGAAAAGGCTGAGCAGATTTAGGTACCTTGAAAATACATGACAGGTGATAATAATATTGATGGTTTTGCCGCCATTATTAGAAATAGATGTGCATTCCTGATGACTCGTGTTTACGGCAGCACCAACAGTATTCTCAGTGTATTCGCAGATCGGTGAGATTCCCCGATGCTGCGGAGATGGATGCGGTTCCATGCTGAATTTTAATTGTTATTGTATATTTGTATCTGTCTGTAACCGACGTTAAGACACTAGACGTTAAGAAAAATTGTTACTAACCCTATGAACTCCGGTCTGAAATAAAATTGTTCTATTCTAATACCTAGCCTATACAATAGAACCTTATGCTATATTTTATGCCAGAAAAAAAGGAACTTTTTCTTGCCACAAAACACTGCGAATATGAATACCATGTGTCTGATAAAAGATAATCATTACCTTCAAAAGAACGTTTTCCGAATTAGGTGATTATCTAGATATTAATGTCAGATTATTCAATATTGATTGTACCATTGACGTAAACTAATAGGAATAGGTAAAACCTATCAGGTAAATAAAAAGCTTTGCTTACGATGGAAGAAATAGGGTTGAAATTCGAAATTCTCTTAGGATTTTTGCCATTTGCAGTCAGTTGCAAAATCAAAATCAAATTCACCATCAACAGCCTATAAAGTTCCCACTGCTGGGACACAGGCCTCCTCTCGGTGAGAATGAGCGGGCCATGATCCACCACGCGGGCCCAGTGCGGGTATGTAGATGTCACATGTCTTCGAATTTTTGGTTCTAAGTCATGCCGATTTCCTCACGATGTTTTCCTTCACCGTTTTGAGAGCAGTGGTGATGAAATAATTTACACATAGTAAAGCGCCTGGTTGGATTCTAACTCATGACCCTCGACGACTCGTAACTCGCGGCCGTTACTGCTGGGTCACCACTGCTCTGTTCAAATTAAAACAATATATTTCACATAAACCTACATGGTTACTTCAGCGTCAGAAACTAGTTGCACGGTTCTAATTAGTCGTTTCCTATGGCAAAGAGCAAGCAAGTAACTCTTTTTTTGCCATTTATCATGTTTTCAAATTACAGTGTTACAAGGTTAGGTAGGTAGGGAGGCTAGTGTAGGCCTGTCAACAAGTATTAGGCACCTAACCTATACTTAACATTATAAAGCTGAATAGTTTGTTTGATTGAACGCGGTATTCTCAGGAACTACTGGTCCGAATTAAAAAAATCATTTTGTGTTGGGTAGCCTATTTATTGAGGAAGGCTATAGGCATAACATCACGCATCATATATATAACTTCACGCTACAATCAAAAGGAGCGGAGCAGCAACGAAAAATGGACGAAAACTGTCAGGCAATTCGATGCGACGGAAAGGGTCAAGGGAGCAAAAATTTCACGCGGACGAAGTCGCGGACAGAAAGTAGTAAAATATAAAATGGTCTACAAATCGACTGTCTAAAAGATATATAACGTTCTTACATTCATTAAATATAAAAAAAAAAATCGACATAATATTAAAAAACCAATACTTTTAAATATAAACCGAATGACGAGAATGCCACTACAACCACCAATAAGGAGTTGGAATAAGAGTTGTCCATCCATCGGCCTGCATGACTGGTATAAACATTGTAAAAGAGCAAAGATCAGAAAGCTGTGCTGCTGGGGAGTTTGTTGCGTCACTTCTTTCTAGCGAAAGCACTGAGAAGGGATGAACGGCGGGCGTGTAGAATGTATACCAGCGCGTGCAATAAACACAGTTCGAAATTCAAGTTCGTGGCGTTGAAGAATAGGGAAGATGCAAATATAATATTTATGAAAATTTTATGATTCAAATGTTAAAAAAGTATAAAAGAAGGGCCACTGCAATGTTTTTATTTTACACTAGCTTCTGCCAGCGGCTTCGCCCGCGTGAAAATTCAACCCCCCAATTCACCCTCTTAGGGATGGAATTTCAAAAAACCCTTTCTTAGTGGATACCTCCTCTTCACAAAGAACACACCCTCCAAATTTCATGTCTCTGCAACCAGCGGTTTAGGCTGTGCGTTGATATATCAGTCAGTCAGTCAGTCAGTCAGTCAGTCACTCAGGACTTTGAATTTTATATATATAGATCTATAGAGGCATGCGTAGTCAGTGTAAACACATCAGCTGAAATTGTAATTGTTGGAATTGAACTGTATGGGAAACAGATATTCTGGGAAATGGACATTCTGGGCAGTGGACATTCTGCGAAGTGCTCATGCGTGCGCGCGTCAATCGGATGCAGCTGAATACCAGTATTTTACATGGAGCGACTGCCTATGTGTCCTTCACAGTCTAGTTACTGCGAAACACGATACCTCTCTTAGCATGACTGCTTGTCAGACTTTCGGCTTCTGACGATCCGTAAGGACTGCCAAGGATCCCTTATTTAATGGTCGTCACCGATCCGTGGACAAACTGTGGTTAGCGTAAATTAACCTAATCGATTGACCCATGCAGCTGTTATAAATTAGCCACGACGCCCTCTCTGCATTGTTAAATAGAAATTAAGAATATTGTCCTAAATGACACATTTGTCTCCGATGTCTCGAGTCTTAATTAATAACAATCTCTTAAATTCATAAGTATCTTAGTTTTCTGTAATTTAAGTATATAAATTTTCAAATCAAATCTTTCAATAACGAAGTAATAAGTTATTTTTCAGACTTATACCAATAGGATTAATAGTTAATTACAATAAATTTAATTATAATGCAAAATAAATTTAAAATCTTAATAACTACGACATAACCTTATTAAAAATATGGCATTTATATGAAATAAATTCTAATTTATACTCTTTAAATTATTTTAATTAACTACCAAGTCACATTATAATGTATTGTGAAATAAATGTGGACTTAGAAAACCATACTTTAAGCTTTTCTAATACAATAATCACGGTTCCAAATTTTGAATTTATTCACTGAATCCATGTTACCTAAGCGTAAGAATAAAAAAAATCAATAATTTTCCCATGAACTAACAAAATAGTCATTTATGAAAGAACAAATCGTTGAACTTAAACCTAAAATATCGATTCCTCACATGATGACATAATATTAGGTTGGGGAAAAAGTCTTTTCGCATTATAGTATGTACTAGCTTTTGCCCGCGGCTTCGCCCGCGTGGATGTCGGAAATTAATGCAAGAGGACGTATAACCGCGATAAGAATGTGTTATTCCAGGTTATATAGGTAATATAGACTCTGTGTGCTATTTTCGATCCAGATCCATTCAGCCATTTTTGTGTGATTGAGAAACAACAACCCAATCATACATATTTTCACATTTATAATATTATTTGCCCGCGGCTTCGCCCGCGTGGATGTCGGAAATTAATGCAAGAGGACGTACTACCGCGATAAGAATGTGTTATTCGATGTTTTATATAGGTAATATAGACTCTGTGCTATTTTCGATCCAGATCCATTCAGCCATTTTTGCGTGATTGAGAAACAAACACCCAATCATACATATTTTCACATTTATAATATTATTAGTAGTAGGATTATAACTCATATTACTTAGGATTCATAGTTTATGAGAACATCATGTGTGTTGGTGTTTTTAAAATAAAAGTAATAGTATTCAGAGTAAGAAGACTGTGACATAGGGCTTGGTTTAGTTGAATATAAGTCTTCCTGGTTTTTCTTAACGCTCCTATTTTACCTATACAGACACTCAATCATTTACCAGACACCGAACTTAATTATAGGAATAGTACTTTTGCCAGTGGCTTGGCCCGTATAGCTGTCGGAAAATAACACCCGGGAACCTACTACCGGGATAAAGTAGGTATCCTATCTGTTACGTATCCATGATGATATAATATATCTTTGTGCCAAATTCGATCTAAATCCGTTTGGCCGTCTTTGCATCATTGAGAAACAAACATCCAAAAATCTAAACATCTAAGCAATTTCGCGGTCTCTTACTTGAAATAATACTATTAGGTTTATTTTGAGTATAATGAACACACATGATATTCGCAATTACTTTGAAGCCAAAGTAATATGAATTACAATCCTACTTATCCTGTACTACCCGGCCCCTGCCAACGCGCTCTGCGCCCACTTTTTAAATCTCTAATATCTTCTAAGATATTCATTTAAATTACATGCTGTAAAGGGCCATATTGATCTATATTAAATGCACAATGTATTTAAGGTACTTAATTGCATAAGGATTAATGCTGTATTGCTTAAAATCGCTTCGTAAATAAGCCCTTATTTCTCGTAAAAAGTAAAAGATAAAAAATGGTTATTGTGGGTTATCCCTAAGAGATAGACATATACCATTGAGGACATTTTTGTAGGCCTTTTTAAGGTGTACAATACTGTAGTACATTATTTTGATCTATTTCGTAGGATTCAGCCAGGGTTTTACGAATTTTGAGACGTATGTCAGCGTAGTTTTCGAAGATAGTTATTTTTTTCTAAAATAAAAGAATCTTTCTAAAATAAAAATAGCCTAAGTTACTCCTTGTTACATCAGCTATCTGCCAGTGAAAGTCCCGTCAAAATCGGTCCAGCCATTTCCGAGATTAGCGGGAACGAACAGACAGACAGACAGACAGACAGACAGACAGACAGACAGACAGACAAAAATTGTAAAAAATGTTGTTTTGGTATATGTATCGTGTATACATCCATATACACTTAGTAAAAAGTGGTTATCTTAATATTAAAAACAGACACTCCAATTTTATTTATTTGTATAGATAATGTTGATTTTTAACAATAATTACGTATTAAAATTACTTGAAACGAAACGTATTTCAAAACACCAATCAGCGTTTAGTGACGTCACGCCTGTTACGACGACTTGTTGAGGTTATGGTTGTAAAAGTGAATATTATTTTATGGGAATATTAATTGCGTTTTTTAAATAAAAATGATAGTTGGGATTATCAAAGCAGACTCCAGGAATTTATTTACCAAGAGTTAGTGTTGACATGAGATCTTTTTTCAGAAAAAGGTTTCCTCCAGACATTTTAAACTTTTACCAATTATCAACATCGATCTCAAACTGTAAAATAAAAAATCTACTATAGACAAGTTTTGTAAGTATTAGGTAGGTAACTAACGTGTTTTTACGTACAAGCAGATTAACTAAGCATACTCCTATAACAAGTAGGTATATTCGTGACGTATAACACACACGACATAAAACAAGTATATTCGCCTTATGACTTACGTCAAAGTGTTCTTCACAGCATCGAATAGTGGTCTTTGGAGAATAAATTGTCATTTCTTTTTGCAGCTTGATATCACTTTTTTCTCAATTTTGGTCAGAACGTCAAAAACAATTTATTTGGAAACTTTTTTGAAGTAGTCACGGACTCATTGGCACAAAACATGAATAAACGCGGCTTTTTTCGGATTATTAGTGGTTTTGTTATGATCACCTGATGTTGATGGATAGTCCATTTTAAATTTTTACAAAATATATCTCGAAAGTCGAAAAAAATACGCAAAAGTATGAAAGCCGACGAACAAATACGGCCAGTGACAGACAAGAATGACGTCATCGGAACTATAGGTCCGTTTTCGCGGGAAAATTTAAACTGTCAATTTGAAACCGCATTTTTTCCGATAAATTACAATGTTTTAATTTTTTTATATATTTGTGGTCTATTCTACATGGAATTCTTTAAAGTGAAAACAAAAATAAAAATATTGCATGTTCCCTATTAGTGAACGATTTTTTTATTTTTTTTAAATGATATCTTGCCGGTCAGCCTGCAAGTCTGTCGGCTGCTCAGCCGACTTGCTCAGTGCACGAAAAAATGCCGCCGCAATATATTTACGAGTACGTCCGTGCCATACGTGGACTAATGTACACACGCTACAAATCAAGCGATGCATTTCCAGTTTAAGCTGACCTGTCTAATAATGTCTGAATATACGGAAATCTCCATTCCCCATTTCTTCCCGTGGGTGTCGTAAAAGGCAACTAAGGGACTTACTAGAGAATGGGCAGCAGCGTTCTCTATGCATTTTACCACCATACTGCGATCGCCAACCCGCCTGCCAGGCGTGGCGATTATGGCAAAGCCCCCCGAATTGGGGGAGGCCTAAGTCCAGCAGTGGACGTCTTATGGCTGAAATGATGATGATGATGATACGGAAATCCCATACAATGTGAGATCAGTTTATGCTGGAAACGCATAGTTTGATGTGTTGTAGTCTTTACCTAATTTTCACCTTCAAAAAGTGCTGATTGTTAGCCTGATTTATATAAATGACTTTTATTTTTATTGAGTTACGTCCCCTTTGACCAAAGTCTAATTATTGTCTTTGTTAGGTACCAATATTTGCGTATCTACGTACCTATCACTTATCGCTTGATTATCGTCGTAAAAGCATTTATTCCGCATTTGTTTTACGTGCGGATAAGATAATTATGTAATTAACATACTTTTTCTTTATATCCAGGTATCCAATGCAGAAGGAACAAACCTTCATGTTCCTTGTAAGGAAGTAAACAAAAAGCATGAGGAGAAATTATGTACGACTACTTTACTTTTGGAGGTATGTGGAAAATTGTGTAAAGTTCACTCATCCTCCGTAGAAAATGGAGGACCCTCCGGACCACCAGACGGGTGTTGTATCTGGACAACTGCCCATTGATTGATGTTGGGACGTTGTATACAGTATAAGTTTTTAATCAGTGCGCAAATTTTAACAAATTAAACTTAAACGAGTTATAATAACCTTGCAATTTTTATTTTGATATATCTTAGTACAGAAAAAATTAAGTTATCGTTAACGAAAGATGTTTGTTTTTAAACTGGTTTTATGGTAACTTGCGCGCGGTGCCGGCGCGGCGGCGAAGGTGAAAGACCGCGCGTGGCTATGAGTACCTACCAGTTGTTCGATCGGTCAAAAGTTCGAAGTACCTACGCTGACGGGTGGTTACTGACCTATTACTATTGTTTATATCATATTACGAAATATGTATGTAGGGTGTCCACAGTTTACTGATTGAAGGTCGGATAATTTTTTTTAAAAAAGTAATGAAAAAATAATTGAAATGAGTTCTATTACTGATACTGAACCACCAAAAAAATTTGTGCACTGGTTAAAAAATTCTCCTCACGATGCAGGATTTTGTATGACGTCGTAGTGGGATGCGGAGTTTACATTTAGTGGTAGTGTGGATGCCGCTTCTTACTTATCTATTTGTTCGCAAGCGAAACTGATCAGCATGGAGGCCTAATAAGGAGAATGCGGCAAGGTAGCCCGTGACATTGAAATTTTCTTAAGTTTTTTCCCATTTGTGTGTTGATTAAAATATGATTCGCAACCATAACAAATATGGCACTAGAAAGAAGAAAGAAAATACGTTTATTTGCGGCAAACATGACGCACAGAAAGACCATAATCATACAGAAATAAAAAATAAGGCGTGGGAAAACATGCGTCACATCCACGCAAAACGGCCATCACTCAGCATAATGCTGTGACCCTATGCGAGACAGAGCCCCAGAACAGAATTAATATAATGATTCAAATCATCAATACAACCTTTGAAGTTGTAATCCTATTGAATAAGTTTTCTCATACAATAGTTTTCAATTCATTCAAACAACCTGACACAAACCTGTAAATTACAATAAAATTTTAATTGCGCGTGGTACCTTACCTCCTTAATATCAATATGCTTGTCCCCCTATTTGGCACGAGGACTAATACCGTAACTAGCAAAATTAGGATGCTCTTTCCCTTTAAGGACTACTGATGTAATATTATAGAGTTACGTCACCTCCAGGCCTCCAGCCCATTAAATAAGTTATCTATACTAATAATATTGTTAAGCTGAAGAGTTTGTTTGTTTATTTGGTTGAACGCGCTAATCTCAGGAAC
The DNA here is from genome assembly GCA_947507805.1 of Aporophyla nigra. Lineage (NCBI taxonomy): Eukaryota > Metazoa > Arthropoda > Insecta > Lepidoptera > Noctuidae > Aporophyla > Aporophyla nigra. Next base: position 22,422,368 of record OX382297.1, on the reverse strand, counting down.
TACTGATCGGAATTGAAAAAATATTTTTGTGTTGGGTAGCCTATTTATTGAGGAAAGTTATAGGCTTTATACCATCACGCTACATTCAAAAGGAGCTGAGAAGCAATGAAAAATGGTCGAAAACTGGCAGGGAATTCGATGTGACGGGAAGGGTCATGGGAGCAAAACTTTGACGCGAACGAGTTTGCGGGCAGAAGCTAGTTGTTTATAAGGAACACAACACTGCGCGACAAAACCAAGGTCACAGATGTCACAGCTGCCCAGCTCAAGTGGGACTGGGCCGCACATGTCTGCCGGATGTCTGATGACAAATGGGCTAATAGAACCACCAATTGGGTCCCACTAAACGCACGACGACATCGCGGCAGGCTGAGACGAAGATGGCGGGACGAGCTTGACTCCTACTGAAAGGACTGGCCAGGACTAGCAAAAGGCAGAATTCTGTGGAAAAGAGAGCGGGAGGTGGCCCTACAGTGGGACAATACAGGCTAGACAGATAGAGAGATTTTGTTTCGATCAGCACCCAAATACTGTCAAGCAGAATGTGAATTTGGATGTACGTGGTATAGCTTTGGAAATCTTCAAAGATTACCTGAGGAAACGCACCCAGTTGGTAAAGATTGGCTCTAGCTTCAGTGATGAAGAAGTTGTGCCGTACGGCGTCCCCCAGGGAAGCATTCTAGGCCCCACCCTTTTTCAAATTTCATAGATGATTGGTGGAACGAAGATTTTTAGTATGGGCAGAGCAAATATTAAATTTGAGAGGTCAAGTAAGAAGGAGAAGTGGGTTTGTCGAGAATAGAGAACAGCGTTATCAGAGCCCTCAACTCTCTGCGCTGACGAATGCGTAAAAAAAAATCTGAATGTGAATCATTTTTAAGGAAATTGCTAATCCATTGCTTCATATGTTCGAAAATGTTGACTGCTTAACAACCTAAGTCACGCAATGAATGTTGCAGAACTGTCAGAATTAAAACCATTCCTACTGTTAGTGTGTGACGCAACTATCCCGCAGTAGTCTGGAACGCGCGAGAGCAGTGGTGGCCCAGTGGTAACGGCCGCGACTTACGAGGTCGTGAGTTCGAACTCAAGCAGGCCCTTTACTTTGTGTAAATTATTTCATCACCACTGCTCTCAAAACGGTGAAGGAAAACATCGTGAGGAAACCGGCATGTCTTAGAACCAAAAATACGAAGACATGTGACATCTACCAACCCGCACTGGGCCCGCGTGTTGGATTATCTCTCTCTCTCTCTCTATTCTCTCTCTACTCCGTCTCACCTAGAGGAGGCCTGTATCCCAGCAGTGGGGACATTATAAGCTGATGATGATGACTCAGGAATGCTAACGACATTCCCGGATGCAGACATTAGATCCTCATATGTACCGGTTTCTAATCAGCGCCAGGACTTGTTTGACCGCATCTCTCGCCTTTGTTATTTTCCTTATCAGTGAACTTTTGACTCTATTGTTGGTATAATTATGCTCAATTTATAAAAGGACCGCTTGTATGGCCCACTTGCCAGTGGTACTGGTAGTGTCAGTAGCGATTGTCCGCCCGTGACCGCACGACGATATTCGCTCAAGACAAAAAAACCGGCCAAGTGCGAGTCGGACTCGCGCACCGAGGGTTCCGTACAAACCTGCAGGTCATCATCATCATCATTCGTCATCATCGTTTATGAAATTAAATGTTTTTTTTTTAATTTTTATATTTGAGTTGACTGAATGAAAGGTAAATTGTGGTTTACGATTTATGACGTATTAAAAAAAAAACTACTTACTAGATCTCGTTCAAACCAATTTTCGTTGGTAGTTTTCATGGTAATGTACATCATATATTTTTTTTAGTTTTATCATTCCCTTATTTTAGAAGTTACGGGGGGGGGGACACACATTTTACCACTTTGGAAGTGTCTCTCGCGCAAACTATTCAGTTTAGAAAAAAATGATATTAGAAACCTCAATATCATTTTTGAAGACCGATTCATAGATACCCCACACGTATGGGTTTGATGAAAAAAAAATTTTTGAGTTTCAATTCTATGTATGGGGAACCCCAAATATTATTGCTTTTTTTCTATTTTTGTGTGAAAATCTTAATGCGGTTCACTGAATACATCCACTTACCAAGTTTCAATAGCACAGCTCTTATAGTTTCGGAGAAAAGTGGCTGTGACATACTCGGACAGACAGACAGACAGACAGACAGACAGACATGGCGAATCTATAAGGGCTCCGTTTTTTGCCATTTGGCAACGGAACCCTAAAAAGGATAAGAAAAAAGGTCAGGACTATATTATATTACCTATCTCAGAAAATAAATGCATGAGAATATAAATGTTGTTGAACTGGTTTTGAATTAATACGATCCAGTCCCTTCTTTGTGTACGTTGTGTTTAGTCTTGGCCCCACATCAGTGAATTGTGCATGTACGTATTTCTTTTATTTTTACAATATGTAACACCTATATGCAAAACCTAATACGCCACAATTAGAGAATTGAGTTGAAAGCATAATACAACGAGGAAAACTTTTTTTTAAGCTAACTAGTATTTCGTTTATTTCTTTACACACATATTAGATACATTTTTAAATATTTTTAGAAAAAGAAACTATTATTATGAAAATCGTGCTGACGTACTTATGCAATTAAAATTGAGTCTTACTGTCTTTAGATAAAATTTTTTTTTTTTTGGCTCACTCGGTGGTAGTTTTGGCAAAACATAATTTTTGAAAAAAATACCCCTGTTAAGTGAAAGTTACTGAAATCGATTTAGTAGTCATTTATGAACAAACTACCTTCACGCCTTGTGTTTTTTTCCGTTACACCTTGTTTTTAGTACTTAAAGCTACTTTTACATTTTAAAGCTCTATGAATTGTCTTTGCCATTTTCAAACGATTGATAGAAACAGAACGATGTTTAAAATTAAGTACGTTTATCGTCCGTTCACACTTATTTTACCTCTGACAGCTGTGACAGCAGCTACCCAACAGCAACCTTAGTGTAAGGAAAATAAATATCACTGTGATATTGACAGACTTGTTTGTGGCTGCAACCCAAAAGCAACCTTATCATTTTAAAGATGGATGCGATCTTACCGGGTCACCGGTTAAAAGAGCTTGATTTTGTCAGTGGCTCAAAATCAGAGGTAAAGTAAGAGTGAATGGACTGCCGATCAACGCGTTTACAGAGCTATGTTGTAGGCAGGACTTAGGGCCTTTCCTCGCTAGGGCATCATGGTGGCACCACCATGGTGACACTGTCAGAAAATCAGGTAGGTGGTTGGTGGTCAATTATTGGTTGAGCAACCGAACGGACGCCTGGTGAGATACCCAGAGCCAAAGCTGTGTATATTTGCTGATAGTGCGACCATCGCTGCGCCTTGGTGTCCTAGTAAGATAAAGCCTACTGTTTATCTTTAAATTGTGATTTTGGGTGTTGTTCTATTACTTCTGTGTTGCACAAAGTAATAATATCTCTACAGCAATTTTGTCAGTGTCAGTGGGTCCTTCGTGCAGTGAGTTTGATAATAATAGTAGCAAGAAGAAGAAGCCTGCGCAAAATAATAATAAAGAGGTGTATATTTGTGTGCGTGTGTGTTATTGTGTTTAGGTGCGTGTCTGCCAAGTGAATACAGTGTTATTTTTGTTTATCCTATACTATTGGCCCACTCGCCCCTGCTTAGGTTTCACGAATTAACTAAAACATTTTGATCTCTTTATTATGTTCATCAAGTTCAATAATAATGCATTTTATATTAAAACCTTCCGGAATAAATTCTGTAAATTATTTATTTACGTTACGCCTATGTACCTATGCAACGTATTTCTACTAAAGCAACTTATTTCTATGATTAAATCCACATGAATCCACCAATAACTGAAGGTCAATTCTCGTGAATAAAAACGTTCAAAATCTAGTCGCAGTCTCATCTCGGTGACAATCAAATGTCAAAAACTTGTCAAAATGTATGGAAATTCGAGGTATTTTTGACAGATTGAGATTTGAGACTGAGTTCAGTTGTTGACAGAACGTTCTTAAAATTACGCGATTTGCCTTTCTGAACTTATGCGCTTAACGTATCATTACGCGATTTCCTAAGTATTAGGAACCTTAATGAGAAGACATAATCAGTCAAAGCCAAACCATCTAGCAATTAAATGTTGATGTTGATTAGAACTAGATTCGTGTGCGCTCAGCCGGCAAACCCCTCCAGTTCCCCTCGTTAGCAGCTGCGACACTTCAAAGCAATTCCACCTTTGTTGCGCATCCACTTTGATCTCGACACGGATCGATTTAATTTTAGCTTTCCTGTAATTAAAATTGAGCAACCGAAGTATTTCATTTTAACACTGTGGGCCACAAATATTTGGACATTTTAAATGTATTTTTAAAGTTCTTTCGTTAGTTCGTTAGTTCTTTCGTTCTTTTCGTTAAGTTGTTTCGTTTATAGTTATGGTACAATTGAGTAAAGATTTAGTAACACAATCTCTAGCTTTAAAGGAGTTTAACTCCTTAGAGCTTTTACACACGAGCGGCATGTTGCCAACGGCCAAGGTAATTGCAACTGTCGATAAGTGTTGGCGGCAGCTGTCGACGCGTCTCGACGGCAGCCGGCGACATGCCATGTTCAAAGATCAGCGTCATCATCGCGTGTCGACGGCTGCAGTTACCTGCCGTTGGCAACATGCTGCTCGTGTGTAAGAGCTCTAAAGGAGGATACGCAAAGGTATGCCGCAAAATTGAAAACCATAAATAAAACTCACTATTTTTGCAAATTGCAAGTTAGTGGCACGTTGTATATTAATTACAATATAAAATATGATTCGTCACAGTAACAAATATGAAAAGAAATCTGTGATAAAAAAATCATAAATAACCAAATAGGCCTTCACATAGTTATAATCATTAACCAATTACAACCCAAATTCGTTTGATCCCATTAAAATGATTATTTCATAAAAATCCATTCAATGGGATTGAAGAACCTTGGAGAGGTGTATTGATAAATTTCTTAATTATAATTCTGTAAAGCCCTGTTTGTTTTTCTTTTTCAAGCATTTATAAGGCTCATGGCTCTCTTTTAAAACTATTTGTTCGTCGCCAATTTTTAGAAGGCCAATCGAACCACATGCAACAAAACATCATGTTAATGATGTACTGAATTGTAATTGGATCAAAAAACATCCACCACCACAATAACAATGTGACAGCAGATTTGATTCCACAGAACAGTTTTCCGGAAACGGAGAGGTTATGATTTCTGTCCGCCATTGTACTTCATTCATAAAGCGAACCGGTAGTGACTAGTGATGCGTTATTCATTAAAATTGTTCCGATGAGTTCTGTCACGACTGTACTTATCTGTCTGTTCGTCTGTCACCGGCGATTCATAAGTAATGAAACGGAGCATTAATTTTCACGTGTAAAAGCTTCGAATGAATCTTTAGCGATTTCTGTGATGGTGGAGTTTTTATTTTTCAGTTCTACTTTATAGGGACTTAATATTATTATGCTGAAGAGTTTGTGTTGGGTAGCCTATTTATTGAGGAAGGCTATATGCTATATAACATCACGTTACGATCAAAACGAGCGGAGCAGCAACAAAAAATGGACGAAAACTGGCAGGCAATTCGATGCGATGGAAACGTTCGGAAGAGCAAAAATTTGACGCGGACGAAGTCGTGGGCAAAAGCTACTTTATTATAAACAGGTGCTTATGGCTAAGCTATAACAGACGCACGGTTCAATCGAACCGGTTAAGGTCCGCTTGCCACACTGGTCTTCGGATGGGTGATGTTCTTAACCGTGCCTCCTTCCGTGCCTCGGAGAGCACGTTAAGCCGTTGGTCCCGGCTGTCTTTCGTAGATCTTAGACAGTCGTTACGGGTCGTCAGAAGCCCGACAGAAATCTGATCACGTCTTACTAAGAGGAGTAGTAGGAGAATGCTGGTGTACTATTTGAGTGAATATGGGTCATTACTGACATAGGTAACGGGAAAACATTGTGATGAAACGGATCAAAATCAAAAGTCATTTATTCAAACTAGGCTGAGAGTCAGCATTTTTTGAACGTCCAAGTTACATAAGAGAGTCCCCCCAAAACGCCCGCCCTTCGACACTTCCTAGTGCTTTAGCTGGGAAGAAGAAGTGGCCAAAAACTCCCCAGCAGCACAGCTGTCTGTTAAGTTAGAAGAACTTGATTCTATACAATATTGTATAAGTAATGAATATTCATTACTTTGAAAACAAAACATACATTATTCGCCATATGTCAGCTAGCACACGCCTATACCAAAAAACAAAACAAAACAAAACTAAACTCAAGCTGAAATAAATAATAAAACAAAATCGTAAACAGAACTTAAAACCTAAATAAAGCCTCTAAGGATGGACTTACAGTTCGTATAAGTTTGAAGCAAGTGTGGTGATCAATGCTCAGGTCTTCTCTATATGAGAAGAAGCCCCTGCCCTGCATAATCAGCCTATAATGTACCCACTTCTGGGACACAGGCCTCCACTCTGTCAGAGGGAGTGGGCCACTATCCACCACACGAGCCCAGTGCGGGTTGGTAAATGTCACATGCCTTCTAGGACATGCCGGTTTCCTCACAATGTCTTCCTTCACCGTTTTGAAAGCAGTGGTGAAGAGATAATTTACACGAAATAAAACGCCTGTTAGGATTCCACTCTACTACCAACAAGTCGATAGTCGGAGCCGTTATTACTAGACCACCACTGTGCCACAACTGTTCCCCACTTAGCCACCATTGCTCCTCATTTAGCCGCCTTGTTCACTTTGCCCTGCAATGGAACAATAATTGCTGACATTATTACTTTTATTCACACAGCTATAACCTGCAGACAACTTAATATCTCCATTTGTAAATAAATCTAAATTTTGCTCGTCTGTGGTCAGTCTTCATTTAATCTGATTCAGACTATTTTCAACGTATAAATCCTCCAAAATGCAACAAGAAAATTCTTGGATGAAATAAGTGCATAAATTAATAGTGAACCTTAATTCATTTTTCAGGAAAAGAAAATGGCAACGCAAGAATTTCCGTATGAAATTAAAAATGTTACTGAAGAGGAGGATAAAATTATTAAAAAGTATTATAAAGGTAAAACATGAATCTTGTCGTTTTAGTGTTAGACATATTTATTAGGGATAAAAACAAGAAAACAGGACAACTACAGGGTGAACTCGCGTGGAGAGGGTTCTTCATGTGAATATGGTGACCATGTTACCCACCATTTCATGTAAAGTTTGTTGCCAAGACTAAATTATTTCTGTAAAAGGACAGATCAGGGTCAGGGTCAGTTGCAGATGTAATGTAGATGTGGGTCCAAGCCTCTTACTCTACACGGCCTCCTCTTACTCTAAAAAGTATTGCTGTAGCGGGATCCTGCACTTTTAAAAATATGATTCCAAAACCGTTACGCTCGGTTCGGTGACACTGAATCTCGTATTTATTTATTTACGGGTCACACGTGTTTCATAAGCACACACCTTTTTTTATCGCTCATCATATTCGTCGATGTTTTTATGATTTTTACTTGCTTGTACTTGTTTTAAGGAAATGTTTTATCCATCTTACAGATTACGTGAGACCATTCATCCGTGTAGGTCCGAAGGGGTACATTTCAAATGCAGGCTACGGAGACCACGCCGCAGAGATCTACAATCTTGAAGTCAGACCTGAAGATATATGGGTCACCACGTTCTCGAGATCAGGTAACACTTGATTCTTATGTCCTTTCACTAGGAGCTATCATCAGCAACATACAAATACACTTCTGGATATAATTCCATTCAACTGCTATCAGCCATCCTGCAGAAAGGGTCACAGAAATATTTATAGTTCTTGTAAATGACCAAGCCAAGAAAAAACCGCGGTAAAAATAGAAACATAATTTCAGCCGAAAGATGTACACTACTGGGCATATGGGCCTCCCGCAAGCTCCGCCATTTTGACCGATTCTGTTTCCAGCATCCAGCGGATTTTTGCGGCCTTCCTTCTCAAGCTCTTCGGACCACCTTGTGAAGGATAGTAAAAAAAACAAAGAATAGGTTAATACAAAACAGTATAATCATTGCTTATTCCGGCACCCAAATTAAGATAAACTTGTGTTATAGATGCTAGGGCTCTTTCTATTTAAAAAAAGGAAAATATACTGTAATTCATCCAAAATAAAAACAAAAATCGTCAGCATTCTGAAATTATGAATAACAACAATATAGTCAATACTATTATCTTCTACATAGACTACTATTATTATCTACTACGTACACAAATATTATGTACAAATTAATGTTCACACCTAGTTAAGCTTCAATGCCGTCTCACTAATCACTAGGAATTTGGAACTAATTAGGTACAATTGATGTAATTAGTCGATCAAATATTAAATTAATACGAATGAACGATCTTTACATCATCGTATTTTAAATAAGTGGACAGAAGGCGCAGCGCTATCAGGCTAAGGTACCGATGACGGCCTGATGAAGGTTACAGGATTGTTTGTATGTTTGGTTGAACGCGCAAATCTCAGGAACTACTAGGCCGAATTGAAAAATTCTATTTGCATTGGGTAGCCTATTTATGGAGAAAGACTATAGGTTATACAACATTACGCTACAATTGAAAGGAGCGGAGCAACAACGAAAAAAGGATGAAAACTGCCAAGCAATTCAATGCGATGGGAAGGGTCAAGGGCAAAAAATTGACGCGGACGAAGTCACGGGCAGAATCTATCATAATCTGAATCATTTTGAAAGTTATTGATAATAACTTTATTATCCATATCCAACGTAAATAACGCAACAGAATTGGGCTGGACACATCTGCCGTATGTAAAACAATAAATGGGCCAAACTTACGACCTATTGGGTTCCGCTTAATGGTAAACAACATCGCGGCCGGGACGGAGATGGCGGGATGAGCTGGACTTCTATAATAAGGATTGGTCCTTGACAACTCTGGAAAAAGAGACGTGTAAAGAGCATAGGGAGGCTTTCACCCACCAGTTGGATCTTTCACCGCTAAAAAAAACCGCAATGAATGTTGTTCTACTGTCAAAATGAAGGCCATTCATACTGATACTGTGTTACGCAACTGGCCCGCCGATCGAAGTGGCGATACTTGGGGAAGGCCAATGTCCCTGCCAGGGTCGCGGGATTGTTCGAAAGAGATACCGTGGCCCTGGCAAGGCCTCCGTCACTCCATGTACTTGCGCGCTATAATTACCTACCGCCCGGCCGAGCGGTCTCGGGCCGTTTGCGGACCAAATTCAGTGCGGTTTTCGCAAGCGAAGCGCACGCACGTTGTTCAATTGTAATCGTTCCATTCGTTTGAACCTACGATTCCGTCTGGTGCCTTATGTGCAGTAGATGGGTGCAAATCAAGTAAAAGAAGGGAAAAATAAAACACATGTAGCTTTTAAAGATTTTATTTTATTTTACCTACACACTGACCTAATAATTATGTTTTAGATGTATTTGCACAGTCAGCAGCAATTTATTAAAAACATATTTTACCTTTATACGATACAATTTTAAACTACCGAACCTATTCACAGTTCTCAATAAAATAGACACAAATAGTTATGTTAATTTAATTTTATCGAAGAGGCACGCACCCCTGCGATTGCTGTGGGATCGCGCGGTGCGAAGCAATCACAACTGTACGCTTGAGCTTTTCGGCACATTTTAGCATCGTTTATTCCCGTTGTCCCCGTATGCCATATCCCCGTCACGGGGACAGCGGGACGTGATTAAATTTATTTCCAGTTGTCCCCGTAACGTATATTCGGCTAACGGGGACAACGGGAAGTAAACTTTTCACGAGTCGTTGTCCTCTTAAATCTGCATTGTTTAAGCTTAGATTTTTAGCATGGGAAAAAGAAAAGGGGAATAAAACAAAATTTATTTATTTGTATTCGAATTTTAATTGTCCAGCATGTAGAAGTATTGTGCCTCCCTTTCTGTGTATTTGTTTTAAATCACTACTTCCTGAAGGACCTGGCTGAGAGTTTCCGGACATTGTTGATCACTATTGGAAAAAACGAAACATTAAATTGATGACTTCCAAACATTTTTTTCTCTCTACCCTAATGGTTATTAGTTTTTCTGCAAGTACATACTTAATTATTTTTTAACATTCTAAACATCCTATAAATGCTGTACATTAAATATTATTGTTTTAGTTAGATATTAAAAATAAACTACTTACATGTGCTCCCATTTACACTATCACTAACATCACCAGTTATCAATATGAAGTTCACAAGTAACTACAATAACTAAGTAGATCCCTTTGTCGAATTCTGGAGTGGGATTTTGCATGAGCCAATGAGGGCTCGACAAAAAAATGTTATCTGCGCTTTTGTTCCGCAGCTGAAAGGGCGCGCGCGACGCCGCCGCCGGCGGGCGCATCCTTTTCAAGGTCGCTCCGTTTATCATAGTTACTAGAAAACTTAATTTGGAATGTACGATACATTTCAAACAATAAACATGTAATAAAATCGATTAAATTTATAAAAAAATACTACTTGAAAACAAGGTCTAAATCCCTAATATTAATCTACCGCGTACCAAGACCAATCTACCAATATTTCCATACACTTTGTTTGTTGGGTAAAAGATGCCAACGCACACATTCATAATACTACAGAAATATGAAAAAACGGGGACTGTGGGCAATAATTTTTACTTATTTTATTTAACTATATTAACGGGGACAGTGTACGGGGACAACGGGAAGTATTTTTAAATATTTAATTGAAGTACCGCTGTCCCCGTGGGACGGGGAGAGTGTACGGGGACAACGGGAAGTATTTTTAAATATTTAATTGAAGTACCGCTGTCCCCGTAGGACGGGGACACGGTGTACGGGGACAACGGGAATAAACGAAGGATCTGTTACGTAGTAACTATTTAGTAATCTGTGCCCTGGCATATGGGCAACTGAAGGAACACGGGTGGGTTTTAGTCAGTAAAAGTCTGACACACCCTTAGGCTCCACCTTGAGCGGGACACGTCATTTGATGATTTCTTGCCCAGAAAAACGAAGGCCAATGTCCAGCAGGAGTCGTTTTTCAACTGAATGACGATGATTACTTGTGTCGTTGAGCTCCTTACGTTCTGAGTTGAGCTTCAAATGCGTGCACTGACTGGACAGGTCCACTTAAACCTGTGTGATTCTATCCTCAAAAAACCACTCCAGGCATTAATCTGTGTGGTCCTCATATGGTGTGGCCAAAATTATTTCTGGATTTTAATGAGACTGTGACACGGAAACACGAATCTCATGTTGGTCAGTCTTAAAACATGATTTAATACATTTATTTCATTCGCTGAAAGCCAGTGCCGGGGCACTGTTTGCTATAGGTTCGTAGCATTATGTTGTGTGATGACCGTTTTGAAATGTGACACAAATTTTCCCCCACCTTGTTCTTTTTAAAACGACTTTAAAAAATGGAGGAGGTTATCAATTCGACTGTTTTTTTTTTTTAATGTTTGTTACCTCATAACTTTTGACTGGGAGAACCGATTTTGATGATTCTTTTTTTATTTGAAAGCTGGTTCTTTCTGAATGGTCCCATTTTAATTTGGTTCCATTCTAATAATAGGATCCATGTGAAAACAATATAAGTCTTAAATTTGCATTAAGTATTTGCGCGACAAATAAACGAATAATGCAATTAGATTAGTGCGGGGTATCTACCACTTTTTTTTAAAGTTTTTATTTATAATTGTGTTTATGTTCTTTTCTACGTCATGTTTACCGCATAGAATCGCAATTCGTATTTATTCTTTCTTTCTATTTTGAAGTGAAAAAGTGTTTTTTTTTTTTTAGCAGTTTACAGATATTACTATCATTTATGTATCTTAATTGTACGTTTTGTTTCAGGAACCACCTGGTTGCAGGAACTCGTATGGTTGGTGGCTAACAACCTTGATTTTGAAAGTGCGAGGGCGGTCTCAGTTACTAAGAGATTTGCTTATATTGAGTAAGTTTGTACCTATAAATTACCTAGGTTTTCAAACAATTTGGTTTATTGGTTGCAAAACGACTATTGTATATCTATGCATAATCATTAGATATGCTTCCGTGCTGAATCGAAAATCAATCAATGTACTCGAAGGAAAAACGCTGTTCACAAAGGCGCAACCAAAAAATTTGTAAAGTGTCAAATGTTTTGTTAAATCAAATAAACGACTTTTCTTTCAAAAGTTTTTCTGTCAAAGGCAAAGTAACTAAAGTATGTGTATGTATCATTTTCGATATGGAAGCCTGTCAAATGGGTTCAAAAAACTATGCTAAATTAGGATGCTGCATTTGATTCCTAAGTTAGGCGCTGTTATAGGCATATTCAATTGAAAATTCTATAGTTCGAATTAGTGTCAAAGATTTAAATCCTTAAATTAGCTCTACCGCGTTAAAAGAAGGTTAATTCTTTAATTTCTGCCCCAGTTGGCCGTATGTACCATTTAACAGTTATCTCTTTCGAACCATGTTGTAACCGAATACCTGTTGATTGCGTTCTATATTTGCAACGTTATCTGGTGAAGGAAATCCGGGTTTGAGTAGGTAAAGTCCCTGAGAGTTCCGTACGTGATTAAAACCTTTGTTCTTTTTCGTAAACACCAAAAAAAAACGGGTTCTTACGCGACCTACAACCTGCAGACTGGCAACATTCTACCTCAGTATCAACTAATTTCTTTAGAGTCTAGTAATTTAAATGACTAGACTCGATTTGATTCGATTCTCGATTCGGTTCGTTATAGAAAAGTTCAGCTTTGTGGAGTGTACCTATTCTCCGTGACACATACAGTATTTTTTCTCACGAAGCAACGCGCGCCTTACCTGTGGTAAACAAGTATATAAACACGCTATGCACACGCACGCTTCCGACTTCGTCATTGTGTCGGACGGTACCGACAGCTCCTGCGCTTACGCACACATTAGCAGCATTTTTTAACCGACGAAAAAACCGGAGGAGGTTCTCAATTTGACGCGAATATATTTTTTTATGTATGACCACGCATAACTTTTTACAGAGTGGACGAATTTTGATAATTCTTTTTTTATTGGAAAGGGCCAAATTAATCAATGAACAAAGATCACTCAAAGCACCGTCTCAAAATGACTGAAATGTTTATTATTTTTTGCTTTTCAGTTTTTTCGGCGGTTTAATTTTTGTACTGGTACAAGCGAAGCGCGAGTTATTCCGTTTTTTGTAAGATTTTTATGACCCCTAAACCCTCTAAAACATTATCACATTTTATCAAATTTTACGCGTGTAGCGATAACGATAACGATGAGATCGCAGTCCTGCTATTTTTTATCTATCCCATTGATAGTTTATCAGAGAACAAATAAACAAACCTAGCATATAACACTTACTTTCTACGCCAACTAACTAGCTTATGCTCGGCTTTGCCTGTATATATCTCAGATATTATCCTACAGGAATGTACTTCTCGGATAAAAGTGTCCTTACCTAGGTCATGGTCCACCCGTGTGCCGACGTTCATCGAAATCAATGAATAAATGAACTCCTTGGTACATTTGACCCCAGCGTGGTTTGATCAGACTTGACTTATCGATAAAACCATTGAGGCGAACTGGAGCACAGTAATGTTGCTTGATGGCAGAAATATGGGCACCAATAATGGAAGAGTGATTTCCGGTACAAGCTCCTCATGAGGATAGCGATTCGATAGTTTTTAAACGCGGTTTCGATTTACCATCTGCATTTACGTAGCACACTATCAATCACGATGGTTAAGGTCCCGAGTTATTGGGTTTGGGTTCAAACTCAGGCAGGCTACACTTTACTAAGTGTAAATAATTTCATCACCACTGCTCTCAAAAACGGTGAAGAAAACATCGTCACGAAACCGGCATGTCCCATGTGCCCGCGTAGATTACAGCCCACTCTCGATGATAGTGACGAGGCCTGTGTCCCAGCAGTGGGAACAATATAAGCTGATTAGATTATGCTTATGCTTAAATTAATTATCAATCAGGATTTTGAAGGATATTGCTAATCTATTGATTGATATCTACGACCTGAATGCAGATCTGCTCAATAAACTTGACCGCCTTCTCAATAATTGCATTCGATTCGTTTTCAATCTTCGTAAGTATGACCACGTATCCGCGCACCGTCTGCTTTTAAAGTGGTTACCCATTCGTCAGCGCAGAGAGTTGTGGGCTCTGACAACGCTGTTCTCTATTCTCGATAAACCCACTTCTCCTTCTTATTTGACCTCCCAAATTCAATATTTATGCTCTGCCCATACTAAAAGTCTTCGTTCCACCAATAATCGTCTTCTACGGTGTCCTTCTCACCGTTCTGGCTTAATTAATTCTTCATTCTTTGTCCAAGCGGTTTTTCTTTGGAATGCGCTCCCTTTGAACATCAGGATGGCAACCAATCGCTTATCTTTTAAAGTGAAAGCTCGTGAACATATCCGTCAGAAGTTGATAGAAACATACCAGCGCTGATTTGCTGGTTTCGTTTTCTCCTCTACCGATCGTTAGTTCTCCTGACACAGTTTATTTTTTGTTTATATATATGTATGTATATATGTATTAGTATTTATACTTGTATTTTATAGTTGTTTCCGATGTATCTATCCCATTTGTTGCACCTGCCATGTTTTATCTCTGCACCACCCTAAGGTTGACTGGTAGAAAATGCCTCAGGCATTAAGTCCGCCTTTGTACAGTATTTTTTTACTTGTGCATAAAGTTTTAATAAATAAATAAATAAATATGTTCTAAAAAATTATCTGCTGTAAATAACGCAATGAATGAACTGTTGAACTGTCAAAATGAAAGCCATTGCTACCGTAAGTGTGTTACACAATTGACCCGCAGGTGGGCCGTGTTGTGGCGTGTGTTGTCTAGTTGGCCATCCGACAAAATCCACACTTAATATTTTTAACTGACTTCAAAAAAAGGAAGAAGTCTTCAATTCGACTGTATTTTTTTTTTAATGTATGCTACCTCAGAACTTTTGACTGGGTGAAACGATTTTGATGATTCCTTTTTTATTTGAAAGCTGACGCTTCCCGTGTGGTCCATTTCAATTTGGTTTAGTTCTGACAATGGCATCCCTTAGAAAACCATATGTCTTAAATTTGCATTAAGTAAGTACGTGACAAATGGACGAATAACGCGATTAGATTAGTGCAGGGTACACACCATAACTAAAAAAGAGGCAAAAAACTTAAATACGGAGCCAAAGACACCGCCTTCCGAAATTAAACTTATTTTTCACTTTGTAGTGTTTTTAAGGAAGTCGGTTGTTGTTTTTTTTTTTAAGTTTTTCATTTCGAAAGTAACTCTATCTATATATATGTTACCTTTTCACATCATACCACTGAACGGATTTTGATAAAATTTGAAAAGGAGGGATGGTATTCTGTCGAAGCACATTCCCGAGGGATAATTTTCGGCATCCACGCGAGCGAAGCCGCAGGCAGAAACTAGTTTAAAATGAAATATAAATCTTATGCCATGCTTCTGATGAGTCAACTCCAACGTAAATATAAGTAGTAAGAAATTCATTGTCGAAACATATATTCACTTTCATAATTATGTTATGAATAACATATCAATCAAACTGATATTGGATAATATCAATGATATAATAGATTAGATCACGTAAGTGAATCATACTCCAGGACGTCACGGTTGATTTAATATTTAAAGAAAATAGTTATTTATTCTGTTCCAACTTTCAACTGACCAATTCAACACGACCAGCTAATCCAGATACCAGCTAATCGCGCTGTGTAGCAAGAACAGTGGTGAGTGTTTCATTACCACTTCTCTCAAAACACTGAAGGAAACTTGGTGAGGAAACCAGCATGTTCAAGAACCAAGATTTACCCTGCCGCACTGGACCAGGGTGGTGGATTATGGCCCTCTCCTTCTCATCGAGAGGAGGCCAGCGTCCCAGCAGTGGGAACATTATAGGCTGTATGCAGGCATGCTTATAATAACTTGAGTAACGAGGTTAAAAAATCTCCATATAAAATAGTCGTCGAATAACACAGACAAAACCTGAAATCAAACATCCTCTGAGGGTCCAAATGATAAGTCACAGAATTTTACCAGATAATCTACAGCTTTAGTTTATAAACTTGTCACAGGTACCCAACTCACAAGTCCGAGATACGAGCTGAATCTACAGACCCCAATGCTCCCCGAGCGACCTACGAAGATTTCCGAAGTTTGCCGAAAATGACGTCACCAAGATACGTCAAATCACATCTACCGCTGTCACTTCTCCCGCCAAAATTACTAGAGACTGCCAAAGTAAGCTCATCTTTAATTTATGGAATGGATTTTTAATGAATTCTTGCACAGGATTTCGTTCACTGATTTTTAATATCCCAAGAGGGTTTTATGTCGGATCTAATAAATGGTGACCCACTTGACCGGACTCCAGCTTTGCAATAAAATTGCTGTAATCTAGTCCCTAGTGTTAATTCTGATCTTAACACAATATTTGCCTTCAGTTTTCCATAATACGAGGTTAATATTAGACTAACTAATCTAGCCTAGAATTACCAAGAAGTGAAAATTGCCCTTCCGCCATTATTTGTTGAGGAGTCTACAGTTTTCAACTAATAAATTTTACTTATCATAGGTTCAAAATAGTTGAAAGTGTGTTTAATTAATGAGTCTCCTTCTTTCATTTCTAGGTTTTCTACATAGCCCGGGACCCTCGTGACGTGGCAGTCTCGTATCACTTTGCACACAAGCTATTCAGATACTTCGACGACAGTGTCGAATTCAAGGAGTTCTGGAACCTCTTCAAGCGAGATTTAAGTGAGTATCATACTAATCCTACTAATATTACAAATTTATTTTTTTAAGTTTAGATGTTTGGATGTTAGTTACTCAACCAGGCAAAAGGGCCTAACGGATGTGGATGAAATTTGGCACACAGATAGATAATAACATGAATGAACACATAGAATACTTTTAAATATAAATCTTTTATATACACTTTTTATCCAGGTAGTACATTTCCGAGGGATAATCTCTGACCTTCTGAAGCCTCCGGCAAAAACTACCTCGTAATTTATAAATCAGTTAAACACCTCTTACTTGCCTTTCGCAGGGTAGTGATAGACATTGGCCTCTATTAAATTGCGCCACGAGACCTAGTTCCCCACTGTGTATACGGTCTACTCCAGCCGTCTTTTCAAGGTCAACGGTTCATCTATGTTAATTGCTAATTCATGGTCTCCATTTAGCCTCCGTTCGGTTCCGTTTGGTGTCGAACCTAAAGAATAACCATCCTATTTCTTCCCGTTGGTGTCGTAAATGGCGACTAAAGGTCTCATAACTAGAGAATGGGCAGCAGCGGTCTTTATGCATTTTATCAACATACTGCGATCACCAACCCGCCGCCGCCGGCCTCGCGTGGCGATTATGGCAAGCCACTCCATTTTTGAGGATGGCTTATGTACATCAGTGGACGTCTTTCAGCTGAAATGATGATGATGATTTTATTTCTCTCTTTCAGTAATGCACACTCCTATATTTCCTCACGTGGAGGAGGCGTGGCAAAAGCGCGACCACCCAAATATGATGTTCCTATTCTATGAAGACATGCAAAATGTAAGTATTGACAATAAAACCATATAAGATTATATTTTTAACTAGCTTTTGCCCGCGGCTTCACCCGCGTGGATGTCGGAAATTAATGCAAGAGGACGTACTACCGCGATAAGAATGTGTTATTCCAGGTTATATACTTAGGTAATATAGACTCTGTGTGCTATTTTATATCCAGATCCATTCAGCCATTTTTGCGTGATTGAGAAACAAACACCCAACCATACATATTTTCACATTTATAATATTATTAGTAGTAGGATTATAACTCATATTTCTTAGGATTCATAGTTTATGAGAACATCATGTGTGTTGGTGTTTTTAAAATAAGAGTAATAGTATTCAGAGTAAGAAGACTGCGACATAGGGCTTGGTTTAGTTGAATATAAGTCTTCCTGGTTTTTCTTAACGCTCCTATTTTACCTATACAGACACTCAATCATTTACCAGACACCGAACATAATTATAGGAATAGTACTTTTGCCAGTGGCTTGGCCCGTATAGTTGTCGGAAAATATCACCCGGGAACCTACTACCGGGATAAAGTAGGTATCCTATCTGTTACGTATCCATGACATAACATATCTTTGTGCCAAATTCATTCTAAATCCGTTTGGCCGTCTTTGCATCATTGAGAAACAAACATCGAAAAATCTAAACATCTAAGCCATTTCGCGGTCTCTTACTTGGAATAATACTATTAGGTTTATTTTGAGTATAATGAACACACATGATATTCGCAATTACTATGAAGCCAAAATAATATGAATTACAATCATACTGATCCTGTACTACCCGGCCGCTGCCAACGGATGGACGGGACGGCCGCGGCGCCCGCTTTTTAAATCTCTAATATCTTCTAAGATATTCATTTAAATTACATGCTGTAAAGGGCCATATTGATCTATATTAAATCCACAATGTATTTAAGGTACTTAATTGGATAAGGATTAATGCTGTATTGCTTAAATTCGCTTCGTAAATAAGCCCTTATTTCTCGTAAAATGTAAAGGATAAAAAATGGTTATTGTGGGTTATCCCTAAGAGCTAGACATATACCATTGCGGACATTTTTGTAGGCCTTTTTAAGGTGTACAATACTGTAGTATATTATTTTGACCTATTTCGTAGGATTCACCCAGGGTTTTTCAAATTTTGAGACGTATGTCAGCGTAGTTTTTGAAAACAGTTATTTTTTTCTAAAATAAAACAATCTTTCTAAAATAAAAGTAGCCTAAGTTAATCCTTGTTACATCAGCTATCTTCCAGTGAAAGTCCCGTCAAAATCGGTCCAGCCATTTCAGAGATTAGCGGGAACAAACAGACAGACAGACAGACAAAAATTGTAAAAAATGTTGTTTTGGTATATGTACCGTGTATACATCTATATACACTTAGTAAAAAGTGGTTATCTTAATATTAAAAACAGACACTCCAATTTTATTTATTTGTATGGATGTATACATGAAAATATAATGGTTTGAAA
Organism: Aporophyla nigra; assembly: GCA_947507805.1. NCBI lineage: Eukaryota > Metazoa > Arthropoda > Insecta > Lepidoptera > Noctuidae > Aporophyla > Aporophyla nigra. Next base: position 22,403,227 of record OX382297.1, on the reverse strand, counting down.
AAAACCGGCCAAGTGCGAGGCGGACTCGCGCACCGAGGGTTCCGTACAAACCTGTAGGTATTCACGGTTTATGCATAAGGTTTATATTTATGAAATTAAATGTTTTCTTTTTAATTTTTATATTTCAGTTGATTGAATGAAAAGTAAATTGCGCTTTACGATTTATGACATATTAAAAAAAACTACTAACTAGATCTCGTTCAAACCAATTTTCGGTGGAAGCTTACATAGTAATGTACATCATATTTTTTTTTTAGTTTTATATTCTCTTATTTTAGAAGTTACAAAGGGGGTCACACATTTTACCACTTTGGAAGTGTCTCTCGCGCAAACCATTCAGTTTAGAAAAAAAATATCTTAGAAACCTCAATATCATTTTTGAAGACCTATCCATAGATACCCCACACGTATGGGGTTGATGAAAAAAAAAATTTGAGTTTCAAGTATGGGGAACCCAAAATTTACTGTTTTTTTTTTCTATTTTTGTATGAAAATCTTAATGCGGTTCACAGAATACATCTACTTACCAAGTTGCAACAGCATAGCTTTATAGTTTCGGAAAAAAATGGCTGTGACATACTCGGACAGACAGACAGACAGACATGACGAATCTATAAGGGTTCCGTTTTTTGCCATTTGGCAACGGAACCTCCGTCTGAGAAGAACAGAGGATTATGAATGTCGGACTTCTACAGACTAAAAGCCCACTACTACCATGCGTCTGGGGCTTGGGAGATACTTGTACATTCATTATATCCCTGATTGGAGAAAAAAAAAAATCACCTTTTCCCACCCCTTATTTTTTATTTTTGTATGTTTCTGGTCTTTCTGTGCGTCATGTTTGCCGCAAATAAACGTATTTTCTTTCTTTCTTTTCTTTCTAACAACTAGGTTGCAGTATAGATAACATATATCATCATCATCATCATCATTTCAGCCGTAAGACGTCCACTGCTGGACTTAGGCCTTAGCCCCCCAATTTGGGGGGCTTTGCCATAATCGCTACGCTTGGCAGGCGGGTTGGCGATCGCAGTATGGTGGTAAAATGCATAGAGAACCCTGCTGCCCATTCTCTAGTAAGTCCCTTAGTCGCCACTTACGACACCCACGGGAAGAAATGGGTTGGTGCTATTCTTTACTTCCGGCACCACACGGGACAGATGTTACGGGTGCCGGACAGATGTTACGGGTCGTCAAAAGCCCGAAAGTCTGACAACAAGTCTTACCAAGGGGTATCGTATTACCCAGTAACTGGGTTGTGGAGATCAGATAGACAGTCGCTCCATGTAAAAAACTGGAACTCATCTGCATCCGGTTAGAATGGAAGCCGACCACAATATAGTTGGGAAAGAGCTAGGCGATGATGATTATTATGGTCTGGATAAGCTAGCGGTCGCGTTTGAACAGAATCTCGATGCTTTAGAAGATGGTGAACTCTTGTCTAGAAGTAGAAGTCGTTACTGAAGACTTCCCGAATAAAGCTGCCTGGTAACAAAGACTGGCAAGCGGTCTGAAAAATATAAAAAGGTGTCAAGGGACACCCGGATGGAACGAAGTTCCTTTTCAGGATTCATAATTTTTATATTTTTTTTTATTATTTATTATGTACAAAAAACCTGTATACACTCAACAAAAATATGATCTCTCTCTCTCTCTCTCTCTCTCTCTCTCTCTCGCCCTCTCCCTCTCTCTCCCTATCTCCCTGTCTCTCTCCTTCTCTTTCTCTCTCTCTCTCTCTCTATCTGTCTCTCTCTCTCCCTCTCTCCGTCTTTCTCTCTCTCTACTCACAACAAAAAAAAAACAATATACAAACAACAAAATATACTGTAAACAGTCGAATTGAGAAACCTCGTCCTTTTTTTGAAGTCGGTTAAAAAGTGTCGTGACAACTTTTCGTAAGAATTTTTTCCGTCTAGCCCCCTTTCACAACGCGCGATAAGGAACTTCGTTCCAATAAGTATTGGCGAGAGAATATATCGCTGGCACATCGCGGCGATCCAACATTATATCACCATTGTAGCCTATAGACATCCACTACTTGTTCACTTCGACCGGTTCTGCGTTTCTCAGACCCAGCAGATTCCTTCAACGCAACTCCAGGGTCTGTCAGTACCATCGGCCATCAGTTCTGCGAGCAATGTGGTTTGCCCACTGCCACTTAAGTTTAGCATTTTGAGCGCTATACCCGTTATCTCAGTTCTCCTGCGAAATTCTTCATTTTTTTAACCCACTTCAAAAAGGAGGAGGTTCTCAATTCGGATGTTTTTTTTTTTTTTTTATGTATGTTCGGTTATAACTCCGTCATTTATAGACGGATTTGCAAAATTCTTCTTTTGTTTGAAAGGGGTTTATTCCGAAATGGTCCCATATAAATTTCATATAGGATGATGAGTTCCAGAGATAGACACCGGAACTCTTTAAAAAATGACAGCAAATCAACCACGATTTCTGCTATCGCATAAATATGCATTGTTTGTTTGGAATTAGTGCGGGGTGGATACCACAACTAAAAATTTAAAAATAAAAACTTTTACAAAAAAAAAAACAACCGACTTCCTTAAAAACACTACAAAGAGAAAAATAATTTTAATTTCAGAAGTCGGTGGCAAAAAAACCATAAATACAGATCCTAAGACACCGACTTCCGAAATTAAAATTATTTTTCTCTTTGTAGTGTTTTTAAGGAAGTCGGTTCTTTTTTTTTTTTTTCGTAAAAAAGTTTTTATTATTCGATCACGTAGGGAAACTCCAAGCATAGCCCTCTCCATTACCTACCTATGTCTGGCCGTCAATTAATGGAAAGAGGGCTAGAGATTTAAGAATATCATTTAATGTATTTGGGGCTAAGGAATTTGACACCTGACAATTCTTTTTTTCTTTTTTCAGGACCTACGCAACGTTATAGACAAAGTTTGCCTGTTCTTAAACAAGGAGTACTCTACCGAACAGAAGGAACAACTCATTGAATTTCTCCATTTTGATAACATGAGGAAGAAGCCTATGGTGAAGACAGATGATAAAGGTGCAAATGAAATCACATTCTTTAGGAAAGGTATGTAAGAACTAAGAATCATTATCTAAATTATTTGTACATAGGTACAACACAACATAACATTAGATCATTCCAGTTTTCAATCGAGTTGCCAAGCGAGGGCAGAGGAGTACCTTACTTACTGAGCCAAAAAAGAAAGAAAATCTCTTTCTACTTTTATTTATATTATACTTAATATTATAAAGAGGTAACATTTGTTTGTAAGTTTGTATGTAGGGGGTAATCTCCGGAACTACTGGTCCGAATTGAAAAATTCTTTATGTGTTCGGTAGCCTATTTATCAAGGAAGGGTATGGGCTATATAACATCACGCTAAAACCAAGAGGAGCAGAGCAGTAATGAAACATGTTGCTAAAACGGGGAAAATCGCAGGGGTATGCGATTCAACGCGACGGGAAGGGTCGGGGAACAAGAAATTTAACGCGGACGAAGTCGCGGGCAGAAGCTAGTGCTGACGCGTAAACTAATTCAGCACACGATTCTAGACCCCCTAGTGGAGAAATAAAAAACATTTCACTTAATAAAATAAATATGATAATTTCTTTACAAATATGATTTTTTATAATAGGCATACTAAATAATATCACTACAATATTTAATATAATATTATAAATTACAATGTAATAAAAAATATGTGTGGCTTGATATGAACATTTAGTGGCCTTCGACGCCCAGCTGCTCTTCTGGTACAGGTTGAGTAACTGGTGTGCTATCTGCCACCGCCGCCATCGCATCCTTCACCTCCTTACAAAAAGAGGCGACAACATACCACGCGTTTTCGCTTCCGACCATGAACTGAACCTCGTCAACCGAGAGATCACCCGTACCAAGTGTCGCGACGAGAACACAGCGCTGTCAGAACCAAGCTGAGCACTTCTCCAGCGTCTCCTCGAGGAAGTCCATAGCAATCATTCGTTGAACTCCCGTGTTTCTACTAAGCACATCCACATCCCCTATATGATCCCTAATTGCTCTCTAGCAACCAACTGCTACTATTTGTAATTATCATGATAAAGCAGAACTCGTAAAAACTAACATTCAAGGCTGTTCTCCAAATGATTGATATGCCACGATTGTAGCACTTGGATACCAAACTATTAAAGATAATTCAGATCAGTCAGATAAGTTATCTTTGTCATATAGGTAATATATTATCAAACTACGTGAATGGAGACAGATAACCGATTAAGAAGTATATCTAAGTGACATAACATAATGCCAGGTGTCTCCGAAAGTCTAGCACAGGTGTACATTGGTACCCACTTTTGGTTATTTTTAGGTCCCATACAGTATGGAAACCATATTTAAACAGTAAATGAGACCACATATTTGTTATTGCCTTTGCTGATGATACACAGAAAATAAACGAAATCGGCCCTGTAATTAGGTCAAAAAGTAGAGGTTTAATTTTGAGAAAATTTGAACACTCTGTAGAACTGGATTACTAGGTCAATGTTTTTTGGTTTTTTCAAAATTGTATGTTTTGTGTCTCTTAATGTTTACTACTTACTATTGTATAGAATCAAGTTCTTCTAACCGGACAGACAGCTGTGCTGCTGGGGAGTTTGTTGCGCCACTTCTTCTTCCCAGCTAAAGCACTAGGAAGTGGTGACAGGTGGGCGTTCTGGGGGACTGACTTATGTCATTTTGACGTCCGAAAAGTGCTGATCCTCAGCCTAATTTGAATAAATGACTTTTGATTTAATTGATTCACTGAACTTAAGTTCTTGAATATTGCAAAAGCGACTTTGCCACGCAGTGTAAACTATCACAACGATATTACGTATTCTAGTCAATAAAATCGGTACACCTAAATCACAAGTTACGAAGGTATGTTGCCTAAACAGACTGTTTATTTTTACTGCATTTATTTTTAAATGTCACATTCTTTAAAAATATCACTTTTTCTATTTACTGTTTTTATTTTGAAATTTAACTTTGTTGTACGTCTGTAAAACCAGGGTGCAGCGCGCGGGCTGCTCCCCTAGACATTGACCTCATGGACGTCAGTTTTTGTTCGGCATTTTTGTGTTTAATTATCAGATTGTCGCTGATTTTATTGAATACTTCTTCTGCCAGCGGCTGCATTACAAAAAAATCACCATTTCAACCCCCAATTTCTACCTGTTAGGATTGGAATTTAAAAAAAAACCTTTCTTAGTGGATACCTACTCCTCACAAAGAACACACCCTGCAAATGTTATGTCTCTAGGCCCAGCGGTTTAGGCTGTGCGTTGATTTATCAGTCACTCAGGACTGTGAATTCTATAGTTATAGATAGAACTGTTATATTCCACGATTATAGATATTAAAAGGCAACAGTGTTGACTCTATCGGCTCTTGGACGCCTTTTTATTGCGTTCATTCTCATTGTGAAATTCGCCCTAAATGAAAGTCTATTATCCAATTCATAATAATCCATTGTAATCATCAAGTTCTAGAGAAATCATCAAATCCTAGCTTATGTCACAAACATTTAGTAAGTAACCCTAAAAAAATATGTTTACAGGAAAATCCGGAAACTGGGTCAATTATTTCGACAAGGAGATGGCAAAAGAAGCTGAAGAATACATGGAGAAGAATTTAAAATTGACCACTATGCGTTTTCCAGATGTCAGTAAATGAGTTGACCATTTCTTAATTATGTAATTACTAGCTAACTACGTTCTACACACGTTGTCCTGTCCAAATATAATAATCTTGGTTTATTTACGTAACTAATGGTAGGTTAGCGTTCTCCTAATCTTGTCTCTATCTATAACCGTAAACAACACATTCGTTTTAATTGTGAATTATGTTATAATATACAAAGTTCCCGTATAAAAAGAATGTTCAGATTTCCCCGATTTGAAAAATTTCAGAGAATAATTCCATATAAACCTAATTCATACTATAAACATACTAAAAATAATAGTTTTAAAAAACTAAAAAACACGCTTCCATTGAAAACCAAACTATAGTACAAAATAATGGAAAAAAAAAGCGTGGGGTGCTTTTTAAGGTATTTTTTTATTGATATCAGGCACCCCACGCTTTTGATCCATTATTTTGTACTTTTTAGTTTGGTTTTCAATGGAAGCGTGTTTTTTAGTTTTTTAACTATTATTTATTTTCTAATTTTTAGGGTGTTTCGAATTTTAAGACGTATGTCAGCGTAGTTTGTGACGTATGCCAGCGTAGTTTTCGAAGACAGTTTTTTTTTTTTTTTGCTGTCCTGGTAACCCTGGCAAGGATAATGGCACAAATTAGTTTGTGACGTATGTCAGCGTAGTTTTCGAAGACAGTTTTTTTGCTGTCCTGGTAACCCTGGCAAGGATAATGGCACAAATTTATGAAATTATTGCATTGTCATCGGTCCTTGACAGGTGTGCAAAGTTTGAATGAAATCTGGTCCTTTAAAGTGGGTCAAAATCGCGCTATAAGGAGTCGGTTACAAACAAACATACAAACATACAAGTGAAGCTAATATAAAGCGTGTAAAAAAAGGTAAATCTCTCCAACCGTCCTCAAGTGATGGGCTTAGGTACTAACAACTCCTCCACAGAAAGATGTGGATTTTGAGCAAGAACTATTCAAGTGTCCTGATTCCTTTACTGAGCAATCAGAGAGGCTCCCATTCGGGCACAAGCTTCCGTGGCCTTGGAAAACCTTAGACTTTGTACCCAAATAGGCCGCAGTAAGGACAACCTCCACAAGTAGGGGTTCATGAACGGCTTAAAGCTTCGGTGTGAATGCGGCGTCTCACTACAGAAAATGGCTCTGGCTCTATGGATGCTCTGTCACCTGCACACGTGAGGACCTTATTGGCTGCGGCAGTAAACGGGATTCGCGTTGCTGAATTTTGGCCCAAGCAACTTGAAAAACTTTGCTTATTTTTTTTTATTTTTTTTTGTTATTTGATTACATACTAACTGCACTAGGTTGTATTCAGATGTGACTGTAGAATGAACTGCACCCTAATTGCGAAACGCACAATTTATCAGAATCTGAATGGGATTGAAGATTATTTCTAAACCATTGCGTCATTTGTTCGAATAAATTGTCGGCTCAGCAACATAAATAACGCAATGAATGTTGTTTAACTATGAATATTAAACCAATTCCTACCGATAAAAAGTTCCGCAATTACCCCTCTGGAACATCTTAGGAGTTATAAACCTTAGACCTTTTTTTCCGTGAGGAAATCATCATGGATACCCTCCGTCTGAGAGGGACAGAGGATTATGAATGTCGAACTTCTACAGACTAAAAGCCCACTGCTACCATGCGTCTGGGGCTCGGGAGATACTTGTACATTCATTATATCCCTGATTGGAGAACCTTAGGCCCTATAGAAATTCGCTTGAAATTAACAACTAGGTTGCAGTATAGATAACGTATATCATCATCATCATTTCAGCCGTAAGACGTCCACTGCTGGACTTAGGCCTTAGCCCCCCAATTTGGGGGGCTTCGCCATAATCGCTACGCTTGGCAGGCGGGTTGGCGATCGCAGTATGGTGGTAAAATGCATAGAGAACGCTGCTGCCCATTCTCTAGTAAGTCCCTTAGTCGCCTTTTACGACACCCACGGGAAGAAATGGGGTGGTGTTATTCTTTACATCCGGCACCACACGGTACAACGAACGATAACGATAACGTATATCAGCACTACGAAACTTGGCCTTACTGCTACGACATAATGGCGCTGGTCATGTCAAATTCTTATGTAGCCCTGCGGTTGACTGTACGTTAGCAAAGCTTCTCGACTCAATAAGGTTCAAAGTAAACTACAATTTCGTTCTCAACTTTCAATAAACATTGGCATTTCTCTTTATATTTCTGAAAACAAAGAAATATGGTGTGAAGACGCACAACAACGCAAACAAAGGAGCTATCGAGTGCATTGTCGTGCAAATTGCTACTCGGTCCCATACGACACGACCCGCGCGAATCGTTCCATAGACAATTATTTATTTTGTTCAACAAATGGTGCGATGGCGGGAATAACGATACCCACGTTTGCATGGACGTGTTTTGTTATTTTCGCAGTTTTTACAAAAAGGAAATTAAAATAATACCTTTTTCTACGATGCTCGTATTTTTAGATATTAAAGCTTGTTATTTTTATTTCATGACCAGCTTTGCCTGCGGCGTCGCCCGCGTGAATGTTGGAAATTATCCCACGTGAACGTAGTACCGGGACAAAAGTAGCTCAAGTTACTCCTTGTAACATTAGCTATCTGCGAGTGAAAGTCCTGTCAAAATCGGTCCAGCCGTTTCCGAGATTAGCCGGAACAAACAGACAGATAGACATCAATTTAAAAAATTGATGATTTTTTAATGTAAGTTCCGTATCTTCCATATGCTTTTAGTGAAAAGCTGTCAATTTGAAATTACAAACAGACACTTCAATTTCATTTATTTGTATAAATTTGACAAATAAACATTTTCCTCGTAAGATTAGATGGAGAAGTCAAGGACCGAATCCTTTCAGTTCACAGTCTTACATTCAATGGCACTCGCTGTTGGTTTGTTTAGGGCGAAGCATGCACGTCTTTTTTTTTTTTTTTCTTGGATGGGAAATCATCAAATGACTTCTCCCGCTCTGGGCGGAGCGGGAGGGCGTGTCAGACTTTTACTGACTAAAACCCACCCGTGTTCCTTCAGTTGCCCATGTGCCAGGGTCACGGTATCTCTTTCGAAAAATCTCGCGACCCTGGCAGGCATCGGTCCTGGCAGACCCCTTCAGTATTGCTGACATCTCTTTGAGGCGCGCGTGGAACACTACGCGCCGTCGACCCGAGCCTGGTCCTTACCGGGCGGCGAGCTACCCATTGCTCGCCGCCCGCAAGCTCGCGCCTACGGTGGCCGGGAGTCCGCTATAGACTCCCGACGCCCGAGGCGTCTCCTCCTGCGGCGGCTAGGAACGTGAGGGCGCATAAACTGCCACTCCCTCACGCACCCGCCTCCTCCTTCGCGAGCATTACTGCTTCGCAGATGGAGGTGACGGCTTCCCATGCCCTCTCGCTCCGTACCATGGCTCGCACCAGGGCCGGACGCGAGAGGTCGCCGCCGCCGATCGCCTCCACGAGGACACGGCGGTGCTCCGCCCAGGCAGGGCACACCTCCACCGTATGCTCCACCGTGTCCTCCAGACGATCCTCGCAATGGAAACACCCGGGCGTTTCCTCCCGCTTTATCCTGAACAGGAACCCACCGAAGCACCCATGCCCGGTGAGAACCTGCGTCAGGCGGAAGGTGAGGACGCCGTGGCGCCTCTCTATCCACTCCTCAAAGAGGGGACTTACCGCCGCAATTGTGGCGTGCCCGGCGCTGGGTTGCGACAATCGTACTCGCCATGTCGCCATGAGATCCTGCCGGAGCTCTGTCCGCCGTGCCGCGATTTGTAGCGGCAGCGGAGTTTCGCCCCGGCGTTTCGCCTCCTCAGCATGCACGTCTAAGTAGTAAGAACTAGCTAGTTCTTTTAGGCTAAGAAGGGAGAGTGCCCTACTAAACTTGTTATGTATAATCTATATTATGTACGTACGGTACGACTCACGTCAGTGGTAAGTTTTAGTATGAAGTGAGCTGTCATGCATGGTCACTCCACCAGATGAAAGGGACTACACTGTTGATAGGTCACTTCAAGTTAACTTCACATAAGATTTCACGTAGAGTTTTTTAGAAGATAGATCGACATTGGTACCGATTCCCTTATTCACAAACTAAACTAAATTTAAGTTCAGTGCATCTTTTTCTTGACGTAAATTGACGTAATTTTAGTAGGCAAGTTTTTAATCACGTCTAAACTTGTATGGAGTAGTGACAGGCGCTGATTAATTTGACAGGACTAAACTAAAAATTTTCTTTTGTCCTCTTCTTAATGAAATACAAAGAAAAAGATGCACTGAACTTTAATTTAGTTTAGTTTGTGAACAAGGGAATCGGTATCTACCAGTATATTACGTTTGTGCGTTATATCTGTGGGGCAATTCTCGTTATTTTAAGAACGGTCACAAACTGATCTCAGTTTCAATTTGTCAAAAATACCTCGAATTTCCATACATTTTTTAGAAGTTTTTGACATTTCAGTGTCGCCGAGATTAGACTGCGCCTACATTTTGAGCGTTTTTAAATACGAGAATTTTGTACCACCGTAAATTATACAGAAAGATTTGTTAGTCACCGTCCAAAATTTTTCTAGGCATTAGGTATCATTCAATAAATACATTTTTGAAAAAAAAAACAACGATACATAAAATTTTCATTTTAAACCATTTTCTCGAAAGAATTATCCGCTCTGCGTGGTCACTAAGTTAAACGTTAATAATATTACACTTGCCGCCTGTGAGAATATGAAGGGAAAATTTGCAACTTTGTTTATTATTGTTTTTAATTAATTTCGGCAGCGCGTGGGGTGGGCCGCCGAAATTAATACCTAGCGTGGTGCGTACGCACTAGGTAATAGCCCGCACTATTACCTAGCGCGCGACGGTGTCCAGAATCATCAACTTTTTATAAGTAGATAACTGTGATGTGATTTCTCAATATTTTTGTATTAAGTGATACTAAAAGAAAAAACACGTATTAAATGATTTTCGCAAAATATTAATATATATCATAATTTGGACGGTGACTAAAAAATCTTCCTGTATACATACATAATAAATTATTTTTTGTTTTTGTAACATGGCCAGATAAATTCTAAAAGATCAATGAATATTTCTACTTAAACTTCCGAAATTCCACCTAAACAAACTAACAGCGAATGCTATTGAATGGAAGGCCGGGAAAGGCTTAGGTCCTCGACTTTTCTATCCAATGTTGGAGGACCTAATACAATTGTAGGGCTAACCCGCAGGGTAATTGGGTAGCAAACTAACTATAGGCTTCCATTTTGACGGTTCTACAATATTCATTGCGTTATTTTCGTTGTTATACAGAGAAATTATTCGTACATATAAAGCAATTTATTAGATTCCTTCAGAAATATTCAGTTTTTTTTTGATAGCGTGTTAATTAATAACGGTACTGAATACAAAGTACAGACGCCAGCACGTCAAGGTATCCGAAACTATCAAATTCTCCCAATCAACCTTGAACCTAATGCTTTAGCGATAAAGTTGAAAATCTATTAGAGAAATTTGACAGATTGTAGTAGCTCGATGTGCTGGTTTCTGTACAAGCTTACATAAACTCTTTAAACACAAAGTTACAAAGAGATAAACTTGCGCGCCTTAATAACAGCACAAAAAGAGAACTAGGTAAATATTATATTTTAAGAAATTTCTTTAGGTACTACATTATTTACGCAAAGAAATGATGTTGATAAATACCTACTATTTTTTACCATTGCTTCTACTCTTCTCTATCTCTTTATTTATTAACTGCAAATTAAGCTATGTTCCCACAAGTAACAACTAGTTGAAGTCAAAAATTATAGTTGCTGGATTTACGACGGAAACACCATTGTAAATCAGAAAAACAACAATATTTTTCAAGTTTACGGATAGTTCTCAATCCCTTAATCTGTAGACTACCACAGCGGGGCTGTCTTACAAGTGGGAGATTGAAATTTCATTATTTTTGACTCGCTAAGTTTAAGTAGTTATGAGGCCTTTACTTTTGCGGCACCTGTTACGATACTTACATACTATTTTTGCCTAGTTTAGGTTCATATATCTGAGGCCCAAGCGTGAGTGTTTTTTTTTCTACCTCGATGGTCCTCGATTGATGAAGGGCAAAGTCTTAACTATCTCGATCGAGGACCAATTTAAGCGCCGAATGCGGTCGATGAGACGAGGTGGTCAGAAGAAACACACACTAAGGTCTCCAGTACTGTACAGCACACCAGTTTTGAGTACTAATTTTCTGGTTTTTCTGAAGAACATCACCAGTAAGGTCACTATGTAAATATGTCCTCCTAGGGCGTCACCTCCCGGAGTTTCTTCTCACACCTGCCTTCTAAATATATTTTGTTACTTGCCTTTCATTCATTCTCGCAACATGATGAAACCATCTAAGGTCGAAACATTCTTTTCAATTCACAGGAAATTAAGGCATTTTTAAGTATATAATTTATAGTAACCATATCCCATTTCTTCCCATGGGTGTCGTAAAATGCGACTAAGGGACTTACCAGAGTATGGACAGCATTGTTCTCTTTGCATTTTACCATCATACTGCGATCGCCAACCCGCCTGCCAAGCGTGGCGAGTACGGCAAGAAACACCCTTTTGGGAGAGGCCTATGTATGTCCAGCAGATTGCGGATCTATTTCGGCTTTTAAATGATTATGATGATGATGATGATGAGCAAAACAAGTCTTTATGTATACAGTAATAAGAGCTTTGTCTCAATACCTCGGTCTATCAAGTCACGGAGGGACTGTCAGTCTCACATAGCCGATCTATTCTATAAGTCTTACCGTGAAAACGTACGTGAAGTCAGATGTCAACAGTGTTAGTCAATGGCAGCAGGTGGAATGACCGCTTACTTCAATCTCACTTTATCTTTATTCACAGTGATTTTTTTACAGTAGTGACCGGCAGGTATCTGTGTGAAACTGACAGCCTCTTCCGAAAGCTGTTGTCATATAAGTTCTTAAGAAGTGACAAAAGTAACTCGGTACTCTGTGGCAGTAATACTTAATCAACAAGTTATGAGTGAGTGAGTGAGTTTCTAATGAGTAGTTGGCTCACCACCTCGCGGTGAGAACTTCCGAAGTTCAGTTACCTTAGTTAGTAGTTGCTATGTTGAATAAGATAAACAAATAAACACTTAAAACTTCTTGTTTGTTTTACTATCATGTTTTGATGTGGCTTCGTAAGTAAAGGTTATTATTTACATACCTACACACAACTCTGCCGCGTTGATAAAATATATGATCTCTGGATTATGATTAGCAAATAATCTTGAAATTGTTTGTTTGTGTGTGTAAAGAAATGAAGGTAAGGTAATTAATATCTATTTTATAACGCTAATTTGCATAATTTACGATGATTTATACCGAATTTACTTTTTTTTATTTTTATATTATTAGCCGTTGCTGTTCCACTGCTGGGCGAAGGCCTCCCTACTCTCTTTCCACGTCTCTCTGTCCAGAGCTACCAAGGACCAGTCATTATTAAAAGAGTCCAGCTCAGAATTTACTTTACTAAACTAATTTTTCGTACCACTTACTCAAAAAAGTGACATTCTATGCCACAAAAAGCGAACATAACAATAGTCATTTTTAATCTGTTAAAAACAGGGAAAGAAAATTCTACTGAATTTCATTCATCCTCTAGAGGGAGAACGTGATTTAAATTTGGAATAGGTACTTACCGAAATTTATACTGAACTACATCTGTGTTTACACCATTGAGTTTGTATATAAAGCATTATACATCTTTTTGAAAAAGGAATACGCATTTATTATGCAGTTATGATTATTAAATAAAATTACGAAAACCGACGAGGCCGTATGAGCTTGATGCCTTTGCTTTTCCGACAAAAAAATATTAGTCTAGGAATTTGCCGCGTTTTTGTTTTCTTCAAATACATAAACGTTAAGTTTATTTTAATTTATTTTTAATTGTCATTATTTTTAATAAATGCTTATCTCATATTATTATTGTGTTAATTTTTTCGCAAATGGTACGAAAAGTAGAGTATTTTCCTCGGTGATAAAGCTGTCTTAGTCTTGGGTGAACTTAAATCCCTCGCTACACTCAGGACTCGTCTTAAATCCCTCGCTTCGCTCGTGATTTAAATCGTCATCCGCGACAGAAGACACTGCTTTATCCCCTAATCCCCTTAATCTACTATACATTAATATGTTGGAAAACTGCATACAATTTAGTATCGCGAAACCTTCACAGCGACCAGTGCTCCATCGGCATCTTGTTTTTACAATGCAAAATGTTGTTGCACAGATGGTTTTGTACAGAATAAAGAAAATACTGTAGTGCAAGAAAAGAAGATGGTTTCCATATCCGCCATTTCCACAATTTCCTACGCCGCATCTTGGGCATCTCTATTTTAATATCTACTGAGTGTGTTCAAGATCCCAAAGACACTGGTTTCGGCGGCATTCATACTGTACCTTTACTTTTGTCAGCATTTCACCATTTATTTGCCATTTTCTATGTAAACTGACGCAACAACAAGTCTCACACGTCCGCTTATCGCGACACTAATTTCAAATCGGTTTACCCGTTTACTCGATGAAGCTAGGATGAAATTAACAGCATGTCCCTAGGGACAAATAGGTATCTGCGTTTAAAAAAAAAACGCGGTGATCGTTAGACTAATTTGGTTTCATGAATGATAGTGTTAAATATTGTGTTCTATTTTTTAAACAAATGCATGCATTATGACACTTTATTTTTTGCACGAGACACCTACTATCAGAGACACTAATCATCACAGTCACTTCAACCGAAAGACGTCCGCTGTCAAACTTATGCCTCTCCCAAACACCGCCAATTCGACCGAGTCTGAGCCTCTCGCATCCAGCGTATTCCTACGGCCTTCTCCACATCATCACTCCACCTTGCCTCCTCTTGCTCCTCCACTGGCGACTGCGTAACGAAAGACGTATCTTCCGGTACGATTCGATGATTGAAATACGAAAAGGATCCCGAAGTTGGACCTACTTAAATGTACCTACAGTTTGTCAATCTTTCGGAAGCTCTTCTGAGGTCATCGAGCCTTGTACTGAGATTATCCATAGTCTCACCAATGACTACTATATCGTCGACAAACAGAAGGTAAGTGATGTACTCGCCATTGATGCGGACGCAAATTCCTCTCTAGTCCAGGGCCTTGAAGACGCCTTGAACAGTTTCAAAGAGATTACCTCTCCATGTCTCACCCTTCGCAGCAGAAAGATAGGTGACACTAATGTCATGAAAATAATTTTGGGGAACCAGTTTTGTAATGCAAATTCGGCTTTAAGTGATTTTAAGACTTCTCGATTTAGCTCGAAGCATGCTCATACATACTTAAATGGAGAGCTACAAGCTATTGATATTTCATGAACTCATTCAACTGAAGTATATGAACTTAGAGGGCTTTGAATTTCGCGGGCTTCGCTAACGCGGGAAGCGTCAACACTTGTACACATAGCAACGATTCCGGTTAAAACGATGTTAGATAAAAATGGACAAGAATATGAATACTACTAATGGAGAAGCATGGAAGAAAAAAAATACATGTTGTGCCGACTCCAAATGATTTGGGAAAAGAGCAGATGAATGACGATAACGACAGCTATGCAGCTCCAAACTATTGCTATTAAGCGAAACAACGATTCTTAGTAAAACAACACAAGACTTAAATCTTCTATTGAACACCCCTTTTTTGTGTTTTCTTGTCTGGTGGGAAGCCAGCCTTTACGAAAGTGGCTGCGGCACCGACTAGAGACAAGGCAGAGGACAGGGTGTTGTGGCGCAGCCTGGGTGGAGCTTATGTCCAGCTGTGGGCTGCTATAGGCGGAGTTGAAGCCAGCCTGTCGAGTTCAAAATGACAATCTAACACATTTCGAAGGATATTGCAAATCCAATGCTCTTATGTTCCAAAAACTTTTTGAACTGTCAAAATGAAACCCATTCCTACTGTTAGTGTATTACGCCGAAGATAACCGCCACTACAATTGAATAATATGATATAGATCTTAGGACCGCACCCTTGTATATTGGTTTAACCCATTTAGACCCAAATACAAAATAACGATATTTTTTTGAAAAAAACGTTATTGCCGTGACTATTAAAGGCTAGTAAGACACACTATTAGAAAAAACTAAAAGAAAAAAACTTCCTTATACATAAAAAAACACCGTCCTCAAATGGGGCCAATGGGCTCATAGGCGGTATTTTTTGAAACACCATTTTTCGATTCACAATGTTTTATTGCATTTCTTATATGGCCAACGTGTTTTCATGTGGCATAGTAGGCATCGTAGTTGGCTAGTCAGTTTCTGAGGGAAGTGTCCGACACCGTTCTGACTCATACTTGGCACCATTGATGAAGGTTTACGTCGTCTTCCATCAGGTCTCTGTGGTTACATTCCTCAAATAAAATCCGGCAATACTAAGGCGAAACTGGAGCTGGTTTATTTTATCTTCAGCGGCCAGGACATGGAGACGCCAAGCCATAGCCAAATCGAGTATGTAGGGAAATAGAACCCACCACCATTGTTTTCCTCGTATTACTGTAGTGTTTACTGCAAAGGATTGTTCAGCTTGATCAACTCCACCCATGCCTTTATTTTAGTTCTGTAACACAAAAAGGATGTCCACATCTACCTTTTTTCCTTGCGCAGAACTCCATCTTTTCACCTATGGTCCAAAAACTTGTCAAGCCATCCACTGAATAAAATCTTATTCACTGTATCGAATCGGCAATCAAATTCTGCTCTCTTCTTCTTTTTCTTGTCCTTGACAGATTCCAATGAGTATCTCTTCTTCCTATTGTCTCTTACAGTACCAGTAGCACGATAAACTGCATCATTTAGATCTTGTAGCAATGCGTGGTTGGTGAAAAAGTTATCAAAATATACCATATACAAATGCGAGATTACGTTTATTTATCCAATAGACTCTATACCACTTTTGATCTCAAAGGCTTACTACTGGTTGCCCCTGCAATTTTATCACAGTACAGATCAAAACCATAACAATAGCTACAAGAACTTGAAATCATCCAGTCTTTATACCCAAACTGCCCTGGCAGTATAGGACGGTTCGCATTTACGCCAACGTGGCTCCTGGGTTTCAACCTCAACTTTTCTGTATCTTTGTAACGGTTCATATCGATGCTATCCCATTCATCGTTGTTCCGGACCTCAAAACCTTCAACTCGACCTTGAATATCACATGGAAGAATATTGTGCTGGACATCATCTTTATCGCCTTCTTCTTCATCCATCAGAACACTCGGCATCCCCGAGTGTTCTGCTCTGCTACTATATCGTTATAGACATCAGGATCATCCTCTTCATGCTAAATATTTTTGATAGATTCCTCCAACTCTCGATACTCATTTGCGACATCAAAATATCGTTTAGCCATTGTTTATGCCAAAACAAACCTGCGAAATATTTATAAAGAAAAGTTACCCATTAGCCCATTGGACCCATTTGGGGACACCATACTAAATTATCTACACTCGTTGTCAAATGTTAAAAAATATTCAACAAAATGTGATTTATTACTAGTAAACACAATGGCCAGATGGAAAAATTAGGAAATATATAATAAAACACAATAGAAGTGTAAAATATTATGACTTGCCTATGGATAAACACCAATTTAGTAAATGAAGTAAATAAAACCTCTTTTTCCTGCTACTTAATCCATAAACTAACAAAACTGATTTATTTATTAGTGAGCCACACTCATTGACACTACAAATACGCCTTCAAACAAAACATAGCTAAAATCAATTGAAAAATGTGGGTACTTAAACAACTGTCCCCAAATGAGGACAGCGGGCATAAATGGGTTAAGTTCGTTTAAGTTTTTTGGAATAAATCAAATATTATTACTAATAAACCCTTCGTTTTTCATATCTTACTAGGTAACCAATGAAGATTTTTTTACCTTATTTTGTACTAGCTTTTGCCAGCGGCTTCGCCCGCGTGGAGGTCGGAAATTATCCCGCGGGAACATACTACCGGGATAAAAAGTACCTTATGTGTTATTCCAGATTATAAACTATCTATGTGCCAAATTTCATCTAAATCGGGTTAGTAGTTTATGCGTGAAAGAGGAACAAACATCCACACATCCATACATACAAACTTTCGCGTTTATAATATTAGTAGGATGTCAGTGCGTTGTGGCCTGTCGTGTATAGGTCAAAATCGACCTATACACAGTAACTATTCTTTTTGCATGTGTCAACATTCCTTAGAACGTTTTTTTCATCTGTTTGTCCCGTATGAAAAGCTTTAAGAAATTCTCAAATGAGCAACAAAGAATGTTGAGGTATAAAAATCAAAACACGAAAAATATTTTAATCCATTTATTATTTTCATTGTAAACTCATACACTTGTTCTATCATCAACCGTTTATAATTTACGTTATACACGTCAAACATCACGAGATGAGACTTAAACACTAACGCACTCCATGCGTTGTAAGAGACGGCGGCCATTTTGAAATTTATAGAAACGAAAAATAAGAAGTAATAGGATGGAAGGATATGGCAAGTGAATTTCTGTAGTTGCTGCCTCCCTAACTATCGAAAAAAGCGTGAGTTTACTATTTGGCTGAGTAATCTTTTGTGACATGTCAGCCAACTAGTAAATTATAGACGTATTTTACATTTCTACTCATGTAAATAACAAACAAATCCGCGAACTTATTTTTATTGATGAAAATCAAAGCGGATTTATTTACGTAAAATACTCTGAAACTCAGCCTTTTATTGAAGGTGCAAAAGTTCTAATGAAAATGTTTCAAGATTTACAAATGATAGAGACAACAGTAAAATTTCAAAAGCAAAATTTCTCGAATGGTACATCGTCTCTTACAACGTATACAGTTGCAAATGCATTTACTTTACGTTTAACATACTCAGGCGCACCATAATTGACTTGAAAAAGCAAAACAATCAATAAAGCGAGATTTTTAAAAAAATATTTAAAAACATAAACATGTAAAATTCTAAATTCAATCATTCGAATAGTGTTCCATTTGGAAACGCTGCAAATAATCACTTGAGTTTTCAGTAACAACATAATTTATGGCACTTATAACAGAGGAAACGTCAAACATAGTTCACAATGAGTTATTTTTATAAACATAAATAAATTAATGTGAAAACCCTAGGGCAGCTCTCGAAATTCAAATTTTTCTGCGGTCTTTAATTCCATTAAATGAAGTTAAGGGTTGTAAAGTACATTGACAATTTTAATGATTCTATGTATTGCACATATAAACCTTCCTCAGTCACTCTGTTTATGGATAAGAACCACATTCAAATCCGTTGCGCAGTTTAAAAGATCTAAGCGAACAGACGCAGGAAGCGACTTTGTTTTATACTATGTAAAGATTAAGCCATATTTGTAATGGTCGCGAATCATATTTTGTTAAACATACAACTTTACACTGTCTTACCAAACTGTCTTGCCAAATTCAAAAACTGTAAGAAAAATTTGTATTTCGCGGGCTTCTCTGGAGCACCCTTAAAAACCGAGGAAAACGTTGTCAAAGTTTCAATTAATTTTCACGTGGATATTTTGTTAGCAATCACTTAGCCAACCTACGAAACTGCAGAACAAAAATGACTAACCCTTATATTAATTGTTGTTCATTGACATTATTTTAGAAATAAAAGGCTAATATTCGAAAATTCATTACACTTCCTATTTAGGTAAATATAATTACCAAACTACGGTAACTTTATTGTATTGTAGGCAAATTAAAAACAAAAGAAGCGTTAGAGCTTCAAAATAACTGAAGCAACTTCTATTCCCGGAGTTGCTAATAGAACTTTAGCTCGAATCATTCAACGTTCTGACACATTGCCCGGTAAGAAATCACCTCGTAAGAACCGTAACATACTTTTACAACTGTCTAAATGTTATTATTTACGATTATAAATAGTGTGCAGTAATTACATTGAAAAATTGTGTTTTCTTACAATGTAGAGATAGTATATTTTTTGTTATTGCATAGTTATTTGCTTCGTTTGAGATATACACACTATAGCGAGTCACGTCACGTTACGACACCACAATTTTTTACGTCGTAAAAAAGAGATATAAAAATTTTCGTAGTCTCAAAAGTGACCGTATAGCATTTTATTCGTTTATACCGTTCAAACGAGAAAGAAATCACAATGATTAACAGCCGTCTTCTTCACTCCAATCCCAGTAAAAACGTAGACTACTCAAAAGTTAATTCTGTAACTATGAGCTGTAATAAATTAGTTATTGTTCAAGTTACTGGGACCGAACGAAGTTAACTATGATATTGACAAGTAACTCTTCCTGCTGTACAAACTCGAACCTTACAGCTAACTAGACCTTATAAAATACTTAAGTTAAATTATGCTTTATCTTTGGCGATTACACTGCATATGGTACCGTGAAATTTGAGAAACTTAAAAAATACGTTTGATCATTAAAAAACCGCACGAACATCGTTGTAAAGTCTCACAAAGTTCCCTACTTTAATACTGAGATACAAAACTGTTCGCTTTACAGAATAAAACTGGTACCATTCTTACTTAGACTACATTATTTATTAGATACAGCTAGTAAGATAATCCCGAAGACTTATGCTTGAAAACAATCCGTAACAAGTTCAAATCTGTCCCAATGTACATCTAGTTGACGCCAGGCGACAACATTATCCAAACGATATATTATCCAAATTATTTTCAAGCATATATCTTTCCATTAAACGTTTAATAGTTACATTTTGTGGTGTTATAGCAAGAGCAGTACTTCTCATTAAAGTAAAACTACAATGTTTATAGACAAACGTCAGATTAATTCTTGCTTATCAAATGGCAGTTATCATTTGCACCGTATTTACAAATTATTAATAATTCTTCATGTAAATTGCTTCTACCAATTCCACTTCTTACTAATTCACACACGATGGAATGCTTATTTTTATTTATTATTTTATTTACAATTAATGGATTAGCTGTAAATAAAATAAGTATTATTTATATTTAAAAAATTAAATAGCCCTAACTTATATTTACATTAGGTCCACGCAATTTAAATCAGTTTCAATTTTGAGCCGTAAATATGAAAGCTAAACAATATTAATTACTATACCCGGTAGAGATTCCTGATTTAGTCAAAATTAATTATAATTTCTAGTTCAAATATTGTTTTTACTGTTGGTACTTAAATTGCAAGTAACTACTGTTATTATTATTTACATTCTTACGTTATTAAGAGATATACAATGCAATAAAATGTCTACTGTCGGGCTCCGAGCCGTCTACTTTCTTTAATTTAATAGAAAAATGCCAAAAGAATATTATTTTTCCAATAATTTGGCAGATTTCGTCCTAAAGTTAGCGCTAAAAAGCGTTAATCAAAGTTAACTCTAACAATTCGAGAGTTAGACCATAGCCGGATTTCTTCTTAAACTATATTGAGCGAAAACCCGAGTCCAAAAACATACAAGTCTTTGATGACACAGTCGTCACTATCAACTTCAACGTGAAAGTTATCAACAAAATTGTTATAAAATATTGGTCGTCAACATTTGCTAACACAGCCTTTTTAGACTTTTATGTAATAGATAAATAAACGTAAATAAGCCGCCGGTGTCCGTAAATCACCCTTTATACAACAAAAATGTTATATGACGATCAAAACTTTAGACTTGCTAATAAAAAAACATATGAAAATAGGCCTCAATTAAGATGATTTCAGAGAGAAGTTACTATTGTAACATTACCTAAATATTTGTGCTAAAATGATTCCCTACAAAAATACGAGACAGCAAAATTAACGTTCGTCAAAATATTTCAGACATAAATATTAGACCAGTATTCACAATAAATTACAAAGATTTTGAGCAACCACGCACAAGTAGAAATTATTCGTTCAATGAAACATCTGCGCTGACAGAACGTTCACATGAGGAAATAATTCTTTCAAAAAACCTTCATTTCAAAATCAATTAACCAATATCATTGCATTTTTTCCAATCAATTATTGTAATGTCTTTTTCAATCTTCGCGTTTAAATATTCTGTCAGCACAAAAATACACAAATATCCACAGTCGAGAACTTTATCAGTCACATATCCACATAAACTCATTCAAGTATATTCACTCCGCATCCGCTATGACTGTCATAGCAGAACATCGAGTGTCGAGAACATTACGCGTTCGAGGGTACACTGGGGTCACATAACAGCGTCATAGGAAGTCGAGGGTGCACTGGGGAATAGTGGCGCGGCACCGGGCGTTACAGAAACACATCCAGAGGAGTTAAGGAGGCGCGGGGCTGCCCCTAGAGCTCAGTCACGGCGTACAGGTCGCGCGTGTCCTGGTGAGGCGGATGGATGCGCTCCACGCGGTCTATGCGCTCGCCGCGCTCGGGTCGCTCCGGTCGTTCGGCTCGCTCCGGTCGCTCGGCGCGCTCTGGTCGCTCGGCTCGCTCGGGTCGTTCGGCTCGCTCAGGTCGCTCAGCGCGCTCGGGTCGCTCGGGACGGTCTTGTCGGCGGCGGTGTGTGGTATGTGTTGCATGCGGTTGCGCGGGCAGGGTGCGGCGTGGGCGCTGCAACGAGCGGTACTCCAGCGCCGCGGCCGACAGCGGCTGTGGCTGGTCGCCGTGCGGCTTGCGGGCGGGCCGCACGGTGGCGTACTTGTCGGCGGAGGGCGGGGCGTGAGGGGCGTGAGGCGCGTGCGGGGCGTGAGGGGCGTGGGGCGTACTGAACGTGCCCAGCGAGACGGCGGCGGCGGCGGGGCGCGGCCGGGGCGCGCGCGGCCCGAACGACGCGTACTTTGGGTCGAAGCGGTTGAGGCTCGTTGAGCGTCCGGATTGACCTGGAACGTTATTTGGTTTATTAATTTTTGGCAAAGTTACAATGGAACATTAATGAGTTGATTAAGTTTTGGTACTTTTGCAATTGAACGCTCTTAAGTTAGTTAGTTTTGGCATAGTTAAAATAGAACGCTCTTTGGTAAATTAAGTTTTGGTACAGTTAAAATAGAACGCACTTTGTTAGATTAAGCATTAGTACATTTAAAATAGGTCGTTATTTGACTGTTTTGTAAGTTTTCGTAGCTAAAACGGGGCAGGTTTCACAAGTAACTAGTCTTAAAATTACATGAGTCTCGTATTTTGCATCGCATCCAAATCAGGGCATTCATTTATGTACCAGGACGTCAGAGAATCACGTTTTCATTTTGAATTCAGTCACAATTTATTTAAGTTTATAGTAAATTTGATGTTAGTTCTGTGACTGCATATCAATTATAATTATCAAAAGGAAGTCTCAAAAAAATCAAGAAAATATAATCTATTTTGAATTATAGGATGATGATTGATGGTATGATGTAACTTGTATTTAATTAATCTATAAACAGACAAGACGAAAATAACAAAAAAATATCATCAAAAGTAATCATCATCATCATTTCAGCCGTAAGACGTCCACTGCTGGACTTAGGCCTCCCCCAATTTGGGGGGCTTTGCGATAATCGCCACGCTTGGCAGGCGGGTTGGCGACCGCAGTATGGTGGTAAAATGCATAGAGAACGCTGCTGCCCATTCTCTAGTAAGTCCCTTAGTCGCCTTTTACGACACCCACATGAAGAAATGGGGTGGTGTTATTCAGTAATGTTCAGTGAGTATAGGAGTGGTGTTGTGTTACCTGCGTTGTGTTCGGGTGGGCCCGCGCCGCCGGGCCGGTCTCAGTAGAAGTCGCTGCTCTCGAGCGTCTTGCACTGCTTGCTGAGCGTGGCGTACTTGCCGTTGTGCGGCGCGCGGCCCAGCGTGTGCGCGCCGCCCAGCGCCGCCGCGCCCGCGCCCGCGCCGCCCGCGCGCCCCAGCGTCGCGCTGCCCGACATGCGCGACCTGCACACGCGACCACTAAGTACACGACAGCGAACACTAAGGCTAATCATCTTCCTGCCAGGATCGCAAGATCTGTTCGAAAGAGTTACCGTGGCCCTGGCATATAGGAAACTGAAGGAACACGAGTGGGTTTTAGTCAGTAAAAGTCTGACACGCCCTCCCGCTCCACCCAGAGCGGAAGAAATCATTTGATGATTTCCCACCCACAAAAAAAAGTTAATAATCTTCTCTTTTTTTTATGAAACTTTTTAGCAAAATTGTATGGTTTTATACCAAGAGGTTCAGGCGGTGCGTTGTGTCAGAAAGTCAATGAATAAAAAAAAACGTATTTTCAATCATTTTCCTAGTCTAGCTTCTGCCTGTGACTTCGACCGCATTGAAGTCGTAAGACACCACAATATACAGCCATGTATTAGCCACTTTTTTATTGGTCCTTCCTTCCATCCATTTTATTTTGGTCCCATCGACCAAAATTTGAAAATTTAATACTTTATTTAAAAATAGTAAAATTTGTTAAGGGACGCGTGATTTCAGTTAAAACGATCTCTAGTCTTGTTAAACACAGTGGGGATAAACTTATTACAAGGCATTCATCAGACGGTCATCTAATTTTGTTTGGATGAACTGCCAATTTTAGAGACACAGCTAAATATAAATTTTTGTTTTGTGACTCCTTGTACTGCAACAGACATTATAGATTTTGTTGAGATAAGTGGAGAAAACTGGAGGGTGAAAAGATGAAAATATGACCCGAGGAAGGCAGGGAGAGAAGGCAGAAGGCATCCTTGAGGTTGCAAAAATATTAAAACTGGATATACAGGATGTAAGGGTAAACACCGCTGTCACTTAACCCATGGGTAGTTTGACTTAAATATAAAATAAATGAGCGAGTTAAAAAAATAAAATATTTTCCTAAAAAGGATTAGAATGAATTTACGCGCGAGAAATGAGCGACGCTACGACGTGGCGTTACGTGCGCTCGCTAGCGAGACTGACAGCTGACTGACTGGGGTCGTGACCCGTGCGTCGGCGTCGGGCAACGCGGCGTATTGAGACGCAAGTTTGTTGCCCTCGCGCATAGGGTGAATTGTTCTTGAGGAAAAATGCAGATTTTCTTTAAAAAAAAAAGGTTGTTTTTTTTTCATTGATTTTACGTTCTATTAACGAAACCAAATCACTGGTTTCAAAAATAACGGTGTTTACCCTTACATCCTGTATTGTAAAACTTACTGCAAAATAAACAAATATCAGTCGCCGCAAATACAGGGTAATAAAATGAGGAAGAGTTTGTACGAGTATATCACTCATGTAGGTTTAATAATGTGCTTATTTCGAGATAAATTTATGTAGTGAAATTACTTCAATAAAAGACCAGTTCACAATTAGGCCTGTACAATTTTTCTGAAATATGCGCATAATTAAACCCAAAAACATAAAGCCCATCGATGGGGAAGACGTCACAAATAGTTTACCTTATAGTTTCTTTTATAGTTACCTTGGCTTCTCGAAGTCCATGAGTTGCACATCAGCGCCGTAGGAAGGTGGCTTGGCCGGGCTAGACAGAACGATAAACATGTAGCGCTACAAAGTTAGTTTGGCGCGTGGCCAAATTCGGAATTAACGGGGCCATCTTGTTTTTGCTTTACAAGACAATGTCACAAATGTCATAGACAAATGTTTACCAATAGCGCCCTCTGTCAACGTCCTCCGAGCGCCAAAATAACCTTATAGCAGTGTATACCGTAGCAAACGGCTTTCTTGCCTACATTGTCAACCATGCAGATCTATTGATCTTCATGGTCAGCAAGTTTGCTGCGGATATTTTCAGTTAGTGACATTTTTTTACACCGCAAGCATACTCGAAGAGTATGTTAAAATCATGGTGTTTGAAGCCAGAGGATTCAGTCAGAAAAGTTCTGACAAGCGTTAAGCAATCCAGTTTTGTAGCGAATCTTATCGTAATTGGGTCGATAGATGTCTGTATGATCTGATGTTGAGTTAGTAAATGATAAAAGCTAGTGTGGTTAACCGTATTTCAATCCAATTTGATAGAAATGTAAACAAACTCCTTTTTTGAGTTTTAAACAATCACAAATCTTTAGGGTATTACATTTTTTTAAATTACACCTTTGAATATCATTATTACAATTGGATGGAAAAAAAAACGTGATATAAATTATTTTCTCAATCTTTTTAAAAGATAAAAACCTGGAAGGACTTGGAGGAAGCCTTTGTCCAGCAGTGGGACAGGATAGGATAAACAATAGGATAGGATAAAAATAATCAGAATATAAGAATTCAAGGATTCAATCAACTATCTTATCATTCGTTGACTGTTAATTGATTTGCAATGACACGTTTGGAAAATTGATAGATTGTTTTAATTTCTATCAAACCGGGTTGAAGTACAGTATAGTCCGGTGTGGTGATATCACCTGGGTCGCTCCAGGTCCATGAGCTGCACGGCGGCGCCGTAGCTGGGCGGCTTGCCGTTGTTGTAGGGCGCGGGGCGCGGCAGCGTGCGCGAGGCCTGGCTGGAGCCGCCCGACGACAGGAAGGGCGCCTGCTCCTCGCCGCCGCCGCCGCGCCTGTGTGCAGCGCCACTGGGTAAGCAGCCGGGCCTACGTGCACTGGGGCTCAGTCAACTCGTACGCACAAATTACTCGCCTTTAGCTAAGCGAGCACACTCAACGAGGCTAGAAGGGCTACGTAGCTCGTGACGTGGCGGAAAGCTACTTACTAAAAGTTATCCAGAAACAGTTTGCACTTCGATAATCTTCTTGCAAATTCGGCCCTACAATATCCTGCTTAAGAATTATAGGCCCATCTCACTTCTGAGCCATGTCTACAAGCTGTTTTCAAGAGTCATCACGAATCGTCTCGCGCGCAGGTTTGATGACTTCCAGCGTCCCGAACAAGCCGAATTCCGTAAATTTTTTAGCACCGTAGACCACATACATACGCTGCGGTAGGTTATACAGAAGACCGAAGAGTATAACCTGCCTCTCTGCTTAGCGTTTGTGGACTACGAAAAAGCCTTCGATTCGATCGAGACCTGGGCTGTACTGCAGTCTCTTCAACGATGCCAGATTGATTATCGGTACATCGAGGTGCTGAAGTGTTTGTATGAAAACGCCACTATGTCAGTCCGGCTCCAGGACGAAGCCTCGAAACCTATCCTTCTGCAGCGAGGGGTGAGACAGGGAGACGTAATCTCTCCGAAACTGTTCACCGCTGCAATGGAGGATGTCTTCAAGGTTCTGGACTGGAAAGGGGCTGGCATCAACATCAATGGCGAGTACATCACTCACCTTCGATTTGCCGACGATATAGTAGTCATGGCTGAAACTATGGAGGACCTCAGTACAATGCTCGATGACCTCAGTAGAGCTTCCGAAAGAGTGGGTCTTAGGATGAACATGGACAAGACAAAGGTCATGTCCAATGCTCGTGTGATACCCACTCCAATGAAGATCGGAGGCGCTACACTCGAAGTTGTGGACGAATACGTGTACCTAGGACAGACTGTCCAGATAGGTAAATCCAACTTAGAACACGTTAGAACTTCGAGAAGAGGTCAACCGTCGAATCCGACTCGGCTGGGCAGCGTTTGGAAAGCTACGCAATATCTTCTCGTCCCAAATGCCGCAGTGTCTCAAGACAAAAGTCTTTGACCAGTGTGTGTTGCCAGTGATGACATATGGCACTGAGACGTGGTCGCTCACAATGGGCCTCCTAAGAAGGCTCAAAGTCACCCAAAGAACAATGGAGAGGGCTATGCTTGGAGTTTCCCTACGCGATCGAATCAGAAATGAAGAGATCCGTAGGAAAACCAAGGTAACCGACATAGCCCGAAGAATTGCCAAACTTAAGTGGCAGTGGGTAGGGCACATTGATCGCAGAACGGATGGCCGATAGGGTCGGAAGGTTCTGGAGTGGCGACCGCGTACTGGAAGACGGAGCGTTGGAAGGCCTCCCACAAGATGGACCGATGACCTGGTGAAGGCCGCAGGAATACGTTGGATGCGAGAAGCACAGAATAGGTCGAAGTGGCGGTGCTTGGGGGAGGCCTACGTCCAACAGTGGACGTCTTTCGGCTGAAATGATGATGATGAAAATCGGCCCACAGAGGCAGTGCAGTGTACCAATAATTGCACGTTTATATGAATTGCGGCTATGTCGGTTACTCCATTCGTGGATCGATAAACTAATATTATAAAGAGGAAAGATTTGACTTTTTGTATTTATGTTTGTAATGGATAAACTCGAAATCTACTGAACCGATTTAAAAAATTCTTTCACCTATAGAAAGCTACATTATCACCAAGTAATATAGGCTATATTTTATCCCGAAAAAATACACAGTTCTTGTAAGTCACGGGGACGGAGTCAATAATAGTCAAGTACTTCCAAGTTCGTAACAGCTCTATATTAAATTATAGCATCATCGCGTGTTCGTATTTCGAAGATATATGGTGATTTCCAAAGTGCAAACTGTTTCTTGAAAATCTGTGGTAAGGTTAGATTAGTCACTTATTAAGGTTAACGCTTGAATTCTTTTGCTGGGTTTGGACTCGGTTAATCATATATTTATGAATGTTAGTAATACATATAGCAGAACGCCAGTTCTCTTTGAAATTTCTTATCCAAAGAAGCACCGTGTTCAAAACGAACAGCGTACGCGGCCGAAAGCACAAATACATTAGAAAACGTCGTTAAATTCAGTTAACACATTTTTTCAACAAAAATAAAATCAAAAATTCCTATACTACCATTGAAGAAGAAAAACCACCACCAGCCGAGATGCTATTGAAAGTAAAGTATTACGAAGTTTAGTATCACTTACTTGGTGTTGATGTAAATCCAGGCGTGTGAGTCGACTAGTACTATGGCGGTGAAGAGGAAACCGGCTGCCACCGCCGCCAATAGCTGTAGCGATAATGCCTGAAAAAATATGGTTTTCATTAAAGTTATCAAACATATTTAGCTTATGTTTAGCAATAGTTTGAGTACAGTTAAGTATTTGTGCAGTAAAGTAAGACAAATTGACTACCAACTTAAATTGACCATTATTTTCCACATCTGCCTAGCGTTTTTACACGCTTTATATTAGCTTCACTTGTATGTTTGTATGTATGTTTGTTTGTAACCGACTCCCTATAGCGCGACTTTGACCCACTTTAAACGACCAAATTTCATTCAAACTTTGCACACCTGTCAAAGACCGATGACAATGCAAGTGCCATTATCCATGCCAGGGTTACCAGAGGGGTAATTGCGGAACTTTTTATCGGTAGGAATTGGTTTAATATTCATAGTTAAACAACATTCATTGCGTTATTTACGTTGCTGAGCAGACAATTTATTCGAACAAATGACGCAATGGTTTAGAAATAATCTTTAAGCCCATTTAGATTCTGATAAATTGTGCGTTTCGCAATTAGGGTGCAGGACAGCAAAAAACTGTCTGCGAAAACTACGCTGACATACAAACTACGCTGACATCGTCTCAAAATTCGAAACACCCTAAAAATAGAAAATAAATAATAGTTTAAAAAAACTAAAAAACACGCTTCCATTGAAAACCAAACTAAAAAGTACAAAATAATGGAAAAAAGCGTGGGGTGCCTGATATCAATATAAAAATACCTTAAAAAGCACCCCACGCTTTTTTTCCATTATTTTGTACTTTTTAGTTTGGTTTTTTTCAACTATGTTGGGGTCGGTTTCCAGTCTAACCGGATGCAGCTGGATACCTGGATAGTATTTTACATGGAGCGACTGCCTATCTGATCTCCACAACCCAGTGTCTGGGTTACACGATACTCCTCGATTGAATATACAGACTATTTAAGTTGATATTTAATTTGCTATGTTTAGACCTGCTGTCTTGTATGGGTCAGAAAGTTGCGCAACAAAAGTGATGAATGAAAGGCAATTGCATACAGCGTAGATAAGAATGCTAAGACGGATGTAGGGGTGTTACACGTATCGATAGGATAAGAAATGAGTACATAAGAGGAAGTCTGAAAGTGGCACCGCTAACTGAAAAGTTGTGTGGCAATTGGTTGTCATAGTATAGGCATGTGATACGGAGGAATGAGGAAAATGTCGTGAGAAAAGTACTGAGTATGAATGTCGATGGCTATAAGAGTAGAGGGAGATCAAAGAAATGATGGATGGACAGTGTGAGTAACAATATAGCTAGAAAAGGGGTGAATACCGAGATGACGACTAATAGAGAAGTACGGAAGAAAAATACATGTTGCACGACCTTACTAATTTCCATGACTCTACCAATGCCATTCACCGACATAATTCTGGTGTACCTGCACGTGCACCTGTTTCCGTGTGCAGTAGGACGTAAAGAATAATACCATCCCATTTCGTCCCGTGGGTGTCGTAAGATGCGACTAAGGGACTTACTAGGGAATGGGCAGCAGCGTTCTCTATGCATTGCCTAGACTTATGCACGACCATACTGCAATCGCCAACCCGCTTGTCAAGCGTGGCGGTTATGTCAAATCCTCCCAAATTGGGGGAGGCCTATGTCCAGCGGTGATAAATGATAATTGATTTTATTTCTGTAACTAGGTTTGTAAAAACACTTTTACAAGTCAATAATATTTTTTTGAGCTAGATGAGATCGGCGTTTCCTATCTGACTACTCTGAGAAGAAAGACAAAAAGAAACAAACTCAGAGGTCACAGTCTCTTTTAAAGTCCAGACATAATCTTGGTCATATTATGTAAATACCATGTAGATAGATATCTGAAATGGTCTTTAGAGGAAAGAACTATACAGATTGAGTGGATCTGTCCAGTCAGTGCACGCTTTTGTCACTAATCGTGCAGTTTAACTCAGAACTTGAGAACGTCTATCGGCTGAAATGATGATGATGATGACGTACCTGCAGGCCGGCGTCACAGGCGGCGCGTGCGGCGGCCACGAAGTACGCGCGCGCCATGCGACACTCCAGCGCGCCGCTTAACGCGACCAGCGCGCGCTCCGCCTCGCCCGTCCCCGCACCCAGCGCGCCCAGAGCTGGCTGCAGACCTGCCAAGACATAACACCACGCCTTGTAAGAAAGAGCTTCTCTCAAAGATTAGGTTTCCACTTATACTCCGTGACATTTTAGTCGTCTTACAAACATTATCCAGTCAATGTATCCGACATAATATACCTCTAGGCATGATAAAAAATTGTTTCTACCATTAATTAAGATAATAGGTACTAAGAAAAATAAATAATGCATTAGAACTATGAAACATCCTGTTAATAATGTTTACGTATCATACGGTCTACCCGTACCGTACCTGTTCTCTAGAACATACCTCCCCAGTGCACGAGTAGGCTAGATTATTCCATCTCCATTTTCCATGAGACATATTTTGTCAAATGTCATTCGTCATCAAAATGAATAATATTTTTATTTTTTAGTTATTAAAATGATTTTTTTTTTCTTTTGGATGTGTAGTAGTCATTGGTTACATGAAGTGGGCTGCCGTTGTAAGACAATTAAAATGTCACGGTGTATATGTCACCACAATTATAACACAATTTACAATGTACATCCGTGTGATTACAATGTATCATGCGAGATTATTATCTGTCGAAAGATTGTGAACTGCAAAAACCATTTACAATCTAACGCATTATTTTTCGTTAGATTACAATCTCTTGAAGTGAAAACGTCAAATTGTGAATTGGCATTCGACGAAACGCGTCTCGCGCGCTTATTGGGTGAACGTCATATGCTCCGCGCCGCCATATTTGTTTGTTGTAATGTAACATTATGAACATCGTTAGATTATAGTTTAGGTTAGTACTGAGAACCACCGCGCGCGAGACGAGCGAGCGAAGCGAGCGGTGCCACGGTAGCGGTCAGTAAGCGCTACTTCAATAATACCAATTTATAATCCCACTATAGTAGTTTTGTAACTCTATGGCAAATTCATCCTGATTAACAATAAGTGGTATTTCTGATTGTTATTAATGGACAAAGTCATATCCCACATTGTGAATATCATCAATTGAGATCACATAGGTTCACACGCATAAAAATATTAAAACACGTAAAATGTATGTAACTTAGGCTACTTTTGATGACTAACACTAACTTATTTATCATTTAAACTGCACTTTTTTGGTTAATCAAAGATTCATTTTACTTCCACAACAATAAATAAAAATAAAAATACTTTTTATTCATAAGTTCACATATAAATTACATAGAAGTGACATCAGTACAGAGTTACATATTAAA
Organism: Aporophyla nigra; assembly: GCA_947507805.1. Lineage (NCBI taxonomy): Eukaryota > Metazoa > Arthropoda > Insecta > Lepidoptera > Noctuidae > Aporophyla > Aporophyla nigra. The sequence continues at coordinate 22,371,380 of OX382297.1, read as the reverse complement.
ATTATTAAGCAAATATTAAACTATGCCTAAAATAAATCTAGTGTAGGTATAACTTATATAATATATTGGATAAAGGCCTAATGAAAAACAATAGCGACCTGCCTGATGTAGGTTTATTCAAACCTGTGTTTCAGGCCTTCACGTAACAACGCTGAGTGTTTTATTGGACTATTAAATTAATGTACATAGAGCTAGCATTGATACATAATAATTATATTATTAAATAAAAATTGCCTTAACATTAATAAACTTATTGCATGATTTCTAGCAATTTTTCAGTGTCTGAGTAATTTAATGTCGCTAAGTATTCACTTAACATTTCACTACATTTTTTACAATTTACACTATATATACTTAGAGACTTATTGATTTTATTATATAAGAACGGACCTAAAAAACCATAAAATTTATTTGTAAAAGTATGTCTAGTTTGAGGCTTTATGCAAACTAAGTCTTTTCTTCTCTTATGTATAGGTATGGGGGTATAAGGGAGATTGCTATGCTGGTGTAATACTATCTTTAATATAAATAGTTGACGCACAGTTAAAACCTTACATGCCGTATAAAGCTCGTATGTGGGAAATCTAAATGGGCGAAAGGTGGCTACCTTAAGGATAGCTCTCTGCGCACGTTCTAATGGTAGTAGGATTGTTTTTGCAGCCCCTCCCCATGAAGTTATGCAATATGTAAGAATGGATTGACACAAAGCTAAATAGACCTGTTTAATTAATTTGTAGTCCGTTATATATCGTAAATTCTTAAAAATGTATATTAATTTACGCATTCGAGTGCATAATAAATCACTGTGTTTACGGAAGTTCAGATTTGTGTCAATCGTCACACCAAGATATTTCATATGATCGGCTTTTGCTAAAGTAGGACAATTACATGCATTGTCAGCGTACTTGCCGCACTTATGCGCATAAATGTTTATGTTAGTAGTTGGCAGGTTAGTATTTCTCATAGTGAATAAAATGTGTTTAGTTTTTTCTGCATTTAGTGTTAGGAGATTTTCATGTAGCCAATTAGACACTATATTAAAACCGTTCTGGGCTTGTTTATACACCTCCTCTCGAGACTTGTCTGAAAACAATAGAGCTGTGTCATCTGCATAAGACATTATGACACCATTTTGGAGTGTTAAGCTGCACAGGTCATTAATATATACTAGGAATAAAGTAGGACCCAATATACTACCTTGTGGTATTCCGTAATTACTATTTCGAAGCTCAGAACTGACGTACTGACCAATTTTTACACATTGTTCGCGGTCTCTTAAATAATCAGAAAGCAGTGTAAGCGTTGTTCCTCTTATTCCGAGTCTTTCAAGCTTGCCCAATAATAAAGGACAGGAAATTGTGTCAAAGGCCTTGGCGAGGTCTAGGAAGATCCCAATGGAGTGCATGCCCTGATCCAAATTAGTTGTTATATAATCCGTCATTTGATGTACTGCTTGATTAGTTGATTTTTTGGGCCTAAAGCCAAATTGTCTATCCGAAAGCAATTTGTTATCCTCTAGATATTTCATTAATCTAATATTAATGATTTTCTCTAAGATCTTGGAGAGCCCTGTTAAAACTGAAATGGGTCTGTAGTTGTTAACACATTTTTTGTCACCAGATTTATATACAGGAGTAACCACTGCTTTTTTAAGCGACTTAGGGAATACACCATTAGTTAAGCATAACTGAAAAATATGAGTTAGCGGCGGAGCAAGGAGGTATTTGAAATGTTTAAGTATGTTGTTTGATATGTCGTCCCACCCAACCGCGCAAACGTCCTTTAATCCAGAAATGATTGTTAATACTTCATCGACATCCGTATCTAGTAAGACAAAAGATTTGAGTCTGGGGAAAGATTTAGGTTGGTTTTGAGAGAAAGAACCTCTAGATTGTATGGTCTTTTCTGCTAAGGTTTTGCCTACGTTAGAGAAATAGTAATTAACTATATTTGTTGATTCTATTGGGTTGTTCTCTATAGTCAATAAGTCAAGTGGAGGTTCAAGTTGTTTTGATCTAAATGTATTTGTTTTTATAAATTTCCAAATAAGTTTACTATTTTTGCCTGCTTTCTGCAGTTCTTTTCTGTCATATTCATTTTTTATTTTTTTCAGAAGGTTGTTGCAGAAGTTTCTATATCTTTTATAAGTAATGGAAAGAATTTCATTTTCAGGCTCAAGTTTGTACTTTATGTGAAGTTTGTCTCTATGCCTAATACATCGAACAAGTCCGGGTGTAATCCAAGGTTTAATGCACTTGTACTTCCTTGGCGTTATTTTGGCGACTGTATGCTTTATTATTGCAGAGTGAAGTGAATTTATAAAATAATTAATAGCAAAGTTTGCATCGGTGGAATTATAAACTGGGTCAAAATTAATATTACGTATGTCTCTTTCGAGGTGTGTCATGTTGACATTGGTATAGCTGCGTAAACAATTTTTTCTTGGTAAAGAAACTTGTAATATTAGTAAAACTGCTTGGTGATCAGTAAGCGAAGAGTTAGTAACAAATGTTTTGGCTGGTTTATTTGTTTTTATAATGAAATGATCTAAGCATGAACCACTTTGATGCGTGGGGTGGTAATGAGCTGGCAAGAGTCCGTGGAATGAGCAGATATTAACATAGTTATGTGTATGAATGTCCATTTTCCCGGAAGCAATGTTGATATTAATGTCCCCCATTAGAATTATGTGTTTAAAAGTTGTAAGACTTTGTAACTGTACGTTTAGTGAATCTAAGAAATTTGCGACATTTTGAGAAGGTGGTCTGTATATAGCCATAACTGCCGTATCTGTATTAATTTTAATGAGTAGGCAATTACAATTTTGTAGCAAAGGTTCTTCTACAGTTGTACTTAAATTATTGTTGACAAATACAACTAAACCATCATTCTGGTTGATGTTTCTGTTGGTTTTATGCGAAACATATCCGTCTAAAGATGGTAAAACAGTGGTTTGGTTTGACAACCAACATTCTGTTAGGACGATAATGTCGCAACTTATACCCAGGTTCTGTAGCAATATTTCAAAACCATTTATATTTCGATTTATGCTGCGAATATTTTGTGTGAGAAAGGTCAGCGGTTTCTCTCCCAAGGGAAAGTGGTGCTTACACTCATCAATATTACAATTTATAACTTCAGACACAGAAAATTGATCTAGGTCCTTAAGTAATTGATCAGTCATGATAAATAAACACCTAATAAATATAAACAAACAAAAACTACTACTAGTGTGCTTAAAGGATAGGTTAATAGGTAGCGCTCTTAGGCGCCTTCATAATCTATGGAATGGATATAGCTGTCCTCGGCATATTTCCGTGCAGGACAATTTACATCACCAGTTTTATGATCACTTTTCCTATTAAAACGTTTGCACGTCGCACAGTTTGGTGGACTGGACTTTGTGCAGCATTCCTTAAAAGTGTGGCCAGTCTCTCCGCAGTGATTACACGTCGGGTTAGTGTCACGGCAGAACTTGGCCGCGTGTCTAAACTGCTGGCAGTTGAAACACCGAGTAACGATCGTGAAATCTCGGACTGGGCATGACGTCCAATTGATGAATATTCGTCCTTGATTGACTAGGATCTTCCTGATGCTAGCTGGCACTTCTAGAATAAAATTGCAATTAGGGAGGTCTTTTTTCCCAGATTTATGGCTCAATTTTATTTGTTCTTCAAACGACTCACGAGTTGTATTGGTCAACTTATCTGAGAGGTTTTGCTCGTAGATGCAATCCAAAACCTCCTTATCAGTCAGGGCTACCGGGACTCCAATAACAGTGATTCTTGGGCGCCGCTTTGATGGTTCTTCAATCTTAAGGCCCGAAGAGACGAGTTTTTCTAAGCTTCTGAGCTTTTGAATGTCCTCTTTGGAGTCGGTACTGATAAGAACACCTCCATTTTTTACTTTCTTAAGGCCACGGACATGTAGTTTAAGTTCCCCGGGCGAAATAATTTTCTGTACGAGAGACTTGGTATCGTCACTAGATTTGGTTGTGTCGCTGGGATATATGGCAACTGAGCTTAAATTTGCTGGGCGCACAAAATTATCCGAGCCTTTTTTGACCATATTAGCGTACGAAGCGGGTTCTGTCGGCTTTGAGATGCCTTCAACTACCTCTTTGAACTGTAGGAGAGAGTTCGCGATGTTCTGTTGTTGCTGTAAGTGCTGAACGGAACTATGGGCTTGAATCGTTTTTTGCTTTAAGGCTTGATATAGGACAGCCATCTGAGATGCGCCATGTGAGACACTACGGCAAAGATTGGCTACACGTACCTTTTGGTCTGCGTTCATTTTTCCCTCAGCAACTAAACTGCATACTTCATTTAGGATTTTTTCTATGGACCCCATCCATTTCTGTACCTCCGGCGTAGAAATAACTTCGGCTGGTAGCTCATGTTCCAAGGGAGGTTGTGGCTTTGGGTCTACAGGCTGGAAATCTTGAGTTGGTGTCGGCGGAGGACTTCGCGTCACTATCTGGCTACGGCCAAACGGGCTAGATCCAGTGTTAGACATATCTAACACAGAAACACTATATATCTTTAAAAATACTTTAGCTCATTCTTACACAACGCAAGTAACCTCGTAATGCTCACTCGTGACACACTTATATCACTGACGACGCAATTATTTCTAACAAATATATTTATAATTAATTAATAGTATCATAATAAGCTAAGCAAGATACGTCCGCGCGGTAAGAAGGCGCGATCTCAAAATCCACACACAATGTCATATAACTAATTCTAAGGGTTTGAGTTATTTTCAACACGAAATCAATTTACAATCACCAAAACACTGTTTGTTTACATTCGACAACAAACGAATTGACAAATGACGTTCAACCAATCAGCGCGCGAGGTGCGTTTCGTCGCATGCAATTTCACAATTTGACGGTTTCACTTCGAGAAATTGTAATCTTACGAAAAATAATACGTTAAATTGTAGGCAATATCTTACGGTTCACAATCTTTCGACAGATATAATCTCGCTAGATATTGTAATCTAACGGTGTTTACAATTTGACGGTGACATATATAAAAAAATAAATCGTATTACAACGATTTATCACCTACCTATCACCTTAGGTAGGTGGTAGGTAGGTGGTAGATAGGTGATAGCCAAAGGCTTGTAATGTACGAGTGCTCTAGTGGATTGGCTCCTTAACCTAGATTATAAACCAACTGAAGAATTACTAACTCATCCGAAATAGTTCATCCAGTTAGTTTCACAACTTTTTCTACTCAAAAAATAAAGTACCGATTGAAGACCTTTCAAAACTCACTCATTAGAAAACCAGCAACAGACAACATCTGTTTACCATGAAAACTAAAATGGTTTTTTCGGCGCAGCCGACAGGCACGCACTGATGTTGTTAAAACATCTCTATTATTTTTTTATTTCACAAATTATTGCCAAAAAAAAATTATTCTTTCTTTCTTTCTTACCCGGATCATTGAACAGTTGAGGCGCTCCGCGAGACAGCACCGCTAAGGCTTGCCGCACCGCCACCACGGCTCGCTGCGCGTTCCGCAGCTCGGCCGTCAGCACGTTCTCACGAGACACCTTGCACGATAGGTAGTAGTGCACCATCTGACAAAGTTCGATAAAAATGTTTTGAAAATTTAAGAAAAAACAGACAATGAAAAGTATTTTTAAAATACCAGTGTTCTGTGGGATTTCAAAAATAAAAACGTTTGCAAGATGTTTTATTCGAAGATGAAAACCGAGACCAAAAATAATGTTTGAGAGGATTAAATGTAGGTGATAACAAAAGAATGGTGTTGTATTTGTAAGTTTGAGTGGTTGAGCACAGGAGTTAAATACCGCCGAACATGATATGACGAGCAGTGAGTGCACGTAAATGTAGTTACGTTGGTCTGTTTTAAAAGTACCAGGTGAAAATTTAAACCAACTCCCGATATGTAGTTCCACTTACAAATTGGATACTTTGTTTGATTATTTGGATACTTGAACCAGAAATTCTGAGTTTAATTACTTTTCTTGAGGGACACTTAACGCCTATAGGCGGGATAACAATAACATTTCTACTTTGTCTCGTGCAGAGCTCGTCAACAGATTAAGGTGAATGCCTAGATAGCCCTCGCCATACATTTTTCAGGTGTGGAAATCTCGGTAAATAAACAGTTTCTGCAGAATAAAAGCAACTGTAATGAGACTTTATAATGTATTATGTTCGCGTATAGCCCAAATTTTATAAAAAAAACAGTATTTCTAGGAGAATTAGACCGAATAAAAAACGAAAAATCTTTACATGTGTGAGTGACCTGAATCGCGCCATCTGACAGAAATTTATAGAACCACTGAGAAAGTTGGTTGCTGTTGTGTTACGAGTTTACGATTAGTAAACATTCATAATAGATGGCGCTGTTTGATATTCGAACATTTTATCTTTTAAATTCGATAATGCGACGTTGCCATTCTAGAGGCAGCGCGCGCACACCGCGTTGTTGCCATACCGTCAATGCGTGATTACTTGAGTCTTGAAAACTTGCGAATCGTTTCCAGAATATTGTGTTTCTAGCAAGTTAGCGCCGGGCGCGCGGGTTTGCCCGCGGAGTTAACATTTTATGATTGATAAAATGTTTTTTATTATGGAATGAGAAAGAATGCTTTACATAAAGTGAAAAAAATATCTCTGCGATCTGCCCTTGGTTCACACAGATACAATACTAATGTAATTATTGTATTATCTAGTTTAAATATGTAGTAAGTAGTTACTAGTACACGACTTTCCAGATTTAAAAATCTTTTTAATGTATGTAAGTAGGTACTGATAACATTCTGATACGCTTAGGTACTAATCCATTGGTTTGGGTTGAATAAAATCAGAGAATAGAATTTGATGTATAAGTAAGTTATAACTAAATCAGGCGATCAGCGAAGCTACCTACACAATGGTGAAACGTAGGTACTACGTACATCTATTGATTGAATCATATTTATTCTTCTATTCTTTTATAATTCATGTGAAACCAGCAAGATTAGTGAATACACAGACAAACCACTTTGATTTTTCATAATTGCTTATTTTACTAGTATTATTAGCACACACAAAATGCGTCAAGCAGGGTTGCCAACTTTATTTTTTAGAAGATCGTACCATACATTTTAAAAGATCGTACTTTGCTAAGAATTCAAAAATAAAAATAGTACGCATTGAAATTTCAATAAAATAAATGGTAAACAAATGTGGTGGGTGTTACTATAACTTCAACGCAAAATTTAACATTTTGGTATAATATTTAAGAATCTGGACACCAATTTAGCAACTAAACTTTACGACGAGGTTTTTTTATTAAAGAAAAGGGGCTCGGAAGAGACTTTGTCATGAAATCCACACGAAACAATAAACACCAGTATCATTAGAACTTAAAACGAGATATTTACCATGTTTATTATTACTTAAAAAAAACTGTGCTACCTACTACTGAGAACCATTCAAATGAGTGCCATCCGTGAAACAGTTTTCATCAGGGCTTGTTAACGTTACCAAATTCACACTATAAGTATCGTTAAGTAACGTTATTTTCATAAAGTTAATATTTTAACGGTAAAACGGGTAACGATACTTTGGTATCGAATCTATAAAATAACGTTACCAATTAACGTTACTAGTATCGATACTTTTACATACATACATACATAGAATCACGCCTTTTTCCCATGGGGGTAGGCAGAAACCACGGAACGCCACCTGCTACGATCTCTACACACTTCTTTTGCCTCGTTTAGGTTCATAAAATTGGTCATACACACACGCCGGTTGCGAGTACTACGCACCTGACCTTTCTGAAGAATATCACTAATAAGGTCCCTATATGTCCTCCTAGGGCGTCCCCTCCCGGTGTTTCCACTCACATCTGCCTTGTAAATACCTTTTGTGAGCCGACCTTCATTCATCCTCTCAACATGACCAAACCATCTAAGCATACTTTTTTCAATTTTTGTCACTACATCTTCTTTTACACCACACCGTTCTCTTATCACATCGTTACCTAATGCGTTGTTGTCAACCTGCGCAACCTAAGCGGCACGCCATGGGCGGCGGCGCTCTACGGCAACATCGCCAATCAAACGGTGCAAATGCAACTTCAATAATGTAGACGAAAGAAAGAGATGAAAGAAAATAAATAAAAAATTAACGGTACTCAGTTACCGGTAAAACGTATGCCAAGTATCGTTACCAAGCATTACGTGACCTCTACTAATAACGTTATCTTCGTCCGATGAAAGTAACGATACCAAATTTTTAACGTTATTCAAAGCCCTGGTTTTTATTCAAAAGTGAAGCGTTTTTGTGTTTTATTGACGGTAAGTGTTATTTTTATGTGCAATGAATGATTTTCAAGGTGATATAGAGTATTATTATAATGGTAATTAATTACCCTTAAAACTTTACAAAAGTGTAAGATTTAGAAGATGAAATACAAAATCAAACGTTAGCAACACTCGTTGATTGTCGTCACATGACATACTACAACTACAAATTTCAGATATTCTCTCTGAAAACAACAGCTTGATGGTGGTGTTATTTCTGTTTCTTGAAACATTTCATAAATAAGATACATTTGCTGTTGTTTGTAATTATTCTTTTTGATTTCAGATTGAATTGCAACTGAACTGCCTAAGATGAACCCGACTAATAAACTTGCATAAATGTATACGACATGTGTATTCAGGACCGCGAAAATCACGGAAAAAAGTGCAAGCTGTATTGAAAAGACATCATGGAAGTTCTTTTAGTGATCTATAGTGAGTAAATTAGATTCCCATAAGATTTCGAATCAGATTTACGTGAGTGGAGGTTATTTGATACTCGTTGGTTCGTGTTGTAGTCTTCGTTTACAGCCATTTTTCCTTGCAGCCGAAAGCAAGCGAAGGAACAACAAGCATGCAAGCATGGCGTAACAAGAAACAGAAGGTAGTGGAAGAAACCGCGGTTTGCCCTGTTGTATTTAGGTACCTACAGACCTATCAATATTTTTCTGTCTCTCAACACTGTTTTTTTAACATATCTTTTATTTCAGTCCACATTCAACTCAAGATCGTCATCAGCTGTCCAACCTTTCGACAGCTTAAGATACGCCCTAAACCTATTCGCGTGGTATACCAGAAATTCGATACGAAGCCATAGCCTGCAGCTCTAGCTTCAATACAGTTGAATCTGTTACAGAGCAAGTAGAGACTGTTGATTTTGATTGGCCACAACCCGATTCAGAGACTGAAGCTTATCAACTAACTGTGGAAAGAACATCAAGTGACAACTTATCAGGTTTGGTAGGGTACCGTATTGTTGACTTGAAGAAGGTCATATGGTCACAACTTTGATTCTTCATCTGGAATGGTAAGTCCCAACTTGATACCATATTTTTGTGTTCATTACATTAGTACGCTTTTGCTTGTTTGTTGTGATGAAGTTTATGTTTGACAATACCAAAGTACAACATATTTTACACAATGTTCAGTGTAACAAATATCATTATTTCTTGGTATGTATGTATAAAAATAATGTATTTCTTGGATTGTTTCTTTTTAACAGCTATTATTATTTTGATTCTAGGTCCAGGGTCAATTGCGAATTACCAAAATGAATAAATGTTACTTCATTTGCTTTATATCTGTCACCCAACCATTGACTGTCATAGAAGTTAACCGGGATGAGGAAGTTATCAACGCTATGATGCCGAAGTTGGTAACATTTTTTAAAACGTGTACTGCCAGAAATTATATTGAGAAGAGTTGAGAAAAATGCTAAATGTCTAGACATCAAGGAATTAAAAGGTATAAAAATATAAGTCTTACTCATTTCCTAACTTATTCCGCAGGTCTCTGAGGTGTGGGTTCAGTAAGAATAGTCTAACAAAACTGTGTAAATTCATTTGTTGCAGCGAAAACTGCGTCTTCCAGCATTTGATTCAGATCGCACGGAAATTATATAAATGGAAGTAAAAAGTGACAAGCAGAAGACTGATACGGCGCGGCGGCGGCGGCGACTGCAAAAAGTAGCGCGTAGAAAAGAAGATATTTTATTATAATATTTATAAGTATCTTTGTATGGTGGTACGAGTCGATGGTTCGAATCCAAGCCGGCACTTTGCTGAGTGTAAATTATTTCATCACCACAGTTCAGAGGAGGCCTGAGTCTCAGCAGTGGGAACATTATAGAATAATTAATAAGCTATTTTTGCACGTAGCGATGTATAGTTTGTGTTATTTTGTTAGTTCATAAGATTTTTCTGTGTAGATAAGTTTCACTCATGTATTTAGGTACCAGCCTAACAATTCAATTGTAAAAGAATATTTATTGCAGTTCAAAATTGTATCATAAGTAGGTATTCTTGAAACATTAATAAATGTTATGGTTAGCTAGCAACCCCTTTGTGTTGTTATGTAAGATACATGTGCCGTTATATATAGTTACGTATGATGTTATTTATATTGTAATCTACATACATAATTCTTTCTAATACTAAATTAAAAATCATAATTGTAAATATCAAAATATTTAAAAAAGTATGTTATCTTTGTATGGTGGTATGACTCGATGGTTTGAATCCAAACGGAAACTATCTAAGTAAATGTAGTGAGAGTAAATAAAACATTATTTTTATGAAAATATTAACCCCTTTTTACTAAATAAATATTATTAATTTATAGTAGGGTACAATAAAAAGCTTTACAATGTAATAAATAGTCTTTTATTTATTTAGTACACGTCACTATTTACACTTCCATTCCTTCTTCTGCCTTACATTTCTTCCCGTGGGTGTCGTAAAAGGCGACTAAGGGATTTACTAGAGAATGGGCAGCAGCGTTCTCTATGCATTTTACCATCACACTGCGATCGCCAACCCGCTTGCCAAGCGTGGTGATTATGGCAAAGCCCCCCAAATAGGGGGAGGCCTATATCCAGCAGTGGACGTCTTGCGGCTGAGATGATGACTATTTACACATTACAATTTAGGTTCAGTCACATTACTACAACTTATAGGGACAGTGTACCTATATTAATTTCATTTTAAACTGTTTGAATAAAACGACATCTAGTGGTGTCGAAAGTTACTACTATTTACTTTGCATGTGTGTGTAAAGAGTAAAGTCAAGCGGCTAAATCTTTAGAATGTACAAATCTTTGTATGAGACCAGTTAACAAGCACAGTGACTATCTAAAAAAATCAAGTTAATGCCCTAGGTTTCGCATATAATAAAGTTATCTATTAAAGATTTCTAAGTTAGGCGTAAAAATTGAAAATGTTCCAAATTGTGGATCTAGCGCCATCTAGCGACAAAATGGCATCTGAGATAATCATCCATCCACCTTAAAAACGTTTTACATTTGACACTTATAGTTAATTTTATAACCTCAATTTTCGTCCGTATTTTTTAAATAACAATTTAAAAATGTTATTCAAACAACAATAATTGTTGGAAACAGTCGTCGTTTTAGCCGTAAGACGTCCACTGCTGGACTTAGGCCTCCCCCAATTTGGGGGGCTTTACCATAATCGCCACGCTTGGCAGGCGGGTTGGCGATCGCAGTATGGTGGTAAAATGCATAGAGAACGCTGCTGCCCATTCTCTAGTAAGTTGTAAGTTGGAAACAGTGGTTAGATATTAAGTTTAAACCAACTAATTCCCGTTAGAGCGTGATCATCATCAGCCTACAGCAGTCCACTGCTGGACATAGGCCTCCCCAATTGCACGCCATTCAGCTCGATTTTCGGCAACTCTCATCCAGCTGCTACCAGCCACCCTGCGAAGATCGTCGCTCCACCTAGCCTGAGGGCGTCCTACCTTACGTTTGCCGATTCGTGGTCTCCACTCAAGAACACGTCTACCCCAACGGTCATTGGTTCGACGGCTAATGTGGCCGGCCCATTGGCACTTCAGCTTGTTAATCCTATGAGCTATGTCGACAACATTGGTTCTCTGCCGGATAACCTCATTCCGGATTCTGTCCCTAAGAGATACTCCAAGCATAGCTCGTTCCATAGCTCGCTGAGTGACTTTAAATTTGTGGACCAGCCGTACCGTGAGTGTTCACGTTTCGGCTCCGTAGGTCATAACAGGTAGGACGCACTGGTTGAAGACTTTCGTCTTTAGGCTCTGGGGAATACGCGACGAAAAGACTCGACGAAGCTTCCCAAATGCTGCCCCCCAGCCCAGCTGAATTCTCCTGTTAGCCTCTTCTCAAGGTTGTTCTTACCAAACTGCAGAGTTTGTCCGAGGTAAACGTATTCTCGAACAACCTTGAGGGCACCGCGATTGACCGCAATCGGTTCCGGAGTTGCGTGATCGTTGAACATAACCTGTCCATAATCGCCACGCTGGGCATGCGGGTTGGCGATCGCAGATCACAGCTTCTTGCGCTGGTGACGCTGCTGCACATCACTAGTCTGTGCCATTTAGCTGTGAAGTTTTTATAGAAGTGGTTATCCCGCAACTTATCGGTCGTCAGAGCCTCGTTCGTTATTCAGCAGGGTGCACTACGTGCAGGTGAGGTTGACTTGGGGCACTTAGATGGTAAGTGTGCCCCCTTACACGTTAGAGCGTGATTACGTAAGAATTTAACCTGAACAGAGTTTGTTTACATGTCCATCAGCTGTTTCCAGAACACTGTACTTACGTCGATAGGCCGCCAGCAGCGCGCCCGCCAGCCAGCACACCACCAGCGCGCCCAGCGCACCCACCTGCACCACACTATACTTACGTCGATGGGCAGGTTGTGCGGCGCGTGCAGCGCCAGCGCGGCGGCGGGCTCCTGGCAGGCGTCGGCCGCCGCCACGGCGCCCGCCGCCAGCAGCGCGCCCGCCAGCCAGCACACCACCAGCGCGCCCAGCGCACCCACCTGCACCACACTATACTTACGTCGATGGGCAGGTTGTGCGGCGCGTGCAGCGCCAGCGCGGCGGCGGGCTCCTGGCAGGCGTCGGCCGCCGCCACGGCGCCCGCCGCCAGCAGCGCGCCCGCCAGCCAGCACACCACCAGCGCGCCCAGCGCACCCACCTGCACCACACTATACTTACGTCGATGGGCAGGTTGTGCGGCGCGTGCAGCGCCAGCGCGGCGGCGGGCTCCTGGCAGGCGTCGGCCGCCGCCACGGCGCCCGCCGCCAGCAGCGCGCCCGCCAGCCAGCACACCACCAGCGCGCCCAGCGCACCCACCTGCACCACACTATACTTACGTCGATGGGCAGGTTGTGCGGCGCGTGCAGCGCCAGCGCGGCGGCGGGCTCCTGGCAGGCGTCGGCCGCCGCCACGGCGCCCGCCGCCAGCAGCGCGCCCGCCAGCCAGCACACCACCAGCGCGCCCAGCGCACCCACCTGCACCACACTATACTTACGTCGATGGGCAGGTTGTGCGGCGCGTGCAGCGCCAGCGCGGCGGCGGGCTCCTGGCAGGCGTCGGCCGCCGCCACGGCGCCCGCCGCCAGCAGCGCGCCCGCCAGCCAGCACACCACCAGCGCGCCCAGCGCACCCACCTGCACCACACTATACTTACGTCGATGGGCAGGTTGTGCGGCGCGTGCAGCGCCAGCGCGGCGGCGGGCTCCTGGCAGGCGTCGGCCGCCGCCACGGCGCCCGCCGCCAGCAGCGCGCCCGCCAGCCAGCACACCACCAGCGCGCCCAGCGCACCCACCTGCACCACACACGCTTTACCATATACACACTATAACATAATGACTTCCCTTCTTTCCAAAAAACAGAGGGAGTGATGGGATTCATGCTTTTAAAAAGTGTTGAAGCCAATAATGAGGTCGAAATGAAAATCCAAGATGGCGAAGGCGAAAATTTTCTAAATTTTCATCATGGGTGTCATTTTCATGGTTTTCGAGGATGCTGAAACCGACAGTGATATCAAAATGAAAATCAAAGTTGGAGGCTGCTAAATTCTTTCAATATTTTCATCGTGATTGTCGTTTTCGAAATAAGGTTTGAGTATTTTAAAGATAAGAAATAGTCGTACGTTACATTACATTCGGAGTTGAAGAAAAACCGTAAGAAACTTCATTCCCCACGAGGTTTGCCTTGACCCCATACTTAAGATATGTTGCCACAATAACGTTGTCCTTTCATTTCAACATCTGTACGGCATTATCTGTAAGCATTATAAATGTATAATGTCATACTTACACAGAGCAATAGAAGCGCGCGTCGCGAGCGTCGTGCGGCAGCCGCTAGCAGCGCCACGCACACGGCGCCGCCGCAGCACCAGCCCGCCATGCCGCCCGCCCAGCGCGCCGCCTCCCACACCCACGCGCGCTGCAACCGAGGGACCGACACGTTGTTGTATTCATACCAAAGGGCCATAAATAATGGGACATTGTAAGCAAAACTAGGTGCTCAGGTGGCGCCACCAGCAAAAGCAGTAAAGAGAACGTCAAATGGATCATAGATTTCAAAAAGCAAACGCCCAAAAAATTTATTAATTTAATTGATTTTATAAATGGTGCAATTTTTCTATTCAAACTTTATTAGTTTGACCTAGTTTCACAGTGAAACTATGAGAACGGATGAGTCCAGTATTTTGGAACTTTCGCTCCGTTTTTAATATAAACTTCAATGCCAACTTCACAGGAACAGAATTTAAACATGAAATATATTTCACAACATACTGAAGACCAAAGGAAAATATACAAACTTCAAATTACAATATCGCTACTCATATTTCGTTGACCTTTTGACCAATTTTATCATGGACGATCATTAACACTCCCTTAACATCGTCTTAAAATGCCAATATTGGTATCAGACGAAAGTCCGTCACTTTTACAAAACCTCCTTTAGAACAGAAGCTACTAACCTTCATGAAAGCATCAAGATTCAGCGCAGCCAGCGGCCGTCGTAGATTGTCAGCGGCTGAAGCAGCAGCGCTTGCGTTATTCCGCAGCGCTGACAGCGCTCGCAGTAGATTGCCCAGCGCCGTCTGATTGGCTACGGGCGCGTCCAGCGCATCCGCTAATCGCGCCAATGGGGCGCGCGCTCGGGAGCCCATCGCTTCTTCTAGGATGCTCGACTGAAAGTGAAAAGAAATCATCATTGACCCATTGCTCTTATTCCAAGTTTTTCTCCATAAATTACAATAGTCACTCTTTTTACACGCTTTATATTAGCTTCACTTGTATGTTTGTATGTTTGTATATTTGTATGTTTGTATATTTGTATGTTTGTATATTTGTATGTTTGTTTGTAACCGACTCCTTATAGTGCGATTTTGACCCACTTTAAACGACCAGATTTCAATCAAACTTTGCACACCTGTCAAGGACTGATGACAATGCAATAATTTCATAAATTTATGCCATTATCCTTGCCAGGGTTACCAGGACAGCAAAGAAAACTGTCACAAACTACGTTGACATACGTCTCAAAATTCGAAATACCCTAAAAAATAGAAAATAAATAATAGTTAAAAAAAAACTAAAAAACACGCTTCCATGGAAAACCAAACTAAAAAGTACAAAATAATGGAAAAAAAGCGTGGGGTGCCTGATATCAATAAAAAATACCTTAAAAGCACCCCACGCTTTTTTTCCATTATTTTGTACTTTTTAGTTTGGTTTTCCATGGAAGCGTGTTTTTTAGTTTTTTTTTAACTATTATTTTTTATTCCTATCATCTTTCACACAAACCGTGTAAAGTTTCAGAGACGTTGCGTCAACTGAACGAAATCAGAGAAGCTATTTCACTTGTATGTTTGTTTGTAACCGACTCCTTATAGCACGATTTTGACCCACTTTAAACGACCAGATTTCATTCAAACTTTGCACACCTGTCAAGGACCAATGACAATGCAATAATTTCATAAATTTGTGACATTATCCTTTCCAAGGTTACCAGGACAGCAAAAAAACTGTCTTCGAAAACTACGCTGACATACGTCACAAACTAATTTGTGCCATTATCCTTGCCAGGGTTAACAGGACAGCAAAAAAAACTACGCTGATATACGTTACAAACTACGCTGACATACGTCACAAACTACGCTGACATACGTCTCAAAATTCGAAACACCCTAAAAAATAGAAAATAAATAATAGTTTAAAAAAACTAAAAAACACGATTCCATTGAAAACCAAACTAAAAAGTACAAAATAATGGAAATAAAGCGTGTAAAAAAGCGTGGGGTGACTGATATCAATAAAAAATACCTTAAAAAGCACCCCACGCTTTTTTTCCATTATTTTGTACTTTTTAGTTTGGTTTTCAATGGAAGCGTGTTTTTTAGTTTTTTTTAAACTATTATTTTTATTCCTATCATCTTTCACACAAACCATATAACAGTTTCAAAGACGCTGCGTCAACTGACCGAAATCAGAGAAGACATTTATTTTTCGGACAATACTAGGTTTACTTGCAGCCAAATAACCAGAAATCAGAGCTAAATGAATAAAAACAAAAAGAATTGTCTGTTTGTGATATGAAAATAACAGTTTTTTACTATGAAACTAACTATAATTAATCCTGGAAACACTTACCTGGTTCTTTACAGTGTTGACGAGTGCGGCTAGCTGGTTGCCGGCCTGGATGCTCTGCAGCATGGCGTTGTGCAGGTCATCGTTCCCGAAGAGGCCCACGCCGATAGCACCGCAGCATAGTACTGATAGGATCATCAGCGTTATCTGTGGAAGAAAATTAAGCATCTGAGTCAAAAACTAAGTCCAACATCTTTAAGGTGGACGAAAGAATAATTGAATTCGCGAGCTATCTTACTGACAATCAGCATCTTTTCGAGCGTCAAAAGCAACAATAATAGACTGCCACAAAGTTAACCTTTTCAAAAATCCTAGTATTTTAGCTGGGTAGACGAAGTGGTGCAACTTACTCGCCAACAACACGTCTCGGGAGTTTTTGATTGCACTAGGCACAAATCTAGACAGTGGGCTACTTCTGAGAAATTCCAGATAGAAAAAACCCAATAACACTGCCTGATCTAGGACTCGAACCCAGGACAGTAAAGAAAGATTGGTCTTCCAGCTGCTTTTCATTGAAACAGCAGATTATTTTATTGTCTCGTAACTGACGAAAAATTTCTTCGGTATGTTTGGAATCTAGTGCTGAATTCGTGGTGAGAGAGCACGTCGATATCCGTGCTACCTTGTATAACATCCATGCTTCATTGCTCTATCTTCAAAAAATTGTGTAAGTTAACTGTACGGAACACGCCTTTGTGCTTTGATAATCACTAATTCCCTTTGATCTCAAAATAATCACACAAAAAGACCAAACACTTCTAATAAACTTGGCCCTAATAAGATCTTCAAAAAATATTTACGCCATCTCATACAAGAGATCAAAGCCATCCACAGTTCGGTGCCCTATTAATTCCAATCATTGGTAAGTAACGGTTTTTAATAATTAAGAACATAAACAAAACATCTGATCGTTTGAACACTTGCCTGCAACACGTGTTTAAGTTCTCTGTGAGAATTATTTTGATTGTGTTTGCAGGGTACCTATTTATAGAGTGGCGATACCCTCGGGGCGAACATGATGAGTTTATCATTCCTTGTCCGGAATATAGCTCAGAGATGAGTTAATATTGAGACAGGCAGACTTTGGGCCTGTTGGGTGTAAATGCCATTATGATAAGTTGTAAACAAAAACTTTATTTGGTAGATCTAGGTATAACAACACAATCTAAGACAGAAGTTGCTTCGGAAAAAATTAGGACTTCTATAGACAAGATCGCATTTTATAATGCCACAAAGGTTCATTAAAAACGTTTTTCACAAAAATAACTTTAATTTTGGAAGTCCGTATTTTTGGATCGGTATTATAGACGTTTGCCACTGACTTCTGAAATTAAACTAATTTCTCATTTCGTAGTGTTGTCTTTTTTGTAAAAACGTTTTTGATTTTTCACTTTTAGATATAGTACCGTATTCCGTGTGGTGCAGGACATAAAGTACAGCACCATCCCACCATCCAACCATTTGTCACAAGTTTTCTTGCAGAAGCAAAAAGTTGGAAAATCCTTGAATTGGTCAACGATCAACAAACTATAAACGCTAGAATCAGATTTATTTCATTCAAAATACATGAAGAATAGCTTTAATTAACTGTTCACGTATTCTGAAGGACATTTGTGATGGTTTCAGGGAGCAATGAATAATAGATTCAACTACGAAAAGGTTTCGTCAGTCATTGAAGTACCTATCACATGACGAAGGCTGTTCAACAAAAACATAATTATGTAAATAATAAAGAAATATCTTAGGACAACCAACACAACGTTATTTGATCCCAAACTAGGTAGAGCCTGTACTATGGTAACCAGATAACTGATAAATATACTTATATTTTTCTAAATAGAATACATACATATTATAGATAAATTACACCCAGACACAGAACAAATAATTGAGCTCATCACACAAAGATTTGTCCTGGGTGGGAATCGAACCCACGACCTCCGTCTTAGCAGTCAGGGTCATTAACCACTAGACTATCAGGCCAAAAGTGTGGAATGTAAGTATCTGTTATGAACAAAACTCAAGAGTGCATAAGTAGTCAGCCTATATGTTTCCACTGCTGGGACACAGGCCTCCTCTGTGTGAGAGGGGGTGGGCCGTAATCCAACACGCAGGCCTAGTGCGGGGTTGTGGAGGTCACGTATCTTTAAATTTTTTGTTGCAGTACATGCCGGTTTCCTCACGATTAGCTGGTATCCTACTCTACAGTGCGAACGTTCGCACTAAAGTAAAAATATCGCGGCAATATTATTGCGCACACAAGATCTTTGCATTGCCAGCGGTGAGAATTGAAAATCGAACAATGTGTTTTTTGACTCGCTAGATTACACTAAGTAGGATTCTCAATGCTCGGTTCAACACGGAGAGTTGAAAATCCAGTGCGCGATAAAATCTTGCCGCGATATTTCTACGTCTGCGCGAACGTGGTCTAATAATCGCTCTACTTGAAACTCTGTTCTACGCTAGGCTAGCTACTGGTCAAAGTGTTACTAGACATAAACACGGTCGACGGTCGTAATAAAATCGTGACGTGATTTTTTTGTATACTAGGTTTTCAACTCTAGGTGTTGAACCGAGCACTGAGAATCCAACAGAATGCATCTCAGCACGTCGAAAATCGAACAGTGTGGTTTATTGTTTAATTTTCAAATCTCGGCGTTAAGTAGAGCGTTGAAGAGACCGGTGTGCGAAAAAATTCGTGTGCTTACGACCGACGCGGACGTGCGGTCGACTGTCCTCAATGGATGTAAAAAGCTGAATGGATGAATCACTACACGGAGGAATGAACAGTGGCTAACTTTACCTACAGGAAACAAGGATAGATCACACATAAAAAATCCAACGTGGACTTACGGCCGACGCGGACGAGCGATCGACTGTCCTCAATGGAGGTAAAAAGCTGAATGGATGAATCACTACACGGAGGAATGAACAGTTCCTAACTTTACCTACAGTAAACAAGGATGCATCACACATAAAAAATCCAACGTGGACTTACTGCCGACGCGGACGAGCGATCGACTGTCCCTAATGGAAGTAAAACGCTGAATGGATGACTCACTTAACGTAGGAATCAACAAATGCTAACTTAACCTACAGTAAACAACGATGGTTCACAAATGAGTCTGTCTTAATGAACACCGACACAGTATATCATGAATGGAGGGAACTTACCATGTGCCTGCTAATTAATACAACACTAATTATGCAATCTACTAATGGACTCCAGATTCCTACAATAGGACGCTTGGAACAAGCTAGAACGGTGAAAGTTCTCCGTAAGTACTTTGCGAAGTAAATAAGTCTTACTTAGTAACAAGATTTAGCCGTCACAAGTTTTTGATGTCACTTTTGCATAAAATTTCGTCAACTAAGTGAAGTTTCGTAAATGTTTTCGGAAAGTAATAACAACCGCACGTCGCGATCCATCAGGTTAAGCTACGCTTGCTGCGGTTGGTCCGTGGATGGTCGACTATCTTTTATCTTTATTTGTAGATCTCTGACGGTTGTTACGGGTCGTTAGAAGACTGAAAGTCAGGTAACCAGACTTACCAAGGGGTTTCGTATAACATAGTTACTGGATGCTGGAGGTCAGATAAGCAGTAGCTCCATGTAAATTACTGGTATTGCATCCTGTGAGACTGGAAGCCGACTCCAACATACTTATGGAAAAGCTAAACAGATTGATGGAGCCCGTCCAGGGAAGCCACCACAAAATCTATTTATTACACCAACCAGCGTTGCTGTTTCAATCAACAACTTTTATTTTAAAGAGTCATTGGTTATCTATACTTATATCTAATATATAAAATTCTCGTGTCACAGTTTTCGTTGCCATACTCCTCCAAAACGGCTTGACCGATTTTGATGAAATTTTTTGTGCTTATCCGGTATCTATGAGAATCGGCCAACATCTATTTTTCATCCCTCTAAATGTTAGGGGTAGTCCACCCCTAATTTTTTTTTTTTTGAATTTTTTTTAAACTTTTATTTTATTATGATTGAGCATTGAAAAATACATATAAGTAACTCTAAATTTTCACTCTTTTTCACCCGGCAAAACAACGTTTGCTGGGTCAGCTAGTATACTTATAATATTATTAAGCTGAAGAGTTTGTTTGTTTGGTTGAACGCGCTAATCTCAGGAACTACTAGTCGGATTTGAAAAATTATTTTGAGTTTGGTAGCCTATTTATCGAGGAAGGCTATAGGTTATATAAAATTACGCTACAACCAAGAGGAGCGGAGCAGTAATGAAAAATGTTGCAAAAACGGGGAAAATCGCATGGGTAGGCGATTCGACGCGACGGGAAGGCTCGGGGAACAAGAAATTTAACGCGGACGAAGTCGCGGGCAGAAGCTAGTAATATTATAAAGCTGAAGAGTTTGTTTGTTTGTATGTTTGTTTGTTTGTTTGATTGATTGAACGCGCTAATCTCAGGAACTACAGGTCGAAATTGAAAAAATATTTTGTGTTTGGTAGCCCATTTATTGAGGAAGGCTATAGGCTATATAACATCACGCTACAGTCAAAAGGAGCGGAGCAGCAAACGAAAAATGGACGAAAACTGTCAGCCCAAGTAACACATTTGACGACAAATAGCTTGCATATAGTATTTTTTTGGAAACTTTAGTAATAAAATCCACCGTGATTAAGTTCTATAAAGGTGGTTAGAACCTATAAGCAACCTGTATGTTACCAAAGGGAGAAAAATTGCAACTTATTTATAGATGCAAAAGCGATGCAGAATAGTTCGAATTGTTATCCTGAGTGGCACTTGGAACTCACGGTGCAAATTGCGCGCCGTGAATGAATGATTGAACGAAAAAGCGATACCCTCATTCGTTGAGTGACAAATGAGATCTTAACAAGTTCTTATTTTCGGTGGAGATAAACAAAAAGATGGTTGTTTGTGCTTTTTGTTGTGACAGCAAATTTATTGGATTATTCATCTGTTTGGTGAGTATTAAAAAAATATGTGTGTAACATGGGATAACCATCATGGAGCCCATGCAAATGGTTTTTTATCGTGAAACCATGGTATATTTAAGTACTGAGTAAATTTTGATACGCCTTAGATCTAATCAAGAATTATCAAAAAATATGCACTGATCAAATAAATAAGATAATACTTTATAAAAATATGGTTGTTAAAAACCTAATTATTATAGTTTCACAAAAAGTATAATGTCAAACTACATCAAAAGAGTTGTCAAAACTCATTTTATTGTATGTTATTGTAATAAAATACCATTCAACAAGATACTTTTCAAGAACACCATTTTTAAACATGGCGATTTAAAATAGACCTTGCAGTTCATATTTCCACTCGTTTGTTGCCTTATTGGAGCTTCTAGGTCCTAAATTCACTCATTAGTACCTAGTAGTGATTATTTTTACTTTACAGGTCTTGTTGTCTTTGCGTTGAATTGGGGATCCTCACGACGAGGTTTTTAAGAACCTTCTTTTGGAATCGATCTATGCGTTACAGTGGCATATTAGAGTATATTAGACCTTACAAAGGCAATTACACTAGGTTCCAAATGAGCTGCAATAATAACTCTTGAGCCACTACAGGTGATAAATAACTTATATATACTACTTATTTAGTAGTAAATGTGCCAAATAAAGAAAAATTACCACCTATTAGGGCATGGTTCTTTAGGGGAGATTTTAAGATGTGATATGCTTCTTTGAGTTCTAAAAGAGTAAAAATTGAAACCTGTATGCTTCTATAAGTAATAAATTCGGCTTAATGCTACCATAAGTTATAAAGCAGGAACAAAAATCACTCAAAAGCAAGTGTTAGTGATAACAGCTACTCATATGCAAATTCGAGTGCTGTTTGCATCTGTAAGTAATACCATACACTCTTGCATCACTTATATGCTACCTACAGTTGCAAAATAAGTTCCAAAATTCACTAACGTGCTACTTGGGACGCAATTCGATGCGACGGAAAGGGGAGCGAAAATTTGACGCGGACGAAGTCGCGGGCAGAAGCTAGTTCATCATAATATCCCTAGGTTTTTTCCAACTATGTTTGGTCAGTCTTCCAGTCAAACCGGATGCAGTTGAATACCAGTATTTTACTTGGAGCGATTGGTATAGTCATAGGATATTATTATTAAGCTAAATTACAGGCCCGTTTTAGCGTTGTCTCTGGCGAGTCGGATACGATATTTGGAATTGTCCAAAGGCAACTTACCCATCAGTTCGGCCAGCGCGCGGAAAGTATGCCCAAAAACATGGAATTAAAGAATAGGAACTTTTCCAATGTACGGTTCTCACCTTCAAAGCGGTGATGCTTCTCGGCGGCCGTTGCTTTCTGTCGCAGCATCTTGTTAGCAGGTATATGAGCAGGACGGTCAGCGTCAGGATCAGCCACGCGCCTGGTATCGAGCCTAGGATGCCCAAGCTCTGAAAATAGAATAAATTATGTTAAACAGGCTTTTCAACGTAGTTACTGTAACGGTTGTCTGCAAAAGTCGGCCATATGTAGTGCTGGCTGCTAATAAAATATCTTCTGTTGCATTCGAACAATCGAACAAATTTAGAAATGGAATACCCGAAAACCGTAGACGTCAGAAAACACGTTATTGTGAACAGAGGGGTAGTTGCGTAATACACTATCAGTAGGAATCGTTTTCATTTTGACAGTTCTACAACATTCATGGCGTTGTTTTGCTAAGCAGAAAATTTTTCAAACACAAAAAATGGATGAGTAATAATTTTCAAAATTATTCCAGATTCTGATTAATAGTGTGTTACGCAATTAGGGTGCTGGATGCACTAAGATAGCCCGCGGAAACTCAAATTTTCTAGCGTTTTTCGCAAATTGTTGGGTCAGTATCAGGCGGTATGTTGAACATAATATGGCTTTACAGAGTTATAATCATGAATACCATCAATATAACCCTCTAAGTTGATTTAATCCCATTGAATGACTCTTTCGTGATATAGTCAGAATTTTTTATGTCGCGATTCCTTCTTAAGGCGAGGTTGCAGTACTTTTAATTTTTTTTAAACCTCTGTAAATCTAGCAAAATGACTAATTTCCGTAAAAAAAATATATTTAGGTAAATTGAACATTATTACATTTTAAGCGCTGTGTGAAGATAGAAACGTGAATTAAAACAATTGGCTTGATAAAAAATAATCATAAAGTTGACACTAAATCGCCATTTAAAACGTGTACCTTGAAGAGATTCCATCATTAAACTATGTAAAACTCATACCAAAAGATAGGTTTTATTGTTTTTTAGGGCATGCTGAGAAAATATTTTATAATTTCCTTATCATTTCGTGTCTCCACGAAACAATTATACACAAAATCTAGCAGCTCAAGCGCTCGCAACGACCGGCCAGTGTTCGCCGAAACGTCTTCAACTACAAGAGGGCCTTAACGACTAAGTATCTTTTAATTTACTCTGCTGCTTCTTCTTCTTAGCGTGTCGATAGCAATCTTTATAGTGCTAGCCCAGAATTTGGCGACGAGCTTAGCATTTTCAGTAGCATTCTTCATCTCTTGTGGCGTGCAAACAACAGGACATACTGGACAAGATATCAAGTGCCTCATCGTTTGTGGGACAGCACCACATTAACACTCCAGGGCTGAGTCGTCTATGAATCTCCACCTGTACAGGTTTTCTTTACTCCGGTCTACCTGAGTCCGGAGTCTATTTAAAGACTTCCATGAAAGCCAAGGCAACATTGCTGCTGTTAGGGTGCAAACCCCTCACAATACCTGCCTTTTGCTTACAACTAAAACTTTCAAGAATTTACGCAATATTATAATAATTAGATGTATTTGCTTAGTAGTTCACTCTATCTAAACTTAAACAGTCGTGCCAAGTGTAGTAAACTTCAATAATGAAGCTGCTTACCGCCCCACTCCTGAGGGCACAAACAAACCTTAATGAAGTGTCATGTTTTGTTGGCAAACGATTCGTACTGAGCAAGTATACGGTTCCGGGACATGATTTGTAGAGCTTGTGGAGTGGAATAGGGATGTGATGCTGCTCTTCAATATAGATTGTGATCTGCTGCCGTTGTGAGACTGTTATGAACGTGGTGCACGCCATTGGTACTAAGTGGACTGAGTATTCTATAAACCTAGCCTATTTTGTTGGATTGTGGGTCCTTTCTCTACTATAGGGTCTACATTTGCAACCAGCACAGAATTTTGCGTATTGCGTACTCATCATTTCAGCCCTAAGATGTCCAATGCTGAACATAAACCCAAAGGTTCGCTATAATCGCCACGCCTAGCAGACGGGTTGGCGATCGCAATATGATGGTAAAATGCATAGAGAACGCTGCTGCCCATTCTCTAGTAAGTCCGTTAGTCGCCTTCTACGACACCCTCGGGAAGAAATTGGATGGTGGTATTCTTTACGTTCGGCAACACTCGGAACGATAAGGGTATTTCGTATTAATTAATAGTAATTTTGTTTCAAATAGAACTAAATGTGTGTTGGTTGATAGCAATAGGCTGACCCCTATAACATGGGACTTAACACTTTCGGCGGCAAGCAAAATCTCCAGAATAACACTTTTTTTGTTATATTTTTTTATTGATGTGGTTTTATGTATTCTATTATATTATGCAGCTTCAAAATTCTCTTCTTTTTTTCAGGTTTTTCAGAGTGTGTATCAAAAATGATACACTGGCCCACTAAATATTTTTGTGTGTATCATATCTCCATGGCCATGTCTATCATTTTTGATACACATTGTATAAACAAGTGTGTGCAAAAATGATACACGGGCGCCGAAGGTGTTAAATGATCTGCCGAAATGTGGAAGTAGTATAGGATACTACACCTTTACTCAATCCTTCGCGAAAACAAGGCGTGATGTTATATGAATTGATGTAACTTTCATATTCAGAACTGTAAAGCGGGCTTCACATGACTGTCTAAATGGCAATCCGACTAAGCCGCAGGTGAAATCGCAAGTTCCAAAATAGGGTAAATTTCGACTTTTGTCGTTCGGCCGGCGGCAGGTCGCATAAGGTGGGTCACTATAGGCGACCGCGAACATGCTCAGGCGCAGCGGTAGCCCGCCGCATGAAAGTAGAAATTTTAATACAAAATGAACTGATCACCTGCGATTTTTATCGACCTGCGTAAATGGCGGGGCGATTTGGTAAGGGACCAGCCGCCAACACTCGGCGTTGAACCGAACATTGAGAATCAAACAGAATGCAGTGCGACTGGGTCTCAGCGGATCGAAAAAAGACGATGAACGATTTTCAACCCTCGCCTCGGCGCTAAAAAGTGCAGGAAAAAATCTGCCGCGGTTTTATTGCGTCCGACCCACATACATGTAACCTAGATATACACGAGATTTTTGACAGAGAAACCCCTTACCTCTAGATAAACAGGTGAGTTGGGCGCGAAGGTGTCGTTCACGCGGTGTAACGTCACGTTGATGTGCGGCAGGGCGTGCAGCAGCCGCGAGAGACGCGGCGGCGAGTACTCGTCCGAGACGCCCGGCGCGCCCATCGCGACCTTTCACGATCACACCTGCAGATCAAATGAGATGGCATGAGCTAATGCTGACATATAAAACAAAGAAAAACAAAAGAAACATTGTTTATTCTACGCAGATAATACGCACGTTCTGAAAATTAAAATAGATACGAAAAAAATGCACACGTCTCTCTTGTAATAGCCAAAACCCCGTACTCAAGTAAAAAAAAAGTTATAGATCGATAGATAGTTATAGAGACAGTTGAAAGAAAGAAAGAAAGAAAAATGTGTTTATTGGCATTATATCATTAACATAAAACTTAAAACTCTAAAAAAAGCAGAAAACGGAACAATGATAATAATGCCAAAAGGGCCTCAGCTCAGCATAATGTCAGATGACAACACAAGGTGTGCCACCTGACGCTGATTTTCAGCTGCAACCCACGAGTGCCATACGCAAGAGTAATAAATAAATAGAGTGTGTCCGTAATAATAAATGAAGAAAGTCAAAAATCAAACAAGTTGTTGTGGTGTACATGTGTGTGAAAAATATCAAATTAAATCTGATTGAAATTAAAATTTAAACAGAAATGTCAGTTGGTAGATAAGTGACACTGGCCAACATCGTTTTCATCCGAAAAATGCTACGGGCAACCTATTGTTCAGTGGTGTTCGACCGAAAGATACTAGGCATAGCTAAGTAGACTGCTGGGCAAAAATGGGCATACGCCTGTCAGACCTGTCAGACCTTCCTAGCGTTGTGCCTTCCGCGTCTATCGGGGTCCCGTAACCTATGCAAGGACTTCAATCTACCTAGGGTTTGTCGAAGTTCAGTACCTACATTGCAATTTTTTTTTTTTTCAAAAACCAATAATATACGCCTTATTGTATGCTTTGCTAATCATGAGAAAACAATGAAGTCTTTAAAAAAAAAATAGTCTTAAAAAAACAGATTTCAGGCTTCCTCTCAGTATGAGAGAGTGGGCCATCATCTTCCAGGTTCGTTTATTTCGACAGACCCCAGGTGGCTACCATTCGTTCGAAAGAGATACCTTGGCCCTGGCATAGGGGCAACTCAAGGAAAACGGGTGGGTTTTAGTCAGTAAAAGTCTGACACGCCCTTACGGGAGAAGTCATTGGATGATATCCCACCCACAGAAATAGGTATTCGGAGCGATGCAAAAAGCGTACCCAAGTCCGTAGCATGACAATTACTGCGCTGACCTAATTAAAGAGACATAATTAACCTTATTATGTCCAGTCTATTCGGGTTCACACGAGGACGAAAATCAATGAAACTTTAATTCAAACACGAACCAACATGGCTAATTGTGAACTAAATTTAACCCTTCCTCGCAAATGTGGACCATCTGGAGTGAACGCTCACACGAACGACGGACAAACTTCAACTCAGTATGACTCATTGAATAAATAACAATAATATTAACACATGCTATTTCAAAACAGCGTGGTAATTGCGTAACAAACTAACAATGTCAATGCCTTTCAATTTGAAAATTACACAATATTCATTCGTTATGTATATTGTTGAGCAGACAAATTTTTAGAACATATGAAGCAACTAGCTTTGGCTCGCGTGGAGATAGGAAAATCCCGCGGGAACGTAGTACCGAGACAAAAAAGTATCCTATGTGTTAATCGAAGTCATAAACTATCTGTATGCCAAATTTAATCAAAATCCGTTCAGTCGTTTTTACGTGAAACAGTAATAAACATCCATCCATCCTCACAAACTTTTACATTTATAATATTCATAACAATTCGATTTTCAAGTATCGCCGCTAAACAGTGGTTTGAAAAGCGAATAAATCCCGCGGCAATTTTAATACGTCCATGTGAATATCAACTTTGGGTGCAGGTTTTTAGGTCCTTTATCTTTGGCACTAGGTTAAACAAACATGACCGTCTTCCTGAACACATTACGGCATACTTACGCATTGATAAGGACAAGTGATATTAAGTTTTAGAGTGTGTTTATCGTTGCAAGTGGGAACAAGTAGGTGCACCTACAGTACTTCAATTTAATCGGCCTGATACTACTTATACTAATAGTATTATTACTAATAGTATAATCAGCGAAATGGTGTAGATACACATCATCATCATCATCATCATCATCATCATCATCATCATCTACCTAGTCTTTTCCCAACTACTTTGGGATCAGCTTCTGGTCACACTGGAAGCAGCTGAATTACATGAACGTCCTGCCTATCTGACCTCCACAACCCACCTATTGGGTAACACGATACCCCTTAGTAAGACTATTTGTCTGACTTTCGGGCTTCTGACGACGACTGTCAAAGATCCACAAACGACAGCCGGGACTAACTGCTTAACGTGCTTTGCGACGCACAGGTGGACTTGGTTTGAATCGTTGAATATGAAGAAAGATGCCTAGATACCCTGGGTCAGGGGTCGGGTCCGCGGCAAGCGTAGCTAAACCTGATCGATAAACCCATGCACGGACCAACTGCAATACAGGAAAAAAAATTGATGAGCAGATACCTGTATTGTTATAGTAAGTATAGGTATACGTTTTTAAGAGCTCTTACGCACGAGCGCCATGTTGCCACCGCAAAGGTATTTCTGCTGCTGCTGTCGAAACGTGTCGGCGGCAGCCGTCGACACGACGTCACAACACGACTTTTAAGGTAATTGCTAACGGTAAAGAAATGGTTCTTATTAAGGAATTCACCATAATTTCCCAGTAAGACCAAACGACGGCTAAACGGATTATTATGAAATTTGGCACATGGGTAGACCATAAGATACTTTCTTTTTACTTTATCACGATATTCCCACGGGATCCAGACATATGCTGGTGAAACCGCGGGCCGCAACTATATACGGTATACTCTAACCCACGAAATGCTCTTATCGTGGAGTTCAGAAAATCCGATTAAAAAATGCCAGCAATGATATTAAGAGGTTTTTATCTCGTGTTTACTCGCTCCTTAAAGGGAAACGCTTTAACCTTTTGAGAAGAGAATTCTTTGTTAATCTTTAGCACGTCGTAGCCGTCACGTTCTTGAGACGAGAGGACTTAATGCACTTAATAGAACAACAGGAATGCAACTAGTTAGAGAGCACTTTAAATTAAGCATGGCAGACGCAGATCTTGGAATACATATACGTCGAGACGTTTTAAAGTGGTTTTCTTACTTCTAAAAAAAACTCAGCCTAACAGACTTGAGATATGTTCTAAAGAGCTACGGTGGCCATAGCACAGGCACCTGGAGGAACACGGGTGGAAGACGTCATTTGATGATTTCCCACCCAGAAAAATAAATAAAAAAGAAGCCTTAAAGACTTACAGTTCAAGTTCAAAGAACCTTATAAACTTACAGACATTCAAAACCGAACACTGTCTTATAAAGCACTTCAGCTAAGGCGCAGTAAAACAAACAATAATATCTCGGAAGCATATGTATACCTATATAACGAAACGAAATACCTTCACAAGACAGAGTTTTCCAGACAAAGTTTTGATATGTGTGCAAACTTTTCTGACAGGAACTATACGCCTCGTTCCAAAGGATTATAAGTTCTATAGTTTAACAGCAATGGTTGATCGTTGCTTGGGTAAGGGGAAGTCTGAAATTGATGTCGTCCTGTCTTCCCAAAGTCTCCCGCTTGGAACGGATATACCTACCTACATACATAGATACTTATACTTGGTACTTACCGCAACTATCTATCAGGATCTCTGCTTATGACGCCATGGTGGGCCGGACTGATGGTACTTCACTTTCACCGAGAGGACATCTGTAACAAACAATGGGGTACGATTAATTTATGCGGTGATGCTGGATAGTGTAAGATACTATGGCCAGAATGATTCCCCTATTGGAGGTATGTGTGAATGATAGATAACAGCGAAATTGGATTTTGATCCAAGAATGACAGAACGTGTGATAGTGTAGTTATCAAATAAGAAAACATAATTCATCATCATCATCATTACAGCCAAAAGATGTCCACAGCTGGACATAAGCCTCCCACAATTTGGGGGAGTTTGCCATAATTGCCAGTCATGGCAGGCGGGTTGGCGATCACAGTATGGTGGTAAAATGCATAGAGAACGCTGCTGCCCATTCTCTAGTAAGTCCCTTAGTCGCCTCGCCTCTAACGACACCCATGGGAAAAATAGGATGATGCTATTCTTTATTTCCAGCACCACACGGCACATACACAGAAAACATAATTATAGAACACAAACAAATTCCAGCATCATAAGAGTCTTTCATAACTATCTTTGCAAGACCGAAAGTGTTCAAAACGCTAGATCTTCAACGCACTACTCTGCGGTGAGTGCTTAATATTCGACGCACTGAAATGGACTCAGTTGGATTCTCAATGTTCAACATGAAGAGTTCAAAATCCGGTCCGCGAAAAAAAATTCCTGCCGCGATTTTATTACGTCCGAGGAAACGTGGGCTTAGTCTACCAATGCCAGCTTTTTGTAGTCAAAACATTCTGTATCATCAATAGGACATGCTGTTTACTGAAAACTAACCCAACACATTAATTGCCCTCGATTCCCCGAAATGGACGGTAGCGAGAAACCACCATACAGTCCTCCTCAAAGCTTCGCCGTGACATTGTAAAACAATCAAAACGACATATGGTAGCAACAATATGTTTGGGTGTACTGTAAACGTTGTCTGGAAATGACGACCTTACGACATACGGGCTGGTTATGAAATAACTTTATTCGAAATGGCAATTAGAACAAGCCTTCAAATAAATTAGCATAGGTTTGTCAGGAAAAGACTTTCATGGCGGGCGCAGTACTGTTAAAAAGCAAGCGTGGACTAGACGAAATATCTATTTAAAATACGCCTCAAGGTTTTTATTGCTCGATCCTAGTACGGAGAATCTCAGGTTCTCACAGTTCCGTCCATACGAGGCCCAAACAAAACCGACCACACGCAGTGTGTGGCTCACCAGTTCCCATTAAATGCGCCAACTACGGCCCGTTGTTCGTACATTGTGTTGTTATCGCTACCATTAAAATTATCTCGAATGCATTCGCTCGCATTTCTCAGATAACTAGACACTGTATAAACTAGGAATAAACGAGTGGTCTAGGATAGTGTTACGAAACCAGACGAGGATTATGACGAGAGATAAACGGTGTGATGATATCTCCAGTTACATAATAATAACCTGCCAAGTTAACGTCTGCGGCGTGGGCTATGAATCAAAACCCGTGCCTTTGTTAGATCAATTCTAGCATCAATTGCAACAAGCGAGAAAAACTGGAAGTAGTAAAACGTCGAATATACTGTCAAACTAGTAAGCAAAGCTAGCCACATTTCTATTAACGACATGGCAACCATCTTCAATCAATTCAATGTGGAAAACTTTTTCTCAACACATCAATAAAGCAAGCTGAACTCTGTGGAACATTAGTCATCATCACCATGTCTGCCAAAAGACGTCCACTGCTGGATATAAGCCTCCCCCAAAGGAGGGGGAGGGTCTGGGCCGCCTGCCAAGCGTGGAGATTATGGCAACGAACCCCGTTGCCATAATCGCCACGCTTGGCAGGCGGGTCGCGATCGCAGTATGGTGGTAAGATGCATACAGAACGCTGTTGCACATTCGGTAGTGTCGCCTTCCACCCAGTTCCACTATTCTTTACACTCGGCAACACAGAGAATAGAACAAAAACTAAGGACCCTATTATTCCATTAGAAAATTAGTGAAGGCATTAAAATCATAATAAAGAGACATTATGAGACGAGCGCTGAGCGGTGTCACGCAACAAATTACAGACAATTGAGTCGAGAACGCGGCGCCATTGAGCTGTTTGTGCACAAGCAGCTTTTAATTATAATCTTATTAGCTACTAGCTTTTGCCCGCGGCTTCGCCTGCGTGGATGTCGGAAATTAATGCAAGAGGACGTACTACCGCGATAAGAATGTGTTATTCTAGGTTATATAGGTAATATAGACTCTGTGTGCTATTTTCGATCCAGATCCATTCAGCCATTTTTGCGTGATTGAGAAACAAACACCCAATCATACATATTTTCACATTTATAATATTATTAGTAGTAGGATTATAACTCATATTACTTAGGATTCATAGTTTATGAGAACATCATGTGTGTTGGTGTTTTTAAAATAAAAGTAATAGTATTCAGAGTAAGAAGACTGTGACATAGGGCTTGGTTTAGTTGAATATAAGTCTTCCTGGTTTTTCTTAACACTCCTATTTTACCTATACAGACACTCAATCATTTACCAGACACCGAACATAATTATAGGAATAGTACTTTTGCCAGTGGCTTGGCCCGTATAGCTGTCGGAAAATATCACCCGGGAACCTACTACCGGGATAAAGTGAAACAAACATCCAAAAATCTAAACATCTAAGCCATTTCGCGGTCTCTTACTTGGAATAATACTATTATACTCCATTTGTTTAGGTAATTAAATAAAGGTAAACAAAAAAACCACGTGACTTAGTTAGCCGACTAAACGTAATATCACTCACTTCACTTGTCATGCTATGTCACAGTTGTACTCTTCAATTTAGCAACATTATTAACGAATTATAACGTTGCTAAATTGAAGAGTACAACTGTGACGTAGCATGACAACTGAATAGACTGGTATTACGTTTAGTTGGATAACCACGGCACGTGGTTTTTTTGTTTACCTTTATTTAATTACCTAAACAAATGGAGTATAGGTTTATTTTGAGTATAATGAACACAAATGATATTCGCAATTACTATGAAGCCAAAGTAATATGAATTACAATCCTACTTATCCTGTACTACCCGGCCCCTGCCAACGCGCTCTGCGCCCACTTTTTAAATCTCTAATATCTTCTAAGATTTTCATTTAAATTACATGCTGTAAAGGGCCATATTGATCTATATTAAATGCACAATGTATTTAAGGTACTTAATTGGATAAGGATTAATGCTGTATTGCTTAAAATCGCTTCGTAAATAAGCCCTTATTTCTCGTAAAAAGTAAAAGATAAAAAATGGTTATTGTGGGTTATCCCTAAGAGATAGACATATACCATTGAGGACATTTTTGTAGGCCTTTTTAAGGTGTACAATACTGTAGTACATTATTTTGATCTATTTCGTAGGATTCAGCCAGGGTTTTTCGAATTTTGAGACGTATGTCAGCGTAGTTTTCGAAGATAGTTATTTTTTTCTAAAATAAAAGTAGCCTAAGTTACTCCTTGTTACATCAGCTATCTGCCAGTAAAAGTCCCGTCAAAATCGGTCCAGCCATTTCAGAGATTAGCGGGAACGAACAGACAGACAGACAGACAAACAAAAATTGTAAAAAATGTTGTTTTGGTATATGTATCGTGTATACATCCATATACACTTAGTAAAAAGTAGTTATCTTAATATTAAAAACAGACACTCCAATTTTATTTATTTGTATAGATGGGAAGATGAGAGCTTGAAAGGTTCGCCTTTTATTGCCGCTAGTTTAGGTCGGAAAATGAAATTTTCTTGGAGGCAGGAATTATCGGTAGACACCGTTACAAAATGGTTGCCAAGACACTACAGAAGGGACGTTGGAAGACTAGCAGCCAGATGGCAGTACGACATGAAGAACTTGTGGAAGATTTTTTTAATGTTTTCATAAATGACATAACTAAATGCTTTAAACACTCCCGTTTTTATTTGTTTGCAGACGATTTAAAGATAATGAAGCCAATTATGAGTAAATTGGATTCCAAAAAGCTACAGAATGACATCGATAGACTGGTAGTCTGATGCAAAGCAAACAGAATGCTTTTAAATACTAGTAAATGTCACTACATCCAGTTCACTCGTAATAAAAAAGTAGTCGAAAACAAATATTACATATTGAAGTAAAGAAACTGAGTGAAATTCGCGACCTGGGAGTTCAACTCGATCAAGCCCTAAAGTTCGATATACACATCCTGAGTGTTGTCTCAAGATCTTTCAAGGTACTGGGATTTGTTTTGCGAAATAGTAAGGAATTTAAAAGACCCGCGACAAAAATTAAGCTCTTCAATACTTTAGTCCGTCCAATCCTAGACTATGGTTCAGTGGTATGGAATCCACATTACGAAGTTTACTCGAAGCGATTAGAGAGTGTCCAAAAGCGGTTCCTTTACCATCTGTGCTACGGAGATCACTTGGCTAAACAACTTACTAGCTACACTGATAGGTTGAAACACTACCACATGAATACACTAACCAGTCGTAGGAAGAAATTGGACTGCGTCATCCTCCACAAACTATTAAATGGAACGATACATTGCAGTGAACTTTTGAGTTCATTAAAGATTAAAATTCCGACTCGGATTCCCAGACCTAACACATATAATTTATCTCTATCTCTATCTTTTATCTATTTATCTCTATCTTCTAAATATAAAAATTGTTTATTAGATTTAATTTAAATATCTCTAGGTGTTAATTTAAGTATTTCAATGTATTTCATATTCTTCTTTTAATAATCTATAAACTGTTACCAAATTTTACCTATAATTAATATTTTAACTTTGTTAGCTTAGTTGTAAACTATTGTGCATGCTGTGGTCTCCTATAAGTGAAGGAGTACACCTACTTAATACCTCATGTTACCCTTTATTTACGTGTCAATGTATTTTGTACATCTTTTGTTGGAGATCCAAAATAAATAAATAAATAAATAAAAATAAAAAAAGACCTGGATGGAACTCGCATTGGTCAGTTAAGGATGACCAAAGAGAGTAACCTTATACTCAACAGTGCGTGGAACAACGATGTCAATGATGTTATTCGTTAGACAGATTTAAGGTTGTTTTCAGCTAATCCCAGACGGAAGTCTAGCATTATTCTTAGCTTATATACATTATTTATGGGCGAACGGGACAACGACGCGCTCATAACTGGTCAGGCACGCGCCCATTATTATTTCGTATTTAAATTCCATGGCGACGTCCAGCGCGCTCCAATGCATCTTTAGTACAAAACTCGCCCGAGAATATGGATCTGGCACGACATGAGAAATACCACAAGTGATGAACAAGTATAACCGAATGCATTTCCTTATATTTATTCATTCGACTGCATCCAGGTGCTAGTTTATGTAGATTTCAACCATGGTCAGTCATAAAGCAATCACATTAGCGGTCAGCTTTTGAAATGGATTGGAGTAAAAAAAAACCCAAACATTCAATAAAACATTTAACTTGATTGCATCATAAAACGGTCACGTTGGCATTCCTGCTGCAAATCACTTAATATCGTAGCCTAGACCGTGTCGAAAGCTAAGAGCTTCTGAGTCATGACTGGTTTCACAACTTGTTGACGTGAAAAGCACCTTTTTTACAGTAACAACTGAACT
Organism: Aporophyla nigra; assembly: GCA_947507805.1. NCBI lineage: Eukaryota > Metazoa > Arthropoda > Insecta > Lepidoptera > Noctuidae > Aporophyla > Aporophyla nigra. Next base: position 22,336,034 of record OX382297.1, on the reverse strand, counting down.
TGGTCCACATTCCCTTGTATGACCGGTGTAATCTCGACAACTAGATGCTCGGCATTCTTCGTCCGCCTTTAGTATTGCGTGTGAGAACTTTAGCTGATTATCCAATTATCGATGTTGATATAATTTGCAATGGAACTGGTTTCTTTTTTGTGCAGGTGGTTGCGAGGTTTGATAGAGCCACTTGTGTTACTTTGATAATGCTTGATTATGAGGTGGACCGACAATTACACACAATCTGGTTAAGGTCGCAGGAATTCTACGATGACTGGATACGTAAGCCACAGGACCGGTCCATGGACCGATGCTTCGAAAAGTCCCATGTCCAGCAGTGGAAGAATGATGGTAGAATGATGGTGGTTAATGTACTAGTTATCGAATTGGAGAAAGTCGGAAATATAAAGAGGTACACTCAAGTTTTATCCGTTTCTAAAAATAGCTAACGCAGTAAAGCCATGCGAATAGTTAGAAGTACTAAAACTAGATCGATAGAAAGCTCTAGTCGCGTGTATGGCCCCATAAACTTTTATTGCAAACATAAGGAGGGACTGCTCACACACTGTTCTGAAGTTCAGAACACTCTGTTATTTATTCATGTATATGTTAATGGGAATATGAGGAAAAGTTTCTGTTATTGTTCAATCCTGGATGAGTTTAGCAGGAATACTTTCATCCGGACGAGCGGATCCGTTCCGAATTGCTGGAACACGGCAAAAACCCACAGTCAACAATAACCATGCTTTGAGGAAAAACTATAACTATTCTCAAGTTTTTATTTCTGCAAACTGTGCAGCTATACTAACTCGTACTCACCTCAGAAAGAAAGTTGCTCATAAAATTGAGTCGCTAGTAAAGAAGTTGTTTTCACGCCAACTACTAAGCCCGAACTTCATTAAAACAGTCATAAAACAAAGAAAACGGAAAACCTGAACGATTTTTTATGACACTATCAGTGTTATCGGGCTTTAGCGTACAAAGCTATTACCGTACGGTTCGTAGCGAATAAAACAATAACTGTGCATTATTATACAATCGATATTGACCTATACTGACTCACGAAGTCACGACAGCGAAATAATAATGTTATCATGACTTGAAACATTGTTGCCAATGCAATATATTGAGTTGGAGAAATTGTGCTTCATTGGGACCACCGATTAAGAGTTTATAGCAGGTATAAACACAATAGACAACAGTAGGTAAGTTAAATGTTGCTGTCATAAAATCTTTAGTACCCCTCAGACATAATAAATAAGTTAAATGAAAGAGTTTCTCAGAACAACTGGCCTTGTTGAAACTATTAAAGCTGTATAGACAATAAGGAAAATGTTACGATAACAATATCTAACGTCTTCAATTCTCACATATATTTATTTGTATAGGGTTTCTTGTATTGAAGACATTTTGTGAAACTTCCTAGGAATTCGATAAATCAAGATAGGGGAAAATTTTAGAGAGCGATCCAAAGTTCCTCACATGGAAAACTGCAAATGGAATATAAAATGATTCCATTCCTTGACGTTTACCTGTGAATTTAAAATATCTGGTTACTTACAACATTCTATCATCAATAGTGGTGACAGATGAGATAAATATGGAGACTAGGGATATGGCTGTAGAGAAATGTGGAACATCAACGAGACTGTCGGAACTAATCAATGCGTTCCAGTTCCAAAATGCGTTGCCGATGCGGCATATATCCGCGTATTGTTCCCAGAAAATCAGAACGAACTGTGAAAATTTGAACATCTGACAATGTTTGGTGTCAAATGAATAGAAAGCCACATTATTTGAACTTTATAGATATGTTCGGCGAAATTAGTGGAGATCGACAGCTTAATGTATACTTTGAATCAAAGAGGTCGTGCATTGTATAAAACGATGACTCACCGAAAGTTGCTTAACTGCCAAAATCAAACGGAAACACAACGTGACATAACTCTTATTGCTATTAAAATAGAGTTTAAATACTGCTTTTTTTGAATAGCTTTTGGTAGTCTGCTAGCCAAAATTAGCCTTAGCAAACGAGTGCAAGTGGTATGAGCGAACCAAATATAGAATAGGATATTGCACCATACATACCGTTACACGATCTCGAATGCCCGCCTTTGTGGAGGGGTATAGGCAACTTGATTCAAAGTTGTTCGAGTTTGGTACATGAGCCGATAGCATGTCATCACCACATACAAGAGTTAACTGCGCAAATCGATATGTTGTGGCCTATTAGATCATGCATTCTAATGTTTCCGCGTGTTTACTATGAATAAGGAATGAACTACATAGATGCGTATATGATACAACAACAATCCGTGCTTTTCATATAAAATAAAAACCAAAAGCACACCTTTAGCTTGAACAGATTTTTACGCACAATAAAACCAGTTCCTTCGGAAATATGGCTGGTAAGGTAAGTCAAAGAGCGTTATGACAGAAATTTGATGCAAAACAAAAGTCAAATCGCCAAAGCCTTGTTAAAACTCTCCAATTATCAAAATACAAAAGGCAAATAAGTTTCGTATCATATTGTAATCCCTATATTAATACTTGGCACCAGTAAAGGACTCGATAACGAGGAAGCCCGGCAACGAAAGTAACATCGTAAGCATTGGTAAATTGGCAATTTCCCGGAGAAAAAAAAATAAAAGTTGACTTCGTTATTCATAACTTCGTAAATCACGATGGCACTGCAAGGTGAGAAGGGCAGGTAGAAGGACGATCAGGTCAACAATCAACACAACTAAAACAAAGGATATAATAGGTCTTCAAAGACAAATTATTCTTTCAAACAAAGGTTCCATTAACCTTCAATTTGAAGCGCGCACCCAATCAATCAGTGTTGGCTATTGTAAGAGATAATTATCACTTTTACAAGCTATTGTCTCTAGAACTTTCTACTTCACTGGACAATGATAGAGTGTGACCGATGGCAGTTGTGTGAGCTTTGTTTTCTTCTAAAGTTCGCTTTTGAAGCCCTTGTGACACCAAAACTACCCGTGGAAGTAAGACCAGATGTTTTATTTTTTTTTCATTATTTTGTTGAAAGTGTTACTTCTATAACTGCAAGGCATTGGGCATTCCTTTGGACAATTCAACAAGATTCGTTGTCAAGCAGACAACTTTTTCAAACATATAAAAGCAACTAATTAGGAATTTCCTTCAGAATGTTTCGGATAGCGAAAAAAATATGTCTGATGCAATTATATAGTAAGCAAGCTCTTTGGTTTTACTCTGTCAAGAATTTGGCATTTAAAAGTGTTGCTGTATCCGCTAGGGTTTCGAAACGTCCCGTTGTTACTTTTAATGCGCCTTTATTCATTCAATCTTATCTAAACCACAAATCACTGTTCAAGCATTCATATTCGAAAGCCAACATTTCTTGTCTGTCTTATGGCACGTCATGAATTTTCGTTTCACATTTTTATCAGTGATCTTTTAAATGTCATAATGATAACATTCATCAGCAGCGTTGGAAATTCTAGCAAACAAAAGCTCCGCAATTTCAATAAAGCTACGTTTGTCATTCACCAGTTGACTTGATTGTGGTTCGGCTTGATTGTGGCCATAAACTGATCGATTACTCGTCGCATCGTAAACATATGGTGAACATTACTGTGCCAACGGCCAAGTACACAAATTGCGATCTACGTAAAACCTGACTAGGACCGGCGCAAAGTTGTGAAGTGACATAGTGCACGAGCTGTCTTATAAAGTGAGAAAATTTACTCCCCAGGCACATTTGGCAACGTGGCCCCAGAGTTGGTAGTGAGCCAACTCTGCCAAATGAAATGCTATCAAAACAGTCGCCTCGTGACGCTTCCCTATGAGTCTATGACGTATCTTAGAAGGTCTCACGGTATTTAAGTTCAGTGTGCTTGGCACGAGCCAAGAATGAAGTAAAGCCAATAGCTTTTTCTTTTTTTTTAATGACATCTCGCAGGTCAACCTATGAGGTTGTCGGCTGCTTAACCGGACTTGTCTGTAGCTACCTAAATAAAATGCCCCTAACCAGGGCTTAAAAAACTTAAAACTAGAGTGAGTACTCACTAAGGGCCGCCCCTGTGGGGTACGGATCTCGGCTTAGGGCATTGCTGGTAGAGGGCAGCAAAGGACGGGCTGGATCAGAATGATTATTATTTAAGGACAAATTTAAAGCTACAGGCTCAGCCGTGTGGGCTGGCTCGAGCAAGGGTCGAGGCGGAAAAGCCAATAGCAGGTACGGTTTTGCTTTTTAAATTATTTATATACTTACAGTGAAATACAGAGGACGCGACGTTTTGTAGTATCTGCCAACCCCCTTGGGAAACAGGTACAACCCTACATCAGTCATATACACCTACATTTTAAAGATTTACAACGAAAACAAATGAGTATACAGCGCAACCTAACAACCACCCCAAAACTTCAACACTTGAAAACAACCATCATTGTTTTATGACAGTATCAAGCACCAATCTGTCATTGTTCCGAACCGCTGTATCTCTTTAAACAAGTTGTCCACTCGAGCCGGGCGTATGTCAGTTTTATGCAACGCAAATGGTTTGGCGACATCAATACACTAGCGGCCACATACAAAGCTATCAGGAGTACGACAGACCACGGGACGCCTATTGTGAGCCCATTGTGGGTATTTGGCTATTGTGATTCTGCACACGTGTTACTAATAATAATGCGTACGTGTGTTCGCCCATGAAACATGATTATTAGATGTCCGTCGAGGTCTGTCTCATGATCATAAATCTTTACAAATTAGCGTACCTACTGGTGGGTAACTAACTTCAAGGATCTTCATTACAATGTTTGTCGTCTGGTACTCTTAGTCCCTTTAACGTTATTCCCAACGTATACGTACTTTTCTGATCACGAATTTATGAGTACTAATGAATCACAATACGAAATTCTCTGATTAGAGAAAAGAGAAAAAGTTTTGATGTACTTGCCAAAAGAGACCAACAACAGTCGAGGTGGACAGACCAAATGTTAAGAGGAAATCAAGACAAGTGGAGTAAAGTTGTGACAGAACGATAACTCAAGAGATGGCAAAAGGAACAGGGGATGACAATACTTTAAAAATGGGAAGATCAATTAAAGCTGACAGCGGGTCCAAATTGGAGAAGAGTTGCTAGAGATAAGATTCAGTGGAAGTTGTTAGAGGAGGCCTTTGCCAAAAGGCACACTGGATTAAGAGACATTTTATAAAATGCAACGCAAACATATTCGGATTTGAAAGGGCTTATTATTATCGTAATAAAGTATTAGCCCTCATTGTCGTAGCTTTCTGCAAAAAACATTAAGACTAGACATATATCTTCACCACTGACTTCACTACCCGCAATAAGCATGGGTTCTGCGTTCACTGAACAGAGTAATTGGCTCGCATAGATCTAAAGCACGGCCGCACCGAATGTAGCATTGGAGTCAAGCTACAGCGTGACATTTCGTAAACAAATTCATACACCACTGTACCTCTGGTGCATGGCACACGAAGTCACGTACTATTGCAGACATAGCCTATAGTAGAACGCTAGATAAAGCTTCATTGGCTAGTACTTGATGTTGATGTACTTTCTTGTACAGGATAACACCATAAATTCTAGTCTAATTTGGGATCAAACTGACACGCGAACATCGTTATATTTGCAGGACGTAGCAGAGATGATTCATTACAGGATTTCCCACAACGGTGGGTGGTTATGTTGCGGTCGATAATGCGTGACGTTAAACACCCACATAAATAAAATTGTGAAACAAAGGATTAACGTGCCTACTTTTAGTAATGTTATTTTTATCAGGCTTGTTGTGGTATGACGCAGATAATGGAGTTAGTCGAACTATTTATGGTAATTAGCTGAAATAGTTGGCTTTTAAATTTAATATACAGCTTAGTACCTAATGCATTTCTGTTCATTCCAAGACAGGTAAAACTAGATTATCCACATCACTACATAGTATAAAACAAAGTCGCTTCCCTATGTCTGTCCCTATGTATGCTTAGATCTTTAAAACTACGTAAGGGTTTTTGATGCGGTTTTTTTAATAGATAGAATTATTCATGAGGAAGGTTTGTACGTATAATACGCGGGCGGAGCCATTGGCAGAAGCCAGTAATTTATATACAGGGTGTTTGGTAGAACGTTGAACATACGAAAATGGTCGATAGGTGGGGTCATCTGCTACTTACTCAGCCCTAATTTATGTGGCCCTGGCCCCCACTTTTTTTTTTTTTTTGGATGGGAAATCATCAAATGACTTCTCCCGCTCTGGGCGGAGCGGGAGGGCGTGTCAGACTTTTACTGACTAAAACCCACCCGTGTTCCTTCAGTTGCCCATGTGCCAGGGTCACGGTATCTCTTTCGAACAATCACGTGACCCCGGCAGATCGCCCTGGCCCCCTGGATATTAAAAAAAAAAAAAAAAAAAAAAAAGGGGGCCAGGGCCACATAAATTAGGGCTGAGTAAGTAGCAGATGACCCCACCTATCGACCATTTTCGTATGTTCAACGTTCTACCAAACACCCTGTATAAAGGAACTGCTGAAACGTTTCCATAGCTACTAAGGAACTAAGGACAAGTCAAATGTACAATTTAACAGAAAATTAAAAGCAATAGACAAACACAGTAACTCATCAACGAATAGCTCATCGTACTAATGTAGCTAATGGATTAACAGAATCGTTGCAGTGGACAGATGACGGACACGCGGTAGATAACATCCATCCGATATCCGGCCGCCATCCGGCTAGTATCCGACGCCGGGCACCGGACGATACAGTGGAACTTTATACAGCGGATGCCAAGTTTGGGCAACTCTATTCTTAGTAGATTAGGTAATAGTGAAATAATAGTTAGTGGCTAAAGTAAATACTGATATTTGGACACACCTAGTTAGACTGTTTCAGAAGAACAATATAAACAGTTAGCTTCTTTATTTAAATAATAATAATAATAATAATAATATTCCACAACTATCACACAACGCCATCTAGTCCCAAGCTAAGCAGAGCTTGTGTTATGGGTACTAGACAACTGATAAACATACTTATATATTTCTAAATACATACATATTATAGATAAATTACACCCAGACACAGAACAAATGATCGTGCTCATCACACAAACATTTGTCCTGGGTGGGAATCGAACCCACGACCTCCGGCATAGCAGTCAGGGTCACTAACCACTAGACCAACAGGCCTGTCAAAACAAATAACTGTCATTAGACATACACACTGGAATTCGATCACCCTGCGCAAACCTATGAGTATCCACCCGGAAATCTAAACGACTATCCTGTTTAACTCAACTAAGCGGACCGTAGAAACATAACGTAGTCCCAACAAACTTTAACAATATGTAGGGTACATAAAACCGTGGGTTGGCGGAGCGTGTGCAAAATTAAACGGACAACACGGCGAATATTCATAGAGGCAAGCCAACGGGACCCGCGTAAAAATTCAAAGTCATTTTTACATCTCGTTTTCCCACGTACAATACTGACATTTAGTATACATACCGCATTACATGAATAATATAATACCGTTCTCTTCAATAGACTTCTTTAGGAGTAAAAGCATTTTAGCATTCATCTTCGGTAGACCCTCCTCTTTTCGCTCTGAACGAGTTTACTTTTTCGCTTGAGCATCGAAACCATCCGCTACGGCGATACATGATTTTATTTCCACGTCTTTCTTGCATCCCTTTCATACGTCTCTGGCTGTATTGCAGATTCAATTGAATTTAACCGAAACTAAATCAATAAGATACTTTTGATCCTTCCTATCCTTGGAAGTTCAAGTGTCTAAATATTTAGCGTTTTTTTTTGGTGAATATTTTCGGGGTTTATTGGATAGTTAATACAATAGTAAGGCCAATCTTCTTGTCCGACGAAGCTTCCAGTACGACTCCGTCGGTAGGGACCCTCTAAGGAAATCGCAACGCACTGTTCTCCAGCAATTTAATTATAAATCAATTGTCTTGTTAGGAGCAGCCAATCCGGTGGGGCCTAAGAGCTCAATTTGTAACTATGTACGCCCAGCAACTGTTCTCTAACCTAGTTGTGTTGACGAGGAAGTTTCCAATCAAATTTTAATGTGTAGTCAAGGCGATCTAATTGAATTACCTGACCAGATTCTGTGTCGCGTCTGGAAAACAAACCGTCTAATTGAAACCAAGTCGTGTGGCAAATACCGCCTTCATAGAGATAATTAGTATACTTCTTCTGAAGGTTTGTAACATCATTCGAGGATTCAGTAAATTGGTAATGTTACACGACACATTTTTTTTGTACTAACTTGATTACTTGGTAATTCTTATCACACTGCCGCTAAGAAGGAACAGCGAAACAATCAACAATACATTTCGCATATAAGACGGTTTATTAACCCTCGAAGTTGAACCGAGCATTGAAAATCAATTCCGACAGAGTACATCTTACCGCATCGAAAAAAACACACTGTTCAATTTTCAATATTCGGCGCTTAGCAGTACGTTGAAGATCCAGTGAGTGAAAATATCCGGCCGCGATCATTTTACGTCCGCGCGAACGTGGACTTCAAATGAGCTTGTAGTAAGCTGTCATTCCATCTGATGCTAGGGATTGATACTATTGAAAATTCTCTTCCCCTAAGTAACACGGTGAAAATTTTACAGAAATGGCATATTATTAGATTTATTTTAGTAGAACCGTCCTGAGTAACATCTGAAATGATAAATTAAGAAAAGAGCAAAATCTAATAATGCAGGTATCTTTCAGAGCTGTTCCAAAACATAATCGACTTAATTTGACGTTAATAACTTGAGTAACGTCTGATGGGAACATCAAAGGGATTAATTTAAGTTCTAAAAGCGATTTCGTTACTTCGACAATTTATTTTATAAATGTTATATAGAGAACAGTTTTAAGAGTCAGATAGACAGGATGTTGAAATATAACTCGTGAACTTGATAAAAAGGGACCAGACGAATTAACATGGCAAGACTGTGATAGGCGTCCTCAATTGTGACACCAACCACCTACATCTGTAGACAACCCTTTTAGTGAACAGATGACCATATGTTTGTTTGGGATTTATTTACGAATGAGTCTTCTATTACTGCTTATTAGTGGTTTGGTCATGTTGAGAGGATGAATGAAGGACGGCGTACAAAAATTTACAAGTTGAGTGGAAACAACGGGAGAGGACGCCCTAGGACATAATATATTATGGTGACCTTATTGGTGAAGTTCTTCAGAAAGGTCGTAGGTGCGTAGTACTCGCAACCGGCGTGTGTGTATGATCAATTGTATGAACCTAAACGAGGCAAAAGAAGTATGTAAGGATCGTAGCAGGTGGCTTTCCGTAGTTTCTGCCTACCCCCATGGGAAAAAGGCGTGAATATATAATAGTATGTATGTAGTCCACATACGCAAATTAAATAGTGTGTTTCTGGGACTCAAAATGCATTCTATGTTGGCTCAAATATAAAATCTCGCCACAATATTTTCCGTCAATGCCATCGTGGTCCAACGCTAAGTTGTTTTTTATAACTTAATCATTCTCTTTCTATTGTCCGCTTAATTAAAAGCCAGTAAACACCAGATCAGAATGTTTATGACACAAAAGTTGGTTGTTTCTTTCATCGAGATCATTATTCTTCAGTACAACGACCCGCTAATTCCGACCGTGAAAAGAAAACTCCGAGGGTCTAATTAAGAAATGCTGCTAATATTTTATAAAGAGCCGCGAAAATTAATGGTTCTCCGCCTTTTAAATGGCTACGCGCATGCGTAGTTATAGTAAAATAATAAAACAGATTTTGAGAAAAAAAGTGGGCACTTAGCTTTGTTAATTCAACTAGAGATTTATGTTTTCACTTTAAGTGGTATGGTAAGACTCATAATTTTCCTTTTAACAAAGATTTTAATACATCAATTATGCAGTACGACCCATCCTTTCAGATTCAATTAAGTCCCATGTTTGGGCGCCATTAATACATTATAAAACTTGGCGCCCAACGTGGGACTAAAAAGCTCAATTTTATTTCAACCACAAAACAGTTAAGTTTGTGTGAATAAGGCTTATCCTTAAAGCAAAATCGCGGGTGCAAGCCGCAAAGTCAATTAATACATATTATTTAGATTATGGTATCGATAAAGTTAATTTAATAATAACATAGGGATCATACTCCACATTGTTTGCATCGTACGGCAGATACGGCAGACAGAAGCAAAAACTATTTTTATTTCTACTACGGCCTATTTAGCCGATACTATGGTCGAACACACGTGGTACTGGTATAGTACCGGTGAATGGAGCACGTGGGGGTAGGGAAGGCGCGGCCGCTCGATACAGCGGAGGCTGCGCGTTGAGCTGCGGCCCGGCATTGCCTCCCCGACGACCACTGTAAACTGACCCACCCTTCCTCGCATGGAGGCAAGAAGACGGATTTTAGGACATGCTTTCACTGAAGTAAAGGTTTTTTTTTATTGTTAAAAGTGAGATGACCTGGACGAGTATCGCGAGGTCTGATTCGAGGTGGCGCGATATTCATAGATATTGGATTGCTAATACAATAGACTAGTCCATTTCACAAGAAAACCTTATCCAATGGAAGGAAATCCTAGACAGATTCCCGAACAGAGAGCTCTGCGTAAAACGGGTAGAAATTACATCACCAGCCTAACATGGTCTACAAAACCGTTTTAATATCATAATGAATGTTATACAACAAGAGCTCTCATTGTCTGGTCGAGTAATTAGACATAGATGTGTAGGTTCGGAGCGTTTAATTGACGTGCCCTTATTAAACTGTGGATTCAAATGGGGCCATTGTCGAGATATCTTGTTTAGGAGATAGAAAGTACTGATAGTTATGCCTTTTGTTCGCTTATAGTGGACAATTTTGGACTGTTACAATAATGTTTGATCATCATCATTATCATCGTCCATTGTTGGACATAGTCCTCTTATACGCTGGCGGATTGGCGATCGCAGTATGGTGATAAAATGCAAAGAGAACACTGCTGATAATTCTCTAGTAAGTCCCTTTTTTTTTGTATGGGAAATCATCAAATGACTTCTCCCGCTCAGACGACTTTTACTGACTAAAACCCACCCGTGTTCCTTCAGTTGCCCATGTACCAGAGTCACGGTATCTCTTTCGAACAATCTCGCGACCCTGGCAGTAGTAAGTCCCTTAGTCGCCTTTTACGACACCCACGAGAAGAGATGGGAAGATGCTATTCTTTACGTCCGGCACCACACGGAACGTTGGTAATGTTTGATCAGCTGCAACCTTTTGATGGACATGTTAACTTCTTGTGATAAGAAGGGCTAAGTGGCTGGGTGACCATCTTTACATACCAAGACACCTCAGTTCCTCGGAGAGCATATTTCGTCTTCGGTCCCGGCTGTTATTCGTAAATCTTTGACAGTCGTTACGGCGTCAGAAACCCGAAATTCTGACAACCAGTTTTACCAAAGAGTATCGTTTTACACAGTGACTGGGTTGTGGAGGCCAGATAGGAAATCGCTCCATGTAAAATACTGGTATTCAGCTGCATCCGGTTAGACTGGAAGCTGACCCCAAAATTAGTTGGGAAAAGGACAGGCAGATTGATTGCTAACTTATTGTGATAATATAAACATATTGGTTTTTTTTTACAAGTTCCTATTTAAAGTCATAAAATTAGTTCTGCTATTTACCAATACATCCAGTAATGTCCGTAATGTCCTAAACAGAATAACAACCTTATCCGTAATCTAATGGTCATTTCGCTAATTACGTCGTTTAAAAAAAAAACGGTCAAGTGCGAGTCGGTCTCGCACACGATGGGTTCCGTACCAATATACATTGGTAATATTTAACCCTACATACTTTTATAGCACTGTGTGACCTAAACCCACACTTAAGTCACACTATTCTGTAACTAAAGTAGGAAATGCTACGTGTAGTTAGTACTAATATTTCAGTAAAAAAAAATCACGATTCTTTGGGGTCCGTAAAATTTAAAACATCGTTTTACATTCATAATTGTTGTTATAGGGGCTATACTAGTACACTCTGAAAATTTCAAATGCCTACCTATTACGGTTCAAAAAAGAATCATCCCTGTGACAGACGAGTGGACAGCGTAGCCTTAATAATCGGGTTCCGTGAGCACCCTTTGGATTCGGAACTCTAAAAATAAATGTGACCCATCTGTCTTGCAAAAACAAATTAATCTCAATTCGATAATAATTATGATAAATGTCCCAAAGGTCGTCTGTCAATAAAACAAACTGTTATTTAAATCATAACTATGATTGTCCACCCACACAAATAAAATAGAACGCCATCCATTTTTATTTAATGTGACATGCGATTAAAACTAAATGCTTGTTTAATCAAAATGATAATACATTTCTTGTTAATCAATCTTTAAGAAGTGTACCCATGAAAGTATTTAACGTCAAAAAAAAATTGTCTCATTATGTTTTTTTTTTCAGGCATTTGTCTGTGAAATTTGTCAAAGGTATATAATATTACCGCTAATAATAATGCAAAGCGCTCCATAAAGCACAAAACCATTATTTATATGAATGAACTATCTTTCCCCCGCGGCTTTGCCCGTATGGTAAGTCTAAAAAGTATTCTGTAAAGTTTCCCAGGCTTAAAAGTATCCCCATAACAAATGTCAAAATTTTAAAAATATGTTTTTGTTTACCGTATACCTTTACTTACTTTCATATGCATTTTGTAAAAACCTATCCTTTTGGAAATTACGAAAAGATACTTCAATTTTAACTGAACTTGAATTGAATGGAATATGTACACAAAAGTTTTCAATTACATTCAATTCAACATATCGACAATTACCACGTCTTCAAACGTTCAAGGACAGTGTCACCAAACAGCTGTTTATCCGTAGCCCTTCCATCTGGCGGGCCAATACTCAAGGACCCAGAGAGGCACTCTCCACATGACAAGTCGAGCTTGGAGCCATCCAATAAAACCTACTTGTTTATTGCCAAGCCTACAGCAACAACGGCGCGAGAGATAGGCGCCGAGCGACGGGATGGGAGGACCAGATAATATTTGGCCTTGTGTTGTATAAATGTTGGTCTTTTATCATTTCCGTATTCATGAGTTTGGGAGAGCTTAGTGTTATATTGAGGGAAATAGAAAGAAATGCTAAAATGTTTGTGCTTATGTCAGGGAAGTTCTGATTCGTTCAAAGGCTTCCACGATCATTTTCAATGTTAATCAGTACATTAATTGTATAAATCAGAATCTAAATAATTAAGTATAAACATTATTATTGCTAATCCCTTGCTTCATGTGTTCGAAAAATTTGACTACTCCACAACGTAAATAACGCGATAAATATTGCTGAACTGTCAAAAGTACTGCCATTCCTATTGTTAGTGTGTTACGCAATTGCTTTGCAGTTTGAATAATTAATTGCTGTTATAAATTAAATATGAGCAATTTTTAAACAGCATACTATTATAATTTTCGGGAAATTAAGCCTATTCGGTTGCTATTAGGATGGGTGACCATCTCTTTATATACCAAGTCTCCACCACGCTTCGGAAAGCACGATAAGCCGTTGGTCCCGGCTGCCATTTGCAAATAATTGACAGTCGTTACGGGTTGCCTGAAGCCTGAAAGTCTTACAACCAGTCTTACCAATAGGTATCGTAATTGGGTTTTAGAGGTCAGATAGGCAGCCGGTCCATATAAAATACTGGACCTCAACTGCATCCAGTTAGACCTCAAGTTAGTTAGTAAAAGGCTAGGCAGAAGTTGATGCATTTAAATTGCAATTGACATATTATAGCAGCTTTCATTCACAAGTTAAGTCAGGGAACAAATGGCACACGACAAAAGACTATATGATTATATTCTCTATGCACACGACAAATCGGCGTAATGCTTGAATTTGATAAACAATACATTCCCTGACCGTACTTACACTGTAAAGTTTATTATAAAAGGTCCATCGCTTATTCGCTCCAAGCTTACGTTTTGAACCGCATCAAGTTCCATCGCCCTGTAACTAACACGTATACTACAAAAAGGCTGCAAAGTCTGTTTGTCAGTTAAACACTACGGGAACTTTAAAGATTAGAACATTGATTGTTTGCGAACGACCGCTTAGACTAACTTTATGAATGTTTACACTGTATTAGTATACTGGTAACACTGGTCAGTTTTCGAAGAACAAATATGCTTGGAATTAGTTAGCGGTTGTGGGGTTGTGGCTAGTTTAGGGCTCATGTGTTGATGAACATATTTCTTTAAAACAAGTTTATAATGAGTATTGAGAATATTAATCCTGAGTGAAGCTGGCACGGGAGTGTGGTGAATGGTACTAGAAAAGAGAGTTATTACACAGCAGTGGGTGAAGTCGGGCTGTGGATGATGTTGATGAGAATATTAACCTTGTTTTTATCACACTGTTGTAGTGAACCAGCTTTATCGGTAAATACATGTCTGTATGTACGTGAACAGCTTTTGTGGTGAAATGGCTACTAATTCAGAAAGGTCTCTTCAACAGTCGTTTTTTTTTGTGTGGGAAATGATCAAATGACGTCTCCCGCTCTAGGGTGGAGCGGAAGGGCGTGTCAGACTTTTACTGACTAAAACCCATCCGTGTTCCTTCAGTTGCTCATATGCGAGTGCCACGGTAACTCTTTCGAACAGATCTCGCGACCCTCGCAGGTCAACAGTCATTACCTATGTATTGTTTAAAAAAAAAATCTATGGCCCTTACTAATATTAAGAGGTAAAATTTGTTTTTTTTTTGTAAGTTTTAATACGTAGGGTGTACCTAATCTCTGGAACTACCGGATCTGGATTTGATTTCTTTTTTGCATTTGTTAGCCCAGTTCATGTTATAGACTATTGAACATCACGGTACAACCCTAAGCAAAAAAAAAAACAGACAGAAAGCTAAGAGAAAACTTGGCGGGCGATGCGATATTAAAACAAGAAATTTAACGCAGACGAAGGGCTTCATTTTATGCACTTTATTGCATTTATTTGCAGAGACCTTTTAGGCAGAAACTACAAAACGCCACGCGACTGCCACTATCCTTACATACTTCTTTTACTTCACGACCGGTCATTTTTATTGCATTTATAAAACAAAATCATTACATTATTTAAGGCTCTTTAGGATTTTTATAGGTTTCTGAGCTAATTTCGTTCGAAATATCGTAAATTTAGACATTTATTATACGTTTGTTAAGGTCATAAAACTTATTGTATCAGTAACATCATCCTACAGAAATCGTAAAATTCAGTATTTAGATCCGATAAACGAGATTAACGGACTATACTATGGGCAAACAAACCAAAATCCATTACCTCCGTAATTTTAACGAGTAGTCCGGAAGAGATTAAAATTTGCCAGAGTTAACGATTTTTCTTGCTCTATTATTATAAAATAACTGACGCAGTTTAAACCTTTATTTTATTCTCTTCATGATTCTATTAATTATTTTTTTAATTTTCTTGGTCAGCAGTATCAAACTTATCTCATAAAGGTTACATTCCCAAGGATGTTCACAGTAGTGCAGAAAATAACATTGATACAGTTTCCACTCACGGGTACATCCCTCCTTCCTCAATTATTTTAGATTGAACTCCTATCCGGCTCGAAGGACCAGACTCTAATAAATAAAAAGAAGAATGAAGACATTCGACCTCCATTATATTTACGATCGTGATTTAGAAGCAATAAGCGAAAATATCTTTCAGAAATATCCCTCGGGTTTGTTTTTTTTTTCCCTAACACTCGAATTTTACATGCAGAGCAATTCCCCTCTTGAAATCCGTAATAAGTCATTCGAAGTTAGTTGTTGCACGTCTACCGTTATCTATGGAAATTGAAGAACTAGAAATTGACAAAAAGAACTGATTATAAGAAAAGATAAAATAGAAGCTCACCAGTCTATTAAGCAAATCCATTTTTATCAAAATCTGTGATGGGATATTTAACACTTATTTAAAGTCAACATCGAATTATTATCGTCCACAGCTTTATTAAGCTTAACAAACTCTTGCCAATATAAAAAAAATATTTACATACGAATCCAAGAAATGTCCACCGTCAAATTCGATTTAACATAATACCGTTATCCAGCTTTCTATCAAATTTCTTCGTACAGTCACGTTCTGTGAAATACAAGCTGACTCACCTTAGACGGACAATCAAGTATGGCGCCAAAGTCAATTATTTCAAAAAGCTTCTATTGTACCAGAAATTGAACGCGTTTTTTTTTACTTTTTAAAACGTTTTGAAGTCTTTTATTATTTGCACAATGCCATCGCTGTCATTATAAACCAATTTCTATGAAAGCAGTTGTTCGAATTTTAAACATTACAAGGATAATATTTGGAGCCAGTGTCTTATAGGCAAGTATGACTTGATATATCGACTAGTTATTCATGATGTTACCTTTGCAATGATGTATCAGCGAAATACGAGCGAGCGCATTATGCAGTACCTTCTCCTTTCATAGAGTTTGTCTCAATAAAGTTCAAAGAATTATCATAAGGTAAGTAGAGTCTTGATTTCTAAGCTTTATATATTTACTACTTACAAATTATGACATAATTATATTCTTGGATTTAACATAATTTACATGCAATCTTTACCTATCTAACCAAAAACTAAGTGTCTGTTTGAAATGTCAAATAACACCAAGTGTCGGCGGCGAATTAAAAAAAAACTATCAGATCAGCTGATGACTCAAGTCAAGAATACATTGAATAATAAATACAAAAATTAGTATTCCACTCAAAGCAACGCGAAGTTTAAATTTCGAAATCAATTATTAACGGCATCGATCCTGGCGTCGTCGGAAGGTTCGATATTTGAACTTGATCTGTCATCAAAACATCGGCCCAATATGGAGGTGTGTCCAAATCGTGACATTAGGGATATTCGAATCACGTAACTCGTTTTATTGACGACGCAGACGGAGCGAGACCAAAACAATCGAAAGGAACACCATTAAGGAAGACTTGAAGACCGGCTGGCATTATTTAAATATAAAATAAAAACAAGCCAAGTGTATAACAACAAAGTAATGACAGGAGATGATATCAGTTTGACACATTATGTTTCATGCAGGTAAGGAATTCACATGCAAAGGTTCGGTCGTTTAGTCGCATTTGTGTTAAAATAAAACGACGAAAACTGAAACAATTAAATAATACCTGCTGGATGGTAGGTCTTTTTATGTTTTTTAAGTGGATTAAATTTTATTTCAATCGGGTACTTGGAGATAAAATCAAGTCCACATTTGCAGGGACGTATAAATATAGTTTTTCAGGCACTGGATTTTCAGGTGCACTGCTCAGTACCGAAAGCTCAAAATCCAACTGTGTATTATCGAAGTGCTGGGATGCACTCTGTTGAATTCTCAAAACTCGGTTTCACATCGAGAATAGAAAATCCAGTGTGCGATAAAGTCCCCCCGCAAAATTTTTACGTTCGTGCGAACATGGTCTATCAAGCAAATAAAAGAAACCAGAAACATTTTAATGCATCGAACGTCATAAATTTTAACAAGTTCAACTTACAACCAAGTCCCCTGAGTCACAAAGTGAGTCACGAATCAAAAACAAAAACACATGCCATACCTAACAGCCTTTCCCAGAAGAAAAAGCTGCTTATTTATTGCTTCACGGATCGCAAAAAAGAATTAGTCAACATTCAAGATGTTGATCACATTAAAATAATAACAGACATCAGCGGCTTAAAAAAGCTTGTTAAATCAATTGGGCCATGAAAAATGTTGAAGAAAAAAAACGCACCTCGGTTCCGTCAGCCATTTTCTAAACGAATCGAAAGTCTACGGCAGACGCACATATGAAAACTGAATAAAACCGACTAATAAAAAAAGGAAAAGCATTTACCCTATGAAACAAAACAAAAAAACTCATACCATCATTTTTGATAAAGAGAAAACCAACCGTAATTCTCGAGTACAGTCGTATATTCATGTAACCCTACGACTTCCGAGGGTGGGTCCAATGGTCCTTTGTCCCAGCTAGCCTTTTGCAAGCCTCGCCTAATGAACCACTAGAGATAACAAATTCACAGCCACCAGGACGGACTGAATGGTGCCGGCCGAAACATCACCGAGTAAATCGTCACAATTTACTGTTTATAGTATATATGAAGCAGTTGAAATAACTACTATAGATAACTTTCGCTGAGGGTTACTAAAAAGGATCCCAACGTTGGATGTCCTAATAAAATTCTATTTTAATGGGTGTGTGCATTCAAATGATATAATATCATCAACTCAGCCTATCGCAGTCCACTGCTGGACATAGGCCTCTCCCATGTTGCGCTACAACACCCTGTCCTCCGCCTTCCGCATCCAGTCTGCCCCAGCCGCTTTCCTAAGGTCTTGGGTCCATCTAGCTGGGGGGCGTCCCACACTACGCTTGCCGATACGCGGTCTCCACTCCAGGACTCGTCTGCTCCACCGGCCATCGGTCCTTCGACAGACATGGCCAGCCCACTGCTAAATGAAACCCACTGATGGCCCACTGTGAAATGATATAATATACTAGCATTTAATTTCACCAGTAAATACAGCGGTTAAAGAGCAGATTATTTTGCACAATAAGCCATTTAGTCTGGTTATATTTCGTCAATAAACCAAGTCCCTCAGCTGCCAATACATTTTACTATTAAACGCGATTGGTTGAGGCGTCGTTTTAAATAGCACGTAAATGCAATCTCTCGCATAAAAAAGCCATTTTAAAGAGGTAATTTCAGTAATGACTGCCGAGCCGTGATTGAAAATGTAATACAGCCGTAAAATAAAGCAATCAGATTTATTAAACGCATTTTGAAATACAAAAGTATATATAGGACTTGGAATCAAATAAAAAGTATTCGAGGTAGACAAATCTTTCAGGTTAACTTCGAATATAAAGCAAAATTTGTCAATTCAGAATTGAGTTGGGACTAAAAGACCAAATCGCGAAGAGTGACAGGTTAAAGCCCTTATAAATTGCCAACAAAAGAATTCGAAGTTAATACAATTTAAGCGGCATGTGGGAATTTTCAGCGGCTTATTTAATAAACCGATGGAAGCCAAGCACTCACTTTATTTTTCATATTGAAACGACGGGGAATTCCTGGGATATAAATGGAATAATAATTACCCAGTAATCGCTTGTCGTAGCGTGTGTAAATTTTAGTTCCGCAGGGTTTATTTCAATCAATTCTGATTACACAACATAGGATCACGCCTCTGTTCCCCTAAGGGTAAGGCAGGGGTGTAGGTATACCTACTTGTAGGTTACAAAATACACCCACATTTACCCCATAATGTGATAGGGGGCGAGCTTATTGCCATCAGCAGAGCACAAATCCAAACTCCGGGCTGCTACTGAGAAATTCTACATAGAATAACCCAACAACATTTTGCCCGACCCAGGAATTGAACCCAAAACCTCATGCTCAGCAGTAGCGCAGTAGCGCGACCAGCGAGGCTAATTCATTAACTGTGATTTTGTTGTTGATTTAAAATAGATAAGTATCGGATATCGCTTGCAGGGTTTTCCGAACCACACCTGCAGTTAGAATCGATCGATACGATTCTACGACGCAGTGATTATTTTAATCGCACACGGTATACAATCTGATTTACGAGTAGTATTATCGATTTTTCCCTGAGGCCCAGTTGCACAAGCAAAGCGGTCAAAAGAAAACGTTGATGCAGTCCCCGTTCATCTCGTAGATAGAAAGAATAGCAGGGCCGGATTTAGAGGTCTGGAGGCCCTGGGGCAAGAAAGGAGTGGAGGCCCCTAATAATTTTCCAAATTGATGAATAAATTTTTTGAATTGTAGTGTTTCAATAATTTATTACAAGACAAATAATTAAATAATAAGAATATATTACTCTTAGTAGTTAGTGGTAACATGTTTTTTTTTTATTCTCATTGTGGGGGCCCCTCACTTGTGGAGGCCCCGGGGCTGTAGCCCCGGTTGCCCTCCCCCAAATCCGGCCCTGAAGAATAGCTGTGCTCGAGGCTCCGCCCGCGTAGTTTTCGGAAATTATCACACAGGGACGTGCTACTCAGACAAAAACCCTATGTTACTCCTTATGACATCAGCTATCTGCCAGTGAAAGTCCCGTCAAAACCGGCCCAGCTTACCACAGTCTACTGAGGGCTCTCCACAACTACCTGTCTGCCTTGCCATCCAGTACATACTAATTCCATGCATTGTAATCATTCAAACTTCAGCGTCGTACAACCAGCCAGGATGGCCCGCGCCAGAATAAGGCCGGTTAGACTATCGACATTACGTCTCCTTACTAACGTTATTAGCCGTGTTGATATTGTACTCGGAATTCCTCAGCTTTGTTTACTGATAAATACGGCCTTATGGTAGGCGCCGTGCACAGTAAACAAAGGGTGATCCCCCACACATTTGTTTACTTTGCCGTCGTAAGTTACATGATACGTGCGAAATACGTTATTTTATTCATAAACATTGTACTGAGTACGTATAGCTTAAATAAAGTTATTTCAAACACGTCTTTTTGGTACTTAAATTCTTTACTTGGGTATTTTAATGTAGTCTGCCTCAACGCGTTGTCACTTTATTTTTGCCCTTTATTCATCAACAACATTTTACATGTGAAATAGCGACGTATTCTTAAATAAAGAGTCGATACGCTTTATTGACATCACGCCTGTAATTTATTTTTCATTAAACTGTGCTATAATGGTGCTATACATAGAGTTATGGTGCTATATAAATGGTTTTTTTTTTCTTTCTATCTTTCCTGTATATCCCGAAGAGTTAGACAGAGATGCACCTATAGTAAACCCACATTTCATCATTTAAGTTGTTTAAGTCCCATTTAATAAGGGGCGAGTGTATTGCAATCAACCGGGCACAAATTCTCGGCAACAACTGATAAATTCCAAATGTATAACCTAATACAACTTTGCTCGACCCGAGATTTGAACCAAGGATCTCGTGTTCAGAGATATCGCTAGAGGCCACTAGACCAATAACAATATTTGCCCTCCTTGGGCATACATCGGTGTTTCTCTAAAATCTTTCTCACGACCACGCCACTTGTAGCGAGGTAGCGACACGAGTACTCGGCACACTGGCGTGCGTAGCAGGCTTAAAGGGCTGGCTCGTGAAAGAGTTCCATTAGGACCGTCGATTAAAACACATTAGCGGGACAGACACATGTCAATGTCATAAGGGAAAGTGCTACGTTGTAATTATCTATGTGCGGGGAAGGTCTTCACTTATAAGGTAATGTATATATTGGCAGAGGAAGTGGACGATAAGACTTGTCATTGGGTTTATGTAGTAGAGTACGATAAAAAAAACTGGCCAAGTGCGAGTCGGACTCGCGCACCGAGGGTTCCGTACAAACCTGCAGGAATTCACGGTTTATGCATAAGGTTTATGTTTATGAAATTAAATGTTTTTTTTTTTACATTTGAGTTGACTGAATGAAAGGTAAATTATTGTGGTTTACGATTTATGACGTATTAAAAAAAAAACTACTTACTAGATCTCGTTCAAACCAATTTTCGGTGGAAGTTTACATGGTAATGTCCATCATATATTTTTTTTAGTTTTATCATTCCCTTATTTTAGAAGTTACGGGGGGGGGGGGACACATTTTACCACTTTGGAAGTGTCTCTCGCGCAAACTATTCAGTTTAGACAAAAATTATATTAGAAACCTCAATATCATTTTTAAAGACCTATCCATAGATACCCCACACGTATGGGTTTGATGAAATTTTTTTTTTTGAGTTTCAGTTCTATGTATGGGGAACCCCAAATATTATTATTATTAGCCGTTTCTGTCCCACTGCTGGGCGAAGGCCTCCCTACTCTCTTTCCACGTCTCTCTGTCCAGAGCTGCCAAGGACCAGTCTTTATTAAAAGAGTCCAGCTCATCCCGCCATCTCCGTCTGGGCCTGCCGCGATGTCTCTTGCCATTAAGCAGTGGCGTGCAGTCCATTTAGGCAAAAAGACACTGCAGACCCTAGGGTCTAGACCCTAGATAAGGACTAGTTACTAATATTTCAAAAATAAAAGAATTATACTAACAGTAAGTAATAAAACCATTCAAAAAGTTTAAACGCCTAATGTAAATATAATAGCAACGTTCATACCGTTCTATTTACTACGGCAACGCATTCATAACAGATCGCAACGTAAGCAGGCAGCGAACGATCGTGTCTTTATTTCATTCATAAATGTACGCATGTAGTGGTAATTTCTTCTACATTTTCGTGTCTATACATTGCACACATAAAGCGAATTCCTGCCGCAGGATAACCACATATCACAGCGCGCTGTGAGTATTATGCGATCAAGTTGAATATGTACGTAGCCTCAGGAACATTACGATTCGCAATGATGCAATTTTATTTGTCAACGTTTTAGTTATCAAAATTTAGAAATTGTTTGTTTACGAAAGGATCCATATTGATTTCGTACATGTGAAGCGCGCTGTTTTATGTTTTTATTTTGATTGAGTTTTCTGTGATTAATTCATTTACAAACGTTAATATTTAGGTAGATTTGTTGCTTATTTCAATTAGTTTTTTGAATTGTTTTAATTTTTACTTACTACGCTGTTTGTTTGTTTTTTTCAAAATGTTGTTCGATTGTGAGGTTTGTGTTGAAAATGTGTGTTTGTTAAAAAGTGTATCTAAATGGAAATGTGTACCTGAGTAACGAGAATTATAACCCAGCAAAGAGGTAATGCAACTCGTAAGTTTCATAGTAATAATTAAGCAACTAAAACCGGCTATGTTGTTGTTTACACACATTTAATTTTTTTTTTCCTTGCTAGTTTAGTAGTTCGAGTACAGTGTGGAATTGTTCGGGATTTGCAGATTTACATGATTACTATCCCGCGGCTTGCTCAAAGATTTTGGTAATTATCGTATTGAGAGAAGTATTACGAAGAAGTTTTTCATTACAACGTATTCTTACGTACCTATTTAAGAAACACACAAAGTCAACAACAAGTACCTACACATCTTTCTGTGCTTTCGACGGAAAAAGAATTATTGGTCGAATGAAGACGCATACCTACCAACTTTTTATGACGATGGTTTAAAATCATATTTAAAAAAACCGGCCAAGTGCGAGTCGGACTCGCGCACCGAGGGTTCCGTACAAACCTGCAGGTCATCATCATCATCATCATTCGTCATCATCGTTTATGAAATGATTTTTTTTTTTTTTTAATTTTTATATTTGTGTTGACTGAATGAAAGGTAAATTGTGGTTTACGATTTATGACGTATTAAAAAAAAACTACTAACTAGATCTCGTTCAAACCAATTTTCGTTGGTAGTTTTCATGGTAATGTACATCATATATTTTTTTTAGTTTTATCATTCCCTTATTTTAGAAGTTACGGGGGGGGGGGACACACATTTTACCACTTTGGAAGTGTCTCTCGCGCAAACTGTTCAGTTTAGAAAAAAATGATATTAGAAACCTCAATTTCATTTTTGAAGACCTATCCATAGATACCCCACACGTAAGGGTTTGATGAATTTTTTTTTTTGTGTTTCAGTTCTATGTATGGGGAACCCCAAATATTATTGTTTAAAAAAAAAATGATATTAGAAACCTCAATATCATTTTTGAAGACCTATCCATAGATACCCCACACGTAAGGGTTTGATGAAAAAAAAAATTTTGAGTTTCAGTTCTATGTATGGGGAACCCCAAATATTATTGTTTTTTTTCTATTTTTGTGTGAAAATCTTAATGCGGTTCACTGAATACATCTACTTACCAAGTTTCAATAGCACAGCTCTTATAGTTTCGGAGAAAAGTGGCTGCGACATACTCGGACAGACAGACAGACAGACAGACAGACAGACAGACAGACAGACATGGCGAATCTATAAGGGTTCCGTTTTTTGCCATTTGGCAACGGAACCCTAAAAAGATAGGCGCGTAGATGTCATTTATAAATGAGTTTGTTTACTTTATTATTTTTGCTGTTACCTGTACTTAATTTACCTATTAAATATATTTACATATACGAATCACATGAAGGGCCTTTTTCAACTATCACTCACCTGGATCAGATATTTGAGGTGGCCGAAATCATTTATTAGCATTATCAGGAAATCGCCATTTCAAACTTTTAAACCACCTAGTGAGTTTTTCTTCACTAACTTGAGCAATTACGAAAGACGTTTTTTTTTTTTTTGAACTTCCTACCCGATCATAAAACCCTGTGCACGCCACTGCCATTAAGTGGGACCCATTGGGTCGTAAGTTTGGCCCACTGATCGTCTGACATACGGCAGATGTGTCCAGCCCAATTTCATTTAAGCGTGGCCGCTTTCTGAGTGACATCAGTTATTTTAGTAATGGAACGGATTGTTGTATTATTTATAACCCGGTCCACAAGTTTAATACCCAGAATACTCCGTTCCATAGCTCTCTGACAAACCTCGAGCGTGGACTTCTGCTGAATTGTCAAAGACCATGTTTGAGAACCATACGTGAGGATGGGAAGAATACACACGTCGACGAGTCTTCTCTTGAGGGATAAAGGAAGATCGCCCTTCATTAGATCTTTCATGGCCCAATAGCTCTTCCAGGCATTTAAATATTATTGTTTAAAAAAAAAATGATATTAGAAACCTCAGTATCATTTTTAAAGACCTATCCATAGATACACGTATGGGATTGATGAAAAAAAAATTTTTGAGTTTCAGTTCTATGTATGGGGAAACCCAAATATTATTGTTTTTTTTTTCTATTTTTGTGTGAAAATCTTAATGCGGTTTACAGAATACATCTACTTACCAAGTTTCAACAGCATAGCTCTTATAGTTTCGGAAAAAAATGGCTGTGACATACTCGGACAGACAGACAGACAGACATGACGAATCTATAAGGGTTCCGTTTTTTGCCATTTGGCAACGGAACCCTAAAAAATAAATAACCAAGTAC
The DNA here is from genome assembly GCA_947507805.1 of Aporophyla nigra. Classification (NCBI taxonomy): domain Eukaryota; kingdom Metazoa; phylum Arthropoda; class Insecta; order Lepidoptera; family Noctuidae; genus Aporophyla; species Aporophyla nigra. Next base: position 22,311,064 of record OX382297.1, on the reverse strand, counting down.
TAATTAACTGAATAAACAATGGTAGATTTCCTCTTAAAACATTTAACAATGGTAAATATTAATTTCCATTCTATTTATAAAACCTACATGAAAACCACATACCAATACCTACTTAAGTATCGGTGGGCCTCAGCGGTTAGCCTATCTATATCATACCTACACAATAACATAAATCCATATAACATACAGCTGAAAGTCCCGGAAAAGAAACCTAGTTCGTTACAACAATTAAATTTTTAGTAATACAAATTAAATAAAACGACCTTTGTTGCGTAAATTCATAACAAACAGCATTATAATTATTATAGAAGACGATAAAAAAACGATTATTTTCCAAATACATAGTTTGATATATTTCCTTGAATTATAATAATATATTTTACGTTGACTTTCACCATTGCATCGGGTGGCTAAGTTATAGTCTGCTATCGCGTAGGCGCTTATTTATGCTCGAAAACGTGTCTGTGGGACAGCAATATGTGCGTTTACCCTAAAGATAACGCTATCTCTGATAGGGTAAGTTACTGCTAGATAGAAACGATTTCCTCTTAGTTATGGCTTCCTTATGGGTAGATAGACCAATAATTAAGACAGAGATATTCCTAGACTATAGTAGATTCGAGGTTATTTATCAGGATTTTAAATCACCTTGACTGTAAAACTTTAAACAAAAATTTGATACTTCTTAATCATAATATTCCTTCCCTTTTACTTACATACATAACTCACTCCTTCCCATGGGGGTAGACAGAAACAACGGAACGTGAACAACTACGATCCTTAAAGACTACTTTTGCTTCAATTACGTTCATACATCTGGTGATACACGCACGACGATAGCGAGTACTACGCACCTGACCTTTCTGAAGAACATCACCAATAAGGTCCGTTATTCTAATGGCAATAGTGGCTACATAACTTACTTATCACGTTAACGTTAGAGTTTAAATCAAATCGATACATTACCCAGGGTGTGCTTTTATATTGCTAACGTGCACGATCGTAAATACGGACATTTCATTTCATTAACGGAAAGTTCAGTATCTTCATAATGTTTCCATACATACTTATCCATGTAATATAGTGATGCCATAAAATGTACGTGACATCCACGATAATACCGTCAAGTTAGAAATTAATTAGACGTCTACATAGACGTAAAAAAATCTCGCCGGGATTATTCCGCACACTGAATTTTCAACACTCGGTGTTGAACCGACCATTGACAATCCAACAGAATGCATATCATTGCATCGAAAATCGAACTGACCGTGTTCGATTTTCAACTGAGCGTACATTACCTACGTGAAACACATTCCAAAAAATATAAAGGTTGATTCTCAAAATGTTTACATTTAAAAAGAGAACTGGTTCTTTAGTATGCCCTCGATCGCAGGATTTATTGTACCACTTCCAACTACAGGCAAACGGAGTGTTTAATTGCCCTCGTAAAATCGTAATTCTGCGCGAATTTACCGGTACATGTATTGGCGTACATTTTCCTGGTAAATAAGCTTATCTGTCAAATTAAATAATAAAGTCCTAAATTAATTTCATCCGCCGTCAATCAGCCTATTGGTTTTGGGTTCCAGCTAAGGCTAATTTGTATTTTCGTATGGTGTTTGGATTTCTTTGTGTAAATAATTTCATCACCACTGCTCTCAAAATGGTGAAGGAAAACATCATGAGGCAATCGAGATCCAAGAACCAAACATTTGAAGACATGTGACATCTAAGAACCCACACTAGGCGCGGGTGGTGGATAAGGTAGATTACAGCCCACTCTCTCTCTCTCTCAAAAGTAAGGAAGCCTATGTCCCAACAGTGGGAACATTATAGGCTGTTTTTGGAACGAAGTTCCTTATCGCGCGTTGTGAAAGGGGGCTAGACGGAAAAAATCTTACGAAAAGTTGTCACGACATGCTTTAACCGACTTCAAAAAAAGGACGAGGTTGCTCAATTCGACCGTATATATTTTGTATGTTGTTGTTTTTTTTTGTTGTGAGTAGAGAGGGGGAGGGGGAGAGAGAGGGGGAGGGGGAGAGAGAGGGGGAGAGAGAGGGAGAGAGGGAGCGAGGTAGAGGGAGAGAGGTAGAGAGAGAGGGAGAGAGAGAGAATATTTTTGTTGAGTGTATACAGGTTTTTTGTACATAATAAATAATTAAAAAATTATAACTATTATGAATCCTGGAAAGGAACTTCGTTCCATCCGGGCGTCCCTTGACACCTCTAAAGTATTTTTGTGTAATACATGACTTAAATTATTTACACAAAGGAGAACGCCCACTCTTCACAATTCACTTAACCTTTTGCCACCTTTTTCAAAATGAAACGGTAAATAAATATAAAGTCATAATCCCGTAGTTCAACAAGATAGTAATCTATAACATAATCGTTAAGTGATCAAACGGATCCTTAGATTAAAGCGTTAGTTTGTAATACAGCGGCGATAGCAACTAAGGTAAACTTAGTTTAAGTGCCGTCATCTGTTAGAATAAGATGGTTATCTTGAACCTTCGTCTGTAGCATGTCAAACTGGTGTATACAAACTGTTTACATAGTAATCAGAAGCCTGCTACTTAGTCATAAACTTGACTCAAGTTTAATGAAGTTTCACTGAAAGTTACATAAGTATACTATAAACTAAACGGTAGCGGTAACTATAAATACCTTTATTTGAAAGGTGTCGGGCTTTCGCTGGTTATCATAAAATTCTATAAACAATCTTTGTCTTTGAAAGCTCCCTGTATAAAATTTCCAGACTGCCAACCCATTAGTATTCCCTAATAGTATTGGTGTCCCCTTTAACCCTATAAAGGAGACACATCAAACGGAAAGCCGTTGTGACGATTTAAATAATAAGTTCATTATACTTTTTATTATTATTTAAAGAAAAATATAGTTAACTTATTAATATTATTCAGGGTCCGCGTGGTGAATTACGGCTCACTCACAGAGAGAATGCCTGTGTCCCAGCAGTGGGATCATTATAGACTGATGTCTACATGTCTCACGTAATATTAATAAAACATACGTTAGTAAATAAACAAAAATAAACTTAACTTTAATTTGCACTTAAGAAAACCTCTTGTTTATATGCAAACGGGACTTTTTTCAGTTCTAATAAAATTGAGCTGAAACCAGTACTGTCTACCTACACGACGAGTAGACGTAGGTGTGACTATCAGGCGCACGTGGGCTATTTCCGGGCGGGTCGTTGACCGGCGGCCTTGCTGACTGACCGTCAAAATGTTGCATTGCAGACGTTAGGCCGCCAAGGTCGCCATTGTTGACTGGCTGTGACTAGTCTACACACATTTTTATACTTACTACGCTAGTATTTTATTGAATTGATGAAGATTTGAAAAATAAAATTTAGGAGAATGGACCAAATCAGACTGACTGCAGACGGGTTAAGTTTTTTTTAACCTCGGTATAGGTTGGTGAAACGAAATATAAAATGCGCCATCCAAACTCATAAAATGTAAAGGCTACCGCCCACGGATGTGACGCGACTAGAGTAGAAAAATGTCTATGAAAACTTCATGGAAATTGCTCTACTGAAGTTGCGTCGCGCCTGTCTGCGGGAGCACTATACTTGTTAGTGTGGGGAATTAGTGTGTTAAATTTCATGTTACTTTTCACCAATCTGTAATGGGCATTACAAATTTATCGAAATGAAAATAAAGGAATCGATTGTATTTACGAGTGCCAGTTTAGCTGGCTGGCTACTTAAGTTTAGAAACTTAAGTATTTATGACGTGCCAGCTTAAAGACTGCAATTGTAAGTTGAAACTTGAGATTCCTAGATAAAGATAAATTGAATGGGTGACCATTATTGTGCCATTATAACACTATAGATCTAGGATAGTGATTATGTCCTAAGCTATTACTATCAGGATTTACTTTACTGTTCCAATATTAACTTCTATTGTTGTTCTTGGTTCTAAAAGCCACGCCAAGCCTTGTCTATTTATAACAGCTACAACCAGGTCAAGATCTCAGACGTAAATACTTTTAATAAATAACTTGAAGAAAAAAGTAAGCACATCGACGCTGAAAGCTGTACGCCTTAAAATAAATTAGAAAAAAAACTGGCCAAGTGCGAGGCGGATTCGCACACGAAGAGTTCGGTACCACTGTACAATATTTAAACATTATAAAAAAATCACGTTTCTTGTACGGGGATTCCCTTTAATAAAATAAAGTATTACTTACTTTATTTTATTTTTAATATTTGTTGTTATACCTAGCAGCAATAGAAATACACACTGTCGAAAAAAACAAGTTACGCCGACCCCAAATAAATTGGGATAAGGCCAGGAAAATGATGACTCTGTCGACCTTTCGACAGTATACCTGAGATACAGTCCACTGACAGACAGACGGATGGATAGAGCGGAGTTAGTGATAGGGTTTCATTGGCACCCTTGGGGTACGGAACCCTAAAAAAAACAATACAGAAGCACAGCTGAGCTGAGCACAGATTTTAATTTAAAATTCAACGAAATTTTACGAGTGTCATCAAGAAGTTCCGTACAAGCTTTTGATAAGCAACTTCAACGTACGAAACTTTCTTCTCATTCCAAGGCGACTACAAAATTACAAGCTAACAGGATTTAGAGAAACGGGTCTATGCAAACGGGACTGTGTCTGTGACGTAGGTGGACTTGAGGACTGAGTTCAATAGGGCAGAGAGAGAATCTGTGAGATATCTCGCGTCGCCTCGCCCCCGATGTAGCGTACGTACGGTAATGCCAAGTCGTTTAGCAAGTGCTTGCATAAATGCATGAGTGAGAGGCGTTCGAGTGTGAAGAAATTGCAATCAAATACGATTTCAGATAAAATTCAAAATCCAGTTCGAAGTTGAACGATTTTTTTTCTTTTGCAGTATTTGATAGTGATTTAGACATTAAGGATATTAATGTTTAACTTTCATGGTTGTAAGGTAAACCATTTCTGCCAGAAAACGTCCACAGCTGGACATAGACCTCCCCAAAGCCCTACCACTTCAACCGTTTCTGTGCTTCTTGCATCCAGCGGAATCCTGAGGTCTTCACCAGGTCATCGGTCCACCTTATGGGAGGCCTTCCAACTCTACGTCTTCCGGTAGGCGGTTGCCACTCCAGAATCTTTTAGCCCTATCAGCCATCGGTTCTGCTAGGAATGTACCCAGCCCACTTAATTAGGCAATTCTTCGGGCAGTAAGTACTAAAATAATACTTTGTGACAAGATTTTTAACAAAATCAAAAGTCATTTATTCAAACTAGGCTGAGAGTCAGCACTTTTTGAACGTCAAAGTTACATAAGACAGTCCCCCAAAAACGCCCGCCCTTCGATCCTAACAGGATTATCTCACGACGATTAAAGCTACTTACCACTTGGTAATGACAAAAACTCAACAAAAAACAAACGTATCAATCCAGCCTAATAAGAAACCCTATCTATGGAAGTAAACAAAAAGCTTACGCTATGTCTTCATACGTTTTCTAATCAGCCAAGAACATAGATCTGTACCTGAAACAACACACAAATGATCATTATTATTTAGTTTAAAGCGCCATTATATTTAGTTACGAATCATTAGGTCAGAGATAGTCTGAGTAGATGGTAAACAGAAAACAATGTAGCGCCGACCTTAGGGCGACGACCTCGTCGGATCAGACGGAATGCCTGCACAGATTGTTACAACAAGACATTGATTAGCAAACCCCGGAGATTGTTAATAAAAAAATACATTGCCTATCATCATCTGCCTAGCCTTTTCCCAACTATTTTGGGATCAGCTTCCAGTCAAACCAGATGCAGCTGAATACCAGTATTTTACATGAAGTGACTACTTATCTGACCTCCTCAACCCAGTTACGAAAGAGAACTATAACTTTTAATATAAAAAAACTTTAGAGGTGTCAAGGGACACCCGGATGGAACGAAGTTCCTTTCCAGGATTCATAATAGTTATATTTTTTTAATTATTTATTATGTACAAAAAACCTGTATACACTCAACAAAAATATTCTCTCTCTCTCCCTATCTCCTTCTCTCTCCCTCTCTCTCTACCTCGCTCTCTCCCCCTCTCCCTCTCTCTCTGTCCCTCTCTCTCTCCCCCTCTCCCTCTCTACTCACAACAAAGAAAACAGCAACATACAAAATAATATACGGTCGAATGAAAAACTTTTCGTAAGAATTTTTTCCGTTTAGCGCGATAAGGAACTTCGTTCCAAAATCTGAAACAACGTTGTTAATTATTTTCTTGATACACGTGTCATTCCGAATTAGGTCGTGGTTATTTTTGTACGAAATAAACTTTGTCACGCACAGGTTTTTCAATTACTTTGCACTTACTACTATTGTAATTATGTTTATACATGCAAAACTCGACTTCATCGAAGTTCTGTTATATCTGAAGAAAATTAAAAGACATCTAGAATAAAGTCCGAGTCCGAGTCAGACTTGGCTTCTGAAGCAACATAAAAGCCGCGAAATTATCGCATAAAAGTGAACCGCTTCAGAGAATGAAATTGAAACTATAGCGTTGCTTATTTACAGTGTCCTTATTCCGATATGATTCTTGGCCTACGGACAAATGTCCTATATAATCCTATAGTATAATAAGTGGCGTTGTAAGTAGTAGTCTGTCGTAAGTCTCCGCCCACGTGAGTTAGATCCTATAATAATAACTCTCGCTGTATCTTGAAACATCGCAGGTGAGACAAAGCTGGTTTATAACGAAATGAATGCCTATATTCCAAGATATTGTGAGCAGTAATTATTCTATATCGAGTTTTGAACGTATCTTTTAGTACATCTTGCGTGAGAGAATGGTACAAGAAGTTTTAAGTCAGTGCGCGAACTGAGATTGAAATCCACCAGCATACTAATAAATGTATGCTGGTCATATTCACGAGATTTCACCGTGGAGGGCTCTTATAAAATAATCTCTTGTTCCTACGATCATTTTTCTTATAAACTAAGTAATCAAACAAAAAACCACAACCATAAGGCATCTATGTCAAAAACTGAAAAGACTTTCATCAGCTCCCAGTTATATTAGAAAACTTTACCCAGACGATACATTAATACATTCTAAGAGGTCGAAAACGTAGCGGCTAATGTTAATGAACGCTAGTAACGAACTGTCAAGGGTAATACTACGGCGACATACAACACAAGGTTGTCGAGTAAATGTTTAACGAGACTGCAGCGTTGGTCATCGATTCCATATCGATTACCCGCATTCGTGGCAATTGCGGTTCTCCTTCTCAGAATAAGCCATTGATACAACGCACATAATACAATATGTTTACGAACGACCCATTGTTGTATTCGCCATTCATTGAAGGCTTTCAATTGACGCCGGTTGTTGCTTTCCATGAAATAAAGCAATGGAGGAAATGGATCACCATTTTTCGTAATAACTCAACGGTTGTTTGATTACAATGGAGTTTTCTGATTGGAACGTCCTTCTTGTTAATGTTTAGCATTTATTGTAGGGACTGAAAAGAAAAATAAGCTTCGTATTTTTCTACAGCAATTAATCAAAAGTTGAAGCTACTAAGATAATTAATTTTGTAGTTTCGTTATACTTTTTAGTGACAGGCTCTTTCTAAAGCCTGGGTTATCGGACGCGACCGTTATTTATCTTTTTACAGTTTTTCCGACAATTGTTTGGACAATGAATGTCAACAGGGCGGAACGGAGGCGACAATCCGTGAAATCAGTTTGAGCGAACACTGTTCCACTGCTTTAAACAAGGATTAGCTCGTGCCGCGAGCTTGGAATAACTTTGGTAACCTAGGAAGTCTATTATTCAGTCTTAACTTGAACTTATCCCGGTTAAGTCCTGCTTCGGTGACAGAATTCCACGAATCTTTAATTATTTTCAACAATACTTTAATGTGTACTGCGAAGTTCATTATTATGGATAGTGTTTCGTTAAAACTACTGGCTACTGGCCAGCTTTGCCTATAAGACAACTTGAAGCAGTTAAAAGTTATACTCTAATGAATTTATCTTAATGAATGGAACAGAAAGACTAATGAGATCCTTACTTATTAAAATCCCAGAAGCAACTGCAGTACAAATTAATAACATTCTTCAGTTAACTTTAAATACAGACAACAAAGCATTCCGCAAATATATTTCTTTGACTCTGAAATCAGAGTGGAAACATTTGCATTTAACTTCGGATTCCATAAATTATTATATATTCAGTCTGTTGTAAAGTTACTCTTTGACGGGTCGATTAATCAGAATTCAGTGAAACACAACCTTAGCACTCAGTGCAGCTAGCTGGAAAACGAGATCGATAACATGTCTAACACAATAAATATTTTGGCCGAAACCTTAAATTGGAACAGTAAAGAGAGTCAATTAATTGTTAAAGGCGTATCCAATTATGCGTTTCATTCCTGTATTGTATGATTAATTTAACAATTTGTTTGATTTAAACACGAGGTTAATACTTAGTCCCTAAGCTGTAAACTCGCTGCAGAGCAAATTAAAATGATGAATTATGAGCAGTGGTGGCCCGGCGGTAGATAACGACCACGACTTACGAGTTGTATGTCGTAGGTTCGAACCCAGACAGGCGCTTAACTTTGTGTAAATTATTTCATCACCACTGCTCTCAAAACGCTAAAGGAAAACGTCGTGCGGTAACTGACTAGCATAGAACAAAAAAAATCGATAACATCAGACATCTACCAACCCTCACCGTGTGGTGGATTATGACCGACTCCTTCCCACCGAGAGGAGGCCTGAGTCCCAGCGGTGGGAACATTATAGGCTGATTATGAAGTCTAAGGTGTGCAACCAACTGTACAAAAATCTTTTCAGTAGACTTTATTTTGCATAATCTACGCAACATTACAAAGTTGATGACTAATTTTAGCATTACCAAGCAAATACCAAACAAATGTTATTTTTAGAGGGTAATATGTTAATTCGTTGAAGGTAACCCTAAAACTAGCCACCGCAAGTTATTGTTTATGAGGCAGCCACGAGATCGCGTGACACACGGACGATGGCGACGGTAATCAATTACGAGACCCTGCCTCACTGTACTCGGTCCCTGTACTCAATACACTAAATAATTATACATCAATGAAAACTAAATATCTTTAAATATCTTAGGACAACCAACACACCGTTATCTGATCCCAAACTAGGCAGAGCCTGTACTATGGTAACCAGACAACTGATAAACATACTTATATATTACTAAATACATACATATTATAGATAAATTACACCCAGACACAGAACAAATGATTGTGCTCATCACACAAAGATTTGTCCAGGGTGGGGATCGAACCCACGACCTAGTCTTTGCAGTCAGGGTCACTAACCACTAGACTAACAGGCCAGTCAAAACAAGCAAACAAGTCAAACAGTCAAACTTGATATAAACAGTTAGAAATGTAAAGATGAACAACGTTAGTGGAGTTAAGACGGACCAGTAATAGAAGGAATTTGTTTACGGTATGATAAGTAAAGAGAACGCTGATCTAAGGACAGTGACAAAACTCTTCGACATAATCATGCGAATAGATCAACAGAAGTCGAGTAGAGCAAGACATAATTATGATGCGCGATAAAATGAGGAAGTGGAGCAAGCGAGTCGTAAAATGGTAATCTAGGGAAAGCAAAAGAAGACGAGGCAGAAAAATTGGGTGCGACGAAGAAATAAAATTGCTATCAGGACCAAACTGGAGAAGGCTTATTCAAGACAGGCAACATTGGAAATCTTTGGAGGAGGCCTTTGTCAATAGACACGCTGAATTGAGAGACAGTTAATTTTATTAACAGTTTTATTTTTTTATTTTGCGTTTAAGTGAAAATGGTATTTAGGAATAAAGAGCTTTTTATGTAATTATAAGTAAAGGGAGGTAGAAAATGCTAGCAACAGACTGAGAAAGCAACATACGAAATGAGACAACAGAAGAAGCAGTAGACCACAAAGAGAAAGAGGATCAGTTTAAAAATACGTATGTTTCGGGGAATTCCTTCTTATCAAGTACATATCATCAACATGTTCAGTATATTTCTCAACTATTTAGCAAGAAAATAGATGACGACTTATTTTTTACAGACAAGTTCCATGAAAACATTATCAATTACTCGCAAATGCGCATCACGGTCTTCAGAAAACAAAAGGGTTGATGGTAAACATAGATTTGGATACAAATCTTATCAATACCATTGAGCCAACCACGGCCCAATGCTTTATCAACAGGATACACTTAGCCAAAATCTAACCAATCACATTGACCCTACGGATTATGACATCATTTATTGAATATTGATAATTTTATTTGCAATGAGTTTGACCCATAAATGGCAATATGTTTTATGATAACTCCTCGAACGTTGAACTTTTGAGTCGAAAAACTCGGACAAGATAAATTCTATATTTAAGAAATTAAAACCAGTACCCTAATTGGGTAACACACTATCAATCAGAATGTTAATGATTTTTAACAATATTGCTAATCTAAGGCTTCACATGTTTGAACAATTTGTCTGCTCACCAACGTAAATAACGCAATGAATGTTGCTGAGCTCGCAAAATGCAAGCTAGCCGTAAGTTCGTTACGTAATTACCCCGCTGATGATAAAAAACTTAGGTTACTATGAATACGGCTAAAACATTTAAGACGTAAGATTTAATAAAATCTTAAGATATATCTAAATTAAAACATCAGCATTTCAAATTCTAAACAAAATGCCATCTGGATTCGTACAAAGCCTCACCTTAAATCTATAATCATCTAGGTATATAAACTCATGTTTTCACCTTAACACCTTGATTTTTTCAACTCACTAGACTTAACAAATCCAATCATCACAATGGGTGTTTTGTTATTACATATAAATAATACTTAATATACTTATTGAAGTATGTACCAAACCACATAGACCTATTGTGAAGAAACAATAACGTTGTAGTACCATTGTGGTTCGAACAAAGTTATGGGTGCCTCTTTAATTTATGTACGTATGTTAAGATTTTACGATAAATCGTGATAACGATCAACAATGTCAAGTAATGGAAATATCGTGTTAAGCAGAACTTAACTATTTTGAAGTCACTTAGTAGGCTGAAGCTGAAATCTTAAATGCATTCCGTTTTAAATATGCTTGTAAACGAGTATCTGATGACCAGGAAAAAATCTAGTTTGTAGTAGACGAAGAAAGTTGTTAAAAAGAAATTATCAGGGCGAGTCTGAGCAACAATAGTTTAAAAGATACCACAAAAAGCTTGGCAGTCTAAAAAATCTAGGATAATCGTGAGAGAAACTTTTGAAAGCAACCGCAAAACGTTGGACACTTCAAATAAGAGCAATAATGTAATTGTATATACGCGTTTTATTCAATCACGTAGAATTGAAGTCGTTTCTGAATAACAAAAGTAATTAATTGAAAATGCGTTAAAATGCGAAGAGACACGATCACAAATAGGGGAAGACAAAAGAAAGGATTCTTAAAACGCGTATTACACAATAGTTGGCACGACACATACAACTGCTCCCAAAATGGTGTTAAGGAAATCCTTTCTCTAAAAGGTTATGAAATGTCATGTAACGCCTTCGAGGTTTGTACGAGTCTCCATCGGAGCCTTCAACAAAAGGAATACGCACGTGAGCATTTCGCCGACTCCTGGCGAAGTATTTTAAAAAAGAATTCACCGCACACTCTGGAATAAGCCGTAACTCATGACAGCTAGGTCCTTTTTTTGTTTGGCAATATATGAGTGTGACGTTTGCCTTCCAAACGTCACACTCACCAAAAAAAGAATGTGTCGCCATTTGGAGTCAAAGTTCAACCTTCAATGCAACGCGTGCTGGAGTCGATGCTTCATATCCGACTTTATATTCAGAAAGTAAAGTTCACATTTGGGTGAGTGTCTGCAGGGACTCAGGGACCGTATAGGGTGGTTTTTTACGCGTTCGTGTGCCATATTGTGTCGCAGCCGGTGACGGAGGGTTTGTTCGAAACGAAATGCATGGCTTGTTTATAGGTGACGAGGTTTTGCCTTGCGGTATGATGGTTCGCTATTGTTTTTAGTTTTCGCTGACTAACACCCGGGCTGTCTAAAGATTTCTGAAGCCCTACCGGAGCAATCATTTCTTACAAACATAAAAAACAAGTTTGTATCGAGGATAGGCATGGTTTATAGTAAATTGATTGTCGTGATCATTTAATATGGAATGGAGAAAATGCCTGCAGTTTTGGTAAATCCTTCAACAATATCCTAATCAAGCATACCAAAACTGGCACATGTGGTAGACTAAACATTATCGGACCCCGCAAATCTAACCCTTATCTGAAAACTGATTAAAAGTCAGAAATTCTTGGACGGAACAAAATTTGATTCAGTTCCGGCAGTTAACCGAACTTTCCTGTCGTTTTGGACTATTTCGCAAGTTGGTTCTTGTGCCAAGGGCGCCGATTGCCTAATTAGGATGCTAGTAAAATTCTGGGATCCTGCCAGCTATCGTTATCTTATCCTGTAACAGATTATTAACGATCTACTAGTAAGGAAAGGGGAGCATGTTCCTGCGAGGGTCGAATGGAAACGCATTTACTGGGTATCGTTTCGTAATATTTTTGCTTCATCTCCTTTCATCCTAATCGTTAATGCATGGTTTTCTTGGGGAAATATATATTTTCCTGGTAGAGTCTCATGTGTTAGAAATAAGCAATCAATACGTGCGGCGTTCCAAAGTATTTTATCAAGTAAATAGCTACAGTATTAACGTGAACTTCGTAAACACAACTCACAGAGCACGTCGCATGCTTATTAATAAGCGCTCATAATAGGAACATAATGCCCGTGAACTGAATACCAATAAAATTGTTCGTATCTCGTGCAATCAATTTGTTGACCACTGATTTCATCTATATAACTAGTAAGTCTCGAAACGTCGATGACATTATCGTAGTGAGGCTACCGTTATCATGATATGTAGCTAAAGCACAGCACTATAATTTAATAGCGTTAATGGAAATCTTGCTATCGATATTATCAGTAATATTATGTTTGGTATGGTAACCCAAAAAGACATCCACAAAAAGAGTAACCTTATTAAGATTTATGACCTGTCGACAGTCTACGAGTATATCGTTTCCGGGTAACACTATACCCGTATTATTTTAAAGCTTGTTCGAAGACTGACTTCAGCATTTGAAAAATTAACAGCTTTTGTGATCTAAATTACAATCCCTGGTTAATAATGCTTTTCCTGTTTCTTTCTTTTATTTACTCAGTGGTTTCCTTAATGGTAGGTATTAAAATGATGTCACATTTTCCTGTATTTATGATTGTAATTGGTTATTGAATTAATAAACACTATGCATCATTAATGACGCATTTAGCCTGAATTCCACGTTCAACATTGTTTGTCTACTCCACTCCTGTGGGTAAATTGATCAATGGACTCTCAAACGATTCATCATTCATTGGAGGACGAAAACATTTGTTACTCATTCAAATTTCATTAACCATCTAATTAAATAAGGCTGTTGTATATGTGCTGTGTTTCTTCCCTACCCTACCTTGGTTAGCTTCCATAAAATAGAAAGAAATACTAAAAAAGTTTTATCTCAGAAAATGCAAGCACGTTGCGACAAAATTGCATGCAGAAGAAAGTTTACTAATTTAATAATAACCAAGAGTTTGCTGGAAACTTTAATAACATGACTCTTACTACTAAACTTAATATCAACTGCAGTAGGTAAAAGGAAGTTAGTAACTCAATTTTCTAATAACATTGGGTAAATTGAGTAACTAACTTCCCTATACCTAAGGAAAAAGGAAGTTTCTGGTTCTTTGTTGAAGCTCTAAGACTGACGCACGATGTCAGTTTCTTACCTCTATCCCATCAATTATGTGCGTCAATAGTTCAATAGTCAACCATTCATCTTCATCAAAGTATTTCTCGGATTTTGTTATTCGAAGTATTCCCAGAATACGATCCATAATAGTTTTAGTTTCTGCATCTCAAGGCATTTAGCAATTTGATCTGGTGTAAAGAGATATAGATACAGATAGAACCGTTGAAGTAGATGCTATTGTTGCGGATCCCATTACGACACCAACAAGATAACTTGGGTGTGAACAGTTAGGTAAGGAAGTACATGTTACAAAGCAAATATTATGCTGGCAGGTATCTCAATGACAATAAGTGGGCTAGTGGTAACGGCCGCGACTTACCAAGTTATAGGTCGTAAGATCGAATCCAGGCAGGCGCTTTACTTTAAGTAAATTATTCCTTTACCCTTGGTCTCAAAACGGTGAAAAAAAACATCGTGAGGAAACCGACATGTCCTGCAACCAAAAATCGAAGATATGTGGCTTCTCCCAACCCGCACTGGGCCCGCGTGGTGGATTACGGCCTACTCCTTCTTACAGAGACGAGGCCTCTGTCCCAGCAATGGGAACATTACAGGTTTGTCATACTATGCTATGATTTATCTGCTATAACAATAGAGAGAGAGAGAATAGTAACAAACTAGCTTGCCATATAGCCAGTTCCTAATGTCTTTTCAACTGTCTTTGCATTGAAATAAGTAGGCTGTAGGATACAAACACTAGATTGAAACTCATTCCTATACCACCTAATTTGTAAATGAAAGGAGAAACGCCTTGAACCGTATTTAAATATTTAAAAGAGATTCTCTCAGAGATGTTAAACGCTCCGAGGCTGGCCTATATGCATAATAAATTATGTTTACAGCTAACTTTATTGTTTCGGGTTAAGTAATAAAATATACGTGTGTATGTTTTATCGGAAAACGTAAACCGAGCATAACTCCTTTAATGACAATAGGACTAGTCTCAATCTTAGTGGGAATTAGTTTCCCTGGTGTGTCACAGCGTGTTATCTGTGACATTTATTATTATTCGCAGCTAAACCTGGGCCTCAAGTCTGCTATTACAATAGTGTCAAAATGGTCTATCATTGATTTCATAATTGTTGATTTTGACAAGTTTAGTAATCTACTAATATAATGGCGTCATTATGACTTTCCAATGGTCAACCACTGACACTCCATTGAAAGAAATGGCTTAGAATGGTAATCTCGTACATAATGACAAATTAATGACTGACTTAGGCGGTAATCTGCTAAAACTTTGACAGTTCCTTTGATCAGTGACCTACCATTGGCCCGTCATTGTGCAGTCATTACTTGTAATAGCTCGGTTTTCAAAAAAAGTGTTTGCTAGCTATCGTGTTTGTGTGAATATTGAATGGAGAAATGTATTCACTACGAGCAAATATTCTCGAGCTAGCCAACGCAGTGGATGCTAGGGAAAGAAGATGGGTGGAATGCAAAAGACGTCGTCAAACCCGTCGCTTGACGAGAATGAGTACAAACCCCTTTATTGATATTCCCGAAGCGGAATTTCTAAAAACGTTTCGCCTTGGAAAGCCTTATGGCCAGACCGCGTCGAAGCGATAGCAAAACTGAATTTGACATTGATTTATTATTTTATAGCGATAAACACGAAATAGGTTGATTAATATTATATTTTTTATTAAATCAATTAGAGCCGTTTGTTCAATTAGAACCATTTTGTATATTTAATACATAATTAACTAACAAAACACCGGCTGCTAGAATTAAAACAGATTAACGTAACGTCGGTAAGCAGTAATGTCACCTTTGACTTTGACAGAGAGACAAAATATTATTGAGTTGTCTATTTTCACATTTATCCGCGTTATACATGTAAATGCAATGTTTTTGCTATTTACGAACTTCTTACTACTTCAGATTGTTTAAAACACTAATAAATAATATGTAAAAATATATATAAATGAAATTTGGCATGATTAAATGTTCAAATTTAGTAGTACTAGTTTTTCGAAAATCATTTCTACTAACGGGTTTCATAATAATGGCAATACGACAATGTCATTATACCACGATTCTATTACGAGACCACTGACCGACCAATGATCCACCATTATGAATTTAGCAGATTACGAACTTTTAGCAAAATGACAATGGGATCGTGTTGGAATGACGAATTTATAAAAAATAGCAGACTTGAGGCCCTGATGACATACTATTTTAGATCGATGGCTCTCCAAATTGGAACAACATGTGGTGGCGTAAAAGTATCAGTACTTTTTTTTTTTTTTGGATGGGAACTCATCAAATGACTTCTCCCGCTCTGGGTGGAGCGGGAGGGCAGTGTCAGTTTTACTGACTAAAACCCACCCGTATTCCTTCAGTTACCCATGTCCCAGGGTCACGGTATCTCTTTCGAACAATCTCGCGACCCCGGCAGGCATCGGTCCTAGCAGACCCCTTCAAAGTATCAGTACTGACTTACGAGTTATACTTTGTGTACTCAATTTCATCACCACTAGCTGCATCAAAGCAGTGAAGGAAAACATCGGTAGGAGACCTAGAGGATGTCCTAGAACAAAAAAATCAAAGACATGTGACATCTAGCAACCCGCACTGGCCGACGTCGTAGATTACCACACAGAGGCTTGTGTCCCAGCAATGGGAACATTAAAAGCTGGTTGTGAACTGAATCCATCACTACAAAAGCGCTACTAAAACCACTATGGTATATTTTTTAAGCACAAAACATTTTATTCTTAGACCCGTCACATTGAATCAACTGCTCCCTGTCAGAAACCACAACACATTAACCTTACAAGCAGCCCGTCCTCGAAATAGAACATAATGGAAATCCGTCAAATCCAATTTATTCTAAAGAAGATTCGTGTTAATTACGTAAGCGACAGTTGAATAATTAGAAATACCACGCGTCATCAAACGAGTTGTCCTCACATGAGCACAATCCTGGAGATGCCACAAAACTGGTTTACTATAATACAATTACCATAAAACATACTGTTTACCTTTTATTTGTTGATTCTGAGGAATCGCTAGGTCGTTGTGTTAGTTGAAAAGTTTAATTCACACCTAATAAGTGTTAACATTTTATTAGCGTATCATCAGTATACTCTGACTTAGTGAGTATATCATCAAATAGATCCAGTATTTGTATATACAGGATGTAAGCGACATCGACGCGGAAACTGAACCAATCAATTCAGCACATGATATTGGCGTAGAAAATTTTTCTTCGGTTATAAATGAATATCTGCTCTTACATAGAAAACTGCAAGCTACGCGATCAAAGTTTAAACGCACGGTCTTTAAAGTGGTATTAACTGAATCCATGGTAACATTTTTTACGTCGATGCCATATTACTTACCTACTTAAAATTGTTTTTGAGCATAATAACTAAACTTTAAAAACGTTTTAAAGTCAAAGTTGTTTGTATACGACCTTAAATCATCTTAGTATTTCGTTTCTGAAAGACTAATCAAAACTCATAACGTCAAGAACAAGACAGACGGAAAAAGAAATAAAGGAAACCAATTCCTTTTACACACTAAAAGTTGTATTCAATCCAAACGAAATCAACATAAGAAAAGGAAGAACGCCCGTAGGCGCGGGTTCAACGACCCGTCTTATCTCGGACACCAACTTTTATCTATCTTCATCTCCTCACGCTTTGGAACTTAATCGATTTTTCAATACTAAGATATGGACCTTATCTCCTAACTATAAGGCATATTTCAACCCTAAGCATCTTTACCCTGTATGGGAATCTGGCACTTCTTCTCATAGTATTAAAGTATTAGTTTTTTTGTACTTGCCGTCTCACTGCATTAAGGTTGGTCCCAATTTCGCGATGTGCCAAGTCAATGCCAATATTTGTCTAGATTAGATAAAAGATTTTGGGTCCGGCTGTGCAAACTCGATTTTGTATTGAATCGCTTTCCGGTTTAGCTTAATGCGATCGGAAATGGATTTAAATGTGTTTGCAATTCTCATTTATGATTTAATTAAATCCGTTTGCAATATTGAATGTTTGGAAAGTTATTTCGCAAAATTATATTAATACACATAAATATTGAAACCAGTAGCGTTTTGCTATTTATGCGTTTTAATCTCATTTTAGAGCTTTGTTTGCGGGGCTGTTCAACTTCTGCTCAATAATGAAACCGACGAAATTGAATTTCAGATCAGACGGTCTTTATGCATCATTGATTATTTAGGAGCCCTTATTTTTATGAAAACAAAAACTACAATTAAAAGCTAACCCTTTCAATTCACAAAAAATCTCCGAAGTAAATCAAGAGCACTACAAAACCCATAAAGCATTAACAAAATGGGGTCACACTAAAAAACTCAAGAAAAAAATCGTCGAAGCAAATGCAAGGAGACCTCTCGTACATCCGTAGAGGGTCCCTCTATAATTTATTCATCTTTCCGTCCTAAGAACAAAACTGCGGTCCAAAAGCTGCCTTAGTGCGTAGCAGTTATGTGCTAACAGAATAACGAGGCTTCCCCTCTCGGTCCACTTCCCTTGTGTGGCGACCTAAAAATAAGCATGGATGCTGAGATGTAACTATTCTGTTAGCGGACATCTGTAGCCGGATGAGATTTGAGGATGTGGCGTTTGATAGCTCGTTGAGAAACCGCTAGGTTTGAATTGTGTTCTATTTTGGCTTGCGAAATGTTGGGCAATTTTTGCAGATCTGAATATAGTCGAAGATTAAGTCATGCGAAGGGATGATGGTCGGCGGTCCAGTCAGGGTGATTCGCAGCAGCTGGCTGTGAGTACCCTAGGATCAATTTGAACGAGAAGTGCTTGTAGAGGCGAAACACAGAGAAACCGAATTTAATTTTATAATTTGTATAAAAGTCAACTGGAATTCACAGAGTTTCAACAGATGCGTAGCGATGACGAGTTTAATCTTCCCCTATGAACAACAGAATTACTCAATTTACGTACCGTTATTTGCTCTTAGAATACATTCGCAGACCCCAGTTGAATTCCACCCCAATTTAACGAATGAAGACGTTATCTGTAGTTTATCTTTGGTGCTGAAGTTTTTACAAATAAAATAAGTGATTTCAAAATAATCCTCATTTAACATTTAATCCGAAACGTTACTCTTTTTCTTCGATTTTAATTTATTTCGCCGAATTTTATCGGAATAGTTTTCTTCTCCAAATTAAATGGCATTCAATTAATTTATTCACAATAACCACAAAAATGTTTATCTACCGTCCCTATTCTTCGAACGTCCTCTAACTAATGAAACCATAAATCATTCAACCACATCTTAATTATAGTGCAACATTAAACTTAATATTATCAGTCTGAGATCATCAATTCGTGAATATATGCATGAAATTATAAATACAATATAACGTACACAGAAAGCTTATCGTAAATCAAAACAGTGTCATTAGATACGAGGTTCGTACGCTCGTACCGGGAGAGTGGAATCTTTAATATCTGCGTGCCCAACTAATTGAGACCCCTATCTGTTTAGAGATCGCATTAATTTTCTAGGAGTATCGCAGGTCTTGTGTGAATGGTTGATGTTTAGGCGTCCAGTAGTGAAAGAGCTCTGGATTTTGGTGGAGGTTTCCCTCAGTTGCTGGTCAGTGAACTGTATGACGGGAGCGGGGGAGGTCAGCGAAGATTGGGTGGCGGAGAGGTTGTTCCGGGCGGGAGCTCAACGCGCAGCCTCCGCTGTATCGAGCGGCCGCGCCCGCTCCTACCCACGTGCTCCATTCACCGGTGCCACCACGTGTAAACTGTATTTAGACGAAAAAAACCACTAACTTACATGATTTACAGTTTATAACATCTGGAACATTTTCTAAAACGAAAACAGAAGATTCGGGAAAATAAAATTGGCGCCCAACGTGGCTGGTCCCACGCTGGGCGCCAGTTTTCTAACACCTAAACGATTCGGTAAAAGCAATAACTATACATATTATAACAGCGAACATCACTTTCACATCAACACAACCATATCTCACACGGACCACGAAGCTCAGTTTTACTTCGCACCAATTCCCTATAAAAAATCCCGTCAATGCTTTAAATTCCACATAAATGAATTATAACCTGCACGCTACTGATACAGTTGGCCGAGTGAATTGACATCGGAAATAAAAGTGACAGCATGCACCCGATCCTGTAGGCTCGGAAGTAGGCCAACCATTCATTTAATGAACTGGTGTCGGGGCATATCGAATTAGCCTTTACACTGAGTCCCAGTACCAGTCAACTCGCAGGAGTCTACATCTGCATACAAATCACAGTCTGTCTCTTCCAATAGTTAATTGAATTAGTTTCTCTGGGACTTTTTTCAGTACTTATTTAGTCAGTGCTGAGTGGACACATTCTTAAGTAATTAAGTTCTTCTACAATACATTTTATTGTAGTATTGATTCTTTTGAATTTATTTCATTTCTCTGCATTAATTTCTGAATCAAGAGTGCTTCGAAAGTTCCAAATCTCGAAAACCTATTTAATCCAACCGCTTGAGGAAAACTTACTGATTTTCCCTAGAATTGGCTTTGATTAAGACTCCACAATAACAGTAAAGTGTATACATAACCTATTTATTCAAAGCGAAACAACAAAATACTTGATCAATTTATATTGATTTCGGAAGAGAAAACGCAAACGCGAATAAATCTTGCAGTTTCATTGAAAACTATGCACCGTTTAACCAATTAAACCGGTCTTGTTAAATAAATGGATATCCACTGAATTGCAATAGAATAGACCACAGATCAATTGATAATATATAAATGGGTATTGGACATATAGAATAGCTCTGGATAAACGAATGACCTGCGGCGAAGGATTGATCGACTCAAAACATTTAGATGGGATCAGATTATTGGGAATGCATTAAATGTGTTTAAATATTGACTTTAACATCGATTAACGAATGAATTGGTATGAAGATACAGCTTTCGAATTGTGCGGATTGAAATTCATAATATCAGTGTTCCCTGAATTCAGCTTTTTATCTAACAAGGTCAAGGCACAAAAAGAAGTTTACAGCCAACTGAGGATTATGGAACATTCATCCGGGATGGATACTCATCTTGGCATATTTAAGAGGGTCCTCTTATAAAATCTTACACATGCGTAAGCGGAAAGTGAAGATCGTAAATATAGAAAGATTTAAATCTCTCCTCATATGGAAGTCCATTGTAGACGAAAGACCGACGAATAATAATTAATTAGGTACACTTGAGAGCAAATTAAAGAACTTAATCTCCCAACCGCTTACAAAATTCCCAACGAAATTATAAGGCAATAATCTTATAGTAGCCAACTACAGTACCGTTAAGCATGACCTCGCGGTCACATCCGTCTGCCATTAAATCATAAGGTGACGTCAATGAACAAATAAAAAGAAATAAAAATTGGCTCATCGATAACCTCGGGCCAGGGTTTATCGTATCACAGTTAAAAAAAAGCAAAATATGCTTACGACCTTCACTGTTGAAAGATAATCATCTGCCTAGCACCTAACATGTTAGTGTGGCTTTCAGTCTAACCGGATGCGGCTGAATACCAGTTTTTCATATGGAGCGACTGTCTATCTAACCTCCACGACCCAGTTACTGGGTAGCACTATGTTCACCCCTTGGTAAGACTGGTTGTCTGGCTTTTGGGCTTCCAACGACCTGTAGGAAAATAACTTCAAAGATCGACGAATGACAACTGGGAGCAAAGTCTGAACGTGTGTGCGAGGCAAGGAGTTGTTTGTCATGTCTTCAACAGAATCACACAGTATTTGTTATACTTATTTCTAAAAACACTAACTTCAAAAAAAATGCTCGCCATTTCTAGATTAAATTCACCCTACATCAAGAAAAAATTCAAACCACAGCAGTATCACATTTTTGTCTTATTATGAATTCCGTCAAAGGCATTCCAGCATCCAATTAGCGCTTCATCTCATAAATCTGACACCGCAGAGAACAGCTATTGCTAACAAGCTATCTATCACACCGTAGTTCTGAGTCTTGACACAATTTCCTTTGAGTTACTGGTATACTGTATTCACATCATGTATAGGCAATTATTAACACGTTGGAGGGGAAAAGGGTGGAAATGTAACATGTGAACCAAGTCTCTGTCGTCAGAAATTGCGTTTTTTGCCTGGGGTGCCTTCTGAATTCGACATTTTCATATCAACGTTTAACTATAAAGCTCCTAACTCAGTTTGCAGCAGGCACAAAAATCCTTCCAGATTTGATTTGAGTGCATATATGATTAAAGCTAAAATACTTTATAGTTGATTTAAAATATAATTATTAACTGCATTAATTCTATATAGGAGTTTTTCTATTGAGATAAAATGTTAACATTTTCACACAGGCGAAATAGTAAAAAAAAACAGTTGGTCAAAATGTGTGAAGTATGAGGTTACATGCAAAATGCTGTTATTGACGATTTTTTTTATCAATCGGCACATACATAAATCTCTCCTAATTCGCAATAGGTACATCACTTTGTGAAGAAACTTTGGTAGGGCCATGAGACCTTGGCGTGCCTTTAAATGCCAACAAATGTTTGAATACACAGAAATCAGGCAACAAAAAAACATACTAAGAAAAATATAGGGATTAATATTGTAAGAGAAATGGAATCTAGCCACAAAACATTCCCACAAAATGCGTGATTATAGCTAGAGGAACATAACAAAGAAAAGAGAGAAATGGCTTATTAAAAACGTAGAACTGGCATAGGTCTACGGTATAAAACTCAAGAATTTCATCAAAACATTCCTTTGCATTTTAATTTCAATCCGACACCATTCAATATGGCAGCCTCGACACGGCTTTAAGCTTCGCCACTTGAACATGAGGCATCAAGTGACTGTTGTGACTACAAGCGATATTATTTCTGCTAACGCGATCATTGTGCTGCATTACTTTGTGCACTTTGCAACACAGAGATGATGTCACGATAATATGTGAAAGGTTGCTCAAGATACCATGTTATAAAGCGCTGCAGCGCTGTTATAATTTTATAGATGACTAACGTGTACCGTCTACTAACAAGGCCTGTCTTTGATTTCATTATTTTCATTGTTGCTTTTATAGCTTAGTAAGCTAGCTAATTAAATGTAGACGCTTTCCTTACAAGCTGCTGTGGTTTTTGAAAGGAGCCATTGCTTAACACAGTAACAGTAGGAATAGCTTTTATTTTGACAGTTCTACAACATCCACTGCGATAACTACGTTGTTGAGCGGACACATTCTTCGAATATATGAAGCAATGGATTAGCAGGGAGCCGAGCTATAATTCATCATTCCAATCCAGCCCGTCCTTCGCTGCCCTCTACCAGCGAAGCCCTAAGCCGAGGTCCGTACCCAACAGGGGGTGCCCTTAGCGAGTAGTCGCTCTAGATTTAAGTACTTTAAGCCGTGGCTGGAGGCTTTAATTTATTAAGGTAGGTAACAGCCGACAAACTCATAGGTTGGCCTGCGTATTGTTATTTAAAAAAAAAAACGAAAACCGAGCTGTATTTCATATTTTTGCATTTCGTTGATCGTTGGGATAAAATAGCGTTTACAGCATCATCATCACCATTTCAGCCGAAAGACGTCCACCGCTGGACATAGGCCTCCCCCAAGCACCGTCACTTCGA
The DNA here is from genome assembly GCA_947507805.1 of Aporophyla nigra. Taxonomy (NCBI): domain Eukaryota; kingdom Metazoa; phylum Arthropoda; class Insecta; order Lepidoptera; family Noctuidae; genus Aporophyla; species Aporophyla nigra. Next base: position 22,287,537 of record OX382297.1, on the reverse strand, counting down.
CCGGTTCTGTGCTTCTTGCATCCAACGGATTCCTGCGGCCTTTACATCATAAATAAACTTATATTTTTTTCCAAATCGATATTTGAATGATGATCGTTTATTTATTTGGTAATTTAAATATACATTTTCAATAAACAAAATGTTATGTCTGACACGTTAACCTTGCCGGCCTCAAAGATATTAACATCAGCATCAAATGTTTTGGATTAATTTTAAGGTAATGTTTTCGAACACTCCACGTGCTCTCCGACATTGAGTTTCGTTTTTATTTATATTGCATGTAGTTTACATCCGCCAAACCTTTTCCCTTCTATATTGGGGTTGGCTTCCAGTGTAACCTGCACCCTAATTGCGAAACGCACAATTTATCAGAATCTGAATGGGATTGAAGATTATTTCTAAACCATTGCGTCATTTGTTCGAATAAACTGTCGGCTCAGCAACGTAAATAACGCAATGAATGTTGTTTAACTATGAATATTCAATCTATTCCTACATATAAAAAGTTCCGCAATTACCCCTCTGATGCAGGTGAATACCCTAGGCAGCCGCTCCGTGTAGAATACCAATATTTTTCATGGAGCGACTGCCTATGTGACCACCAACCCAGGCACTGGGTAATACGAAAGACCCTGGACTGGTTATCAGACTTTCGGGCTTCTTACGACTCAGACTAACTGTCAAGAACCACGAATGAGAGCCGGGACCAACGGCTTAACGTACTTTCTTTCTAAGGCACAAAGGGGTCTTGGTATGTGAATATGGTCACCCATCCACGGGCCGAAGGCAATCCACGTGTTAATAAGCCACAAGCCCCGAATAAAAATCAGTACGTACACGGGTCAACTGCATGGTACAATTACATGGCAAAATTATGAAAGGAACATATAATGTCTGCTCTGAAGTCTAAACAGGAAGCACTAATAAACTAACTAAATAATTACGGCGACTTCGCACACCTGTTATCTTAACACCAATTAGATATGACTACTAACCTAAGATAACAAATTCGTTCGTACTTGCGAGATATCTCAGATACTTAGACAGAGGCGACTACCAAACTGACCACTTGAAAGTCTTCAACAAAAATACTTTTTCTTTGCAACTGTAAGGCAAAGAAACGAGACTCGGTGTCGGCGCTCAAATCACCGAGGAAGTGCTGCGACTGGCGGGAAACTTACAATGGAAACAAGTGGAAAAGTTGCGACGATTCACACCAAACGACTTTCAAACGCTTTTAGCAAAGTCGAATACGCTAGATGAGATGTTTTGGTGATCGTGTACATGGACGATTTGATAATGTGTGACGTAGAAACCCCAATAAGAGCGTTGAACGTCGAGAATTCGAGATACAAGTCTGAAGGATACCTCGGCATACAAGAGTCATTCAGAAGCAATCAGTGGTAATCTTATGCCATTAAAACAAATAACAAAATAGGTTAATATACTTAATTAGATTTCACTCACATTCATCATGTTTCAGTCACAATTATCACATCAAATTAACACTTAGCGTTTACAAACACAGGCGCCTCTTAACGATACAACGTCGAACGTTGCCAAAAATTCATTAATCAGCGGCACACGCTTAGCAAACTCATAAAGTGAACAAACAGCGAGACGCTCGGAATTGCCGTAAGATGTACAGGATAAGTTTCTCGGATCGCGAAGTTCAAGTTGCATTATCCTCAGTGCATCCCGCGCTTGAATGATATATGGAGACGTCTGGAGCACTTCATGCATAACATTAGGGATTTTGTTGGTAACATTGCTCTTCCAATCCGACAGTATCTATGGAGAACCATTTATTTATTATACTAGTGGTTGCCCGGTGGTTGAAATTCGACCATAAATCGTTTAGAATTTAATGTATTTCTAATGCATTTTTGATATCAAAATATTAGCTTTTTACACTCATTCTCCATAAACTTTAAGTGTGCCAAATTTTATCCTCCTTCGTACGCGTAATTTTCGTAGAAAGGGGTACACATTTTTTTGCTTAATATAGCTTGAATTAAGTGCAGGAATTTGCATTTGAGACAAGTTAAAATAAGATCAAATAAACAGTAGTGCATCAAATTGCGATACAAACGTATTTATTCAATTTGTGCCAACCAACGATCAGTTCTGAATCATCAAAGCTACAGTTCGGAATATTGATTCTACTGTGAAGGACCAATAAAGCAGTCGGTTGCTTTATGGTATTTATTTTCTGCAAATTTCCCACGACCGTGACGCAATGGTGCATCGTTGGCTTTACTTGGTTTCAAATTATTACTGTACTGTTTGCTAATAGCTAACGAAACCGTTCTTTTGCCATTTTATCTTTAGTGATCCAGGACAAACCACCCTTTGTGAGGACCAAACTATGGCAAGAGAACTATCCACCACCTCCCAACTTCGTTGAACCCCAGGAACACTTGCCTTCCGGCCGTGATCTGCAGTGGTCTATATGGAAAGCTCTAAATAGATTGCGTACCCAGGTAGGCCGCTGTAGACAAAATTTGTCAAAGTGGGGGATTATAGACTCATCCGACACCCAGTGCGAGTGCGGTACGTCTGATCAGACCATGACCCACCTGCTGGAGTGTCCCAAGTGTCCGTTCACCTGCACCTCAGATGACCTCAAAAATGCCACTGATGCCGCAATAAACGTGGCCACCTACTGGGCTCAAACGATATAAAGTGTACGAGTACCATCGACACGAAAGAAGAAGAAGATCTTTAGTGATATTGATACCACGTATAATAACTACTTTTTCATTCACCATTTGAAGACTTGTGGAAAGAATAGCTAATGTTCTGATTTAGGTTTACCATTTATTTCCAAGTAGCTTTTACCAGCGAATTCGCCCGCCTGGAGGTCGGAAATCGTCCCACGGGAACGTATTACCGGGGTAAAAAGTGTCCTATGTGCATTTAATCTGTGTCAAATTTCATCCATATCCGGTTGTGCTGTTCTCATTTGGCAAACGTATTCACATTCACACCAATCTACAAATTCAGCCAATCCATCTCCATATAAAAACCATTATGATACTCAAATCAATTGCTCGGTATCATCCAGTTTATTACGAAATGATTCACTTTCTCTTTCACACGTTGCAAAATAAGCTTTACTGCGTGCTTTTTAGGTTACATTTTTGTAAACTGCCTGTTGATAAAAGTATGAAAAACTCAAATTGTCGATTTGTTCTGAAGAAGACACGAATCAATTAATTACGTTAGTCCGTTGAGGTGGATCGTCGGCAAGTCGCCAGTCTCCTCGAAAACACTTGAACCGTTGTGAGTATATTAATTTTGCTCTTTTCAACGCACTGACTATTGGACTTTTACATTTTCTTCTATTTTATTTATCTTTGAGCTCTTTTGAATGTGTTTCTTCAATACCTCCAACATTTATACTTTCGTTTCGATGCAACAATGCTTCAACACTGATAAGACTACAATTTGTTACATTAGGAATAGCAAACTCATTGTTTATAACTGTTACAAAGGAAGTTACTGTTTACACTATGTAACGTAGCAGTTATTCAACTATAATGAATTAATGTTTCATGGTAAACATATCATATCAATGGTACCGCAGTATTATCACCATATGACGTTTCCATGTATTTCATAGTACCATTTTAATTATTCGAGGAACAACTGCGGGTACAGATACTGAAAGTACTATTGACTATATGTATTAATGCCAGGACCTAAATGTTTCAATTTATTTAAATAGGTGAACTGGTTCGATAGCTTTAATTGATGAAGGCTTGTGATTGGAAATGAAATTAACCCGCGTTAATTTATTTACCGTTCTTCTCAACGTCGATGCCGCTGATTGTACAAATACTTCTTCATTTTCTTCTTAGGCTGGCATCCCAACAAACAAAAATTGCTCTTGTAGTGGCTTATATTGCCAAAAATAATATTCTTATAGGAGCCGTATTATCGCTAATAAGGGTGCGTTTGGGCACAAATTATAAAGACAATAACCTTATACCTCCCTTTTAGTTGCTTTATTGTCCGCTTTTATTCCTTATACGTGTTTTACTATGGTTCGATACAAGGGAGTTAAATTCATTGCGGCAAATCAAAGGCTCTTAAAAAGCCAAAGGCCCTTATAGCCGTCTGTTTATGATTCTGCAATAAGTCTTTTTCTTAGTGATTTACATTTTCGTAAAAGTTTCGCGAATAAAGAGAAACGTCAACAATTTTATTAAAAAGTGAATGGTATGTTATTATTTTATGTAGTTTATTTACCTGATTTATGTGCTCGTTTATAGTGAAAAGTGTATGGGAATTCAAATGCATGATAAAATGTGGTACGCAGTGTCTTATAGTATCAACCCGCCCTTGAATTTTAGCTGTTTTTGTGCTACAAACGTTATTAATTATTTAGTCATGTTATAAACAGTGCTATTATGAGAGCAAAACGATTCGCACATCGTCTACAAGGAGTCTATGAGAGTGAAGACTTTATAATGGCATCATTTCCTGTTTATGCTATCGCCATTTTACATATCGTTAGGGTTCCTTTCTCACGAACAAAATCCTGTACCTAGCTAGTCTTGTTCCCATATATATAAAATTTATGTTTCACTATGGTTGGGTTGGCTGGAAGAGATCTCTTTATAGGGATAAGCTTGCTTTTGTGCACTAGTTTTAAGTTTGAAATTTAATTATAATTTTAAGTACACAATAAAGAATATAATTATAAATATAATATGTTTGTCCGCAGATATTGCATTGGTTTCAGTAATGCATATTACTACTTTATTTGTTTTGAGCAATGTACGCGCATCCAATGGCATTTTGTTTGGCATTACATGATGTAATATTTTTAATAGGTCTCTTAAAGCGATATGGGAAATGTTGAATTTCACTGCCCATTCTCTGATATCACTACGAATATCAATATTCTTCAACTCTTCATTTAAAAATATTATCATTGTCATTATATTATTATTGTCTATATCAATATCGCTACAATTATATTTTTCTTCACTGGTTTCCTTTTCATTCTTATTTTCTATAAAAAAATCCTCTGCGGAACAACTGGCTGATTCGTTAGTATCTGCTTGGTCTTTTTGTAGTATCATAGGAGTAGAGGTGGTGGTTGTAATGTTCAAAACCATGTTTTCGTAGACTTTTTTTTTACTTTTCTTCTGTAACCCTCGCTCCTTTTTAACTTCTTCCAGTCTTTTGAATCCATTTTTTTAATGTAAATTCCCCTCCGTAATAAATTCACACAATCTGCTGTACTTCAAAATGGCGAATCTAGTTATGTAAAACATTTTAATGTGACCATATAGAGAATAATATCTTTATAATCACTGTATAAGGGAATACGGATTGCTTTCACCCTTGTAAATATCACATAAAATGCTAAAATTTGTTTGTTGGATAGACCTCTTATCAAATGCTCCTATAAGTTAAAAAGCATCATAATTACCTTGTGCATTACTTTTCTAAGAATAATTGACCATATTAAAAGCCTTTATATGACTTTGATTATTATATGGCTAAAAAGCAATGTAACTAGCCTCTATAAGAAGAACACATTTTGAACCCTTATTGTAGCCATATTAATTGTATTTATTAACGTTTACCCTGCCAAATTATAAGAATAAAGGTAATATTAGCCAAATCTTCTAATAATGTGCTACTATAAGGAACATTGACATAATAAATGCTCTTTTATAACAAGTATAAGAGTTTAGACCTTATAGACTTAATTTTATAAGCTTAGTTTGTTTGTTGGGATCAGCCACACGACAAAATATCATGGCTTTAGCCTGCCAAGACAGTCACTGATATAAAACAAAGCCGATAGTTCTTTGTAAACTGTTTAGTTTTCAAAGTAACTGATGTTAAAACCATTCACGGTTTGCTATTAACGTGCATTGAATACCATTAGGTACAAGTTATAGTGAACCACTTTCCGAATGTGACGATGAATAATTCATGTCACAAAAGGTTTTATTTGATTAAACGCGCCGCTCGCGCCGGCTATGAAAAATTTAATGATTATATTAACGAATATGATTGAATTCAAAAATTTACCTAGGTGGGGGATATTGTTTTGTTATAGTTGTTCACATTTAACCATGAACTAGAAAATTATAAGACCGAGTAAGTTGATACAGCTGTAAAATCAGGAATACATATTATATGATGTTAACAATATAGATGACACCGTTTTGGGCATAAGCCTAAAACTTGCACAAAAAAAGTCGCAGAAAAAAAATCCCATCCTTGTCCGGTATATCTGAATTTCATGACCGTTGACCTCGCTAAATTTAAATCATTAAAAGAAGTTAGGCGTTTGGAAACGCAGCTAATCACCGACGTAAAATAATTAAATGTGGCAATCATCGGATCCGAATTGTAAATTACTAAATCAATGGAAACTCGGTTAGATATAAATCAGTCAGAGAAATCATCATTATAGCAACAATACGTACACATTATAGTCATTATTAATTCAGAACTTAGGCTTGGTACTGACGACTCAGTTTAGAATAGACATAATAGAAATACCAACACAAGTAACATCAGCATAACACAGGTTTTTGTGTTTAAAGAGGAAGGACGAGTACCCAATACATAAGACATTACGGCTATTCAATGAACAGAAGTGCCCCTTGAAGCGTAAATATATTTTGAAGTCCTTGTAAATAAGGCGTTAACAATTTTCAAAATCTCTCCAGGGCCACTAATGGCCTCCTTGTATTTACGAAATCTTGGGTTCAAAGGAAAGTCAACCGTTAAGTCAGGATTAAGGTCTTTTGGGTTTACTTTTAAGGTTCGGATGAGTAGCGATGGTTGAAGCTTACAGATCAGAAATATCGATTCCGTAGAAAAGAAATAAGCGCGTCTCTGTCAAATTTTAGGATTAGGGCAGAGATTATGTTGCAACCTTTGATTTCTCAATACTGAATCTGTTAATCTAAATCCAAACAAACCAACTGCTGCTAATTAGTTATGTATTATTTATCGCGTTCACGGACTTAATTTACCAGGTAAATGACACGATCATCATGGGAAATACGTCCAAATATTTTCATAGCGGCCCTTCGGATATCTAACCAGATATACGAGTAAGTAATTACAGAACAGACAATATTTGCTCATTTATATGTTATTGTTTCAATGAATATATCCATACTGACCTTGAATTTTTGTCAATGGCCTTTAGACACAGAAGCTAATTAAGCAATAAAAATGACGTATTCGTTTGTAAATGATGTTCAAGAAATTATCATTAATGATGTATTGAGCAATGACCAGGTGGCCCAGTAGTAGATATCGGCCCTGACTTACGATACTGTAGGTCGAACCTAGGCAGGCACTATGTGTATTTAATTTCATCACCAGTGACCTTAAAACGGTGGGAAAAACATTGTGAGAAAACGGGCTTAGACCCAAAAATTCAAAGACATGTGATAGCCACCATACGGCACTGGGCCAGCATTGTGGATTATGACACAGTCCCTTTCACAGTGAAGTAGCCTATTTCTCAGTAGAGGGAACATCGTAGGCTGATTTTGATGTATTGAACCCGTTCCTAAAGCAAAACTGAACATAGTAGAAGTAGAATTGGACATGTCCTCGGCAATTGAAGGCGATGAAGCAATCACAGCAACAGACAACAAAAACTCTTAATTTAAAATTACCAGCCAACAACAAATACTATGCTAATAGGAACATGCATCGATTACGAAGAACATCTCTTGGAGTGCCTACAAAATTCAACATTTCAACTACATGCGCTTATCTGCCGAGTCGTTGAGTAGGTACTGGTTAACGGATCTGACATGAGCTTTCGATACGTTAAATCATTCTTAACTAATCGGAACTGTTCACTCAATAATAGGCCACAGCTGGACATTTTACGTTTTACTTGCTCGCAACGTATTTAGAATTTCGTTATTAATGTGACGTCCTTTGCTTCTATGTGACGTATGAGCTGTGGCCGTGAGCCCATTGATATTTCCACTCGATGCCAATAAAAATAAATGTCATCAATCAGAGTGTTTTTGTGTTGTAAAGTATTGTGTTATTCATCACTATGAATTTTACACTAAGTGCCAATCAAAACGAAGCAATATGTATAAATATGAGTTTCATTTTATAATTACTGGCTGTCAAATGCTAATCCACAAAGCCGACTGCAGATGAATTGAAATGGAATGAACGTAAAGCGCTTTTTAACGTCCTACCACATACAATTAAGGGACAACCCGCATTAACGATAGATACCGTTTAAATAAAGCTCTTACCTTCGCAGATACCTTTGTAACCCTTTAATCGCCGCATTATTTCAGAGCCTTCGCCCTATAAGGGAACGCATGACGTTGCGTTTACTACTGCCCATATAATGAGCTAGCAGTTTTAGAATTCAGTTAGCGTGCTGTTACCCCGTGCATGGGTTGTGCACAGAATATAACGTAGACTATGTAGTTAATCGATTTCTGACATGCGTTGTGTGACACACACGAATTGCTAGTTTTACACAAAATTGAGACAAGATTTGGAGGCATTCCCTTTCATTCCCTATTAAAAATCGTCTATTCATCGGCACGATGTCGATGTGTGCGTGATTGAGCCTTGGCTTAAGTACCTGTATTAATATTTCATCATCGGACTTTGGAGTACGCATGCAAGGCGCGGTACATGGCTTCCTATTTGTTTGTGCTGTCAACACCGACGTATTTGGGCAGCTCGTCTTCGGCCACGGGAAGCGTTGATTCAATGCACTCCCACATCCGGGCAGGGTTATAGCATTGTCTACTATTGGTTTACTTAAAGCTTCCTGTTTAAAATCGTGTTGCATTCCAATAGGATATCAAATATAAATCATAGTCCAAATTCCTCGTTAATCGTTTTCGTAAAGCAAAGAGTGTCTGTGCTGTGAAATGTAGGTAAGTCTCATCTTTCATGTGGTTAAGCCTCGCTTACGGCGTCGGAATTGCTGATATTAATTATTCATCAAATATGCCAGATAAAGCTTAATGTGGGGAGCCGTCTGCTCTTGATAAATTGCTTTGTACATCTACTTAGCGTTTGAGAGATTTTTAGGCTGGAACTTTCTGAAACCTGAATGGGTAACAATTACATGTCAGTAACGCCACGTATGATGATAAATAGAATCCAGTATAATGTTTTCATTCATCAATCAAATAGACATAGAAGACATAATATAAATCAAGTAGTGGAACCAGCAGTTCCGCGTACTTGCGCAGGTGCCGCACCTGCGGTGATTTTGTATCGTAAGTTAGGTCGGCTTCTGTAAAGGTATGTTTATAAGATAAGAAATTTAACTAATAATGCATAAATGAGGAAATAGCTCCTCTATCTGTTAATAGACTGTTTTCAGCACTATCATTCTTCTGATCTTACTTCGGCGCAGCGTCTTCTTCATCCATACAATCTCTATTAGCCTTCATCTCAGTAGTCACCCCCTTTTTAGCCATAATTATATCATCTTTCACACAATCCATTTATAGCCAAAACAATATCTATATCTGCATCAAAACTCTATCAAAACAGACGTTATTATACTTATCTTTCGAAAAAGAAGCCAGTTATCATCTGCCTAGCCTTTCCCCAACATGTTGGGGTCAGCTTCCAGTCTAACCGGACGCAGCTGATTACCAGTATTTACATGGAGCGACTGCCTATCGGACCTTCACAACATTGGGCAATATGATACCTCTAGGTAAAGAAAAAAGTAAAGACGCCTGTAAAACCATATAATTCCTAATTACTGTAACAATCTGCAACAGGGCAACCCGATACATCGTCAAAACGTTGCAACGGTACACCGAGCAATCGAGATAATACGATTACTTAAGCAATTATATGCGCGCTCATGATTGATCGCCCGGATCGGCGCGGGAGATGCTAATTACACCCGTCTGTTAACGTTAACGCCTTCGTTAACGTTATTGTAACTGTTGTGTGCTTTTTTGTTTGTGGGATATCAATTTCGTTCCATGCGGGTTACGGGTTATCGTTTACGTTCGTTTTATTTTTGTGACAGTTGAAATTGTGAGTGAGAGTTGTTGACACAATCGTTTTTGGACATTGACTCTCGTTAGCTTAGAGCACTTAATTAAAGTTAACGTGCAAGCAATAACTCAATTGGTGTACTTTAGGATATTCATCAACATCATCATTTCAGCCGAAAGATGTTCACTGCTGGACATGGGCGTCCCCCAAGCACCGCCACTTCGAGCGTTTCATTATTTGGGGGTGTTTGCCAAAATCGCCTCGCTTGGCAGGCAGGTTGGCGATCGCAGTATGGTATTAGTAAAATGCATAGAGAAAGCTGCTGCCCATTCTTTAGTTAGTCCCTTAGTCAATAAGTTAGGATATTAGGGTATTGGTATTGGTGGTTGGTATATTGGGATATTGGTTTTCAACAAACATATTTATTTTGTCCACACACAATGACCATGCTTTAATTACTTCTGTATCATGTATGTCGGGTTAATTACTAATTACAACCCGAACATCGTTAAAAATTAAGTGGTAGAGATAGCATGGGATTTTCGGATACCGAGTAATAACAAATTTTGGAGCAATTATTATAAAAGCACTGATATAAAAACAGAATATTTACTTAATGTAGGTATTTTTAACGATAACGCATCCAATTAAGTTCGTATTATATGTGGGGAATTTCCAAACCACAACAAAATGAGTGTTATAAAAATAAAATACATGCTTACATTATAATTTATTACTACCCCACAACTGTAACTGTAGCCACAAATAACATAAACAGTGGCATTGTGTTTTCTATTTTTCCAACGGATTACATAAATAGATAAATTCTTCAACTTGCATTATGTAAAAATATACGTTGATTGTAACTGCCTCATTGGTCTAGCGGTCGCAAACGCTAATTTTGAGCATGAGGTTTTGGGTTCGATTCCCAGGTCTAGCAGTGTTTTACCATTAGGAATTTTTCAGTAACCGCCCGGTCTCTGCATTTGTGCTCGGTTGATGTCAATAAGCTCGCCCCTTACTTACACATAACTAGCAACATAGTGTCGTATAAGTACACTTCTATCTAACTCTTCGAGAATTACAGTCGTGATGCTATATTATGTTAGAAATAGACAAATAGAGAACACACTACTAAATAATTACACAAAAACAAACAAAGTAGAACGTTTCGATACATTCAAACCGGTTCAAAGTTTGACTCATCTATGACTATGAACGACTCATCCTTCCTGTGTCCAAATGATTTATTTATATATTAGGCATCAAACAATACAATATGGGTTATTAATTTATCACCCCGGTTATCGGAACGGCCAGCGATGCAGCCGCCAACGCGCCACGATAACTGAAACTTATGATAATAACTACAATTTGCAGCTGATTGCAACTATGTTCCCAGGATCGTTTAGAAGGGGGCGCTTAAATGTATCACTAAAACAGGGGAGGAAGGACCATAGAGAATATTTAAAAAAAAACGATATAAATGTGAAACGGGAGTACGACGAACGATCGAAGGTATGGCCGTAGACTAAATGAAAAATAATGGCAGACAAGCGCAAACCCAAAAACACTTTTATACATCATCGTCGTCATCATCTCAGCCCGGAATCACCCATTGCTGGGTATACGGTACGCCTCCCCATTTTCCGCCATAGATCTCGGTTCCATACGTCTCTCATACATTTCCCGCGACTCTGACGAAATCTTCAACCCAACGCGCTTTCGGGCGGCCTTAGTTTCTTTGGCCTAATCTTGGCCATCATTCGGTCACTGCATTAGTCCATAGGCCATGTCCTCGTCTAACTAGATGTCCTAGGAAAATAATAAACACACTTATGTGACACAGGTTACTCACAATACCAATAAGCTATTACTAAGCCTTTCTCATGAAGGGCTTCATCACACCTTAGCGAGGTAGTTTGAACTTACGGCCTTTCTGGTAGACAACACCCTTGCTGCATAACCCTTACGATTTTATTGAAGTACTTATCAGAGTCAAAATATATTTTTTTCAGTGCTCAAAAGCGAATACTACCTAAGCAATCGATCTTGCAGATTTTGAGGTTTACCGAAGACACCTGCGGTTCTTGCAAAAGATTTTGTTTAAATCCACACTTCCACACTAATATTATAAATGCAAAAGTAACTCTGTCTGTATGTCTGTCTCGCTTTCCTGCTAAAACTACTGAACTGATTTAAATGATATTTGGTACACAGATAGTTTAGAGCCTGAGAAAGGAAATAGGCTTTTTATTGCGGAAAAGGGGTTTTAAGGGGTTGAAAGGGAGGATGAAAGGTTGTAGGGAAGTATTGTCATTTTTAAAGCTAGAATGATGAAACTTTTTTATTTGGCTTTTATTACATAATATATATTTATGAATTATATTTAAAGTTTGTTAAATTTTTACCCTTAAGGGGATAAAATAACAATAGGGAATAGGGGATGAAAGTTTTTATGAAAAGGGGAATGACAAGAATCGACCGATTTTGACGGGACTTTTATTGGCAGGTAGCTGATGTAATAAGGAGTAACTTAGGCTACTTTTATTTTAGAAAAATACCTGCGTTAATTTCCGACATCCACGCGGGCGAAGCCGCGGGCAAAAGCTAGTTATACTATAAGGCGAAGTTTTACGCTCTAATTTTAAAATATCAGAAGCAAAGAATTCGTGTGATAAAACGTAATAAACGGGCGAACTTCCAGGCGGAAAACTCCAAAGGTAACCGAAGCCAATAAATTAGCAAGTACTTAAAAGACGGAGATGGGAATCAGTGCAATGAGAAAAGAAAAAGCCACGCTTTCAAAGTGCCACAAGTTGCGGTGGCAGGCTAATTAGTTAACTGTCAAGCACTTAACTAAATCACACGTGGTTTTGTAATCTTTCGGCTGGTGTCACGTTTCGGTGACAACTGACCTTTAAATGTTAAGGTTAAGTTAGTTCCGACCGTCCCAATATTTATAACATTAAATTGTTGAAACATTCATCTTCGTCATTAAGAATCGATTTTATATTAAATTAACTGTTTCAGATTTTCCCGATAAATATTTTAATATTTTTATTTTAATGTGACAGAATTAGCAGCTACTATGTGTGAAGATGGGGTCATGCGTAGATCTCAGTGAATCTTACATCGCATCGTACCTGCGTACCAAAAGCTGTTTATTTGAACATTATGAAAACCGTCAACCATAATAGTTTAAAAACTAAAAAACACGCTTTATTTAAAGAAAAACAAACTAATAAGAAGAAAATAAACTTTAATAAGTTTAAAATAAGACTAGCAAGATTAACAAAAAAAAAAGGGAAGAAAACGTAGTAGAGTATTGTAAAAACAGAGCGGTGCTTTTTACGGTATTTTCATAATGACCACTTTACCAATATCTGTCAGTAACATATTTATAAAAATTTACATCAAGCACCCTACTGCTGCACCTACAGCTTTTATGTGCTAAATTTTAATTTGATCTCACCTTTAGAAGTGGGTGAAAAAAGCCGTAACATTTAGTACCTACCTACATACAAATAGTAAGTGGAATTCAGGGGTTATATAGGTTTTTGGTCACGACAGTATTTCGTCGATTTTTCAAAACATTAAACAAGTCCTGGTACATTTAAAAGTGTCATGAAAGGCAATAATAATAAATTTGATGACGCATTCCGGCGAGTCAATGGCTCAAGGGAATGGAGACTTGATTGGATTCCCACCCTAACGCCATCACAGGGCCATAACGACGTAGTTGGACTCACAGCCACCCCAACTGCATGGCTCATGCTCTTTATTCCCATTGCACTGCACGCAAATTATACTCTGTAATTGCTTTTTCATTTGGTCTGCTTTATCGATTTCTTGTTGGCAATTAAATTCTGTTTTCCATATTACTTTTTTATTGACTTGGACTGCACGACTCTTGATACGACATAGTTTTTAATAAATCTATGTCACCTCATTTCAAAGTAATTTAAAATCATACGTATTTAAATGCCATTGTCTGATCATGCTCTTTATTCCCATTGCACTGCACGCAAATTATACTCTGTAATTGCTTTTTCATTTGGTCTGCTTTATCGATTTCTTGTTAGCAATTAAATTCTGTTTTCCATATTACTTTTTTATTGACTTGGACTGCACGACTCTCGATACGACATAGTTTTTAATAAATCTATGTCACCTCATTTCAAAGTAATTTAAAATCATACGTATTTAAATGCCATTGTCTGATGCGAAAGATGTCAGTACTATTAAGGGCGGGTTAGGTTTTTTTGCGTTTTTTTTTTTAACTGAATGCACAATATCTCAAGAATATTGTGTAAAAATTTCAAGTCGATGGGAGCAAAATTGACGAAGTTATGAGTATTTTTATACCTACCCGACCCGAGCGCGCTATTGTTACGGCAGACGTTTCGCTCTCTATATATAATACTTAATCTTACCCCCAGTTTTATTTATTGAAATTTTAATGCATGTACAAACGTGCTTAACCTGTACTGTATATTTTTTCAGCGTAGAGTATAAAATTTAGTGTAGTAGTAAATATTCTACCGAACAGACGTACTCGCGCGTTCCTATTTCGCATTCGCTTTAGCTCCATCGTCATTAAGTTTTGTATTATTTTTACTAAACTGTTGTTATTTGTTTGTTATTATTACTAAAATGTCTAAAAATTAAACGATCTGATAGGCAATCAACTGGTCCGAGATTATATCGACCTAGATAAATTGTAACTCCGCAAAAACGTAAAAGCGAAAGCATTTCAACAAGTAGCGCGTCAAGCAGGATTCGTCGTAGACAGGAGCATAAAGGTGCTTTAGACATCATGGATAATAGCAGTATCCTTTATGGACCTGGAATTGATGATTCAGTGTGAGGTAAGCCGATAAAATTCGCGTATTGAACGTTTTATACCAGATTTCTTAGTGTTCAAAACTTTAAAGCGTTTTCCCCACAACTCACGTTTACAAAGTCGGTGCCCCTCATAACTTCAAAACTACAGCACCGATCCTTTTGAAATTTTGAACACTATTTCTATACGTAATTGGCGAGGTAATGCTGGAGAGCTTTTTTCAAATTTGTTAATAAATTTTATTTTACAATAACAAATAAGCCGATTTTTTTCGCAAAAAATCGCGTTTTTCCTTGATCAAAGTGTTCCAAAAAACGGAAAAATTGAAATTTCAAAAAAACCCTCCCAGCGTTACCTGAGGAAGACTATTATCTAACGAATGAACTATTTTTTTTTTAATTTAAGATAATCCAGCACCAAGTTATGAGGGGCACCGCAATGCTACTTTTTTCCGAGACACGTCCGAATATTTTTTTTGTATTTCTTCGTGAAAATTATACACAATATTCTTCGATTGCCATACTTTCATGTCGCACTAGTTTTAATAAAGAGATATTAACTGTGTCGTCACAAAAAAATCACAAAAACATGCCTTTTTTGTTTGAATTAACTTTACCCCCCCCCCCCCTTCCTTAAAATCCTGTTATGTGGAACATTCATCTGACAACTCAAGCATTAAACATCTGGAACTTTAGCTTCTGACGAACTAACAAATTATGAAACTGTGCAAAGTAAAACAATGTTTTATCTGTGACAGATGTAGTTTTGCAAAAAGAGACATTAACCCAATTCACAGCGGGTCGTTAGTGTCACAGTCTGCGAGTCGGTTATCTCGAGTGCCATCTCTGTGGTCACCCAGCCGCTGTACCGTCGAGCACAGCCTTTATATTTTTAGCCAACATTATTATAACACACCGAAATACCTTAATGAGGACGGAAAGAGAACCTAGGGATTGTCATCCTGCCCTCCTTTCGTTTAAGGCGGAAAGAGGGGAGCCAAATTAATGATGTTTCCTTTAATATCCCCTATATAAGACCCTTTAGCGAAATAAGAAAATAATAATGAGGAAATAATGGGAACTGGCAATAAGGCATTTATAGTCTTATAGTCTCCGCAGCCCCATGACGCATCGAACTTCGATACCGTTCATGATCATTAAAACGCAGTTAACAAAACAGAACAGAACCGTTTCTAAACTATAATTGATTTATAATCACACGTCATTTATAATCCAAAATCTGTACAACAAGCTTAATTTGGTTAGAAAACTAATCCGTCTAATCTCGTTTGGTAATAGAGGAAGGAGAGCAATAGTCGTGTGCATCTGGTGGAGTGGAAGCCCCTCCCGCAACGTAATCATTATGATTTATGGCGCACAAGTTGGCGCGCGCGTTCCAGCCTGCCGAATGACGCTAAATGACGAGTTCCGCCACACTATTCTTGGTAGCTTCCTGGACACTCTTCTTGGTTCAGAGCTTCCTGGACTTAGGTGCGTTCGCAATTTTTATTGCATAGTTACTGGTCAAGTACTAGTTGTACTTTATATATTACCGCGTTGGCTCTAGCAACTCATGTTCTTTCGCCGAAAATTCAGGAAATATAAATTGGCCGTTATTGAGAGAAAAAAATTATTGGAAGAATGCAACTGAGTTGCGAGTGGCGACTGACCGCGATTCACAAGCGACAAAACATGCCATGTTTTACTGCGTCTTAAGATTTTTGCCGGACCCATAAAATAAATAAGTGATCCTTTGCTTCGAAACCCAGACATGCGCGACAGTTTTAAAAAGTGTCAAGCTGATAGTGTCTCTATCAAAATGATAGCTCTGAATGTTGTTACCAAGTAGGATGAAAAATGAGTGCTTTGCCCCCGCAGCCTTGTCATTTATCAGTGTCGTCAGCTCGCCATATGTCCAGTAACGATTGAAGTTTCATAGCATCCGGCCACGTGCACGGAATGTCCACTGCTGCTTTGGTAGCCAGTAACATAATAACCATTTGACTGGATTTTATTACGGGCACCGTTTTGGGCGACTTCCGAATTTAAAGTTAGGTTAAAATTAGATGGAATCCCATATTTCTTGATAATTATTTTCGTCAACACTCGAAGAACAGGGAGTGATTTGAGTCTCGCTACTGGCTAGTTTTATACAAAAACAGGACAATTTGTTACGGTGCCGCCAGCTGCAATCTGTTAAAGTAACTCGACTCTCCAGTATGCCCAAAGTTGTCCTAATGAACGTGGTGAGAAAAACAAAAGTTTTAATGATCCTCATAATTAAACAATACTTTTTGAAGAACGGTGTCAAGAAGAAAGCTTTTACAAAAATACAATAAAACGGGAGTAATAGAAGTCAGGTAGCATTAAGGCGGAATCTGTGGTCGACTTCATTATAAAAATCTTGGTCTGTAATGTAATTATGCAAAAGACTTTTTCCGTGCCATTACGGCTACAGTTTCATAACGCGTTGGCATTTAGTTTTTACACAACCACACTGAAGTGTTCCGAGGTTGAGCGGAACAACTGTTTCACTCCGGAGATTTAAACGGTGTTAAACGCCATCGAATCATGGTGGTTACAGAATTAATCTTTTGATTTATTACTCGAAAAGTCGGTTAACGCGGTTCCGAATTGATATCGCATGCTCGCAAGTAAAATGGGTTTATTGAACTGTTTGAGGAAAATCTAACTTTCTAAGTATTTAGGGTCCATTACACAAATTTCTCTCCGCTTTGTACTTGGGTGCAGCTATCGTGCATGTAAATTAAAAAAAAACCCTTTGCTTTACTGTTCCGAGACTGCCATT
Source organism: Aporophyla nigra (assembly GCA_947507805.1). Taxonomy (NCBI): domain Eukaryota; kingdom Metazoa; phylum Arthropoda; class Insecta; order Lepidoptera; family Noctuidae; genus Aporophyla; species Aporophyla nigra. The sequence goes on along the minus strand of OX382297.1, from coordinate 22,269,875 downwards.
GCAATCGGTATTTATTGTTGTAGCTTCCAATAAAGGTTAATGTGATCGCGGTACGGTGCCAACACCAAGTTTCCGTCCCGACACACTTGCTTAAGTTGTTGTTGGGGCCTACACAAGAGATCGCGATGCATTATTTATACTGATTAAAAAACTGAAGGCACTTGGCCATGTTAATTGTACGGGAATGTTAAGTTTCTGTTCCGTGTTCAGTTTTCTACAAAGGTGTCTTGAATGAATCATAAAAATAACCGATGTCGCCGAATCAGATTTCGGGGGAGGTTTGTGCATAAAATATGACGCGATATATTCCTCCCCCGGTTGAACTCACGGGGGGTGACCAGAAGTAATAACATCACCCTTATTTATACTCGGAGCGGCCTTGGGGTTGTTCCCAATTAAGTATAACTGGGTATCCTGTAGAAGTTATTTTTAGATTCGTCGAACGACTGTGATGGTGAAAGTGTATGGTTCGTTTCGCAAACGTGTGGTTCTAGTCTAAGAATAGGTAGCCATTCTATTTCTTCTTGTTGATATCGCAAGAACCGTCTCCAGACAGTTTTGGATAGAAGGGCGACAGACACTATTTGTAACCTAGTAGCAGAACACAGACAGAGTGTTTTTCAACTTTACACTTCTTGTAATGAAAACGATATTTCTAAAATTTCGAAGACTGTATCATACAGAAAAGGACTTTGCATGCTGTATGCTTTTACGATACGAATGACGCAGTAGCGGAACATCTCCTCTGAGACTTAGGCAGATCCGATTACCTTCGATCAGCGATTTATGTTTTTAAACACACAATAAAATTCTTGGAAGAAGATACAGATACTAGTCAAGGCACGTATACGTTTGTGCAAGATATCGACTCATATCATTCGCAATTTTACTTTGCACATCTGAAAGAAAAATTGCGGCCCCGTTAAGGAAAACTGTAGGCCTAGGCGTCTGCTTGAGAATCGAGAAGTCCATTCACTAGAACAGTGAAGTGTAAGCCACGCGCAGGGTGACTCACCCCCGGTGGTCGACCCGTATTGAGGTCACCGCTGTGGCCTTCCTAGAGACGGCATTGTTCCTTTTATTTCAACTCTATTCGGTTTGACATTACGTTTGAGTAACGAAAGTTATTTCATGATATTTGGCAAGTGAGCTATATGTTTTGAATTATCGTAATAAGTATCAGTAATCAGGAGTCCAAGTGGCTCAGACGAGTTGTCGTCCGTAGGTTTTAACCCAGTAAGGCGTTTTGTGAAAATTATTTCATCACCACTGTTCTCAAAATAGTGAACGAAAACATCGTGAGGGAACCGGCATGTCCTAGAACCAAAAGTACCAATCCGAACTGGGCCCGCGTGGTAGTTTACGGCGCATTCCTCTCGTTGAGAGGAGGCTTATGTTCCACCAGTGAAAAAATTATGGGCTGATTATATTTTCATCAATTGACGGTGCGGATGAGCACAAGCAATTGCAAAGATCTTTGGTCTGGAGAAGAAATGATTCGAAATGCAATTCGGAACATCTTCTTGGCTACTTGCGGTTTTGATGAACACATCTAAAATGTTATTTTACTGACCTATCGTGATAGTTTTTATTAGCACGGAGGTCAGTGTGAATTACTCTCTAACAACAATTTACGTTTGACAAAAGATCTTATTATTTGTTACGTACAGTTGCATACCAATTTGTACACATAGATTAATTTCTGATCAATTTGCAAGGTCTCCACGTCGATCCCCCGACATTTGATTTCATTTGCAGTCGGAAATACGTTTCGGTCGGTTCTAGGCAAAGTTCTAAGCTAGGTTACGTTCAGGCCCTGAAGATATTTGACAACAGCCCATCGCGGCACAAATGTTAAAACAGCGATGGGTCTAATGTTGAATCGAATGATCACCAAAATAATAGTTATTTTGAAGTTGGAATTAACTTAAAAAAAAAATCACGATTCAGTGCAATACATTTTAGGAGTTTCTTTATTTGATTGAATTTCCTTTATTATCATTACATAATATGATTGTTAACGCTTATAATTTTGAGAGTTATGCGTTTCGCGATTGTTATATATCATGATACTACATCTTTATGAACTTCTTCTTTGAATATTTGACAATATACTGAATTCGTAATAAAACGGAGCGTTTTACGCAGGCCTACGTCTTTTGTTTTTTCAAGCTGCGAAGTAGTCCTTCGTTACAACAGTGCCTTATAAAATGCGTATAGTAAATGGTGTTTAATTCTTTATTTTCTATGTGGCTTATAGGAGAGAAGGTTCTTGGAGCCAACAAAGGCGTGTTTACTGATGAATACCTTATATCGTGTCCAGCGTGTTCTGTGTTGTTTGCACTCAGACAGGAACTGACAGACGCCACGGAAGGTGCCAAATTCGTAGCCAAATTCTGGATGGCCCAAGATTGCTATCAACATGAAACCCTCAGACATTTTAAGCACAACACATTATACTTAATGGGGCGAGTACATTTACTATGCCCATTTTTTTAGCAACATAATTTGTGTAAACCATAAAAAAACTACAAGATTATTTTTATTTACACAATATCAAGTTGAAGGACGGCTCACAATGTTCTTGTTATCATTATGCAGACCTTGTAAAATGCAAAACACACACATTTGGCATACTAAGTGATTTCTGTTTGTTTGCATGTGTAGGAGTAACTACCATTAGATGGCTATCTTTAATGTAGCTTAATATAAATAGAATTCAAGACATTGCAGTGGTGTGTGAAGGAAATGTTTTTTATACTGTGGTCTATTATCCAACACATACTCTTCAGTTATTTTTTTATAGCTGTGTCCGTGTTTTCACAACCACTTTTTTTTCTTTTTGACATTTTCTCGGCTCGTAAGGGTTGTAGTGTTATGGTAAATAGCCTGAAACCTTCCTCAAGAATTGGGTTATCATTCCAATAAGTAGTTCCAGAGATAATAGGGTTTAAAAAACCAATAAACTCTAAGGTTTATTCAATATAATAAAGCTGAAGAGTTTATTTGTTTTTTTTTTTTTTTTGTTACTACATTTACATGACATTGCGGACTTGTAGGACTGAGTCAGAACAGTTTTTTATTCTGTGGTCATTTTGTTATCCATGTATGAACACAAGCTCTGCAGGTTTCTTTTTTAATAAAAGCTTACTAGATTTTCTGTTTCATCTGAAAATATGATACTTCAACAAACAACTGTAGGTATATTCCATTCAATTACGGCATCAACAATAATTGCTACGTAGGTATTGGTTGGTTTTTGATAAGTACTGTCACAAAATTATACAGCACCTATAAAATAAAATTTAATGGAAATATAAAAATATTTTGTCCCCTATTTGCTGTTGTTTAGCCAAAATTTTGATTTTAATCAAACAAAATTAATTATTCAGTTTTTCAAAATCTGTAAAATGAACTATGACATCTCTTTTTACTGTGAATGTGTGTGTAATTAACTGTACCATGCAATTCTTTTATAAATAATAAATAATAATTCATGAGACAGCTGTTCTATTCTAATTATGATTTCTATTATAATAACAAGAACATATGTTTCAATTGGGTCATCTAATTTACTAGAGCATAACATAGAAAACAAGTAAAAATAAAAGTATTGTGCCCATTTACATGTCTCACTTTATTACACCTCATTTACATTAATTATTATGTTAATTGGAATTAATATTCTACCTCTACCCATTGGAGACCTAATAGAATTACAGAATGTGTTAATAATTCAGTAAAAAAGGTTTTGTTTAGCTGTGAAGCTCGCATATATTTACTTTTATTTATGGGTAGGTACCAAATGAGAAATATATTGCCATTGAATCAGGTTCTTGTCTGTTCAGTGAAGAATTCTCATTAAAATTATGAAATAAATAAGTGCTGACTGAAAACGTAAAAATAGTTAATTTCAATAGGTAATAGACATGGGCAATATGTATCACTAAAATGAAAAGATTGATATGTATCTTTTGATCACTGGGATATGTATCACTCATTTATATCTTTATATCCTTTTGAATCCGCGCACGACACGAAGCGACGATACACTGATGCGCTGCTCAGCGTGGATCGCTTCGTTCAATTCAATCTAACGACTCAGTAAGATTCACTGGGATATGTATCACTCATTCATATCTTTATATCCTTTTGAATCCGCGCACGACACGAAGCGACGATACACTGATGCGCTGCTCAGCGTGGATCGCTTCGTTCAATTCAATCCAACGAATCAGTAAGAGCATTGATGCATGTGCTGTGCCCATAGCTGCTTGCTCTTTACCTTACGTATGTTTCTGTTCTGATTTATTGCACTACTCGTTTCGTTCTTTTTAGGTATCTATTTTTATGATTGATCACTAGATACCCGAAATAAATGAACTTTAATTTTTAGTTTATTATAATTATATTACAATGAAATTAATGACTAACGAATACAACATTGGTAGATTAGGTAGGTATTGTTTTTATTTATTTGAAGTAATAAAGCGAACAGACTACAGATTTCCCTTCATACTTTTCCAGGCTTAGGAATGGCATTTTTTTCTATCTTGATCCTAATAGCAATATTTTTATAACCGAAATTAGTTTGCATTGTTTACTAAAACTTTAGGCACTTTTAGGCAAAGTGCTTTACAAAAGGAAACCAGTATAATACTTGCAATGTTCACGTACCGCTTTACGACTTTAAGTCCTACGCACCAGTAATAGAGTTATTTACTTATATTTTTGTACTGGCGTATATCAGTTTATAATGGTCAAACACTTATTCTCGGTATTGAGAAAGTGCGACAGAACATTCTAAGTAGGGAGGTGCGAAAGAGATGTCTGGACTTTCCGAAGAGACACCGTGTCGCCAGCCGCTCATGCTTGTTTGTGCGACAGCGACACAGATACAAAAGGACGACGATTGAACGAGATGTAAAAGATACAGTGATACATTCGGATTTGAACTGATATAAAGAGTGAGTGATCAGAACGGATTGATACATATCATTTTTATCTATCACTCCTGAGTTACCCATCTCTAATAGGTAACAAACATACGAAGACGGATAAACGCCACTTGCCCTTCATGGATGAAACGAAGAATGCACTTGTTTAAAAAATCAATAGGATTAAAATGAAAGGACTACAGACCCCTGTAACAATAAATAATGACATTTAGCACACGCACAGTATTATCCGTTCACCGATCCCCGTCGGCTTAACCCAAGGGTGGGTCTAATGATAAATGCCCGCATCGTAAGAATTTATTAAAACACCACTCGTCATGCTCGAACATCGTGACATAAAACCTTCATTTATTAATTAAATCTATCGTTTCCAAAGCTACATTTTCTCATAAATACCTCATAAACCCCAGAGAATGCAGATCAAGGCAGCAAATCAACTGTCGATGGGACAAATCCTTGCACAACCACTAAACTGAAATTATACGAAAATAAAACACACCAACACAAGACGTTCACTACTTTTGTAAAAGCAAATTAACACAATAAACTATTACACAAACTAATTGTGTCATAAAACGTCCAACAATCATATATAAAATGTGAAAAATGTTGCATTTCCTATTTTATGTGCACCGGCACACGATCAACACAACCACCGCTACAAAAATCTTTATAAAACTAAAATATATAAACGATGTATGGTAGCGCCAGTGTTGCCAGATCAGGAAATTGAAAATGCGGTAGTGTTGCTTCAAAAACGCGGATTTTCAAAAAAAATGCGGAATTTCTTGTAACATTTACATCGATTTTTTTCACTCAATTATTGATTATAAGAACAAGGGAACTTACAAATAAAAGAGTTAAAACATAATATGTGAGTAAATCTTTTCTTAATTAAAACATTATTAACTTATCAGTCATTCAAAGGAGAACACATCCTCAGCATCGTCTCCAGATTCTCCGACCTCCGTTTTTGGGAAGTTATAAGTTTGGCAGTCATTTTTGACAACATGTTTCGAGATGGTTTAAAATGTTTGCAGCAGTCCTCATTTTTCCTAACTGCCTGATCTGCTAAAAGGACTCCATTTACAGTTGGCGTTATCAAACGATTTCGCTTGTCGGTTTTTATGTTATTTATTTTAGAAAATTTCCTCTCATAATCGGCATTTGAAATCGGAATGGACAGAGCTGCGAGTGCAAATTCCGGTAGATGCGTGAACAGCCGTTCTCCAATTTCGTCTTTGTGCTGCCCAATCTGTTAAAAGAAATATTCATTTCATGATTCATCATAATCATCCTTTCAGACTACAAAATGTCCGCTGCTGAACATAAATAGGCCTAACTAATCTCTATCTTGAACGATCCATTGATGAACCTTTGAACTAAGAAATCAAATGAACTATTATATACCAAATCGGTTAATCTCTAGTAAAATAAGCCTGTAACGATAGGCGAAAGACGTCGCTTGACGATTAAACTGAACGCAACCTTGTCTGCCTCGACGATTAACCGCCAACATGAGTGAAAAAAAAAGGGGTTATTCTAGTAGATTTGAAAAAAGCGGAACCGCGTAGGATAAAAGAGGAACGCGGATCCTTTGTAAAAAAGGCGGGGTAAAAAGCGGAAAAGCGGTGCATCTGGCAACGCTGGGTAGCGCTGCGATCAACGATTAGCGCTTCAAGCGCTGTCAAATTGTAAATTAAAGTGACCCCTCTACACGAAAAAAAAACTGAAAAGTGCAGAGTGAAAATTACAGAATTAATTAAGAACCACCTAGTTATTAAAACAATAAAATAATTTATTGATTTTAGAGAGTTTAAGACAGTGTTTTCAAGCATTATTGCGCGATTTATTTTAACTCTACCCATAAATTGCTCGTCTAGAACTAACTGCTGTCAATGTCTTTTTTTTTGTTGTCACAGTGACACTGTCAAAATTCCACTTTATTTACTTTTTATTTTTTGGTTTTATCTTTTTAATAATTTACTACAAGATTGATATTAAGTAAAAATGCTTGATTCTGTGAAACGTGTTATATTAGTTCTTTCTGGGAAAGGAGGTGTGGGAAAATCGACAGTTAGCACCCAGTTGGCGCTAACTTTGAAAGAAAGAGGTTATAAGGTATAAATGAATCAACTGGAATGATTGCTTTTGTTGTTTTTTAAACTTCATATAAAATCCTTTCTTATATATATTCACTGTACCGTATAAATTGCTTCCAGGTTGGATTACTGGACATAGATTTATGTGGACCCAGTGTTCCGTATTTGCTGAACTTGGAGAATCAGAGTGTCCACCAAGGGCCTGATGGCTGGATCCCTGTGTATCTAGACAAAGAACAGAGGCTGGGTGTCATGTCAATAGGCTTCCTACTTGGTTCACGAAATGATGCAGTTGTTTGGAGAGGGCCAAAGAAAACATCAATGATCAAGCAGTTTCTAGAAGATGTTTGCTGGCAGGAGCTTGATTTTCTTGTCATGGATACTCCTCCAGGTAACTTCTTATATTCCCTTCTATAAAACACATGCGTATACCAAAAAAAAATTAACTTAGAATTTATTATTGCCATGACCTTTTTGCTATTTTAGCAATATTCTAGTGAAAAATATAAGGTCTTACTATGTGGTCTTAGGAAGATGTTAGTGATTAAATTTAATTCTCCGATGATGAATCACTTCTTGCAAGTGTTGGTTAGGCAGGAGTGATTCATTTCATCTCGGTGTACCTTTGTAAATATTGGTTTTCTGAAAGCTTAGTAGTTATATAAAATAACACACTAACATAGCTAAGTTTTTATTTCATACCTAACTTACTACCATAAAATGGATCACTACTGTCTATGTAAATAAATTATTTAATTTATCTTGTGTTCCAGGAACCTCAGATGAGCATATCACAGTGATGGAGAACCTTCGTCAAGTGCCTCAATGTGGGGCTATCATAGTGACCACACCACAAGAAGTAGCCATAGAGGATGTCCGCAAAGAGATCACCTTCTGCAGAAAAACTGGCATACCTATACTGGGCATTATTGAAAATATGAGCGGGTATGACTAACCAATGATGAATTAGTTTTTAAAGATAAATGTAAGAAAGATAAATGGATAATTATCTCATCTCATCTTCTATAAGGCTTTTGGCTGCCACACGGGGTGATTGATCTGTTTTAGCTATAATAGATACCATAGGTTTGTAGACCATCTTTACATACTGAGAACCCTGTATGCCATGGAAAGCAGATTAAACCGTTTGGTCCCAGCTTAGAACTTTGACTGTCATTTGTCACAACCAGTCTTCATCATCATCATCAGCCTATAGCAGTCCACTGCTGGACATAGGCCTCCCCAATTGCACGCCATTTAGCTCGATTTTCGGCAACTCTCATCCAGCTGCTACCAGCCACCCTGCAAAGATCGTCGCTCCACCTAGCCTGAGGGCGTCCAACCTTACGTTTGCCGATTCGCGGTCTCCACTCAAGAACACGTCTACCCCAACGGTCATCGGTTCGACGGCTAATGTGGCCGGCCCATTGCCACTTCAGCTTGCTAATCCTATGAGCTATGTCGACAACTTTGGTTCTCTGCCGGATCACCTCATTCCAGATTCTGTCCCTCAGAGATACTCCAAGCATAGCTCGTTCCATAGCTCGCTGAGCGACTTTAAATTTGTGGACCAGCCGTACCGTGAGTGTCCACGTTTCGGCTCCGTAGGTCATAACAGGTAGGACGCACTGGTTGAAGACTTTCGTCTTTAGGCTCTGTGGAATACGCGACGAGAAGACTCGACGAAGCTTCCCAAATGCTGCCCAGCCCAGCTGAATTCTCCTGTTAGCCTCCTTCTCAAGGTTGTTCTTACCAAACTGCAGAGTTTGCCCGAGGTAAACGTATTCTCGAACAACCTTGAGAGCGCCGCCATTGACCGCAATCGGTCCCGGAGTTGCGTGTTCGTTGAACATAACCTGTGTTTTGTCCAAGTTCATCCGGAGACCAATGCGTACAGAAGAATCAACTAGGCCGTCCAGCATCTGCTGCAAGTCCTGCAGCGATTCCGCCAGTATGACGATGTCGTCTGCAAATCTCAAGTGTGAGATGTACTCGCCGTTGATGTTGATTCCGCGTCCTCTCCAGTTTAGCGTCTTGAACACATCCTCCAGTGCGTTCGTGAACAATTTTGGGGAGATTACGTCCCCTTGTCTCACTCCTCGACGCAGGGCGATGTGTTCAGTTTGCCGGTCCTGAGTTTGGACGGTCATTGAGGCGTTTTCATAAAGACATCTCAGCACTTGGATGTATCGCCAGTCGACTTGGCATCGCTGCAAAGACTCCAAAACAGACCAGGTCTCGATAGAATCAAAAGCCTTCTCATAGTTCACAAACGCAAGACACAGCGGCCGACTATACTCCTCGGACTTCTGTATAATCTGCCGCACTGTGTGGATGTGGTCTATGGTGCTGTATCCTCCACGAAACCCAGCCTGCTCCGGTGGTTGAAACTCGTCGAGTCTCCGCGCTAGACGATTTGAGACGACTCTAGAAAACAGCTTATATACGTGGCTTAGGAGCGAAATGGGTCTGTAGTTCTTTAAAAGGGTTTTGTCTCCCTTTTTAAAGAAAAGTACGACCACACTCCTTCGCCACGCTTCTGGAGTTCTCCCAGAGAACAGGACAGAGTTGAAAATCTCCCGAAGCTCTTTCAGTACAGGACTTCCTCCCGCTTTCAGGAGCTCGGTCGTAATCCCGTCCTCACCAGGGGCTTTTCCATTTTTAAGCTATTTGAGAGCCGCCTCGATTTCGTTTTGGCTGACTTCTGGCAGGTCTTCTGTGAAGTGGCGGGTTAAGGTGGCTCTAGAATCCTCATTTTCGGGATCAGGTCGAGATGCATGCGATGCGTACAAACGGCCGTAGAAGTTTTCGACTTCCGAAAGGATCTCCGGCTTCGAAACGACGATATCCCCACTAGATTTAGTCAACTTCGTCAGGTGGCTCCTCCCAAGTGGTTTGACGAACACTTTCGACCCCCGAATTTGCTCAATCGCTTTCTCTATGAAGCGTGTATTAGAGCGTCGGAGGTCGCGTCGTACCAATGATCTTATCTTATTGTTGAGTGCCCGATGTTCTGACGAAGTGACAGGTGGGTTTTCACGTCGTTCCGTCATAAGCTCCAGAGTGTCCTTCGAAAGTTTGGACTTCCCGCCCGTACGCCGCATTTTGCAAAACCTCACACCTTCTTCCCTGAGGATTCCCACCATTTGGTCGAGGGCCTGGTCGACGTCATTTGTGGTTTCCATGGCAGCGAATCGGTTCTCCAGGTCTAACTGGAACGCTTCAGATCCTAATATAGTTTGGAGCATACTTGGTCGGAGCCTAGACTTCATCAAACGAGTTCGCTCGAGCTTGAAATTAATATTCAGAGAGCCTCGGACAAGTCTGTGATCACTGCCGGTATTGAACCTATTGATCACTGAGACATCTCTGAATATATGCTTCCTATCCGTTATGATGAAGTCTATCTCATTTTTTGTCATAGTGTCGGGACTTCGCCACGTCCACTTCCTTTGGGGCTGTTTCTTGAAGAAGGAATTCATCAAGAAAAGCCCCTCCTTCTCAAGGAAGTTGACAAGCATTTGCCCCCTATGATTTCTGCTGCCAAACCCGTAGGATCCTACTACCGATTCACTGCAATTCTGTACTCCCACTTTAGCGTTAAAATCCCCCATAACAACATTGTAGTGGGCCTTTGTGGTGGAATGCAAGGCCTTGGAAATGTCCTCGTACATTTCCTCCACTTCGTCATCCGAGTGTGCCGAGGTCGGTGCGTATACCTGGACAACCTTGAGGCTATACCTCTTGGTTAGCTGAACTACGAGGTACGCTACCCTATTCGAGACACTGGAGACTTCCACAACGTTGTCACAAAGGGATTTGTTCACCAGGAACCCGACTCCGCCCTGGGATAGCTGGTCTCCCTCTCGGAAATAAAGAAGGTGGCCTGATTCAAGGGTTATGGTGTCCTCCCCCTCTCTTCGGACTTCACTCAACCCAAGAATGTGCCACTTTATCTTTCCGAGCTCTTCTTCTAGCTGCACTAGGTGTTCGTCGAGCCGTAACGTGCGTCCGTTGTACGTAGCCAAGGTCAGTTGGGTTTGGCGGCTATTCGTAACCCGGGGATTCTTCGCACCCCCTACCTTGCCGTTACCGTGATTGCCGCCAAAATCAGGAATAGCAAGGCGGCCGGGAACTGGGGGCCGTGGTTGATTTTGGCTTGCCATTTGGAGGGTTTGCCCATAATCGCCACGCTGGGCATGCGGGTTGGCGATCGCAGATCACAGCTTCTTGCGCTGGTGACGCTGCTGCCCATCACTAGTCTGTGCCATTTAGCTGTGAAGTTTTTTATAGAAGTGGTTATCCCGCCACTTGTCGGTCGTCAGAGCCTCGTTTGTTATTCAGCAGGGTGCACCACGTGCAGGTGAGGTTGACTTGGGGCACTGAGATGGTAAGTGTGCCCCCTTACACCCCAGTCTTACCAAGAGGTATTGTATTACCTTGTAACTGGGTTGTGGAGATCGGATAGGTAGTTGCTCCATGTAAAATACCGGTATTCAACTGTATCCAGTTAGACTGAAAGCCAACTCAAAATAGTTGGAAAAAGGCTAGGTAGATGATAGCAGCTGAATTATTCGAACATGATGCACTGGTTAATATGCACAACCTTAAATAGAGAAAGGCTTGAGGTAGGGGTCCTGAGTTAAACAAGCTGTAACAGAATAACTTAAATAATATTTTTCTGATGTAGATGGAAATGGTGTTATATTTTATTCAACTTATGTAGTGCGCTACATAAGTTGAAGTAAGTTTTTTTAAATAAAAAAATGGTACTTAATAAATTGTGGTATACAACAAAAAAAAAAAAAAAAAAGGTTTAATATTTCTGGTTTCTACCTACCCCCATGGGAAGAAGGATCTTGAAGTAATTTTAAAGGCTCTCTCTTTTGTATTTTGGTTCTCATTAAACAAGAATAAAACTCATGCAGCTTTTGGACATAACTTACTGACCTGACAGTGACACTTCAATTTATTCACGGTTGATGATAACACATTTTTATCAATATTTTGTGGCTTGATTATATTGTCTGTCTATGTGGGCGAATTTTATCTAATAACTATGACATTGCCATTTACCTACATCCTGTGGCTGTTTGTTATCACTAGGATGATGGCCACAGCTGGAGGTCAGAATTTATGTACCTAGGTACTCATTTGAGTAGCGACTGATAAACTGTCATTGATCACAAACTAGGCTGAGAGTCTGCTTTTTGAACGTCAAAATTACATAAGACTGACCCCCAAAACGCCCGCCCTTCACCACTTCCAAGTGCTATAGCTGGGAAGATGTGGCGGACATTTACAAGGGCAAGTCTTCTCACAAGGGATGCTTGAAAATGAACTAAGCTGTCTAGGCCACCCTAAGAAGGCGTGGTGAGACGACCGGAACGCCTACCGCGAGAGTTGCTTTGAGGTTGCGCAGGAAAAGAATTCCTGGAAGGACTTGCGCCTTGCGAAAGGAGGCTTTTGCCCAACAGTTGGACACTAAAGTTTATAAGTCTATACTCTACAATAAGTATACAAATAAATAAAATTAAAGTGTCTGTTTGTAGTGTCGAAATAACAGCTGCTTACTAAATGCGTATGAAAATGAATACCTACGGTACTATAAATCAATATTGTAAGTTTTGTGTTTCCGGGAAATCTCCGTAACAGCTTTGACTGATTTTGACGTGACTTTTACTGGCAGATGTTATAACGACTAACTAAAAGCTAAAGACTAACTAAGGGATTTTTGTCACGGTAGCACATGCACGTGGGATAATTTCCGACAACCAAAGGTATTGAAGCCATGAGCAGCAGCTAGAAAGCTATCTAGCAAAGCTGGAACAACTCTCAAAAAATGATTTCATTTCACCAGATTGTGAGCTAAAGAAAAAATGCAGATGGCGAAGAGAAGAGATTTTTTTGTCCCTAATATATCTGATGTACTACTTGCTAAAATTCCATGTTTCTTTTCCAGATATGAGTGCCCAAACTGCAGTGAATGCACCAACATATTCTCAAGTGGTGGAGGCAAGTCACTAGCAGATATTGCCAAAATCCCCTTCATGGGGAGTTTGCCAATCGACCCTAGAGTTGGCAAACTAGCAGGTCAGGGTTTATCAGCTGTCAAAGAATTGCCAGGCTCAACAACTAGTAAAGTCTTCAGTGAATTGGTTGATCAGCTGGCGGAGGCTCCCAATGGCCTGTAACTTTGAGGTTGTATTAAAAAATATGGTATATAATGTAATCATGGTGAAATTAGTACATTTTTTGTAAAACTAGTACATAGTTACAAAATTTTATATCAGGAAGCGACGCGCGCTTTACTTGTGGTTACCAAGTCTACAAAAACGCTGTGAATGTGTGCGTGAAGTAAGACAAGTAGTGTCACGACATGGCACACACGCACACTTCCGACTTCACCATTACCTCGGTACCAAGTTCCTGCGCTTACACACACATTCACAGCGTGTTTTTACACTTGGTAACCACAGGACATGCGCTCGTCGCTTCGTGCGGTAAAAATACTTTATTAATGCATCTTCAGACCTATTTATCATTAGTTACGGCAGTCTAAAGTTCAATTGAAACCAAATTCTATTATGATATATGTGGAATAATGATATTACTTATTTTCTACACCTTATTGTTCTTTTTTCTTGTTTTATCATTGATATTTTTTTAAAGTCTTATGGTGTACTATAAAATATAATGGCACTTAGGAAGAGAAATAGGCAGGCAGGTTACAGTAAAGTTACATAACAGGCACATCAGCCATTTAATTCCACTCACACCTGACTGCCTTTCTGCCTCAATATTGCTCACTGTGCAATTTAGTTTTAAGCATAAATGTAAACTATCATTCCCTTGATGAATTATGGTGTAAATAAAAATGCGTCCTTTCTGCCTCAATATTGCTCACTGTGCAATTTAGTTTTAAGCATAAATGTAAATTTTCATTCCGTTGATGAATTATGGTGTCAATAAAAATGCGTTCTGTTATTACGAGTACATTTATTTAGTATATGTATATCTATCAAAAACATAAAATACGCTCTAAAAATGCATTGATTTCTGGATTTTATATATCTTATTGTTTACAATATAGAGGATTATTATGTATATTTATATAAAAACTATTATTTGTACTACAGTGTAAATCATAAAATCGTTTAATTTGACACACCCTGACTTTTCTTCTTAGCACATCGATGGTAAAAAGTTCAAACGTCTTTGGCCCAAAATTCAACTAAGTGAACTCCGCCCACTGACTCTTTCATAAGATCATCAAATGCACAGGTGACAGCATACGGCGCAGGATGGTATGTGGGCCATTGTCTGTGGGGGGAGGGGAGGGGGGGGGGCGCATGCGTACTTGAGATCTGAGCACTCCGTGAATCTAATATCAGACCCTGTTAATTGATTTTCATACATATAATGTAGACAGATATAAATAACAATTCTAATAAATGATATAGTTTTACAATCTAAACATATCGATAACTCGAAACATGTTATTTTTGGTCGTTCACAAATCTGTATAGATATCATTACAATTTAAACCTAAAAAATATCGTAACAATTTTTGCTAAATTATAAAATAATGTAAATAAATTCCGTGAATTCTAGATTTCCCGCATAGACTGAAATCATGCAATACAAATAGGGTATTATTGTGCATTCTTTAGGCACTGTCTGATATAAGCGAACAAAATATCGCGACGATCAAGTATTCGCGGGACGTTCGCTTTTATAAAGCCACAGTACTGTACTCCAGTAGCTCAGAGAGTTGACCTCGCTCCGGTAGTAGTGTTGCAAAGGACTCGAGTCCATGAGTCGTGATTTTAAAGACTCGACTCAATTATTCAAGACTCAGTGTGTCAAGCACTCGATTCTTAAAAAGGACTCGAGTCTTAAAATGAACTCGAGTCTTAAAGAACAACTCGGAGCATGATGATGAAACTTGTAGCTCATCATTCGAAAATAATCAAATAGAAGGTGATAAGTTCAAATTATAATAGTGGTTATGATGTACATCGCAACGGTTACGGACTATCACACAAAAACAAAACAATAACTCGACAAAGTTTATCATTGGAATGTAAGCTTTATATTAGTGTCCATAATGCTGACACTTTCAAAATTATGTGAAATTTGGTGGCCACGTGTGGATGATGCATTCTCGTCGCGTCGTCATACATTACACACAACGCGAAATGTTATGTACGTCAAACAATATAAGGCTTACATTTCGTGCTCAAGTTAAATTCAAAACAATACAACATTATGTTCCAAAGTCTTCAAAATAAATTTCTCGTATAAATCTAACTTTACAGTCGACTGCACTTCTGTGGTAACATTATGACATTTTTCATTATTAGCACGTTGAGTGCCGATCACGCGATATCGCGTACTTGCTACTAACAATTTTGTATGCGCTCTAAATCTGTGGCCATATGAGATTAACCATACACACTTAGGCACCGATCAAGGCTAAACATACCAACCTCCAAGCTAAAAATGCATTCTACAAGTCCCTATGTAATGTCTATAAAAGTATACAACAAACTGCCTGACATTTTAAAGAATGAAGAAAAGTTCAATATATTTGTAAGAAATCTTAAGAAATTACTAATTAACAAATGCTATTACTCCTTAGAAGAATATTTAAATGATAAAAATAAATAATAGATTTAATATGATAATAAATACTATAATGATGATAATTGATAATAATAATTAATCATAAACACGCAATTTATAGGTATATGTAAAATAAGTGAGTGGAAACACCGGGAGGGGACGCCCTAGGAGGACATATAGTGACCTTATTGGTGATGTTCTTCAGAAAGGTCAGATGCGTAGTACTCGCAACCGGCGTGTGTGTATGACCAATTGTATGAACCTAAACGAGGCAAAAGGAGTGTGTAGAGATCGTAGCAGGTGGCGTTCCGTGGTTTCTGCCTAGCCCCATGGGAAAAAGGCGTGATTGTATGTATGTATGTATGTATGTAAAATAAATTAATGATACTAAATTGTATGTATGATGTATTTAAAAAAAATACATAATATAATAATAATTTATCAAATAATATAAAAAAACAAAAATTAAATCAAACAGCAATAATTATAAATAAAATTAAATACTTAATAAATTAAACAATACAACTAATAATTATTTTTGAGAGAACAACAATCCAAATAAATGAATAAACAGAATTATTATAATACATAGATACTTATATAAAAATCATATAAATTATGTTAATACATTTTATAGATAAATAAGCGATATATTGGTTTATTCTGCGACATCTCCTGACCAAATGATTTTCAAAAACAGAGCTTCCTCTCTCCTATCCTTTTGCTGTGCCCTACAGGGTCCATAATGATCTAAATTATACCGGATGACATTTTTTACCGTCTCGACCTTCATGTGGTGTGTTGTGTAACTAGAATAGAAGGCAGAAAGGCCTTCAGATTCATCGTAGGTGACTAAAGGAGCGCGGGACGCGGGTGGACAGGGATGCGTGTGCGGCTCGTGCGCCTGCGAAAGATCAATGAGGCCGCCTATCAGCCAGCTTCAAAGGGTAGGACCGCGCTCCGAAATCAATGATACATGCCGCGCATTGAGTAGGGTGCGTATGATTTGAGTTTCGATAGATTTAAAAAAAAAAATTTTTGTTTTTTTTTTCAAATTTCTGTTTTTGTTGTTCTAGTATGTAAATGTTACTTTAAATGTGTAGTATTTATTGCTAGATCAATTTAATTACATGTTATTCAAAAATAAAAATAATAAAAATTTCTATGCCAAAAGCTTCTACTCCGTTCACCTATTACCCCCATTTTTTTTCAAGACGCTAAAAATAGTCACCCAGTATAATTACCACCTAAGTTCACATTATGGTAAAGCAATAAAGATATTGAGTATTGAGTACCATCAATCTGTGTTCGGCACTCAACGTGTTAACCGACGAAAAAAAAAACGGTGGAGGTTCTCAAATCGACGTGTATTTTTTTTTAAATGTGTGACCACGCGTATCGTTTTACAGAGTGGACCGATTTCGATAATTCTTTTTTTTATTGGAAAAGGTATATCTCGAAGGTGGTCCCAGGTAAATTTGGAAAGAAAATTCCAACCCTAAGGGTAGCAAAACAGGGGATGATTGATTGTTCACTCATTGATTGTAATGCATAACTTCTCACAGAATAGTCCGATTTTGCAAGCATGTAGTAATTAGTAGATTATAGCCACAAACATGATAAAATAAAAACTTTTTAACAAAAAATTAAACCGCCGAAAAAACTGAAAAGCAAAAAATAATAAACCTTTCAGTCATTTCGAGTCGGCGCCAAACAATCAAATAACAAAGCGTGGTTTAATTTTTTGTCAAAAGTTTTATTTATTTATTGAAATAAAGGTTTTGTAGTACATGAGGGACTTCAGAGTATGCATTATTTATTACATGGTGTAGATTGAGGTATCATCGCGGACAGTGGCGGTCGACCAGTTTTCAACCTTATTGCCTAAAACTTAAAGGTGAAAAGTCATTCTCCGCTAGTGTCCGCGGTTGTACAAAGAATTGTTGGGTGAATCGCTGCTCTCCTAGCTAGATAACTGTACCATCTGTATTTATTAGAGACATTTCCACTTTTTCCCTATTTGAGTATCACAATAATCATATTAAGGAGCTTTTGGAGCTAATAATCCATACTAAAATTATACATGGGAAAGTCTGTGTCTGTTTGTCCGTCTTTCACGGCAAAACGGAGCGACGAAATGACGTGATTTTTTGAGTGGAGATAATTGATGGGATGGAGAGTGACATAGGCTACTTTTTGTCTCTTTCTAACCCCCCACTTCCCTAAAATGGGTGGTGGAACCCGCTAATCTCAGGAACTACTGGTTCGAATTGAAAAATTATTTTTGAGTCGGGTAGCCTATTTATTGAGGAAGGCTATATAACATCACGCTACGATCAAAAGGAGCGAAGCAAAAACAAAAAAATGGACGAATTGGCAGGCTGCGATGCGACGGGAAGGATCAGGGGAGCAAATATTTGACGCGGACGAACTCGCGGGCAGAACCTAGTATAACATAAAAAACATTAGAATGAGGAGTGTTGCTATGGTTTAATCTAGTCTATTAGTACAGAGTTTTAATAGAACACGAGATCAGGGTATACTGGTTTTGCAACCACTGACATGCGGCCTACTGTGTGACATGTCCTTTAGCAACAATTAAATGAAATCGGTAAACAAAGATTAACCAATTTAAAACATCACAGCAAAATAATATCAGCATTTCTTAAAAATAAATTTCCTGCGATATTTAACCCTTACATATTATAATAATAAAATAATTTTTCAAAATAAAAAAACATCACATTTCGTTCTATCACTTGACCAATTTCTTGATTAAAATTCATAAAATCTAACATTTTAATACCAACAAGTACAGTAATACAAGCATTTTACTTAAAATTAAAAGTAACATTTAGGTATATTTTGCTTACTAAAAAAAACACTTTGGTTACCAATGACAACTGGGTTGAATCGACCCGAACTTATCTTGTACTTACATAGAACGTAAAACAGATCTATTAAAATTAATTTATTTGGGGCTGATTTATTCAATCGTTTTTTAACTTCTATCTCTCTCTATCTGAGGAATAAATACTTATTGTAAATAAAAATTATTATGATTTATGCTTTCAAACTAACTAATCATGACAGTTTGCCAAAGTTGCCATCTTATTTTTTTGGTATTTCAAGTGACATTTCACAAAACAATTGTAAAACCTATCCGAGCATTGAAAAATCAGCCCTTACTTTACAACATATTCTAAACATCGATAGAAAGCAATCTTGCGAAAATACAAAACAAAAGGAGATAAAAAAACTTAAATGCATAGACAGTTATATTTTTGATTCGAAACCAACTCGTTTCGTATTTTCTTCTTACCTTGACACAACATTCATCTAAAATTTAAGCTTTACGTCGTTACAAATATAGTCTAATTCCGGACGTCGCTGATTACTCGTTGAGCCACATGAACTGCCGTATTTCATCTTCTGAAGAGGGGCAGCAATGGGGAGGAGCCTTTTGTAAAATATGACGTAGTTCCTGAAGAAAACCGAAAATGAATGAGTAAATATTACCTACTATGGTGCATTTAGACTCGCTAGTTCAGGTCGGTATAATTCGGTACGAATCGGCGGAAAAATATATTATTAGAATAAAATAAATATAGTGATAGATTTTACTGCCCAGCCTGCGCCCGATAGTGCCAAATCATACTGCTCCACATTAGTACACCCTTTACTCCTTAGGAGACATGACGGAGAAAATAATTTTCTATGAGAACTCGAGTAACCTTTTGCAGATTACGAATATAATTCATCGAAAATACATTTTGCAACAAGTATGCAACATTTACAAAAAAAGGATAAATAATAATAATATGAGTAGATATGTATGTGTAATAATACCATAGGACGCAACGTTACTGTTTAATAGAAGATGTAGTAACAAAAATTGAAAAGAGTAACCTTAAAATGTTCGGTCATGTTGAGAGGCATAATGAAGGGCGGTTAAAAAACGGTATTTACAAAGCTGATGTGAATGGGAACGCCGGGAAGGGATGCCCAAGGAGGACATATTATAGTGAGATGCGTAGTACTCGCAACCGGCATGCGTGTGTGACCAGATGTATAAACATAAAAGAGGCAAAAAGAGTATGTAAGGATTGTAGCAGTTGGCGTTTTGTAGTTCCTGCCTGCCCCCATGAGAAGAAAGCGTGAGGTTGTGTATGTACATAGGACAAGTAAAAGTAAAATGGTAAAATCAAAAGTGTACAAAAAAAAAAGATGTCAGTAATAATTAATAATTGCTGCATGGCGAACACGGCCTCTGTGAAAGGTTTGAGTCACACATTTTATCACGATTTTTGTTCCAAAACTGTGATAAAAATGTTTGACTTAAGCCTATCACGGTAGGCAGTGCTCGCCCCGAAGTAGTAAAGCTTATGAATGTACATCGTCGGTGGGTTATATGTAACTGTGTACGAACCCCGACTATTTCGAACCATTTTTCTTTGTGCAGACGGCCGGCCACCGACCGGCCCATAAACTGCGAAAGACAAGGTAACATGGAGAAGATCGCATTGCCTTGCACAAACTTTTAATTTACCTACCTAAATTGTTGTTGTGATAAATTGAGGGAATTTCTATTTTTCAATAATACAAGCCGTGTGCCGAATTGGATTTCTCATCGGCAAAAATGATGAAGTTCACACACATTTTCATTCCCTTTGGGCCTTTGGGGGATGAATTTCTTAGTAAAATCATTGCTAAGTCTCACCTGGGTTATAAAAGGAACTTTTGTGCAAAACATCATGTTGACCCAGTTACAGTTAAACCATATCAAGCTGAAAAGAACAAATACTAAACTTTGATCTCAGCCAAAAGGCAGAGAAGAAAAAACCAAACCTTGCCTTTATTGTAACAAGTAATTTAAAATACCATGAAAAAGATATCATAATATTTCAACCTCTATTCCATATGACAGACTGTGTGATCAGGTGTCTATCCAATTTAATATGCTAAAAGAATATATCACGTGAAACTAAGAAAGACTCGTTGAAAGAAATAAGCTAAAAAAAGCCAGGAAAATTCCAAAAAACCCGGCTATTATTAACCGAAACAAATAGACCAAATCTTTAAAAAAAATATTTGAGAGTTATTTAACGATACCCATTGCGTATGTCAAACTTCGCTAGCTATATTAAGTTGAATTAGGTTAATTTGGTGAAATTACATAAAGTCATTTGAAGCAGTTCACTAAAATATTAGTAGACAAAACGTATTATTTTAGTAAGTACTCAGGTACTCATTAATACTGATGCTGACTATTCTGAGGACATACACAGATAGGAAATAGGGAGATCAAATATATAAAGTTTCGGATTCAGGTCATGTTAACAATTATAAAATAAATAAGTTAGATAGTAATGTAGAAAAGCTGTAAGGTTTGTGGTTTAAGATATTGTTACGTAGATCGTAAAGTCTAGAAACATCGTGCTAACTCGATCTCAGAAAGGGACAACGTTACGTAGATCGAAAAGTCAAGAAACGTCACGCTAATTCCATCTAAGGATGGGGCAGTGTTCGAAACTACTAGAAACGACACGCTAACGCCATCTGTTATCAAGTAGCAAGTACTACGAACAATTGTACGTAGACGCCACCGCCATCTATTATCGAATAGCGGGATTAAACAGTAAATAGATGTCTGTGGAAGTTACTGGAAGCTTCTACGCTACTTATGAACTGTGGAAAAGTGTTGGATGTTCGCGAATGTTCTGCTCGGGATATAAATAGCGGATTGTCGGGCCGACGGGCAGTTCGATTTCGGAAGCGAGCGAATACGACAAGCGATACAGTACAAGCAAAACAAGTGATTCTGTTTGACGTTTTAATTATTGCGATATTTGTGTTTAGTTAATTAAACTGTTTTGTGTGTTTCGATAATATTGGTTTAAATTAATTTATCCCGAACCCCAGCTCGTAACAATATGTAGTATATAATATTTGCTACAAAAGACGAAATAGTTTTACCTACTGAAAATTGTGTTATTATATAAACATATGTATATACTATCGGGCTGACTGCCTCGTAGGTATAGTGGTAGCAAGAGCGGACATAAATAGGAATGTAGGCGGACTTATGCCTTAGCCCTATCTAGAGTTAACTTGATTTTGCCCCGACTTACAGTTAATGTTTGCCACCAGTTTGTAACTCTGTATGTATTAATCTGTGGAAAATGTAGTGGGTACTATATTTGTTAACTTTATATGTTAAGTTGTTTCTGTTTATTTTTAGTATACTACTGTTTGTTTTCCCTTATGAAATAAAAAATAAATAAAAAAAGAGCTACTACTGAGCATGAGGTCCAGGGATTCCCAGGTTGGGCAAAGTGTTATTGGGTTTTTCACCGAGGCAGCCCGCAATCTGGATGTGTACCCGGTTGATGGCAATAGGCTGCTAAATGTGGGTGTATCATAGGAACATCACTGCCCAACCCTTCGGGGAAACAAGGCGTGATGTTATTGTTATGTTATTGTTATGTTATTGTTATGTTATTGTTATGTTATGTTATTGTTATGTTATTGTTATGTTATATTATTGAAATACAATTTGTCTAACTAACAACATACTTCACCGTATAAATGAGTGAACAGTTTTAGATTAAAAAGCGATTTTACTTATTTTGGGCTAGTTTGTACAAAGCAAGGGGATTAAATACATAGTATAATATAAATGAAATAGCACATAATATTGTATATATGATAAATGTCGAATAAAATAACATGATTGGTACACAAATTACGGATTTAAATATAATATTTAACAATGAAAACCACAATTTTGTAGAAAATAAATACATAGAACCCAGTATTTAAATCTTTTGTGGTGCGTTTTATTAAAACCCTGTGAATTGATTTTGAAATTCCTTAAATTTATTTTTGTACTTACGAAATATATTCTTATGAAAAAAGAAATGGAACATCTTTTTTTGTTCTCTGGAATTCTTTGGCCATTGTTACTTTGAGTAGCTGTGACAAAGCATAAATTTTGAATTGAAAAAAATGTTCACCACCCACCATCACCAAGATCAGATCCTCAGATCACTCAATTTTATATCTACTGCATTTCTGAAGCAACGGCACTGAGCAGACTATTGCATATAAAGCTATATTTAAATACTCGACAACAAAGTTCAAAATAGCATACACCTTTGAACAATGTCTAATTTTATTGTTAAATGTTTTTGTCGGTGTCAGTGTTACGTTTTAATTCGGTCTGACATGTAAGAAGATAACTGAATGTTACTCTGTGGTCATCATCATCATTTCAGCCGCAAGACATCCACTGCTGGATATAAGCCTCCCCCAACTTGGGGGGTTTTGCCATTATCGCCACGCTTGGCAGGCCAGGCGGGTTGGCGATCGCAGTATGGTGGTAAAATGCATAGAGAATGCTGCTGCTCATTCTCTAGTAAGTCCCTTAGTCGCCTCTCACGACACCCACGGAAAGAAATATGATTGGGAATGAATACTCTGCGGTGCTGATTGACATTACGACGCTATAATTATACAGGATTTTTTTTTTTAACTAGTGCGCAAGTTTATTTTTTGGTGGTTCAACATTAGTGATAGAACACATTTCAACAATTTTTTCAATACTTTTTTTTTATTTTCTATCCGACCTTAAATCAGTAAACTGTGGACACCCTACATATTTCGTAATAGGATATCTACAATAGGAATAGGTCAGTAACCGCGCGCCGGCGTAGGTACTTCGAACTTCTTAGAATTTTGACCGACTGGTAGGTACTTGTAGCTACGCTCGGTCATTCACCTTCGCCACCGCGCCGGCGCCGCGCGCAAGTTACCATAAAACCAGTTTCAAAATAAACATCTTTCGTTAACGATAACTTAATTTTTTTGTGCTAAAATATATCAAAATAAAAATTGCATGGTTATTATAACTCGTTTAAGTTTAATTTGTTAAAATTTGCGCACTGGTTAAAAACTTATCCTGTATAATGCTGAGTCAGTCAAGCAGATTCTATCATGTAGTAGACAAAAATAACCCTAAAAGTGACGAACATATTTGGGTTGTGAGTTTAGAAAAGCCGTACATACCTTCATAGCATTCTTATTCCTCTGCGCGGCAGCCAGATGGTTGACCACAGGGCTGGGGTAATCCTTGCCAATGATGCAGGACGCGCGCTCTTGTACGTCGATAGGGGCCTTCCATGGTTCATAGCTGGAAGAAGGAACGGAGGTCAGGTTAAAGTTAGGGATTGAGAACAGAACAGAAATATGTTAGAAGAAACATATACAATTTATTAAAAATTAAGTTGAGGTCTAACTACGGCGAAGGAAAATATGGTGAGAAAAATCGATATTTCCTAGAACCAAAAACTCTAACAAATTATCCATTGGACAGGTGCCTGTATCCCAGATATCTGTATATAAATAAACATCTTGAATAAAAATAGCGACAACTGCGTGCTGAACAGGCCCCGCTTGTGACTTGTAGAATCGCGGCCCGTGCCTCACGTGTTCCACCTGACACCGTATTCGGAGCAAATCAGAGATGTGCTGGGTTTCCCATAGCATAGCAACATGCTCAGTCGAAGTCTGGCTGTTCCAATCACGACGTGCAGCTGCCGACTATTTCTGTCTTGTGCTCTTTATTGTAGATTTCTGTAGTAACTTATCTTTTAAAATTATTTTTGTGTCATCATTCATCATTTCAGCCGTAAGACGTCCACTGCTGGACTTAGGCCTCCCCCAATTTGGGGGGCTTTGCCATAATCGCCACGCTTGGCAGGCGGGTTGGCGATCGCAGTATGGTGGTAAAATGCATAGAGAACGCTGCTGTCCATTCTCTAGTAAGTCCCTTAGTCGCCTTTTACGACACCCACAGGAAGAAATGGGGTGGTGTTATTCTTTACGTCCGGCACCACACGGGACTTTTGTGTCATATTATCTTTTATTTCTTTTTAGTACTTCGCGCGTGCTCAAGTTATTTGCCAGCTGATACACACACTTCTGCCAGGGTCGCAAGATTTGTTCGAAAGAGTTACCGTGGCCTGGCATAGGCAATTGAAGGAACACGGGTGGGTTTTAGTCAATAAAAGTCTGACTCGCCGTCCTGCTCCACCCAGAGCGGGAAACGTCATTTGATGATTTCCCATCCACAAAAAAAAAAAATGCTAGTACACACATTGAGTCTGACAGTGCCTCGAACGTACGCTACGTTACGAACGTTATGTACTCACATGTAGTGGACAGGCATGCGCGCCAGCTCGGGCACGTAGCGCCTCACGTACTCGCCGCTGGGCTCCAGCCGCTGGCCCAGCCGCACGGGGCAGGCGCACGAGCCCGAGTCCAGGAGTGCCTCGAACGTTATGTACTCACATGTAGTGGACAGGCATGCGCGCCAGCTCGGGCACGTAGCGCCTCACGTACTCGCCGCTGGGCTCCAGCCGCTGGCCCAGCCGCACGGGGCAGGCGCACGAGCCCGAGTCCAGGAGTGCCTCGAACGTTATGTACTCACATGTAGTGGACAGGCATGCGCGCCAGCTCGGGCACGTAGCGCCTCACGTACTCGCCGCTGGGCTCCAGCCGCTGGCCCAGCCGCACGGGGCAGGCGCACGAGCCCGAGTCCAGGAGTGCCTCGAACGTTATGTACTCACATGTAGTGGACAGGCATGCGCGCCAGCTCGGGCACGTAGCGCCTCACGTACTCGCCGCTGGGCTCCAGCCGCTGGCCCAGCCGCACGGGGCAGGCGCACGAGCCCGAGTCCAGGAGTGCCTCGAACGTTATGTACTCACATGTAGTGGACAGGCATGCGCGCCAGCTCGGGCACGTAGCGCCTCACGTACTCGCCGCTGGGCTCCAGCCGCTGGCCCAGCCGCACGGGGCAGGCGCACGAGCCCGAGTCCAGGAGTGCCTCGAACGTTATGTACTCACATGTAGTGGACAGGCATGCGCGCCAGCTCGGGCACGTAGCGCCTCACGTACTCGCCGCTGGGCTCCAGCCGCTGGCCCAGCCGCACGGGGCAGGCGCACGAGCCCGAGTCCAGGAGTGCCTCGAACGCTGACGACGATACCCACATCCAGTTGCCGGCGCACACTGACCTGGGAAAAGAATGAGCGAGCTTTATAGAAAAACAAAAAAATAAATGAGGAACTTTTTTAGCTTTAAGCATGAAAATTTCAAAAATTATATTCGATACTAATTTAGGCCACGCAGCATGTTTTACATTTTAATCCGTCTGATGTCGGAACTATACAATTGCACCATCCTATTTTTTTCCGTGGGTGTCGTAAGAGGCGACTAAGGGAGTTACTAGAGAATGGGCAGCAGCGTTCTGTATGCATTTTATCACAATATTGCTATCGCCAACCTGCCTGCCAAGCGTAGCGATTATGGCTAACACCCTCAAATTGAGGAGGCCTATGTCCAGCAGTGGACATCTTTAGGCTGAAATTATAATGATGAGCATGGTTTTTGATGAGTATATCTCCCTAAAACCAAACTTACCAGTCAGCGTCCAGCAGATACTTGAGGAAATGGTTGAGGCCATGCTCCCAGGACAGCCAGAGAGTTCCGCGGGTGAGGAAGGATGCCACAGTGTTGCGGGCCGCGTGGTGCAGCCAGCCCTCTGTGCGCAGTTGGCGCATCGCTGCGTCAACAAATGGAAAACCGGTGCGGCCGTCCATCCACCTGGAATTTTGGTGATTCACAAATGTCAGAAAAAAGTAAAAATAAATAAAAGAACCGTCTTCTACATACAGGCCTTCAAGCGTTTCATGAATTGATGTTTTGTTATTTTCTCGCCTGACTTTTTAATCAACATTCACAACCGTTCGATACGCTCTCGTGCCGAATCAAACATCAATCAGTGCAATGAAAGGAGTCTTCTAAAGGCTGTTTACAAATTATAAAACCAAAAATTTTGTCAGTATCAAATGATTAGACGACCGCTATTCTTCTAACAGCTATTTGCTGTCCTTGGCAAGGCAACTCAATAATTATGACAACCTGTCGGATAATTGTGAATCGCTATGCAGAGCCCTTTTAAGAACATCACACGATATGATGGTCTTGTCTTATTACTTGCAATAATCTGCGAGCAGTAGTATAATAACCAGAAATCTACTCTACCAAGATTCAATGATTTTCCAGAAACGTGTTTTGGTCTTTTGGGAACCCAACATGGATTTTCTTAAAACCTCATATATTATAAGAGACACTATAAGGGTCTATCAAATACCGGCAATCGTAAACAATAGCACCATCCCATCTCTTCTCGTGGGTGTCGTAAGAGGCGACTAAGGGACTTACTAGACAATGGGCAGCAGCGTTCTCTATGGATTTTACCACCATACTGGGATCGCCAACCCGCCTGCCAAGCGTGGCGATTATGGCAAATCCCCCATACCCCTCCAAAAAATTGTGGGAAGCTTATGTCTAGCAGTGTACGTCTTTCAGCTGATGTGGTGATGTTTGTGATGATCACATACCTCTGCAACTCATCTCCCTCAGGATCTTTCCACGGGATGTCCAAACAGATGGGGTTGCCAGCCATCTGGCCGTAGTTTGGATTGTTCACGCTCATCGTATAGAAATATTCACGCCAAATCAACTGACCTGCAAGCAAAGGATATGAGTAAGAACAAGGACATATTTTGGCGTCTAAATGACATTGACAGGGTAGGTAAACATTTGAGAAAATGCATCACAGAAAATGTATACAAAACAATATGGCGACATTAGTTCCTATTTTGGCCACGCGTCGAAATACCAAATTAATGTCTAGCTATTTTGTACCATGTGTACTGCAAATGTTTACTCATTTTGACGGAGTGGGCCGTAATCTAATCTGTGTGACAGCTTCCTCTTGGTGAGGACACCGAGAGGAGGCCTGTGTGTCAGCAGTAAGAAAATTACAAATAAATTATAAATTTTGATTACTTATGCTTATGCAAAGGATTATGATACAGCCCGAAAACCAGATTTGCCAGGTTTTTGAATTTATCTATACATCTATACAAATAAATAAAATTGGAGCGTCTGTTTTTAATATTCAGATAACCACTTTTTACTAAGTGTATATGGATGTATACACGATACATATACCAAAACAACATTTTTTACAATTTTTGTCTGTCTGTCTGTCTGTTTGTTCCCGCTAATCTCTGAAATGGCTGGACCGATTTTGACGAGACTTTCACTGACAGATAGCTGATGTAACAAGGAGTAACTTAGGGTACTTTTATTTTAGGAAAAATCTTTTATTTTAGAAAAAAATAACTGTCTTCAAAAACTACGGTGACATACATCTCAAAATTCGAAAAACCCTGGCTGAATCCTACGAAATAGATCAAAATAATGTACAGTATTGTACACCTTAAAAAGGCCTACAAAAATGTCCGCAATGGTATATGTCTATCTCTTAGGGATAACCCACAATAACCATTTTTTTACCTTTTACTTTTTACGAGAAATAAGGGCTTATATACGAAGCGATTTTAAGCAATACAGCATTAATCCTTATCCAATTAAGTACCTTAAATACATTGTGCATTTAATATAGATCAATATGGCCCTTTACAGCATGTAATTTAAATGAATATCTTAGAAGATATTAGAGATTTAAAAAGCGGGCGCCGTCCCGTCCATCCGTTGGCAGCGGCCGGGTAGTACAGGATAAGTAGGATTGTAATTCATATTACTTTGGCTTCATAGTAATTGCGAATATCATGTGTGTTCATTATACTCAAAATAAACCTAATAGTATTATTCCAAGTAAGAGACCGCGAAATGGCTTAGATGTTTAGATTTTTGGATGTTTGTTTCTCAATGATGCAAAGACGGCCAAACGGATTTAGATCGAATTTGGCACAAAGATATATTATATCATGGATACGTAACAGATAGGATACCTACTTTATCCCGGTAGTAGGTTCCCGGGTGATATTTTCCGATAGCTATACGGGCCAAGCCACTGGCAAAAGTACAAATTATGTTCGGTGTCTGGTAAATGATTGAGTGTCTGTATAGGTAAAATAGGATCGTTAATAAAAACCAGGAAGACTTATATTCAACTAAACCAAGCCCTATGTCGCAGTCTTCTTACTCTGAATACTATTACTCTTATTTTAAAAACGCCAACACACGTGATGTTCTCATAAACTATGAATCCTAAGTAATATGAGTTATAACCCTACTACTAATAATATTATAAATGTGAAAATATGTATGATTGGGTGTTTGTTTCTCAATCACACAAAAATGGCTGAACGGATCTGGATCGAAAATAGCACACAGAGTTTATATTACCTATATAACCTGGAATAACACATTCTTATCGCGGTTATACGTCCTCTTGCATTAATTTCCGACATCTACGCGGGCGAAGCCGCGGGCATTAGCTAGTTTATAATAAAAACAAAGTCATTAAACCCTTATTTGTAAGAAAATAGTTATTTGAGATAAATCTATGGGAATAACAAAAAATATCTTACCCGTAATAAAATGAGAAGCTGATTGTGTCTCAAGCTGTCCCTGATGCACCTGGCGGAAAAGGTCTTGTACCGACCAGTAGAAGCTGTAAACAAGTTATACTGTACGATCAAAATCAAAAGTCATTTATTCAAACTAGGCTGAGAGTCAGCACTTTTTGAACGTCAAAAATACATAAGACAGTCCCACAAAACGCCCACCCTTCACCACTTCCTAGTGCTTTAGCTGGGAAGAAGACGTGGCGCAACAAACTCCCCAACAGTAGACTGTCAGAAGAGATCTACCACTAAACAAATTTATCTTTCAACCTCAATCGCATAAAATTCAGTTCAGAGTGACAGATGTCGTGTTCATACTTTACTCTCAACGACCATTCTGAAATAAACCTTGTAACTTTGAGATAAAGTTTAATATTATTACTTGTTTCGATAATTTTAAGCTAGCATTTGT
This sequence comes from Aporophyla nigra, assembly GCA_947507805.1. NCBI lineage: Eukaryota > Metazoa > Arthropoda > Insecta > Lepidoptera > Noctuidae > Aporophyla > Aporophyla nigra. Next base: position 22,240,271 of record OX382297.1, on the reverse strand, counting down.
GTTACTTATATCTTACCTCCTGACAGAGAGACATCCAAACCGCAACGCTGGACTCAATGATATAGGGGGTCCCAATAAGTCCGGGTTGCCGTGCGTCGGCAAGTACGAACCCCTGAAGACATACACATACAATTTAATGAGTACACATTCAGGATTAACTGTTTATTAAATTGACACACTGCATAAATTTGCCGTGTAATAGATACTTCAAGGTAATCTTAAAAAAAACACTACAAAGTCAAAAATATCTTTAATTTCGGAATTCGGTGTCTTAGGATCTGTATTTAAGGTGTTTTTGCCACCGACTTCCGAAATTAAAGTTATTTTTAACCGACTTCAAAAAAAGGAGGAGGTTATCAATTCGACTGTAGTTTTTATTTTTTTTATGTTTGTTTCCTCAGAACTGGCATAAATGGCAAAAAAACCCTTAAATACAGATCCTAAGACACCGAATTCCGAAATTAAAGATATTTTTGACTTTGTAGTGTTTTTTTTTTTCTTAAGGAAGTCGGATGTTATTTTTTTGTAAAAAGTTTTTATTTTTAACTTTTTAGTTATGGTAGATACCCCGCACGTAATCTAATCGCGTTATTCGTTCATTTGTCACGCAAATACTTAATGCAAATTTAAGACATATGGTTTTCACATGGATCCCATTGCCCGAATGGAACCAAATTAAAATGGGACCATTCGGGAAGCAGCAGCTTTTAAATTTAAATAAAATCATAAAATCGGTTCACCCAGTCAAAAGTTATGAGGTAACAAACTAAAAAAAAAAATACAGTCGAATTGATAATTTCCTCCTTTGTTTGAAGTCGGTTAAAAAATGACAGTTGTAATTTGAATATACTGACAATTTAAGTTGGTAGTCAATTTTATAAACAATTAATTTGCAATAGGTACCGTACGGTGCCGGACATAAAGAATAACACCACCCCATTTCTTCCTGTGGGTGTCGTAAAAGGCGACTAAGGGACTTACTAGAGAATGGGCAGCAGCGTTCTCTATGCATTTTACCACCATACTGTGATCGCCAACCCGCCTGCCAAGCGTGGCGATTATGGCAAAGCCCCCCAAATTGGGGGAGGCCTAAGTCCAGCAGTGGACGTCTCACGGCTGAAATTATGAGGTAAAAATCATTTAGATTTGGCTTAAAGGATAATGGTCATACCTGAGGAAGGTCTCATACTCGACGGTAAGACGTTGCTGCATCTGTTTGAGCGCGGTGGTCTCGCCGCCCACCCAGCGGATCATACGGATGTCCTCGTTCTCAAGGAGCACGCCCAGGTCTTCGGGTTTTGGAGTCTAGTGACCAAGTTAAATGTTACTTTTTAGTTTAACTTAATTTAAAAAACTTGCTTAAAACTATGGCTAAAGGAAGGAATAATAAAGAATGTTTATGTATCCAAAGTAATACATAGACACAAGTTGAAAGAGTGGTAGATAATAAAATGATATACAATTGTTTGTACAGTCAGCGCCAATAATATCGGGACGAACAGAATGTTCAAAAAGATTTTTTATTACCTTTGGTTGTACAAAAACACTTATATAAATAAATACTATGCAGCATTACAACTAAGGGAGTGAGTGTTTTCGATGAACTCTGGCACCCAATGTAAGATTTAACTTGTGTTTAGGGCGCCAGCGTCCTCGCCTAAAAAATGAACACATATCAGTAGTTGTAAGACAAGCACAACATAAATATTAATATTAAGACTACTATTTACTAACAATAAATGCAACTATGATGTGGTTGATTAATGTATATATGGGTATGTGTATGTGTTGATGTTGTTGTAAACTTGTGTTTATATAAGTCTGTGTTAATCAAATTATAAATATATGTCTCTAGCTACATTAAGTTTATTTAAACGATTGAAATATGTAGTAATGCTTCAGTCTCATCATAACTCAGCGTTAATAACCACTTTCGAGACCTTGGTCTTACAGTCATTGAGGCACCTGGGAGCAATTGTGCATATTTTATTTATTTTATTATATAAATGGTTAGACAGTAAACCATAATGACGTTGAGCAAAGGCCGTTCTACATCCGCCAGTTGTGCATGCCTCGTAGAATCTACGTTTTTTAACAGCATTCGGCTCGTATATTACAGTGGGATGTTTACGCAGAATAGTACCGACCAAAATGGCGGATATCACATGTCTTCGGTTTAGATAACCGGAAATCGAAAACATGTGATATCCGCTAATCCGCACTAGGTCAGTGTGGTGCATTATGGCCCACTCCCTCTTATAGAGAATAGACCTATGTCCCAGCAGTGGGAATATTATAGCTACACTATTGCTGAGCGCCATAGGTTATAACGTTTCTTCCGCGTGGATGAAGTCGCGGGCAAAGTTAATTATAACCCGAACATCGGATATTCAAGTTCTGCCCTCCATATATTATATACAAATAAGAATATGTTACCTTATCGAAGACCGTAAACTCTTGATAGAAGCTTTCCGGCAGAGTGCCGAACTTGACTCCCTTGAAATTGGCACCGCTGACTGGCCGCGGAGGGTCACCGATCGTCGCTACGGTATGCTGCAGAAGAAATAACGATATAAATTAACTTGATATGGAGAGAAGATACAGTTATCTGTAGTGTTTAATGTTCACCATAAAAACAATCATCCCTTAACGAGGATACGCTAAGGTGCGCGAATATATATATTTTTTTACACCTAGTGCCTAAACACTATAAAATGCATAAAAAACGCGAGCCGCTCTGACCCTTTTCTCTTAAGTAATCTAAGTTACATAGAGAAGAGGTAGCTCTAACGTAAACTACATTTTCTGACAGAATATGTTTTACAAAGGGGGAGGAGCCAAGGTGGACCGAAAAATAATAATTTTCTTGAATTTTAAACAATTTGGAGATCTGCGTTAGGCTGTATGTTGAACAAAATATCATCGCGACCGTAACCAATATGGCTTGCCTTGGCCGGTTATTACTTCTGCCTCATACACGTACTTACCAAAAACATCTGGTAGGTGAGAGGTGGGATGCCGCCGTTGGCTTTGATCACAGTATCCGGCTCCCATAGAGTATGGGACACGTGCTCCTTGCAGACCACCCCAATCTCCTTACAAGCAGCCTTGACACTGTCGTCCCGAGCGCGCCATACTGGCTCGCAATCTTGCTCGAAGCAGAGCTTACGGATACCTGGGGCGCAAGTATAAAAGATAAATTATTTTATTTCTGTATACATACATACAAATGGTTTATACAAACACTTTTACACGTCAATGATATTTTTTTAAGCTAGATGAGGCCGTCGCCGCGTCGTTTTCTATCTGACTACTCTGAGAATTCCGAATCAAACTCAGAGGTCACAGTCTCTTTTAAAGTGCAGACGTAATCTTGGTCACGTCATGTGAAGACCATGTAGATAGCTGTGTGAAATGACCTTTAGAGGAAAAACCAGACAGATTGAGTGGACCTATCCAGTCAGTGCATGTATTTGTCACTAATTGTGCAACTCAACTCAGAACTTGAGAAGCTCTATATGTTGTAAATTATGATAAAGTAACTACCTTTTGTGAAATGAATAACTGAAACTGATTGATCTAATAGAAATCAATGACCAAACAATCCATATTGTATCAATAACTCAATCAATTTGACGAGCCTTTTCCCAACTATGTTGGAGTCGGAGTGTAACCGGATCAAGATGGATATGTAGCGGCATCTAAACTATCACATGCGAACTACGTCAAACTACTTCACACTGACATCACGCAAAATCCTGAATCGCGCAGAGTTTACCGTGCAAATAATTACAAAGTCCCGACATCAATCGTCGGGCCGTTACTAGACAGGACACGCGTCTGGTTGGTGGATCCACCCTTTTCTACGGAGGTTGAGAGAACCTTACACCCTGTTCCTCATACCTCCAAAGATCACTATTTTATATGAATCGACTGCCTGTCTGACCTCCACAACCCAGTTACTGGGTAACATGGTACACCTTGGCAAGACTGGTTTTCGGGCTTCTTACAACCCGTAACGACTGTCAAAGATCTACGAATAACAGCCGTGTTATAAATGGTCACCCATCCACAGACCTAACTCTGCAGGTGTTGCTTAACCTTGAAAATCGACCAAACTCCAAACTTATTAAAAAAAATAAAAGTAGGTCAATGTTTTCATTCATCCATTATTTTATAAAAGGAGATAGTTTGTGGCTAAATTATAAATGCTGCATGGTTCGATGTTCTAGGTTTGTGGATGGGTGACCATGACATACCAGGACCCCTCCGTTCCCTCGGTAAGCACGTTAAGTCGTTGATCCCAGTTGTCATTCGTAGATCTTTTATAGGCAGTCGCTCCATGTAAAATACTGGTATTCAGCTGTATCCGGTTGAATGTACCAAGTGACCTTCGTCATTTTTTCGGATTTTATATTGTACTTCCCTAAAATGCTTATGAATCGAACGCAGTGGGGTAGGTCAACCAGCGCCAGATACGAACTAGCGTGACGTTCGATTCCCGTTGTTACAATGATGATTTGTTAAAACGCTCAATACGAAAAAGGGACAACAGTCATTTGTAGCAGTTTAGCGGGTATCCGAAAGAGACATTCTCCGGAAGAGCCTGTATTTGTACGCGGTTACTGGTAATAGGCGCATCCTTATTGGGCTTAAACATTGACTTTATGTCGATCTACACACTATGCACTGATGACAAGACTAACGTGATGTTATGTTATAAAAGACCAAAAACCTACCGAACTCCTCCCAAAGTCTCCTGAAGACGACATCAGGCTTTCCCTTCAACATGATGAGTCTGCCGCCATGCTTCTTCAGTTGGCTATCCAGGTCGTCAAGAGATTCTAGAAGATACCGCATACGATTGTAGCCAACAACTTTTGTACCTGCCCAACAATAATATAAAGCCAAGTTAGGTAAACAATACAATTAAACGCACAAACGAAATTTTCTTTGATTGTTATTTTGCAGCAATTAACGAAAAAGTTCGTTTTCGTTATTCATCTAATAATAGGATGCGAAATGTAGAGTATTAGCCGATATATTTGCCCAGTTGATGGCAATAGGCTCGCCTGCTACGAGTATTACATGGGACTTAAACATAACTATAGTCTGTGCTAGATGTGAAAAAAATAAAAGTCGTTGACACCTTCCAATGTATTCAAATATTTCAAAACGATACGAAAGAAATGTAAAGAAAGTGTCGCTAGCACGGTCAAAACGGTAATTTGAATACATTTTTAGGCAGGTGTCAACGACTTTTATGTTTTTCACATTTGGCACTGACTATAGCGAAATGTGGATGTATTATTGGTAACCTTTACCGACCTCTTCGGGGAAACACGGGGTGATGTTATATTTGTAAAACTATCAGCTAGCCACAATTCTTTCTGCTACCAGACTTTACATAATATTTCGGTCGCTTTTGCTATATTGTAAGAGCATAATACTGCACCGTAATGAGGTAGCACACTCTCAATCAGAGTCTGAATCATTTAGAAGGAATAATCGATTGCTTCATATGTTCGAAAAAATCGTCTGCTCAGTAACATAAATAACGCAACTTATATTGTTGAAGTGTCAAAATAAAAGCCCATTCCTACTGTAAGGGTGTTACGTAATTACCCCTCGGGAACCCACGCAATCAAGTTATTTCTAAATAATTGTGTGGGGGTTGCTGTCTACAAGTTGCATAATGATTTATGCGAATGTTTGTAAACGTGATGGAAAAGAGAGAGAGAGAGATCTATTCTTCGACAGGATGCACAAATATGGTTTTCGAAGTTGGTGAGCTAGGAAACTCACCAAGATTTTTGTTTTTCCTTTAAGTACCCCTTTTTTTTTTGGATGGGAAATCATCAAATCACTTCTCCCGCTCTGGGCGGAGCGGGAGGGCGTGTCAGACTTTTACTGACTAAAACCCACCCGTGTTCCTTCAGTTGCCCATGTGCCAGGGTCACGGTATCTCTTTCGAACAATCACGCGACCCCGGCAGGCATCGGTCCTAGCAGACCCCTTCAGTACTGCTGACATCTCTTTGAGGCGCGCGTGAAACACTCCGCCCAGGCAGGGCACACTTCCACCGTATGCTCCACCGTGTCCTCTAGACGATCCTCACAATGGAAACACCCGGGCGTTTCCTCCCGCTTTATTCTGAACAGGAACCCACCGAAGCACCCATGCCCGGTGAGAACCTGCGTCAGGCGGAAGGTGAGGACGCCGTGGCGCCTCTCTATCCACTCCTCAAAAAGAGGACTTACCGCCGCAATTGTGGCGTGCCCTGCGCTGGGTTGCGACAATCGTAACCGCCATGTCGCCATGAGATCCTGCCGGAGCTCTGTCCGCCGTGCCGCGATTTGTCGCGGCAGCGGAGTTTCGCCCCGGCGTTTCGCATCCTCGCGCCACTCCCACATGTGGGCGAGGACCTTTGCCTCCAGATCCCATGGCGGCACTCCGGCAAGGAGGCTCGCCGCCTCGCAGGAGACCGTGCGGTATCCCCGGATTAACCGAATGGCCATGACCCTCTGGGCCGCACTCAAGCGGCGCGCTGGGCGCAGCCTCAATGAGGGCGCCCACACCGGTGCCCCGTAGAGGGCCTTTTTAGGTAACCCTTAAATATGTATTCTTTTTTAAATATATAATCGCTGTCAATATGATACAACCGCTAAGACCCCGAATACTAAACTCTAAAAGCAATTTAGCAATTGGCGACATCATAGTTTATCCGTAAGCGTCGATGACGTATATACTATCGCAACCTAGATAAATCTAGGACCATGTCAGATACAGATTCAGTGACCTAGTTATAGGTACTGGCCTGTGACAATTACCTACATTGCACTACTTCTTTGTGTGCCAAGGTCGTTCTGTGACACATTTTTCGAATGCTCTAGCACTAATAAAATCTATATGATGTAGAAGTTTTCTGGATAATATAGTTTTTTGTATATTAATGGATATATGCTCCATTTGGTCTAAGTCAATTCATTGCCTCAGCAAAGAATTAAACTGGATTTTTTGGAATTGATCCTTTGTATTTTTCGTCGAGATTTATGTTGGCTTCACTTGGCTTTGACGCCAAAAATGATCGACCGGAATCTTCTTTTTCTTCGTCGTTACACTCTTGATAGAGTGGTCGTGGTCGTCACATCTGTTGTGGTGGTGAGCTTCACAATCCGTCGCGATTCCTCTCGTACTGCAGCCCTTCTCGTACATATTTGTGAAGTGGACCATTAAGTGCAGTTTGGACCTGATCGGTCCAACACATGGGCGACCTGCCGCTAGCTCTTGTGACTTCAATTTTTGCCTGCATGTCGTTAACCTGAATACTCCCACATAATCATCTCCACGTCAATTTTTGGTAGAGTCCGCCTTTCTTATAGTTTGTTCGATGAAAACTATCTTCAAATGCCCCAAAATATTAACAAAAATCTAAATAGACTTACCCGCAGTTTCTCCATCGAAGATAAATATAGGGAAGAAGGGAAACCCTTTCTCTTCTAACGCAGAATGTAAAGACGGGTTGTCATGCAGGCGCAACCCGTGCCGGAACCAAAGGACGCTTCCACCAAGCATTGTGGCGAGTGAGGGTTAAACCTGTGTACAAGCAAATATAGATTCAAAAACCATGTTTATAAGGTACTCCATTAAGCATCGTCAATTATTGAGATAGTGGCAGAAAACGCTTCCAAGTGAAACCGAAATTCCGTAATGATTTCCATAAACTTATTTAAAACTAGATTTTGCCAGCAGCTTCGTACGCATTGATGTCGGTCGGGTCGGTTGAATCATCCCTCAGGAACTTATACTACTGGGATAAAACATCCTGTGTTAGTTTAAGTCATAAACTACTACAATTTGATCTAAACCCGTTCAGTCGTTCTGCATGCGTAGCTTGATCACCGTAGAAAGGGGTTTGGTCGACGGAAGAATAGAGAAAATTACAGATTGTAGAAAGATTAAAGACAGAATTAAAGATTGTAGAAATATTTGTACCATTTTATGCTAGCGTAGCATGAAAATTCTATCTCTATTCTACCAAGAATAGACAAAGTTCTTTCTATTGTGGTCATGCTACGCGTGCTGGTGTGACTGAGTAACAAACATCCAATTATAAAAAAACATTTTCATTTATAATATTAATAGGATAGTAGGAATTAATGAGAAGCCCAAAAAATTCCAAATCTTGAGAAAATAAATATTACCAGACATAACAATTAACATTGATTAACCGTACAACATCGCCCTTTAAAAGTCCTTGAACAGCGCAGACGTTTGCGCAACCACAAGAAAATAGGTAATACTCGTTTAAGTTGAGTTTTGAAACCGTTACACATCGAAGCCAAAAGAATGTACAAGGAAGAAAATACTGAGAAATTTTATCGCAGTAACCGTTTTAGTTAAGGCTAGCGAAGTAGTAAGTAATTCACAAATTGCGTAACACACTATTATTCAGAACCTGAACCATTTTAAATTGTATTGCTATCCATCCTTCATAAATGATCGACCCATGATCATGATCGCAACAACGTAAAAAACGCAATCAATGTTGTTGAACTGTCAAAATGAAAGCCATTCATCTGCCTATCCTTTTCCACACTATGTCGGGGTCGGCTTCCAGTCTAACTGGATGCAGCTGAGTACCAGCGACTGCCTACCTGACCTCCACAACCCAGTTACCGGGTAATACGATACCCCTTGGTAAGACTAGTTGTCAGACTTTCGGGCTTCTGACGACCCGTAACGACTGTCTAAGATCTACGAAAGACAGCCGAGACCAACGGCTTAACGTGCTTTCCGAGGCACGGAAGGGTCTTGGTATGTAAAGATGGTCACACATCCACCAACCGCAACAAGCGTAGCTTAACCTGAACGATCAACCCGTGCGGCGGTTATTACTTAGCCATACGCAATTACCCCGCTGTAATCAGTAGCAATGGAATGACCCTGAAAACTGCAGTGTACTTGCCTGTCATAATACCAATAGGCTATAACGTTACGCAAGTACTATATGCCGATATAATTGTCGTAAGTATAAACTATAAACATAAGCGGTGCAAAAACGAGGAAACTTGATATGAGTAATGTGTGAGTAATTTGTGTTTTATTTAAGTGTTTTCTCAGTTATATAGCCTGTAATGAACTTATTAGAACATTTGAATTATAACGATGTGTTAGGTAATGCTACGTAGACTTGAAGGAACGGAACACTAAATATGGAATGCGGAGAACAGGCACATTTTTTTTTCTTGTGTGGCTATCATCAAATGCCTCCCACTCCGCCCAGAGCGGGAGACGTCTCCCGCTCTGGGCGGAGTGGGAGGCCGTGTCAGACTTTTACTGACTAAAAACCACCCGTATTCCTTCAAATGCATGTGCCAAAGCCACGGAGAACTGGCATCCTGATTACATAATACACTATCAACCAGAATCTGAATCATTTAGAAGAATATTCCTAATTCGTTGCTTCTTGTGTTCGAAATATTTGCCTACTCAATAATGTAAATAACGCAATGAATGTTGTTGACCTCTCAAAATAAAAACCATTCTTACTGTTAGTGTGTTAGCCAATTACTCCTCGAATCAGCTAAATCCCAAGATTTAAAAAAAACTGGTTGAGCTGACTGGTCAAATTCAAAATTATAGGTAAATTGGAAGCGTGTATTTAGTTTTTTTTAACTATTATTTATTTTCTATTTTTTAGGGTGTTTCGAATTTTGAGACGTATGTCAGCGTAGTTTTCGAAGACAGTTTTTTTGCTGTCCTGGTAACCCTGGCAAGGATAATGGCACAAATTAGTTTGTGACGTATGTCAGGGTAGTTTTCGAAGACAGTTTTTTTGCTGTCCTGGTAACCCTGGCAAGGATAATGGCACAAATTTATGAAATTATTGCATTGTCATCGGTCCTTAGCAGGTGTGCAAAGTTTGAATGAAATCTGGTCGTTTAAAGTTGGTCAAAATCGCGCTATAAGGAATCGGTTACAAACAAACATACAAACAAACAAGTGAAGCCAATATAAAGCGTGTAAAAAGAGTTACATCCATCCATTCCATACATTCACGTAAGTACAGAAAGAATGTTTATTTTCGTCTATTCCTATATTTTGGCTTTTGATGGTTAAGTATTCAAAACAATCTTTACATAATCGTCAACATCACTAAGACATAATCAGACATTTTACATATTCTAATACGGAGTCATAGACTGGCTATGTAAATAATCCTAGTCCGAAAATAACAAATTCGAATACTTTGCCGAAAAAAAAAAAACAATCTGTTGGTGCAGTCAATCAAACTTAAGTCGACACAGAATAGTAAATCGAAAGTCTAAAAGACTGTTTTGATAGGGGAATGAAAGAAAACCGATGATCGGTGACCTATTGAAAGTCGCCGGAATCAGATGCGGGAAGGACAGGATCGATCGATGTTGTGATGCTTGGAGAAAGCCAGCAGTGGACGTTTTTCGGCTGAATGATGAAAGAAGACAGAGATTTGTTAAGGGCATGAAATGAAATGAAATGTTTATTTATGTAAGTAGATCTTATAATATAAGACACTTTACTTCACTTTGCACGTCAATATTTTTTGGTCAATATTTAAAAAACGCGTTTCCACGGAACACGGGGCCGAGGTGTATGGCGGAAAAAGAGGGAGGTCTAAACCCAGCAGTTTGTGATTCCGGGCTGAGATGATGACGATGATGATGATTTTAAAAACAAGATGGCACCGACATTTCCTAGCTGACTGTTCACTGAGAAGAAGCGCCGAAACTCAGTGATCATAGTCTCTTTTAAAAACCAAACATTATATTATTAGAATTTTATATGAGTCTAACAGTGCAGGGTCATGTCTGGAAAAGCCTTTTGAAGAAACTGACCAGTCCCAACAGATGGTAGGTATGTTTCAGTCATCATGTAGCTCAACCCTGTTTCAGGGAGCTCAATGCTCAATATTCATGCTCTACCTACCGCATCAAGAAACTGGTCGTGGGGAAAGTTTTCAATACAACTACTTGTGTATGTAGGCTTTAGTAGGCGAATGCAAAGGAAACAAGGGTTGGATTACGTGTGTGCAAGTTGATGTTAATGGCTTTAAGGCGCGCTGTTACCTCAATATTCACAAAACACTGGTGTCTTTGACAATCGAGTATGACGTAACGCAATGAAAATATACGACACAAAAAATACAGTGGACAGAGAAGGGTTTAAAGAAAAATTCTAACCGAATAGAATAGTGAAAAATTGTTTGATATTCCCAATAAAAATTGTTTCACAAAAAAAACTTTGACGTCGAACATCTCTGTATTTTCAGCGACAACAACATTTTTTTTTTAAAGAGTTCAATAGAATAAACATTACTTTAAAACTTTAACCAGATAATTATTTAATTTAATGTGTGTAGTCCGAATAATCTAAATAAAACCCGTAAAATAAATGCCAATTCGCAGCTTAGTCACATCGTCAATCCAAATATTTATTCAATTTTCAACCTTATTTGTTAGAGCTGTAGCATGTAGTTGTAGCATTTAAAATCGTAGTCAGTCCGCGCCTTAAAGGGGTTGACTCTGTGATGTCGGCTAACCAAAACCAGATAAAATCAAAATATATTTTTTCACATAAACCTACATGGGCACTTATGAAATCAGAAGCTAGGTGCACGGCTCCAATTGGTCGTTATCTATAGAGTAGAGTCGGCAAGAAACTTCACGATAAATGATAATAGAGATGTATGGCAGAAGATGACAAGAGGTTCTAAATGGCATTTATTTGTAGACAATACAAGGTATGTAACTGAATAACGCAAGTCCTAAAAGTAGTTTTTTCATAATTGACTATTAAATCGATTTCACCAACTTTTAACAGGGTACTTTTTTTCAAAAACTATTTATTTCGCCATACCTACCCCCGGTTGATCTTATTTCAAGAAAATAAGATTCAATTTTAAATGCACTAAGTAATGCCAGAGTTTACAAGTTATTCTTTATAGTAACAGTTAGGTTACAAAAAAAAGTTTTGGGCATACATTTAACTCAATAATCTAATTCGGGTATAAGAGGTCTGGCCTTAAATATGTTACATGTTGTTTGTTTTTTTAAGTAGGTATTATTAAAAAGGCCGAAACAAACTTAGAGGTCACAGTCTCTTTTAAATTCCAGACATAATCTTGGCCACATCATTATTTATCGTTAGTATGACAATGAAGTGTCTTCAAAGGTAGCGCAAAATATTATACCAAAATAGGGAACCTTACTAGCTAGTGGCAGACTGTACTCCAGTATAATTGAAATATTCATCCAATTATACACTTCCACGGAGCTAAGTTCATACCACATTAATTGTATTAGGTACTAAGGGATGTAAAATTACAATTTTAGTTTGTTCGTTGCGGTTACATTCAACTACACTTCATTTAGTTGCAAATTGTATTTTGCTTTGAAATTACTGGGAAGAAATATAAGAAAATTTCAAAAAACTGATCCAATTTTGTGACCACTAATATCAGGCTCTGATTCAAATTGGTATCTCACAGTTTCATTAGTAGTAGGTATGTAATACAATTGTTGCATCAAATCAATTAGCATCACTGCTCCGAATGCATAGTTCTATATACACAGAAAACTCCATCATCTTGGCTCACAACAACCTATTATGCAAGATTGCAATCATAGTTAGTTAGTTCCGTAAACACTATCGCGAACCTAACAGAACTAAACAGTCGACGCTTAGAAATCGAGGGGAACACACAACTCTATGCGACGATGCACCGGTTACGAAAAATACAATTTATTAAACCAATGTCTGATGAGGAATTACTCAACAAACATCAAACCTTAATTCCCCCCAACCCATCTACGCATATTCTACGTCATTAATGAAAACTAAAACATAACAAACCGTTATCACTCATACTCACAACTAACTCGTTCAATTTCAAATCGAGATTCCCATAAAACGAAACACGTGCCACTGGTTTGAGAGGCGAATGCGTACTGAGGGCTACACTCCGCAATACTCAGCTGCAAATAAAATCGTACCTTATAGATTTCTAGAACATTCTACGATTCCATTATGGAACAAAACAATAAGCAACCTGTGAAAGTCAACCGACCAGCGGGAATAGAGCTGCGGAAAACCAAACTCCTCATTTGCGATTGGGATGAAAGAAGGGCTGGATGGGTCAAGGGAAAATGGTTACGGAAATGTATATACGGGCCGTGAAAGCACTGGGTTGTAATTTAATTAATAAGTTATACAGTTGTACTACTTCGGCACCCGTTTCATAAAACCGCATGTAATTTTCATGACTTATTTATCCTTGCAGCCAGCCTCAATCATTTGCAATTACACGGAGCAAAAGTGGTTTGTTTGTTTATCAATTCACGACAATGATTAACTGTTCGGAGCAATCCTTTCGTTACGATGGGTATTATAGTCTAGGGTTAAATATATCCATGAGTCTACGTCTGAAATCGACCCTTACTTCGGATGGTAAAAAGTATTATGCGATATGTAGTAGGTATACTAATATTATAAAGCTGAAGAGTTTGTTTGTTTGGACCGAATTGAAAAATTATTTTGGTGTTGGGTAGCATATTTATGGAGGAAGGCTATAAGCTATATAACATCACGTTACGATCAAAAGGAGCGGAGCAGCAACGAAAAATTTAGGAAAAATGGCAGGCAATTCGATTCGACCGGGAAGGGTCAGGTGAGCAAAACTTTGACGCGGACGAAGTCGCGGGCAGAAGCTAGTCATTTATTAATACTAGCAATCTTGCGATCGCTCATGACGCAAATGAAGCCCTTGACAATGAATACACGATTAGGATGTTTTCAAGAAAATGAAATCCTTGTAATTTCTTATATAAACAGCACTAATTAAAAAAAAAAAGAACGCCAATAACCACTAGCTCTACAAAACCGATCTAAAAAAAATCCTTTGCATTCGCTAGCCTAATTTTAGAGGAAGGCTATTAAACGCCACTCTACGACCCCTAAGAGCCGAGCAAGGAAAACAGCCAGAAACAATGCTATGCGGAAACGAAGTAATAATAGGCGAGTGAGGGAGTATTTTAAAATTGGCTGTTATTTGAGTATCTATTAAACTAGCTGTACCTGCGGCTTCACCCGCGTGGATGTCGGAAATTATCGCAAAAGGACGTACTACCGCGGTTAATGTATTAAGAATGCATTAATCCAGGTTATATAGGTAATTACCCGCGAGTTCGTCCGCGTGGTATTTTTAACAAAAAAGTTTAACGTTCGTTTTTTTTTCGTGATATTCTATTTTTTTTTCTACAATAAAAGTAGCCTAAGTTACTCCTTGTTACATCAGCTATCTGCCAGTGAAAGTCCCATCAAAATCGGTCCAGCCATTTCAGAGATAAGCTGGAACAAACAGACAGACAGACAAAAATTGTAAAAAAAATGTTTTGGTATATGAACCGTGTATACATCCATACACTTAGTAAAAAGCGGTTATTTTAGGTTTAAAGAATTTATTTTCTCATAAGAACTTAAATAACAGTTCACTTAAAATGAGATACAAAAGTGCTTACATCTAATTAATTATACATATTTGCCTCCGGTACATTACAGTGTACATACATGTTTCTTAAGATTTTTTTTAAAAATGTTTATATTGTCACACTTTTTTAACTCCTCCGGTAAATTATTGAACATTCGTGCTCCCTCAAACAATATTGTCTTTCGACCGTAATTAGTCCGTGCTCGTGCAGTCTTTAGTTGAAACTTGTGTTTACTTCTTGTGTTTACTTCTTGTATTTTAATATTACAAACAGACACTCCAATTTTATTTATTTGTCTAGATAAAACTAGCTGTGCCCGCGGCTTCGCCCGCGTGGATGTGAAAATGGACGTGGTACTGGGACAAAAAGCCTATGTTACTTATAATAACATTAGCTATCTGCGAGTGAAAGTCCCGGTAATATCGGTCCATCTATTTCAGAGATTAGCCCGAACATACAGAAAGACAAACAACAATTTAAAAACTGTTAATTTGAAATTAGAAACTCACACTTCCATTTTATTTATTTGTATAGACTTGTGTATATTCTGACTTCCACGCAAACAAAGTCGCGAGCAGAACCTAGTTTAGAACATATCTTGAACAATTACAAGACATGATACTCACAAATCAAATTGATGAGCATGTAGGCAAAAATAAAAACCCTTCTTTCGATGCAAAAACCAAAATGGTTGATAAACCCAAAACCGGCCAAGTGCGAGTCGGACTCGCGCACCGAGGGTTCCGTAAAAACCTGCAGGTATTCACGGTTTAAAAATGTGAACTTTACTTTCTGAATATAAAGTCTGATATGAAGCATCGACTCCAGCACGCGTTGCACTGAAGGTTGAACTTTGACTCCAAATGGCGACACATTCATTTTTTGGTGAGTGTGACGTTTGGAAGGCTAACGTCACACTCATATATTGCCATACAAAAAAACTGGCCAAGTGCGAGTCAGACACGCGCACCGAGAGTTCCGTACAAACCTGCAGGAATTTACGGTTTATGCATAAGGTTTATGTTTATGTTTTTTTTTTTTTTTAATTTTTATATTTGAGTTGACTGAATGAAAGGTAAATTGTGGTTTACGATTTATGACGTATTAAAAAAAAAACCGTACCGTGTGGTGCCGGACGTAAAAAATAACACCACCCCCTTTCTTCCCGTGGGTGTCGTAAAAGGCGACTATGGGACTTACTAGAGAATGGGCAGCAGCGTTTTCTATGCATTTTACCACCATACTGCGATCGCCAACCCGCCTGCCAAGCGTGGCGATTATGGCAAAGCGCCCCAAATTGGGGGAGGCCTAAGACCAGCAGTGGACGTCTTACGGCTGAAATGATGATGATGATGATGATGATGAAAAAAAAAACTACTCACTAGATCTCGTTCAAACCAATTTTCGGTGGAAGTTTACATGGTAATGTACATCATATATTTTTTTTAGTTTTATCATTCCCTTATTTTGGAAGTTACGGGGGGGGGGGGGGGGACACACATTTTACCACTTTGGAAGTGTCACCCGCGCAAACTATTCAGTTTAGAAAAAAACCGGCCAAGTGCGAGTCGGACTCGGGCACTGAGGGTTCCGTACAAACCTGTAGGTATTCACGGTTAATGCGTAAGGTTTATGATTATGCAATTTTTTTTTTTGAGTTTCAGTTCTATGTATGGGGAACCCCAAATATTTTTTTTCCGTTGCCAAATGGCAAAAAACGGAACCCTTATAAATTCGTCATGTCTGTCTGTCTGTCCGAGTATGTCACAGCCACTTTTTTCCGAAACTATAGGAGCTATGCTGTTGAAACTTGGTAAGTAGATGTATTCTGTGAACCGCATTAAGATTTTTACACGAAAATAGAAAAAAAAAACAATAAATTTTGGGGTTCCCCAAACATAGAACTGAAACTCAAAATTTTTTTTTCATCAAACCCATACGTGTGGGGTATCTATGGATAGGTCTTCAAAAATGATATTGAGGTTTCTAATATCATTTTTTTCTAAACTGAATGGTTTGCGCGAGAGACACTTCCAAAGTGGTAAAATGTGTGTGTCCCCCCCGTAACTTCTAAAATAAGAGAATGATAAAACTAAAAAAAATATATGATGTACATTACCATGTAAACTTCCACCGAAAATTGGTTTGAACGAGATCTAGTAAGTAGTTTTTTTTTAATACGTCATAAATCGTAAACCGCAATTTACCTTTCATTCAATCAACTCAAATAAAAAAAAAAATAAAAAAAAAATAATTTCATAAACATAAACCTTATGCATAAACCGTGAATACCTGCAGGTTTGTACGGAACCCTCGGTGCGCGAGTCCGACTCGCACATGGCTGGTTATTTATGGGATCTTATCTGCCTAGATAAGAGATCCAATTTGCAAAATATGCACAATGCACTAAGATGACGAAATTCATTTGTAATTTCAGGCTGTATGTTGAAAAAAATATGATTCGCGAACGTCAAGCATAAATGAATTTATAGAAATTTAATCTTTAAAATCATCAATCCAACCCTCTCAGTTAATTTAATTCCATTGAATCACATTTTTCATGAAATAATCATTCTTATTTTGGCTCTTGAGTTTGAAAAAAATAGACACAGGAGTTTTATTTCTTGTTCATACGGAAAGTTTTGTGGGTTTTATACATAGTTTTATAGAATTTTGACTACACGCCTATCCACGGACCGATCTCGGCAACCGTTGCTTAACCTTGAAGAGCGACCCGTACGGCTGTTAATATTTACCCACGAGATCTTCGGGCACAAAGGAAGTAAATAGTTGGTAGTATTTCAGTGATGACTAAATATCGATGTCTCGATACTCTAGACTAAAGCTACAGTAATATCTAATGCAGAGTCCAGACTAGCTTGATTGGTTTTAGTTACTACACTAGATATAAAACTGTTGTATACTCTGCCAATCAGTCTCCATTACAGAAGCTGATAGAACAATTTGATCTAGTTAGCTGCCGCCAATCCACTTTGAGAAAACGTGCTGATCACTGCTCATAGCTTCTCTGTATGGGAACAGGCCTTTGCCCTGCAGTGGGACGTAGGGTGGCAAATAAGCCGACGGACCATGTGATGTGTACAATGATCACCACCACCATGAATTTCTACAAAACTTTGGAGGCTTGTGGTTCTAATGGACAGACTAGACTCAAGTAGACTGCGCGACAGTTGAAACGTGAATATTTAAGATATCAAAAACCTAGATGCTATTCTTCAGGTTGAATTAATTGAAAAAAAAAAAAACACCCAAAGCCAGCCCTTGTGTTGCCTCAAAGACTAAAAGATTACCACCATCCTATTTCTTCGCGTGGGAGTCGTAAAAGGCAACTAAAGAAGTTACTAGTGAATTGACAGCACCGTTCTCTATACTTTTTTAAAAGCCATACTGCGATCGCCAACCCGCCTGTCAAGCGTGGCGATTATGGCAACCTCAGCCAATTAAGGATGGCCTATGTCCAGCAGTGGACTTCTTTCGGCTGAAATGATGATGAATGATGATGCCCATAGAGATTTCAAACAAAATTAGCAATCTTTTTCGTCAGTACAAAACGTTTCCCAATAACACAAAATGTTCACGAAAGAGTGTAGCTATATTGTAGCTTCATATAACCTGTAGTAGATAGGTAAATTCAATATACAAATACAGTTATGAATTTAGGAGCCGTCTGGCTCGGTCTGGCTAGAAAATCAATGGCCCGTCATTGTCACTACCAGAATACCTCCCTTGGTGCTGGACACAAGGTTCTTTGTCCGTTATACTACTTTAATTCTTTATCTCTATTGAATATGCATGGAACAGACAGATTATGGCATTTAAATTTTGTATTTGGCTGGCTACATGTAGTTATGTAAGAGTCTGGTATGGCTTTATAGTATGCACCTACTGTGTTTTCTTTATTACACGCTTTATATTAGCTTCACTTGTATGTTTGTTTGTAACCGACTCCTTATAGCGCGATTTTGACCAACTTTAAACGACCAGATTTCATTCAAACTTTGCACACCTGTCAAGGACCGATGACAATGCAATAATTTCATAAATGTGTGCCATTATCCTTGCCAGGGTTACCAGGACAGCAAAAAAACTGTCTTCGAAAACTACGCTGACATACGTCACACACTAATTTGTGCCAATAACCTTGCCAGAGTTACCAGGACAGCAAAAAAACTGTCTGTGAAAACTACGCTGACATACGTCACAAACTACGCTGACATACGTCTCAAAATTTGAAACACCCTAAAAAATAGAAAATAAATAATAGTTTAAAAAAACTAAAAAACACGCTTCCATTGACAATCAAACTAAAAAGTACAAAATAATGGAAAAAAAGCGTGCGTTTTTTTAAACTATTATTTATTTTCTTTCAATATAATGATTAAACGTTTAACTAAGAAAACTGTAACATTTTATAGGTACCATGATAAAGTTGATATGACCTTCATCCCGCCTAAGTAAATTTTAGGAGCTGTCCTAAAATCAAAGGATAGATTTTGAGAATGAAAACATGAAAAACGCAATTCTTTCTGAACGTAATAAATAAATACCCCTGCTTTGCTGTCCTCAGGTAAAAACAAGAAAATGTTCAGGTGGACAGAAAAAGAAAATTAAGAAATGAAAAAAAAAGCAAGAAGAAATATGGTTTCAAGAACTTTTCTATTTCATTGCATGCAAGGGCAAGTTCGTATCATTAATTTTGAATTGTAAAGGAAGACCTTTAAAACACTCGAACAAAGTTGATTGAATAAACAATTTATACTCACGATTTAAATTAAGATTTGTTTACGTAACCAATTGAAAAACTGCGAATGTTTTATTCGTAGGCGTTTTGAAATTTAGAAATTGCTTTATCCAGAAAAATTAAGCACAGGTAGGTATATCATTCATTCAGATCGCTCATGAAAATATTTTCTCTAGTCCTGAACTGATTTTGATAAAACATGTCTAAGAACAACCGCTACAAAACCTACTTTTATATAAAAACCATACTCAAATCGGTAGCTCTTACACACGAGCGGCATGTTGCCAACGGCAAAGGTACCGTCGAGTCATTCTTTACCTCTACCACCACAATGAACAAAGTGAGATAAGGGCGAACAATTATGAGAAGTTTAGACACCTATCTATACAATTTACTAGTACCTAGTGAGTAAGGATAACAACACCCGTGATAGCACTGACGATTTGGCGTATCGACTTTCTGATAATATGAAGTTTAAGTAAGTGATGAGAGTGAGTGGTGTGAGTGTGCCTTTTTGTATTAATTTAATTGACTGTGTAATTTTAGTAAGTAAGTAAATTTTATTTGTTTAAACATGGTGTACATACATTGCATGCAAGATAATAAGGAGATACAGAAAAGATCTGACATGTTCAGCCGCATATCGTGGCGTACAAATTGGTAGGAAGAGATGGTGCACAAATCGTGTATTAATCAAAATTACATTTCATCATTATTCATTAAAGATTAGGTATTTTTATTACAATTCAATAAGCGTATTTTTTTTTTTTAGATACTATTCAATTTCAAAGTAATGATTAAATTAGTTAGTCAATAAAAATATGAAATAAAATGTCACTAAAGTTACAATTATTCCACCAAAATAAAATGTCCAAAATACAACATTGTCATCTCAAAAACGGAGAAAATTGTCCTCTTTCGTAAATTCTGATATACTACAATATAATACGCTCTTTAAGTTAGTATTTTCTTAATTATTTTTTTTTTTACTTTGTTGAGTAGTTATATATTGTTTCTTCAGAGGATTACTTATTGACTACCAGTCTTACCTTACTAACTGGGTTGTGGAGTTCACAAAGGAAGTCGTTCCACATAAAGTACTGGTATTCAGCTGCATTCGGTTAGACTGGAAGCTGACACCAACGTGGTTGGGAAAAGGGTAGGTTTTTCTTTGGTTCAGGATTGAGTCTGGTTGGTGCTTCATGTATTTGTATTTATACCTACATCATTTAAGTGCATTTAGTCACAAAATCAACTTATTGTTTGGACATCATTTCACAGAAATTAAGACCTTGTTACATACTGATACCGCAATATTACATTTTAGTGGTCCGAGGATACGCCCTTGTGGTACTTTCCATTTCGTAAAGAGATGACGTTACGGGCGGCTGTTCAGTGATTTACTAGATAGTGATACGTAACAGTAAATCACGCCTGCATTCCTGAAAGGGTACGCACCTATTTCTAGTATACAGGGTGTCCAAGAACCTGGCGTCCAACTGGATTCCCACGATGCCCCAAGTTCTAACAGTACTCAGAAAAATATTTTAAAAAATCCACCCCATGTACTTACAGAATTATACTGATTTCAAAAAAAAAGGGGAAATGAGCACCCTGTGACATACTTTTGAATGCTGTGACTGCTAATGCTGATAATTTCGATATTTCTTGGAGGTTTTGTAATCTAGGGTATTGCTGTGTCTAAATAGAATGTAAAAATAATGTACTTATTGTACCATTTTAAAATAAAATATTATTTTAACTAAAGGTGATATGGAAAACTATTGAATTTCGCAACTTTGACCGACTGTAGTGTAAAAAAAATGTACCAAAATAGTATGGCAAGTGACGTCAAATTTTGACGCGTTTATTCCTCTTTTTAAAAAGGTATAATACTTACACATTAATTTGAAAAAAAAAAAATTGATAATATTTTTACTCAACAACCCAATTTTTACGAAGTGCCTACCTACTAACGGTAACTGTCGGACCCTTTCTTATCTTAGAAACTGTTATGTTACTACTATTATTTACTTCGGTTCCAAGAGTGAGCAAGAAGGAAATACACACAGGTAGATGGGTTCCCAGTAGAATAAAAGCAAAGAATGTTAGTTTAAAGATATTTTATTACAATAAATGTTCAAAATGTTGACCACCCGCGGCAATACAAGCTCTCACTCTCCTTAAAAAGGACCGCTTTATGTTTCGCGAGTAACTTTTTTGACGTATCACCTGCACTGCTTGTGTTATCTTCTCACGAAGGTCAGCGATGTCATTAATGGGCTTCGCATAAACGAGCTCCTTCATAGTTCCCCAGAAAAAAAAATCCAGCGGATTTAAGTCAGGTGAGCGGGCTGGCCACGGGATTGTTCCTGATCGCCCAATCCACCTGTTCGGGTATTGCTCGTCCAAAAACTCTCTAACGGATACGCGAAAATGTGCTGGACAGCCGTCGTGTTGGAACCACATATCTGGTGGGGTCTCTTCTAGTAAGTTTGGCAAATCATTTTGAAGAAAATTTAAATATGATTCGCCAGTCAAATTCTCGGGCATCTCAAATGGACCAATAATATTCCCACAGAGAATACCGGTCCACATGTTCACTTTGAACCGGTACTGGGATCTATCTTCTCGCATCAAGTGCGGATTTTCCACATGCCACTCGTGCAAGTTGTGTAGGTTCATGTAGCCATCCTTCTTAAATGTTGATTCATCTGACCACAAAATTTTGTCGATAA
Organism: Aporophyla nigra; assembly: GCA_947507805.1. NCBI lineage: Eukaryota > Metazoa > Arthropoda > Insecta > Lepidoptera > Noctuidae > Aporophyla > Aporophyla nigra. The sequence continues at coordinate 22,218,243 of OX382297.1, read as the reverse complement.
AGTTTTCGTCTTCTCGATGTTTTTGCAGGATTGTTTCACAAAACGCGACTCGGCTCGGATAGTCTCGAGGTAAAAGACTTTGCACTCGCTGTACGTGGTACGGATGATATTCTTCTTTTTGGAGAATACTGTGTGCTGTGCTCTTCGGTATCCCCGTATCAGCTTCTATTCCTCGCACAGAGATGCTTGGATTTGCCGACACCGCCTCTAAAACTTCATCGCGTATGAAGTCATTTACGGGTCGTCCTTCACCAGCTACTTGATTGGGGAACCGCCCGTCACATAGTGATCTGTGCACATTAATGAAAACTCGATGGTCGGGATATCGCGTAGCCCTCGGATACCTTTCTCTGTAAAGTCTCGCTGCAGCTCGTCCATTACCTCTACATTCTCCATAAATGTAGTGCATATTTGCGTATTCTTGCGGAGTGTAGGTCGCCATGGTAGCACACACAAAACACAAACTGTCCAAACACAGGCAAAGGTCGTCGTAAAGAGTTCGTTTCAAAGTCCAGAGCACAAAGAGTAATCGAGTCCAATAAACAAAGCTTTAAATCGTAGTACGTGATCAATGGTAACAATAAGAGAGAGGTGCGTAGTAACGGCAGGAGGCAGTGACGCGTACTGACCGTACTGTTATCCTAAATAGCACGATCCCAGATAGCGTCACTATCTATCTCACTCGCACCTCTAACCTTTTTCTCCCTCACTCTTACCTGAATAATGGGGTACCATAAAGAAGAACCAGCAAATCGCAAAGATAGTTTCTGTCTTGCTCCCTCCTGTTGTAATAACGAATCACTATGGTGAGATGCATGCACATACCGTCCCTTACGGTCTAACCTGTTTTTTGAGAGGCCTGTTGTTATTTTTATGAGCATACAATAGTAATTCTTTAGAGGTTAGATTCAATTCGTCGTAAATTTTTCTTTCTAAGAATTCTGTAAGACATCGTAAAAATTGGGTTGTTGAGTAAAAATATTATCAAATTTTTTTTTTTCAAATTAATGTGTAAGTATTATACCTTTTTAAAAAAAAGGAATAAACGCGTCAAAATTTGACGTCACTTGCCATACTATTTTGGTACATTTTTTTTACACTACAGTCGGTCAAAGTTGCGAAATTCAATAGTTTTCCATATCACCTTTAGTTAAAATAATATTTTATTTTAAAATGGTACAATAAGTACTTTATTTTTACATTCTATTTAGACACAGCAATACCCTAGATTACAAAACCTCCAAGAAATATCGAAATTATCAGCATTAGCAATCACAGCATTCAAAAGTATGTCACAGGGTGCTCATTTCCCCTTTTTTTTTTAAATCAGTATAATTCTGTAAGTACATGGGGTGGATTTTTTAAAATATTTTTCTGAGTACTGTTAGAACTTGGGGCATCGTGGGAATCCAGTTGGACGCCAGGTTCTTGGACACCCTGTATGTCTAGGAACTAGGCAAAGTAGTCCCATCTATGAGTCCCATGGTATTATATGGGGGCGAGCTAGTTTCGATTAACTAGCGGGTTAATCACGTAACACACTCTCAGTAGGAAAAGCTTTAATTTTGACAGCTCAACAACATTCATTGCGTTATTGACGTTGTGGAGTAGACAAATTTTACTAACATATGAAGCAATAGATTGGCATTATCCATCATGTTTCAGATAGTGATAGAAAGAGTGTTATAAGGAATTAGGGTGCAGGTACCAAACATAAAACAAAGGTCATCGTCATCATCATTATTTCAGAAGAAGTGGACCTCCACTGCTGGATACAGGCCTCCCCCGGGGGGGTTGCCATAATAGTCACGCTTGGCAGGCGGGTTGGCGATCGCAGTATGCTTTTGAAGAAATGAATAGAGAACGCTGCTGCCCATTCTCTAGCAGCTCCCTTAGTCGCCTTCTACGACACCCACAGAAGAAATAGGGTGGTGCTATTGTTTTAGTCTGACGCCACACGGACAAACAAAAGGTAACTAAATTGATTTAATACTGTTGTTATCTATACATCCTATCGGATCAGTGGTTTACTAAAGCGAACTAATGAATGACCTAGATCCAACCCGTTACGCAAGCTGAGTGCCTGTTTTACACAGGCTGTTTTCCAGTAAAGTGGCTTTTACGGCAACTGCGTTAAGTAGATTTTCGCTTGCTTTACAGAAGGTTTTTATTGGATCCTGTTGTTCGATTTAACCTACATGCATATGTGCTAGGCTAGAATTACGATATAGGTATATTTCCAGTACTAAGCATTCTGTTACGTAACCCATGTTTTGGATTTCAATGATGATTCCAAATTTATTTAGGGTTGGCGCAATGTCTTTTTCTTCCACAGTTCTCTATTAATCGTCATCTCAGTAGTCACCCCCTTTCTATCCATATCATAATTCACACAGTCCATCCATCGTTTCTTTGGTCTCCCTCTACTCTTATAGCCATCGACATTCATACTCAAGTTTTCTCACGACATTTTAGTCATTCCTCTGTATCATGTGACATGGTATGCATGACAACCGATTCCCACACAACTTTTCAGCTATCGGTACCACTTTCAGACTTCCTCTTAGGTATTCATTTCTTATTCTATCCATTCGTGTAACACCACATATCCCTCCATCTCAGCATCATGCAATTGCCTTTCATTCATCCCTTTTGTGGCCCAATATTCTGACCCATACAAGACAGCAGGTCTGACCATGGTTTTATATATCTTCCCCTTAAGTTTAAGGGGTATGTGGGAGTCGTAGATGTTTAGGATTTCAATAATGAGCCAATTTATACATTAGTTTAAAAATGAAATAATATAATATAATTTTGGTACCTATATCAATGGAAAACCTGTTTTTTTTTTTGCAGCCATAACAAAAGGGGCATAATGGTGGCTCGTCATGACTTGGCACTGGATTTCCTTTCCCTAAGCACGAAATCCGTAATTTCGGCCGAAGTTATAGGCGATTCCTACTCCGTAGCAGGGCTATTCCGTCGTTCACGCATATGAAACCCAGGGTTTCAAAATTTAATTATCTTAATATTCCACAATATGGCATCAGTCAAATCTTTTGCTTAGATATTGCCACATTCTTAAATACCGCCAATTCTCCAACTTTGTAATTAATAATGACTAAATAACTTCTCTAGAAATTGTTCCTGAACTTTTTCTACATCATCATTATTCTACTGCCATTATCCCAATTTAAGTGCGGTCGGCGGCGTCTTTTTCGTCCATACTTCTTTATTATTCGTAATCTTGGTAGTCAGCCCCTTACTAACAATGTCATAATTCATACAATCCATCCATCGTTTCTTTGGTCTCTCCCTCTTATAGCCCTCAACATTCATACTCAAAACGTTTTCTATGTCACAATAAAAACCTTAAAAAACACTGACATATTCCATAACCACATCCATGTTCCTGAATTATTAATATGATAACTAAATAATAATATTTCAACAAACAGCTACTTAATTGAAGTGTGCATTAAGTCTAATTATAAACTAGTCACTAAAAATTTTAAGCAGTATCACAAAGTGAACTCTCCACTAGAGTTCATTTTTTTAAATCTCAGTAATATTTTCAAATTTTAATTCAATTGTATATATTCTTTTATATTAGTACATCTAATATTGTTGTCAATGTTAATGTCTCTTGCTGGATTATTTTCAAAGTCATTTTGTTAATTAGTTTATGAAAACAAAAAAAAAATGTAAATGTAGGGTAGATCAATAATTGAATGTAACATTATTTTATTCACACTAGCTCATTTAAATAGAGCATTTTCCTACTACCATAGGTACCTATGTTGTTTACAATCTGAATGAAGTTATTTTATCTGTGGAACTTGTTGTTATACCAGTTGTTAATTACTTTGCTATGAGCAACAAATAGACACTTCCTTTAAAATTATGTAACTGCAATTATGATAAATTATTATATTATTGTGTTGATAATTCTCTTGTAATAATAAGTCCAGTGTAAATATGTTACCCTTTAATTTTGTAGTTAGAAGCCTGCTGATTAAAACTAGGTCAGTTATGTATTTCAATGATATCTTGAAACCTGGATTTGAAATTCTTGATGGCTTTTTCTGAATGAATTTCAGTTCTTTATTTATCCTACTAATATTATAAACGCGAAAATTTGTATGTATGAATGTATGGATGTGTGGATGTTTGTTCCTCTTTCACGCAAAAACTACCAAACGGATTTGGATGAAATTTAGAATACAGATAGTTTATAATCTGGATTAACACACAGGGTTCTTTTTATCCCGGTAGTAAGTTCCTGCGGGATGCTTTCCGACCTCCACGCGGGCGAAGCCGCTGGCAAAAGCTAGTTATTCATAAATGGTTCTAATCTAATCTAATTAGCCTATATTGTCCCACTGCAGGGCAAAGGCCTCCCTCTCCCTTTTCCACAGAAATGACGAGACGAGCTTGACTCCTACCGAAAGGACTGGCCAGGACTAGCAAAAAACAGAATTCATAAATTGTTACATATTAAAAAACAAAGTTCCCTGACTGTCTCAAAACTACAGAACAACATTTTCATACGGCTTGCACCACGGCTTGGACTGAGTGACATTATTATTATGAGGCAGGATTAGGCATATAAGTAATTATGGTTTTGTATTAAATTTTATGAAATATGACGATTATTGTTTGAGATGTCAGAAAAATCATACCAACTGCTAGCTATACTGGAGTGCGCCGCGTAAATCAAGAGTTAAATAAAAACAACTTACGTATTACGGAATTAATACCTACATTGTTTACCTAGATTTACACTAAGGGGACTTTTAACCCCGGTTGTACATTTCTGAGGGATATTTTCTGTCAGCCACGCGGGTGATACTATATAGCAAATGCTAGTAGGTACATTTTAAATAATATTATCAAACTTACCTCAGAAAACAGTAAACAGCTGATCGCAGTATTAATCAAATTCCAATTATTTCACTTTCTAGTACTGTACTTCAAAATGCTGCCACGGAACACCATATTATTTAAATGTTAAGAATTCGTCAACACATAAAAATCTTAACAGAACAATACTTACATTCTTAAAAAATGCAATTTCTGCATTTTCAAGGCAAAATATTATTGTTGACATTATTAGTGTTGCCAACTTTTGGTATTGTGTTTTGCGCGATTAGCGGTAATCACCAAAGAGTATAATTCTAATATGGTGATCCATCTGCTTAGCTTTTTCCAACTAAGTTGGGGTCGGCTTCCAGTCTTTTTAGATGCAGCTGAACTTCTTATTACTAGTAATATTATGTGACGCTCTGACCGCCACAACTGTGTAACACAACACCCATGGTTAGACTCATTGTCTTATCTGACTTTCGGGCGTGTCTTACGTCTATCAAAGATCCATAAATGACAGCTGAGACCATCAGCTTGACGTCCTTTCCGAGGCACGGAGGGTTCATGGTTTGAAAGATAGTCACCCATCCATGGATCACCCTCGGTAAGCGTAATAAACTGCGCTTGATCGATCAACCTGTGCGGCTGTTATTATGAAAGTCGACCTTTACCGGCAAATTCAAAGAATAAAACAGAAATAGAATATAGTCTATTAGGAATTATATTAGTATAGCTTACCAACAAACGCTGTACAGTATAAAAAATGAAATAAAGTATTAACAATTACTTGCAATAATTTGAACACGTTAGCAAATTAAATAACTGATTATAGTCTTTTCGCCATAAGATGAGTTCCCTGACAGTTCATTTTTTTCAGTGGCACGCATACTACTTTAGACGAATAAAAAATTAACTGGCAAAAAAAATTAAAAAAGAAATGATAAAAAAAATATCGCCTTTCGTAAATTACTAAGTAAATTATTGTAGTTATAATGTTCCGTCCCGTGACCACAGACAGCCGACCGTACGACAGTTTTTTGTTTAGTCTGTGCGCCTGCGCATCGTGGCGTGTAACGGAGTGACAGCTGTCACTTGTCAGTTTGATTTTCACTTGAATTTGATCTTGAAAAAGGGAGGTTGGTTTGGTTTGGTTTTGTTTGGAGATATTAATGATTAATCTTGTTGAATCTATAGTTTTGCGGACAATATGTTGTGGTCCGATTGTTTTGTGTGTAAGCCACCCCTTTTGACGATAGTGAACGGGTTTTATTTTGGAATTTGATTGAAATAGTTTGAGGTGTGAGTGACCTATTGGAACCGCGTGCTGGTGAAAATCTTTAGCGTCTTGATGCGGCCTGAATCCTGGAATACTTACAGATTCACTACACAATACAATATACACTCATTTACATACATAAATCCGGGTAGGCTCGGAATCGAGACCCCTAAATTCCTCATCCAGGTGAGTGTTTGAATATTTGTTAATCAGCTCCGCGTACGGCGGACAGTTCGACCCACGCTTACCTCAGACCCGCCTAAAGCTGGCCTATTTGCTGTCTGTCTTGGAACGGTAGGTCTGGCGTCGAACATAATAATTAACTGTTAATAAATTAAGTAAATAAAATAATAAAGTATAAATCTTAAAAATGTCTAATGCGTTGAACGGAACGTCGGCCAATAGAGATTGCCACTACTCAATACACTAATCGACAAAAAAATAGATGAATCGGAGCGGCCATTTTGTAATCGCGATCGCGTCGCGTCAGTACGAGTGCGTTATGTCAGGTTTTTGCTCTGCTCCCGTGACGTTATGTAGCCTATGTCTTATTCTGATGTATAAGCTATATTACTGTAAAGTTTCATCAAAATCCGTACAGTACTTTATGCGTGAAAGAGTAAGAAACATCCACACACACACATACTAACTTTCACATTTATAATATTAGTAGGAAGTAGGATAACCAGTTTATTAAAAAAATATTTTGAAAATCTAAAATCGATAATCCGATTCCATTTTCTTTGCCAACTGAATCGATATTATTAAAAAATCAATTATATTTCGTTAGGTCACGTCACTACAATTGTCAGACAAAACTGTCAGGGAACTCATAGCGAAAAGACTATAATATTGCATTTTTGGGGTACCTATTAATATAGAACTTGTAACCCTCAACACAAGTCGTTTTCGCCTGTCAAAGATAAGGATGATCTCCGGAGTTCAGACCTTAGAGCTTATCACGCTCTGATAATCTACTAATAAAATATACTACCAACATGAAACTAACCTTAGTTCAACCAGATTTGAATCATGTATAATGGTTTTAGTTAGCAAGATTTTTTTCCTAAAAATGCATGATATAATATCCATCGACTTTTTGATGGAAACCAGAAATATGGTTTTGAATAATCAGAGAAAAGTAAACTAACATGTGAATAATCAGAGAAAAGTAAACTAACATGTCAATCAGTCTGATGTTTAGCCGGTTTAGCCTAGGGTCATCCATCAAACAGATTTGTTTAAATAAATTAAAATAATCTTTAATATTTGTGAAACTTGCCTATTTTAGAGTAAACCATTGACTAAAAAGTGAAGTCCAAAACAACCGATTTACTAAACAAATTATAGATTATCTGTTTGATTTGACTGTCAAATCAAGATTCAAGTGTCAAATTCTATATTCCTAACCTAAAAGAAGTCATTTTCATTGAAGAAATAAAGCAAGATGCTAACAAAAATGAATGGCATAAGAGTTATCAGAAGCCTTCCCCTTCAGTGGCGTTCTTTTTCACGATGGTAAGGAGCCGATAATAATAGCTTTGTCAATAAATAAAGTAATAGGTTAACAAACAACCACCACTTCGTTTCATAATTCGGTGGCCTTTACTTAAATATATTTAGAAAAAAAATATACATATTCAAGTTTCACGCTGAAAGATCTAGCTATCTTGTGAATTTTATCTATGTAAAATGATTCTTTCAGTATCTTACTCTTTGTCTCATATTCCAGTGCGATCCTTCGCCAAGAAGTAGCTCAAGCAGCCCCTCCATTGTCCATACCGGTACCGGAGGGCGTAGACAAACCCGTCTCCCCAAAAATTGAAAAGATTGTCTCTGAAATCACCAACTTAAACCTCCTTGAAGTATCTGAACTTAGTCAAGTCCTAAAGAAGAGGCTGAATCTTCCTGACGCACCTATGATGCCAATGGGGGGCTTTGCCATGGCTGCCCCTGCAGCTCAAGATGAGGAAGAAGCTACTCCCAAAGCTGTGAAGACTAACTTTACTGTAAGTTTAACAAAATCTTTATTAATTGTTGTTCCAACAATAAGTAACTATTTATGAGTAATTCTGAGTAAAGGTATATTATGAAATAAGTATGTCAAAATTTTCAAAATTTTACTGTGGTCAATTGATCCATTAATTTTTATTTTCCAGGTCAAGCTAACTAAGTTTGATGATAAACAGAAAGTTGCACTCATCAAAGAAGTCAAGAGTTTACTAGAAGGATTCAATCTTGTGCAAGCAAAGAAGTTTGTTGAAAGCGTACCCACCGTTGTGAAGGCTGACGTGTCCAAAGATGAGGCAGAGAAACTAAAGGAAGCCCTCACCAAAGTTGGAGGTGTCATAGAAATAGAATAGATGCAATATAATTTAGGTTAAGGCCTTTAGTGTGTAAATTATTTAGAAAATTACTGAAATAAAAATATAAAGCTGCATTTGAATTATGTTTTTTATTCCTTTTAAAGTTCTGTTCCCAAAGGTTGCCAACAGGACTTGCTGTTCATCTATCTGTCTGTCTGTCTATCAGTGGGCTGTAACTCATTAACTATAACTAATAAAAATAATTGAAGTCTATATACAACTGGAAAGAACGACATGACACCACACTCTTCTGAACTCAAATATAACAAATATGGCGTCCCACAAGGAAGTGTATTAGGCCCAATTTTATTCATTCTTTATATTAATTCTATTACTGACATAACTAATCATAAATGTATATTATTTGCTGATGACATTTCCATTATTGTGACATCGGATAAAAAGAATACTACAATTGACGATCATGAAACTGACATTAATAACACAATTGACATACTGATTGAATGGCTAAATAAAAATAATTTATCATTAAATCTTGCAAAGTCTGTATATATTCTATTTCACAGATCAAATAATTCTAAATATAATAATAATAAAATGAAGATAAATAAAATTAGTGAAGTAACGCAAACTAAGTTTCTAGGTGTTACTTTGGATCAAGATATGAATTGGAAATCCCATGTCGATATTGTCTCAAAACGAATAAATAAGTTTGTATTTGCGCTGAGAAAAATTAGGAACATAACAAACGTCCAAACGGCAATAATATCTTATCATGCATATGTTGAATCGGTGTTACGCTATGGATTGATTATGTGGGGCAATAGCACCGATCAAAATAGAGCATTTGTTGCTCAAAAAAAATGCATTCGAGCAATCTACGGGCTTCAATCCGACGATTCTTGTCGGCCGGTATTTCAGAAACTTGGTTTGTTACCGCTACCGTCTCTATATATATATGAGATATGTATGTTTGTGTGGAAGCATAAGGAATTATTTAAAAAAGCAGATGATGTAGTTCCTCGAAACCGGCGCGATCCTCACAGGCTCGTACTGGATGTCATGCCAAGGCTAGCTAAATATAATAAAAGCTGTTTGTATATGTGTGTAGAAATATTTAATAAAATACCGAGCGACTTAAAAATTCTAAATACAAGATTATTTAAAAGTAAATTGTATGATTGGCTGTCCACAAATAGTTTTTATAGTGTAAAAGAATTTTTTGACAAAAAACTTAAATGACTGAAATTTTAAATGTATAAATTATAAATTTTAATGTATTATATAATTAAATGTACCAAATGTCATATAATAATTAATTAATTAATAATATAATGAAATGTATGCACGACAAATTTGCACGCTTATAATGTTAAGCAAAGACATGTATGCTCTGTATTTAATTTTTGTACCATCTTCTATACCATGTTTTTATGCAAATAAATTTTATTCTATTCTATTCTAAAAAAAATGTGTTTTTTTTTATTTCAAATGTGAAGATTGAGTTCAGTCATCAGGATCAGTAGGGTTAAGATTTGGGTTAAACTAAACTGAACTATTTTGGACTTTAAACATAACTGGCGAAATTTAGATGTACTGTAGATCTCTGCTTAGACCTTTAGGAAATACAGGTGTAATGTTGCTATGTTGAGAAAAAGAGAGTTCACATAAGATCCTCAAAATCATTGACTAAATGGAACCACACGGCCAGTGAACAGTGGTCTATAGTGCAGCATCATTCCTACCTAAATTGTTTGATTTCAATTACCATCATTCGTTTTGTAAATGCGAAGGCAAGAACCAATATTTTTTTGTAGATCGCTTGTAATACATGGAGCCCGGGATATCGACGCGTCAAAATAAAAATTCATTTATTTACGTAACTAATATAATCGTTCTCGTATTATGTAGTTACCATGAATTCGATACATGATTCTGAAACCCCTTTTTTTTTCTTTTTTTTTTTGGATGGGAAATCATCAAATGACTTCTCCCGCTCTGGGCGGAGCGGGAGGGCGTGCGTGTCAGACTTTTACTGACTAAAACCCACCCGTGTTCCTTCAGTTGCCCAGTGCCGGGGCCACGGTATCTCTTTCGAACAATCACGCGACCCCGGCAGGCACCGGTCCTAGCAGACCCCTTCACTGCTGCTGACATCTCTTTGAGGCGCGCGTGGAACACTACGCGCCGTCGACCCGAGCTTGGTCCTTACCACGTGAGCTACCCATTGCTCGCCGCCCCCCAAGCTCGCGCCTACGGTGGCCGGGAGTCCGCAATCGACTCCCGACGCCCGGGGCGTCTCCTCCTGCGGCGGCTAGGGACGTGAGGGCGCAGAGACTGCCACTCCCTCACGCGCTCCGCCTCCTTCTTCACGAGCATTACTGCTTCGCAGAAGGAGGTGACGGCTTCCCATGCCCTCTTGCTCCGTACCATGGCTCGCACCAGGGCCGGACGCGAGAGGTCGCCGCCGCCGATCGCCTCCACGAGGACACGGCGGTGCTCCGCCCAGGCAGGGCACACCTCCACCGTATGCTCCACCGTGTCCTCCAGACGATCCTCACAATGGAAACACCCGGGCGTTTCCTCCCGCTTTATCCTGAACAGGAACCCACCGAAGCACCCATGCCCGGTGAGAACCTGCGTCAGGCGGAAGGTGAGGACGCCGTGGCGCCTCTCTATCCACTCCTCAAAGAGGGGACTTACCGCCGCAGTTGTGGCGTGCCCTGCGCTGTGTTGCGACAATCGTACCCGCCATGTCGCCATGAGATCCTGCCGGAGCTCTGTCCGCCGTGCCGCGATTTGTCGCGGCAGCGGAGTTTCGCCCCGGCGTTTCGCGTCCTCGCGCCACTCCCACATGTGGGCGAGGACCTTTGCCTCCAGATCCCATGGCGGCACTCCGGCAAGGAGGCTCGCCGCCTCGCAGGAGACCGTGCGGTATCCCCGGATTAACCGGATGGCCATGACCCTTTGGGCCGATTCTGAAACCCCTGCGTCGCAATTTTTCATTGATCACTATAGAAAAAAGCTGTTCGTTTGACCTCCGGGGTATTGTACTTTTCCATGAATTAGCCGTTATTTTACAACAAATGAAAGATTCTACGATCTAGAATCATGAGCTGAAACCAGAGGTTTTAGTTTGCGCGTCGATGGTATCCTGCCCCTTGTAGGTATAGTGTCTCTGACCTTCACAATATAAATATTGATTGCGGACAGAATATTGATTTCAGTTTATTACAAAGTACTCTGTGATATTGATGTAATACAAAATGTATCAGTTTACAAACTTACCTACTCCTATCATTAAGTCTAAATCGATGTTATACCCAAATGCCTGTCGTTATTACCTGCGCAACGTGTACTTTTCCGCGTCAACCTGCCTGTTGTTTTTTTTTACAACGTAACAACAACATGGCTAACATAAAAATACTTTTAGGTTTAGGTACCTACGTAATGCCACAATACCTACCCAACAAATTTGTAAAATGTCGCCAGCTAATATAATTTAATTAATTTAGACCCTGTGCTTATAACAAGGCATATACGTATAAATGACTGAATAATAGTCCTCCAGACCCAATTTTGGCCATGATGGCAAAGAACTCTGTACGCCTTAGTTCGTTGCATAGACTACTATATATACTAGAGGTTCGTTGATAATGGGCAATCTCAGCGGAGATTAGCCGTCATTCGCCCTTCGGCGCAAGAGATATTACACAGATGCATTCTCTCTTTCTCTCATAGTCCGATAGGACGGCATGAAAAACGAAACGACCGGAGAGATCAAATGTCTGTATTTCTGTATACATACATTGTATCTACCCTTGATTTACCCAGTAACCAAAAACAAACATGTCGTGTTCTGTGTGATGATATTAAATTATAAACAAAAGACCCTGTCATTGCGGGATGTGAAACTAATGCTAAATTGTACCAACATATCCGAATATAGCGTTATATATTACTATAGAGTCTAAATACTTACCTTCTGTTCGATAAAAACACACCAGTTAGCATATAAACACGAATAGAGACGGACGGACAGAGAAAAAACGTGATTATCATAATTATATAATACGAATTTAGTTTTTTGCCTCGTACCGCTCGAGAAACAAGTTTTATGTGTTTCCTATTTCGTCTTTGACTTGCAAAAGGCACATACGATTTTATGATTTACAAAGTGATTGTACAGTATTAAAATAAAAATTAAATAGACATTTTATCTCAACTTGTTGCAATAATAATGTGTTGTGTATTCAATTTGGCGTGAAAAAACTTCATTTGCGACGCTACAGTGTTTGGGTGTGTTATCAAATCTATAAATGTTGATAAAAATGTAATCGTAGCGAGGACAAAATAGTGCCAGTAATCATTATTACTCAGAAGATGGAAGTGAGCAACTACTTGAAAAAGTTCAAATTGCTTGTGGAATATATTTTTGAAGGAAAAGTGGTGTTGAACGAGAACACAACGGAAAAGTTGTTGAATTTTTTGGAAGATCGTAGTGAAAACAGTGAGTACTTTATATTTTATACTGTGTTTTTATGATATGCATTGTACCAGGTAGGCTACCTCAACTTAAATATAAATGTTTTCATAAAAATATTTCCCATAACTTCTTCTTAGCATACCTATCGATTACAAAAAGTCCAAAAATCTTTGACTAAAAATTCTGCTGCACGAACTCCAGTCACTAATGCTGTCATAAGATCATCAAATGCACAGAAAACACATGCGGCCGATGACAATGACCCAGCTTCCATCCTGCGCCTCACGAAATCGAATCATTGCCTTACATAGATTGATATAGGTGTTGGTTGACTAGACTTATAAGGTGTACAAACATCACCAACCCAAAATCTGCGCATTCGAAACAAACTTCAATAACATTGAGCTAAACTATTGCACGGAATCAATAACTATCCTTCATTTTCCGGTTTGCGGTCACCGCAAATGAACACGTCTATCTCAAGCGACATTATATTTTGTGCGTCTAAAACAGCTGCCCAATTGTCAATTACCTCAATCGTAACAATCCTTCCAAACGAATTTCAGTAGATTAGCCAAGTACGCAGGAGATATTAGAGAGCACAAGTTTGTGGGCAAGCATAGGTGCTTTACCTCTTCCCTCACTCATAGCCCAAGTCGTGTGTGTCGAATATCGTCGTTTGAGTGTAAGTAAAGAGTGCGTTACCCCAGCCAGAAAATGTCGAATATGGTCGTTTGAGTGTAAACTAACAGTAGGTACAGACGCCATCACGTCAAATTATCCCGATCAATCTTGAACCTATCGCTTTAGCAATAAAGTTGAAAACCTATTAAAGAAATTTGATAGATTGTAGTAGCTTTTTGCGCTGGCGTCTGTACATCAGCTTCTTTAATTGTTGCGTAGTTTTTTTTTTTAATACACCGCTTATGGCGGGAACACGGGAACTAAAAACCTCTTCCGCGAACCCGCCGCGGCTGTCCGTCGCCGGACCCACCTCTGGGGGATACCCCATTCACGGCGCGCATGAACACATAACACGCCGTGACCACCCCGGGGACCAATTAGCACATGGGCGCCAGACGACCTCGTGAATCGGCACCCTTGGTCCCCCTGCGACGGGTCAGGACAGTGGCCCCGCCGCCTACCACTCTTCGGCCGCAGGGGATAGGGAGAGTGGCCAACGCTATACCAACACTCCTCTTCCTCTGCGGCCCCACCACGTCCGCCATCGGACGGTGGCGACCCCGTTCAGGCCGCGGCAGGTAGGGAGAGCGGCGCACCTCAATACCGGCACTCCTCTCCCGCCGCGGCCTCCAACCCTCGCGATGTCGCCAAACGACACCGCGTTGGCCGCTACATCGTCGGTTTCGAGCGGAAAAGCCCTGACGAGCGCGAGCGGCCCCTCCTCGGGTTCCTTTTAGATTCACCGTGTGGTTCTAAACCACAGCTACTGAGCCCCCCCCCGCCTCGTCAATGCGGGAACCCACTGGGGGGGCGGTAACGCTACCCTGGCCTGGCTGGGTACATAAAAAAAAATTAGCTACATACAACTAATTAAAAATTAACTATATTACTTCGTCAGACGTGGTAAATGTAGCGACATCATTTGCATTTGTATATTTTATGGTTGGATACATATTCGAGAGATCCTGCTGAGGTAACGCTAACGTGTTTCATGAATCTCTGAAACGGTAATAAAAACACAACAAAAATGCACCGTCTAGAAATTATTTAGGTAAACATAAATATGCTTTAATTGGTGCTAAACGACCCCTGAAATAAGGGCTTTTCAAATTAACTAACTAGCCCACGTGATGAGACCGCTTCGTTTCTCCGCGACAATCAGCTAGATATCCTCCTCATCCAGGTAACCATTTTGAAGCCCCACCAATCAACCATCGAATTCCTCACATGGCCAAACTAATAGTTCTCAATGACAGGTCTCGGTGTCATAAGGGCGACACTATCATGATTGTAGAAATCTGTATACCTACTGCATACCACCCACCTCCTCTCCTCTCTCATCTAGAAGTCTCTAACTGTCGGCTAAGCATGATTGACCATTAACCGATCTACATCATTTCCGCGTATATCACTCTTAACAATGGTCTTAAGGATTCCATCCCTCACACCAGCAAACTTACTGACCTTTTTGGCCTGAGTGTCTTCGTCATGTTGGCGGGAGATCTCAATGCCGAACAACCCTCTTAGCATTGTAACAAGACTAGGGTAGGTCTTGTTAGAGGTATTAAACCTAGGACCTTCCTTCGACTTCGAGGTAATTTCTCCGATGAATCAACCCATTTTTCTGGCAATCCTAACCAGCTCACGACTTAGCGCTGCTCAAGAATGTACGCCTCCCTTTATAGTCTACGGAAATCTTCCACGACCTTAATTCCGACCACCACCCTGTAGTCATGCACTACGCTTCCTAGACATTGTGGAGAATCGTCCCGAGGGCTGGAACAAGATGCTTAGTGAACTCGATTCCACTCGGTTCCACGCACCAAGCCTTCTGGCATCTTCAGAGGAAAATACGCTCCTCTGAAAAGGTGTCCGTGCCTTCTTTCGCCCACACTGATAAAAGCATAGTATTTGACCTTTCTTTTTATTTGGGTGAGTTCCAGCGGAAACAGTTTTTGTTAAATAGCTCCCCAATGTGGAATTGTGGATGCATTATTTTGTTCTTACTATACACAAGTATTTGACGTCATCCACAAAATATCTGTAAAACTGAAATGAAGAAATTCAACATTTTTCCGCTACAACTACGCACAGCCCAAATAACAGCTTTCTATTGTAGTACCTACTTAGTCTCTGAGTTAATCTGCGGACGGTCATAGCGAAACTATAAGGGTTCCTTGTTGACTATAAAACCCTAAAGAACACCTGGTCCTTACGCTTTACTTTAGATATTTTCGGTTCTAAAGAATACTTCTAAATTCAAGTTTTCATTGATCGTTTACCGACACCCGGATCTTGACCATGACCGTGGTGATTCCTTTTCTAATCGGACGTATCTAACTCCAAATCAGGCAACCCCCAGTATATCTTTCACCTTATCTATTCTATTGCCTTCTCTCTTCGCTAATCCAATCACCTATACACCAATCCGCGATTCACGAATTGCTATATCATGACGTAAATACCTACGCAAAACTTGCACCAGTCATTATTAGACAGCTTTTTTGCAATTATTGAATTAATCGTTGATTGGCACTTATTCTCCTAAAATGAATATTGTAAACTTGCCTATATCTATTATTAGACCCAATTCAACTTATCTGGCAGGCCATATGGACTCTGGACACGTTTTATCTCCGCCTGATAAATGGTGCCATCGAAGATTTAAAAACTTTTCGAGATTGTGAAATGAGAAAAGCAAAATAATCTAAATGTTTATACCACCTATGCGGAGTCAAGCTGCAGTGAAATAATAGGCAAACATATAGTCGTATTCTAAGGGTTAGGGTTACACTTGGTGAAAAGTCAACGTGGTCTTCCTAACTTAGATTTTGTATGTTCCAGGTCCTGGCAAATGTCTTCTGGAGAACCCCTGCTTCTCTGATGTCATATTCAATTCGGTCGCAAACCTGAAAAATGCGACGACGTCGGTCAAAATTTTCTTCATTGAAATCGTCACGATACTCTTCAACAATGAACTTCAGTTCACCAAAATGCATAATATGAACGGTTTACGAGGTCAAACCTTCAAAAATTGCATTCTCAACACGCTGAGCACGAAGATAAAGAGCCGTGGACTTCACTTGGCTTGTATAAAGTTTGCAACGGTGCACATAACCCACCTTTCCGGATTGAAATTACTTATAGACCATAAAGTGTGGGAATATATACTTCATCCGGACACCCACCGGGAAGCCATCCCAATTGCTAAAGAAGCCTACAAGTTCATATCAAAACTAATAAGACAGCTAAACGAATATGAAATGGAAGCAGAACTCACGCAAGTGTTGGAGTACATCGTAAAACCAATAATGACGAGCGAATATCTCACAGTAAAAGTTATAGATGATGAAATGGATAAGGCTTTTGGAGAAAAAATTGGTTCGCACATGTGCGCGCTGCTAAATATTTTGATAGAGATGGAAAATGTACCTGTTAACCATGTGGTGTCGATTTTGCGGTCTTATTTTTTAATAGAGCGCCCATTAATGTTTATTGTGAAAGCAACAAGATTTTCTTGTCTACTAGGTCTTGTCAATGACATATGTCTTCGATTTTACTACTCTTCTCATAGGCATTTATTGTTTAGTGGTAGAGTAGACGAGTTTTGTAATGAAATGACTGTTTTCTACCACAACAGTATATTGTGTTGCATCAAGAAACGAGAGATCCAAGCTGTCACAGATTTCTCTATAAAGTGTAACATATTCTTATCAAACTTCGAGAAGGCGAACAAGGATAAATTACCTTTACCGCTAACATTTGAGAGGAACGGACAGAAATTAGAACTGTCCAATCAGTTCATAGTGTACTTGGTCGAGCCACTGTTGATATATGCATTTGAAAACAAGCCTGGGCGTACGCAGGAAGAGAGACGCGAATTTCTGGATAAGTTTCTGACGAAGATTGGAAAATATTTAACAGAACATATTTTCACTGCTTGTTATACATACAGGCTACTGATAGAAGCGAATGATTTAACAGCAGTCGCAATTGCAACAATTAGAGAACTATTTAGATTGAAGGACCGTCTAACCGCAGCACAAGCAGGTCTCTATTTTCAGAGTCTCTTCCATATTTTGGACATTTATATAATGTCTGATGGCGCAGGGGGACTGATTCTTACCGAGAGCCCTATAAAGTGCCCGAACGACGTAAAACTACTGTCACTGGTCCTGGATGCGATTCGAATGTTACTGAAAGAACACAAAATATTCTGGTACGAGAATGTCGAGATCGCGAGCCTTCAAGAGGGACTAATGAATTTGCTAAAACAGGATATGTTGAATACAAAGGTAAATAGGATATTTATTATTTACTAGCTGACCCGACAGACGTTGTCCTGTCTCTTTGATGATAATTGAGCACGCATTCTGTCAATTCTATGTCAAATGTCATAATGTTACATTAAAAAAGTTTACATTGTCCTATATTATGTGGTTGTTAAGTATTCTTAAATACATTAATTTAAATAGTACGCAGTAATATAATATGTCAATGCTTAAATAAGAGTTCTTAAATTTTCTAATTGTCCGCGCAATTTATTTTTTTTTTTTCATAAGAACCTTTTCCTGAAAATTACAAACACAACAAAAAAAAAGTGAAATTGGTCCAGCCGTTCACGCGTGATGGCGTGACCAAGGGGAATAGGGATTCATTTTTATATATATAGATTTTAAGAATTTAACAGGTTAGCCTCCAAAGAGTCAAGGACATACACACATCATCATCATCATCATTTCAGCCGAAAGACTTCCACTGCTGGACATAGGCCTCCCCCAAGCACCACCACTTCGACCTATTCTGTGCTTCTCGCATCCAACGTATTCCTGCGGCCTTCACAAGGTCATCGGTCCATCTTGTGGGAGGCCTTCCAACGCTCCGTCTTCCAGTACGCGGTCGCCACTCCAGAACCTTCCGACCCCATCGGCCATTCGTTCTGCGAGCAATGTGCCCTGCCCACTGCCACTTAAGTTTGGCAATTCTTCGGGCTATATCGGTTACCTTGGTTTTCCTACGGATCTCTTCATTTCTGATTCGATCGCGTAGGGAAACTCCAAGCATAGCCCTCTCCATTGCTCTTTGGGTGACTTTGAGCCTTCTTATGAGGCCCATTGTGAGCGACCACGTCTCAGTGCCATATGTCATCACTGGCAACACACACTGGTCAAAGACTTTTGTCTTGAGACACTGCGGTATTTGGGACGAGAAGATATTGCGTAGCTTCCCGAACGCTGCCCAGCCGAGTCGGATTCGACGATTGACCTCTTTCTCGAAGTTGGATCTACCTAACTGGAAAGTCTGTCCTAGGTACACGTATTCGTCCACAACTTCGAGTGTAGCGCCTCCGATCTTCATTGGAGTGGGTATCACACGAGCATTGGACATGACCTTTGTCTTGTCCATGTTCATCCTAAGACCCACTCTTTCGGAAGCTCTACTGAGGTCATTGAGCATTGTACTGAGGTCCTCCATAGTCTCAGCCATGACTACTATATCGTCGGCAAATCGAAGGTGAGTGATGTACTCGCCATTGATGTTGATGCCAGCCCCTTTCCAGTCCAGAACCTTGAAGACATCCTCCAGTGCAGCGGTGAACAGTTTCGGAGAGATTACGTCTCCCTGTCTCACCCCTCGCTGCAGAAGGATAGGTTTCGAGGCTTTGTCCTGGAGCCGGACTGACATAGTGGCGTTTTCATACAAACACTTCAGCACCTCGATGTACCGATAGTCAATCTGGCACCGTTGAAGAGACTGCAGTACAGCCCAGGTCTCGATCGAATCGAAGGCTTTTTCGTAGTCCACAAACGCTAAGCAGAGAGGCAGGTTATACTCTTCGGTCTTCTGTATAACCTGCCGCAGCGTATGTATGTGGTCTACGGTGCTAAAGCCTTTACGGAATCCAGCTTGTTCGGGAGGCTGGAAGTCGTCAAACCTGCGCGCGAGACGATTCGTGATGACTCTTGAAAACAGCTTGTAGACATGGCTCAGAAGTGAGATGGGCCTATAATTCTTAAGTAGGGTATTGTCACCCTTCTTAAAGAAAAGTACCACCACACCTCTGTTCCATGCCTGTGGCGTTTTGCCCTCGAGTATGACGGAATCAAACAGCTTCTGAAGGGCCTTTAGAACGGGTTTTCCGCCGGCCTTCAGGAGCTCGGCTGTAATTCCGTCATCACCCGGCGCCTTGTTGTTTTTGAGCTGCTTCAGAGCCATCCTAATCTCGTACAAGCTGACGTCCGGGATATCTTCAGTGTAGTGTCGAGTCAACCTAGCTCTCGGGTCGTTAGCTAGATTCATAACGGGGTTTCTGGTGGACGTGTATAACTGTCCGTAGAACCTCTCAATCTCCTTAAACAGCTCAGGTTTGGCGGACACGATTCTGCCATCGTCGGTCTTCAGTTTTGCAAGCTGACTCTGCCCAATAGACAGATCTCTTGCAAAGACTTTGGAGCCCTTGTTTCGCTCTATCGCGTCTTTAATACGTTCCGTATTAAAGAGGCGAAGGTCGCTTTTCAAGGACTTAGAGATCCGTCTATTGAGTTGCCGGTACTCGAGTGCAGCTTCTGAAGACTGCAGGATCATTCCGCGCCTCTGTTCCATGAGCTGTAATGTTGGATCTGAGAGTTTCTTTTTTCTATTTGTACGGCGGGTCTTGAAGAACTTAGACCCGACCGTATGGACAGTTTCCACAAACCCATCGTTATAATCGTCCACGGAGCTCCCTAGGCACTCAAAACGATTCTGGAGTTCGAGCTGAAAGCTCTCGGGGCTCTGAAGTTGGATCGGTGCTGGTCGGAGCGTTGACTTCATCAGCCGAGATCTTTCCAGCTTGATATTGATATTCAATGTGCCTCTTACCATGCGGTGATCACTCCCGGTTTTCACCGCGTTGATCACAGAGACATCATTGAATATTTGCTTCTTCGTCGACATAATGAAGTCAATCTCATTCTTAGTTGCACCGTCAGGACTCTGCCAGGTCCACTTCCTGTGCTCACGTTTTCTGAAGAAGGAATTCATCATAAAGAGGCCTTCCTTCTCCATAAAACTAGCCAGTAGGTGACCCCGGTGGTTCCGACGTCCAACTCCAAATTGCCCCACTCTCAACTCATCATCGCTTCGCTTGCCCAGTTTCGCGTTGAAGTCCCCCATAACAACGGTGAAGTGAGTTTTGGAACCATGCATGGCTCTAGAAATATCCTCATACATGGTCTCCACCTCATCGTCGGGGTGTGTCGAGGTCGGGGCGTACACCTGTATGACCTTCAGCGAATACCTTGCGGATATTCTGAGTATAAGGAACGCCACCCTGGTCGACACACTCTCGATCTTCACAACGTTGCTCACAAGGGACTTATGGACGATGAACCCGACACCACCTTGGGACTGCTGGTCGCCCTCCCGGAAATAGAGCAGGTTTCCGGAATTCAGGATTATCGAGTCCTCCCCCTCTCTTCGGACTTCAGATAAGCCTACTATACTCCATCGTAACCTGCTCAATTCTTCCTCGAGCTCGGCGATCTTCTCGTCGGTCCGAAGTGTACGCGTGTTGAATGTTGCCAGGTCCAGTTGTCGGTAATTGTGGTAGCTGGATCTCTTCCGGGGATTCTTAGCACCCCTTGCCTCACCGTGACCTTGACCGCTACCATGGCCAAGGGTAGGTGGGCCGCCGGGAACTAGGGGCCGTTTTTCGTTTGTGCTTGTCATTATTTGGGGGGGGTTTGCCATAATCGCCACGCTTGGCAGGCGGGTTGGCGATCGCAGTATGGTACTTTACAATGCATAGAGAACGCTGCTGCCCATTCTCTAGTATGTCCCTTAGTCGCCTCTTACGACACCCACGGGAAGAAATGGGGTGATGCTATTCTTACGTCCGGCACCTACACGGACGAAGGACATAATATGTGTATGTAAGGACATACACACATTGAATTAATGTAGAAATAATGTAGGTAATCACTTCACAAAGCATTATGTGGTGACCGCAGTGTAAACCTGTTCAGACCAATTTAATACCTCAACATTGATTGGACGATTATTTAGTCGTTTAGTCGTCCGTACAAAATAGAAGAATCAAATCAAATTATTGTTTACAGTCTACAAGGCCTACAACTACAACGTTCTCACATTCACAAAGTATAAAATAATCTACATGAATAATAGTATTTCATAAATTAATAAGACATTACACTATTTACACCAAATGTCATTATTGCCAAGACAGTACAATTTATAATTGTAGGTATATAATGTCAAAAATGAGTAATTCCAAAGAAAAATGTAAAAAAAAAACAAAACTTCAATAAAAAATGTA
Source organism: Aporophyla nigra (assembly GCA_947507805.1). Classification (NCBI taxonomy): domain Eukaryota; kingdom Metazoa; phylum Arthropoda; class Insecta; order Lepidoptera; family Noctuidae; genus Aporophyla; species Aporophyla nigra. Next base: position 22,196,287 of record OX382297.1, on the reverse strand, counting down.
CATCGACATTTTTGGGAGCAGTTAATAGACATTGGTCACCTGTAACGAGCTACCAGGGAAGCCACATGTGCAGAAGGAATTATTGTCAAACTTCCTTGTCTTCAACGTAGTCTTTTATCTTATAATATGCTTTTTTTAATAAGGATACGTTTGATGTGTGATTTGAACTTTCCATAGCTAAGTTCAGTAACCGACTTTGGCAACTTGTTATAGAAGCGGATACTGTTTATAAGAAATGATTTACTAGTTTTAGTTAATCTAATGATAATTGCCGTACACGATCCGTGTGGTGCCTACACCACTTCACTGTTTCTGTGGGTGTCGTAAAAGGCGAGTAAGGGAGTGATTACAGAATGGGCAGCAGCAATCGTAAACGGCGATCGCCAACCCGCATTACCGCACCCGCATTATGACAAAATCTCCCCCCCCCCCCCCATTGGGGAGGCCAACGTCCAGCAGTAGACGTCTTTGGGCTGAAATGATGATGATGATCATGACATGAACCAACTAAAAACTGGCACCGTCTTAGTTAACCAGGAGGTGCACGATGCGAGAGGGGTGTTGAATCAGCGAGTGAGTGACTGAGATCTCGGGACATGTCACCAAACCCTAAAAACGCACTGCGCAGTTCTATTGACAATAACCAGAAAACTGATAACAAATCATTGTATTCCAGCAAATAGTCCAAGTGTTAGACCTGATAGACCTGTGCATGAAGAAGTTCCTATCTCCAAACATGACGCTGCTGGTGGAGAGCCGGCAAGAAAGCACCCTGACAGTCATAGGGGCTGTGATGAAGATGTACATGCACCACGAGGACTGGGAAGTAAGGGACTCCGCCCTGAACCTGCTGCTAAGTTGTACGGATATATCTTTTATTAGTGAGTACTACATTATTATATATAGTATCTATGACTTCTCAAACTAAAGAGACAAACACCGGGTTTGTGTGCGACAACAAACCCGACAAGACAATTTTTGACAAAAACATGCTAACTGCTGTGATTGGATGACGGAATTAACTACTTACAGCAAATCATAGCACTTCTCAATAGTAGTAGCAGTTGGAGTTAGACATGTTTATTAGCCTTTTAACAAACCGTAGAAAAGCTATACATAGAAGTCAGAACGCAATGCTAATGAACAAGGATATCTCCAAGTTGGTCTTTCATAGTTCGGACGTTTCTAGCGGGGTAGTTGCGTAACACACTAACAGTAGGAAAGGCTTTTATTTTGGCACTTCAAAAACATTATTTGCGTTTATGTTGTTGAGCAGACAAACTTTCGAACCTATGTATAAAGCCATGGATAAGCAGTATCCTTCTAATCGATTCCGTCTAGATTTTAATTGATTACTAGCCTTTATTCAACAATCTTACATGTTTCTTACATCCTTAGTTACATTATTGGACACCAGTTTCGCGAAGAGTGTGTTGCTTCCCAGCACAGGCCTCCCCTAAAGCTTGCCACAGAGTTCGATCACGTGTCTTCCCTCTCCACGTAATGCCAGTCATACTTTTGATGTTGTATTTAATTGATAGAGTGACGCAAAGAGTGCAATTTATGGCTCAAAACTCTAAGAACTGAAACAGTTAGCCTATAACTGACGTCATCTTTGTGAGACGACCGATGTAAAAATGCACGGTCATGCTTATGCGGCGCACACAGATAAGCAAATAAATGTATGACACGACTACATAAATATTATTTAGTAAACAGTACTTTAATACACTTCGAAAACGTGATTATAAGTGGATAGGTACCGGTAAAATGAAAGTTTCATTTGCAAAAAAAAAAAACCATATCAAAATATTCCGCAACCACGGGATCACCTTTTTAAACAAGAAAGAAGTTAATATGAATATGGCCATCTTTTTGACCAGCCTGAATCTAGAATTCTTGGCAGAGAAAGCAATATTGTTGTGCGGGGTAGGTACTAGGCGCAAAAGGCGGAGGTGCGAGTCAATCTGCCTAGCCTTTTCCCAATTGTTAGGGTCGGCTTCCAGTCTAACCGAATGCAGCTGAATACCAGTATTTTACATGATGCGACTGCCTATCTAACCGCCACAACCCAATTACTGGGCAACACGATACCCCTTTGCGAACACTTGAATAACCAGTTATAATAATAAGGTATAACCGAGTGTCATGGCGTATGTTTAAAGAGTTTTTGACCAGCACTTAAATTTGAGCAGCTATACGTATATTTGACGAGTAATAACAACCCAAAAAAACACTTTAGACCCACCCCTCAACAAAAAACCACTAGACTTACAAAACATGTGATAGGCGCTAGCAGTTTCGGCTGCTTATCTATACTAATATTATAAAGCTGAAAAGTTTGTTTGTGTGGTGGAACGCGGTAATCTCAGGAACTACTGGTCCGAATGAAAGAATCTTTTTGTGTTGGGTAGCCTATTTATTGAGGAAGGCTATAGGCATCAAAAGGAGCAGAGCAGCAACGAAAAATGGCAGGCAATTCGATGCGACGGGAAGGGTCAGGAGAGACTAAAATTTGACGCTGACGAGTCGCGGGCAAAAGCTATGTGCATAAATATTGAAAAGTTTACCTCTCGGAACCTTAATTTTATCATTTCCGCAGCCAAAAGCGTTAACAAATGTTCTTACAAATGAGATTCTGAGCACACGATCCATGACGTTGTTGACATTTTAAGATGTTAAATAAAATCTATAACATTTTTTTCCAGAATACATACCTCTACAAAAGGTGATCAGCGAGAACAACCTGATGATCTTCGCTGCGAAGGCGGCACTGACTGACCCCGAGTACTACGCGCAGAGTACCGCGCTCAGGTGCCTCGCAGCCGCTACGAAGATCGAGAGCATATGGAAGGAGGTGCTCGTTGATAACCCTCAAATTTATGTGAGTATTTTGGGAACATGTATTATGGCATCACTTTAAATTCTACTCCGTATTTTTTTTTGTTTTATCACTTTTTCAAAACTGATTGGTGCACACGAAAATGAAAGGGCAGGTGATGAAAATTTTAAGTTATCATATACTCATTACGTTGCGTGCCATGGATGGCTGTCTCCATCAGCATTTCTCGAGACTGTCAATCATTATGATACTTTAAACGGGTTTATGTCTTCGTAACTATTATTTAACTTTAAGTAAATGAGGATTAAAAACTAATTAGATCTTTTCAAAAATTTGTAATTTAAAATCGATTTTACATTTCAGTTGCAACTCGTATTTTTATTAAGAAACAATCCTGAAGGAATGGTGCGGAAAGAAGCAGCAAAAGTCCTGACCAGAGTTTACACAAATCAAAAGGTCACACCGACCTTCCAAGCTACGTTATACGAAGTAATGATGGCCGCTGCGTTAGACGATCTGCATTGGGAGGTACAGTTGTCGGCATTACAGTTCTGGAAACACGTGATATGTAGCCAACTGTCCTATAGGGGAATGATTGATGGAAAGTTCCCATCCGTCACGTTCTCTAAAGAAAAGAGGAAGATAATAACATTACATGACAAAGAAATTCTACGACAACTCACTTCAATAATGCAAGATCTCTCATCTATAGGTTGCTTAACGGTAATTTACGAATGTATGAATGAAATAAACAACATAGAAATTATGGAAGTAGCCTACTGCATGGCTACAGAACTGATAGGAATACTAGATCAATATAAATTCGGAATAATTAAAGATAACGCTATAACTTATCAAATGGAAGCAAAGGTTGAAGACAATGACGAAGAAATGGCAATGGATTTGACTTTCAGGAGTAATAAGGATACCAGAGATAAAGTTATTGATAGTATATTAAATGTGGATCAAAGTCAGCTCATCATAAATCTACATGACAGTTATTTTCAAAGGAAAACCGATGAAATGGAAGAAGAATACAGATTGAACATTCCACGAAAAGAAATGATACATCCTAACAAGTTTCTAGAAACATTTAAAGGAACGGATTTTCGGTCATTAATAAAAGACAAGAAGAAATGGAATTCTGAAGTTTATACTAGTTTAGACATGTTGCTAGATGACATTTTAGATGTTTAAGTTGTAGATTTAAGCAAGGAGAGTACTACATTTTAAGTTTCAAATGATCTAAGTATTTAGATGTGTATTATTTATGTTGTGATTATGTTAATAAAAAAAAAAACAATGATTATAAATCAAATATAATCTCAAGCTTACTAACAGTAACATTATTTATAAGTAACAGAGTTTAAATCTTACCACTAATAACAATCTAAAGAATTGGCTTCTTGATTCGCTTCATATAGGCCAAGAACATCGTCGAGAAGCGACGAAAAGCTTCTTATACCGTCGTTCCATTTTCTTTTATCTTCAATAATCTGCTTAAAGTCTGTATTTTTTATGTAATTCGTAAATAAGTAAGGTGATGCAAATCTCAGTAGTTTTATCTTTGGTTTCAAAGGTGCCAAAGGATCTTGCTTCTTGGTACTTTGTAATGTCATGTGTCTTTCGTATATAATTGCCAGTAAGTTTACATCGTCAACGTTTAGTATATCTTCGATAACGTTTTCAGAGTTCTGCACGTCCATCATCTCCACATTATCATCAATTTCTACTTTTTCCTCCTTAATATGGCCTAGGAGTTCTTCTACGCTAGTTATGTCTCCCACTTTTGGTGTCAATAAATCTGGCACGTTATATCTTTTGAGAATATCGTACAGTTCCTGTGCTATATTTAGGGTAGCATCCATTATGCATACTTCGGTTTGATCATGAAGTAATGTAACGAAGACGGTGAGGCATCCAATGGCAGATAGTTCATCAAGAATTTTGATCAGTCTCTTCTGTATTTCTGCTTCATTTAATGTGACAATCTTTCTAGTTTCTCTAGAGAATGTAACTGGGGGGAAGTTGCCGTCAAGCATACCTTGTCCATTGAGCAGGGAGTAGTAGACACGCTTCCAGAAATTGAGGGCACTGATCTGCACCTCCCAGTGGAAGTCGGTGAGGGCAGACGAAGCCATGTGGTCGTATAGGGTTTGTGTGAAACCCGCACATAGCTTATTGTTCTGATACAAGTTGCAGAGGACGCAGCAAGCTTCTTTTCTTACAATGCCTTCTTCGTTGTTGCGCAAAATGTAGAGTAATCGCGCCTGGAAAAAGGAAAATTATAGATGTAATAACATAATATGAAGTACGCGTAACGCGTACGTTCAATGAGAGCTACCGCGCTCGCTAGAGGAGGTAGAACAGAGTAAGGTCCTGAAATGTCAATGTCACTCAAAGCTCACTGCTTTTAGGATTTTTTTCGCGGAATCTTACTATACATTCATAATTGTGGTAAACATTGTGCTATTACTAATTATGTATGGCTTAAGATTTTAAGTAGTAATTTTGAATCTTGGAGGAAGGATATTTGTCTGCTTCATACTTGAGAATTTTAGGAACATATTATAGTGTAAAATGAAACATATTTTTAAATGTAATAAATTAAATTTAATATTGTATGAAGTTAGGTAGGTAAAGTTAAGGGTACGCTTGCCGGCAGGCGTAGCGTGGGACGGTTCTCAGTTAGATGGACCGACGACCTTAAGAAACTGGATCGGATAGACTGGATCCAGAAGAAAAAGAACAGGGTGTTCTGGCGTAGCCTGGGAGAGACTTATGTCCAACAGTGGACTGCGATAGCTTGAATGCTGATAGAAATCGATTGGTGCTTCAACGTATCCATAACATCTATACTAATAATTTTATAAAGCTGAAGAGTTTGTTTGTTTGGTTGAACGCCCTAATCTTAGGAGCTATGACTTCGAATTGAAAAATCTTTAAGTGTTCGGTAGCCGATTTTTTGAGGAATGTTTTTGGCTATATAAAATTACGCTAGGACTCTTAAAACGAACAAAAAGAAAAAAGTCACGAATACGAAGTACTCGCACGGGCAGGCGATTGGATGCGACAGGACAAAGTCGCGGAGAGAGGCTAGTAGCAAACAAAACTATGGAGTGGACTTTACTCGTCAGTGGCACCAATTACTGAGCACTAAAACGATAACCCCCATTTATCAATCACCAGTTCTGTTTACCTTTATATCAGGATACTCCACGATCAACTGGTCCCACACTACATTGATCCGGCTGGCCGCGCCAATGCACTTGAGAGCCGACACCTGCACGTAAGCCTCATAGTCGTTGAAGGCGATCGTTGCTGCTACGTTAATGAGGTTGTTCTCTAAAATCTGCTTCTGGAATGGTGGGAACTCTAAAAACCAAGAAAACGGGGTCAGTACATAATATAATGAAAAAGTTATAATTTTCGTTATTCCAAATGTGATTAATTGAGTAGGGTTATGAGTAGGCGCATTATTTAGAAATGACAAAGTAATTGCTAAGGACATCTTCCAACATTTTTCAATATTTAAAAACTAACGAATATGTTTTCAATAACACAAAGCAGAATTGAGAAAACTACAAGAAATCAAATACCACATACTTATATACGCGATGTCAGTGCAAATATGCAATAATTCCAAAGCAGTGTCCCTTATCTCCCAATGTCGGTCCTGCATCTTCCTGTATATGAGCTTGCCCAGATCATGGATGGAGCCACCCGGCTGCGCATCTACTAGTAAACTCAGATTTGGCTGTAGGAACTTCTTCACTGTCAACCCTATTACTTTTAAGGATACTACCACGAACTGAAAAGGAAAGGGTACGTATTAGAAGTACAAGAGCAAAATGAGTGCAAAGAGAACTCAAATGTTCAAGAGGTTTCAAAGAAGGCAATTAATAAAAAAAATACTCAACTCACCTTGCAGCTCAAGTTAGATCTCTCCAAATTGTTAATAACAATATTGTACAAACACATGATTTCAACACTTTCGTGCCAGTTGATGTTCCGATGTGTCACCAAGGACAGCACGTTGTCCATTACATACGTCATCACAAGGTTTTTCTCTTCACCATCTTCGAAATGTTCTAATTTGGGGTCTCCGTTCATATCTAGCGGATTGTACTCTTGCAGTACGTAAAACAGGGCTTGAAAAACAAGATTGGCTTGTTCATCATTCAAATGATCCTTCAAATGGATAAGTTTTTTTACACATTGTAGAATTACTGCCAGTGTATCCAATTCTCCAGTTAAATCTCTTAGAGCGAATGCGGCTTTCGCTGTATACTCGCACGACAGATTCAAAAGTCTCTCTATATAATCATGGATCCTTGCATCGGTCAAAGCCGATTGAGGCTTCCCATAAGTAACAAAAACCAAAACAGGCACTAAAAATACAAACAACATTTGGTTTTTCATTTTAATTCGCTTCTCATCATCTTCTTGGTACATACCAGGTTCCTTATCTTTGCACAATTTATTCCATATGATATTACAAGCAGAACAAAAGTCTAGAACCAGATTTGCGCTGCGACGCTGCACAAACGATTGGATGACATTAAAATTGAATGCTGCGACTTCAAGGAAATCTTCGGCACTGTAAAGTGTTCCGGTCGACATCGGTTTTCCGAGAAAAACTTTCGCAAGTGTTAACCAAAACATTAATTTCAAAAATGCCAAGCACAAGTCGTCTGTGCGTATTCGATCGTACGCGACGTATAAATAGGAAATAATAGAGAATTCCTTGATTAGTATACTTATAAGTAATGTTACATTCTCGATACGACATTCCTTGCTTACAGTAGCGAGCAGTATCTGTACCGTAGGTTCTACTGCAGCACATATTTCTTCTTCTTCTTCACTCGTTAGTGTTTGAATATTTATGAAATCGTATTTACTAATGGGCTGTATTAAGTGATTGACAATTATTCTGATATTAGTAGCATCGCCAAGATCGTTGAGTTTCCAAAGAAATTCTGACATGAACTTGTATATTTGGCGCACAACAAAAACAGTCGATTTCTCATTGCATAAACTGAATATTTCTTTCCATACGCCTGTTTCTAGAAGCCACGCTATTCCTGAGTTGTGTTTAACAATGTTTAGTGCTGCTTCCATATAGGCTACTCTTATGCTGGGGTTAGTGTTTGGTGCACAGATTTCTTTAAAGCCAACGCGTATTCTGTCTCCCAGTTTGGCGAACATTTTAGCGAAATGTAACTCTTTCTGCGACACGATAGCGAGGACCCTCGTGAGGAATACTTTGACTGTATTGTGTGCATTGTTGGCATTGTCGAATGCTTCAATTATCGTATCAGATAGTAAGGGCGCACTTTTTAGGAACGCCACCTCTGAAAAGAATAAATTCATGAGAAACAAATTAGTAGTAACGTTAGATCTTGTGATGATTCCTGTTTAGTAAAAGTAGGTGAGTCAGAATTCAGTAGAACCTAAGCTTAAAACGACAGTATTTTAGCAGTCTATCGTACGGACCATTTTTCTTTTACAATTATTATTTAACGACTTCGCTCATCAATAAATCTTCACAACTTGAAACAAACTAGATTTAACATTTGTAGAGAGCCAGTTCAGATTTAAAAAAGCAGGCTAAACTAGTCTAATCATTTAAAAGTTATTAAAACTAGTTAGGATGACTTTGATGTCCACCATGAATCATTGTCTCATAAATCATCTGAGCGTGCGACTTATTACACAAATGTGGTGTTCAGTTTTTTTGTCAAGTCATGATCGGGGTCATACGAGAATTTCGCTACGTATTTATTGATAAGTCTGACAAACGAAGGTATATGCAATGATGAACTAGCAGATTTTGTATTACAAAGAATGAATTTTGTGAGGTGAGTTGCATGTCGTGGTTTTTAAAGCTTTTTTGTATCATTGCTATCCACAGCCCAACTTCACCACTGCTGGTCATATGCCCCTCTCTTTATATTTTATTGTTTTTATGTGTCCTGAGGGTCCATTTTGACTTGAATTAAGCCACTTGCCAAATGTAATGTTGTAAAGTATTGGCATTTTTCTAATTTGTCAAAGACGTAACTGATATTTGGTATGGGGCATGTCACCTAGTCTTTCTCATAGTTAGGTCGAATTGTGGACAGTAACCCAGATACTTCACAGTGGCGTGCATTACAGGTAGGCACTAGGCCGCCCGTTCTTATCTAGACAGACAAACGCGGGTTTCTTTTAGTATGATAATTTAGTCAGTTTCTTAATAATTAAGGGACACACATTAAAATATAATCAACAGACTTATGCTGTTTTTTTCGAGGTAGGCACTGCTTCTATGCCTTTATGCAATGCACGCCACTGATACTTCACATACCTATTGATATAAATTGTTACAGGTGTTAATTTAAAATTCGTAACAATTAACCCCTTCTCTCGCATCGCCACGAACTATTATTATGATTATGACAATAGCTCGCGCTATAATATGCCATCATTGTTTACCGAGCCTTATACCATCTATTTCTTGTAAATTCAGAAATGAGCAGGTTTTATTTTAAGTTATGCGATAGCAAACAAGCCCACTTGTAAGTGGTTATTTTTTGTCATCCAATTATGATCATGCAAAATATATAATTTCGATACTGATTATAATAAGCAAGACAGTGTATTCATTCTCTTGCTCTACTTCTGCCCCAGGCGGGCTTATTTTTCATAAACTTTTTACACGCTTTATATTAGCTTCACTTGTATGTTTGTTTGTAACCAACTCCTTATAGCGCGATTTTGACTCACATTAAACCACCAGATTTCATTTAAACTCTGTAGACTTGTGGAGGACCGATGACAATACTATAATTTCATAAATTTGTGCCATTATCCTGGGGGCAGGGTTACCAGGACAGCAAAAAACCTGTCTTCGAAAACTACGCTGACATACGTCACAAACTACGCTGACATACGTCTCAAAATTCGAAACACCCTAAAAAAGTAGAAAATAAAGGAAAAAAAAGCGTGGGGTGCTTTTTAAGGTATATCAGGCACACCCCACGTTTTTTTTTTCATTATTTTCTACTTTTTAGTTAGGTTTTCTATGGAAGCGTGTTTTTTAGTTTTTTTTTTTTTTAACTATTATTTATTTTAATGATTCTGATGAAATAACGATTATATACCTAGCTACATCTATACCTACATAAGTTCACGGGTAGGCAGAAAATACGGAATGACACCTGCTACGATCCTTACATAATCCTTTATGCTTATTGACATACAACGTGGCAAAGCCGGCAGTCTCTTGGCAAAGCCGGCAATTCTTTCGCATGCGAAAGAATTTTTAGGAGCCATTTTTTAGATGGTTCATAGTATTAGTTAGGTAAGGTAATTATTTATTTATTTTAATAGTTTTTTAGTTGATTTATACAGGATAAGTTTTTAACCGGTGCGCAAATTTAAACAAATTAAATTTAAACGAGTTATACTAACCATGCAATTTTTATTTTGGGTATGTAAACATTATTAGTTATTTCCTAAAGGTGCAACGATAGGGCAATCAATCATAAACTCACAGATTAAAAGCAATGCAGCAAAAAGAAAATTGGGAAAAAGGGTAATCGGTTCTGTAGGGAAAAAAACTAGGGGGGTAGACCGTTTTGGATGAGTTAGTAATTCCTGAATTGCTTTATAATCTTGATTAAGGAGCCATTTAACTAAAGCTTTCTTACCTAAGTATGCTCATGCAAATTATTTAGGACACATTATACCATTTTACTACAGAATTTATACTAAGTACACTAATATGAAAACTTGTGCAAATCTTGCCTTTTCCTGAGCTCGTCTTTTAATAGACCTGCTACGTAGCATACATATTTATCTAGTTTCCGTTTGATTTATGATCAACAAAAACTAAACATAAATAAAACAATGGCTGTTTGAAGACAGACAACAGTGCTGCCATCTATGACGCTTTCAGTTTTTAACCCCATTGGCGGCAAATAGCAAGCGGAAAAAAAGCAACTTTTTTTCCTATTTTAAAATAATATCTAGAAGATTATAAGTTTTTTAAGGAGGTTTAATAAGGATTATGAGTGATGTCAGATCTACGCCTTCAACGATACAAAATGATTGATTGTTATGTTAATTAAAGGCTAGGTGGCGAAAAAAGCGGGCTGCCGCTTTTTTTTGCAATTTTTAGGTCAGAGTAAGGCTATATTTTGAGCAAAATATGATTCTCGACCGTAATACGTTTACAAAATAATTATAATAAACAAAATAACATTAAAATAGTCAATACCTAACCCTATAAGTGAATGGCATTAAATGAACAACTATCTGGCGGGGTGAGTGTCCCGCAAAGTGATAAGGAAACTTCTTTCCGAAAATGATTTTGCGATTTTTTTATACACCGTCATATAAACAGACGTAGTCACTGTTCCGCTAAATATTATTATACAAAAAAAAAAACATTAATACGTAACAACTACAACGTAAACCGTTTGAAGCCATGTTTGCTCATGTACAAATTGTATGATATCGTATCTTATCACAAGTTCTAACACAGCTTGGTTGGAGACCTCTGTATATGCTTAGCTTACACAGCACTTTCTGAATTGAAAGTTGCCGATCATTGCCGTGTTTCTACCTCACCCTAGATAATTTATTGACACAAGTACGAATCAAGAGAATGCGTTAGTTTTTTTACTTATCTCTTTTTTACATTTCATTAAATTATTATTTTTGTCTTGATTGTATTCAGTTATTTTAGAGCAATATAGCTTCTAGGATGTATAATAAAAAAATAAACATACATGGCGGCGTTTCCACAAGCTGCAGTAATATGCATACATTTTTCGCATCAATAAGAACTAAAAATGAACCTACAAAAAACACAAAGAAATTCATGACTGAACTTTTCATGTCTGAGCCATTCATTACCTATCGATAAAATCATTTAAGCAATCAGCACTGATTGCATACCCACCCCTTGTCATAGGAACATAATGCTATCTTGAATAATCTTTGCTATCGAAAAACAGATCACGATACGAATTTTGTTATGATTAATGTTTTTTGAATGAAAACTAGCATCGTAGGTAAGTATTAGATTAATTAGATGGCCAACAAGAACGTTTGAAATTTTTAAGGATTCTTAAAGGTTTACCAAGGAGCTGCTTTTAGCACGAAGCTACAATTGTGCCTAATCCAACAGTAACATTAATTTGATTTCTAAACTACAGTACATCTTCCATCGATGAGCTATGGACCCCTGAACTACGCTGGCCTTCAAAACTGACCAGTACCACAATATAAAAAAAATTAAAACGTTTAGAAAAATAATTTATTTCTGTATAAAATACCTTTATAGTCGATAACCTTCTTTTTCAAGAATGGTGGGTCTGGTAGGTGAAGCGAAGGTATGAGGAAATTGGAAACCATCTGAGGAGACCTTATAATGGCAGGCCCAGCACGCGTAGCATGACCACCGTACAAAAGGGGTTTTGTCATGCTACGCCCGCATAAAACGGTACAAATCTTTCTACAATCTTTAATTGTCTTTAATCTTTCTACAATCTGTAATTTTGTCTATTCTTCCGTCGACAAAACCCATTTCTACGGTGGTCATGCTACGCGTGCAGGTACACTTGTCCCCGAGTAAGCCGATATTTTGTCTCGACTGTCTTGAAAAATCGCCACCTCAATGCTGTTGAAGTCTAGCTACAGCTTCTTCACACCCGAGGAGACTTAATTAATGACAGTAGGTACAGTGAGAGAAAGACTAGCTGAAGCAAACTTGAAGTCTTGAAGGCCAGTAAGTGGCCCCAAACTCGAGAGAGGGTATCGAGTAGCAAGACTGCTCTACGCCCGTAAACACATACAGTGGAGTGAAGAAGAATAAGAAATACTCATGAGTCTCCATTCTCACTATGCACTTTCGATGGAACGCGAAGAGTGTAGAGGCGACCTGCACGTGAAGCATAACCGCCATAGAAACGGGTTTTGTCAACGGAAGAATAGACAAAATGACTGATTATAGAAAGATTCTCTCTTCTAGATTGTCTTAAGCATGGCGATGTTAAAACTGAAGAGAAAAGATGTTTAAGTATATTAATTTTTCAGTCGACAAAAGCCTACAGTGTCAAACATAAATGACTTTAGCTATCTATACCCACATAGAAGTATAAGTTACGAGATAGTAACATACAAAATGATTAAGATGGCGATAATGATTATTTATTATTCTAATGGTTTATCTAACGCCTATTTTGGCATATTATTGTTCGTTTCCTACTTATTTGTTTCGTACTTTTGTTTTAGTAGGTACCAGTGTGTTTGTTAGGCCGTCTTAATAAGATTTCGTTTGAACTTTTGTATTAGTACGTTCCTGAAATAGTAAACCAAGGAAGGAAACCAGAGGGGTAATTGCGGAACTTTTTATCGGTAGGAATTGGTCTAATATTCATAGTTAAACAACATTCATTGCGTTATTTACGTTCCTGAGCCGACAATTTATTCGAACAAATGACGCAATGGTTTAGAAATAATCTTCAATCCCATTCAGATTCTGATAAATTGTGCGTTTCGCAATTAGAGTGTAGACCGCGTTCGCAAGGGTGTAAAAAAATTGCAGCTGGAATTCATTGACACTGGATTTTCAGCGCTATGCTAGGATTCGAGAGTTAAAAATGCATCAGTGTTTTTTCGACGCGCTGGAATGCTGTTAAATTCTCAACGCCCGGCTCAAGACCGGCACAATGTCATTATAATTTTAATTAAAAAAAAAAAAAAAATTCTAAAAGTAACCCGTCTCCCTTAAAAACACACTATGGGGATTATCAATTGCTATCTATATAAATAAAAAAATAACAACCGACTTCCTTAAAAATACACTTCAAAGTGGAAATTAACTTTAATTTCGGAAGTCGGTGTCTTAGGATCTGTATTTAAGTTTTTTGCCACCGACTTCCGAAATTAAAGTTATTTTCGCTTTGTAGTGTTTTTTTAAGGAAGTCGGTTGTTATTCTTTTTTTAAGTTTTTATTTTTTACTTTTTAGTTATTGTATGTACCCCGCACTAATCTAATCGCGTTATTCGTCCATTTGTCGCGCACATACTTAATGCAAATTTAAGACTTATATGGTTTTCGTGGTTTTTTTCAGAATGGAACCAAATTAAAATGGGACCACACGGGAAGCACCAATCTTCAAATAAAAAAGAATCATCAAAATCGGTTCACCCAGTGAAAAGTTCTGAGGTAACAAACATTTAAAAAAAATGTTTACCTGCGACATACAGTGAGAAGATTATGATCGGCGCGTCGCATATGTCAGCCTAGCAGAACATGTCAATATTTTTGTGATTACCTGACACATACATGAATATTCTTTTTATAGTTAAATTTTTATATACTCAGCACGGCGGCACCTACTAGACACGAGTTTTGTGAAATGTTATCTCAATCAATTGAAGGGAGTTCAAAAAGTTATCACTAGTTTATTTTTTAAGACGAGACATTCATGTCTCCGCAGGCATAATAACTGAAGGTAGGCTGTGGGTAGGCAGAATACTTAATATAATACTTATTATTCAGATTTATGATTTAGTCTCTTTGTAATAGATAACAATATTATCTTACTAATTACCGTTTTAACGATCCCTAGGTGATACATAAATGAATGACTAAATAAGACCGCTGTTGGACTTCCAACCCTCAACTTGATGCCGAAAGTGGAATATCCAACACCGCACTGGTCACTTAGTAATAGTGAAAATGGGAATGAAGACTCAGCACGAACTTAGCATGTCTTCTCGCATTGCTGAGTTTTTTACATTATGCAATAGCATAATACATTAGCCCTATCCTGTTCTTTAGTTTGCTATAAATCAGGAATCAAACCAACAAGCAACCCCTAGCTAACTGTGCCATTATTCTCCAACCAATGAGCTAAAAGGTAAAGGCACATGTATATGTTCCATGGTAGGTATAAGACATATTATGACATCACACCTAATAGATATTTTATTATATTTCAAGGGCATTTACAACAAAAAATGACAATATGTATTAATATCTGACTATTTGTTACCCACATGATTTCATAGGTCTTAAATACGTAATCTTTATTTTGTATTGTACACAATAAAACTAGATTTAAATGTAGAAATTTTACAAGGGGTGATACAACGGGAGGCATCAACCATTTGACAACAACCATTGGATGATTACAAATGATGATAGCAGTGGTGGCCCAGTGGTAACGACCGCGACTTACGAGTAGTAGGTCGTGAGTTCAAACCCAAGCAGGTGCATTACTATGTGTAAATTATCATCACCACTGCTCTCAAATCGGTGAAGGAAAACATAGTGAGGAAACCGGCATGCCTTAGAACCAAAAATTCAAATACATGTGACATCTACCAACCCACACTGGGTCCGGGAGGTGGATTATGGCCCACTCCCACTCACCGAGATGAGGCCTGTGTTCCAGCAGTGGGAACATTATAGGATGATGATGATTGGATGAATTAAAGAAGAACGGGAGACAAGGCTTTGTTATGTTCATGAGGGAAGGAAAACATTGAGTGATCTAGCAAATAAGAAAAGTCATGAGAAGAAAACATTTGAATGCATGGTATGTTCTGAAAGTAGATGTACCTATTTTAACTTCTTTTTGTTTATGCTAGCATGTAAGCTTGGATATTTATTGAATTATGTACATTTTATTTATTCACTATTATTTGTTATATGAAGTACAAATTGTTTAGGTACTGATTTTTGATAGAAGAGTTCTCAGAACTTGATAGTAAGGGCAAATTATTAATCAAATTAAAACGTGTGTCCGCATGAGGAAAATTGTCAAATAACTTGCAAACAGCACCTGTTGTACTATATACTATAGCACTATAGTATTGTTTGTTTTAACTATTAGTACCGAATCGAATAGAAATACTACGTCTCTTGCACAATAGATAATTACTTTATCTACATTTCCCCGCTAGTATTGTCAGGAAATTATATCAACAAACTGTAAAACTGTAAGTAAACAGTAATGCCTATTTACAAAGTTGTTAGCAAGACAATACTCACCAGGATCGGCGCAGTTTGATAGTTTCGTGATAAGCCCATCGGCGTAGTAGTTATCGAGCACATAGTTCGGCTCGGTAAGTTTTTCAAATAACAACTTTATCTTATTTTGTATCTTAACACATTCCATCTTAGTGCTTGTTTCACTGCAGTTAACATGAAGAAAAACACTTTACTGTGAAGGCAGTTGATCCAGCCGGTAGTAGAATATTCTTCAAATTATCAACTATGATAATTTAACCAAGAATGTGGACTCAAACACAACAAAATGCATCTTCGAAAGGTGGTCTCATCCGGATCCGACTTTTGAAGTGATCAATTGACATTGACACTTGACACTCGTGACAAACGTGATGACAGAGGATCATAAACTAACGTCTATATTTTTTAATAAACAGCCTAGAGGTATCAGCGTATAGTCGACTAAATCAAATAAGTGTTGAAACGATTTATTTTCTTATTTTATTTATTCACGTCCGTGTATTTTCTTTAATTTATGTATGACTTATTGTGCTTTATTATAGATAGCAATTGATAGTCCACATAGCGCACTGCGCTAGATGTACATAACATACTAATATCATGCCTGTATTCCCGAAAGGATAGGCAGTGGTGTACGCGCAACGACAAAATAAGCTATAAATTTCCAATATAAATTGACCTCCCATTGAATAAAGAGCCTATACAATGGGAGGTCAGCTAAAACCGGAAATGTATAGCTTGTTTTGTCGCTGTGCATTTTGTCATGTAGCCGTGTTTACCTATAGTACAGGAAAATTCGGTTACAAATTAATACTCCGTGTCCGTGTCGGGACACGAAGTATAAATTTGTAACCGAATTTTCCTGTACTAAAGGTACACACGACTACATGAAAAAATGCACAGTGACAAAGCAATAAGAAATATTAACAATAAGAAGATTAAGAAATTCTATATGGAAAACCCAACAACAAATTAGCCCAACCGTTTTGCTTTGAATATTAAATGAATCACCGTAAAAAGCTTCACGAAAGAAGTTACACGTACATATTTGCGGTATTCGGAACGAAGTAATGCTTACTTCTATTATTTCGGTTGCTCAATTATCTATCCATCTTTCTCGGTCCTATAACAACTGCGAGAAAGGACTTTGTTCTTATGTTTTATCATAGATTATAGTGATAGTTTGAATTAGATTGTGTTTTTATCAACTTTCAACGACTCCAAAAATCCAATAAACTACTAAATAACCAAGCGGTATGTAGCCCACGGCATCAGCAGAGTCGACGGTAGCCGTCGACATGCATCGATGGCTGCACGCGTGCCAAATTTGTGAAATGAGTTCCAGTGACGAAATTTATGTTAAATTGCTAATTGTGGCAGTAAAGAACGACGACGTAGTAGTATTTGGAATAATATATTGAAATATTACAGTAATAAAACAAAAACAAACAACAGTCTTTGCTCAGCTAAAATGCTTTTCCGCATTATGGTACCTTGGCGAGATATTCCTCATCAAAACAGCAATGGACAATGGGAAATAATTGAAAAACTTTTGCTCGTTTCTTCGTAAAAAATAATAGAGAGTAAAAAAATAACCCACCATGATGTCCATTGATTAATAATTCTTGAATCCACAATTAACGTGTTTTTAATTTTCGTTGTTGTCGGCATCGACAAAGTAAAAACAAAAACATTTGAGAATTTTTCTTTTTCGTAATCCATTTTGTCATCCGTCAACTCTGCCGTTAGCAACATGCCGCTCGTATGTAAGATCTCTAAGGCGTCGAAGTACTGATCCACAACGTTGTCATGGAAACGTATCCAGATAACTGGCTTCATTGCCACGTTGAATGGCAACGGCAATTCATGCCATGGCCAAAGAACGAAGCAACTCTCTAGCACCGTAAAGTGTCAACCAGGTGGCGAGCAATTTCCTTTAAAAGGACACTCACACTGGGGCCCCATGACCCGAGTGTTTCAATCCTAAACAGCTCAAAACTGTAGTTACCCATAATAAGGTTACAGTATTTGCACCACATGAAGGTGTCAGCTGCCGCAGTAGCGGTGCTAGCACATGAGATGGCATAAGGGTGTCGAAACAGGTTTACCTGTTTAGGTTATGTGCTCTAAAATCTACTTTTACAGTGTTTCTTTTCAAATAGTACTTTATAACGAGACGTCTTTAGACATGCATGAATATCACGTTTTTAGTTTTAGTTTATTTTTTGTCTATGGTTGTTGAGTGATGATTGTTCTAGAATTGTGTTAGCGAGCGCTTCTGTCAAATTTCTATCTGCAAGCTTGAAGACAACTTGCTGTCTGCTGTTGAATCTGAGCTGAAAAATTGTGTAAAGACTGTGTATGTGAAACGAGTGCTATTGCTCAATTCAATACGAAGTGACAATATTGTGTTTTTTATTAGTGCGTGAGATGCCTTTGAAGGGAAGAAGTTTCGTAAGTGATCATGTTATATGATATCTTATTTCCTTCCGATCTGTGTAGCGATGTCGTGCGCAGCGTTGCTATCTCATGCATGTATCTAACACTGCTCCCGTCCGATATCCGGATTCCTAGAGACGCCCTTGACTGTAGTCTACACTCATCTGCATTATTGACACACTAACCTAATAAATACGGTATATTCATGTGTACTGTAAAGTGCTGTGACGATTGCATCGATGAGTTTCAGTTTTGCTTGCTTATAGTTGCAGCACATTTTTGGCACATACCCAACTGTAGTATCCTTGACTGTGTAATAACTAATATATTAATTAACATGAATTTGGGATGAAACTGAAGGTGTCGCTAGAGGTCTGATATGGTGGTCTTCCACAGGAGGGTTGATGCCTGTCTGCTATAACACAAGTGTTCCCGAGTGCCTCTTAACAGCCTGCTTTTGAGGTTAGTCACACATTTTGTTGTCTCTCTGCTGTAGATAAACCAATATTTGAACACGAATTGGGCATTCATTTGTGAAGTTTGCATTTGATTTGTTTGTAAATTTTATGTGGTGTCCTAATCATAAATTGTGCTTAATAATGCATTTGCATACTGTGCCAAAATTGTGAAGTGTGAGTAAGTCCTTTTTACAGTACTGCAACGCCAAATTTTTGGACCATGAAATGTCAAATATTGATGTGTCTAAAGTATGAACTGTTTGCGCTGCTCTATGGTGGCAGTTGCTACTGTTGTAGTGTTGGATGGTAATTACGGAAGGTATATTGTGTAATATACTGTATTTAATGGCTTTATTTTAGGTATATCTACAGTTAAAGGTTTATGTTCTAAACTTGTTATTGTATACAAAGTCTGAAAAAATCTAATTTATTGAAACTAAAAGCAGCCTCAAAGCCAATTAAAAAGTACGAAATGTATAACATTTCGTACTTGGGAACTTCAACCTGTTTTCAAAAGTAATTCTAAAATTACATCAACAATGATTCTAAAATTAAAAAATTACATGAGCAATAAATTTTTTGCACCTTTGAAACTGTCACTACAACTCTTGAAGAGTGTAAACAAGGATGTAAGTGTATGCAACTAGAAAGTCTTCTATAGAAATCTCACAGTTTCCTTGAAAGTGAAAGTTCTGTTACAAAATAACCACAAATAAGAGAATTTTATTATTTACAACATTGTAAAAGTTATTGGCTAAATTCTTTTGGTGTCTGGCTAAATCATTAACCTCTTAAAAATTCTTTCGTTTATTGAGAACTTGAATATTACAGAAGAAAGTCTTGTTATTCAGTAATATATTTTTTTATGTGAATGCAGAGATTTTTTTTTCTGTAGTACTGGTAATCTCTAATAGACTGATGAGGATAATTTTGTTGTTTGTCTCATAGACAATTTTACATAGAACCTATTAAAATATGTACCATATTTAAAGCCATACAAAATTACTAACTATGAATAGCCATCTTTTAAAAAAGAAGCCATCCAAGATACATGTTGTTTAGGTGGAAGTGCCAGAGTAGCCTATGAAATTCAAATTTTCTTCCATTTTTAACCAATTTGCAAGTCAGTGTTAACTTGTATGTGTTGTGTCCTCTGACCTCTCACTTTATCCAGTTGGAGGATCATTTTATGAAAATGTCATTCAAAAGGATTAAATTAATTTAGAAGGTGTATTGACATTTTAATGAATAAAATTCAGTAAACAAGTATGAATTTCGTTTGCGAATGGTAAAGGTAATAAGTAGGTTCGTTTATTACTATTTACTCTATGGTCATGTTTGATTTACAGCTATCCAAGAATAGATAAAGGACACCACCATTCCTTTGGTTTAACATAGTTTCCATAAAAGGACCATGTAATAAAAAATAAATGATGTAACATGAACACAGTCCATGTAATGTTTACTGTAAGACTATGGACACACTTATCTGGCTTTGTCGTAGTGATCGCGACAAAATGAAACCGATAATGGGATATACCCACACTAAAATTGAGTCTTTAGGTTTTATTGAAGTATGTAAAATATTATCGGTTTTATTAATAGACTAGCTTTTGCCCGCGGCTTCGCCCGCGTGGTTGTCGGAAATTAACGCAGGAGGACGTACTACCGTGGTAAGATGTGTTAATTCAGGTTATATTATAGGTAATAGCTGTTACCCGTGACTTCGTCCGCGTAGTATTTAACAAAAAGTTTTTCATAAAAACTGTCCTTGAAAACTACGCTGACATACGTCTCAAAATTCTGCGCGTTCTTAGTTTTTTTAAAACTATTATTTGTTTTTTCTAAAATAAAAGTAGCCTAAGTTACTCCTTGTTACATCAGCTATCTGCCAGTGAAAGTTCCGTCAAAATCGGTCCAGCCATTTCAGAGATTAGCCGGAACGAACAAACAGACAGATAGACAGAGAAAAATTGTAAAAAATGTTGTTTTGGTATATGTACCATGTATACATCCATATACACTTAGTAAAAAGTAGTTATTTTAATGTTAAAAACAGATACTCCAATTTTATTTATTTGTATGTATAGATTACCCTTTGCCCGCAGTTGCGTGAAGGTCGCGAATTATCCCATGGGGACGTACTACCGGGATTAAAAGTATCGCATGTCGTAACTCAGGTCATGGTCTACTTGTGTGCCAAAATACATCGAAATACATTCAATCGTTTTAAGGGCGAAAAGGAAACACTTTCGCATTGGTAATATTAAGTACTACAGATTTATTATATTTCTCGATGGATCATCTCCGTATCGTTCTCCTATCTCTCTAAGTCCACACTGACGTCTATAAAATACTCTCGTCGATAATATGACCCACTGTAGGTAACAACTATAATTTCGTTTCAAAATACTTTTTATATAGAATGTTTCTATCTATCAATTATTTGGTCTATGTCATACTATTGTCCTCCAGTTGCTGGTTCCAATATGTTTATGGGAACGTCCATGCATCTGGGCACGCCGCGCCCAACTTTATTTATACTCTGACTAAACTGATTGACATTTATTGCTGCCCACACAGTATTTTCTACTAATAATAAATTTCGTTACCACAGACATGTATGCGCGAACTCTTGATCGGTTCTTTGCTCCTATTGCAGCGGTGCTATCAAAATATTGATGATGTATCGAGTCGGGGGTACTTAAAGAAACCTGAGTGCAATTCCCGTATTTTTTGAATCTTTGCATTCTAATCTGTCAAGATTTCAAGAATACCTATAATTTACTTAAATTTTGACAAGTTTTTAGCATTGATTGTCACTGAGATTTTTGTGACTAGATTTTGAACATTCTTATGAACGAAAATTGAGCTTCAGATGCGTGAAATTTTGATTATGGTTGTAATGTCAATTATAAATATTTCTTTATGCCTATGTATGCCAAGTCCTATTGTAAAAATGGTTCATATCATGATTACTGTGCCCTGTAAAAGTTTGTCTAGGTATTTTGTTTGGATCTCATGTAACTTTTAACCGCGTTTTCACGGTTGATGAGTAACCCTTGGATTTTTATAGTTTCGAAGTCTACCGCGGGCAACCAACATGTAGCCACAATACACAAAAAATATAAAGGTATACGTGTCGACTTGAGAACCTCTTCCTTTTTTCATCGGCTAAAGAGAAATGAAAGTAATAATTGTACGAATCACGACATATTATATACATTGACGTCATGTTCCGACACTCCGAGAATTAGGTTGGGCTAACATTTTTGTGCCGGGCACACACGATTAACGGTTATTAGGATATTTACATACGCAACTACGTCCGTAGACGACATGAATATTGTTCTACACGCAATATTGCATGAGTGTGTTCACAGCGTTATTATATGTTGTACATTCCTATCAGATGGTAGTCGCCAACTCGATAATCACGCTTTTATAGGCTAATAGCTGCACTACAAAGTTTTATCACAAAACAGACAGGTCCATTTTCTCTCCAATTGTTTATTAAGCCATGACCAGATCAGTGCCTCTTGGCTGTTGTGATTCATCATTGACATAGACCACCCTCAAGTACCGCCTGTTGTGATTGCTCGCTAAAATTAAAAAAAACTAAAGACCTAAGATTGCAAAACAGTGCCTAAATTGCTCACCTCCTAATTGAGAAGACGTAACATTGACTGCACTGGACTCATTATAAGCCCAGATTACGCAACAAAGTTTTGTCACAAAACAGACACATCCATTTTCCCTCCATTCGGTTATTCAAGCATGATCCAGATAAGTAGCTCTTGGCTGCAGTGATTGCTCTCCAATTTTCAAAAAACAAAAGGACGACAGCTACAAATAATCCCTAAATTGTCCACTTCCTAATTGAGAAGAAGACGTAATATTGATTGGACTTCTTAGTCCAGAATCACGCAGCAACGCAATGAAAATCACTAGTCATTAAAAAGGAGAATTAGAGCAACGCTTTTTAATCTAATCAATAAGTCACAGTGAGTCATTTTCTTACTAGTTTCATATTTATTGGTTTATTTCGCTTTGTATAGGTACGTAGACAGGGCACAGGAATACAACACTTATCTCATGTAGCACATGACAAGTCATCATCATCTACATAGCCTTTGCCCAGCTATGTTGGTGTCGGCTTTCAGTCGAACCGGATGCAGCTGAGTATTTGACATGGAGGGACTGCCTATCTGACCTCCACAGCCCAGTTACCTTATAATAATACGATACCCCTTCGTTCGGGCTTCTGACGACCGGACAACACATGACAAGTGACGTCTCAATATTCTGGTAGTGCTGAATACTGCATGTTCCTAATTCAAATGCAATTTACTTCCGCTTCTATCTGAATGGCAAAACATTTGGAAAGAAACTGTGGTAACTTCTTCGTCATTAGAGTATTTAGAATCTCATGAAGAATTAAGAGAAATAAATGTCCGTTTGTAAATGTGGTAATTTCTTGAAGTTCATCCATCCTCATTTCTCTGCCCTTGTGCCATGTTATTTGGGGTCGCCGCAATACGTTTTCTTCTTCCATTCGCCCCTATCAACCGTCACACTATCATTCAATCACTTTTCATTAAATTAGCTTTTATTTAACTTCACTTGTATGTCCTGGAATTTTGGCATCAATATTTTACCTATTTTCGACTGTCGCTATCGGGCTAAAATTTGGCACATACGTTTGGTTCTCGTGACAATGCACGATTAAAGGTTGAATTAAAAAAAAAAATATCTTTCATCTGGAAGAACTTAATTTAATACCTCAATAGTTTACTTGCATTCCACTTTGTGTACCTACTTAAATTAAAAATTAAATTAAAATTAAATAACTGTAACTAACTGTAACTTAAATTTAAATGTAATCATTTTAGACCCTGTCTAGGAAGTATTGAAAAAGTTAGCTGATCAGTCTTCTGAACAAAAATGTAAATAAAAAATTGCAGAAAAGTACTGATCTGATTACAAAAATTGATTCATTGGTAGACAATCACTCTATTGCTGACTACTATAAGACATGTTTAAGGTATCTTCGACGCAGACAAAAGCTAGTAATTTATTCAATAAATCTGGGGTACAGTTTCGGTTAATGAGGCAAAATGAATGGCCAGCCATCTTATTTATAGAATCATTTATCATCATTTAGTTACGTAACCGACAATCATGTCCAAAACGTTTGGTCCGTAGGTGTTAAGCTACTTTCTGTTCTCCTTCCGTGTTTGTGGAGACGTGAATAAATTACAGAAATTAATATATCTCCTTATTTAACAGTTCTTAAGTAATATCCCGCAGAGTTACTTTATTTATTTTCCAAAATAATTTATTGCCTGCTACAGATGTAGTAAGTGAGCTGTAAAGAACGATATTTTAGAAGATTTAAGCCATTAAGAGGACCAAGTTTCAAAAATCCTTCCTTAGTGCTACCGTACCGTACCGTACCTTCGTTTGTGTAAGGACGCTTGTGAAAAAGTGCATGCTTCTAGACTCAGCAGTTTAGGCTGTAGATTTTCAATGCAGTTTGAATTCACAATGGCTGATCCGGCACAGTTCAATATTTTCAAAATAGTTTTCTTAGCAAATCATCAGTAAAATCTGATGTGAACTAGTTTGCGGTTATTCTCAGGCATTGTTTTATCCTCAATGATATATTTTACCATATAAATCATGGTATATATACTTATTCCTTTGCCTGCTAAATGCTTTATGCGCTAATTCTTATTCATATCTTGCACATAAGATGCGCATAATAATCTCTTCGACTCAATAAACGTCGTAATAAACCTTTTAATATCGGGCAGAGGTTTGTATTACTTACAGCAATTCGTATAATTGGCTTAGCTCTACGCAACTTGCATCTAATTAATTAGGTTGATTCAGTACGATTGATGGTGGAATTAATGAAATAGGTCCCTTTGTTGAATTTCTGACATCCTATATCTGCCTGTTTGTTTCTTTGGCACTCGTTTTGTGATAAAACAACAGTCCTTGATTAGTCAAGTCATTAATTATTATACCTACAAAGTGACCTTTGAAAGTCATATTCTGACAAGGACGTTTTACATTGGGACAATTTAGTTTGCTTTTACTAAGCGTAATTCAATAAGCGGGGCAGTGCTAGCCAGAGCACCAGATAGGTAAATGTAAATATTTACCTAGGCACAATAATTATAGCTTTTGTACAGGCGGATGGATGTTGGTCACAAGTGACTGATGTTGGCCAGCCGTACAATGGTGATTGAGCAGTCCTTAAATCACTGTCGTCTATTCGAATACAGTTATTATACATAAATGTATAGACGAGCCTATACATATGTATATGCCGGAAACATGCAAAGAACGCTACCTAAGGATAGCGTTGTTCCATGTGCGTCCGGCTATTTCTGATACCTCGTTCTCATTTTTCAGGTGTCGAAAATGTTGATTTCTCTAGTGACAGAACGTTTTGTACGGCGCTGTTCACATTTTGTTGGATATCGAGCCTGACGATCTCTCCAACTGAATTAGCCATATTTAATTATAAGGCACGAACCGATTGAAAGATCCGTAATCCTGGAAAATAGGAACTGGCTAAGTAAAATATATTGTGTTGTTAATATATCGAACCTATAGTGGCGAGTACATACAAGCCATCAATCATAAATATATTCTCATTACGTCCATTCGTTAACGCGACAGAAACTGAGATCGCGCCATTCTACGCTGTACTTATCTCACCTTGAATGACTTGTTTTTCTTAGAAACCGCGAGGTGCTTCTGTCATACAAATTCCTCGCATTTTGTTTGTTTTGCTCGCATACTTATCGTTTAGCAACAACACAATGTGGGGTTTTAAATTATGTGATATGAAATTATTTATGTTTTCGATTTTTTTTTGTTTTTGTCTTTCGATTGTTGTGATTATGCAAGCTCGTAAGCAGAAGGGAGTAAACGGTGTAAAACTTTCTGGGCCAGAGGTCTTTAACCTACTGAATACCTCCAATTCGCTACATCATTTGCTCCGGAAATCGGTCCAAAGTGATCGTAGAGGAAGCAACATAAAAGCTAGATACAAGTGGATGGCCAATTTCCTTTCTGGGTCAAACAGATTATGTATGTTCCTTACAACAATGTTGATAAACAATCTGCACAGTAATGGGGTATTGCCAGCTGAGAGTTCGGTTCTGGGGTGAATTTTAATATTATATACTCGATATATGGGTACTTTGTGCTGGTTAAATTCAAAAGAAAATTAAGTTTTCTACTGCCATATTTATGTAAGTCATTAGAACCAGAGCGTCTGTGTGCCTACGTTTAAAAACTCGTTAAACACTTCTACACGCATGTCGCATGTTAATAGATGAATTCAACGAAGGTCGGAATCGGACATTCGGAACTCTCATTCGGCCAATATTCTTTTATTTGAATCTGTTTGCTACGTCCGTATGCAAGCTTTGACACTGAAAAAATACTCCTCATTACTATATGAGTAATCTTAGTTGCCGCCTCCCCAGAAGTAATGAATGGTTTCGCCTGTGCCCATGATTTTTTTGGCTCCAACAAGCGCTGTGGGCGTTTTTGTAGGCGTATCATTGCTTCAGCCATACATCAATATGCCAATATTTTATTACTTGCTTTGTTTGAACAACGCTGAAATCTCTGCGTCTGTATTTGGCCTACTGACTTGTTGGGCCTCGTAAAATTGTTTAGACGCAATAAGTCGTAAACCCGACCTAATTTACCAGTCCATGAATTTTATTGATGTCCAAATATTGTCTGGTTCCTAATGTGTGCATTGTGTCTTCAGGCTCCTAATCATAGAGACGCAATATTTACTTTTAGAAAACAGCATCTACAAAAATCCAAGGTCTTACATTGCTCATCACTTTGTCCCCTTCTAATTCCTTTATTCTGTTTATTTTTCGACATTCGTGAGTTAGGTTCCACTTACATTTTAAGGTTAAGTACTCATCCATCAGGCTATCTCTTACGTCATGTCTGTATGAGTTAGGCTAGCTATAAACTATCAAGACGTCATGGAAGCCCCTGATACGGCCCAGCGATCAACGTCTCCCGAGTTAAAAGATATTACTGTAATTGCTAGAACACTATTTGTCTGTCTTCCGTAAAAACGTAACTAGAAAAGACATAATGTATTGGATGTTTCGCGTTTTTTACAAGTCTACGCTGAAGGTAAACGCCCTATATTTAGCATTATAAAATAATCGTCGTTGTGAGTGTTTTATTTCCGATGTTGAATTCTTTGGAGAATAATTTATTGTAAAGGCTCAAAACATAAGCTTATATGTAGTAAACCCTCGTGTTTTCGAGTTAAACCTACGATTACCATAAGAATCGTAACCGACATTCGACCTGCTTTCGGTTGAATGGACTACAAAACTGGTTAGCAGGTAGTTTGGAAACAATTTGCAGGCATTTAACAAGAGTGCTCCCAATTTGCCGAGTGTAGCTAGGAAATGATTTCTGTTTTGTAGCTGTTGTAAAACAGTTGACCTATAAATGTGTAACTGCATATGTATCAGCATGGCGGTTAGGACGACTACTCATTATGTCACTGGCACATTGTACGATTTACAAGTTATCGTTCGTAGTAGTAGCGTGAACGCAGTGCTTTTGCCTTTTCACCGGCATTTACAAAGTGCATTCGCGCGGTCTGCATGCAAACTGCTCATAAGAAGTATTTCCATTTGCTATCTGAATACTGATCGCTTTCCGCAGTTGTTTGCCCGACTTTTACTGCTTTAGCGGCGAAACAAATAAATAACAGATGTTCCATAACATGAATGGTATTACTCTTCCATCCTTTGGCGTGCTACGAAAAGACTTATTTCCAAAAGGGTTATTCCAAGTTTATTTATCTTTATGCAGAAATTCGTTGTTTATTTTATAGGGTTTTGGCTTAACACAAGATTAATGTTAAAATAAAATGCTTTTATTGCTGAAACACACGTTTCCAGATTGTTTGTTGTACAATAATCAATGAATAATCGCGTGTTGAGTCACATGTAGCTTCGACATATGTATTGTTTTAATTTCAGTATAATTGATGTGCTGAGTAGCGTTAAATGTTTTAATTATGAATTGTCAGATTGAAGCACATGTTATGGTTTCGAAATTGATTGTTCTTCAGATTTATGATATGATTCTCCATTTTGATTATGGTTTTATGGGATGTTGAACAGAACATTGCCTTTTTGATCAAATGGCAAAAGATAATAGTAAGAATTCTCAGCGATTTTGGCCTTAATAATGTAAGTGGGTACTGCATCAAATTTAATTTCCCAAAGATTGGTATCTTAATTATTGATTTATTGTTTGGATAACTTAGACTAAAATCACGCCCATTTATCTTCAGCAGTCATCAATCTCATTAATGTAAGCGTGAAATATCATGTACCGGTGTTTATGCGTACTGGAAGTCGTCCCACAACTGCGTAAAATTGGACTTGGCACACTTTGATGTTAGTCATAGTTACCTGTAATGTACTGTGACTGTTCATTCAGTGAGATTGTGGAAATTAACGAATAACCACAATGCGTGTTACGGACGAATCGTTATCACCAAATCGCCACCTGCATCTAGTGGTGATTGAAATGTTTCTCGGTGGTCACAGCCGACCAGAGCCCAAATCCATTTAATGGGTAAGTAATCTGAATTTGCACAACATTGATTTCGCGTCTATCTTGACATAAAAGTTATGATACCATGTATCTTGTGGTCCTTAGATACGCCAATTACTAAATAGACTTTAAAGTGTAAAATCGCCCGTGATTAGTTTAAACAATCAAATTGAACCATTTACAAGTGTTTATTTCTGCAGCGGTCTGTAGTCTGGCGCCGCTTAGTTTTGCATACATATATCTGGCGCCAAACAGGATTAGTATTATTCAGCTAATTACAAAATGTATTGCTGTGTGCGGTTTTCCAACTACATTATCTGTCCCATTACACTAGTCATTTGTTCGAAATACCAACCTCTATTTGAAGAGATGTTCTGTTGAATACAAAAAAATCGCATACACTCATATCTTTTGAGTCAGTCTGGATAAATTAATTTTATATGATGTTTGTTTCTGGAATTAGTTTAATATAATAATTAAAAAACGAGATGAGGTCAGTTTCTTATCCGTCTACTTTGAGAAAAAACATCGAAATCATCTCGAGAGGTCACAGGTGGAACATTTTGGCTGCTATACAATTTTCCATGTCACGACATTTTCATGAGCTCTAGTATCGGGGAGCTTGGCAACACGAATGCTATGACTCTGAGACGAAGATACAAATGACTTGAATGCAATGTACTAGTTGCAATAAGTAATAAAATGATGTTACTTATCTTTTTTCCTTGTTGATGTCAATTGTAATTCTTGACGCATGGTGATGCAAGCACACGTAATTTTGAACAGGTGATACATAAATGTTTATTATTCAACGTGTTGGTAGAGGTACCAGACGTAGTGTATGGTTTACTAGCACCTTATCATTAGTTATCATAGATTTCGTTCGCGTAGATTTCGGACATCCCAAAAAAAATAATGGAATTCCCTTTTGTGGTGGAATTTTCCAAAATCTTGAATGAGCTATATTTGACCTGTTATACAGGTCAAATATAGAACATTCAAGATGTTTCTAACAGAAACTTTTGAATACTCTGATACTTAACATAACGAAATTTTCATTCAGACTTTCCCCTATACCTCTTTTTTGTAAATTCTAACCTTAAGAGGGTTTACCTTAAGGTTAGAATTTTCAAAAAAGAGGTAGAGTTTTTAGCTAATAAAAGAAAGCTACTTATACTACGTTAACCCTACAGTAGTCGCGCACCTAAAAGTAACGGGAGTGTCCAATTTCAAATTGAAATAAATAAACTTATAAGCTTTAACGTTTTAATAAATATATGAAAATATTATCAGTACAGTTTTTTTAACTAAATATGATCAACATAAACTAATCACAACCTCTGTGTTCCAAAAAATCAACAAAAATAAAAAACTCTTTGTATGAGTGGGCTACATATGTAGTCCACGCGACTACTCCATGGTTAAATAGTTTTAGTTTACGGTCTGCAGTCATGAATCAATTGGTTATTATAATTTTATTCAAAGCTAATAACATCATTCTTGCAAAACAACAATACAAAATTAACACAGTCAGAAATTATTGTTCATTCAAGAATAATTGTCAATCAATGAATCAAGAATTCTCGGAACTCGCACATTTTATTACAATTTAAATGGTATTGTACATCTGTGCAGTATTTAGAACAATGCAGACAGCCGTCGAAGCGTGAAGCGTGTCGTCGCACGGGTATGTTGTGTCATACGTGATCAACCAGAGTTGGGCAAAATTTATTCGAATGACGAATAACAAATGAATAAATTGCTATTTCGTTATTCACGAATAATAAATAATTTCTTTTATTCAAAGGAAAATTATTCGAATGACGAATAAATTATTTTATTCGTTAGTCGGTTAGTGAATAAAAATAAAACAAGGAATAATGGCATTTAAATCAAATATTTATTTGCTTTCAACTATCATGTATTTACAGTTATGATTATTTCTTAATATTCGTTTTAATCACTACTCTTTCTTCAAACATGTTGTCAGACAACCTGCTTGCCTTTGGCAGGTTTATCATAGTGGCGTAAGAAAAAACGCGTTCTACTGATGCAGATGAAGGCAATGGTGTATTGTATTTTTGAAATATAGTTTTTATTTCGGGATAACGATCTAAAACATTAAAAGTACGATCTTCTTCAGCAAAATATTGAGATACTATTACATCAGCCCTGGTTTTCGGTGATTGCTTTTGTATGTCAGCTTCGCTTCCCGAGTCTGATTCGAAATTAAAAA
The DNA here is from genome assembly GCA_947507805.1 of Aporophyla nigra. Lineage (NCBI taxonomy): Eukaryota > Metazoa > Arthropoda > Insecta > Lepidoptera > Noctuidae > Aporophyla > Aporophyla nigra. Next base: position 22,165,643 of record OX382297.1, on the reverse strand, counting down.
ATGAGTTTTCTGGATCAGCAGCAACTGTATTTTCCTAATATGAAAGATTCTTGGACACTTCTTTTGCTATTTCATGTTTAAATAATGTTTTGATTCTTCTTTGTTCATGTGGTGTAATGCAACTAAACCATTTGTTCTTGAACCTCGGGTAGGACAACGTCGCAACTATAGCATGTTGACCTTTAGGCGTAAATAGTTTAAAAAACTCGTCGAATCTTCTTTCAACGCTTTGCCTGTATGCTGCTGCTAAATCATGGCAGTACGTTAATGGAATGTTCTCTAATTTTTGCAGTTTCTTGCGTAAAGCCATTAAACATGGAATCAGAAGTCCATAATACATTATTGTTTCTCCTTGCAGTATATCTAAAGCCTCGGCAATAGGACATGAACATCTGATATATTCGTTTATATATTCATATTCACGGTCACTAATATAATTTCTGAGGCACAAAGCTCTATGCAGTTGAATGTTCTTGTCTTTTATGGAGTAAATTTGCTTCATAGCGTCATATAAGCTATTCCATCTTGTAACGCCAGGTTTGCTAAGTGTATGTCCTAAAACACTTTGAATGATTTCTGCTGTCTTGGGACGTCCAGCAGCATTCCACAATATGTTACATTTTTCAATAGCATTATGATGCATTTCAGATAATAATGTATTATTATCTGCTTTAAGTATTCGATTAGCATCTGTAGTAGCAGACAAATTCAGAGTATGAGCAGCGCATCTGAAATGACACGCTAATTGAAAATCACGTGGATCAATAATTTCTCGTAAATCATCTTCTTCATCATCCAAATCATCTTCTTCTAAATCAATCGAATCTGAGTTTAAAATTGATACACCAAATTCTTTGAATGCTTTGATGAAGTTGGAACCATTATCAGTAACTGTTGCGACTATCTTGGTGGAATTCAGATTAAATTCAGTGTGAATTTCGTCAAGTATCATGGCAATTCGTTCATAATTATGAATTCCAGGAAACCTCCTACAAGCTAGTGTTTTGCATTGTCGGCTGAGATCTGCATCAATCCAATGAGCAGTCACTCCAAGAAAACTTCGTTTACGACTCGACCATATATCAACAACAGTGCATATATATTCTGCAGCTTCTAACGTCGATTTGATCGCGGACATTTGCAGTGCATGTTCAGCATCAATTCTTCTGCTCAATGTTCTTCGGCTGATGACATTTATTCCGTGGTTTTGTAACCCCAAATTATTTAACATCGTAATAAAAAATGGATCTTCTACTGCATTCAGTGGAATCATTGAATTAATAAAGAATAGTACCAAATCATGTTCAAAGTTTGTTTGCGAAATTGTGTTTGACTTTGAAGTTAAAAAATTTCCGCTTCCAGTGTCGGCACTATGACTTCTCTTTTGTTTCATCTGCTTGGCATACTCGTGATATTCAGCAACGGCTTCATCCCCATGTTTTCTTTTTAAATGGCTCAAAAAGTTTGACGACGAGTTTGGACAACCTTTAATTTTTACAACTTTAGGTTCACACTTCACACAGGTCATCAGAATGCTTTTTCCATTCGAAGATGAAGAGTCATACTTAAAAAACTTGCCATCCAACAAAGTTAATGTCGTTTTTACATTCACCGAAACATTGGCAACATTTTCATTAGAACTTTCCACATTGATTGAACTAATTTGATTTGACTGAGAATTATCCTGAGAGTCTAAACTCTCTAACTCCATAATTTTGATGAATAAATCACACACTTTCAAAATCCAAAAATATCACAATATAATACTTGTGATTTGATTAGCCGCACCGCTCTGGTAAACAGATTCCGAATGACTGGGGAGAGTACCCAGAATATTAGCAATTTACAAAAACAAAATAATTCTTTTGTGACCACAACTGATAAGAAAGCGCGCTCTCTCTCTCTCTCACTCTTAAATAAAAGTCTCGCTCTCTCGTATTGTAATGAATAATGATCCCTTTCTTGTGCCGCTATTATTCATTAAATTCCGGAAATCAGGCAGGCAGTTGACGATGATTGGCACCAATTCGTCTTATCGCTTTATCTTTCATAAACAATAGGACAAAAAGTGAGCAGCCTTGGTAACACAGGTGTCATCCGTAGAGTTCAGTGTTACATACGAATTTTCAAAAAATATTTAAAATAACGAATAAAATCACGAATAATTTATTCGTAGGAAATTTATTTACGAATAATTTATTCGTAAATGAATTATTCGCGAATAATTATATTGCGAATAAAATTTTATTCGAATAATTATCCAGATAACAAGTTATTCGAATAATGCCCAAATCTGTGATCAACGATATGTTGCTCACACCGTATCACTGTGTAACGTATCTACTTCGTACATCAGGTTTTATATAGACTCTGATATTTACACTATTGACTAGGGCTTTCAGTCTCGCTACATTTTTGAGTCCCGGGAAAAAAAATCGAGACTCGACGGAGTCTCGAAAATCCCGGGTAAAACGAGACTTTCGATACTATTTCAAAAGTAGGTTTCATATTAATCAAATATCACATTTTCAGTCGAAACAAAGAAGTACGTACGTAGTTTTCAAGCACGTTATTAATCATACCTATAGTCGCAACTTAGAAAACCCGTGAGCCTTATTGGGACTAGAACAGTCAAATCTGCCACATATCTGATGACAAACGGGCTTAGAGAACCTCCTATTGGGACCTGCATGACGCTATCGTGACACGAAGGCCGAGACGAAGATAGTGCGACGAACTTGACTTCTACCGAAATGACTGCCCAGCCGTAGCACTAGCAAATAACTGTGTCGTCTATTTGGATTGAGAGATATTTAGTGAAGTATCCGCTGTTAAAAGAGTAGCAAAATCATAAAATCAATATATTTTATTTCACATAAACCTACTTAGGCACTTATGAAACGTCAGAAACTAGGTGTTGGCGGTTCCGTCACTATCAAAATCAAAACTCATTTATTCAAACTAGGCTGAGAGACAGTTCCCCAAAACGCCCGCCCTTCACCACTTCTTAGTGCTTTAGCTGGGAAGAATAAGTGGCGCAACAAACTCCCCAGCAGCACAGCTGTCTGTTAAGTTAGAAGAACTTGATTCTATACAATAATAAGTAAATAATTAATATTGTGAAAACAAAACACACATTAAATTATTTTCCATATGTCGGCTAGCTCTAACGCGCTAACTATATCTTGATGATGCTTCGTCATTTCGAGATGTACAGGGCTAAGCTCCGCCAGACCCTAGTCCAGTGGACTGGGAACAGCGCCTTGCGTAACCCAGTGCATGGAATACCACTTTAGCGGCGGTAACACCCGATGTGAGGGTGTGGTTGAGTTGGTTGTCGTCTGACGGCATGACACCCTTACTTATCGGCTGATACAGGTATTGTCCGGACATGGGTACTGTCTGGACAGTGAACGGCCCGAGACGGTGGCGCGCCATGTTCCCCGCGTACCTTTCTCTACAAAAATTGTGGCCGTATGTGGTCAGTGATGGTGACGGGATCCGTGAATTCATGCGGGCTAACACCTGGCCGGGGAAGCGTGTGAAATGCGTAAGCACTCCAGTACCCTGGCTAATGGTAGCAGCAGAACACCTTGTGATTTTATTAAGTCAGAGTCTGACAGACCCCTCCACCCACCCCAGGGTGGAGAACATCCAAACGATAAAAAATGGCGGTTCACTTACACGGAGCTTCTAAGGTCTTGATATCAAGTGAATACGAGATTGCTTTTATTGTAGTATACTCTGATTCAGTGAACTCTGTTTCGCTTAGAACGCATATCTTTATTTTAGGAAATCGTTCAAGCCTTTCAACTTCGTTGGACCATTTCGTATTACAATCAATGATTAATTTAAGTTCTCTGTGGAACTCTTCCTCTACGAATTTCCTTTAGTTATTTGGACAAATTACTTCGCACTGCACAAAAAAAAAAATCGTATGTAGATATTTATTAAAATCTTTGTCATTCTTGAACAAGGTATTCAATCTCCACAGATTGTATTAAACTCTAAGCTACACTGTTGGTTTAATAGATTATTCAATAATGTTATGTTAATTATGAGACAGTCTCGAAAGTCTCGTTATTCCCGAGACCAAATCTACTAGTCTCGAGTCTCGAAAATACCAAAAATCTTCGAGACTCCCGGAATTTTCGAGATCGAGATTCCCGGGATGAAAGCCCTACTATTGACAGACACTTGACGAGCCAGCAATGGCTAGTTCGGGGCATTGGTACGACTGAATTGTTTCCTACTAGCCTCAAGATTCTGATAACGTGTAGGTATATGCTAAATGACCGTTTTGTTTTTATTATAACCAACTCCACCTGTTACTCATCGTTATTTCCATCTACATGTTAGTCAAGTCTACCGCTGCATTTCATTGTAATCATCAAAATGTTTTTGTTTACGTAGAAAGGTAATGCAGTAGGCAACATATTTTTCAGCTTTCCCTAATACAATTATAATATCAACAAGAAAAGGGATCAATAAATGAATTCTTTAATCAAATATGGAACAGGACATAGTGAGACAAGATTCATTAGATATCCGGCTTCATATACTGATTACATAACCCATGCTAATATAATACGTAATAACACGTTTCCTATATGGTATGAACACAACAAACTGCGCAAATGTGTACTGAATGCTGATGTGAAGAGTTCTAAGGCGATAATGAGATAAATCTCTTTGATTTCATTTATAAGTATAATATACTTTTTGACATGGAAGTCAATGTTAGGAGCTTTAATGTAAGCCAGAAATTGAAATATTACACTGACCTTCAAAAATCAGACTAATGAGTTTTAAATCGTGCTTTTTTCAAGAACTCACATTAGTCGAGGCAAATTCATTGAGAAAATATGGTTGCCAATTTCTTTCAAAGAAAGAAACTGAATAATTCTCATTTCAAATTTGAAACAACAACGTTCTAAATGTACAGTGTACATAAATATAAAACACGAAAACGGTACTATAGTAACTTATTGGTAAACATATCACTGTCAAGTAAAATAATGAATGAATCCCGAGCTTGAACTCTGGAAGCTTTTATCTCAGCTGAGTAATAATAGTTTTAATTGAATAATTAATCAAAACAAAGTTATTTTAAGCGTTTCTCAGACTCAAGTTATCGGTCATTTCCCTTCATGGGCCTTTCTTATCTAGTCTGCTTAGTCATAGCTATAGCAGAGTGTTTAAATAGTATTTCTTAGGCCTATTGTTGGTACGGCGAACGAAGCATTGTTTGTAATCCTGGAAACTCGTGTTTGCGTTTGTTATTATTGGAAAGAGACAACATCATCTACCTTATCTTATCCACATAAGTAGGAGTCAGCTTGGCTTCCAGTCTAACTAAATGCAGCTACTGCCTTTATGACCTCCACAACTCAGTAAATGGATAATACAGTGATAGGTACCATAGGTAAAGACTGGTTGACAAACTTTAGGGCTTCTGATTATTGACCTGACCTGTTAGTCTAGGGGTTAGTGACCCTGACTGATAAGACTGAGGTCGTGGGTTCGATTCCCACCCAGGACAAATGTTTGTGTGATGAGCACAATCATTTGTTCTGAGTCTGGGTGTAATTTATCTATAACTAGCTGACCCAGCGAACTTCGTATCGCCTAAGATTCAAAATGTTGTAATAAACCTTCCAAGTTTGACAACCTGGTACGCGGTGGTGATCTGGTAAGCGTTTTCTAGCTGATACTCATATGTTTGGGTAGCTCCTACTCGGTTATGATAACCTGTTACTTCGAAGGCATAAAGCGTTTTCTGGCTGACACTGCTGTTTAATAAGCTCATACCAAGTTATGACCGCCTGGTACCTCGAAGGCAAAGTTTTTGTCATACCACGTTTTATAGTGAAATGTATTCTCTTTGACGTTTTATGTCACATCACACGAGAACGCGGTCGAAGGGGATAAAAAGTATCCTTTGCCAAAAGCAAAAAAAAAAAAAAAAAAAAAGTATCCTATGTCCTTCTCCTGGCTCTAAACTACCTCCCTGCCAATTTTCAGCTAAATCGGTTCAGCCGTTCTTGAGTTATAAGTGAAGTAACTAACACGACTTTCTTTTATATATATAGATAGATATATATGTATTTAGAAATATATAAGTATATTTTATCAGTTGTCTGGTCACCATAGTACAGGCTCTGCCTAGTTTGAGATCAGAGTGCAGTGTGTTGGTTATCCTAATATATTATTATTACCCGTAACGACTGACAAAGATGTACAGGACAGCCGGGAACAGCGGCTTAACTTTCGTCTCGGTATGAAAGGGACGGTCACGCATAGTTCTACCTTGATCGATCCGTGCGGCTGTTATTTAGCCACGTCCCCTAATGAATAGAGACAAACAGCAATATAATTGGCTGTCTAATTCAGAAGTTCAAGGGCAATAAATGACAATTACACCAGTCGTAAAGTTGATGGCCGGTGGCTGATTGATTCTACACGGTCTGATGATCGAATCAACCGATTTCATGCTTCTCCTTGATGTGGATTTAACTGAATGATTAGAAGCAAAGAACATTTTAACGTTTTTCTTCTGTTGTTTAATCACGACGATTTGAGGCATCTGCCTATCTTGTGTCATTGGGGTTGCTTTTACCAGTCCATTATTAAATTAACTGATGATGATTAAACAATTGTTCCGTGTGGGGCCGGACGTACCGGAAGCACCATCCCATTTCTTCCCGTGGGTGTCGTTACAGGCTACTATCGGACATACTAGAGAATGTGCAGCCCACCTGCCAACCCGCCTGCCAGGCGTAGCGATTATGGCAACCCCCAAAAACTGGGGGAGGCCTATGCCCAGCAGTGCACGTCTTTCGGCTGAAATGATGGTCCTGATGATGATTACCGTTTGTGCAGCACCATCATAGCACAAATTAATAGGAATAATTATTAAAAAGTTCACCCAACCTTATTTTTAAACAAGAAAGATTTGCAGACAGTTTGACGCACGACCTTATTAAAGACGCAAACTTTGACCGCAAAATGATTTCCGTTTTGCTCAACATAAATAATTGTGCGTCGCAGCCACGACCGCATTTTCAGACGAATCCAAATGGAAAGTCTACATTGTATACAACATCTAGATCGACGCAAGCGCATGTAACACTCGCGAAAGATTTGACAGATCTGGAGTAAATGAAAATTATTTTCTTATTAGTGTAACAGCGTAGACTTCACAAGTATTTAGGTCGATAAAATGATTCCAATGTCGATATAAATCCTTCTCACTAATACATTGACCGGTTAGTACGACAAGATAGGTGATAAAAGCTAGGAGCTATCAAAATCCCTCTAGTTCAGAGGATTACGTCTACATAGTTCGGTAGTCGATTTTTACACAAATAAGTTCATGGTGATACATCTTTTTCGGTGTTGAATATTATTGTTTTAATTCAATTCTCAAATATCGCGTGATATCATTAGCATGAATTCGCAAATATAATAAAAATATTTCGTGACACGAGTACCTTTGTAATAGCGCGCAAGGTCGTCCAGGTAAATTATGTTAAGACCTAAAATATCGTATGACTTGTTGCACGACAGAAATTACGTAGCTTTAAATAAATCACCACTCCTGTTTGCCGCTGACATTTAATGGTCATTCCCATTATTTCATAGAACCTATGCGTACTTATGTTTTCTATGATAATTATGTGACGTAATTTATATATATGAGCAATCTAAGCCGGCTGCGTAACTGTATCAGTAAAAAGTGTGATCTTGAAATCGAAGAACCAACTTTTTGTTACACAGTTACAAATCTTTTTATGAGAATGACAGGAAACGTTATCTAGACGATGAAACATAAACCCAGCAGCGATGAAATAAGCGACCGGAATAAAAAGACAGTAGGTACGGTATCGGATCTATTTATCATCATTAACACTAGTTCTCGCTACTTGATATACATTAGGGTTGAAACACATCATGTTCTATTTTAAATATACACACACATTATTATCCCTTATTTTTTCAAAAGGCATGAGTATCAAATAAGAACCTAAAATAAAATTTTGCAGATGAATGTATATAAATTACATACGCAAAAACATGGTACCTACAGAAAGGTCACTTCATAAAATGGATTCTGAATTGCGTTATGCTAAATCGTTAGACCATCAGTTCGGGTGCGGGTTCAACGTCTACTCTACTGTTGCAATCTGATTCCGAAAAAATCTTTAATTAAAATCGCCGTTCGCCGAATAAAAAGAATAGTAAAACTGGCCCTAAAGCTAAAACATTTTCGGTAAAGAACACAAGACAAGCACAAGACATGGTGAAATAAAACACCTTTATTTCTGGAACCATTGGCTACAATGCTTACGCCAAATAGAGGGAAGTAAAAGCACAGATAAAAGGAGGACAGTTCTGAAAGGTATTAAGGTATTTTTCTGATGTATGCTTTGAAATAGGTCGAGACAAATGCAATCCCCAACCTCATGTTACTGCTAAATAAATTCTAATGAATAAAAACAAAAAGAACATGTAAACCACGACAGATAGGAGCCAATTATTTCTGACTTCAGACGTTAACCCTAACCGCAAATCGCTTGCAACACTGCAGTGTTCTATCGAGAAATAACATGCAATTTGTGCGCGTGGGTGATAATGAATCAGTAGAGTAGTGGGCTGCTCAAGGACTTCCCTTTTACTGCACCTATGGAGGAAGAGAATGAGACCGGAGCACGTGCCGCCTTAATCGTATCAAACTTTGAGACGTCGCTTACGTTACTCTACTATATATCTTGCAACAAAGTAACTTTCAATGAAACTGCAGTTGAAGGCTTTCTGTTAATACAAAGATTTTAAATAATTTACTGATTATCTAAGAATATAAACTTTACATATATGTTGATAGGATATTGCGTTGGTCTCCTATATAACCAATACTCTGATGCCAATCATCGTTCAACTATTTGGGATCCTACTGTGCTCTGACCCAGTTGTTTGCTTCGTTTACATTAAAACGATACATAGCGGTCTGATTCCAGAATGCTGGTCGAAAAATGTTTTAACTGAATAAAATAACTAGAAATTGTAGTTTGAAATAATGCAACCAACATTCGTCGATTTCTTTGCAATAACGATTACAAACGAAAAATAAATTCAGTGTTGTGTCTAGCTTGCTAATGATAAATACATTATTAGCGACAATTTTCGTGTGCTATCCAAGTATCTGCGTATACGCTCTTGATCTTCATCTCGTCAAACGTTACCAGTGACGCAAGGAATATAATTTGTGTAGTGTTATTCCAAAAGTTCTATTTCGGTGATTCGCGGCACCCACCCACAGCATAAGCAAAACGACGCGCAGACGTGAACGAGTGAGTGGTGCGGATATATAAAATTCAGTGTCGATTCCAACAGCTAAATGTTAATACGGCAGTTAAAAAATATTATAACGTGAGATAAATCTGTGACAGTACAATATGAAGCGAAACGTGAGTACACCACAGTCATTGGTATTGGTGCGAACGTGCGGTGGTACATTCAAATTAAAAATAGCATCAAATACTGTGTTTGTCGGTAACACCGATCACACAATGCTGCCAACGATACAATGTTTTGTTTACACGCTTTAATTTACTGATTTAAGCTTTAAATCGTCATCGATAATATTGCACTTCATAGAGACGTATCCGATAGATAAGCATGTGACATCAAGACAATCCGCGCATTATTTTCTGGGTGTCGCCTGTTGCCATTCACTTTGTCCTGAATGTCTTTTCCAGGGGTCGAATTGTTTGCATATTACACAACATTATTATAAGAATCGTTAGGTATTTGGAGCAAGTTGCCCTCCTACGTCTCCGTGCGTCCCACTTTGCTTGTTTATAGTATTTTGATTAACCCTGAAGTATTTCTAGTTAGCCATTTACCGCAAATACGTTCACTTATATTGCGAATGGTGTTAAACTTGTAAGTTTCTTCTCCCATCTCGGTGATTTCATCGTTGCAAAATTAAATATTTCTTTTAATTTCAAAATGTGTAGTCATTGAAACTCTTGTTAGTTGGTCTAATTAAAAATGCTTAGCCTAATCACGGCTACGGAATGTGAACGATCAATGTTCGCTTCCTGTTGGGATCCTGACATTAACGATGTTAAAAATAGCCACTTTGCTGCATACCTGTTCAAATTGGCGTTCATGAAAAAAGCTACAGCGCAAGACGCAGTATTTGCTGCGACATGACGTGTAAACATTTCCTTTAACACTTCCTTTTCTTTGTTCAAAAACCTTGATTAAAATTCGGTTTTAAATTGTTAATTGCGACTGATTAGTCGTCTTTTTTTAGCGCTGGAAATTAACCAAATCCTTACAAATAAAGTTGAATGAGAAGCTAATAGGGAACATGCAATATTTTTATTTTTGTTTTCACTTTAAAGAATTCCATGTAGAATAGACCACAAATATATTAAAAAATTAAAACATTGTAATTTGTCGGGAAAAATGCGGTTTTAAATTGACAGTTTAAATTTTCGCGCCAAAACGGGCCTATAGTTCCGATGACGTCATTCCCGTCACTGATCGTACTTGTTCGTCGCTGGCTTTTATACTTTTGCATATTTTTTCGACCTTCGAAATATTTTTTGTAAAAAATTAAAATGGACTATCCATCAACATCAGGTGACCATAACAATACCACTAATATTCCGAAAAAAGCCGTGTTGACTCATCTTTTGTGCCAATGTGTTCCTGTCTACTTCAACAAAGTTTCGAAATAAATTGTTTTTGACTAGACGTTCTGACCCAAAATTGAGAAAAAAGTGATATCAAGCTGCAAAAAGAAATGACAATTATTCTCCAAAGACCACTATTCGATGCTGTGAAGAACACTTTGACGTAAGTCATAAGGCGAATATACTTGTTATATGTCGTGTGTGTTATACGTCATAAGGCGAATATACTTGTTATACGAGTATGCTTAGTTAATCTGCTTGTACGTAAAAACACGTTAGTTACCTACCTAATACTTACAAAACTTGTCTATAGTAGATTTTTAATTTTACAGTTTGAGATCGACGTCGATAATTGGTAAAAGTTTAAAATGTCTGGAGGAAACCTTTTTCTGAAAAAAGATCTCATGTCAACACTAACTCTTGGTAAATAAATTCCTGGAGTCTGCTTTGATAATCCCAACTATCATTTTTATTTAAAAAACGCAATTAATATTCCCATAAAATAATATTTACTTTTACAACCATAACCTCAACAAGTCGTCGTAACGGGAGTGACGTCACTAAACGCTGATTGGTGTTTTGAAATACGTTTCGTTTCAAGTAATTTTAATACGTAATTATTGTTAATAAAAACCGGCCAAGTGCGAGTCGGACTCGCGCACCGAGGGTTCCGTACAAACCTGTGGGTATAAAGCTTAAAATTGAAAAAAATATTTTTATTATATGTTGTAACTAAAAATTTACGGTTTTCGCAATTTTTCCTTTATCTGTGCTATAAGACGTTGCTTCGTACCAAATTTCAAAATTCTAGATCGACTGGAAGTACCCTTTAGGTTTTGATTCCCTTGCGAGTTTCGAAAATTTGCGGAAATTTGCGGCATAAACGGCTGTATCTTTTGATTGCGTTAGCTTAGAAGTTTAATTTTTTCACAGCTGCAAGGGACAGTAGACTTGAGTATTTGATATAAATTACAGCTTGATACCTCCACGTTTTCCTGAGAAAAACGGTCTTGACTGACGGACGGACGGACGGACAACAAAGTGATCCTATAAGGGTTCCGCTTTTTCCTTTTGAGGTGCGGAACCCTAAAAATCAACATTATGTAAAATAAAAACATTGCAGTGGCCCTTCTTTTATACTTTTCTAACATTTAAATCATAAAATTTTCATAAATATTATATTTGCATCTTCCCTATTATTCTACTTGCGTCCTCAACACCATGTGAGATACTCGGTCAACGACCAAGCAATAATTGCCAAATAGCAGTCAGCTGGTAATCGTTAGGTTCTTTACAATTACTAATGCGGTTTACATGATATCGCGTATTCATCAGTGTATTTTGGTTTAGAAGCGCCCGCGCGTTCGAACCATTTACCCAATTTAATATAGGTTTCAAATAATTGAGATCACAAACTGAATCGCCAGTTAACCAATTTAATATGTTGGCAAGTGGAGGAAGGTCTTACGGATTTTGGCTTTCCAAGCCTTGTTCTATGTAGGTTATTGTATATTGTTGCTTTTCTCCCAAAGATATCGTCATTAGGCTGACGTTTGAAATATTGTATGTACCTTGAGCAACTAGCAAAACGCCTCTGCTGTCTGGCGTTGCAGACATATTCATCGTGTAGAAAATATTATAATATTAAAACAGAATGAGAAAATGTTGTGAGTTGCCAGCATAAACGTATGTTTTTTTCATGGACGCGTTCCGACTGCTCGCTTCAATGTTAGTATGTAAACAATGTTATTATTATGTATAATTGCGTTATATTACATTTAGATTCTTTGTTCATCATCAGCTGTTTTACTTAAATTCAACCAATTATTACCCAATAATACACGTAGGATAGAAATGAACGTATACTTCCCTATTTAAAGTTGTATCTGTTGCTTCTATTGTTTGACTATCTGCACTTTATTATTGTTTTGAAACAAACAAAAATTCTTTCAGACACTGTTTTAAATTCTTCAATATACCACAATGTATTCGCATGTAACAGTTAACTTAATTGTATCATATTAAACTATGTATAATACCACTAAATATGTTATTAATGTTCGCATCTAATTCTACTTTAAATGCTCCGGAAATCTTCATACCTTAGGGCAGGGCTGTCCAAACTACATACCTTCGCGGGCTAATTAAATTTACTACAAAAGCGGGAGGGCCGCAGAAACAAATATTTTCAGTTATCAAGTAAAAAAAATACAAGGAAACCATTTCTTTATACGATTATTGGTTCTTCGTTAATTTATCTGTAACAATCATATCGATATCAACGTCAACATTCGTTGTTGCCAGACGCATTGCATGAAGAAGTGACTTATCTGAACAATGAAGATCTATACTTAGATTTTATAAAGTTCATTGTGGAATACGTACCTTCACATAAATAAGTGATACTAGACTATAACTGAAGAAGTAAAACAATTTTCTGATTAATTTACACTTTAAAACATCCGTCGCGGGCCGCATGAAAACAAGCCGCAGGCCGCATGCGGCCCGCGGGCCGTTGTCTGGAGAGCCCTGCCTTAGGGAGTTAGGTAGATAAATAATCAAATTAGCAGTCGTGATAAGCTGATAAGCAATTGCTTATGTCACAATCATACGAGCAAACTGAAGGATATTTCGAGAAATTTTAATATTCGAAAGTTTTTACAGTTTTAATTTCGCGCAAATAATTTTGACATAATAGCACTGTATTCGCCAAAGGGTAAAGCAGAAGTGTTCCTACAATATACCCACATTTCGCCAGTTATGGTTCGAGTGTAATGCAAGGGGGGCGAGCCTATTGCCAATTACCGGGCACAAATCTGGGCCCAGGGCAGTCTCTTCAATCAGAGGCTGGTTTATGGATTGCCGATTTCTTTCATACCCATATTCTTACTTAAATACTATGTAAGTCCATCCATACATACGTATAATATAAATACGAAAGTAACTGTGCTCTCTCAAACTCTTTGTTTGACTGTTACCTTTTGATACCTAAACGGCTTAACGGATTTGGATCGAAAAACGTTCAGCCATTATGGCGTGAAAAGGTAACAGACGGACAGACAGAGTTACTTTCGTATCCTAATAATATTATAAATGTGAAAGTTTGAATGTTTGTAACACATCACGCGAAAACGGCGAAGGTATGACCTGGGTTAATATAATAATAGGATACTTTTTATCCCGGTAGTATGTTCCCGTGGGATAATATTGGACCACCACGCGGGAGAAACCGCTAACAAAGCTAGTATATAACGTTAGTAAGAATTATCAATGAGTAATAACAACCTTGATGTAGTTTTGTCCGACTGTCATTGTATCTAAATATGTTAGTATAATAATATGTATAATCATATGAATCGAATCAAAGCATTGATTAATAGTACTATATCTATAATAGCCCTGTGATATTTTTGGCAACAAACTATATATAACAGTATGTCACCTGTTTTATTTCGAGGTAGAAATTCGTAGTGTAGTTCGTTTCGGGGAACTTTTGTCGAAATTCGTAGCATTGTACGTTTTTAAAAACTTTTAGACGAGACCAAGACAAGATAGTCATGTTCTTTTTCAATAACTTCGGGCAATCACAACTGTAGTACACAATCTTTGGGATGTTTATCCATTACAAAATGGACTGCCCATATTTGTTTTTTCTCAAAGCGCAGCTGGGTGCTACTTTTTTGTTCTATGAGAAGATTCTGATATAGTCCGCGGTTCTAGTAGGTTTATACCTATTTCTATCGAGAAACAGAACTTTATTCTTCAAGTCGTGCATTTTTATTAGCTCACCAAAGCTAAAAGAAATGTTCTGTACAAATAACAAAGTGCTTTAACGCCAAGTGAACGAAAGCACGAAACAGAGCTAATTTAAAACCCATCTTCAGAAGCAGTATCTCTGATGTCGATAGCAAAAACCATAAAATATAATACAACCAATAAATACCATGAGTAATAACCGCAAATAAACATCAACTTCCAGAGTTCAATAAATGCTTCGTTGATACTATGAGAGTTTCAGAAGTTCAAGATTTTAAAGTAGTAAAATTGCAACTTCATCCAGAACCTGGTTCAAAACTGTTTTTACTAACTTAAGGGGAGAAGTCCATGTAAAAACATCAAAATCGGTCTTTAAAAAATATATTTTAGGTGATAAAATAATTTTATTGTTTTTAAACTTTAACAGAACTTTATTGAACCTTTCCAGAGTACAAAAGTAATTTATTTTTCCTTCAAAATGGATCAGGATAATTTTTTGTTTACTGCCTCCGACGCGAGGTCCCAAACTGCTCTATTTATCACTCATTAACCATTGATCTAAATCAAAAAAATTAAAGTGTTTTCTTGTTTAGGACATATTAACGGAAAGGATAAACCTCTAAAATTATAAAAAAAGTATAAAATTCAATAAGTATAAAATGAGCCTTTGAAAAAAAAAGTCAGAATTTGGGGCTATTTTTTGACATTTCTGACCCCAATGAAGTATTTTATCAATACAAAATATTTGAAATTTTAGGTTTATCCTTCCGATAATAATGTAGAGAAAGGCCTCACCATATTTCAGACAAATCGGTCGATAACTTTTTGAGTTACAACACGAGCAGTTTAAAAAAATACAGTTTCGAGATAATCGCGTTTAAAGTTTTAGCACAGGAAAATGACCAGTTTTAGTTACTTACCGATTCATTTCAAATCAGTTGTTGATAAAAGGTCTTGAATTTATTATTTTATCACCACATGAACACATGACAACAATTTTAAAACTTAAATATTTTAAATTTTTTTATGGACGGGAACCTTTTACCCAGGCCAGGTAATCGAAGACTTTCACTCTTCGATCAGGCCTTTTAGCCAGGTAATCGCTCAACATACTATATTTTCAGATTATCGAAAGGAAAAAAAAGGGTTTTTTGAAAATTTTACATGGTCTTGTCCCCTTAAGAAAATGTTCAATTTAATAGGGAGAGCCCTCCAATAAAAACGAACAAAAATAACATTATTACAAAAGTATCTTCATTAGAAATAATGTCTGTTTGCAAACAAAATCACAACGCTCCATAACCATTTTAAATTAGAGTGATTTTAATTTTACGTCTGGACCAACAAGGACCTTTTGCCTCCGTCGTCCGTTTTTATTAAAGAACAATTGAAACGTATATTAATGTAGAGAGGTATTATGAATGCAACACCCCAACATTAATCAGTTGGTTTATAAGGCACGCTGAAGGAAAAATTAAATAAATTCATACAAGCTGTTATTGCCATTGTGATGTCCATTATAGTACAAATTCATTGTCCACAATGATTCACACCACACGTGACTACCTGAAAATTAATTATGTTGGTTTTATTTTTATTTATTATATTCACTCCATGATAAAAAAAATTATTCACCTCACTTCGTCACACAATTGCCCACAACTTTTTGTAGAGCGTAGGTGCTCAATTTTTAGCGTCATTGCTATCGATCGAACCTTCTCTAGAAGTTTCGACAAAGTTCCAAAGGGGGTTGCATCTGTTTTGCGCACCGGGCACTTTACACCCTAATAGTGTTCAATCACCCCGGGAACCTTCCAGACAAATTTGACGCAGGCGCGATATAGAGTGTTACGGGAAACTCGACCGTCTCACTCATGAAACACGTACATTGTCGCTTGTATACAACAGATCCAATGTATGAAGCCTTTTGGTACGAACGTAAACGCCCATGTATATCGTTCAACATCAACACTCTGTCGAGTGTTTTTGTTGTCTGCGATACGGCGACGCTGCTGAGTCGTTCTCGAACCCTCCGGACGGGCCGCGAACTCGTGGCGCCGCGCTCCCACACGCTGTATAAATACGATTGTACGGCGTCGATCGCGGCAGTATAAATCGAGACAAAGTGACGAACGTTACTCCAAATACGTCAATACTTTCGCGTTATTTACTAGTGAAGTGGTTATAAGTGAAACATTCCAGTGTTTTGTATTAAAGAAATGGAATCCCCTGTGGTATTGGATAAACCACCGGAGTACCATGGCAGCGAAGTAAGTTTTTTGAAACTTATCAGCTTATAATAAGTAGGGAAATTCGGAAGTTCATTATTTTTATAAATTCATGAATTAAACATGTGTTCGTGTTAAGTTATAGTGACGATGTTATCATAAGTTATCGTTATCAGAGGGAAATAACCTTTAAAGATCAGAAAAAATTGCATTTTAATATGCCAGGGTGCTACTTCTACATAATTATCATTATAATTCACTGATAAATAAGCAAACTCTTACTAGTAGTATAATGCAAATGAAGTATATGAAAGTGATTTCTACTACATACTCAGTATTATTTAAATAAGTGATGATCTAACACAAGGACTGTATGAGAAAGCCGAATGACCTGCAGAATGTTTCCTTGTTCGTATTAGTTATTGGAAACTGGCCAGGTGGTGGCATGGTCAAAGACATTGCTTGTCTTGAGCACAGGTGTTACCTTCGCTCAAATTAAAACTTTATGACTAATTCCTATTCATAGGGAATACATTTTTACAGCAATTTACAATAAATCTGTCTGTTACAACCGTTAATACTGCCCGTACACGGTATTTCAAATTCGCCTGTCTCCCAATGCCCTAATAAGTTTGTCGTACTCCCATTTACTCTCTCTATATCTTCGCAAATATTTAATACAACCCTGGAGTAAAGTTTACACACTTGAAAATACGGAATTTATAATATATGTTCCTTATCTTTCACTCCTTCAGTGCCTTGACTCACTTGATGCGCCGTATAGCCTTCGTGTAAACTTCACCAATTGAATTTCTTTTAAAAGTCCGTATATTTATACAGCACTGGCGTCTGCCTTCGCATATTTGCCCACAAAAACGTCCATAACTAACACGAGATCATTGTAAACATTTCGACGTCATGCGCCGTCTCGTGAGTCAGAGGCGACGCCGACGAAGCGCTTTGGTTTTATCGAAATACCATGTATAGCGACTGCCTACAAAAAATAATTTCTTTAGCCGTCTGAAAACCGCAGAATATTGCATTTTGTTTCCATAGTTGAAGTTAAGAATGAGGTTTTGCAGAACAACTGAGTTTATTTTTAGTAAAAGGCAAATAAAAGATTGTATGTACTCGTTTATTTGTGGTAAAAAGTTAACGTTGACGGAAAAACTAAGTCAGACATTTCGAATAATATTAATATTAATTCCATAAATTATGAACGAAAATACGTATTCGGTCATCGTCTTTGGTCAGCGTTATTCTTGAACGATTCCTCAAAGTTCACTTACCTTTCGTGTTTCTGTTAATGCTAAACCCCTTCTGCTTTGTTTATCTGTAAGTGCACGCTCGCTCTAAATACGCAGTCAATAGTACTTCACTTTGGGATATTATACCAGAAGGGTTTCGACTCCAAACGACGCCATAAGTTTAGGTGATATTGGTACATTACGACATCACTTTCATGTTTGTATCCACGTGATGTGACTTAACAAATGTAAACAAAATATTTCCAGCTGTGACTGCTGCTATTTGTAAACGTGATTTTATTATTATCATTCACTCTCATGTTTTACCTTGGATTAAAGGACGACCTTCAAACCTAGAAAATTGAAAAGTCGAATATTTTTTGGTTATTTTAATTTTTATTTCAAATGGCTGGCTCTTATCATTCAAGTAACCAGTCAACGGTCTTCGCACTTTGAAGAGTTAACAAACATAACGCACGTAACGCTCCACTCAAGTTTATGGATAACCGGTCTTCCAACTATGAAATTATCTTTGTAAATATTCAACTAAGTTAAGACGGTGATGTCACTGATGTCAGTATGATCTTAGGAGGTAAAATGTATCGTTCACGTACATAAGCGGACTTTAACGTTGTGCCTTCAACGGTGCGTCACGCGTTCGCCCACGAGGAATAGTGTCCTATGCAAATTAAACCGAACGAAAGAAAACCTACTTCAGATTGGCTTTATTCGGAAGGTAATAATCACCGGATGTTTTATTTAAGACCTTAAAGAGT
The DNA here is from genome assembly GCA_947507805.1 of Aporophyla nigra. Classification (NCBI taxonomy): domain Eukaryota; kingdom Metazoa; phylum Arthropoda; class Insecta; order Lepidoptera; family Noctuidae; genus Aporophyla; species Aporophyla nigra. The sequence goes on along the minus strand of OX382297.1, from coordinate 22,146,930 downwards.
ATTAGAGTAGATATAACAGTTCCATCCCACGCCTTGATTCATGTTTCTGCTTATGGAGATTATGTGGGTCATCGTATGGTTATCGGGGACTGAATTTCAAGCTGATAAAATTATTAATTACAGTCTTATGAGTATTGAGTTTCAATATATACCATGAAAGATAATTTATGAAGTTGTAAATATAAAGACAACTCAACAAAACTGAAATTAAAATAAATAAACGATGCGAATCAAGGACTGCAGTAACGCACGGTGTTTTCGGCACTTATAGCAAAAACCTGATTGATGTTTTGCACGTCTCATCTTTGTCTCTTGCAAAATGATGTAAACTGTCTTCATTTTTGCTTGCTTTCGAGTTCAGAACAGAATGTTGGATGTTCGGCGGTCAACGACTTCACTTGCGTCACCCACCTCCGTGATTATGTCTGAAGATATTGTTGGGCACTTATTGCTAGCAATGTAATGATTTTGCGAATACGACATGCCATTTTTTTGACTGCGATAGCGAGACGAGACTGCATGTAACGATTTTAAAAACAACTTCGGTTTTCAATTTTTGAAGTATCTGAAATAGATCATGTGCTTAATACATAAAAGACGAGCTGCAATGAAGATAAGTGACAATAATTATCTCATCGCCTATAAATGGCATACCTCTGTCTTATCTTCAATTATGTTTAAGTGTCGTTTCGGATGAATAAACACTTAAGAACCCTCGATTACCGTAATCTGAATTACATCATCCTGTTCATTTATAAATAATTACTTATAATGATATTGGTTCAAATGCCACGTGAATCGTGAGAAAAATTATTTTTTAAATGACCACAATTGCTGCATTATAAGCTCACGAGACCGTCCACGTGCCCCTTATCCCACCAGCACACGTTTGCTACGTATTCCAACAATCGTCCACAATCGCATGACGCAACGGTCTCTATCGGTTTTTGTTCACTCCAACCCACACGCTGATGTCACCGTTTACAATCATCAGTATCGCTTTACTTTTGTACATTTCATGCCATGATTCCGCTTTCCTAGCACTACAATATACCTACATTCTTGGCTTTTTCCACGTAACTAAACAATATTGCCGGTATTGTTGGTCTAGCATTCAGTTCGCGATCTATTATGTTGATGGTGTTTTCTTTGTTTCTGTGGCTTACTTCTGACGTGTCTTTTTTTCGATTGAAGTAGTTCGTCTTGTTTACAAGAAGTTTTTGTCAAAACGCTTTGAATTGTTTCACAACATTTTGAAGACGACGCAAAACGATTTTTAGTCGCATTTAAGCGCAGAATCTTAAATTGAATTCCACGAGTGCTAAGTGTAGTGTTGCAATTGTGAATTATGATTTGTTATTAGTAGATATCCCCAAAACTGTTAACTTAAAAATAATTGAATAAATTGCGGAATCAGAAACGTTAAGTCTCGTTACTAATTACGTCCGCAGGTTATTCCTGATAACAATCTATTTTATAATCATAAAACTGCGAGAAAAGATCAAAGAAAGATAATCCCTCGTATTTATTTCCTCATGTTGATGATGACTGTGAAGTCATCGTAAACCAACGATGGTGTTCGCGTCCGGCTCTGGTGCGAGCCATGGTACGGAGCGAGAGGGCATGGGAAGCCGTCACCTCCTGCGAAGCAGTAATGCTCGCGAAGGAAGAGGCGCGGCGCGTGAGGGAGTGGCAGTCCCTGCGCCCTCACGTCCCTAGGCGCCGCAGGAGGAGACGCCCCGGGCCGGTGGCCGGGAGTCAATAGCAGACTCCCGGCCACCGCAGGCGCGAGCTTGCGGGCGGCGAGCAATGGGTAGCTCGCCGCCCGGGAAGGACCAGGCTCGGGTCGACAGCGCGTAGTGTTCCACGCCCGCCTCAAAGAGATGTCAGCAGAACTGAAGGGGTCCGCTAGGACCGATGCTTGCCAGGGTCGCGAGATTGTTCGAAAGAGATACCGTGACCCTGGCACATGGGCAACTGAAGGAACACGGGTGGGTTTTAGTCAGTAGAAGTATGACACGCCCTCCCGCTCCGCCCAAGAGCGGGAGACGTCATTTGATGATTTCCCATCCAAAAAAAAAAAAAACCAACGATGGAGCTATGTTTGACGATTTTTATGTCGAACATGTCAAAAGCAAGCACTTATCGAAATTATTAATATTTCTTCGCACAGCATAAATCATTGAACGTTCGACCGCGTAATGATGCCGTAGTATCAAAATACGAAAGTCACAACCGTAAGGTCACTTCCTCGGCCGTCCTTGCCTTATATGGTTGTATCTGGCGACGCAAATGTGACTACTATGAACCTTTACTGTTTTGACGTGTACTCCGTCTCCTTCGCACGTTACTACTCGACGAGTAAGGTGGCTCAAAGTACAGAATCCACTATAGGTACATGCACTTGTCGCTTTACATATTTATAAGCGTTCCATCCGGATACTTGCGAAATCGATGCAATAAATAGAGCTTCCTGTATTGACGTTCCTTTAAGACAATTTAAATGATGGTAGTTTTACTTCGAGGATGATTTTTTTAATAAAGAAAAAATAAGTAGCTGCATTAAACAATACAAGTCGTGTAATCATTCAACAACGGATATATTTGTGTATCAATCCACGAATTACAACGATCACGTTGAGAAGTGGCCGCCATTGCTGGCTGGCCATGTGACTTCTTATATAAATAAGCTCAATAATAATTATAGAATTCCATTTAGCCGATACACATACCTAACATTAATAGCAGCAGTCGTCAGTCGGTATGTTAGGGATAAAACTAAATTGAATAATTTAGTTTTATCCCTAACATACCGACTGACGACTATTGCGATTAAAGTCATTATCGACACGTGCGATCATGACGTTTCTGACTGTCGTTGGTATTTAAATCTTATAATGCCGATTCCGTGTCATTTCGATCTTGAACTCACCGACATCCATTAAATTGCTTGTAAAAACTATGTAAAATGGCCTCATTATAAGACAAGGTTTTATTTAGACCCAAGTTTAAACCGTTGATGTATTCTTAAGTTCTAAAATACAAAAACTGACTGACGAGTCAAGAATTGTTTGCTTAAGGAGTCAATGAGCCTAACCATTTTTGTTTTTGTCAACAGCGCGGTTTCCCGTTTGACGAGGAGGAGGGGTCGGGCGCGTGGAGTGAGCTTGCGTCGCGACACCCTGACATAGCGGCGCGTCTGCGGCAGCGCCCAGCCACCTGGGCCAGGAAGAGGCGGCCTTCGAGCCAGGACGCAACAGACGGTACGAATTTTCATAAGTTTCTAACATATATTATGAAAATATAATATTATAGCGATACCTCACAACATCCACTGAAACAACCTTTGCAGGTGTGCTTAAAAGACCTTTCGTAATTCCAGATTTCGGCGACGGTTTCGGTGGCTTCGACAGATTCCCCTTCGACGACATCCCGCCAGAGTTCAGAGAACACTTCCCTTCACATTGGAACCGCAGATTTGGACCCCGCGACGAGCAGCCGCAGCCGCAACCAACACAGCAACACGTGCCGCACCCGCCGCAGTCACCGCCGGCGCAGCAGCACACCGCCGCCACACAGACTGAACAAGAACCTCAAGCAGGCCCTTCAGAACCCGAACCACAAACGCACCTACCACAATACGGACTAAGGAACACAGTCGATCTCGGTCAGAAAAGCCCCGCCGACCCTAGCTTGGTCGATGCGGACGACAGAAATCAAAGGTCTATGTCAGCGCCGCCAGACAGTAGCGCCCCATCTAACCAAAGCTTCAAAATGAGTGGACAGAACCACCAGGAACACCCGCCACAGCACGGCGAACAACACTCCAACGTGCGACACATACCTATATTCGTTGAGGGCAGGGATGAGCCGGTCATTAACAAATCAGTCGATCACGGCACGCACTTTGAAGCTAAGCCCGCGTACGTGCCGCCTCCCCCCCAGCCGCACATCGACAGAGAACAGTATTTCGCTGACGACGGCCCCGTAGGTTACCACCATCCGCCTAACTTCTCGAGAGCCTTTGGAACTCCTTTCAACAAAGGATTTAGACAGGGGCCACAACCTTTCACACAGCAAAAAGCGTACCCGCAGGCGGCGTTCGCCCGCGGCGCGTCGCCGCAGCGCGGTCAGTCACCTAAACCGCAACCGCCTCCGCATACCGAAGAACATTTTGCGAAGGTGCCAGTGCACCATGAACAGAACGCACCTAAGACTGAAGCTCCGTCCAGAACTGCGCAGCGAGCGCCGCCGCAGCAGGCCGCGCCGCCGCAACAGAAGCAAGCCCCGCCGCAGCCGCCCGCTCCGCAGCGGGAACAGACACCGCCACAACTCAAACAAAACACGAGCAACGACCCTATCACACAGATTCTTCGTATTCAATCAGATGTACTAAATCTTATGACTGAGGTTGAAACCTTTGGCGGTGCTAAAAATGATAAGAAATACTTGTTCCTAGATGAAATGCTTACTAGGAATCTCATTAAATTAGATACTATTGAAACTGATGGTAAAGAAAACATTCGGCTGGCTCGGAAGGAGGCCATCAAGTGCATCCAAAAATGTATAGCTGTATTAGAAGCCAAAGCAGAAAGTAACGCTGCCGAAAAGAGACAACCTCAAACAACAGATGTAGAAATGAATGAAAATACCGATACACAGCAAACAGGTGAACAGGTTCTGGAAAATGGTGAGGTTGAAATGAAGGAAAACACCAAAGAGGAGGGCCAAGGAGAACCACAGGAGCTCGCCGAACAGCCGGCACAAGTAGCCCCAGCAGTGGAAGCGAAGACTGAGAAACCGCAGGAGGTAGCGACAGATGCGGTGGTTGAAGAAGTCCCACCTCCAACGGAACCAGTCGATAACAAGGACGCCACACAAACACAAGCTGCCGACACACGACCAGAGGACACACCTCCCGAAAAACCAGCCGAAAATATTGAACAAAACCCGGAAGGCGATGACAAAAGCCACAAGAAGGGCATCAAAGTTGTAAAGAAACGCAATAAAAGCAAAGAAAACAAGAAAGATATAATACCTAATGATAGTACTAAGCAAGAAGATAGCAATAAGGAAGAAAAAGTGGAAGAAAATAAAGAAAAATTAGATATAATGCAAGTGGACGATAAAGGTGATAAGTCGGAGCCACAGGTGATGGACGTAGACGGTGCTGCTAGTCAATAAAGTTAGTTCGCAATAGTGAATTGTCTCATTAGTCACACACTCGTAATCCACGCACGAGGCCTAGTGTATGCCTTCCTTAATCTTCGTGTTAATTATATTGTGCATAAATAACACAGGTGTTGACATTGTATTGTTTATGTTTGTACATTTTACGTTTTTAATATTAAACAAATGTGTAAAGATATTTGTGGTCCTCTAGGATTTGAAACGGTCTCCTTGTCCTAATATTTAATTAATTTATTGTTTATCATCACTTGATAACACAATTTTCTGAATAAATAATGAATCCGTTTAAAAAGTGTTTTATTATTGACTATACAATACACATATTGGATAAAATACAAAATATAATTAGCTACATAACATATATTACTTAAACAATAATTTATTTTACATAGGAATTAGAATCCATGATGGTAGGATAACTATCACAGAATGCAAAGTACATGGAGAATATTTCCAAGTGTACATCATACTTTTTTTCCATTTCAGTCACGTAGATTATTTATTCAATATATCAGTCTGACTAACTAAATATACATGCACAATCACTATTAAAGAACTAAATTTACACAATAGAAAATATTTAAAAGTTTGCTTTCACTGTCTATAATTTCAGAAGCTAAACTACGATTACATAAAGCTATACATATAATTTGAAAAATGAATGAGACAGAAAATATATATTCAAGTCCAGGTTGATTCTTACGAAATAGTGCTTCCTGGTCATGGCATACTACAGTGTTACATATACTTAGATCATTAGATGTGATAGATGATAATATAAACGATATCGCCAGCAACGACCAAGATCTTAAAAATCGGACTGAAAAAACTGGGTAGAATAAAGCCTGAGGCCTACAGGTACCTACTTTGTGGGCTTTCCGCTATTGCTACGCGAGAAAGAGTGATGAGCGAGAAAAATAGAATTGCTTAATGGATTCCTGAGTTTTTTCCCGCTTCCATACTCAACACTGCGCCATAGGTCCTGCCTTCGTTTTAATACCGTTCAAATCCATCAAATTGGTATTTGTAAATGACGTCACGCTAGTTCAGCGTTACCTAAATAACTCGATACTTATACAAGATATAGAAACATTCTCACTCCCACTCCTTCATAACCCGGTCCCAATCCTCATCTGTGATGAAAGGCTTATCAATACAGTTGATCATATACTCGCCGCAGAAGATGCACTCACTGGCTACCAGGTCATCGATCTCGTTCCTCAGGATCTCTCGCAGAGGCAGGCCGTTGGTATGAATCGTTGTGAGCTCAATGTTGGATAACACGGAGAGTTGGCGCTGGAGGTCTGATAGTTTGTTGCGACGGGCTGGTGCTGTGGGGAAAGATTTAGACAGTTTATGCTAAGTATCAGAGGTCGAAGGTAATGTAGCACATGAATTACGAAAACCAGCCTTATTCCTACGATATAAACGCTATGTCAATGTCAAATCGTTACCACGGATGAACGTCAACATTCTAATAAACCAGCAAACATATTCGTACACAGATAATGAGCATAAGATAAACTTCAATTCAGAATATTTTGAAACCACAAACTCAATGCCATACATGACAAAGTTCAAATTTCATTGTAACTTTAAAAAAATATTTAGATTAATTTTATTTAGATCTCTAAAAAATAGACTTAGTCTACATAGCGCTCTAGTAGACAGTTATCATCTAAGAACGCAAATCATAAGATTCTGAATTAAAGTATTTCTAAGCAGTTCAATGAAGTGTTGCCTGTAAAAAAAATTGTTCTTTATCCGCCGATTGCCAGAGATCATGATACGTACTGAGTATAGGCAGCGTCTCGTGCGTGAGGCAGTCGCTGTGGAATTTGTGTCCACAGGGGAACAGGTAGAAGGGACGCAGTAGCAACGCGATGTCGCATAAGCAACACACGTCTGACACTAGCACGGTGACGCTTTTGTTGCGGAACGACTGGATCTCGGCGCGGACCTGGAAATAAAAAAAAACAATGAAGTTAAAAAGTTACGAACGTATTAACGTCATCAAAAGTAAGCGGAAGAACTGATTGACAAAAATATCTGTGAGAACATGAAGAACAATAAAAAAAGTAATACATCATGATTTTACAAAGAAATTTTTAAAACTTTATTTCAATCTACATCAGATGTATCAGAATGAACTCAGTTCACAATTGTCAAAGTAACAAGAACTTTGAACATGTTGTACAGTCTCTTTGTCCTTTTATGTTTACACTGCAACCACAGGTTGAAATCATCATTGACCATTCTTGTTTTTAGCATATCGGTGGCAATGAATATCCACCTGAACTAGTTACCCTCGCTCCTGACAACCTGGGACTGGACAGGGTCTCTTTCAAGACTTCCAGGGCACCCAAGGCAACTAATGTCCAGGTGGAAGTCGTTGACCGTTAATGCAAGCTGTTCTTTGACTGATTTTTATTAAAGAAGAAAACAGTTATACTCACATATTCAGCAGACGCTATCGCTTCTTCCATTTCATTTTTCATTTCTTCAATTTGGTTGTTATTTTCCTGTAAAGAGAAAAAAATCCTACACCACATAAAGTCTTGCACCATAGAACATAACGTAACAGGTGTATGGTGCAACCACATGACCCCAGCTATAATAATAATAATATAATAAATTCATTTAGTTCAGGCTAGCTTTTGCCAGCGGCTTCACCCGCGTATAATACATATAAACCTTCCTCTCTAATCACTGTCTAGTGATGGAAATCACATTAAAATCGGTTGCGGAGTTTAAAAGATCTAAACGCACAAACGTTGGGCACTCCACTGTTGCGGCGATAAGTCCCCTCTTTGAGTAGTGGCTAGAGAGGCTCCACGGGGTCCTCGCCTTCCGCCTTACGCAGGTCGTCATCGAACACGGCTACTTCGAGAGGTTCCGAATAAGGCGGGAGGAAACGCCCGGGTGTTACCACCCGGGTGGATCTCCTATGTATGTCTCCTATCTGGTATATGGATCGCCTGGTAGACAAGTTAGAGCATACGGTGGAGGTACGGTAGTCAATACTTGAATAGTCAATCCCTTAAACGACGACAGTTCCGCCCAGAGCGGGAGACGCCATTTGATGATAACTCACCCAAAAAAAAAGCGTACAAACGCGAGAAGCGACTTTGTTTTATACTATGTAAAGATAAATAAAGCCCATTTCTTCGCAACGCAGGTGCGTAGTATTCGCAACCGGCGTGCGTGTATGACCAAAAAGAGTAAAGATCAGGTGGCGTTCCGCAGTTTCTGCCTACCCCATGGGAAAAAGTGACTTTATGTATGTATGTATGTAAAATAGATCAAATAAAATGATTATAATTCACAAGTTTTTTTTTTTTTTGTAAACGATGAATAATTTCGACGCTCTGCCGCTTACGGGTCTAGAATCATGTGTTGAATGCATGGTTTCAATTTGTTCGTCGATATCCGTGACATACTGTATAATAGGTTGGGGAAAAAGTTTCTTCGCATTTTTTAAGACAATTCAAAACATTTTTTAATAAAGTTTATTTACATTTAACTAAAGTATGTAGGTACCATTTTGTTCGATAACTTTTTGCCATCTTGTAGGTAGGGACATGATCCCATTGCTATAGAAATTTTGGGACTTCTGGTCAAAATACCGCGACAAGTGGTTTTGGCAGTCCTCTCGTGATGTTAACCTGACACTGCCTAAATAATTCTGAAGAGACCGAAACAGGTGGAAATCTGAAGGTGCAAGGTCAGGACTATACGGCGGATGCATTAACACCTCCCAGCCAAACTCTCTTAATTTTTGTTGGGTGGCTAAAGATGTGTGAGGTCTAGCGTTATCATGATGAAAAACCACACCCCTTCTGTTGATTAATTCCGGCCGCTTTCTCTCAACTTCTTGCTTTAATCTCATCAGTTGTTCGCAGTAGAGTTCAGAATCGATGGTCCTGCCTGGTGGTAATAGCTCATAATGAATAATGCCCTTCCAATCCCACCACACACACAGCATCACCTTGTTGCGAGTTAACCCGGGTTTCGCCACAGTCTGTGAAGCCTGACCGGCCTTTGACGACGACCTTTTTCGCACGTTCTTGTCATACGTGATCCACTTTTCATCACCAGTTATCAGCGTCTTCAAAAATGGTTCGGTATCATTACGTCGTAATAAAGAATCACAAATGAGGACACGGTTCATTAGGTTTCTTTCAGTGAGCTCGTGAGGTACCCAAATGACGAGATTTTTTGTGTACCCAGTTTTTTTCAAATGCACCAAAACTGTTTTGTGGTCAATTTCCAGTTCTTCAGCTACGTCGTAACTACTGGTATGCCGATCTTGCTCCACATTTTCAAAAATGGCATCCATTTTATCCGTAATAGGGCGACCAGAGCGACGTGCATCTTTGACATCAAAATTTCCGGATTGAAAACGCTTGAACCAAATTTGTGCTACTCTCACAGACACTACACTAGGTCCATAAACACCGCAAATTTTTTTCGCGGCTTGCGTTGCATTTTTACCTTTTTTGTAGTAAAATTTTAAAATGTATCGAATTTCTTCATTAGATTCACTCATCTTGACGGTACGAAAAACAAATGAAAATCACACATTTTCCTAATTTGAAATTTAAACTTTCAATGATACCAAAACCAGCCAGATACAAATAGTATAGCCAAAGAGATTTTATTACAAGTTCATACATACTATAATGCGAAAAGACTTTTTCCCCAACCTAATATGACATTGTATACTGTATATGATAGGTTACCTGTAAGGACTCGCAGATAGGTTGTCTAAAGTGATCAATGGTGACGACATCACTGAAGAAAGGCAGTATATCTTCTATTTTGATTAGCGGACATTCTTCGAGGAACCTCATAGCTTCCTTCATGTCTTGAGTTTTCGTGATTTCGTTTTCAGCTGAAAATTTTATAGGGGAATGTTAAATTAAACTATTACATCGCATCACACGCCTTGTTTCCCGCAGGGTTGAGCAGAGATGTACCTATGGTACACCTACACACATACACACAAACACACACACACACACATACACACACACACACATACACACACACATTTCGCCTGTTATGTTTAAGTCCCATATAATAGGGGGCGAGCCTATTGCCACCAACCGGGCACAAATCCAGATTTCGGACTCTTACTGAGAAATTCCAGATGGAAATACCCATCAGTGCATTCTTAAAACAAAAAACATTTTTAACCGCTAAGTGTAGTTTATACACCAAAAAGGTTTAAAATTAAAAAAAAAAGAATTCGCATCTATACAGTCGTCGTCGTGTGTAGTCGTCTTATAAAGATTGTCCACTCAATGTATCCGACATAATATACCTCAAGGCGTGATTAAAAAATTGTTACCATTAATAAAGTTAAGATAATAGGTCCAAGAAAAACAAATAATGCATTAGAATTATGAAACATCTTGTTAATAATATTTACGTATCAGATGGTAGAGAACATAACTACCCAGCGCACGAGTCGAAAAGATCATTCCATTTTCAGACAAAATATCAATTACAAACTACGTCATGCATCATCATAATAAATAATATTTTTATTTTTTAGTTGTTCAAATGTTAATTTTTTTTCTTATGGATGTGTAGTAGTTATTGGATACATGAAGTGGGCTGCCGTTGTAAGACAATTAAAATGTCACGGTGTATAGAGTTTGAACTTATAAACTCACCAATATTGAGCCACAGTTGTCTCCTCAGCTCGGTCTGCTCTGGCATGTCTGCTATACTCTTGGCCAGAGTGAGGCTCACTTGCAGCGCTAGTTCTACCGCCGAGTCCCATAGACCAAGCAGAGCTGATAACTTCACACATGCTTCTGACAAGTTCTTTTCGCGACATAATCTGGGAAAATAGCCGGTTTAGCGTCAATTCAGCAACTCACGAACGCGGGCCATGTGACTTTTCACCATCCCACCCGAAAGACACCAACTGCTGGACATAGGCCTCCCCCAATGAGGGGTGGAAAACCATAATTGCCATGCTTGGCAGGCGGGGAACGCTGCTGCTCATTGTTTATTTAGTAACTCCCTTAGTCGCCTTTTACGACACCCTCGGGAAGAAATGGTGTGGTGGTATTCTTTATAGCCGGTACTAAACGGTAGGTGGTGTCCCCGCATGGGACTCTTTTGTCATAAGGTATAAATTAATCGTGATGTGTAACAACTAGTGCCGTATTTTGACGTTTTAATGCTATAATTATTACAGTGCGAGAGCGACACAAAACTATACGTCTCAGACAGTAATCATGATGACATTAATACTTCAATAAACGGCCCTAAAAATAAGTCTATTTTATGAATTCATCAAAAGAGATAAAGGACAAAATACAAAAAAAAAATGCAATACGATTCTCTTCTCTTCGCAATGTAGATAAGCCGTAAGGCCTAAGGTTCCTGCCAGGGTCGCGAGATTGTTCAAACGAGATACCGTGGCCCTGGCATATGGTTAACTGAAGGAACACGGGTGGGTTTTAGTCAGTAAACGTCTGCACGCCCTCCTGCTCCGCCCAGAAAGGGAGAAGTAATTTGATGATTTGCCATCAAAAAATGTTTGTTTGAGAACCGGATAAATTACTATAAAAATAATATTACCAAACCTAAACTCACCTCAAAGCATAATGCACATCATAATTCACCATCGTAACATCCTGTCCTTGCCTCGCCAGATACATCATCAGCGCCTCATGGTCATGCTCCACATACAGAGTCAACAAATAGTTATGTATCGCCTTATCCTTCACGTTGTAGTGCTGAAGAATAAACTCCAAGTATCTGATCACTTCAGACAAATGAGCTGTGTCGTTCTTACAAGATAAAAATGCAGGAAGCAATTGTGAAGGGCTCAGTCTCGCTCCCTGAGATATCAAGGCGTTCACAGTATGCTTTGGCGATTCCTCCATCAGCACTGGAGCAAAATGATAGAACAACTCCGGTCTCTTCAACGTTTTTAAGGTCTCAATAGCTTCCAAGTAAGATTTCTTATAAATATACTGAGCTACTACATTCTCGTAGTCTTCGTTGATAATCGTTAATTTGATCAGGTTTTGTTTATCGCCGTGAGAAGCCATCAGGTCGTATACTACGGATTTCACGTGCTGCATACATTTTGCAACTTTCGGAAGCAATAAAAATATCTCGAAGTTACTTTGTATCTGGTGGTATTCTTCGGAATCTTGCTTCCCTGTCCGACGGAGTAAACCTAACTGAGATAAATACAACTCCGTCATCCAAATGACTAGCATAGAAATCAACGTTTTCTCATCTTCTTTCAAAGCTTCTAATCTCTTCCCTAAGTAGACTTTCAAAGCATTAATTTGCTCTAATTCCAAAAACTTGAGACAAATAGTTTCGAAGCTTTTTTGCGTATCGGCAAATATTTCCGCGCTCCTCTCATAACTCCCTTGATTGAATAGCAGTTCGGCCTGTTTTACGTTTATAACGTCTATATACGCTGGGTTGTTATAACAGTACTCTTTGGCTAGATCGAACTGTCCTTTATCGGAGTAAATGATCCATAGATTCCGTTCCTCTCTTACAACTTTGTATCTAAACACACATTTGTCAGTAATGGCCCAAATGGTCCTCTTTTTCGTGTCCCGTACTATGTTCTTCAGTTTACCATGTGCTTCTGAATATCTATCTTCGAAAACTAATTCTTGGCTTATTAGAGAGATTACTTTTACTCTGTCGGAGTACATTAGGAGTACATGGAACTCAGTGAGAACGAAGGATAGGGGAGCATTTTCCGGTTCGTCGCCGTCGGTCGGGTAACTGATGAGTGCACCTTGTGTGAACAAGGAGTTTGAATTCTGTTGGGAACTTGGGTCCAACTGTAATAACATTAATTAGTTGGATTAAAGATTTTTGATTAATCTCACAGAGAGAAGGTCTGAGGTTCAGAAGAGGGAACATTATTATTATTTAGCGTGTCGAAAACAAAAATTTGAGCAGTCCCAGAATTTGGCTACGAGTTAGGCGCCTTCCGTAAGAGTCATCACCTTCTGTAACGCGCATACTAAAGGGCATACAATACAATACATAATATTATAACAAAGGTTGATTGTGTGATATTTGATAAAGAAAGAATAGTATTTAAATTAATTGGACAAACTATGAATTTTGATTATAAACATTTATGACGTATTTATTACGATAATAGCACGAGTATAAGGAAAATTTTACTGTAAAACGAAATAATAATGTAATGCATTGTTACACTGATATTCAAATGTTTTGTAGCAGATGATAGCAGATTCGATTCACAAAATGGGTTTTTTTTTTGGTGATTGTGAATATATGTACAGAGGCCAGCACATCAGGCTACCCGAAACTGTCAAATCTTCCAAATCAATCTTGAACCTAACATGTTAGCAATAAAGTTGGAAACCTATTAAAGACATTTGACATATTGTAGTAGATTTATGTACTGGCGTCTGTACTTTTGGATGGGAGTGCAGAGAGTATTCCTTACTTAGCTTAGATGATAGAAGTTTTAAAAACAAATACTTTGTACCAACCTGTCCATAAAATATTCCAGGCTCTGTCAACCAAGCAAATGTTTTGGGTACTCCATTTTTATCAAAGAACTGGAGTTTCGAGTACTTTAAAGTAGATGGGATTTCTTGGAACCCAGTTTCAGGAATTGTCAAATATGAGAAGAAAATAGACTGTAAGGAGGGCTTGTCGTCTTTGGTAATAGCATGGCCCATGAACTGATACAGCCTCGTTGGCGTAGTGATGAATATGAAGTATTTACTGGTATTATTTACTCTATGGAACTGTATGCCTGTTATTGGCATGTCAGTACCTTTGCCGATGTCGAAAATCTGTAAATAGAAATGGTTTTGGTCAATGGCGGTTGATGTTGAGAAAAGTTTATCAAATGTAAGCTTTACAGGCACACAATTAAAAAAGTTTAAAGATAGGCTCATTTCAACGCAGTTTACTTTAACACCCCAGAATTCAATCTCTCTAGCACTTTTATTTACAGTAGGGAAAAGGTAATTAAGATTGTAATAGGGTATTTGACTACTATAAAAAAAAACTTATATTAATCCTTAATTTAAAGGTCTTACGAAAAAAAAAACTTCTGTTTTGTGATGATTTTGAATATCACTGTATTTTAGCATTGCCGTCTAATGGCGGCTCTTTAAAACGGCAATCATAGACGATTACCCGCGAGCACGATTGTGAGTAACGATTAATGCCGGTTGTGAGGAGGAGCCATCATGGACACATTAAAACACTTACAACATTGCTATAAAATATTTAATATACAATATCTTTGGCAGTGGCTATTCTTTTGGAGTTCAAGAAATTTAAAATCTAGTCAAAAACCCTATTAGCTACAACCATAGGACTATAGTTGCCAAGTGCAATTTAAGCTATAAGCCATTCATTTTACTTGAACTTTTTGATACAAATATTACACACGTTACAGCACACCTTGGTAGTAATATCTTAAACTCATTATAGTGAAAACTTGTTTCCTTTAAGCTTCTAACTAACAATTATTCAGATTTTATCATTTTGTTGACCAACATGACTTCAGCGGGGTAATTGCATAACACACTAACAGTAGGAACGGCTTTCATTTGGACAATTCAGCAACATACATTGCATTATGTACATTGTTTAGCAGATGTTTTTTTGGAACATATGAAGCAATGGATAAGCAATATCTTTCGAACTGATCGTGATTTAAAGTGTGTCATGCAATTAGCGTGAAGTTTATAAAGGTTCCACTGTTTAGTCAATCTCATAATTGTTTTATCACACTAAGGTTGAATTTTGCTTGCACTTCATAAAAGAACAAGATCTATTTGTCTAATGTGACTGACTAGTAGTTAGATAGTTTCAACATAATTGAAATTTCAATTTACTGGGAATTATTGTCAAAAGTGGTAGCATAAAAGGAAAAAACATGTTGCACCGATTGGGAATACATTTGAACAAGGGCGAGAAAATTATGATAGTGATGTTGTCAAAAGTGGTAAAGCAATTATGAGATTGACTAAACTTAAAATTGGGATTCAAAAACAAAAGAAAGATTGAAAGCAAAACTGTTTGTTTACCAAACCATCAATATCCTTGCTTCCGTACAGAGGGAGGTAACTAGGCAGCTTGTGTAAGAAATTAACAAAATTAAAATGTAATCAAATAAAACATAGATTATTAAACAGATGTTTCTTGAAAAGTGCAATGAATCAAATAAATATAAAACTTGTAACTTGTAACCAACCGAAGCTTAGTTTTCAGCCAAAAATAAGACTAAAGCCAAAGCTTGTTTTTGCTTTTTGGCTGAAAATCCATTTTCGGTCTAACATTACTTGTGGCAGAATAATCTTTTTTACCACAACATTTGCCTGATATGTTTTTGATTTAATGGCATTATTTGCCCTTGTTGATAGCAGCTGGATAAGAGTAGCAGAGAATTGAAGAGAATGGTGCCGATTACCTTATTCACAAACTAAACTAAATTTAAGTTCAGTGCATCTTTTTCTTTCTATTTCATTAAGGAAAGGACAGAAGATACATTTTAGTTTAGTCCTGTCAAATTAATCAGCGCTTGACGTAAATTGACGTAATTTTAGTAGGCAAGTTTTTAATCACGTCTAAACTTGTATGGAGCGCTGATTAATTTGACAGGACTAAACTAAAATTTTTCTTTTGTCCTCTTCTTAATGAAATACAAAGAAGAAGATGCACTGAACTTAAATTTAGTTTAGTTTGTGAACAAGGGAATCGGCACCAATGGCATGCAATTGAAGAGGCCTGTGTCCAGCAGTGGACTCCTATAGGCTAATGATGATGCACCCTAATATTCCGGTCTCCAGATCCAGTCTACCACTGAGAATTTCCCAGGCCAATTAAAGATCATCAAATCATTTTATTGATTTAATATCAGTAAGTTAAAGTGAATAAAATTAATGAAACATTCCAAAATAAAACAGGAAGGGTTTTCATGTACATTCTCTTACCTCTCTCCAATACTGGTTACTGGCTGTAAACATCTTGTCGCTGTCCGCTTCCAATTCCGTCTCAATGATATGTCCCTGTGACGTACCAAGCAGTATCGGACCAGTATTTGTCTCTGAAGTGTTCTCCCAGTTCCAACCCACCTCTGTCACTTCATAGTTCTTAGACTTGCTAACCTGTTTGGACTTAGAACTGTTTTGATGTAAATAAATGAGCTCTGGGGACCCGTCTTTTTTGTTCTTTGATGAGAATGCCATGAGGAGGTGGTGCCCAAGTGGATCCAGGAATATGCCCGTTAGTTTTGAGTTTGGCTGGACGAATTTGGAGTATTGGATTTCTGAAATTGATGATTTCATTGCTATAGTGTCATACAAAATTGAAATACTAAAAACAGTTAAATGGAATTTTGTCTTACCTTGACCACAATCAGGTTTCTTTAGATTGAGCCGAAACAGATTCCCATTAGCCATAGCGAGCACCAGGTAATCGTTAGACACCGCAGCATGCGTTATCAGATCAGACAGATTCTTCAGCATCATTTTATTCTTGGAAAACATTGGTGTATTATCTTCTAATTGCATGTTTATATATCCCGAGGACACCATTGGTTCGGTCACAGGTTTAGGCCGCTGGGAACCCTGTGACGCTTGCTCGTACTGATCGAAAATCGAAGTCATGTTGACCGAAAAATGGGTGTTGTTGACTCCACTCAAACTTTTCCTTGTTTTAGTTCGGTAAATACAGTTATTTCGCAACGGCACAAACGCAACAACAATAGATCACATTATTTTACAACAAGTTCCCTGTTGAATAATTTGTGGAATTCGTAAATTAAATATGTTTGTATTCTCGTAAAAACACAAACGACACAAACTCGCAACAAAAAACATAGAATTTCAGTATTTTCAGTACCTTGTCTACGACTGTCAAGTGTCAACAGTGTCAGAACATTGTCCCTGTCAAAAAAAAAATCACCATTCCGTATCACGAGATTCACGAGAGCATTCAACATTGCAGCATAGTGTCTTAGTAGAACGACGGTTAGTTTTAGTAGAACTATTATTACAATCATCTATAGAGGTAAAAGAAAACTGAAAATCTGCCGCATGTCAAACGATCAATGGCCTAAACTTATTACTCAGTGAATTCCTCTTATTTGGCAAGGTTCATCGTGGCAGGCCCAGACGGAGATGGCGATGGCGGGACTAACGGAGATAAGTTTAAAGAGAGTAAGGAGGCATTTGCGCCGCAGTTGGACATCACAGAGTATTTGAAAATTAAAAAGCTGCCTTTCTGATATATCGTGATGAATCACTGAAACAGTCCCGAATTCCCGATATATAAAAATTACAAATTCGTTTGAAACCATTGAAGTGCTAAAACCCGTAAAACGTAACGCCATTGTCAGAAATGTCAAGTGTCAATGACAGCATTACAAACGAAAATTGTTGTTAGATTTCTGGCTACATTGATATTACAAAGTGGGTCTTAACTTCTAGGTTTTACGGCCTATAATAAATATGATCTTAAAATAATTTTGCCACATTATAACACAAATAAAAACTGAAATAATGCAATACTATTGCTTTAATCGGTGTTTGAAGAAGTCGTTAGGTGCATTATTGTAATGGGCTGTATTACTATGCTATTTACTTGTGCGTTAACTTGAAATTCGTGACACAATTTTGGGAACCGGTATTTGGAAGTAGGAGGTACTTTTGTAGTATGTTTGTGTGACCTTGTTGATTATCATTATCATTCGTATCGCAATTCGAGTGTCAACTGTGAGTTACCAGAGTTAGTTCGTTTGTACTGTTTCGGTGATATAACATCAGTTCTTATCTGCATTTTAAAATGGCTACAAGTCCGCTGTTGAAATCCTCGAAATTAGGCAGTAAGTATGTTTATAAAATCTTTTATTTTCAAATTTAAATTATTCCTTGCCCTTGCGCATTTGATTTACAATTAATTTAACAGCCTATGTTAATTAATGAAACTTTTTGTGGCAAGAGGTTACTTAACAACATTTTAGTGTTAGTTTTAAATAATTTAAAATAAAACATAATACTAAGTATTTATTTAAGAATTTATTTAAAACAATTTTTTTTATAATACCCACCACTACTACACCCTTTTCAGTTTACTCGCGACAATGCCTGAAGACTCTGTCTCAACGTCGTACCTTCACAACACAGCTGACCGAGCAGCAACAATGTGTTCAGGAGATGGCGAGGAACTTTGCCAGTGAGCACCTGAAGCCCAAAGCAGCCAAACATGACACTGAAGCCCGGTTTCCATTTGAACCTGTAAGTACTCTTCTTTTTTGGCTGTAATTATTGACCATCACTCAGCCGAAAACCTCTACTGCTGGACGTAGGTCTGCTCTAGACACAGCAACTTCGAATGGTTCTGTGCTTCTCACATCCAACAGATACGTTTTCAGCTTTATAGTTTAATCTACAATTTTTACAGTTCATATTGATGGAATCGTGTAGGTTTTCTTGAAATAAACACGGATTGCGTAGAAATAATTAGATTTAATCCGTTCCGTTTGATGGCTGAATATCAAGTGAGTTACTCAACATGCCATAGACAGTTGGCATAATCTAAAATGACAACTGTCACCGAATGTCAGTTGACTATAGATAATCAAATGCAATGTTAATAAGTACCCTCGACATGAGGAATAACTCTATTAAATATTATTAGGCTAACAACTCGGCCGTCCTTATGAGAGTGAGTCCTCTCACTTGATAAGCAACGAATCAAAAACATGTAAAAAAAATACATTAACCATTCAACTTAAATTAAACAAATAACAGAAACTTAACGAATAACTTAAGATATTACATACTAAAACATTTTACACATAGCTTAGTTTTGATTCATTTCAGATCATAATCATAGTCAATTTACACAATCGACTTCAGGTCACGATTTGCACAGTCTGTTGTGATCTACGGTCATCTGTGCGATGCCAATTGCTTGACACCATTCGCTATCTGCACTGACCGCTCACAACCCATGCTCTACGTCATCTAGTTGCATAGTCTGCTATGATCTGCGACCATCTGTGCGATGATTATCATCACCATTCGTATTCTGCACTGGACGCTCATAGCCTATGCCTAAATCTTACAACATACTATGCATAGTCTACTATGATCTACAATCATCTATGCAATATCAACTTTTCTTTGATATCAATCATAACTGCACTGATTGCTCATAGCCTAAGCATAGTAATGTCAAATGTCCTGTCAAGTCCATTAAAGTCTTAAACTTAGTAAATGAAATCGTCTTTTAGTATTCAAAGTGTCTAATTTTATACACAGATCTTATCATACAATCCAAATCCAATCCAATACAAATTCTTTTAATCATAATAATTCTTAAATCACAAAATCATACCAAACTTTGATCCGAGTCCGACTAATTAATTCTATTCGTCGCCGCTAATTTCATCCTCGCTACCGTCACTTGAAATATTTTTATAATTTAACCAGGGGTGTATCTTATCCACCGCTACTACATTTTCATACCTTTTATTGCCTCTTCTAGTTAGGGGAGTATCCTCAATCAAAAATCGATCGTTTTCTAAAATTTTTGCTATCCTGTATGGACCGTGAAACTTGGATATCAGTTTCTTTGATTTGCCTACATGTTCTTTATCTACAATTGTCCTTTCAACCCTGACAAGGTCACCGGTACTATAAGACGTCACTCGTTTTCTATGTTTATCAAATCCTTTCTTTGAATGATGCTGTTGTTCATCTATTTTAGACTTAGCTTCTGTCCTCATTTTTACTAAATCATTATCAGTAACACGACATATAACTTCATTCATCACCTCGTTTATTATATTTTCTGATGAATTTAAAACTTTAAAACCGAATAGCAGTTCTGATGGGCTTTTCCCCGTAGTTTTATTCATTGTGGTATTAATACCTAATTGGACGTCTCCAACATATTCATCCCAAGTGTTATCACCTTTACCGTGGCATTTCGTGCTCAGGGCGTCCAATATAGTTCTATTGTAACGTTCTATTTGTCCGTTTGCCCTTGGAGTAGCCACTGCATTAAGTATATGTTTAACATTTGTACTCTCCATGAAAGATTTAAATTTTGAGCTTGTAAAACAAGAACCCCGATCAGTGATAAGACGTGTTGGAGTACCAAAAGTACTAAAATGATCTTTGAAAACTTTTATGGCTGTGGTACTTTTTGTATCTCGTACAGCACTTATACTTATAAACTTTGTAAAGGAATCAATAATCGCAAGAATATAAGTATTACCTCTCCGGGACCGAACGAATGGGCCCAAATGATCGGCATGAAGCGTATGAAAGGGTATATCTGCTTTTGGTATTGGGTGAAGCATACCTTCCTTTGGGCCACCCGGAGCCTTGTGGTGCGCACATTCAAGACATGCCGATACGTACTTCTTGGTAAAACGTCGCATTTTAGAGAACCAAAACGTTTCGCGTAACCGACTTAAAGTTTTCTCGTAGCTAAAATGGCCTACATTGTCGTGGTTCATTCTTAACACTTGCCACCTAACAGCTCTAGGAACTACCCATTTTATTTTGTCACCTACAATTCTGTACACATGATCACCTTTTAATTTATAATTTTTATACACATCTACTACGTATGTCGTATTTTTGTCACGCAGAATGTCCCTAATTTTCCTGATTTCTTCGTCGTTACTTTGTACCGTAGAAATCCAGTCCTTAACGTCAACATTTAAAACATCGAGTACATCTGTCTCATCATCACCCGTTATGGGCTCAGTTACAGGAGCACGACTGAGAGCATCTACGTGTGCCATGCGAGCTCCACACCTATATTCAATTTCGCAATCGTACTCCTGGAACTGCACCCACCACCGAGATATCCTTGGTATGAGATCTCGCTTCGTAAGCGTCGTACGCAGCGCGTTACAGTCGGTTATGATCTTAAATTTTAAACCCAACAGGTACACACGGAAACGTTTCAATGAGGCTATAACGGCTAAAGTTTCTAATTCAAATGAATGTAAATTTTGTTCGTCTTTAGTGGTTTTCCGACTGTAATACGCTACGGGTCTAAGCATTCCATCACTATGTCTCTGCATTAAAATACCAGCAATACCTAACTTTGAAGCATCAGTGTGTAATTCAGTTTCCAATTTCACATCGTACAGAGCCAAAATAGGACGTTCAACGAGTTTTTGTTTTAGTTTTTCAAAGGCTTTTAAATGTTCGTCAGTCCATTTCCACGCGAAATTGGACCTAAGTAGGTCAGTTAGAGGTCGCGCGATGATGGCAAAATCTTTTACAAAACGCCTGAAAAAACTAGCGAGCCCTATGAAACGCCTTATGTCATGTACGTTTTTCGGTATTGGAAAACTAGAAACAGCCAGCGTTTTACGTGTCCCCGGTCTTATGCCTTGGCCACTAACTTGAAACCCTAAAAAGTCTATTTCTCTATAGAAAAAGTAACATTTCTTAAATTTCAAGGTCAATCCCACCTCCAGGAACAATTTAAGAACAGTCTCTAAACGTTCGAGACCCTCTTCAAAAGATCTAGCGGGAATCAAGACGTCATCCATGAAGTTAATAGCAAAATCAACCTTTGACTTTGCCAGAATTTTAATCATAGCCCTCTGAAAGACTGACGGAGCGTTTGTCAAACCAAACGGCATCCGTTTAAATTGATATTGGCCGTCTGGGGTGACGAACGCCGTCTTGTCTTGGGACTTTTCTTCAATCGGAAGTTGATAGTACCCTGATGAACAATCGAGAGTAATAAATAGAGAATGTCCAGCTAACATGTCTAACTGATCGTCAATTAATGGTAGGGGAAAATGTTCCTTTTTTGTCTTAGCATTGAGAGCGCGGTAGTCTACGCATAATCTTTTCTCGCCAGTCTTTTTCTTTACAAGTAAGATAGGACTGGCGTACTGGGAATTAGACTCGCAAACTATATCCGCGTCGATCATCTCCTGAACCATCGATCGCACAAGCTCGCGCTCAGGATATGAAAGCCTGTACGGGCGATATACGACTGGTTTAGAATCGGTTAGTTCGATCTGCATTTGTACTATATTAGTGAATCCCAAATCCTTTAAATTATTAGAGAAGCACTCCTTATATTTATTTAATAAGTTCTTTAATTCTTCTATTTGATTACTGGTTAAATTCGAGTCGTAATTAAATTCTGAGCAACAACTAATATCATTGAAATTTAAAACATTTACATCTAAATATCCATCAGTTTTAAGGGCACGAGTTAGCAAAGAGTCCTTCTTAAGTAAAACTAATCCATCAGATATATTTTGAATCAACAAACAACCACGACCTTTATTTATTTCGTATTCCCCTGGAAGGAGGTAAAACTCATGATCACATTTTCCGCGAAGAGATCCACGTACGTACACAGTTCCTGAATAATTAACACCGCAATGTACTTGAACTAAGCACATTTCCTTCGAACGTATTGAAGTGTCCGAGATTAATACAAGATACAATTTGTTTCCAACTTCGCGTGTAAATATCAAGGAATCATAGGTTTTTGTTATGACTATATCAGGCTTTTCAGTAAAATTGTGTCCGATAAGTACCGGGTATTTAATGACGTTGTCCTCCACAGTAAACAAATCTACATTTTCTACGATATTTTGTATCTGTATAGTAACAGTAGCGATCCCAAGGGGCGACACAATGTTGCTACCAATGCCTCTCATCGTAGGGAGGTTAGAATTATTTGTCCAAGTAATCCCTAGTTTTCTAGCATCACTGCGACGAATTAAAGTGCATTGACTGCCTAGATCTATGTAACCTAGAACCGGTTGTCCATTAAGAATCAACTGCATGATGTATTTACTTTGGTTTCTAGCGGTATTCTCCGCATCTACGCGTAATACATCCTTTTGACCTTGATCCGCTTTATTTGTGTCACTATTACTATTGGAAGGTAGTTTCGAACAATTTATTGCAGTATGCCCTAGTTTATTACAGATATGGCATTTGAGAATTTTTTTTGTACATTTAAAACTAAAATGTCCCGGTTCGTTGCAATTGTAACAAACGATAGTACTACTGCCACTTTTAGCCTTTGCGTCATTGCCAGTAGGTTTGTTTAAAGAACTGTTCGATCGCTTATCGCCATATGAACGCGATCTATCTGTTTCACGTGATTGTTGCTTAATAGACTGAAAATATTCTAGTACTTGTTCCGGTTGTTGACACCTCAACGCTTTCGCGCCTAATCGTAACGAACGGTCTTCGATTCCGTATAGTAAACAATCGACTGCCCGTTTACCCCTTATATCACAACGGTTCAACATATTAATTTTTTCAAAATAATATAATTCTAGTGATTCGTTATATTTTACTCGTTTACTTAACATTTCTGTAAGCAGTTCGGCATAATCATCACTACTAGGGAATGATTCTAATAATTTATGCTTCCATTCTGGCCACGAAAACGACATAGTGGGTAACGCTTGATACCACGTTTTCGCAACACCACCCAGTTTTGGTAACGCATAATGGATAACCTGATCGTCACTCCATTTGTATAACTTCGCACATTCATCAACTTTACTGAGCCACATTTGTATAGTTTGCCCTTTTAGCATCGGATCAAAATCAGGTATGACGTTTCCTAACATTGGAAATTTATTACCTTCAGGACGAGTATTTACCAAGGTATTTACTAATTTAGTCAGTAATAAATGAGTCACATTATCATTACTATTATTGGAACGTCTTACCGGGGAACATGTGCGCTCACGATGGCGCGACAACCTAGAGCCGCTGCCACTATCACGTACACCCGCATTCCTGCTGCCCTGCCTGCTTCCACTCCTACTGCACCGCTCACGGAGGCCACGGTGATTGTTTCGGCTGCTGCGACTGCTTCCACTCCTGCGGCGCCGCCCATGACGCCCACGGTGATTTCTTCGGCTGCTACTGCTCCTCCGATGACGCCTACGATGATCACGATCACTGCTTCGGCTACTATCACTGCGCTGTTGCTGACGACGATGCTCCTGACGCTCCCGAGTACGGCTGCGTCGCACACGCGAAACACTCGTGTCTGTCTCTTCACTCGTTGCTCTCTGTTTGCGTCGCTTCCTTTTTTCTTTGCGATCGTATCGTGTTCTTTTATTGGTTGTCGCTTTAGGAGTCGCATTTCCATCTTCCATCTTTTTGCGTTAGGAATATCAATATAACGCACGTGTAACAAAATTTTCTTCTTTTTTTTGTGTGAGCGTTTTTGCTAGAATATATAACAAACTTGTTCTATCCCACTTCTGAGATGATGGAATCGTGTAGGTTTTCTTGAAATAAACACGGATTGCGTAGAAATAATTAGATTTAATCCGTTCCGTTTGATGGCTGAATATCAAGTGAGTTACTCAACATGCCATAGACAGTTGGCATAATCTAAAATGACAACTGTCACCGAATGTCAGTTGACTATAGATAATCAAATGCAATGTTAATAAGTACCCTCGACATGAGGAATAACTCTATTAAATATTATTAGGCTAACAATATTTACAAATATGTGGCTATTAGAACTTTTGAAAATAGTTGAGACAACAACTTTATGGCATGAAAATTACCCTCACAATCTGGAAGATCTACTATGGTGTTGCTAAGTAATTTTTCTACAGAAATAGGTATATTTAGTTGCCATTTTTCTCATTATTTCCTTATTTCGATTAAAACACTTATAAATTATATTTTTAAATATTATTAAAAAAAACATTTAAAATATAAAAAACAGGAGCCCACCGGTATCGGGAACAGGGTCCAAGCTACCGCCGGTAGCTTGGACCCTTGGTCAGGGCTCCATTTCTCATTATTATTATTAAACACCCCCTAAAAATTTGTGATAAGGTCCAGCTCCATGACAGAATAAAAAAATGTTTATAAAAATGGATTAAGATTAAATTCATAAAACTCTGTGATAAGTAACATATTTCTGACATAACATTTGCTGTTATCATATCAACATTTGTGATTTTATCTATAAGAAATCAGATAGAAAACTTGACTTTTGCGGTACCATGAAATTACTTAGCAACAGCATTCTTGGTTTGTTCACCTCTGGATCTGGAAGTTTTTTTATTAACTGGGAGGTACCTAGTTTCTATTCAGAATTATTTTCGGTAACAAGCTATTCATTCCAGTATTAGAGATAGAACTGCCTAAACCATTATATAAATTCTCATTTCTTTTTTTCTTTAACATAGCTTCTGTATTTTCATTTAAGCCCGGAAAGGGCAACTTCGACATTTGGTACACTATCATCATCATCAGCCTGTTTTCACCCACTGAAGAGCATAGGCTTCTGGCATGCTCCTGTGCCATTATCATCTAGGTTGTACCTGCGATGGTAACAATTTCGTTCACCCATCTCGCATCTGAACTAGCGTAATAATTCAGAACCATTCGACGCATTGTGGAATTGAAAATAACTCATTTTCAGTGACTAATTTGCCTTGCCTCCGACAGCAAAAAGCAGTGGGATTAGAAGATTCCTTTGATAACATTGACTCGGTACGAAAGCGTGTTGAACAGTTTTGAAAAGTTATGCAGATGAAATTTGAGGTTATGTTGCGTCACGCATGTATTCGTGAGCCTTAATAAAGGAGTGTACGCTCGAACAATATAAAAATCATAGTTAAAACCAATTTTATTAAACAAATGTAAGTTAAAGTTACGAGACAAAGAAATATTACAACAAACTGCCACACATGCACTGGAGTCAGAAGAAATGACGTTTATTAGAAAATTGAAAACAAACAAACATGTTATGAAAAACACACTATTACGTAACTGCCAGGCCTGTTTATGTACACAGTTTGAAAATACTGTAACTGTAGAATATACAGATAAGTAAGCACTGAACTAACTAGACAGATTATCTGCCTTTTCGATAAAACCGAACAGAATGACAGAATGTTTTATCTCAAGATAAAATTATGGTGATGCATTATAAATTATACTTAAAAAACTTCAAAAAACAAATACATACAAACAAATAAGTGATGCATTAGGTTATTGATACCACCTCAATATACGGAAAAAAGTGAAGTGTAGGTAAGATAAAGACAATACTGAACTTTAGTGAGCCTCTTTACTGGACAACGTAGATCTAGCACCTAAACGTAGCTCTAGTAAAGAGGCCCTTTTAAGTTAAGTATCGTCTTTATCTATATCTGAGCGACACGCCCCTGAACACACCCAAATTGCGTAACACACTATCAATCAGAATCTGAATCATTTTGAGGAATTTTGCAAATCCATTACTTCATATGTTCGAAAAATTTAGTCTGCATATCAACGTAAATAACGCAATGAATGTCGTTGAACTGTCAACATGAAAGCCATTCCCACTGATAGTGTGTTACGCAATTACTCCTCTGAATCTATATATATAAAAGAAAGTCGTGTTAGTTACTTCACTTATAACTCAAGAACGGCTGAACCGATTTAGCTGAAAATTGGCAGGGAGGTAGTTTAGAGCCAGGAGAAGGACATAGGATACTTTTTATCCCGTTCTGACCCCGGCATTTTTACCAAGATTTTTATTTATCCCGTTCGACCGTATTCCCGTGTGACGTGACATAAAACGTCCGTGGTATGACAAAAACGTTGCCTTTGAAGTACCAGGTGGTCATAACTTGGTAGGAGCTTATCAAACAGCAGTGTCAGCTAGAAAACGTTTTTTGCCTTCGAAGTACCAGGTGGTCATAACTTTCTGCCAGGGTCGCGAGATTTGTTTGAAAGAGTTACCGTGGCCCTGACATAGCCAACTGAAGGAACAAGGGTGGGTTTTAGTGTAAGAGATTACTACTGATAGTGTATTATGCAATTACCCTCTGAGATTGATGTGTTAGGTAGAAAGCGCTTTATACCGTCGACGTACCAGGTTATCATAACTTGACAGGAGCTTACCAAACAAAGGATTGTCAGCTAGAAAACGCTTTATGCCTACGAAGTACCAGGTTATCATAACTGGGTAGGAGCTAACCAAACAGATGAGTGTCAGCTAGAAAACGCTTACCAGATCACCACCGCATACGAGGTTGTCAAACTTGGTAGGTTTATTACAACATTTACTGAATCTGAGGCGATACGAAGTTCGCTGGGTCAGCTAGTTAAAAATATAGGAATATACTTAGACCTCGTTCGCATTGACGTAAAAATATCGCAGCGGTATTTTATCGCGTACAGGATTTTCAACTTTCGGTGTTGAACCGAGCATTGAGAATTTAACAGAGTGCTTCCCAGCACGACACCACGATAAGAATGCTTGATACCACGATTTGACAGCTGTCCCTATTCCTGATGTGTTTATGGCCGTCCGAAAGTTAATTAACTCCGGGTGTAGCCTACATCCGATAGGTACACCCATAGTAGGTAACTCTACCTTGCGAAAGGCTGTTTTCCAAGGCTGGCGCAATAGTAATTGTTTCCAGAAATCGCATAACTTGCAAACATTTGGATAAAATAATATTTTTGGGAAACACTACAAAAACAGACATGTTTCATAAATACTTATAATTTTGCACTTATCAGTAAAAAATACCAATACATTTTACAGTTTTTACTCTACATTTTCCAAAAACGATTTGATACGAGTAAGTATCGATACTTTTCAATTGACACTGAGGAAGTATCAATACCTTTTTTTTGACGACCGATACAGTATCGATACCTCAATGGTATTGTTCCAGCCCTATGTAGGGTTCACTCCGAAGTTTCGAACTAGGTTCTTTCGGACGGGCCCGTATCTTCGTTGACGGACTTATAGAGTAGGCCCAAGCTCAATCTCCTACTCACCTCGATTAAAAAAAATGGATAGGCATACTTAGTGGCGCATAGAACCGCAGTGCGGCCGCCCAAACATTGCGACATGAAAAGCGCCTTTATTGCGTATCAATAAGGGTGGTTTTCGTAGCAATAGTCTTATAACTGACGAGTGATCGTACACAAGCACGATAAAGAAAAGGGATTACTCTTATCATTTTGTATGACAATGTATGATAGGTAGGTAGGCACGTGAATGATGTCACCAGTCAAATAAGGCAGTGCATGGATATCAACTTTCTGCATATCGAGTTTATCAATCTGACGAAAATACATGCCTTTCTAGAAGGTCAGGTAGACACTAAGAGACAACAACAGCACCCAAATAGAGAATATGCATGTGATTCAATTATGTGTGAAATATTTTTTGAATAATATTACTTCAGAATTATGCGTCCATTATAATTTATTTTTGAGCAAGAAATTAATGTTCAAAAAGTGCAATAACATCAGGAAATTCAAATATTTGATGCGACGCCATTGCGTTCCAGTGCGAATGTAACGCAAAAGTCTATAACAAAAATAAATGTAGAAAATGAATGTAGTAGGAGTGTTTGCCACTGACTATGACGTCTCATCAAGCGCGCCAAAATGGAGGGCGTTTATTGGCTATTTTTAACTTCTTCTGAAGAACTTTCAATTAGTTTTTGAAGTTGTTTTTTTTTAAATTGATAAATGGCGATGTAAACTATCAAATAAAAATATTAAAAAATACTTTCATATTCACTATTGCGTAACACACTATAATTCTGATTTCAACATCCATCCATTACTTCATATGTTAGAAAATGTGTCTTCTCAACAACATAAATACCGCAACGAATGTGGTTGAACTGTCAAAATAAAGCCATTCCTACTGTTAGTGTGTTCCGCAATTACCCCGCAGGTGCTATTTTGTAGGTAGAGAATGGGTGCGGCGAGTATTATATACGCCTACCTTCCGGGCCCTCGACACATGGTAGTAAAAAGAACAGAGGGGTTTTAGTCGGTAGGGGTTCCAACATAACTCCCTGATCTCCCAAGACGGAGAGTAGCCATGAGTCCACGAGGATATCAATAGAATTTTGTGACCTTAACTATTTAAAAAATCACACCTGATTTCCACGAAGGGGCATCTCTGTCTGTCGCAGGCAATAAAGAGCGTGCTTGTTAAATCTAATTACCAGAGTCCGGGCCGCTACTAAGAAATTCCCCCTTCCGAAACCCAATAACACTACCCTACCTGCGAATCACAATCAAGACTTCGATGTCCCAAAAGTCGCAATCAATCATCGGAAAGAAAGAGTATTCGAGTGATCCGTAACTACAAGGTTATCAAAATCTGTCCTCGGCTATCTTAAAGCGGGTATAAATAGTTGTTGTTGTAATAGTTGTTTGTGTGTTAGTAGTTTTAAGATAGAAGAAGACTAAGTAACTAAGCTATTTAATACGAGCTGTTGCACGCAACTTCGTCCGCGTGAATTGTCTTGTTCACCGACCCACCTTGTCGCATGGCATCGCCTGCCCGCGCTATTACTTCGTTTTCGCTTAGCGTAGTTTCTGACGGTTTTGCTTAGTTTCTAAGCGTCCTAGCGTCCTAGAACGCTAAAGTTGTGTTATATTAAAAAGTCTATAGCCATCCTCAAGAGTGAGTCTATGAAATGCAAATAGAATTCTTACATCGCACTAATAGTTCCAGAGATTAGCGCGTTCAAACCAACTCTTCTGCTTCATATTAGTACTACTTAGCTTCTGATTGCGACTTCGTTCCGTCGCGTCGTATTCCACCTGCGCTATTACTTCGTTTACACTTAGCGTTCTTTCCAACTTTTTTTTCATTTTGCTCGGCTCTTAAGGGTCGCAGCGTGATTTTAAATAACCTGCCTCAAGAATTAGGCTATCAAATGCAAAAATAATTTTTCAATTCCGAGTGGTACCTAGTTCCAAAAATTGCTTCTTGCAATCAAACTTACAATCTTTACTCTTTGTAATAATGACTGTAGTATATCGATAAGGTAGCCACGACTTATTCCATCTACCAACTCCTCTGCCTCTCATCTATCATTAATTTCTGATCCGACCAAAATTCATCTTCTCTTCCAGATCAAAAAGCTCGCGAGCATGGGGTTGATGGGTGCTTGCGTCAGCAAAGAGCAAGGCGGTTTGGAACTGGACTACCTGTCTCTAGCCTTAGCTGTTGAGGAACTGTCCCGAGGATGCGCAAGCACCGGCATGATCCTCTCGATACACAACTTCCTCTACCTCAACCTAGTCAATGAGAAAGGAACTGAGAAGCAGAAAGAGATATTCTTGAATGACTTCGCTAAAGGCGCTCTTGGGAGCTTCGCCTTGAGTGAACCAGGTATGGTTATTGTCAATTGTCTGTTACGTCACAAGTATTCTTTGCTAAAGCAGCAACAACTAATCAGAAGGGTAATTGCGTAACACACTATCAGGCACTATCCGGCTCGAAGGACCAAAAAATGTAAGACGCTAGTCTATACACTTTGCGCAAACGTACGATGACTGGTATGTACACTTCTGCTAATGAATTAAACCGCCCGTGTTGAGTGTGGTAAAATCACTGATTTAGGAATGGCTTTTATTTTTACAGTTCAACAACATTCATTGCGTTCATTATAAGAATCTATGGATTACCATTATCCTTCAAAATGAATCAGATTGTGTTTGATAATTTGTTACGCAGTTAGGGCGCAGATAATTTCACACAAAATTAATTAAATCTGAGTTGACAAGAATGATGGCGATGCTATTGGTAATTTTGTAGTATCGGTTGTGAAAATAAACCTTGTCTAGATGTAGTTTGGTACTATGATTAATTTTGAAAAGGTATAAATGGGACTGGTATCTAACTGTATCTGGTTAGAATGGAACCCGACCTAAACGTAGTTAAAAGAAAAGGCTCAGCAGATGAATTTATATTTAAAAACTTCCATCCAGAGGGGTAATTGCGCAACACACTAATAGTAGAAATTAGGCTTTCATTTTGACCGTTCAACAACATTCATTGCGTTATTTTCGTTGGTAAGCAGACAATTTTTTAGAACATATGAAGCAGTGGATTCGCAAAATTTTTCGAAATTATTTAGATTCTGATTGATAGTGTGTTACGCAATATGAGCAGGTCATTTGAACTTGAGCAGGTATAAGTACGATTGGAAACTAAAGTGCAGTCAGAAATTAATTACTTAAATATGATTCCGCGATTTAATAGTATGTCGACCTCAGAACATCGAACCGTTTGCCCCGAACTTGTAACTATGCTAATCAATTACAGTGTAACAGTAACGGATGTTTATTAATTACTAATAGATAACAATGTGGACTAATTAGTGTAACTCCCGGTATCATAGTCACCTGACGAAGTAAAAGATTTTTCATAATATTGTGACATCAATTACTATAGATAGGTACACAAACCAGGCAAAAAATAAACTAAACTTGAATCTTAGATAATTATCAAGTTTTTGGAAACACACACTTAATTTCATAATAACACAGTTCAAATTCTACTGCAGCATTTTTTTAAACCGCGTTTTACAATGTTCACTCAAAAATCAACTTAAACTACATGAAGCTAAAGTAGATATTCGAGTAAGTTATAAAATATTTGTTGGTCCTTCCAGGCGCGGGAACTGATGTGGCTGGGATACAGACCACAGCTACTCTTGATGGTGACCACTGGGTTCTGAACGGCAAGAAGACCTGGGTCACCAACGCCGTTGAAGGCAAAGCCCTCGTCACTTTCGCTACCATTGATCCAGAACTCAGGCACAAGGGGCTCGCTTGTAAGTAAAAAAATCACTAGTACCTAAGAACGAAAATAAATTATAAGTAGAGCTATGACATCAAAGTTGAAATCACCAGTTCTCGTTGATTTCATTTTGTTGCAATAGTGTGATTAATTATAGGTATTAAGAGTCGCCATCCCGTACGTGATTATAGCGTTATAACACATTTTACTTCACATATTATGAAGACCTAAATTATATACACAAGCAAGTACCTATCTTGTTGTTTATATCTAGGTTTCTATATAAAAAAAAGATTTTTGAGAAACAAAGAAGTCTGAAAATCACAAATTTTACCTGAACTTTGGCCGGTCATATATGTTTTATACATTGAAACAGTTGCCATAGAAACCTCGCACATGTAAAAAAGAAACTATGTGATAATTATTTTTTTTCAAAAATAATGTGTCTTGATTTTGGCTCAGCCTAATTTCGTTACAAACACATTTTTTTAGGGACACTAATTAGTTTCCATTTATTTAGGTTTCCTGATCCCGATGGAAACTGATGGTGTCTTCAGAGGGAAGAAAGAACGCATAATGAGCGTCAGGTATATATTGAAATCTATTGTAAATACACATTCACATTAACACTGCATGCATGCAACACAACTTGGAGTGGGCATTAATCATAATTTGCTTTACACGATCAGGATGTAGTTATTTTAAGGTGAAAGAGCCAAAGTAACCTGCAAATTCAAATTTTCTAAAGATTATTGCAAATTGCAGGTCAATGTCGAGCTGTTTGTTGAACAAAATATGATTCGCAACCGTAACGAATAAGGCTTTACATAAATATAATCATTAAACTGATCAATACAAGTTCATTTAATCCCATCGAATGACTTTTTCATGGAATAGTAAAAAATTGATTTTTTTTTTAATTTGAAAAAAAATATTTTTTCTGGCCCGCTTCCACATTTAGGTAACATACAAACTGGTTTTATGTAGGAACAAACTCAGTAAAAAAAAATCGAAACAAACTTATGCTTCGATTTTTATACTTCAGGTAAGAGCCGGTGGTCTATAATGCATAGCTAAGATAGCAGTACCGTGTGGCGTCGGACTAAAACAATAGCACCACTCCATTTCTTCCCGTGGGTGTCGTAAGAGGCGACTAAGGGATATACTAGGGCAGGGATGGCGAACCAATGGCACGCGTGCCTTAGTTGGCACGCGACAAAATATTTTGGGCACGGTAGCCAATTGAGGATTTTCATCTACCTTTTCCTCCGGTTATATTCAGAGAGAATAACATTAAAGACTCGCTTAGAACCCGTTTGTTAGATGATTCTAGTTCAATTTGCATTATGCTATAAAAAGTAACAAAATGCAATTTCTGCATCTAGTTTGCAAATGCAATAGTTACACCAATATGTTAATTTATCTAAATAAATATAAAAAATAATGTTAAGATGACATACTGTATAGTAGTAAAGATCTTTTTCTGTTTGCGAATAAAGAGTAGGAACGTATTATTGTGAAGTCACTAAGTCAGTTTTTTTTGTTGTTAATACTTTATAGGCACATCAAACATTTATTTGGAAGTGGCACGTAGATGTATAAAGGTTCGCCATCCCTGTACTAGGGAATGGGCAGCGGCGTTCTCTATGCATTGCAGACTATCATACTGTGATCGCCAACCCTCCTGCCAAGCGTGGCGATTATGGCAACCCCCCCTTTTGGGGGAGGCCTTTGTCCAGCAGTGGACGTCTTTCGGCTGAAATGATGAAGACAGTACAAGCATAAGCATAATCAGCCTATAATGGTCCCACAACTGGGACACAGGCCTCCTCTCAGTGAGAGGGAGTGGGCCGTAATTCACCATGCGGGCCCAGTGCGGGTTGGTTGCATAGCTAAGCAAAATGCTTTTAAATGCTATAACGGTTACAGTCATCATATCAGTCGAAAGACGTCCACTGCTGGACATAGACCTCCACCACTTTGGGGGGCTTTGCCATAATCGCCACGCTTGGCAGACGGGTTGGCGATCGCAGTATGGTGATAAAATGCATAGAGAACGCTGCTGCCCATTCTCTAGTAAGTCCCTTAGTCGTCTCTTATGACACCCACGGGAAGAATTGCGATGGTGCTATTCTTTACGTCCGGCACCACACGGGACCGTCACAGTATGTCTGAGTAAATAGTAACACAAAACAATGTTTAATAAGATTACTTAACAAGGGTTACTGGTAATGATAGTTTGTGGTTCCTATTCATGATGCACGGGCTGGGCTTAGAATTTGCATAATATTGCATATATAATTTATTTAATTAAAATAAATTATTTATAAACATTGGTCATTTGCAATCTATCATCAAACAATTCATACATTAATTAAAGATTAACGCAACATTATACGTTTACCAAATTCATTTTAATTGCTTTTTATATCTAAAATAAAATCAATATATTTATAAGTACCTAGTTACCTTATAGAAAAATAAAACAATTTATTTTAAAATCAAACAAGTAATGTGAAGGAAGGATGATGATGTCAAGGAATGATGTGATAAGACAACGGTGTGTTTTAAAAGAAGATGTAGTGACAAAAATTATAAAAGTATGCTTAGATGGTTTGGTCATGTTGAGAGGATGAATGAAGGACGGCTTACAAAAGGTATTTACAAGGCAGATGTGAGTGGAAACACTGGGAGGGGACGCCCTAGGAGGACATACAGTGACCTTATTGGTGATGTTCTTCAGAAAGATCAAGTGCGTAGTTCTCGCAACCGGCGTGTGTGTATGACCAATTGTATGAACCTAAACGAGGCAAAAGGAGTGTGTAGAGATCGTAGCAGGTGGCGTTCCGTAGTTTCTGCCTACCCCCATGGGAAAAGGGCTTGATTTTATGTATGTAATTAAGTTACTTTAAAAAAAACTACAATTACTCTACTTACATATATTTTGAAAAAATAGGCAGGTACACTGCACCCTGCCATAAAATCAAACCAGGAAACAAAAGGAGCTTATAAAATAGATTTGAAGCGAAACCCTCAGGGCTGCGACCGCGTGCCCCGTGACTCTGGAGGAGGTGCGCATTCCAAAGGACTACATCGTGGGGCAGCCGGGCGAAGGGTTCCTCATCGCCATGGAACAGCTCGACCAGGCCCGTATCGGAATCGCCGCACATGCTGTTGGTGAGTATCAAAGGCGAGCAAATCTGTCAAACTGTTCTGCGGAGATAGCGTTAAGTACAGTAAAACCTGGATAAGAGGGATCTGAAGGGACCTATGTCGTTATATTACTTATAGAGGCTTTTCATTTACCTAGTTTCCCAAATAGGCAGGTTAAGATGACAATGGTCTTATTTATAGAGGGTCCCACAACTCCTAGATAGTGCTTACGAAGAGATTAGACTGTAAATAAACGCGGCATAACTTATCTAAACCTGATAAATTGTTCCACTTATACGGGCTATAGGCAAAGTCCCAATTATAGAGATACTTTGAAAAAATCTAAGAAATCAACAGTCATAAAGGTTTTAAAATTCTCAGTAACATAGGTATTTCAGTGCAAAGTGTCGGGACCTCATTGTTATGATCAATCAAACAAGATTTTCAGATATCCAGGCCTACTTATACAGGTTTCACTGAATTTTTTAGTTTCATTCAGCTGCCAAAGAAGAAATAGGAAGTCTTGCTTATAAAATAGCAGCCGCGTGGGTCAAAAGCCGGTGAAGTTACGCTTGCCGAGGTCAGTCAGTGGATGGGTGACCATGCATTAAATATCGAAACCTATCCGTTTCTCGGAGTGCACGTTAATTCCCGGCTTTCGTAGATCTTTGACAGTTATTACGAGTTGTCAGCACCCCAAAAGTCTGACAACTTTTACAAAAAACTGGCAACGTAGTTCGGTGCTAAATTGACATTTTTGTATTAAGAACTTTACCCTAATCGAAATAAAGTTGGAAATGCAAAAACTGGCTCAGAACTTTAGCCTGGAACTAAAGTTAGATAGCGTTTTGAATAAAAACGGAGGAGGTACTTACATCATATGAATTGGAAAAGTTTCATTGGTACTTGCCCAGACCCACAACTAGAGATGGGCAATGTGTCTGCCCGGCAGGAAAATAAGGAAAACACCCGGCATTTTAGGCATAAATTTATAACTGCCCAATAAATGCCCAATAGCAGGGCAAAAAAATATGGGGTCGTTAAAAGTGATTTAATTTAGTTTTTCATGTAAAATAGTACTTAATAAAGAAATAAACGAAGAAATTTTAATGATGGGTCACATTTTTATTATAAAATAATAACATTAATTTACTTTTCTATGTGAAAATTAATGGATCTCTGGATGACTGATGATACTCTTGCTTTGGTTGAGAAAAGACGGGATATGAAGGCGAAAGGAGCAGACATCCGGGCTATAAATGGTATGTCTGCCCAAATTCAGACTGTATGCCGTAAAGACCAAAACGCCTACTATCAGAGAATATGTCAGGAAATAGAAGTACACTCGGGCCGCTGTGAATCGCGAGACCTCTACCAGAAGATCCGTTCCCTAACCAAATCACTGACATCTAAAGCTTGGGCAATTGAAGACAACAATGGTGTCATCGTGACAGAACTTGACCAAATTTCTGAGACTTGGAAGAATTCAGAAATCAGTCAGGTCAGTCTTTATTCCACAATCCCCAATCACAAAATTACCCTACAACCGTGCCCAATGAACTGGAACCAAACATACTGAAGTCGGAAGTTAGAGCAGCAATTAAGCACCTGAAGAACGGCAAAGCTACAGATAGAGATGCAGTTCTCATTGAGACTATAAAAACCTTAGGAGAACAGGGAGTTGATATCTTCTTCGAAATATGTAACGAGGTATGGAGGACTGGAATTTGGCCTACTGATTGGACCCATAGTCTTTACACCGTTGCATAAAAAGGGGTCCACTAAGATATGTAGCAATTACCGCCTTATTGCACTCATCTCATACGCTAGCAAAATACTGCTTCATTTCTTAACGAACGTCTAAAGGCTTACTTATCCAAAGAGATTGCGCTGGAACAAGCTGGATTCGTGAAAGAGAAAGGCACCCGCGAACAAACATTAATTGTTCGTCAGGTTGTTGAGAAAGCCCGAGAATTCAACAAGCCGACCTATATCTGCTTTGTGGATTTCTTCACGGCGTTCGATTCAGTAAAATGGCCAATGTTGTGGAAAACCTTACTGGAAATGGGCACGCCGAAACACCTAGTGCATCTGTTAAGAATGCTATATGAAACAGGTACAGATTCAGTTTGAACCGACAGAATCTTGTCGAACAATTTCCATCCTAGTGCAAGTGTACGTCAAGGTAGCATAATATCACCGCTCCTATGTTTACACCGACCTCATCATGCGCATTACTCTGGAGTACTGGACAGGCGGTGTCTCAATCGGTGGCTACAGAATTGCAAATCTGCGTTACGCTGATGACACCACGCTGCCGCAAGTCATCTAGAAAAACTACTTCGTAGAATGGAGAGCGTGAGCATCGCATTCAGACTAAAGATTAACCGCAAAAAAACAAAAGTGAGGATCGTGGACCGCGGAAACAAAAACTCGCCCGAAGTCTCTAACATTGCGAACTGCGACGTGGTCCAGTCCTATATTTATCGTGGAGCGTTAATCTCGAACACAGGTGGGTGCATTGACGAAATTATGCGACGTATGGCAATAACCAAATCATCAATGGACACTCTGAAAAAGGTCTGGAGGAACAGAGATCTAACAAAACCCACCAAGGTCCGGCTTGTTCAAACACTGGTTTTCCCTATTTTCCTATACGCGGCTGAGACGTGGACGGTTCGCGACATTGAGAAGCAAAAGATAGACGCTCTGGAAATGTGGTGCTGGAGAAAAATGCTTGGGGTATCGTGGAACGAGTTTCGTACCAATACCTCGATACGCCAAGAGCTCAATATCAAGAAGCGTCTATCTGATCTGGTCCAAACGCGCATACTAAAATACTTCGGACACGTCTCGAGGCGTGACGGTGACTCTTTAAAACGCCTTGTCGTGCAGGGTAGAGTGGAGGGCACTAGACCACGTGGACAGTCACCCATGACATGGACTTACCAAATAAAATCCGCAGTGGGCGATCCATTATATAAGTGCACCCACAATTCCAAAAATCGCATTGGATGGCGAGAAATCGTGAGGCGAATCACATCAGCCCCTAGTCAACAAATTTCATGAGGACCACGACCGCTCTGACAAGAGTGTTACGAAGAAGAAGAAGAAGAAACTCAACAAATTAAGTCACCTTTCAAAGCTTATCAATTTCGGAAATTAATTTTGAAACAAAAATTATATGCCCCGATAAATGCCCAAGGACAGAAATTTATGGGCACTTATTAGGAATTTTCCCAATTTGCCAAAAATGCCCGGGCATTTGCCCATCTCTACCCACAACCCGTTCATAAGTGGCGAAACTTTGGCCATTGAGTCATCCTGGCATTTACGCTGATAATATAAGGTAAATAATAATAAGGTTCAAATATTGATAAAAGAGTTTAACATACTTTTCTTCGTTTCACCACAGGTATCGCCCAGTCAGCACTCGACACTGCAATCTCCTACGCTAAGGAAAGGATTGCTTTTGGAAAACCACTGTCCAGGCTAGCGTCCGTCAAGGTATTATACAATGTTTCATATATATTATCCCTTTCAGTAAATAACTTGAAGATGTAAATTATTCGCTATCCTAGGTTAATGATCTTGTTGTTTTACATATTAAGAACCCTCCGTGCCTCCGAAGACAGGTTAAGCCGTTGGTCCCGGCTATCAGTCGTGGGTTGTTACGTTGTTACGGGTCGTCAGTAGCCCGAAAGTGTGACAAACCAGTCTTACCAAAGAGTATCGTACTACCCAATAACTGGGTTGTGCATATCAGATAGGCAGTCACTCCATAAAAAAAAACTGGTATTCACCTGTATTCGGTTACACTGGAAGTCAACTCCAACCAACATATTTAGGAAAAATCTAGGCAGATAGAAACATCGCGAACAGCTTTCCCAGCTGTGATCATAGAAAAAAACATGATATAACTTCACTTTTTTCTTTTTCTTACAAAATTAGGGGCCGGGGCGCTACAGAGAAAAAAAGCAATAATTTTAATAAACCCTTTTTTCCCAGGACCGCCTCACCGACATGTGTATGTTAGTGGAGACCGCTCGTCTCGCGACATACCGGGCGGCGGTCGAAGTTAGCACCAAGAACAGTGCGATGGCCAAGTACTTGGCGGGACGGAACGCCACCGCTGTCGCAGACCACTGCGTTCAGATCCTCGGCGGTCGCGGGCTGTCTGTTAATTACGATGCTGAGAGACATTACAGGTAATATTATGATGATGAATAATGTAACTTCTATTATATTCGTCCATTATTAGCAGAGGTCGGAGTAGGTAGATTGATTTTACGTACTCGCATCATGAATAGTCATAGAAATCACAACATGGATAAGCCTTTTTTCCGGAATTTCATTTTGGTACATACGGGATTGAATCAAATATTGTGAAAGTAAGGATTTTTAAACTAGGTACTACATTAGAAATTTATATGAATGCGATAGATAAACATTTAAAATTGTTTTTTTCTTACTGTAGAAGGCCGATCACCTATATATTATTAAAAAGACAGCAAAAAGGTTATACATTTCCTATTCATATTGATGTATTCTTTATTCTACACATTACTACATTTGAAATTAATTACAAAATCCCTGAATCCCGGAGGCATATCCATACTAATATATACGTGCCAGTTCATTGATCCCATTTCAATCTACCTACTCCGACCTCTGATTATTAGTCATGCCTTGTGTATACAGAGTAGTAGGGACATCGATATACAATCAGTGGCCCTAGTGTGAGGTTCTTTTAACTATCTCTAACGCATCGCTCCGA
The DNA here is from genome assembly GCA_947507805.1 of Aporophyla nigra. Taxonomy (NCBI): domain Eukaryota; kingdom Metazoa; phylum Arthropoda; class Insecta; order Lepidoptera; family Noctuidae; genus Aporophyla; species Aporophyla nigra. Next base: position 22,107,197 of record OX382297.1, on the reverse strand, counting down.
TTGGTCCTTCACAAAACAGGGCCAATCAGAGCGCCGAACGCGCTCGATGGAAATCGGCCACGACTTACCAGTTGTATGTCGTAGGTTCGAACCCTGACAAGCGGGTTACACATTATTAATTATTTGGTGATCAATTAATTCACACAATGTAAAACACTTCTCTCAAGACGGTGTAGAAAAACATCGTGAGGAAAACGGTCCTAGAACCTAAAATTCGAAGAGATATGATATATCTACCGACCCGCATTGCGCCCACGTGATCGCCCGTTCCCTCTCATCGAGAGGATGCAAGGCTCCCAACATTCGGAATATTATACGTTAATTATGCACAAGTATTTCGGAAGCATTTGATGATTTCTAATTTTTCTTCTGAACAGGGACGCAAGAGGCACGCAGATCTACGGCGGCGTGACCGACATTCAGAAGAGACTCGTCGGCCATTATCTGTTAAAGGAACACGACGCCCTCTGATGCTATGCCGGTAAACTTGTTCTAGTCTAGTCTAGCTATATGTAGGGTCCTATCGAAATGCTTGCGTTTATAAAAAAAAGTATGAAAGAAATAATAAAAGCAAATATATAATATTATCTATATGAAAGATATAGTAAATAATAAAAGGAAATATATAATATTATCTAACTATACACAGTACAGTACTATGCACAGTTATTTTAAAAATACGTTATAGAACAACTATCTAAGATCTAAAGTTTTTAAATCACTTGGAATTGTATAATTATATCCAAACACATATGGCTAAACGGCTAAGAATCTACTTGCAGATCGACCATATATTTTTGACGTTTCCCAATAATACACGTCGAATTGGTTATTTCGATGGACTGTACAGAGCTTTCGTATCATTACTAAAAACTTGCTGGGCCAATGGATTCAAATATTAATGAAATTCAATGTTTTCGTTGTATATTTTTAATCGACTCAAAGGACCAATATTATTTTCATCTTGAAGTCTCTGTAAAGTTTTAGATACATAAGCAATACATAAATGAACTTGAATGCAAAATAGGCATTATACTGCATAATCTTTTGCATCTTATATTTTAGTAATAATACATTTTTAAGAAATGTATTTGTTCAATAATTCTAATAGCATAAAAGGTGTAACAGAATAAACGCAGGATTTGTAAGCGATTTGTTTCTAACTTGAATATGAAGTATTGTTTCAAAAACGTTGTATTTTGCCATACCTATCACCGATTGACCCTAAAAAAGTCAGTCTTATGTCAAGGCAATAAGACTCTATTTTGAATACAAAAAGTAATGCAGCGGTCAAAACGTATAACAGTTAGCATTAAAGAAAAGTTTTGGTCATTGTATTATGCTTTTAATTCAATACTCTGAGGTGTATGAAACCTTTCGTTCATCCTCATCATGTTATATATAAACTGATATTATATTGATATTTACCTATGTGTTTACTGTGTTTAACTCTTTCAGTCACGCTTTAACATTAAGAATATTTTGAAACTAAAACTGTCATAAATCAAAAAACCAGCAATCGGTCTCTTCTTGTTAAGTATGATTCAAGCTTTTATGATGATTCAACCGATTGTGGCTACATGGCACAGATTTTAATAAAAAAATCGGTAAAAGGTGGTTAGTGACACTAATGACACTAACCACCACTAGTGTCACTAACCACCAAGACTGAAAGAGTAAAGAACCAACTGAAATGGAAATAGAATGTTTCATTATGAAAAATGGGTCAATACAACAATTATTACTCTGTCTCTGTCACTTCAAAGTTTATTGTAGCGACAGAAAGACTTTTGAGAACGTGTTAAAGTTATGTGGCGTTTTGGAATGTGGGAGATAATCGTGTTTGTTTTTCTTGTGCGTAACATAATTTAATCAAAGATTTTAGACGATCATTATCTAAAGTGGACTCTTGCAATAACTAATAAATAAAATGGGTCTCCTCCAAAACATTGCAACAGAATATCTACCCACTTTTAAAATAATCTCGTGAAAACATTTTATTGGCCAAAAATATTCACTTGTTGATTAAACCTTATTGTTTTTTTATAACTCTTTCAGTAGTTAACTCCACATAAGAATAGTTTTAAGGGCAATCGCATTTATAACGCCTTAGAAAATATTTCGTTGTACGTACTTTTAAATGGGACATTCCATTTTTAGAATGTTTTTTTTTTGTGTGTGAAAAACACGAGCATTGGGTTTTAAAATTTGAAAAGGTGCTGAATTTGTGATTTTATCAAAATTTGCTAGGTTTGTACTTAATTCACCGATATTTTTGCACAACAGAGGTATTATGAAGTCCGTTGGGATCATTGCGTAGCACACATAAAATGATAATAATTGATCGTAATTCCTTTCATTTTCTCAGTTTATCCACGTTCATTGCGTCATTCACTTTGTTGAGCAGACAAAGTTTACAAACATGTGAAGCAATGGATTAGGATCCTTTTTTTTGTGGGTGGGAAATCATCAAATGACTTCTCACACTCTAGGGTGGAGCGGAAGGGCGTGTCAGACTTTTGCTGACTAAAACCCACCCGTGTTCCTTCAGTTGCCCATATGCCAGGGCCACGGTAACTTTATCGAACAAATCCTGCGACCTTGGCAGAGTATTCAAATCCCCTGGAATTGTGATGTAAAGTGTTACGTAATTAGGGTGCTATGGTTGCCTAAAGTCGAATTTTCGATGGCAAGTGACTGATTTAGCATAAAGCATAATAAACATATACAGGATAAGTTATTATCCAGTGCGCAAATTGTAACCATGAATTCAGCATATCATTCTAGACCCCCTTTTTTTTTTTTTTTTTGGATGGGAAATCATCAAATGACTTCTCCCGCTCTGGGCGGAGCGGGAGGGCGTGTCAGACTTTTACTGACTAAAACCCACCCGTGTTCCTTCAGTTGCCCATGTGCCAGGGTCACGGTGTCTCTTTCGAACAATCACGCGACCCCGGGAGGCATCGGTGCGCAAACTGTGAACATGAATTCAGCATATCATTCTAGACCCCCTTGCGCAGAAATTTTTCGTCAGTTTTACAAAAAAAAATAGCTGTTTCATAGATAAATGCAATACCTACAGCGTCAAAATGTATGTACTGGATAAAAACTGATCCTGTATATTATTTTGCATGTCAATCGCATAATATAGTAATCAGTCTGTATCGTTGTTTGTAAGTTTTAAGTACCACTATGTTATACAGGTCACAATTTCATAATAATGTATTCTATGGCGTATAAAAAATAAAATGTCGAAACACATAAGTCTTCATAAGTATAATAAACATATTCAGTTGTCCAATATTATTATTACGTATTTTACTGTTATACTTACATATTTTAATAAAATTTTTTTTTTTGTAGATTTGTTTTTTATTTATTTATTAGGTACTCAGGTGATTTAAAAAAAATATTTTTTACTTAAGTTGTGTATTTTTTTATAGATTCATCTTTGTAACGTGGTTCCACATTAGACTCGTTGGCTTTTTAATTGTTTCTGTAATTACGGCATTCAACCAGCCGATTAAACACTAATAAATGATAGATAGGTACTAAGTACTACTACTAGGATAAAATAACATAGGTATCTGATCCGATTCAACAGAAAAAGCATTTTCGATCCTACAAGCCAAAATAATTAACAAAAATAAAATACAATTACAAATATACAATTTTAACAATACAATTACAAACAAGAACAACAATACAATTACAATTATTATTTACAACTATTATATTAATTATTATTAATTTAGGCTTATATTATACTATAAACTCGTACCTATTATCTCTTTGTTTGATACGCACTGATTTTTGTAATGCTTTTTGTAACAGCATCGAATAATAGACTGCACATAAAACCCCTTTACAACAAAAATAAAAAAAAAACTTTTATTACAACGGCCCACTGGGCCAGTCCTATCCTTTTGTAGTCTCATAAAATCAGCGAAGCGAATTCGCACATAAAAATACATAATTTAATCGTCGTTAGCCCATTTACACCCCCCCAAATATCACTGTGGCAACATTTTCCTCGTTGACCTAGTTTTTCTAAATGTTTTTGAATATCAACGGGTTTGTATTAACCTCATTTATTATTGGACTCGTCAATGTAGGTAAATTTTATCACTTTAAATTTCGAAAATTAGTTTTTTCACCTAATAAGCAGTGTTGACCTTTAAAAATTAAAAATGGCAAATGAAAAAAAGCAGCAGAAAGTGAGTGTCTACACGGATAAGATTACGTTATGACCCATTCCAATAAATGAGTACCAAATGAAAACTAAGTCAATCAGGAGACTTAAAAGTTTGGCTCCACAAGACTTAATATGGCGGCTGACAATTTAAACATATTATGTGGATGAGCCAGTGGGCGCTTGCATGACTAAAACACTAATAAAACACAAAATATGCTGAATGTCAAAAGATAGACCGATTGCGTCAGAAAAAAATCCTTTAAAACGTTTATAGTCTAGACGTGGATAGGACTTAGAACAGCTTACATTGCTGCGATCGGATGCATTCAGATTTTTTTTCTGAATTAAAGAAGACTGTTATACTGTTCTCTACAAGATAGAAAGATTCTAAGATCACCATAAATCTTTACTTAATATTATAAAGCTGAAGAGTTTGTTTGTTTGTTTGATTGAACGCGGTAATCTCAGGAACTACTGGTCCGAATTGAAAAAATATTTTTGTGTTAGGTAGTCTATTTATCGAGGAAGGCTATAGGCTATATAACATCACGCTAGAACTAAGAGGTGCGGAGCAGTAATGAAAAATGTTGCAAAAACGGAGAAAATCGCACGGGTAGGCGATTCGACGCGACGGGAAAGGTAGGGGGAACAAGAAATTTAACGCGGCTGTAGTCGCGGGCTGAAGCTAGTTTAGAAATATAAATGTAGAAATTTGACATGGGTGACACAATTGGGGATATAATTTTACCATGGCAACGTATTTTTTTCTTTCTTCAGGTATAAAAGATATTCCTTTTGATAGGTCTTTGGTATTCATGTGACTATGACAAAGAATCCACTGGCATAATTATAAAAAGATATATTATTTCTTTTTAGTATTTCTTACAAAATAATTCGACATTTAAGTAAAACAATATGTGAAATACTAGCTTCTGCCCGCGACTTCGTTCGCGTCAAATTTTTTCTCCCTTGACCCCGTCGCATCTAGTTGCCTGCGAGTTTTCGTCCATTTTTCGTTGCTGCTCCGCTCCTTTTAATCTTAGCGTGATGTTATATAGCCTATAGCCTTCCTCAATAAATAGGCTACCCAACACAAAAAGAGTTTTTCAACTCGGACCGGTAGTCCTGAGATTATCGCGTTCAACCAAACAAATAAACAAACTCTTCAGCTTTAAATTTGAACGATTGATTTGAATGAAAATATCAATGAAACTTATATCCGTATTCAAGAAAAAAACCTTTAAAAAAAATCATATACCAGTAGATTCTTAGACCTCATCTTAGATCTCATTAATACTGTAGTAGAGTTATGAGATATCATTAGGTACACGTTTTATATCAGTGGCAGCCCGAAGTCTGGACTTGGGCCCGATCGATGGCAAACCCCCATAACATGAGAATTAAACATTAATTGTGAAAAGCGGCTCTGCTCCTGCTGTCACCACTGCTTAATTCTTCGAGGAAAAACCCGTGATGTTATATTATGTGTGTTATGTCCAGAGGTCGGAATTAAGTAGAGTTATTTATGTACTTACGCTGATTTAAGAAAAAAGAAAAAAAGAAAAGAATAAAGTGGATATGCCCCAAATCCCAGGATTAATTTTGAAGAGCAAAAAAATCCCGTGATCTATTCATAAAAAAGGCGAAGTATAAGTATGAGAATTTGCTTAAGACTATTAATAATTTGTATTGTGAATTTAATACTAATAAAAATTGTATGTTAATTATCTTTGTTTTGTTTGTCTAATCTATCTCTGAGGTTTTTATTATTATTTATTTTTAATATTGTTGGTAACACGGGATTGTCTATTAGAGATCCCGGGAAGATCCATATCCAATATCAACATTTCGATGCAAGTATATAAATAACTCTACCTAATTCCGACCTCTGGTTATGTCATACAAATATAATTTCTAAAACAAATCAGACTTGCTCGTTAGTCGTATCACATTATATCACAATCTTTCCTTGGAGGCGAGTCATTGTGGTCAATGTATCTCGCATTACGGCTGCCTACGACGTCTCGTGTTATTCTATCACAATACACTTACCTACGGATAGTGACTGGCTATCAACTAGTTACCGCGGTTCCTATGACCGTTCGTTACGTGCCTGACGTGCCTTCTACCGTTTGTTTTTAGTTCATTTAGCATTTATATGATATAATTTGTATTTTTTTAATAAGTGAAGTGATCTTTGTATGCTAGTGGTTTTGATCGTTTAGATAAAAATTCACCTCTATACTGCAATTCTCCTGGAACCAGGAAATCGTATACAGTGCAAAGTGTTTTAATATCAAAATTCCGGAAGATTTCCTCCATTCTTTGTCTTCTAAATAAAAATGAATTCGTTCTTATTCTTGCTTCACTGCACATAAATAAAGACAAGTAACAGCTACATAGCTGATCTACTAACCAGATCATCTGTTTCTCTAGTTAGCTGGGAATTACTGGGCGATATCGACTCGAGACACCATTGTTTAAAGTTTGAACGTGTTACAAATACCTTCCCCAAAGGACCGGTAGTTTTCATACTAAAGGACCATGAATCACTTAGGAGTTCGTATTAATCTCCTATTATCTTAGTGTGCGTCATTTTCAGCAATGTACACACACAGCAGCGATGCCGATAAGACAACGATAGGGAAACTTATCATTCCACCGCGATTACGAGTCGAACGCAGATGGGCTCGTGTCATCATTTTTAATAAGTAAAAATGCGCGCCCTTATTTATGTGACGTTTCTGTTTTTAATATTCAAAAATGGAAGTGGTCAAGACATTATCGAAGAAGCTTTCAATGAAGAGGTGTTAAAACTTATTAAGTTATGTGATGTTTGTACGTGCAGTGAAATTCCCGATATCGATGGCACTCATATAGTGTTGTACGTGCAGTGTTCTGAGTTCGATAGGATAGAAAATGTTGCTGACTTGGACAAGATCGCCTGGCCTGTGAATCCAAACGGATTGAAGATATCGGCTACTTTCGACGGACTGGCACTGTCTACATTGGGCAAGTAAGTAATTAACCGTTATTTATATGTCTAAAATATATGGTCCATCGCAAGTTCCATTAGAACCGTTAATCTTCTCCCAAATTCAGTTAATCCGGAATGCTTCTAGCAGCAATGAATGTGGGCGTAATCGTTCTACATCGTTAGGTCAATGTCCCAAATAGCGCTGAGACAATTTCGTAGACCGAGTCGTAAGTTCGAATCAGGAATGCTGATAACAATCTATTTGATCCTTTGGTACGGCAAGTGATGTCATTCAGGATTACCGGGAATTATAATAATGGCGGAAGTTACCAGATAGGCGCACTACCTACTTACTTCATGCTCGGAAAAGTTTCAAACATAGGTATGCAACCACAAACTAAGTTTGAGATAGTCTTTCACAACATACTCAGATGCAACATATACAGACACGTTTAACCATTTTATTATCATAATTTTATGTTATTAATACTACAATTTCTATAACATTTTTCTTTGATCTACTACTCCTAGACCCTCAGTCAGTCCTGACCCTGACTATGCATTATTTAGATCTCACCTTGACTGCTTATCGCCACGTTCGTTACAACTATAATAAAACCACGCTAGGTACAATATTAAAGGGCATTGAAATTTTGTTTACACGCCGAGTATCTTAATCTTTGTTTGCTTGAGCTCTTTTAGGGAAAACCATATCAAGTCGCTGAGTACTTGCCGGTAGATGAATTAAAAGTAATCAAATTAGCGTGATTACAGTTCTATTATAAATTATGATATTTTGAAACATATTTGGTAACCTGTAGGACGCCATAGTGTCTTTAGTCAGGATCAAATGTCCATTATGACTGAAATTACGTTCAGTGAAAGAATTAATTCATGAAATTTGCTCTAGTCATGCTCAAACAATTTGAAGCCCTATTCTCTTCATCAATTTCCATCGCTTGCGCGGAATCTACTCAAATATTGTACGGTTCCTAATACGAAAACACCTTGATTAAGCCATCCAATAAAATAAGCAAGTTCTCGGTAAACTCTCACAAACAATAAACATAATAATTTCATATCGTCCATTTAAGATAAGATTACAAAGAAAAGGGAGACGCCTTTACGAAAATGTGTAGTTTAACGGAAAACGGAATTAAATACTGAATACTTATTACTTTAGTTTCCATTGAAATCATTATAATCAGCCTATTTTCCATTTAAATTATCAGAACCAAGTAAATATCAGAATATTCTGATAATTACATTTCAATTTAACATTAACCGCAATTTTATCGATACACAATTATGTGCAATACGATTGTCACTTGTTCACAAGTGGCTCCTTATCTTCCGTTGTGACATCGTCGGTGATTCATTATTGAGGGGCTGACCAATTTCAATCCTTGGTCCTAAGGAGCTACAGCACGATCTGCCACAGTCACGTATTAGTTCGGAAGAGTTATCGTGGCCTAGGCATAGGCAACGGAAGGAACACGGGTGGGTTTTAGACAGTAAAGACACGCCCATCCGCTCCACCCAGAGCGGGAGACGTCATATGACGTTCGAAAAGTGCTGATCCTCAGCCTAATTTGAATAAATGACTTTTGATTTTGATGATACCACACAAAAAAATGTACCGTGAAAAGTGTACCGTAAAAAGTGTACCGTGTGGTGCCGGACGGTGTCGTAAAAGGCGACTAAGGGACTTACTAGAGAATGGGCAGCAGCGTTCTCTATGCATTTTCACCACCATACTGCGATCGCCAACCCGCCTGCCAAGCGTGGCGATTATGGCAAAGCCCCCCAAATTGGGGTAGGCTTAAGTCCAGCAGTGGACGTCTGTCGGCTGAATTGATGAAAATGACACAAAAAAATAAATGGTCCTAAGGTACGGAGTAACAAGTTACTTATTTGTCATAAGAATGCGACTTTACTTCGTCCTTCTACCTTAATACTGTTGCTCTAACGTAAAATAGTTATTCAAAAAGTGAGTTCTCTTAGGCAGGCAGAAGTGTTACAGTTCAACAAAGTACCTACTCCCACTACTGCCTAACCATTCGAGAGAAACAGACTTGGTGTCTTGTTGTAGGGGAATTATCTTGTCCGTTGTACGAATTTACTTCATCATCATCATCATTTCAGCCGTAAGACGTCCACTGCTGGACTTAGGCCTCCCCCAATTTGGGGGGCTTTGCCATAATCGCCACGCTTGGCAGGCGGGTTGGCGATCGCAGTATGGTGGTGAAAATGCATAGAGAACGCTGCTGCCCATTCTCTAGTAAGTCCCTTTAGTCTTAGCCTTTTACGACACCCACGGCAAGAAATGGGGTGGTGTTACTCTTTACGTCCGGCACCACACGGTACACGGTATGAATGTACTTATTTACCTATAACTAGAACTACCCGTCAACTGCTCAATATTTCGTAACGTTGCTATATTGGTTCATGGCCCTTTTACGACTTCTTCCTTTAGATATAGCATTCATTGTAGTCAACAGGACATCTCAATTGTCTTCCGAATTGTTCCCAAATTAAGAAGAAACCGGCCATTCGTTAGTAGGGTCGTTCAAAACCGTTAGTATTAATTACTATTGTCATTAACCTCTTGATACTTAGTGTTGAAAGAGACGAAGTCCTACAATAAAGGGCAGGGCAAAATACTGTCATCTGGGCAGATTTTCTTTGCAATCGTCGGTCTTCAGTCTGCTGAAAATAATTATCAGTCTGACTAATTTATATGAGAATACTATGCATACTCTATGACCCATACATAACACTAGAGTTGAGACATCTGTCACTCTTCAACAGCAGTAGTATTGAGTAGTAAGTAAGTACTTAGGTAGTAAGTACTACTACCACCTGCTACTACTACTACTGTACTACTATTCAGACAGCTTTTTAGTACGTCTGAGTTCTGAGGGCCAAATCCCGTATTTTTAAGATCGTTCGCATTCTAGTTTCAGTGTCGATCCGTCAAACTACTCCATAATTACCTACATTTTTGACAATTGGATGTCGCAGAGGTTAGACTGCGACTAGATTTTGAACGTTATCAATTACGGAAATTAACCCTCTGAGACTAAGTTATTCACTAACAAAGTGCCTCCCTCCCCAAGTGCCCAAGTGTATCTTCAAACTTACACTTTTAGTAAACTAAGTAATCCCATAGACGAAACCTTGAGCACGTCTTGAAATTAGTATTCAGCTGAATATCATGTCGACGATGTTAGCCCTTATGTAAGCAACATTTTGCTATCAGATACGATATAATTATATCAGCAAAAGCTTAAAATAGAACCTCTTACCTTCTACAGGGCCTTTTTTCTGTTTTTGTATGAATATTGCGCGTCTGTACATTGTACATTTTTAATAAACCTGCGTCCTATGCATTTTTCTGTCTTTCTTCTTTAAAGTGCGATTTGACTAGGCTCTTACTTAACCTAGTCAACAGTAGTGTCGTGGACTTGTTTTATGCATATATTAAGTAACTACATCCTACCTAGACGAATACGCCAGCATACCAATGCAAGTACCATGTCGTACCTGAAAATCAAGAAAAATTGTGTGGGACCCCATTGAATGACTATTTCATGAAAATGTTATTCAATGGGATTATATGAAGTCAGAGGGTTGTATTGATGATCTTAATAATAACAATTCTATAAATATGTTTTACGGTTGCGTATCATATTTTGTTCAAGGTCTACAGCCTGACACCAACCTGCAATTAGCAAAAAACGTAAGAAAATTTTAGTTTCGCGGGCTGCCTTTGCGGTTTCCACTTATTACTCGGCATAGTTACTCGGGAAAACTAAAAGAGCCTCCACGCGTGGACAGTCAATCATACGAGTCTGTAGCCTTCCTCGATAAATGGCTACCCAACACTAAAAGAGTTTGAGTAGTAAAAAAATTTTAGTTCGAACCAGTTGCTCCTGAGATTAGTGCGTTCAACCAACTAAACAAACCCTTCAGCTTTATTATATTAGTGTAGATGTATAGATTACATTTTTAATTATAAATATGAACCATATTATATAGGTTTACAGGCTCTCTTCTTATAAATTAACCGGATACGTCTGCCTAACGTTTTTGGAAATGCAACCGTTGTGTTACCTACTAAAACCGAGATTAACCGACATCCCACAAAATCCTTACAGTAACTATGTAAGGTCATTATCCCGCGCTGTCTCAAGATTCGCCGGCTGTCACATCAATCAACCACAAAACCGTGTCACCTGCGTTTGTTTTGCGAATCATCAGCGTCAGCCGCGGGAAATGACCGACTTGCCGTATCAGAATTTAGGCGCCCACCTACTTCGTGCTACCTACTCGTAGTTAGCGAGGTTTTATATTCCTTGTGGTGTCGGACGTAAAGAATGGCACTATCACATTTTTTCCCGTGGGTGTCGTCGAAGGCGACTAAGGGACTTACTAGCAGCATTCTCTATGCATTTTACTACCATACTGCGATCATTTCCAACCCGCCTGCCAAGCGTGGCGATTGTGGCAAACCCCTCCAAATTGGGGGAGGCCTATGTCCAGTAGTGGACGTCTTTCAGCTGAAATGATGATGATGGTGATATTTTTGTAGAAATTGTAGTGTAGATGGCCAAATTATACAAAAATTTGTTCAAAAACGAAAACCCAACTACTCAAAAATCCCGACGCTCTCAAAGTATGAATCAAGAAAATTATTCTCATCTGAAAGCTATCGTTGTATGCTACTTTGCCCTAAAGCGTATATTATACTTCCTACTTTTAAAATGTATTGTTTATGTGGTTATTTAATGTGACATCACAGCCTAGTAGCAGTAGTCTATATTCAGTAGACGATCAAGACCAGGCGCGGTCCGAGGGGGTGTCCTAGGGGTCATGACCCCCCCCCCCCCAAATACAGTCATGATGTCGAAACCCTGAACGATTTGCCTGTCTGACTATCTTAAAATTGTTCTCACTTGAGCCACGGAGACTCCGATGGACATTTGCAAAAAGATTATAACCCGGGACATCATGCTGATCAGTAGCGCTTGCGACTGCTAGACCAAAGAGGATGTACCTTCCTAAAAATATTCTTCAGTACTCATGGTGACCCCTCCCAAAATGTTAGGCTGCGACCGCGCCTGATCAAGACGATACCTTATTTGATTTCTCAATTTATCAAATTATGATTAGTCGTTTAGAAGATATGAGGGGAACAGATTAACATACATACATACCAGACAAAAGCATAACCCGCTAATTTACTTCGTCGGAGTCGGGTAAAAAACAAACGAATCAGCGATGGTTTGTCGGGTTTTTATGACGTGGTCTACATTGTTAATTCTTTTTTGATTCGATATTAGGTACCTATACGTTTTGTCAGCTGAAAAGCATAGTTGTAGATTTTACAAGGTACTTTATTTTTTAAAGGGTTCGAACAGCATAAGATTTGCACATAAAATAAAGTGGCGAATTTTTCATCTACTTCTTTTTGACTGTCTCGTTCTCTAGTAGTCGCAAATCCTGGGTTCGGTTTTCAGGTCAGACAGCGTTATTGGGTTTTTCATCGGAAACTTCTATTAAGCTGCCTGGAGTCTAGATTTTTGCCCAGTTGATGACAATAGCCTCGCCCCCTATAACATGGGACTTAAACATAACTGACGAAATGTGGGTGTACTGTAGGTACAGCTCTGCCTTACCCTGCAAGGAAACAAGGCGTAATGTTTATGTTCTTTTTCTTACAAGTCAAGAAGCAACAGCAATATTTATAAAATAAGCATTATTATTTAATTAGTTATGGTAAATTCCGATTGCTTTAAACAAAACGAATGAAACTATGTTGATTTTTCATATTTGCGGTTTTCCGCTTCTAACTCCAGTCCAAATAAGCGTGTGATAAAAATATGAATTATGTAATCAATTGTAGGTACCTAACTATACGCAATACTTACGCATGATAACTATTGTTTAACTATCTAAGGACATGTTTAATTTATTACGAATCAATTAATCCTTTGGACATATTCTGATAAATATGGTAGGAGTTTGGCCCGGTTGGCTGTGACAACCAACTTTCCAACCGAATCTTCTTTACATTATCGCAAAAAAGTCGGAAAGTCGCTTCCCGTGTTTGTACGCTTAGTTAGATCATGATCGTTGCGTAGTTTAAAAAAACGACGCAACGGATTTTAATGCGGTTTTGATCAGTAGCCAGAGTGATTCAAGAGGCAGGTTTATATGTACAATATGAGGGTAGATGATAGCTGTGCGGCTTCGCCAGCGTGGTATTCAGTTATTTTATCACAAAGGGACATGCAAATCTGACAAAAAGCCTGTGTTACTCTATATAACATCATCTATCTGCCAGTGACAGTCCTGTCAAAATCGGTCTAGCAATTCAGAGATTAGCCGGAACAAACAGACAGAAAATACCTAAATTAGCGCGCGTACCGCCCACGCTAGCCAGACCCGCCATTAGCGCCAGAAGCTCGGGCGCCCATCAGCGCTTACAGTATACCTACCAGACAAAGGACCAGAAATGTTAAATCTCCTGCGGATTGGTCTTCCAGCCCATTACAGAACGATCAAGATGAAACCTTGCAGTCAAATCAGTCGTGATCATTGAGATACATCTAGTCGTAATCGTGCGATGCTGTCATGATTGAAATTGACAGTAAAGTCTCATAGAAACTCATGTCCGGACGAATGTCATCATCGTCTTAAATAAGCTAGATCCTTGGCGTCCTACAGTTTCCCGCCATAGAGATAGGAAAAACTTCATTCAACGATACGTAAGACTGTGATAGATCACCGGTACACGATAGGCCGAATTAAATTGATAACCTTGTGGAGTTGTTGCTCTAAGTAAGATTTATGTAGTTTTTTACAACTCCCAATAATTACAGTACTGTGTTCTATATTTTTCAGGTTGCCGCCAAATTCGCTAGTGGAGACGCTGCGATTCACAAACAACGCCATAAAAGCATACTGGCCAGATCCATTTAGTGACGTTCCAAATTTGAAAGTCCTGTCATTCTCGCACAACGAACTGACGGAAATCACACCCGATCTATTCACGAAAATCGAAGGATTAGAAGATCTAGACTTGTCACATAACAAGATATCGGAAATCAATCCTTTAGATTTTAAACATCTACGTCACATAAAAAAGTTAAGTTTACAAAGCAATAATTTGAAGAAGATTCCTCTGGATGCTCTTCAGCCAATGGCTGCGCTAGAAGACCTGGATGTGAGCAAGAATGGCATATTCGATTTGCTACTCCAAAGAAGTGATGTCGAGAATTTGGCGCGACTGAAGCGACTAAATTTGAATGACAATAGAATTAGATCTATTACGAAGGATTCATTCCCTCCGAATAACAGTCTGTAAGTATTCAAGTTTATTAAAACCCCCAACCCAATTGTACAACGCTAAGTGCAGGAGTGTGCGTGAAACCTGTTCTGCATTTAAAAATTTGTCACTGACATACAAGTTAAAAACAACTGCCAAATGTACAGATAACGATAGGAGGGTAGAAGATGTATTCCATATTCAAATCTTAGTTCCTAATTGATGTTATTTTCAGCTAAGCCTATAGGTATCTAACCTTACAGTAATGGGAATTAAGTTGATTTCAAAAGGACTAGTACTTTTAAATTGTCATAATAATGTTTGGAGTAATGGCGTAAACTGAACTCTATGTGGAGATGTTTAAGGTATTTTTCCTAAAAATACATATCTGTTTACTTTTTTGGATACCCAATTGCAAACACAAGGTAGGCTTACTTTGGTTGACCCTCAGATAGAACAAAGGCCGCAAGAGTTATGAAGACTGGTTTTTATCACAGCCAGTACTAACGAGCTACATTGAAATATCGATATTAAATTGTTAGTAGCTAGTCTTACCGCCTACAAAAAATGACTGACTAGTTTATCACTGTTGTAAAACAGCTGATCAAATAGGCGACTCAGATACAGCTCAGAAGCAAACCTAAGTAGTGCACAGACTATGCTTGATTTTTTATGGCATTGAATATTAAACTTTAATAGGGGCAACTTAAAGTGCAATTGGATCTGAGTGAGGACACTGGTGAAATAAGAAGCTGGTTTGATTTCAGTACAACTCTGCACTCAATGCCACTTACAATAAAGTCTAGTATTTAGTCACTAACGCTATTTTATATTGATAAAATTCAAAATTGGCTATTCATAATGTTATTGTTGAGTAATTTATTCAGAAGGAGAACTATGTTACGTGTTTTATCATCGTAGTTTAATGGTATTTATGATAAATATTACTAAACAGTAGTCCATATTTAACAAATATAAATCCATTATAGAACTGTGTCAGGAGTACCGCTGATATTGATTCTTATAGATAACATATATCAGTCTAACTAAATAAATATAGGTAGGCATGAGTACCCACATAGTTCTTTCTAATTCTGTGCCTTATCAGATTTACAAACAGTTTAAGCTTGTGTGGTAACTGATAATCTAGACAAAAAATTAAGACAGATTGTGTATGTTTATATTAGTAAATGTAACAGAAGCTCAATGGCTCAGGCAAGTCTGTGACTTGTTCGATTTTTCACTCTTATTTCGAGGGAGTTATAGTTAGTTATCATCATCATCATTTCAGCCGAAAGACGTCCACTGCTGAACATAGGCCTCCCTCAAGCTCCGCCACTTTGACCGGTTTTGTGCTTCCCGCATCCAGCGGATTCCTGCGGCCTTCACAAGGTCATCGGTCCACCTTCTTGGAGGCCTTCCAACTCTACGTCTTCTGGTACGCGGTCGACACTCCAGAATCTTTCGGCCCCATCGGCCATCTGTTCTGCGAGCAATGTGCCCTGCCCACTGCCACTGCAGTTTAGCAATTCTACGGGCTATGTCGGTAACCTGGGTTCTCCTACGGATCTCTTCATTTCGATCGCGTAGGGAAACTCCAAGCATAGCCCTCTCCATCGCCCTTTGGGTGACTTTCAGCCTTCTAATAAGGCCCATTGTGAGCGACCTCATGCACACCTCCACCGTATGCTCCACCGTGTCCTCCAGACGATTCTCACAATGGAAACACCCGGGCGTTTCCTCCCACTTTATCCTGAACAAGAACCCACCGAAGCACCCATGCCCGGTGAGAACCTGCGTCAGGCGGAAGGTGAGGACGCCGTGGCGCCTCTCTATCCACTCCTCAAAGAGGGGACTTACCGCCGCAATTGTGGCGTGCCCTGCGCTGGGTTGCGACAATCGTACCCGCCATGTCGCGCGACCAGTACCCTTACAAGACATAATCATCATTCTGCTGTCCTTATCTAATTGACTTTTGGCCGGCGCAACATGTCTATTTATTCGATACTACTGTATTAGTCGCCATCTCAGTATTCACCCCCTTTCTAGCCATATCATCATTCACACAGTCGATCCATCGTTTCTTTGGTCTTCCCCTACTCTTATATCCATCGCAATTCATACTCAAACAAAACTTTCCAAACGACATTTTCCTCATGCCTCTGCATCACATGCTCATACCATGACAACCGATTTTAGCACAACTTTTCAGGCAGCTGTGCTACTTTCAGACTTCCTATTTTGTACTTATTTCTTATTCTATCCATTCATGTAACACCACACATCACTTTTAGGATTTTCATCGCAGTTGCAAGACATAAGAACTATATTTTTTCTTCTAATAGTGATGTATTATTTATCTTTTTAGAGAACTGTTGGACCTATCAAACAACATAATAGAAATAGTGGAAGAAGAGTCTTTTCTCACATGCACAAATTTAAGAGAGTTAAACCTTGCGCAAAATAACATAACGTTTGTTTTCGCACTGCCGCCGACGCTGCAGATTGCCATACTCAAGATCAACACTTTATACCATTGGCCTAAGTTTCCTAGTGGTATAAAGTATATTGATCTATCGTATAATAGATTGTCGGATCTGTATGATGAGAATGCAGTGAATTTTGACAGTTTGGAGGTAAGTTCTTTATTTATTCTACTGATTTTTAATCAAAAACATTACCGAGTGAACTCTGTCATTTTGACCACTTATTGATGATTGCGGTCTCATGGCTAGCTAGTAACGGCCGCATGGGTCAATCGATCGGATTAAGCTACACTAGCCGCGTTCAGTCAGTGGATGGGTGACATCTTTAAATACTCTCGGTATGTAAAGATGGTCACCCATCCACGAACCGACGGTGCCTCGAAAAGGACATTAAGCAGTTGGTCCTGTATTTTTTTCGTGGATCTTTGGCAGGCGTAAAGGGTCGTCAGATGCGCGAAATTCAGACAACTAGTCTACCAAGGGGTATAGTGTTACTAGTAACGAGGGCTGTGGCGGTCAGACATGCAATCGTTCTACATTATTATACATACTGGTATTCAGTTGCATCCGGTTATACTGGAAAACAAAAAATGTTGGGATAAAGCTAGGCAGCTGATGGTTGAACGTATTTTCTTTCTTTTTATTTTTTTTTTCTGTTATTGCGATGTTTTCTGTTTATCATGCTATCTTTAGTATTGACACAAGTGAACCATGATCACATAATAATTGTACTACAAAATAAACGAGTTAAAACATTCCGATCGTTTTTGTCGATATGTTTCTGGTCCAAACTAAAATCTAAAACTTTACATTCCAGGTACTAAACATCGGTGGAAACCAAATAAAAGAACTAAATATCGAGAAGAAACTCCCCAGCCTCTACATTCTAGATCTATCCTACAACCTAATTACCGAAGTACCAAAGACAATAAGCACTCAATTTTTTCCCAATTTAGAAGAACTACACTTTGATGGCAACCCCATAGAGACTGTTTATTTCAAAAATATAGTTGCTGTAAAGAGTTTGTATATGAATGAAATGAAATCTATAACCGTGGTTGAAGAAAAGGCGTTTAGTAATGTGGTGGGGAGAATGGTGGATGAGACAGAGAATGATGTTAATTGTTTCTCTCTCTATCTTTCTAATAGTCCCTCTTTGAGGGAGATTAAAGCGGGAGCTTTTGATGGGACATCCTTGTGTATGGTGAGTGTTGAAAATCAACTTATTTTTTGTATTTCTGTAAATAGTTTAAGTACCAAGTATTTACCACAGCTGGTCCTGAAATGACGCTGATTTGCATAATATGTATTATAATGCTATGTTAACTAAAACAGAATGAGCCATCGGCAATTTTTTTTAAATTTTAAGTTTATTTGTTTACTCAAAACAAAGGATTATGATACACGTTAGAAATACAGTTATACACAATAAGTAGGTACTATTTATACAAACGTGTGAGTGAGCACTGCTCTCCTAGCTAGGTTCAGAAAACCTGTGTTAAGGAGAAGCAGTCCGGTCCCCTAAGGTACAATGCCGTAAAGTTATATAGTGCTTTTGATGTTACTGTACAATTTCAGAGAATTAAGTTTAAAAGTTTAAGTTTTAGAAACGTTTTATTAAATTAAAATAATTTAGGAAAAATATGTGTGTGTGAGTGTGTGTGTATGTGTGAGTGTGAGTGTGTGTGTGTGTGTGATTGGGTGTGGTGTGTGTGTGATATCGTGTGTGTTTGGATGTGTGGTGTGTGTGTGTGTGTTTATGCTTGTCCATGCTCACCACCTATTTTAAGATTTGTTCAGTTTCGGTATATGACTTATTTTGAAGGTACGATTGTACAATCTTTTTGCATTTGTAAGACGGTACACCGTAGATTTGACATTCCTCGTTTATTTTGTTATACAAAAACGGACCAAAGAAAATGAAAAAATCTCGTGACAAAAGTTGAACGTACACGTGGCAGGGTGCATATCCTATCTTTTCGGCGTTTACTACGTTTTTTTATTTTCTAGTATTCGGTATGGAGTGTTGCGGTGTTGCAGGATGACTGTCTGTAGTATAAAATGTTGCCGAACATTTAGCACTTTGCAGTCACTGTATAGTTGATCTGTTGGAAACAGAATAGGACGAGAAGTAGCCACTTTTAACATGACTCTGTGTGCTACTTCTAGCGGCTTGATATTTACTTCGCAGTGTTATGAAAACTCTTAACAAAAAAAAGCCGATAAATAAATTATGACAAAATAAAAATGTATAAAATAGAAGATTAGACTTATAATATTTATCACATTTCAGCTGGACATAAGCAAGAACAACCTAACGTACCTACCAAAGAGCCTAGTCGACTGGACGGCTGCGAGCGAGGGCGTCAACCTGCAGTTCAACCCTTGGAACTGCAACTGCGACATGCAGTGGATAGTGGACGAGCTACTGCCTCAGATGTACGCCACCAAGAATTCGCGACTGCTGGCTGAACTCAGGTATCAAATTAGTAAATAGTTTCGGGGTTGAACGATGAATTTTTCTAATTCATAATGGGTTGAATAAGGCCTGATTAACCAGAAAATCTCTAGATTTTGTGGCTACGCCAAGTTCAGCAAATCGTCGAAAATACTAAACAACTAACGTTTGATATTGTCAGTTTCATGTGCCCTTACAGCACCACTATCGTTCGATATTGATAAATGATTTTATTTCTGTAAGTAGGTTTGCACAAACACTTTTACAAGTCAATAATTATTATTTTTTTGAGCTAGATGAGGTTGGTGTTTCCTATCTGACTACTCTGATCTGAGAAGAAAGGCCGAAACAAACTCAGAGGTCACAACAAACTCAGAGTAATGATTGTCTGTTTAATATATTTATACTTACGGCACCAATATCTTTCTATATTGGGCAGATCGTGTTGCTTTGCTGCTTATTCCATTGAATCATTACCAGACTGAATTCAATATAAGATATCACGTCTATTAACGAAAATCTGTTGCAGTTTACATAAACTTCTAAGTTTCTTAAGAGTATACAGAAGCCCTATATTTTTCATTTCTCTTCCAGATGTGGTTCCCCGCGTGCATTTGAGGGTCTGCGCCTGGTGCACTGGTACAACTGGACGGAGCGCGCCATGTGCCGGGACGGGAACTCACACAGCATGCATGGGAACTATATGGTCAGTATGCAGCGATGTACAGAACGTTTTACTTTTCTTCTCATGCAATTTCGAGTAGAGTGTGCCTAGACTGCTTGGCAACTAGTTTGGTTTTTGATCTGGTGATACCGCGACCGAAGTTTTTGTATTTGGATGTATGTTGATGCTCAGATGCGCTTAAGTAGGTAATGGAGGAGAAAGTCCGTTAGATTACACAGGCCCGCCAGTTTCAAATTACGAGAGGTGTCCCATTAATGTCATGAGCATTTGCATTAAAAACTTTGAGACAGACGTTTTCTACTTGTTATTTTCTCTTGAAAATTTTTATGGGGGGGTGTTCGAGGTTACCAATTAGAAATTTGAAGTCAAGATATTAAAGATTTAGAAAATAACCAGTAGAAAACGTCTGTCTCAAAGTTTTTAATGCAAATGCTCATGACATTAATGGGACATATCTCGTAATTTGAAATTGGCGTAAAAAGGTGAAGAAAAATGGTAATTGGACTCTGCAACTCTCTAATTGAAGAGAAAGAGTAGTACTATATGATAAGACTAAAGAAAAAACCCAAAAAAATTCTATGTATTCTGTACTTAACCTCAAAAGTAGCCAAAAACGTTATTTTTTGCGTTTAACCTCAAATATCTCAAAATCCTGACGTGATGGGCCAATTCTGACTCCGAATTCGGATTCTACGCAAAAAATGTCTCCACTTTCCAACAACAAAACCATGTTGGCCTGTGTTTTTAAGTAAGTATAAGTATAAGTTTTATTTAGGAACAAAAACACATTGACATAAATTACAATAGAAACGATGATAGCTACAAAAGTTATAAACTGTGTCGCAGCTATCAACGCCCGTCTAAACATATGAAACTCATTGTTCCAGACACATGACATTGGCTACAGTTTGGCTCAGAATTCGAATTTAAGTAAAAAAAAGAAAAATTAAAAAAATATACAAAAGAAAAACTAAATGTGTATATTTTGAGTAGTGGTGTAATGTGGAGTGGAACAGTGAATGAGGGTATGTGTGAGTAGGTGTGTGAGTGTAGGTGTGTAAGTGTGTGTGAGTGAGACTATGTGTAAGGGTGCATGTTCTGGGTAAGTTTCAAGTTTTCACAATTTCTTCAGTTTTATCATATGATAGAGATTTCAACCATTCGGTCAATTTAACTCTTACGATTTTACGAGATAATCGGTAAATTTCGATACTTTTGTTTACTTTATTATAGATCTTAGGGCTAATGAACCTAAAGTGTCTTCTCGCCACTGCTGCTCTACAAGGAGTTATTTTGCAGACTCTATCAGAGAGGCGTTTCGCTGTACTATAGGTTGGGTCGAACGGCACGAGCTTGTGTTTTTTGAGTACAGTCTGTAGTACGAAGAGCTGCCTCACCGTGAGAACTTTGCATAGAGAGTAAAGATCGAGTGTCGGATAGCGGATTGGTTTCTTAGAAAGGACCTTCAGCACGGCCCTCTGCGCCCTTTCTAGTCGCAGCATGGTTGTTTTATGAGCACCGCCCCACGTAGTCACGCAATACCCAAGGACTGATTGAGCGAGAGCAAGGTATACAGTTATCAGGCATTTGAAGTCAGCAACCGCCCGAAGCTTTTTAAAAATGTAAATCAATCTTCGTACTCGTGTCACCGAAGAGTTGATCTGCTTTTTAACCGACGAAAAAAAACGGAGGAGGTTATCAATTCGACGCGTATATTTTTTTTTTTTTTACTTTTTTTTTATGTATGACCACGCATAACTTTTTACACAATAGTCCGATTGTGATCATTCTTTTTTTATTGGAAAGGATATACTTCGAGGGTGGTCCCATATAAATTTGGAAAACAAAATCAAACCCTAAGGGTCAGAAAACAGGGGATGATTGATTGTTCACTTACTAATTGTAATGTTTAACCACGCATAACTTTATACAGAGTAGTCCGATTTTGATAATTCTTTATTCATTGGATAGGGTATACCTTGCCAAGTATTATTAGTCCATTAAAGCTACAAAAAAATATAAAATAAAAACTTTTTACCAAAAAAATTAACCGCCGAAAAAACTGAAAAGCAAAAAATAATAAACCTTAAAATTATGAGTCGGCGCTGGAAAATCAATGAACAAAGATCACTCAAAGCGCCGACTCATAATTTTAAGGTTTATTATTTTTTGCTTTTCAGTTTTTTCGGCGGTTAATTTTTTTGGTAAAAAGTTTTTATTCCAATTTAAATGTTGGTCAATGATTACTCCGAGATAGCGTATGTTGTCGGTTGAGTCGATGGGTGTACAGTTACAGTTGGAAAGGTCGGTGAGTGAGCACTCATGAGCTTTAATTGTCAAGGAAATGGGGGGCTGGCTTAAAATGCCTGGGGTAAAGGCAATAAATTTAGTCTTGCTGATATTGAGTGTGAGGAGGTTTGTATTCAACCATTTCCTGACCGTACCGAAGGCCATCTCCGCTTTACAGAAAGTTTCACGCCAATCTTTACCGTGAATTACAAGAGCTGTGTCATCTGCATATGTTACTACTTTACAGTTAGGAGAAGACAATTGGCACAGCTCGTTCACGTAAATGAGGAAGAGTGTTGGTCCAAGAACAGTTCCCTGAGGGACGCCAAAAACAACATTCTCTATTTTGCTCGTGTAGTTATCTATTTTAACTACCTGGTGGCGGTCCTTCAGGTAGCTACGGAAAATGTCGTGAGCTATACCACGAATGCCAATGCTTTCCAGCTTGGACAGCAATTTGGGGACAGAGACGGTGTCGAAAGCTTTGGACAAGTCTAGAAAGATACCAATAGATTTTTCTTTATTGTTCAGGTGACTAATTATTATGTCTGTGAGTTCCTGAACTGCGTCGTCTGTTGATTTTCCGATTCTAAAGCCAAATTGGTTGGAAGCTAAAATGTGTGTTATTATACCTGTTGTCACAAGGCGTTGATAAAAGTAAGAAAACACGGGCATTCGTTTTTAACCTCCCTTACTTGAACAGGGTTTACACTGCTAGAATTCGGAAAATTGTTTTTTTTTTTTGTTTTTTCTCCTGTTCTTTGTTTTGCATCGCTGGTCTGGTGGTCGCATGCGCTACTGCTGAGCATGGGTTCGATTCCCAGAACGAGCAAAGTGTTATTGAGTTTTTCTATCTGGTATTTCTCAGTTGAAGCATGGAGTCTACGCCCGGGTGTTTCCATTGCGAGGATCGTCTAGAGGACACGGTGGAGCATACGGTGGAAGTGTGCCCTGCCTGGGCGGAGCACCGCCGTGTCCTCGTGGAGGCGATCGGCGGCGGCGACCTCTCGCGTCCGGCCCTGGTGCGAGCCATGGTACGGAGCGAGAGGGCATGGGAAGCCGTCACCTCCTTCTGCGAAGCAGTAATGCTCGCGAAGGAGGAGGCGGGGCGCATGAGGGAGTGGCAGTCTCTGCGCCCTCACGTCCCTAGCCGCCGCAGGAGTAGATGCCCCGGGCGTCGGGAGTCAATAGCTGACTCCCGGCCACCGTAGGCGCGAGTTTGCGGGCGGTGAGCAATGGGTAGCTCGCCGCCCGGTAAGGACCAGGCTCGGGTCGACGGCGCGTAGTGTTCCACGTGCGCCTCAAAGAGATGTCAGCAAAACTGAAGGGGTCTGCTAGGATCGATGCCTGCCAGAGTCGCGAGATTGTTCGAAAGAGATACCGTGACCCTGGCACATGGGCAACTGAAGGAACACGGGTGGGTTTTAGTCAGTAAAAGTCTGACATGCCTTCCCGCTCCGCCCAGAGCGGGGGAAGTCAATTGATGATTTCCCATCCAAAAAAAAAAAAAAAAGCATGGAGTCTCGATTTGATGCCCGGTCCCGGCCCGGTGCCATCAGGCATTAGACTCATCCCCTATTATTACATGGGACTTGAAACACAACTGGCGAAATGTGTGTATGCTATAGGTACACCTCTGCCCAACCTTTCTGGAGAAAAAGAGGTGATGTTACGTTGCCTTATGTTAACGTACAAAACGTCTTGTGACCAAAACCACTTCTTCATAAGGTTTTAGCAACAAAAAAAAAACTTAACCCCCTAACTCTATCTTTATGCTAACTAAATTCAAATTCCTAAATCTTAAATTCTCATTACAGCTGGAACCTTCAACAGAAGACGGCTCATCTCGCTACAGCTCCCTGACTCTAATCCTAGGCGCCTCCATCATAGTGTCCCTCCTCATAGCCATAGCTCTCGCGGTATACCTGGTCAAGACGAGGAAGAAGTACCGCATCAGACGGGCAGCCATGAGGAGGAAGAGGCAAAGTGCCACTGATATTACTAACGGGAATAAGGACCAGTTTACTACGCTGAATACTAGTAAAGTTTAAATGTAAGATTGGAAAATCTACTTGTTTAATGATACAATTTTCGGCCGGATTGTCAAACGATACTCGACTATAAGACGCTTTTAACAGGCCCTACTATCACAATTTGCAAGACAGGTGATGTGCAGTGACAGTCAACACGTTAACTGCCATAGCTAAAATCAGAAAAAGTCAAAAAAATGTACTTAGTGTTATTTCACTTTAAATAGATTATTTATTCCATAAATACATTATTTATTCCAAAAACATGGCCGCCATGCAGCAACAACATGTTCAGATTTTGTATGTGTTGTCGGTCATATAGTCCGACTAGGTACGAATGGAACAAAAGGTGTCGGACACATAGTCCGACATGGCAGTTAAAGTGTTAATAGTTGAAGCGGACATAGTACAAAGTATAAAATCACAGTTACGCGGACGTTTTTCGTGCACTTGATTTTCAACGTACTGCTCAGCGCTGAGAGTTGAATTTCGACCACTGTTTTTTCCATGAGCTGGGATGCACTTTGTTAGATTCTCAATGCTCGGTTCAATACTGAGAGTAGGGTTGCCACCTTTTTTTCTTGCGATTAAAGTACATTGGTTATTATAGGTAAGAAAAAAAAGTACACAGGATAAAAATAAAGTATTATTTATTCGTCTTTATTATTATATTTAAAAACATATTTTTATTGCTTTTTGCAGTTTGTATCACATAACTTTCGGTTCACGAAAAAGTACTTACGACTAAACTTTTCATAATCCCAAAGAAATCAAATCTTGCAAAATAAAGTATTTTCGTGTACTTTATTGTTCTCATAAAGTATAGAGTACAATTATGTGAAATAACGTACAATACTTTATTATAAAGTACGGGTGGCAACCCTAACTGAGAGTTGAATACCTCAACATCGTCATCATCAGCCTACAGCAGTCCGCTGCTGGCCATAGACCTCTCCAATTTCACGCCATTCTGCTGTTGAAAATCCTGCTGCGATATTTTGCCGTAATAGAACTCAGTGGTAATAAACAAATATTTACCCGCTACACAAGATCAGATATCGACCCTATTACCGTACCATACCATATAATTTCCATGGAACAAACATTCCCATGGAAACCCTATGTAATTGATATGGTATGGTAATTATAATATACTAGCTGACCCGACAGACGTTGTCCTGTCTCTTTGATGATATTTGAGCACGCATTCTGTCAGTTCTATGTCAAATGTCATAATGTTACATTCAAAAAGTTTACATTGTCCTATTATATGGTTGTTAAGTATTCTTAAAAAGTGTTCTTAAATTTTCAAATTTTCCGCGCATTTTTTTAATTTTTTTCTTTCATAAGAACCTTCTCCTGACAATTACAAATACAACAAAAAAAAAAAAACTGAATTCGGTCCAGCCGTTCACGCGTGATGTCGTGACCAAGGGAAATAGGGATTCATTTTTATATACATATATATTTTATTTATATACATGTATATGATAGATTAAGGGCAACATTACTCCTTAAAGTGACCTACATTGAGTATCGTTTTAAAATACGACCGAAAATTTTGTATTACAAGAGTGTTGCAATGTGAATATACATTGAGCCCCGGTTTCTGAAAGCTTGTACTTAGGAGTATGACCTTTTTAAAATAAATTGTCACTCAAAAGTCAACTTAAAATACATTATGCTGAAGTAGAAACTTGATTAAGCGGGAATTGTGCGGTAATATACACGCTTGGCCGTGGAGTGGTGGATATTATGATACAAAGAAGTAGTAAAACATATGAAAGATCTATGATTGATGCTATTCTGGTAGAACAATTTCTGTGTAGTTTTCATAGAAAATATTCTACTAGAGTCGCATCCCGCTACATGTCATGTCGTCTGTTGGTATCCCTCCCAGACATGACCCTGCAGTATTAAAAACACATAAAAATCCAAATGAAACAATGTTAGGAATTTAATAGAGCCCAAGACCTCTGAGTTTGTTTCGGCCAGTTTGTAGGGACCAGTCACCTAAGAAATGCCGGCGCCATTTAGTTTTAAAACATTGACCAACAAATATTTGACGTGTAAAAGTATCTTAAAAGATCTACTTACATACTGTCGCGTCTCGACAGTCTGTGTGGTTCTTTATCACGAGTATAGACAAGTAAAATTGTAGTTCGGGCTTTCAGAACCGTAGGCTCCACCGTATAGTTATTATTTAATTATTTAAGTCACCTATCCCATATTTGGGCAAGTCATTTTTATACTTAAGTTAATAGAGTATTAACCAAACCAACGAACCAAAAGTAGATTAACTTGATGTTGAATAAATGCTTAGCTAAGTTTGCTACTTAAAATGCTATTGTAAATATGTCATGTATATTGTAAAGACGTAGATTTCTTAGTAATAAGTGCAATTGTTTGGCCATAAATCAGTATTGATAGAATATGGAGTAGAAGTGGCTTGTGGCGAAGTAATAAGTCGCAGGAAACAATCAATCAGGCTAAGCTACGCTTGCCGCGGTTGATCCGTGGATGGGTGACCATCTTTACATACCAAGACCCTTCCGTGCCTCGGTTGGTGTTGTAAGAAGTGGATCTCTGACAGTCGACCAGTCTTACCAAGGGCTGTCGTGTTCCCGAGTAGCTGGTTTGTAAAGGTCAGATAGTCAGTCATTCCTTATATAATTTATTGGTATTCACCTGCATACGGTTAGACTGCAAGCCCACCTCAACATATTAGGGAAAAGGCTAGGCAGATGAGATAGATAGAATATGCTTTATTAGACACTAAAACTTTTCTGCCTGTCTGCATCTGCGAATGTTTAAAAGACAAGAAAAGACGTTGTACTATATCCATGTATTTTTAGGAAGGATGTTTCCTAAAGTGAGATTTTCAAAAATGTCCTTCAGTACAGCTGGGCGCATAGTGAGCGCCATAATTGAATATATGTTTTACGCCCAGCTGTGCTGAATCGCAGCGAATCATGCCGACCCGAACAAGTGTGTACCACGCCTCAGCTTATTTTATTAATCGATAAACTTTATACGAAGTTTCGATAAAAAAAAAATCATTTCTATGGATTATATTTTACAGAATAGTTTATAGATGGTAGTTAAGACTCATCCCACACGAAAATATCATTTACTTGTAAATTATGAAGTAGTAAAATAAGTTGTATAAAAATGTTTTAATAAAATATTTATATTAAATACAGTCGTTTCACATTCTGAAGGGGTTGATAACCCGGCGGATGGTGGCCGGTCCGTTCCACTTGCCTTTCACCAGCCGGCGCCAATACAAGCTTGGGAGAAGGTGTTTGTTCATTTGATAGAATAATCGACGTTCTTTAGACTGGAAATAAGGTTAAAAATTAATTGACACATTACCCTGAACAATTATGTGGGTCCAAAGTACTCTAAAGGCTAAGCTCACGTTCCCACAAACGTACTAAAATCGCAACGGGCTTTTTTCGTGTACTGCATCTTTAACGAACTTCTTATTGCCGAGATTTGAAAATCGAACATTATGTTTTCTCGACGCGCTAAGACTCACTCGCGCTGCACTTTAATGGAATCTCAATGCGTTGTTCAACACAGAGAGTTCAAAATCTAGTGCGCGAAAAAATCCAGCCCGCTATTTTAATACGTCCGTGTGTATATCAATTAAGGGTGTGTTCCACAGTTTTCTGGATACAAGGCTTCCACTACATCATTGCCTTATAGATATTGTATGAAATTATATCCAGGACTAGCAGTGCCCGCGGCTTCGCCCACGTGGATGTCGGAAATTATCCCACGGGAACTTGCCATAGGGACAAAAGTAGCCTATCTCGCACTCGTTATAATATCAGCTATCTGCCAGTGAAATTCCATTCCAATTTTCATTTTCAATTTTTTTGTTGTTATATCTACCCCCACACTAATTCGTATACCTTCACTTGCTAAGTAAATAACAGTGACAGAAAGTTATTATAACATCAACTTACACTCAGTGATAAGAATTTGTACGATTGAAGTTAATTCAAAAACAACGAATCAGAACTTGATCAAATTCATAAGAGATACTCTATACCCTT
This sequence comes from Aporophyla nigra, assembly GCA_947507805.1. Classification (NCBI taxonomy): domain Eukaryota; kingdom Metazoa; phylum Arthropoda; class Insecta; order Lepidoptera; family Noctuidae; genus Aporophyla; species Aporophyla nigra. The sequence continues at coordinate 22,078,680 of OX382297.1, read as the reverse complement.
TTAAGCAAAATATATTTTTTTAAATCGATAAATAAATGAGAGCAAGTTATTAATGTCAGAAAGTTCTGAGATACCAAACGTTTAAAAAAATTCAAAACCTCCTCCTTTTTTTGAAGACGGTTAAAAAATAGCCAATCAATTAAAAAAATAGGCTTCCCCCGGCCCTCCGGCCCCCAATTTGAGGGGAGAATTGACATAATTGCCACGCTGGGCAGGCAGGCTGGCCATCGCAGTATGTTGGTAAAATGCATAGAGAACGCTGTTGTCCAATCTCTGGGAAGTCCCATAGTCGCCTCTTACGACACCCACGGCAAAGAACTCAGACGTACATAGAAGCAAAGTTCTTCAGGATTATTTGTGCCAATTCTACTGGGGACATATCTCCACGGTTAGTTCTCGCTTAGCGGCGCTGACGGCAGAATCATTATCGCGCTCACTCACTGTCGTATTCTCGCGCTCACTCACTCTGGTAGGCTCAAGCAACGAATTCAGACGCCGGCCCGCACCCCGCACCGCAGCGCGACTGTAGCGCTGCCCAAGCGGCTGTTTGGGTCGCCTTAAGTTTGTCTTCAACCCGGCCATAAGAATTGTGCTTCTATGCACGTCTGAGTTTGTTGCCCACGGGAAGAAACAGGACTTAAAACATGTTCACTCTTAGATCAAAATCTGATTTCATGTCACCTGATCAAAAGGAAACGTCTCCCGGACTTTCTTGTCATACAGGAACTCTGCAAGAATGCCTCTCTTGTAGGAAGTGAGAAGAGGACAGGCGCCGTACCCGTCGTACTTGGTAAAAGGCTTTTTACCGGCCATAACGTTGTTGAGGTTACGCTCTAAGACGTAGCTTTGAGGACCTGACGGTTTCATAAATGGACACAATTATTAGATTTCTTAGGTGACAAAATAAATGCATTACGACATCTTTCTATTATAATAATAAAGCTGAAAAGATTTTTGTTTGTTTGAACGCATTTCTGAAACTACAATTCAAACGCTGAGCGGTTCACAGGAACAATTAATTTCACGCAGACGAAGTCGCCTGCAGAAGTTAGTTTATTTATATACAGAGACGCGTTGACGCATACTCTGTTACCATGAAAAATTTCTACGCTAGGGATTTAGAATCACGTGCTGAATTCACGTGACAATATTAACGCTCGGTTAAGATTCAAGCTTAGAATTCTTAAGACATCGGTGACCGCCACATCACAGCTGTAATTGTACGGCTACAATGTCGAAATAGCACTTACTATACTTGCGTGCTCTCTGTTGTACAGCGAAACGTCGAGCGGTGTGCGAGAGAGAGCACGTGTGAAGTGTAGTTCGCGGTATCGCGACAATCTAGCAGTAGCATAAAGACGCCTACCATGAAAATTAGGGCACCGGGGTTTGACGTCACCGAAAATCGTGTCTGCGTGGATGCGTTTTCGCGGCTTTAAATAACGTAGTGAATTCTCAAGAAACCCAGACTTATCTGTAGGATATAGTATCTCTGTTCTTCCTTACCAACAGCAGCCGCAGTTTTGCTATTAGGCGTACATGTGCAGTCTCCCAACCCGAACACGTTGGGGAACCGCTTATGCTGTAGACTGTGGATATCTACTTCTAGGTAACCAGCCTCATTGGTCAATGCCTGGCATCTGAGTAGGCAGCACGGCGGGGACATAGGCGGCGTCACGTGGAGTATGTTGTAGGGGAAGCTTATTGTCTGCGGGAGAAGGGCTAGATTTGAATGAAGTTGTGTTGGGTCGGTTATATTATGGGGTAAAAATTCAAAGACATATGAGATGTCACATGTTTTCGAATTCGGGCCCTATGCGGGTCGCTAGATGTAGCAACTCGCACAGGGTTGGCGTGGTAGATTACGGCCCACTCCCTCTCATGCTACGGCTACATTGACGCTTTATCCCGAACTACACTTCGCGCACTCTCTGTTGTACAGCGAGACGTCGACCTGTGTGCGACGGAGAACGCACGAAGTAATGCTCGTGTTATCGCGACAATGTAGTTGTAGCATTACAGGCAGGAGGCCGGTGTCTTAGCAGTGCGAACCTTAAAAGGCATATTATAATGTTGGGTCGAAAATAATGTGCCATTTTTGAAAATAACTTCTGGTCTATGATCTCGGGTAATCTGTTTCTAGAGTTTCTTTATCGGGTCAAAATTCGATGTCGAATTATCAGAATCTATACTTATTTTAGGTATATTGTTTTATAAGTAGAAAGCTGAATTTTATTTTTAAAATGGCCAACTCGAGCGGGTGAGGCTCCTCGGATTTTGCTATGCTTTTAGCGTTATAAGTTATCCTGAAATCCTTTCACCCACTGACACTCCAGGCCGGCGCATTGTTAGCAGACCTATGAGCCCGAGTACAAGCTGACTAGACCAATTTGAACCTTATAGTTACGCTACTGCTGCTGAAGATAAAGTAGGTACCTACTTCTTCAGCGTTCATCATTGAAGCAATGTCTTAGTGGATATGTATTCAGGCCAGTTCATTCTGACGATTCGATTTTATTTTACGTTATTTGATTGGGCCCGGGCGGGGGGCACATGTGCCCTGTGTCCTCTCTCCTGGATATGCCCTTAGCGATCTAATAGACAACTAACCTCTCCACCGTTGCACTGAAACAAGGCTCCACAAGGTGTGACCTCCACAAGATTGGCGAAGTAATTAGGCACAATGCCCCGGTTAATCGCCAAACTTCTCAGAGCTACCGCGTACTTCGGGACGCCGAATATAGTCTCTGCACCCGTGTTGTATGTTATGTTTGTCTTCTTGATGATTCTGTTCTGAAATTACGAATTTTGTTAGGGTTTACGTAGGAAAACTGGGGAAATGGAGGCCCAATTGGAACCGTGCACCTTGCTTCTAACGTATCAATTTTTTGTTTTTTTTTTAATCACATACTTAGTCCAATGCAGGAAAAAAAAGTCTGAGTAGTAGCCAGGGGATTGAGATTTGTGGCACGGTTGATGGCAACAGGCCCGCTCCCTATGAGTCAGACCCTTGTGAGGTGAATCTCATACTCCCCGGTTTTTATAGTCGAAGGCCGACGCGTTCATAAGGTTACATCCCAATTAGAATGTCAGTAAACTACCAAAATATATTAAGAAGTGGATACTACTGCTCCTAGAGTAGTGGTGGCCCAGTCGTATTAAGCCCAACTTACGAATGTGCTTTATTTTGTGTATTTCATTTCACCACCACTGCTCTCAAAACGGTAAGAGAAAACATACCAATACTTTTATTGCATTCCACATATATTCTTAGGTGGACATTATGGACATTGGTGGGGTACATTTGGAGGTAAACGGCAAGTCCTAGAAACTATAAATGCGAAGACATGTGATATCTACCAACCCGCACTAGGCCCACGTGGTAGATTATATGTCCCACGTGGTAGATTATGGCCCGCTCCCTCTCACCGATAGGAAGCCTGTGTCCAAGCAGTGGGAACATTGTAAGCTGATTGTGATGTTGTGTTGTGACTACCGCTACTAGGTTCCCTACCACGTGATAGTAAGTCCCTCTTCACATGTGACACAGGATGCTGAGTACATTTTCCTTGAACCACACAGTTTTGTGTAATGTACCTACAAATCACTCCGGTATGGAAAACCCACGCTAGAAAGTATTCTGTAAATATTTACTACATAACACAAAACTTCCAATAAATCATTACTAACATGGGTAATGATTCCTGTCAATGACTCCTTGTCCTACCAGTCACGTACACACAATTTAGACGATTGTATAGGTATTATGTGACCTTATACCTACCCTGCGTCTTTCCTTGTAATGTCTGTACCTACCTTCCTAATTATAGCCGTATTTTCAATCTTGAAGCTCTGAAATTTTCTCTGAGACATTTTTGGTCATAATTGACCTGCGCTGTAGCGCTGGTCTAATGTTAATCACAATTAAAAATAATCGTCTAATAATAAGCGTCTTTTGTTCCAACTACTGGAACACAGGTGTCCTCTTTGTGGGACGGAGTGGGCCATAATCTAACACTCGGCCCAGTGCGGGTTGGTGGATGTCAGATGTCTCCAAATTTTTGGTTTTAGGACATACGGGTTCCTCACGATGTTTTTCTTCGACGTTTTGAGAGCAGTGGTGATGACATATTTTTTACCAGGTAAAGCGCCTGATCTCGCAAGTCGCAGGCGTTACCACTGGGCCATCACTGTTGTCACTACTTATTGACCGGGCACAAATCCAACCTCCGAGCTACTACTGAGAAATTAAAAAAAAGCCATATCACTGCCCGACCTGGGAATTAAACTCAGTAGTCATGCCTGACCACCGAACCAACAAGGCTGTACATACTCTCAAATAGTCAAATTCTCCCAACGAACCTTCCTCCAGTAATCTTGAGCTAAGAACATTATCTTCATAGCGGCTCCGGAGCACTTTCCACCAACCAAAGGAAACGTGAACAGCGCATGACCTCCAGGGAAGTTTTGTATGGTCTGCCAAGTCTTCGTGCAGTAGAAGGGCGAGTAGATGGTAGAGACTGTGCTCTTAGGATCGTCCAGAGCTCTTTGGAGACCTGTGATCTGGGGAAATGAGGGATAGTAAGATTTTGTGATCAGATAATACAGACAACTTCGCTGGTGGTATACATAACGCAATGTTAGAAATGCTGAGAAAAGTTATTTCATTGAATATTTTTTTAATACTGGATTACCACTACAGAATCAAGAACAACTAGAAGCATCTAGAAGACTGATTTTGATCTGGTTATGATATGAATCAGGTAGTTTCCCAAGGGTACAGCTGAAGCTTACTTTTCCCCTCTATCATAGTTTTAGCTTATCACGATAATTACCTTATCATAATCATTTTTGATACCAACAGCGACGACCATGAACTCATAGTATATTTTGTCGCCTTTCCAGGTGTAGACCAGGTTCTGGCAGGGGTCGAAGTCTTCAGCTTTGTCATGAAGCCACGTGACACTTCGGGGCAGGAGTTTAGGAATCGGCCTGTATGTTTGATCGAGCGTTTTAATGCCCGCTGCCACTAATGTAAACGCAGGTTGGTAGAAGTGTATCTGGGGAAAATATATGATTAATGGCCAAATAACGTTTGAATTGTAATTTTCAATGTTGAAATAACGATTTTTACTTTAACGGACGTTCAATAATCGATATTTTGATGAATTGTACACCAAAATATATATTTTTTAATTTACATTTATCTCGTATGCTCACGAGAACCAAACGTGTGTGCCAAATTCCAGCCAGATAGGTTCCGTGAAATATTGATTACAAAATTCTAGGACATACAAAACAAGGTAAAAAGAAAAACTTGAATGAATTTGGACATGTGTTATTATTACAAATCAGGACATATAGTCGACTTTGTAATTCCTTTCCATCCTGAGGTACCAATGCTCCAGTCACTTGCATGTCGTGAAACGACAAGGTATAACGTCTATCTGGATAATTGGTAGCGCACATTTTTGTGTAGCCTCTGTTGGAGATTCAATAAACAAATAAATGATTCATTTTAGTAGTAGTACTTATTTATAGTATAGTGGTATTACCGTCGAAGGTTCCAACAGAATGATGCAGTTCTTCTTCATTCTGCGGGCGAAGCGCCACGCGATACTGCAGCCGCCGGTGCCACCCCCAACCACCAGGAGCTTACATCTAATTCACATTCCAATTATTTATCACTAGCGTTTGCGGGTCCCCAAGAGCTCGCTGAAAATAGTGCTTTAGAACAAAAAAAAAAAAAAAAAACAAAAATCTCTTTTTGTCTTTCTCTTCAATAGATTAAAAGCCTTTTTTTGGTTATTATTGTTTACAAAAAAGTTTAAAATTAAATTAAATTAAAGTTAGTAGGTATGGGGGAAGAGGCAGCCCGCCAAATTCAAATTTTCTTACGTTTATTGCAATTTTCTGGTCAGTGTTCGACTGAATATTGAACAATATTATTCGCGACCATAACACGTAGGTATGTATTTACGGAATTATTTTAATTAAAATCATCATTACAACCCTCTAAGTTCATATAATCCCACCGAATGACGTTCAAGTCATTTAATTTTAAAATTATGTGAACTGCCACTTTGTATCCTGCTAATCCTGTTAATAACCTACCCTAGCGCTCCCCATTAAATGTATTATGCAACAGGAAAGCAATCTCTGGGAATTCAGAACAGTAATCCGAATTAACTAAATAGTTTTCCCATGAACAAGCGTTTTCAGCAAATACTTCATCCGATCGACCAGCCTTAACCGCTGTTATATAGGTAACTAGCTTTTGCCAGCGGCTTCGCCCGCGTGGAGGTCGTCGGAAAATATCCCGCGGGAACGTACTACCGGGATAAAAAGTACCATATATGTTAATCCAGGTTATGAACTATCTGTGTGCCAAATTTCATCCAAATCCGTCCAATAGTTTTTTCGTGAAAGGGTAACAAACATACACATACACATACATCCATCCTCACAAACTTTCGCATTTATAATATTAGTATGATGTATGCTATATAATGTAATCTATACAAATAAATAAAATTGGAGTGTCTGTTTTTAATATTAAGATAACCACTTTTTACTAAGTGTATATGGATGTATACACGATACATATACCAAAACAACATTTTTTACAATTTTTGTCTGTCTGTCTGTTTGTTCCGGGTAATTTATGCTACCTTTGTACAGTCAATATACTGCAGCCCTTCAATTAATAATCAGTGGGCAGATTAGACTTTAAATTGTTTGTTCCGGGTAATTTCTGAAATGGCTGGACCGATTTTGACGGAACTTTCACTGGCAGATAGCTGATGTAACAAGGAGTAACTTAGGCTACTTTTATTTTAGAAAAAATAAATAATAGTTTAAAAAAAATAAAAACACGCTGAATTTTGAGACGTATGTCAGCGTAGTTTTCAAAGACAGTTTTTATGAAAAACTTTTTGTTAAATACCACGCGGACGAAGTCGCGGGTTACAGCTATTACCTATAATATAACCTGTATTAACACATCTTACCGCGGTAGTACGTCCTCGGTAAGATGCGTGCGTGCGTGCGTTAATTTCCGACATCCACGCGGGCGAAGCCGCGGGCAAAAGCTAGTTGTGTAGTATAATTACTTTGATAATATACCACTTATTTATAAATAAATGAGAGAAATCGAAATAGATTATTATACTATGGTGATGTTCTTCAGAAAGGTCAGGGGCGTAGTACTCGCCACCGGCGTGTGAGTATGACCAATTGTAGAACCTAAACGAGGTAAAAGGAGTGTGTAGAGATCGTAGCAGGTGGCGTTCCGTGGTTTCTGCCTACCCCCATGGGTAAAAGGCGTGATTGTATGTATGTATGTATTATTATACTATTTTCTATTTACCTAAGCCACCAGTGTTCACGGAATTTACCACGCCCTGTAGTTCTCTCTGGTACTTACTTGTATATTTTCCTTGCCTCACAGTGCCACCGGACCGCATATTTAGTGTGGAGAGCGAGTCTTTTAAAGACCACGCTCATTTGTTACATCAAATTTAATCTTTCGTAAAAAAAATATCATTTCACCATTTTTACTTGTTGATTATGACGAGGTGGCCAACTAGATTTTCTGTTGGCATGAATCTTTGTTATTTTTACGTCATAAATATTATGGAGAAATGTGTGTCCCCTATACATCCGGGGAATATAGGCGTCTAAATTTAAGTCTGTGTTATTTTTCTTTAAGAGGGTGCATAGTAAAATAATATACAACAAACTATTAATCAAAAACGTGTAATTAAAACACTTGTATAACAATATAACGAATGTATATATACCAAGGCTCATTATTTACATATAAACAAATATTTATTACAATAAAACGAGTTTTAATGGACACTTGATTAACATAATGTGCTTACAAAATAAATACACAAAACCGGGATTTTTTAAAGCAAAATACATATCTATGCCAATATTATAAATGCGAAATTAACTCTGTCTGTCAGTTAGTAGCCTTTTCATGCCTAAACCAGGCTATTTTTCATCCTGGATATTGGTATTACTTATTCAGTAATACTGACAGGGCGGGAACACCACAGATAATATACATATGTAGGTGTATTATCTGTGGTGGTCCTGGATATTTGTATAAAAAAAAATATAAGATACAAAAACTGTATGCAGACGAAGTTGCGGGCCAAATCTTGTACAATTATATACATTTTCTGATAGGTAATACAGTCTAGGTATTATAACAAGTTAATACCAATTCTAACAGTTTTCATTACATTTTTGCAATATGTATAGTTGGCCAGTTAGGCAAAGGTATACAATGACAAAACCCAAATATATAATATGTCTGTTTACTAGCATCTTCAAGCAATTTACTTGCAATTGCTATAAAAAATACTTTAATGAGGTTTAAAAATACTAAGCACACAATAATTTTCAGAATACGACACAGGCCAGCTTAAAAGTTCTATCGAAGAGCCTCGTAATAATAGGGAATATGCATGTTATTCATCTAAGGGTCAGCAATGGGGTAGCTCGCCGCCAGGTAAGGACTAGACTCGTGTCGACGGCGCGTTGTGTTCCACGCGCGCCTCAAAGAGATGTCAGCAGTATTGAAGGGGTCCGCTAGGGCCGATGCCTACCAGGGTCGCGAGATTTGTTCGATAGTTACCGTGGCCCTGGCCTAGGCAGCTGACGGAACAAAGGGTGGGTTTTAGTCACTAAAAGTCTGAAACGTCTTTCCGCTCCACCCAGAGCAGGAGACGTTATTTAATGATTTCCCACCCACCAAAAAAAATTAAATAAGGGAAGGAGTTTCTGTCAAAAGTAGAAATGTAAATACTAAATTCACTTCACGTTCACGAACGACCACAATTAATACTAGAAATCGCTTAGTTTCGACGACAAGAAGCGCTAGTACGTGATCATGTTGTGACTTATACAGGTTTTATATAAACCTACATCAGGGACCAGATTCTCACAAAGATACCTCGTTTTCGTGCATAACTGTCAAAGTTTTTGCATCAAATTCGTGTTAAGCGAAATGATACCGATGGAATCGTTAAGTGTCGTACTTAACTATGTTTTTACTATAAGTATTAATCATTTGTCCAATACCACTGTTCACAAAATTACAATTTACTTGTTGACACATTTCGAGTTTTTTCAGTTTTCTCTCTCGACAGTTTGGTTATTTAAATCGCTCTTATTTACATATACCTAGCTGTTAACCTTAAATAATTTTACATAACATAACAGGGTTATTACAAACTAGGGATGTGCCGGATCGATAAAAATATATCTCCGCGGATACGGATCCGAATACGGATATTTGGTGTCAAGATCCGCGGATACGGATCTTAACTTTCTTCCTCAATCGCTGCTGATGCGCGTGACCTTGAAACGATAGTTGACGCCACTTGACTCTTGCTTGAGAAGACGACTGCACTGCGTGGGTCTTTATTTTGTGTTGTTTATAGTTTAGTCACTAATTATTTGATTTTAAGAAATAAAAGATTATCTTAATAGAATTTAATCATTTTTCATTGCTACCTAATCACCTAATTTACACATCTTCCTAAGAATTTCATCTATGTATTGAAAATTAATAAGGAAAAATATCCGTAAAAGATCCGCCATAACAGTAACGGATACGGATATGGATCGTTCTTCTCCCTAAGATATCCGCAGATACGGATATCCGGCACATCACTATTACAAACTAGCAGACAGTAGTTAATAACGATATCTATGTATTTCGCAATTGATTGTTTAAAACCAGAGACTTAAGAACTTCGTTTTTGACTGTGTATGACATTTTTGAAAATTCAAAATTGGAACATTCTTAAACCATCGTGTATAGCGTAGAAAAAAAAATAAGACCAACGTAGAAAATAAACAAATAGAAAATAAAAAGTTACAAAATAACCATCTGGTCAAAAAAAAAAAATCTCAAAAAAGTATACTTATGTAAATCTTCAGGGAATTTCTTTTTTCATGATTAAATATTCGCGACTTTACTTCAAGGCACGTTTCACATATTCTTACATTGCTACCGCCCTCGACGTGCGTCCCACTACATAGATATCGTTTACTTAATATTACCATATTCGCGTTCAGTCTCTGAAGGGGTTCAATATTTTCCTAATTGTCTCGGGTCCGTGATAGTATCCTTTGAGCATGAAGTGCCAATATATGAAGGGGAACAAGTGCTTCTTCATGTAAAACGTTATCCTGCTCTCGTTTGCCTGAAACGAAATGGGTGTTGTTATGATCTGAATGAAATTCTGCTTGCCGCTATGTAAGGGTTTCAATCATTTACATTATTTCAGGTAGTGAAAGTAGTCAGGAAAATAAACAACGTTTAATTTTTCAAAAAAAATAATATTGGGCAGTTATTTTTGTATGAAATAGATACTTTATTCATCCTTTTTGGTACATGGATTTGCTTTCCCCACCATATTTTGTCTAACCTTTTTAAAGTAGTTGCAGTTAGGATACAATAAATTGCGTGCAATAAACTCAGAAGCGATTTTCTCGTGAAATAACTTGAGAAAAGACCTATTCCATACTAGTCGTCATAATCAGCCAATACTATTCCCCTACTGCTGCGACACAGGCCTCTTTTCTGTCGAACGGAGTGGGCCGTAATTCACCACGCGGGCCATGCAGGTATCACCCTGCACGACATCACATGTCTTCGCATTTTAGGTTCTAGAGACATGCCAGTTTCCTGATGCTGTTTTCGTTCACCGTTTTCAGAGCAATGGTGATGAAAATAATGTCAAAAAGTAAAGTCGTTGCCTGAGATCGAACTCACGATCTACAACTCGTAAGTCGCGGCCGTTACCACTGGGCCACTATCCTCCAGCCACCACCTCCATAATTTTGACTGGCCTGTTAGTCTAGTGATTAGTGACCCTGACTGCTAAGACTGAGGTCGTGGGTTCGATTCCCACCCAGGACAAATCTTTGTGTGATGAGCACAATCATTTGTTCTGTTTCTGGGTGTAATGTATCTATAATATGTATGAATTTAGATTATTATTTTTTTGTCTGGTTGATATTATTATAGAGATATTATATTATAATAGTGTGGTTTCTAAAGTACTATGATCGGAACACTATAAACCCACTATGAATGCTGTAGGAGAAAACCGTTTGCGTAAGTGTAATATTTATGCTCGTGACTGCGGGTTTTATACGTCAAAACCTACTACCCACAATTTTTATAGGCCACTATTGCTGACCGGAATAACTAAGGCACTATATAATACTATAGTATTACACGGACATTAGCAATGGAACAGAATTCGTTTAACACGTTGATCGCCAACCCCAAAAACCGTGGTTTTTTTTTGGACTTTTTTTATCTTGTTCGTATTCTAATAAAATAGATATGAAATACTATTAATAATACTAACTTATTTTCATATATGTCTAAAAGATACATGGAACCCCAGAAAAAGTGTTTTTCTGGGCCAGCGTGTTTAGTTTTTTTTTTGTTTTCTGTAACTTTCTTCAATATTTTTCTATATGCTGATTAAAAAGTTGTACAAAAAGCCGAATTAAACCGAACTGCCTTTGTTTCACGGAAACACGCGGCCTTTGAAGGTACTACTTTGTGTTTCCGCATAGCGTTTAACGTGTTAATCAGTTACCTGAACATATAGGGTAGTGAAACAGGCCAATAACTTAGCTAAAACTTACCTGATTAAAAGGCATGGTCTCCCTGACGACGCCGCCGTACGTGAACTCGGCGAGTATGCACGTGTTGTATGACGTCAGCAGCGGACACGCGCCGTAGCCGTTGTACTTCATACTGGGCTCGTTCTTCTTCATCGTGCTGAGCAGGTTGTGTTCTAGCACGTAGCATTGTTGTGCTATGGGAGGGAATGTTGTTGTTTAGTTAATAAGTTACAAACGCATTAGAATTACAGTGGACAATATTTGAGATAAAAAAAACTTGAGAGGTGTCACGGGACACCCGGATGGAACGAAATTCCTTTCCAGGATTCATTATTGTTATTATTTTTTTATTATTTATTATGTACAAAAAACCTGTATACACTCAACAAAAATCTCTCTCTCTCTCCCTCTCTCTCTCTACTCACAACAAAAAAAACAACAACATACAAAACAAATACAAACAACAAAATATATGCGGTCGAATTGAGAAACCTCCTCCTTTTTTTGAGGTCGGTTAAAAAGTGTCGTTACAACTTTTTCTCTTAATTTCCGTCTAGCCCCCTTTCGCAACGCGCCATAAGGAACTTCGTTCCAAAACAACAACATACAAAACAAATACAAACAACAAAATATATACGGTCGAATTGAGAAACCTCCTCCTTTTTTTGAAGTCGGTTTAAAAATTGTCGTTACAACTTTAATTTCCGTGTAGCCCCCTTTCGCAACGCGCCATAAGGAACTTCGTTCCAAAACTATCCTATCTTTTAAGTTTGACCAAATTGCAGATAACTACGAAATTTGATAAACATCGGTTCAGTAGTTTCGGAGTTTACCCGTAACAAACATAGTGGCACGAGATTTTTATATATACAGGTTGCCCCAAAAATCAACGTCAAGCCGAAAACGGTTGATAGGCCAGGTGGTGACAGTTATCAGAAAAAAAATCTAAGTTAAGCATTTTTTTTTTTCAGTACAGTCAGTTAAAGTTGGGCGATGTAATAATTTTTAGTACATGGTGGAGCAAAAAAGTGATGTTTTCTTTAAAACTGAGGTAGTTGTGTTTTAATTTTAGTTTACAGAAGGGTTATTCAGGGTTACATCACTCACAAAAAAAATATGAAAAGTAAAGATTTGTAGTCACAATAATTTAAAAAGTCCTTAACTTAGATTTTATTATTTTTCTGATAACTGTCACCACCTGGCCTATCAACCGTTTTCGGCTTGACGTTGATTTTTGGGACAACCTGTATAAAAGAAGATACGATGAGATTGAAATTTTTATTGTCAGTGACATAAAGTACAAAATCGACCGGTCAATTGCGCTCGATGGTTTTTATACAACTTTGCACCTACTACCACTGATAATAAACTCTATGCAAATCGGGAGTTGCGTAGATCCTGATAAGCATCAAATTGAGGAGTAGGTACTTACCAATCGCCGCAGCAGTTTTGCTGTTCGGTGTGTTAGTGCAGTCTCCAATACCGTATATGTTAGGGTATTCTTTATTTTGCAGCGTGAACTTGTCTACCTCCAGAAAGCCGAACTCGTCGACGAGGCAGGGACTATCGCGCAGGAAAGACGGAGTGCGCATCGGGGGCGACACGTGGAGCATTGAGTAGTTTATCGTTATATTCTGTTGACATAAAACATTGTTTCACTTTGACCACAGAACAAAGAATACAGAGAAGTGCCCTTACACTGGTTAAGCACGGGAACCAGTGTCGCCAAACTCACACATTTGCATAGCAAATTGTCGATTACGCACATAAAAAACAGTGATATGATTGGCTACAAATTACACACGCAAGTTTTACAAATCATCTTCGTATTGCTTTCAAAAATTAAGTCGTATTACAAGGCATGAAAGCTGTTATTATTTGACATGACACACACAATAAAGACGTTTTTCGTTTAGAAACTTTAGATAGACAAATTTACAACGAGTTCAGCAACTCAATGCTAGATGGCGCTGTAACCAATTCATTCTATTCAGAACGCTAGCTCCTTTGAAATAGATGTCATATTCACATGCACTTGTAATCTCTGTTGGTGAGTAGCAAAACAAAAGTAAGAGATGCGGAAATATATCGATATTTTAATATTGAAGTTACGTAATTAATTCGAGTGAGCAATGTAATAATTTGTTAACATCATACAAATGCTTAATAACGGAAAAGGTTGATTATCGTTAAAATATCAATGTTAAAGAGGTATTTGTATGTTTGTATGTAGGGGGTAATGTTATTTTCATAAAATCAGGTACGCGGGCGAAACCGCTGATAGAAGCTAACGATAAATGAAACGATAACAGATAGTACTAAAAATATTTACTAACCTTGAAATAACACATATTTATTTAATTACTTGCCGTTTTTATAATTTTATGTTGAATTTTAATAGGTGATGAAATCGTATATTAATATATTTTGCTGTGATAGCTTTCATTAAGTCAGTAATATGATTAGACGTAAGAAATTCCCCTAATTGATGATAGCTTATGTTTTGGAATATCGATGACCCAATGAACTGGTGCATTATTTTAGCCATGATATAATCTTTATTAAATATGTAACCGTCTTTTAAAAATATTTCGGACATCTGACATATCTTAATCACAGATTCTGATGGGTATAATAATCCCCCTCTATCTTTAGCTATAATAAATCTATGTAATGATTGTTTTTTTTTTCTGTTACTAAAGCACTAACGCAAATATCACACTTAATTTTTTTTAATCAACTGTCTTATTATATAACCAGCTATGTGAGCTATTGAATCCTTACTAAAATCAGACAAAATTATCGATACCGACCTACATTACGGATGTGTCCCATCCCTAATCGAGTAGCGTCGAAGTTACTAGAATTTTGGTTATGATTTTCCAGATGACGACTAAGTGCATTAAGACTTTGTGGCAATGAAAATAAGGTTGCTTCTAGTTTGCATTGAAGTCATAACATGTGGTATTGCAATTAAAATCAATTATATTAAAAAATAACAAAGTTTAGTAGTTACTGATGATAGGATACACCTCCACAAGATACATTTTTTTTCTGCTGTCGTTTTTGCAGGTCAAAACCGCACAACAAGGCATAATTTGTAATATTTCGCGTATTGCTGCGATAACCAATCGCGACAAGTATCTGACGGCTAATAAGCTAAATGCTGCGCATCTGCGCTTAATGTTGACACGCGCGCGATATCTGAGGGGCACTTCCTCTAGTTTTCTTTATTCCGTGACTTTGACCATATTGTTACGTAGATCGTAAAGATTAGAATCGACACTCTGACGCCATCTATTATCAAGTAGGAAGTACTACACCAACAATTATACGTAGACGCCACTGCCATCTATTATTGAATACCGGAATTAGATAGATATGTCTATACTCCATTTGTTTAGGTAGTTAACTAAAGGTAAACAATCTTGATATGTCTTTTTATATAAAATAAATCGTATAAAAGACCAACTAATATTATTTAAATTAAGTTACTTACCTAACATCGGTTTAAGTAAATACCTAATTGTAAACATTTTTAGATTCAATTTTTAGACAGTTTTTTAGATAAAAGACATGTTAAGATTGTTTACATTTAGTTAACTACCTAAACAAATGGAGTATAGTTAGTATATTCTCGAAGCTTCGCCGCTAACTGTGAACTGTGGCGAAGGGTCGTGCGTTTACGAGAATGTTCAGCGCCGCATATAAATAGCGGATTGTTGGACTGACAGTGAGTTTAATTACGAATGCGATCGAACGCGATTCAAGCGATACAGTACAAGCAAGACTAGTGATTCTGTTTGACGTTGCCGATTACTGCGGTATTTTTGATTAGTTGATTAAACTGTTTTTGTGCGATTTTGGTTAAATTAGTTTAAATTAATTTATCCCGACCTCAGCTCGACGACTTCCAGTCTTCCATTAAAATGGAGCGACTGTCTATCCGACCGATACCTTTTGGTAAGACTGGTCGTCAGACTTCGGGCTACTTCTTTTTTAGCTTTAAATAAAAACTGACCGGAGGGGCAGTCTTACCAAGAGATACCTCTTGGTAATCACCAAGACGTATCACCTTATTAATAATTAATCAATACATAGATGAAATTCTTAGCTGTCTTTCGTAGATCCTAGACAGTCGTTACGGGTCGGCAGAAGCCCGAAAGTCTGACAACCAGTCTTACCAAGGGGTATCGTATTACCCAGTATTCGGGTTGTGGAGGAGAGATAGGCAGTCATTCCATGTAAAATACTGGTAATCAGCTGCATCCGGTTAGACTGGAAGCCGACCCCATCATAGTTAGAAAAAGGCTAGACAGAAGAAGAAATAAAAACCAACCGGAGGGCCATCTTTTTTTGCTTTGTCCAGCAGTGGATATCTTTAGGCTCTAATTTATGATACTGAAAAGATAAAGATCTTTATTCTCACCTCAGTAGGATTCTCTCTATTGAAGAAGACTGCTTCTTTCCTGTCGTGCCTGACTTCCTTCAACACCGTCTTGTAGCTGACGTTGATGTTCTTCCGTTTGACGACCTTCATCAACGACTCGGCGTACTTCGGCACTCCGAAGATCACTGGCATGCATGTGGCGTAGATAATGTTGGTCTTTGAGCGGACGTTCGTCTGCGAAAAGAGGGAAAAGTTTTAACTTTTTATAAATCACTAGCTTCTGCCCACGACTTCCTCCATCGCATCACCTGCCCGCGCGATTACTTCGTTTAGCGTTTTTTCTGACTTTATGCCTGTAGCGTTTCTCAAGAATGTGGAATCCATTTTATAAATGCAAAAACATTTTTTCAAATTCAACTGATAATTCCAGAAATGAGCGCATCCAAGCAATCTTTTCAGCTTTATTATTAGAAACTAAATAATTATGTTGCTGCGTTCGCGATTAAGTTTCCAGACATGTAAACAAATATATGGTTTAATTATTATTTTTTATCATGTACAAGTAAAGTTCAGTTTGCCCTGCAACTTGAACACCATTTTTATGACTCGTCAATAGTCTGCTGAAATCAACTTAATTGACATAGGCATTAAGAGGCCCTAGAGGTTTTCATTTAAAACTTATAGATATACAATATTGTAACTAGTGATGTTCTGTTATCGTTAAAAATAAATATCCGCGGATACGGATCCGAATACGGATATTTGGTGTCAAGATCCGCGGATACGGATCTTAAGTTTCAATATTATTCAATCGTTATCGATCTTGAAACGATAGTTGTCACCACCTGACGCTTTACTTGGCATATGTTACATATGTATGACTTGCATTGCGCGGGTCTTTCTTTTGTGATGTTTAAAGTTCAGTCACTAAATAATTGATTTCAAGACATAAAAAAATATCTGAGTGGAATTTAATAATATTTTATTGCTACCTAATTCCCTACACTATAGGTATAGAATTTCATATATGTATTGAAAATTAATAAGATAAAAGATCTGTAAAAATTCGGCTAAAAAGTAACGGATATATATACGGATCTTTCTTCTCCCTCGGATATCCGCGGATACGGATACGGATATCCGGAACACGCTAATTTAAACTTTAAAAGTACGTCTATAAAACCAAGTAAATCAGCGAAACGGCAAAATTCCGTCTACGGTTTTCAAGTTAATACATATTTGTTTGAAGTGGAAATAGAATCAATTGCAAACAATGAGATTAATAAAAGACTTTATACTATACACATGTACAGTAAATAAGACGTAAAGTATACTAGCTCACTTAAGTAGTACAATACGAATAATAAAATATTGACGTCACTTTACGTGCATTGTAACAAAGTTACCGGCGATAAATTAGGACATTTAACATACTACAATATGTTATTAAAGTGCATCCACGAATAGCAAGTCTAGCTGCGCGTGCACACCAACTCACGTATAAGGCTTTTTTTTTTGTGGATGAGAAATCATCAAATGACGTCCCAGAGGGCATGTCAGACTTTTACTGACTAAAACCCACCCGTGTTAAAATGCCAGGGCCACGGTAACATTCGAACAAATCTCGCGACCATGGCAGATTTTTCAGAGACCACCCGCTGCATACAAACTTACAAACCAACTTTTAACTCTTTGCAATATTATAGTAAAGATTTGTTTGCAGTGCGATCAGACAAAATTGATAAGTATGCTTGAATCACGCAAGACAGAGGATATAAACATTTTTCCTCATGTGAAACAATAGACATAACAGTTATGCTACAAACGAGCTCAGTCCCATTCATAGAATTAATTCTATAATAAATATTTTCCATTGAACACTGGAGGAAAGTCTCTAGTCTTGACTCACATAGTTGTTATAAATATTACGTGCCTTCTATTGTTAGATCATTGCAATTGCATTGCATCATTTTGTTAATTTATATAATACTAGCTTTTGCTACCGGCTTCGCCCACGCATTATACATATAAACCTTCCTCTTGAATCCCTCTATAGACATTGTCTCTGGGCTGGTATTCCTGGTGGGCATTCAAGATCAGGCCAATATTTACCATCATCATCATCATCATCATTTCAGCCATAAGACGTCCACTGCAGGACTTAGGCCTCCTCCAATTTGGGGGGCTTTGCCATAATCGCCACGCTTGGCAGGCGGGTTGGCGATCGCAGTATGGTGGTAAAATGCGTAGAGAACGCTGCTGCCCATTCTCTAGTAAGTACCGTACCGTGTGGTGCCGGACGTAAAGAATAACACCACCCCATTTCTTCCTGTGGGTGTCGTAAAAGGCGACTAAGGGACTTACTAGAGAATGGATATTTACCATAAATAAATAATTATTATTTTCTATTTTTAGGGTGTTTTGAATTTTGTGACGTATTTCAGCGTAGTTTTCGTATTATTTTTTTTGTGACGTATGTTAGCGTAGTTTTCCAAGACAGTTTTTTTTTTCTTTGCAGTCCTGGTAACCCCGGCAAGGATAATGGTACAACTTCATAAAATTATTGTATTGTTATCGATTCTTGATAAGTATGCCAAATTTCGAATTAATCCAACGTTTTGAAGGGAGTCAAAAGCATGTTCAAAGTTTCCGTTACATAGGCACATACTAACATACGTATTAAGCTAATAAAAGCGTTTTAAAAAAGACAAAAAAAGTGTGTTAAAAAGACATACCTTGTTAAAATAAGAGTCCGCCAGATATACAATCTTCTGCGGCGCTCCGGGGCATTTGATCATCGAATCCGGGTAAGTGAATATCGCGTTGCCTCCCTTGTGTTTCTGCATGCTTTCGAACGTCTTCTCGCAGAACAGCGGATCGTATATCGACGATACCATGCTCGTTTTATCAAATAACGCCTCGGCCAGTCCCGGTACCTGGAGACAGTAGGAAGGCTTTACTACCGGGATCCTAAAGACACATCCAAAAGTGCATTGTTGGATTTTCATCCCTCCTGTCAGCGACGAAAGATGAAAATCCAAGGGCGCGCTTTTATTTAGGTGTTGCTCAGTGTTAGTGAAAATGAGCAATAGTCAGATTTGACCCAAAAGCCATTGACAATTACGGCCCGAAGATCGATCACTTACGTAAACGGCCCGAGCAATAAATAACAAATATTCTATAGGGTTTTTGGATGTTGTGTCACAAATTTTTCATATCATAATTAATTTTTAATAATTATTATAGCACCTTGTTACTGTCTGGGCATTGGATTCTTTTAATTGAGGCGAATCGAAATCGTCCAGTTGCTAAATTCAGCCATCGTAAGGTTCAATATGATTTGCACTTTATAAAACTATAAGGTTTTATTTGTCTATGTGACAGTGAGATAATTACAACATTAGTGAAGTGTCAATTTACTGGGAATTGTTGTCAAAAGTTGTACAGCTATTACCAAACACGTCAGGCTTCCTCGGCGCAGTCAGTTCCACTATTATGTTGGTAATTGACTAGTAGTTTTACTTAAAAATAATCCAGGATACGAGAACAAGATATCTTTTTTTTTTCTTGGGGGGAACATAGGGTTACGTTGGATTCCTACCGACTAAAACCAGACTATTACTACTACTACCGTACGTCGGGGGCCCGGGAGATACTTGTACAATCGCCGCACCCTTTATTTTTTTGTGGGTGTGAAATCATCTAATGACGTCTCCCGCTCTAGGGTGGAGCGGAAGGGCGTGTCAGACTTTTACTGACTAAAACCCACCCGTGTTCCTTCAGTTGCCGATATACAAAGGCCACGGTATCTCTTTAGAACATATCTCGCGACCCTGGCAGGTTCGCCGCACCCTGTATTGGCGATTTGGTATCAGCCCAACACACCTAGCGTGCGCCATTTTACTAACCGATACAAGAAACAACGACGTACTCAAAACATCTCCTTACCTTTTCATAATGATTTTCTAACCCAACCGCTATGATGAGGTACTCGTACTTAATACAATGTCCTTGTTTTGTCGTCACCAAGTTTCGATCAGGCTGAAGAGAAGTCGCCGTATCCAGTATCCACGTAGCGCCTTTAGGGAGAACGCTTTGCGCTGTTCGTCGAGTGCCATCGACTGTACCAACTCCAGCACCAACCAAGGTCCATAACGGCTGGTAATAATGTTCCTTGGGACAAAGTAAAAATTTTTAATAAAATAACAATCTCTCAATCTACTCGTATACATCTAACATGTAACATTATTAACGCAAAACCGCCGTTAGAGTATTTAGTTACAAGCATAATACAAAGACCAAAACATTTTTTAAAGCTAACTGTATGAAAAAGATAAGCAGATGAAGTATCTTGACCTGGCTCGCGAGGTTGTCGACATGTGGGATGTGGATACAGCAGTCATCGTGCCGATAGTTGTGACGGCTAATGGCATAATAGGCAAGAGCCTCGATCAACATCTCAGGAGGCTCTCGTTAGGCAGCTGGATCAAGGGCCTGATCCAGAAAGCAGTAATTTTGGACACGGCGCGTATTGTTAGGAGGTTCCTCTCTCAGCAGCCCTGACCACCGGTACCTTGGACCCTGTTCCCGATACCGGTGGGCTACTATTTTTTATATTTTTAAATGTTTTCTTACATATTTTAATATTTAAAAATGTAATTAATATGTATTTAAATGTAATAAAGAAAACTAACTATTATTATTAAGAATTTCGTGTTACCCTATCGTTACCTGTTGGTTGTTGGCTGTTGGTATGGCAAAATTCATAAATTGTGAAAAAAAAATACCCATAATTAAAGTTACTGAAATCGTTTCAGTTGTCACTTATGAACAAACTATTTCCAAATAATTTTGTTACACCTGGTATTATAAAATCGTAGCGAAGTCAAAACTGTACTTGGGTTTTTTTTTTTTTTTAAATCCGAGATCGCCGAATGCTGAAATGTATTTTTTGGCATTTTTACCTTCTTGCCCGAATGTATGTTCACGTATCACGTAAAATCTACAATATAGATTGTTCAAATTATGCACAGATATTCCCTAAAATTATGCGCTATTTGGCATGGGGGATGAGCAATGTTGCAAATTATTTATTTTATTTTTTGTATAGTTTACCGCAAATTGTAGAAAAAACGAGACAATAAATTTAAATATTGCAGATTTAACCTTTTAAATCATTATCATCACGCTATATCTTTATGGATCTAAACAGTCAATCACGAAATAAACGGGTGGATTTTTTAAATGGAGTTATAAGGGCAGGTACCTTAACTTTTTGTGTGGTTGTTATTTGAGTAAACTGTGGTGTCTTATGACTTCCACGAGAACGAAGTCGCAAACAGAAGATAGTACTTAATGTAGGTATGTAGGTACGTAATATTGGCACACGCTAATTCAACAAATGTTTGTGCAATATACAATACTGAGTGCATACAGTTAGAAGTCCGTTTGGACCAATCAAGTATACCTATGCGCATTCTATCCTCACTGTAGCAAATTATTTTAGTGTAAATCCCTATTTCCCCAAAAATAATTTGGTACAGTGGGAACAAGAAACAATAAAAAGTCAACCAAAAATGCTGTTTCTACAGATGACTGTAGGGACAGCATTTTCGGAATGATCCGATCCAGCGCGTCCCTTGCTGCCCTCTACCAGCGATGCCCTAAGCCGAGGTCCGTACCCCACAGGGGGTGCCCTTAGCGAGTAGTCGCTCTAGTTTTAAGTTTTTTAAGTCCTGGCTGGAGGCCTTAATTTATTAAGGTATCCACAGGCAAGTCCGGTTAAGCAGCCAACAACCTCATAGGTTGAACTGCGAGATATCATTATGTTCATGTTCATGTTGTCATTGGTTCTATGTCCGTTTAGTTGCTTAAGCAGCGTATTATGTTCACACCGCTGGGACACAGGCCGCCTCTCTGTGAGAGGGAGTGAGCCATAATAGACGACGCGGGCCGAATGTGGGTTTCGTAAATGTCAAATGTCTTCATATTTTCGATTCGAGGACATGCCTGTTCCCTCACGATGTTTTTCCTTCACCGTTTTGAAAGCAGTGGTGATGAAATAATTTACACAAAGTAAAACGCGTGTCAGGTTCGAAAATACGACGTACAACTCGTAAATCGCAGCCGATTCCACACTGTTCCTATGTTCGTTTGTTTACCTATATGTATATATTATGTAACTCACTACGAAAGGGGCTCAAATTAGATGCATCCGATGTGTGTTACTATATCCGCGAACACATCGCCCTGTCTAACTTGGCATCCAAGAGAACCTCGTGCTTTTGCGATTGTGTGGGGGACTTATGGGAACCTCAATCATAATAACAATAATATCATGAAATCTGGGTCATTACAATTCGCTGCAATAAAGTAACTACTTTTCCCAACTATGTTGACGTCGACTTCCAGTCTAACCGGATGCAACTGAATGAAACCAGTATTTTCCATAAGGCGACTGCCTATCTGACCTCCACAACCCAGTTGCTATGAAATACGATACCCGGTGGTAAGATACATAGTGAAACTTTCGGGTTTCTGACTACCCGTAACGAGCATCAACGATCTAAGAACGAATGCCGGGACGAGGATCCGACAGATGGAGGAATATCGATATGTTATAGACCCATCCACGAAACTACCGCGGCAAGCATAGCTTAACTTTCGATCTTATTTAAACGGTATCCTTCTGTGGGTAATATTCAGTTGTTCACATTTCTTTCTTCATAATTAAATCTCATAAATTACCTGTTACAAACTAATTACACCTACAGGAAGTCCCTTTCTCTTGCAAAAGGAAAACAGGTGTAGGTATAATTATTGTTGTTGGCATGGCTAGACTCCAGACTAACCACAATTGTGGTTTTCCTGCCTAGTCTTAACTATGAATGGTTATACTACTCATTATTATTAATTAACATAGCTATGAGGTGTACTGTTCACACTTATAAAACCATATGTTTCATAGAAGGACACTGAAGATGAAAACATGCATAGCGAATAATATTCCAAATTCCAAAATACAAGTTTGACTTAGTTTGGGAGTTGGTAGATCATGTATTATGTGCTGCTGTACAACCATCAAACGTTATTATAAATTGTTAATTCTTAGTTAAGCTTTTTGTTGTACTCCGAGAGCGAAATAAAAAATTATTATTATTATTATTTTATTTATGTTAACATATCTCGGGACCCTAGGATCCCGGTCTTTTGGAAGGCGTACGAGGGGCCGAAGTCAACTCGCAGAGGCCCCTTAGACAATTTTAAATGATGAGGGGGCACCAACCGACGATTATCCCTGTATGCACTATGCAAGTGCATCCAAAGACAATCCCCGGTTGGAGCAGAACTATTACAGAATATGGAAACAAAGCAAATTAGGCTATAGGTTTGGATGGCTATAGTGGATTGGTAACCGCAACTATGGAGGGACTATGGCCCCTGCCTGATCAATGTTTTGTATACACGGATAAAATGGCAGGGGGTGACTTGCACACTCAATAATGGGCCCCCGGGAAACGTCGCTAGCACATAGTGACGTAGCGACAAGGGGGCAACACTTCCTGAGGTGCTTGAGAAGTGGAGAGGTATTCCACGGCTTTCAGAACAATCCCAGAGCCCGGAAGATGGTCAAGATCCCTACGAGCACTTACTGGAATACTTCCTTTCCCCGAGCACGTTTGCTCTTGCGAATCTCCACTCAAGCCAGCCAATAAAGGCAAGAATGAGGCGGGAGCTCCGAACCTCATCAGTGTTCACTCCAGCCGGCCAATAAAGGCAAGCCAGAGATGAGGAACAAGAATTCTCCCAGGAGATAGGGTCCGTGGGGTCGCTACTGCCCAACAGCTCGCCACAAGCTGCCCTGCGGGTTTATTATTATTATTTTCATATATATATTTATATATCTCGGGATCCTAGGATCCCGGTCTTTTAGAAGGCGTACGAGGGGCCGAAGCCAACTCGCAGAGGCCCCTTAGAAAATTTAAATGAAGTGAGGCACTAACCGACGGTTATCCCCGTATGCACTGTGCAAATGCACCCAAGGACAACCTCCGGTTGGTGTTGGACTATTGCAGGATATGGAAACCAAGATGTTGGACTATGTATTTGACTGGCTAAAATGGACTGGTTACCAAGAACTATGGAAGGTCTATGGCCCCTGCCGCATCAATGTTTGTATTTACACGGATTAAATGGCAGGGGATGACTTGCACACTCAATAATGGGCCCCCGGAAACCGTCGCTGGCACATAGTGACGCAGCGACAAGGGGGCAACACTTCCTGAGGTGCTTGAGAAGCGGAGAGGTATTTCACGGCTTTCAGAACAATCCCAGAGCCCGGAAGATGGTCAATATCCCTACGAGCACTTACTGGAATACTTCCTTTCCCCGAGCACGTTTGCTCTTGCGAATCTCCACTCAAGCCGGCCAATAAAAGCAAGAATGAGGTGGGAGCTCTGAACCTCTTCATTGTTCACTCCAGCCGGCCAATAAAGGCAAGCCAGAGATGAGGAACAAGAATTCTCCCGGAATACATAATCAGACACAGGCGTCTCTGAGAGAGAGTAGATTAGCAGATGTCACAATATGTCTTCGAATTTGTTTTGAGAGAAGTACGGTGATACAATAATAGACAAGGAGCGCGGCTGTAAAAGTATAGGCTGCAGGAATCCGCTGGATGCGGGAAGCACAAAACCGCCACTACGACCGTAGTGGCGGAGCCTGGAGGAGGCCTATGTCCATTAGTGGAGGCCTTTCGGCTGAAATGATGATCATAATGAAAGCGCTTGTTTGGGTTCAAACCCAAGACCTAAAACTCGAGCCGTTAGCACTGAACCACCATTACTGTGACTTATATAACTCCACCGGTTAATAAAAATCAAAACTCATTTATTCAAATTAAGCTGAGAGTCAGCACTTTTCGAACATCAAAATTACACAAGACAGTTCCCCAAAACGCCCACTCTTCACCACTTCCTAGTGCTTTAGCTGGGAAGAAGAAGTGGCGCAACAAACTGTCTAGCAGCACAGCTGTCTCTTTAGTTAGTTGATATTACCAATGTGCATATAATAGTTAGCTATTATTAATTTATTAAAAGAATATTTACTGCCCATTGTTTGCTCTGGCTGCGATGAATATACACTTCACGATAAGCGAGGGGATTCACAGTCTTCGTTATTTGTCACAACTTATTTATACTGGAGTCATACCCGTGTATACTGCGAGTTTATGTAAGTACTATGATTTCCAGTCATAATTCTAGTTGTATTAGAACACAGCACCGTGTACAGAGGAAATTCCCTACTGCCAAGACAGTGTAGGCTCATGAACGAGTGCTGTGATGTATTAGATGTCCATATGGACTCACTTGGTCGGTTCTGATCTAAACTTCTTGATTACTTGTGTCGCAAGTACAATCATTTTAATGCTATCAATATGTTTTTTTTTTGTCTAATTTTTTTTATTTTTTTATTCTGACGTATTTTATTTGAGAGCAGTGGTGCCCCGTGGTAACGGTCGCGACTTACGAGTAGTATGTCGTGAGTTCAAACCATAGCAGGCGCATTACTTTGTGTAAATTATTTCATCACCACTGCTCCCAAAACGGTGAAGGAATACATCGTGAGGAAACCGGCATGTCTTAGAAGCAGTAAGCTCAAGACTGTATAATACGGTCTACAAAACTATCCACATTTACAGCTTAACCAAACGAGAGGTTAAACATAAATTGAGTCGTTGGTTGCAATCTTTAGATTATGCTCAAACTGAAATTCTTCTACTTATAAAAAAGTAAAGCATAAGAAAAATTCGATGTGAAGGTATATATTCATTTTTATTTTTTATTTTGCCTATTATTATTACTTTCTTTATTTTTTGTTTGTAAAGTGTAGTTTTAGATAATATTGATGCTGTTTTTGTTTCTCTATGTATAATTCGTTTATTAACTATTAAGTGTTAAAGATTGCGAGGCTACAAGGTTGTGTCTATAAAAGTCTTGGATTTAGAAAACCACCAACTTCCAAAATACAAGTATGACTTAGTTTGGGAGTTGGTAGATCATGTATTATGTGCTGCTGTACAACCATCAAACGTTATTATAAATTGTTAATTCTTAGAAGCAAAAATTGGAAGACTTGTGACATTTACCAACCTGCTCTGAGCCCGCGTGGTGGATTACGGCCCACTCCCTCTCACCGAGAGGAGGCCTGTTTCCCAGCAGTGGGAACATTATAGGCTGCTGATGAGTGAGTATTGTATCCAAATATTACCCACGGTAATAAAACCGCGGCGGGATTTTTTCGCGCACTGGATCTTGAACGCTCTGCTTAATGCCGAGAGTTGAAAATTGAACAGTGTGTTTTTCCAGAGCGCTGCATTCTGTTGGGTTCTCAATGCTTGGTTCAACACTAAGAATTAAAATCCTGTGCGCGTTCAAATCCGTCAGTTATTTTATTACGTTCGTGAGTACGTCGACTTACTTCGTATTTGTTCTTTGTGATTTATTAAATTTTGCGCGGCTCCTAGGGGTCACTGTGATGCCTTTAATCTTCCAAAGAATTTTTCTATTGCGACTGGTAGTCCCAAAATTATCACGTCCGAACAAAAAGACTTTTAAATTGTCTACCTATAATTGGTGCTGATCTATTCTATAGATCGATGTCGTTGGTGTGGGCAATAGCTTCCATCCTGCACCCTAATTGCGAAACGCACAATTTAGCAGAATCTGAATGGGATTGAAGATTATTTCTAAACCATTGCGTTATTTGTTCGAATACATTATCGGCTCAGCAACGTAAATAACGCAAAGAATGTTTTTTAACTATGAATATTAAACCAATTCTTACCGATAAAAAGTTCCGCAATTACCCCTCTGAGTTATTTACATTCAAATTCCAAGGATACTAACTTTAATAATAGATAGTTCAAAAATTCCTTACCGTTTTTGGCTCCAGGACTATCACAGAATCTTTCGGCAGCCTCCTTACAAACTTAGCAGCCATCGTGCATCCTCCCGACCCTCCCCCCACCACCAGTAGTTTACATCTGGAATTACATATTATATGAAAATACAGATATATGACAGCTTTATGATAGAAGCGGGCTAGGAGTATCTCTGAGAGATAGAATCCGGAATGAGGTGATCCAGCACAGAACCAAAGTTGTCGACATAGCTCATAATATTAGCAAGCTGAAGTGGCAATGGGCCAGGCACATTAGCCGTAGAACCGATGACCGTTGGGGTCATAGAGACGTTTCTTGAGTGGAGACCGCGAATCGTGAAACGTAAGATAGGCCCTCAGGCTAGGTGGAGCGACGATCTTTGCAGGGTGACTGGTAGCAACTGGATGAGACTTGCCGAGAATCGAGCTGAATGGCGCAATTGGAGAGGCCCTATGTCCAGCAGTGGTTTTAGGTTGATGATAATAAGTTGATTAGGATGACAATGATAGAAAAATATGATATTATTATAGCTAACTAGCTTCTGCCCGCGACTTAGTCCGCGTTAAATTTCTTGTTCCCCCGACCCTTCCCGTCGCGTCGAATCGCCTAGCCGTGCGATTTTCCCCGTTTTTGCAACATTTTTCATTACTGCTCCGCTCCTTTTAGTTGTAGCGTGATGTTATATAGCCTATAGCCTTCCTCGATAAATAGGCTACCCAACACAAAAAGATTTTTTCAATTCGGACCAGTAGTTCCTGAGATTAGCGCGTTCAATCAAACAAACAAACAAAAAAACTCTTCAGCTTTATTATATTAGTATAGAAGTATAGAATAACAAATACAGAGTAAGGTTTTCAGATAGCACTATAGGCTGAAATGGGGGCTATATGGTTGAGCCTGATTTGAAAACGAAAATGTATACGTATGTTCATTTCTGGTTTGATTAAGAATCGAATCTTGGTTGAAACTAAGGCTTGTCCTTTAGGACCTTACTTATAGTTTTGGTAATTATGTTTTAACGATCAACTTGTTTAGTAGCTTTTGCCAGCAGTTTCGCCCGGTTATATAAATCTTCCTCTGGAATCAGTCTGTCTATTGATTAAAACGGCATTAAAATCCGTTGCGCAGTTTAAAAGATACAAACGCGGTTAGCGACTTTATTTTATACTATGTAAAGATATTCTGGCTTGTTTGTATGACTTTCATTTGAACTACAAGATTTAGTTAAGAAAGAACTTAAAATGTTTGAGTAAACATAACTTCTAAGCTAAACAATCTTTTTATATTTGTCCAAAGTTTACTGTTTTTTTTATTTTTGTAAACTGTGTATTTTACCAAAATAATGTATTTAGGATCAATGGACCAACGAATTCATAATGCAGTTGTTTTATTGAATTTTCCTTATAGTTGCTCAATTCTACAAAGCAAAATAGAAAATCCGTACACATTCTATTAATAGGTATTACTGTCACTTGTAGGAAGCAATCAACTGCGGTATTTACACAGGGTGGGCAAGGAACAACTATGAAACAGCAGATTTTTTTTTGATAACAGGCAAATTCTCCCTCCTCGAGTGTGTTCAGAATCATGTACAGAATTCATAAAAAGTTGATGTTTCTAAATACATACATATTATAGATAAATTACACCCAGACACAGAATAAATGATTGTGCTCATAACACAAACATTTGTCCTGGGTGGGAATCGAACCCACAACCTCAGTCTTAGCAGTCAGGGTCACTAACCACTAGACTAACAGGCCAGTTGTTTATAGATTAGTATTATAGATACTTCAGTAATAGTCATAACAAGTGCAAGTTGTTGGTAGCGAAGCTGATTGGCTTATAAAAATAAATTGAAACTGATACCACAAGTACTTGTTCCAATTTTGTAAATATATTTGTTATTTATTATTATTTTGTGTAACTACTGTGTTTGTGTATAAAATAAATTTTAAAGATTTGAACACTAGGAAATGTAAAGAGTTAAACTAAATAATCTTTATTTTTAACCAACTTCAAAAAAGGAGGAGATTCTATGTTCCACTGTACATCTATTTCTTTATTTATATGTTCACCAATATTCCGCCAACTGTGGAACAATTTCAAAAATCATTTTTTTAATGTTCAGTTATGCTTCACGGGTTGTTCCATATAAATTTTATTACCTTTGCTTTGTTTCTATAATAGTAAATAGCTTTCAATAACTTGAGATCTTTATTATTAGCCAGTATTTCTTGATTTCAAAATAAATACCTTTATTATGGACTGGTTATTTTTTAAACAGTATCAGATATTCTTGCACAGTATTTAATAAACATTCATCATGAATTCATGACTATTTAATAAACATAACTCATGTTTTAAAAGTGCAACTGGTTTCAAACAAAATTAATAAAACAAGAAGAGATACTTAAGTTTTTTTTTTTTAGTTTATCTTTTAGTCAAGAAATAAGGTATAACCTTATTTCTTGACTAAAAGATAAACATAGGATACAAGAATCTTTTTATTTAGGGCAGAGTAAATATATTCTTTCTTACACATATGGTCATTTTAAAATGTTACAACACATGAAAGTAGTTCATATACATAATTAGTAAGTACTATAACTACATTATAGCAGTAAAATGAACCAGAATATTACTTTAATAGTTTAAAATACAGAATTCTCAAATAATTAATCAGTGAAAGTAGTTAAATAATTGTTTGGATAAAATCATCACAAAGATCAATTCAATATACATCTACAGATTCCAGAAGAGTTCCTAATTAGAAAATTTAAATAAAACTTTCACTGGCTGCTTTTCTTATTGGCTTATTCTAAACCTTTCAGTATATGACCCATATGTTTGATTTTTTTTAGCTGCTTTGAATTCTCTCAACTCATTTCTTTTTTCAATAAAAATATCAACGAGTCTTTTGTTTATTTCATTCATTATTGAAACAATCAAATCAAAAATTATTTAGATTATGGTAATAGTTTTGATACTCGAGAGATTATATTATGTATTAAAAACGATATAATTGAAATAGGCTTACACAGAAAATTGAAATTATAAAGGTGAGAGAAACAGCTCTGAAAATATAATATCTTTCTGCTGTTTCATATAGTATATTTTTAACATTGATGTTTGATTTATCTACAAGTCAAAGATTGTTAAATTTAATATCACAATGAGTTCCTATTATCTACAAATAAATCAAGTGAAGTGGAGGGAGTGTAAAGTTTGATAACAATAAAAAATATTGTGATTAGATTGGCTAATACCTCGATTACAAAATTCACATGGATACGGCATATAGTATACTATACTACGGCACAATTAGCAAATCAATTAACACTAGTACTCACGAATAAGTAGCATTATTTGTAGTGGAAACGGAGAAACTCCTGGAAATGCCCGGAGTTGTTACCACGGTAAGTTTTCGAATGATATTCATGTTTCGTAACAAACCACAATGCGCACAACTAGCGCCGAGCTCTGTCGCTAGCACATTAACGATGATTCTGTTAACAATAGTTAAGTAACCACTGAGGCGATGACTGTGCCGTGTCCAGTCGCGAATATTTGTTGATAATTGAAGAATATGACCTTGTTGACGTTAGCGTCTGAAATTGTCTGACAAAGTGACGTTGACAGTGAATGATTGTTTAGATTAAATTTTTGACAGCTATAGTGAAGTAGTCGTGGGCGTTGCGACAACGAACTCTTTCCGAAGACCGTTTTATGTCTTGCAACGATGAAACCGTTTTACGTCCTGGGTCCAAACAAGTCTTCGTTGCACAAACCAGTCTTCGAATTACTACATGCGATTATCTATTTTACAGCTAAGAAAATACGGTCGAGAACCCATTGATTCAAATATCACACTCGTCGCGTCGCGTCGTCGTCCTTAGTCCGTCCGTTCCAAAGACCGTTTTATGTTCTGCGACGACTACGACGACGAAACTGTTTTTAGGTCTTGGATCGAAACAGTTTTCGTTACACAAACCAGTCTTCGAATTACTTGATGCGATTTTTTATTTTACTGCTAAGATAATACGGTCGAGAACGCATTGATTCAACTATCACACTCGTCGCGACGTCGTCCTTAGCATACCGCGTTCGTTCACAAACCAGTTCTTACAGTTAAAAGTGAACCTTTTGTCAATGGTATGGAGTCTATATTTTATTACTACTTTTCTATACTGTCGTTCGTGATGCGACGGTCAAACCTGTGTAAGCTTATAGCCGTTAAGTGCAAAATCGCGCGGCATGTTGAATTGGGATAATAGGTAAATAAATATCTTGGAATACGAGCCGGTGAGCGCGTCATATGTTTGTTTATATTTTTTTTTTGGTCAGTTGTGTAATTGGTCATTTATAAGTAGTTGTAACTTTGGAAGAAACTGCAACTATTTCACGCAACGAAAACGCAATTCTGTTCCATATTCGATAAGTTTCGTCTTTTACAAAACGGTCGTCGTCGCAACAACTGGTTTGAAGACGGCTCTTCAAACCAGTTGCGACGACGACCGTTTTCTGCAACCGTTTTCGTCGTCGGAAGAACGGTTGCGTTTCGTCCGTCAAAAATTCGACAACGATCCACCACTATAGTGAAGAGACATAGTATGTTACCTATATTATATCTGTATGTATCTTTTAGTCATGAAAGGTTATAAGGATACATAAAACTTGTACGAACGGTGACAAATCAAGCTTTACATTTCAAGTACAAGCCGACTTCTCATTGCTCGAAATGTCTTTACAATGCGAGGCCAGCTAGAACTGGAAAATAGCTTTATATGTAGCCGTGTGCCGACTTAATCAGTATCCAAATGAAGAAGAAAGAAAAAAAACTTTTTTACAAAAAAAAACAACCGACTTCCTTAAAAACACTACAAAGTGAAAAATAACTTTAATTTCGGAAGTCGGTGTCTTAGGATCTGTATTTATGGTTTTTTTGCCACCGACTTCCGAAATTAAAGTTATTTTTCACTTTGTAGTTTTTTTAAGGAAGTCGGTTGTTTTTTTTTGTAAAAAAGTTTTTATTTTTAAATTTTTAGTTGTGGTATCCACCCCGCACTAATTCCAAACAAACAATGCATATTTATGTGATAGCAGAAATCGCGGTTGATTTGCTGTCATTTTTTAAAGAGTTCCGGTGTCTATCTCTGGAACTCATCATCAGATCTATATGAGATTTATATGGGACCATTTTGGAATAAACTCCTTTCAAACAAAAAAAGAATTTTGCAAATCCGTCTATATATGACGGAGGAGTTATGGCCGAACATACATAAAAAAAAAATAAAAAAAATATTAACATCCGAATTGAGAACCTCCTCCTTTTTGAAGTCGGTTAAAAAAGTAATGTCAGCTATTGCAAATTATAACTGTCTTTTCGTCAATATTTTCATTATCATAATAGCAGTGCCCCGTGTTTTCACCTCCATGAAGATTATTTCAAGATTCGTATATTTTTACTGCCACAAAAAAAAATGTTATCAGAAGTTACTCAAAAATATCAGCTGTAATTTTTTATTTTGTTTGATCGTTATTTCCAGAGATTGACTTTCACAAACAATTATACCAACCTCTTTACAAAATTAGTTTTGAGATTATCTATAAGCACTAGTTAAATGCTTTGAGTTCCAGGAGCTCCGGGGCTCGTGGGTAAATAATAACAGCCACACGGTCCATTTTCTAAAACTTTTCCTCTCTCTCTCTTCTAAACAACTTTGCCCGACGTCAGTCCCTTAATACTGGAAAGCAAATTAATGGAATACATCTGGACCAATCGATTAATTCAATTTTCGGGTATTCATTGTTCTAAAAGTATCAGCACGCAGTGGCATAGCTTCAAATCAGCCTGGTGCAAATCTGATAACTGAGCCCTCATCACACAGTGTAGTTTATGTTTTCTTTTAGAAATATTAGGATGAAAAAAGTTTATCCGGATTTTATAAGTTGTAATAGAATATGCTTAGCTGTACTGTCAGTATCTGACTGGTTTTGATACGATTAAATAGATGACATTAAAAAAATAGAAAACTGCAAACGATTTTACGCCATTTCTCAATGGTTTTTGTCCGCCAAAATGAGTGAATCTAGCGAAGAAATTCAATACATTTTGAAGTTTTATTATAAAAAATGCAAAATGTGACACAAGCCCTGAAATAAATATGTGACATTTATGCACTTAACTCACATTTTCACTTGTTTCGGTATCTTCGGAATTATGTATGTAGTGGTAGGTTTACATCAACAGAGCGCTGTCAAAAGTACTTGTTGCAGTTTTATGATCAGAAGCCCTAACATTTCATCAGCAATAGGATTATGTCACTACCTACAAGGTTATCCAACAAAATAACACAATTATATTATAATGAAATATATAAAAGCGATGAAAAATGTCTTTTTCACAAACCTATTTTTTTAAATAATAACGCAAATGCCATAATTATGTGGCTCGTGATTTCTTCGTGGTTCTTTGGTTGCTAGCGCTACCTATGTGCCACCTCACCACCCCTACCAAAATGTGTGCAAGGTTTGGATGCTAAAACGAATGAATCGACAATTTAGACGTCCTGCCTCGGATAGGTGCAATTTTCATTCATAGTGGTAGTAGGTACTTCAAGCTATATGAGTATAAATAGAAGTTTACAATTAAATTATACATTATACTAACTCGCAGCACTAGACCATTATGGGTTCATGGATTGTCTTTGGCTATTGTCTAATTTAAAAAAAAGAGGAAAATTCTATCAGGTAGTGATGGGTCGTTGTCGATTTTTTGACGGACGAAACGGGTGTACTACGTGACCTCGACAAATGAATGTGCGAATAACACTAGTGCGTCAAAACTGTACTGCAACTTACCATAGTTCGAATGCACGCTTGTGCGACACACTCGAGTCCACGTAGTACACTAGGTTAGATTAGGTTAAAACTGTGACCGCACGAGCCGAGCGAGCGAAGCGAGCGGTGCCGCGGTAGCGGCCGGCAAGTGCTAGAAACGACTAGATTCAGTGTGTCGCACAAGCGTGTGAATTGCGTTTTCGTCGCGTGAAATAGTTGCAGTTTCTTGCTAAGTTACAACTACTTATAAATGTCCAATTACACAACTGACCAAAAAATGTAAACAAACAAGATCCATGACGCGCTCACCGGCTCGAATTTCAGGGTATTTATTTACCTATTATCCCAATCCAATATTAATTAATTTAATATTACACAGTACAATACATTTTACAATATTAATTAATTTTGCACTTACCGGTTATAAGCTTACACAGGTTTGACAGTCACATCACGACCGACAGTATAGAGAAGTAGTTATAAAATACAGACTATAACATTGACGAAAACTTCGCTTTTTATTGTAAGAACTGTTTTGTGAACGTCTAAGGACGACGTCGCGACGAGTGTGACAGTAAAATCAATGCGTTCTCAACCGTATTTTCTTAGCAGTAAAATAAAAAATCACATCAAGTAATTCGAAGACAGGTTTGTGTAACGTAAACTGCTTGGATCCAAGACGTTAAAACAGTTTCATCGTCGTAGTCTTCGCAGAACATAAAACGGTCTTTGGAACTGACTAAGGACGACGACGCGACGAGTGTGATAGTTGAATCAATGGGTTCTCAACCGTATTTTCTTAGCTGAAAAATAAATAATCGCATCTAGTAATTCGAAGACTGGTTTGTGCAACGAAGACTGTTTGGACCCAGGCCGTAAAAACGGTTTCATCGTTGCAAAACATAAAACGGTCTTCGGAAACGGCTCGTTGTCGCAACGCCCACCACTACTATCAGGCAGGCTTCCACTAGTTCCACAGTGATGCCAACTTAGCAACTTTATAGCTAGATCTAGCTATTATTTGGTGACAGACAGCTACAATTTAATAAAACTTGTACCTAAACTTTTTAGCTACTTTTTCTAGCTACTTTTCATTTCATCATGAGACGTGAGTCTATCGAAATTCGTCGCGTAGTGTGCCGAGTTGAATGAAAAAAAAAATCTATGGTCATACATGCTACGGTAAGTACAGGTCGAATTCCCCGTTTCCACTGCGTTGTTGGGCTACATGTTTGAAACTGCTCAACATAATTTAGCCTCCGAAATTTTAAATGCAATACGACAACGCTGCTCCGCCTTCTTACTGCAATTACTTAAGGAATTGCAACAAAAGCTTCCAGACAACTACAAGCAGCTAGAATCAATGGCGTTGCTAAGTCCAGAAGAGGCAATAAAACCAATCAAGTCAAACACTATCATCGACGTTGCTGAAATTTTGGGATTTACACCAGAAATAATAGAGAAGATAACGCAACAGTGGCACATTCTGCATATAAATAAGTGGCATTCTGAAGAAATAGTTCAATTTTGGGTCGAAGTAAAAAAAATTAGAAATTCTTCCGGTGACAACATATATCAAGATATTAGTACTCTTGCTTTAACTTGCCTTTCACTGCCATATTCTAATGCAGAGGCAGAAAAGTTATTCTCTCAAATGAATTTAGTTAAAAATAAGCAAAGAAACAGAATGAGTTTGATAACTCTGAACTTCAATCCTCTTCATTAGACTCCCTCAGGAAAAGTGGTAAATGCTGCTATAACTGTGTTTTGCCTAAAGACGTACTGCATAAAATGGGCACCGTTGAAAAATATTTAAAATCAATTAAAGATACTGAACCCCAGCCATCGACATCTTCCTCTTTAATTGTTTTATTTTTTTAATTCAATTGCGTACACAAGACTTAATTTAACTTCTTGTTGGAATTAATGAAAATAAAGTTTTGAGTGTCATGTCGACCATATCGCCAAAAAAGCTTCAAAAGCCTTGGGGTTCATTATCCGTAATGCTAGTTCTTTTAATAAAATGAAAACCTTAAAAATCCTGTACTGTGCCTACGTCCGCAGTCACCTCGAATATGGTAGTCAAATTTGGAATCCGAATTATGTGGTGCATTCAGACAGATTGGAACGAATACAAAGAAAATTCACGCGATACTTAGGTTACAAATTTAAAATCCCTTATCTGAGCTACAATGAACGGTGTACACGCTTCCACTTACTCCCACTTTTAACTCGGAGAAATATATCTGACATAAGGTTCTTGGTGAAAATAGCTCAATCAAGGATTGAATGTCCTGAACTTCTTTCTAAGCTGTCTCTGAATGTTCCACCTCGACATTCTCGTTTGAGAAATCTTCTCCATGTTCCATATGCTCGCACAATTTACCGCAGTAATTCCTATATTATTCGCGCAGTTAAGGCATTTAACAAAATTTAAAAAAATGAATGTCCGTCAATCGATTTGTTTGCAAGCAGCTTGGCGTCCATTAGTACCATTTTATCCAAAAACCATTTACTTAATCCTAGTAGTGGTATGCATGCACTTCTGCCAGTGTAGCTACATTCTTTTGTTAATGTAATTAGTATAACTTATATTTAGTTAATTTTAAGCTTAATTAATTAGTTATCACTTACATAGTTATAACGTATATGTCATTGAATAGTTTATAACCTTTACAACGATACTCTATTGCTATCTGTGGAGGCTTGTAAATGGCTTATCGTGGATTACATCACTACTAATTCTGTATTGTTAGCTGTAAGCCACCCTAACATAATAAAAAATAAAATAAAATAAAATAAAATAAAAATGATTATCAGAAATTGACATTGTATTGTAACCTACTTATCTACTGTAACATTTAGCAACTTCTAGCAACTTTTTAGGGTAAAAAAAAACTGGAAATCTAGCAACATTTTGAAAATTTCTAGCTACTGGGTAAAGCTAGCAGTTGGCAGCACTGGTTCCACTGCTTCCAGGCTGTCAAAACAAAAAATGGCGGACGACGATGAAATTGACATTTTAGGAGATTTCTCTTTTAATTCTTGTTTTGCTCAAAATAGCCAAGGAATGTGAGTAAATTTATCAAAACAATCGACTCCCTGGATACATGTTATAGATTCAATAAGTTAAACTAGTTACGCAACAGTGATACGGTTATGTTTACAATGTTTTGTTGACACCAATTCTTCAAACAAAACAATGTTTTTATCAATCTCTCTCATTATTAACACGTCTAATATAACTCATTAAATTGTAACAGCAAAGATATTCTTGACATGTCATATATTTTAAATCAATGTTTTTTGTTTTTAGTTATAACGTATTCAGTGTTGTAAGAAATTGCGTATCTTGTTTTTAGCCCTTCGTGCTCCAACAGAGAAGACACGGTGCATCCTCAGTGGCTCCTCGACTCCACAGAGACGAACTGGTACGATAAACAAAGTAAACGGTAAGTTTTTCCACACATGTAATTCAGAAATTCTTTGGAAATTCCCTGAAAAGAGCAAAAAACTATTCAGGCTCCTCTCACATTTCACCACATCTTTTATAAAAAACACCTCATATCTTTGGTTTTAACTGTAATCACAATAAACTATTGACAGCTTTAAACAAGTTAAGCAACTAGGAAATAATCAAATAGTATGATATTTTGATTATTTGGTACAGTTTTTGGTAAGCACAGAAAAGTAGAGCAGTTAATAAGATTATTTAAATAAAACGTATACTTTACAGGTATAAAGAAGGCTCTCCGAGGAAGCTCTATGGAAACAATTCTTCAGACAAGCACTACAGTGATATACACACTGCATGGAGCCCGGTAGAGAGGGATCTCCTTATTAAGGAAATGGTAAGTATTGGTGCCAGATTTATATCATCACATCAGATCTAAAACATAAACCAGCTCTTGCAGATAACAGTAAGAGTTAGTTAGATATTTGGATAAAATATTTATATTTCCCGTGCTGATTAAAATTGGTTGGTCAAGATTGTGCAGCTTGACTTTCATGGAAACAACATTTTTGTTTACAGGCAAAGTATGGAAGGAATGTACGCAAGATATCACAAACATTGAAAACAAAGACTGAAGCAGAGATACAGGCATTGATTGAAGCTGAATATGGTGTCAACTTAGAGACACCATCATTTGGCCTTGATAAACCAGAGGACCACGAAGATGTGCCAGCAGTTGTTCAAGAAGAAATAGTAACAGATGACATGACCAATATAAATAATGTTATTAGCATGGTTACCACTGGAGCACCCACTATAACAGTACCAAAGAAACCATTCAGGAAAAAAAATACCAACTCCAAAAGTTTACTAAAACCAGATGTATTGAAAGATAAAAAGGCTGAATTAATAGCAATAAATCCAGCAGAGATATTGTATGAAGATGACTTGATAATAGGGTCGACAGAATCTATTGGTTCTGATCTAGATTTGACTGACATTGTGTCTAAGAACATGGTTAAGCACCAGGCGAAAGTGAAGGCTGAGAAGAAAATTGGTAATCATAGAAGAAAAAAATCTAGAAACTATGATAAAGGTGGAACTAGGAATAAAAGTAAGGAGTTATTGAAGTC
Source organism: Aporophyla nigra (assembly GCA_947507805.1). Classification (NCBI taxonomy): domain Eukaryota; kingdom Metazoa; phylum Arthropoda; class Insecta; order Lepidoptera; family Noctuidae; genus Aporophyla; species Aporophyla nigra. The sequence continues at coordinate 22,040,251 of OX382297.1, read as the reverse complement.
TCCTCCAGGAAGGCAAAGGAAGGATTCTAGTTTGTCAGAAGACAGTGTGAAGAGCCCCAAGATGCAGATAGTCTTGGGATCTGGACTAGCTTTACCAGTTTCTGAAGGAGAGCAAGTGGTGAGTTCTTTGTTCTTCTACAAAAAGGTGTTTATGTCCTAGGCATTTAAAACCCATTAGTCAAATTTGCCTAAGGAATTTAGTCTGCATTTGTATAATTATTTAATTTGTACATAATAATAATATAATACACAGACACATGTATGTCATACAGTTACACATACATCCTCAGTTGCAGCCTCCAACATGGCATAATTAATTAATCTAAAATTACTCAACTAATTTATTTTTATTAAAAGAGACTAGATTATTCAAGAATTCTTGCAAAACTATTAGTCAAACTAGGCTCATAAGGAAGAAAAGGACAGGAATGTAGATGACCTATCTATACTAATATTATAAAGCTGAAGAGTTTGTTTGATTGAATGCCGTAATCTCAGGAAATACTTGTCCGAATTGAAAAAAGCTTTTTGTGTTGGGTAGCCTATTTATTGAGGAATGCTATAGGCTATATAACATCACGCTACAATCAAAAGGAGCGGGGCAGCAATGAAAAATGAACGAAAACATGCAGGCAATGCAATTCGATGGGAAGGGACGCGGACGAAGTCGCAGGCAGGAGCTTGTTAAGAATATTATTCAAGTTAGTTACATCACAAAGAGCTACACTTTCCATGATCAATGTTCAACAAAAATATTGTCTTACAGATAAAAATCGAGAAGAAGAAAGACTCGGAGCCTGAGAGCGATATAGAAATTGACGTGGACAGCGACAGTGAGAGTGGCACACCCAAGAATACGCCTCAGAAGGAAAGTAAGCCTCCTGAGGAAGCCCCGATAGCCGTACCGCTCAGCAGATTCGAGCCCATGCGCAAGAGGCCTAAGAAAATCAACCTGGTAAGAATATTGATTTTTATTTGTTACTAGCTTTTGCCCGCGGCTTCGCTCGCGTGGATGTCGGATTTAACGCAGGAGGACGTACTACCGCGGTAAGATGTGTTAATTCAGGTTATATTACAGGTAATAGCTGTTACCCGCGACTTGTCCGCGTGGTATTTAACAAAAAAAAAATCATAAAAACTGTCTTTGAAAACTACGCTGACATATGTCACAAACTACGCTGACATACGTCTCAAAATTCAGCGTGTTTTTAGTTTTTTTAAACTATTATTTATTTTTAGCCTAAGTTACTCCTTGTTACATCAGCTATCTGCCAGTGAAAGTCCCGTCAAAATCGGTCCAGCCATTTCAGAGATTAGCCGGAACAAACAGACAGAAAGACAGACAAAAATGTTAAAAAATGTTGTTTTGGTATATGTACCGTGTATACATCCATATACACTTAGCAAAAAGGGGTTATTTTAATATTAAAAACAGACACTCCAATTTTATTTATTTGTATAGATTTGCGTTTTATTCAGCAATGTCTTAGAGAGGCCAAATCATGACTTAATAAAAAAAAATATATAATATATTGTTTTGTACTATGTCACATAAATCTAAGCTAAATATATGCATTTTCAACACTCAAAGCAGATTTAAGAACAAGACTTCTCAGTAACGGTTTTATATTTGTATTTGAGATATGTCAAATACCAGAAGTTATCTAGAATTAATTTTATCATTTTCGACTTTCCGTGTAACAGGACGGCGGTGGTGGCTATACTATAATGCATACGGAATCAGGCGACCTGTACGCAGTTGTAGCCGAGCCGAGGAGAGAGCGAGCTCCGCGCAAGCAACCTATACAGTTGCTGCACTGTCGCGTTTATAACGCTGAGAAACCGGTCAGTAGCAAAAATAGGCATATTTATTGAAATTATTATTTTTCGTAGGCTTTTGATTGCATTGACCACACCAAACAAAAACATATTAAACTCAGAACATATTCTATTAACTAAGTAATTATAATATTCTTTAATACACCAATTTCCCATACATCAAAGACCCAACTTATTTTATTAATAGTACTGTCATGTAGCCGAATAATACTGGCGTACTCCAAGGGCATATTCTTGGTCCTATGTTACCAGAATTCCTTTTCTGTAGCTTGTCTTCTCAAACTTGGTTTTTTTTTATTCTGAGATATGATCGTGTATCTCATCGCATATGTAAAATGCTTTATTGTAGCCACGGAATAAAGAAAACTAGAGGAACTGCCCCTCAGATATCGCGCGCGTGTCAACATTTAGCGCAGATGCGCAGCATTTAGCTTATTCGCTTTCAGATACTTGTCGCGATTGGTTGTCGCAGAAATACGCGAAATATTACAAATTATGCCTTGTTGTGCGGTTTTGACCTGCAAAAACGAAAGCAGAAAAAAATATGTATCTTGTGGAGGTGTCTCGTATCATCAGTAAATACTAAACTTTGTTAATTTTTAATATAATCGATTTTAATTGCAATACCACATGTTATGACTTCAATGCAAACTATAAACAACCTTATGTACATTAATACAAAGTCTAAATGCATTTGGTCGTCATCTGGAAAATCATAACCAAAATTCTAGTAACTTCGACGCTACTCGATTAGTGATGGGACACATCCGTAAAGTAGGTCAGTATCGATAATTTTGTCTGATTTTAGTAAGGAATCAATAGCTCACATAGCTGGTTTTATAATAAGACAGTTGATTAAAAAAATTTAGTGTGATATTTGCGTTAGTGCTTAGTAACAGAAAAAAAAAACAATCATTACATAGATTTATTATAGCTAAGGATAAAGGGGGATTATTATACCCATCAGAATCTGTGATTAAATATGTCAGATGTCCGAAATATTTTTAAAAGACGGTCACATATTTAATAAAGATTATATCATGGCTAAAATAATGCGCCAGTTTATTGGGTCATCGATATTCCAAAACATAAGCTATCATCAATTAGGGGAATTTCTTACGTCTAATCATATTACTGACTTAATGAAAGCTATCACGGCAAAATATATTAATATACGATTTCATCACCTATTAAAATTAAACATGAAATTATCAAAACGGCAACTATTAAATATGATAAATATGTGATATTTCAAGGTCTGTAAATATTTTTAGTACTATCTGTTATCGTTTCATTTATCGTTAGCTTCTACCAGCGGTTTCGCCCGCGGACCTGATTTTATGAAAATAACATTACCCCCCTACATACAAACATACAAATGCCTCTTTAACATTGATATTTTAACGATAATCAACCTTTTCCGTTATTAAGCATTTGTATGATGTTAACAAATTATTACATTGCTCACCCGAATAAATTACGTAACATCAATATTAAAATATCGATATATGTCTACATCTCTAACTTTTTTTTTTTAAGCGATTACAAGTGCATGTGAATATGACATCTATTTCAAAGGAGCTAGCGTTCTCAATAGAATGAATTCGTTACAGCGCCATCTAGCATTGAGTTGCTGAACTCGTTGTAAATTTGTCTATTTAAAGTTTTTAAACGAAAAACGTCTTTATTGTGTGTGTCATGTCAAATAATAACAACTTTCTTGCGTTGTAATACGACTTAATTTTTGAAAGCAATACGAAGATGATTTGTAAAAGTTGCGTGTGTAATTTGTAGCCAATCATATCACTGTTTTTTATGTGTGTAATGGACAATTTGCTATGCAAATGTGTGAGTTTGGCGACACTGGTTCCCGTGCTCCGCCAGTGTAGGGGCACTTCTCTGTATTCTTTGTTCTGTGATTGTAGCTGTGCCAAGTGCTAACAGATAAAATAACTCGTTTCCAGGCCCCGTTCGACGTTCGTGTGAATGTGTCCACGCTTCTTCTAATGGACGGTCACGCGCATACTTCACGCGCCGAAGTGATGGGACTGTTGGGAGGCTCGCTCAGCGAGACGGGACGCATGTGTGTCACCGTAACGGCGTACCGCCCTGCTGCCGCCCTCGCCGGCAGTACGCACTGTGACATGGACCCTGGTGAGTAACATGCGGTGTGATAGGACTGTTGGGAGGCTCGCTCAGTGAGACGGGACGCATGAGTGTCACTGTGACGGCGTACCGCCTTGCCGCCGCCCTCGCCAGCAGTACGCACTGTGACATGGACCCTGGTGAGTAACATGCGGTGTGATGGGACTGTTGGGCGGGTCGCTTAGTGAGACGGGACGCATGTGTGTCAATGTGACGGCGTACCGCCCTGCCGCTGCCCTCACCGGCAGTACGCACTGTGACATGGACCCTGGTGAGTAACATACGGTGTGATGGGACTGTTGGGTGGGTCGCTCAGTGAAACGGGACGCATGTGTGTCACTGTGACGGCGTACCGCCCTGCCGCTGCCCTCACCGGCAGTACGCACTGTGACATGGACCCTGGTGAGTAACATGCGGTGTGATGGGACTGTTGGGTGGGTCGCTCAGTGAGACGGGACGCATGTGTGTCACTGTGACGGCGTACCGCACTGCCACCGCCCGCCTCAAAAATCTGTAACCAAGTATTAAGTTAAACCTAAATTAATAATAACGAATACATTTTCCCCGTTTTTGCAACATTTTCTGTCGCTCTTTATGGTCTCTCCGCTACTTGTGGTTGCAGCGTGATGTTATATAAACTACTAACTTATGTCCGCGGCTTCCTCCGCGTCAAATTTCTTGCTCCCCCAACCCATCCCGTCGCATCGAATCGCTTGCTCGTGCGAGGTCTTCATATTCGTGACTTTTTTCTTTTTGCTAGGCTCCTATAGGGTCCTAGCGTGGTGTTATATGTATAGCCTGTAGCCTTCCTCGATAAATAAGCTACCCAACTCTAAAATATTTTTTTAATTCGAACCAGTAGTTCCTAAGATTATCGCGTTGTAAATTTATAATATTAGTATATATTTTATTTATATAAAAATCTCGTGTCATAATGTATGTTAAGGGTAAATTACGAAACTACTAAACTGATTATTATCAAACTTCGTAATTATTTGTAATTTGGTCCAACTTAAAAGATAGGATGGTTTTTATCTGACCTCGATATTTCCAGATTAAATGTTTTTATAGGACAATGTGTGTATTCATTGGTTATTTTTATGAATTCCTAATAGATGGCGGTGAAGGTTAATCGTTTGACATCTAGGTTGCGTAGATATCCACTAGATGGCGTGGGTTTTGATTTCTATATAATCTTCTTTACATAGTATAAAACAAAGTCGTTTCCTCCGTTCGTACGCTTAGATCTTTTAAACTTTAAACTCCTCAACGGATTTTACTGTGGTTTTCATCAATAGACAGAGTGATGCAAGAGAAAGACGAAGCGGCTGAAAAAAGCTAGTTCTAAATAAAATGTAGATTGAATTCTGTTGTGGCAGTGTCCCAGTCCCTTGCGGCGGAGGGGCTGCGCGGCGCGGCGCGCGCGGTGTGCGGCTGGCACCACTCGCACCCGCAGTTCGCGGCGGCGCCGTCGGCGCAGGACCTGGCGTCGCAGCGCGGCCTGCAGGCGGCGCTGGACTGGGCGCGCCTGCCCTTCCTGGGCTTCATCACCAGCCAGCACTGGCCCACCGGCCGCACCGCCTCGCAGTACCGGTGCGCTACTCGATATTTTACTGGATAAAACAAGCAAGCAACCCATCCGTAGTTCTAGATAAAATCATATCAACGTATTTTTGTGTTATATCCGATCTGAATTCACTGACATCTTTATATTATTTTCTTTAAATGTTGTTTAACATTTAAACAAAATGAGTTTATTCATATTTCGGGTCAAATTATTAAACAAAATGAGTCGATTGGTCAAAATTTGCAGAATATCTATAATATAAAAATGAATCCCTATTTCCCTTGGTCACGCCATCACGCGTGAACGGTTGGACCGATTTCACTTTTTTTGTTGTTGTTGTGTTTGTAATTGTCAGGAGAAGGTTCTTATGAAAGAAAAACTTAAAAAATTGCGCGGGAAAATAGAAAATTTAAGAACACTTATTTAAGAATACTTAACAACCATATAATAGGACAATGTAAACTTTTTTAATGTAACATTATGACATTTGACATAGAATTGACAGAATGCGTGCTCAAATATCATCAAAGAGACAGGACAACGTCTGTCGGGTCAGCTAGTACATTAATATAATAATTATACATGTGGTGTTTGCCTATAAGTAACTGATGCACGGTTATTTTATTTTAATATTATTTGCTGTATTCGTGTAATTAATTATTGTTGGTGAACCAGGTTCACCAACAATAATGAGTGAACACACTGAGTGAACCTAATAAAATAAATACAGTGTTCCTCCCGCTAGGATTCCCATTCCCTGTGTAGTTAATACCGGAATCTTCACAAAACAGAGAGAGCTCACAAATGAGAAAAAATAAAAAATGGAAACAAAAATATTCATGTTGTGTGATGACAATTGTGATGTAATGGACAACATTTGAAGTAATAATGACGTTGATGCTGTTGTGTTAACCTTATTTATTCAATTTACAATAAATGTATCAGACACAAAGTCTAAGATTAAACTTACAGATTCCAAGTTGCGATATTCCAGCTAGGTAGATAGTGACCAACAAACGCTCAATATTACCATTTGTTTTTCTAGTTGCATCCGCGTCGAAGGCGACGACGACGCAGAACTCCCCACTGGCTATCAAATCAGCGTGAAACTGTTAGCAGACCTCACACCTGACAACCTGCCGACCTTCCTTCAAGAGCTGCGCGCCGTGATGATAGACAACCTCGGCAGGAACGAGTTTAGTGTCGACTTGGTCAAGGATGTGTGTCCACAAGCTGGGATCACGTATTTAGAAAAGGTTGGTGGATCATTTTAACTAAAAATATTGGAAACTTTCCTTTCTGCTCTTGCTTTAACTGGATTGAATCGTTGGTCTACGGCTCGCAAGCGGATCTACCTAAAAGTAGGGGTACTGAGTACGATCTGCAAGTCAGTTTATCCATCAGGAATTTCTCAGTAGCGGCCTGTAAGTATGTTTATAAATTGGTAGCTTTGGCCCCTATTAATATAAGAACTATGCAAATAAATCTATATATATAAAAATGAATCCCTATTTCCCTTGGTCACGACCGACCGATTCACCGACCGATTTCACTTTTTTTTTTGTTGTTGTGTTTGTTATTGTCAGGAGAAGGTTCTTATGAAAGAAAAAAATTAAAAAATTGCGCGGGAAATTAGAAAATTTAAGAACACTTACTTAAGAATACTTAACAACCATATAATAGGACAATGTAAACTTTTTTAATGTAACATTATGACATTTGACATAGAATTGACAGAATGCGTGCTCAAATATCATCAAAGAGACAGGACAACGTCTGTCGGGTCAGCTAGTAATAAATAAATATTCTATTATTTTATTAACAACTAACTTCTGCCAGCGACTTCCTTTTCAATAACTCTTATCTATTGCTGAAAACTGCATTAAAATCCGTTGAGTAGTTTAAAAGATCTAAGCCAGCCTTTTCCAAAGTGGGCGATAACGCCCCCTTGTGGGCGCTGCAGGCCTAAAGGGGGGTGGTAAGAGACCCAGAAAAAAAATGGGGGCGTTGTGTAGACTCTACACGGCCTGCAGCGCCCACAAGGGGGCGTTATCGCCCACTCTGGGAAAGGCTGATCTAAGCGAACAGACAGCAGAAACGACTTCATTTTATATTATCTAAAGATATATCACGCCGGTATCCCTTGAAGGAGCAGGAAAATGTGTATTGCAACACCCATATTACACCAGCCGACTTAGCATGACTGTTTCTATTCCTAAGAAGAATAGACACAGCTCTTACTATACCAAGTTTGTCTGGGTCCTTTTGAAGTGAAAACTTCTTTAACGCCGTTGGTTGCGACAGTAAAAAGAGACAGACATAACTTCATAAGATTTAACGTGAGAGAAAATGAGATAGGAAATACATGACGTCATGACCATGGACGAAAGAAATATGGATACGGCAAATATTGTCACATCTGAACTTCAAAAAATTAAAACACATTAAAAATGTTTTATGTACCTGTACATAGTAGAATTTAATCAAAAATGTTTTATGTACTTGTACATATTTCAAGTCTATTATCGTACCTATATATCATTTATGTAAATACGGAAAAAAAATGAAAACTAAAAAAGAAAATTATAATTGCGATAGCTCGACGAACAGTGATGCTGGTGACGGAGGCCCGGGCAATGGCCAGTCATTGTCCATAAACCTGGAACAAAAGCAGTGTTGTAGTACCTGAATATTTAGAGATAAATGAAAATTAGAAAAGTCTGCAAAATCATGTCAAGTGGTGGTGGTGCCCTTCCACCACCCCGCGTCCTCTGGCTGGCGAGCTGGAAAAATACAAAATGTCAGTTGCATTAACAGTAACATTACATACCTAACCTCTTTTTTTAGTCGGTTAAAAACATATCACCCAAAAATTTTACCATTAAATGTACGGAAGTCATATCCACACATTTCATTATCTGTACAAAACACAATGACGATTTTAGTGTCACGTGACCTAAAATTCCCGGTTCAACAATCGAGTTCCTTCATCTTTTTAGGTTGCGTATTTTTCATTACAATGTTACGCAAATATCTTATAAATGCATAATAACAATAATACAGTACATAGTAACCTAAGTAACGTCAATAGTTTGCTATCAATAGTAGAATTATTACTCGTAATACTGCGAAATCCGCCGCCGCCGGCCGCGGAAAAATGGCGGCAAAATGGATGACGATGTTTGTTGAACTAACTATTTACGTGCAAATCTTTGTCAAAAACACAATCCTGGCAATAAAAACTGTATTTTACTTACCTGTCCATCTTACGTTTCAACAAAAACACTTCACACACACAACTTTGCACTTAAAACTTAATTGAAATTCGTACGGATCACCACGCTCAACCAAATGTTTATGTCAAACTGTCAGTGTCAACCTTCGGTGGCGCGTTCCAGGGCTGAGATGAGCGATTATATTGCATTGTCCGTCTATTGTGTACTCACTCGTCCATGCATAACCATCATAAATGCAGATTATTAATGCTAAACTCTTTAAAAATGAAAGTCCGCCGCTAATCGATGAACCATCGCGACCAATCGCGACTGACAGTTTGAAGGTTTCACTTCTACCACGTGTGAATTGCACACATGCCATTTTTTTTATGTAGTCTATTTCAGAAGAGAGATTTTAATCCCTGTCAAAATCACACTGACTACAAAATGTTGCTCGTGCTACGCCTGCTGTAATGTTAAAGTACTCAGCCTATTTTAGCGTAAACTGATTTTTTACTAAATGTTTTGTTTTTCGTTCACAGTGCATATCAAGCGCATGTCACCACATGCATTCAGCGGGCTACGACGAAGCGGACCCTTTAGTCAAACAATTAATACAAGGAATAAGAGACATCTTCAGATAGGAAACAAACCAATCTTTATATAGATTAACCCTTCACTATGTGTATTATAGTTCTATTGAAATAGAAGACAAGAAAATATGTTCGTTTGTTAGCTTATTATGTTCAATATTCAAATGGCAAAGTTTATATGCCTCTAACGGTAGTAACTGAGACTGCATCTGCACCATAATTGCGTAACACACTATTAATCAGAATTTTAATAATTTTAAAGCTGATTTGTCATACATTCCTTCATATGTTCGAAAAAAATTGTTTGTTTAGCAACGTAAAGAACGCCATGAATGTTGCGGAACTGTCTAAATGAAACCGATTCCTAGTGATAGTGTATTACGCAATCACCCCTCTGGTCTGGTGCTACAGGATTACTCCTCAGCCGGTAGCGTGACCAATTCTATCTCTATTCTACCAAGAACAAAAAAAGTTCCTTATGTATTTTAATTCTGTAAAAATGTTTCTATCTCATCAATAGTAGAGAGAAATAGTCATCATACTTGACATCGAACTCTTGTCAACTGAAGAATAAAAACATCGCTTCTTCTTCTTCAAACAAATCAGCCTATCGCAGTCCACTGCTGGACATAGGCCTCTCCCATGCTGCGCCACAACACCCTATCCTCCGCCTTCCGCATCCAGTCTGTCCCAGCCACCTTTTTGAGGTCGTCGGTTCATCTAGCTGGGGGGCGTCCCACACTACGCTTGCCAATACGCGGTCTCCACTCCAAGACTCGTCTGCTCCATCGGCCATTGGTCCTTCGACAAACATGGCCAGCCCACTGCCACTTCAGCCTGCTAACCCTGCAAGCTATGTCGGTAACTCCAGTTCTTTTCCGGATAACATCGTTTCTGATCTTATCCATCAAAGAAACTCCGAGCATAGCCCGCTCCATAGCGCGCTGAGCGACCTTAAATTTGTGGACTAGCTCAACTGTCAGTTTCCACGTTTCGGCACCGTATGTCATAACGGGCAGGACGCACTGATTGAAAAGCTTGGTCTTCAAACTTTGCGGTATCCGCGACGAGAAGACTTGACAAAGTTTTCCAAACGCTGCCCAACCCAATCGGATCCTCCTGTCGGCTTCTTTCTCGAAAGTGTGTCTACCAAGCTGGATGACTTGCCCTAGGTAGACATACTCCTTCACAACCTCAAGAACCGACCCTTCGATGCGGATTGGAGTCGGCAAGACATGCGCATTGTACATGACTTTCGTCTTGTCCAAGTTCATGCCGAGGCCTACCCGCCGTGAGGCTCCATTTAGGCTATGCAGCATCTGGTCTAACTGTTCCAACGTCTCTGCCATTATGACGATGTCGTCGGCAAAACGAAGGTGTGAGATGTACTCGCCGTTCACACTGATTCCCTGTCCAGTCCAGTCCAGCGTCTTAAATACGTCCTCCAGCGCATTAGTGAACAGTTTCGGGGATATCACATCCCCCTGTCTCACCCCCCTGAGCAGTTGGATTGGGCTGGTTTTCGTATCTGGGATCTGGACAGTCATCGTTGCAGCACACAAGCACCTCATCACCTCGATGTATCTCCAGTCAATTCGACATCGTTGCAGAGAGGTCTCCTATCCTTTTGCTGTGCTTTTGCTGTGTGTATAATGATCTAAATTATATAATTACCACCTAAGTTCACATTATGATAAAGCAATAAAGATATTGAGTATTGAGGCCAGAACTGCCCAAATTTCGATAGAGTCGAAGGCTTTCTCGTAGTCCACAAATGCCATACACAGCGGCTGATTGTACTCCTCGGTCTTCTGTACAATTTGCCGAACAGTATGGATGTGGTCTACGGTGCTGAAGACTTTTCGAAAACCGGCTTGTTCTGGTGGCTGGAACTCGTCAAGTCTTCTGGCGAGACGGTTCGTGACGATCCTCGAAAACAGCTTGTACACGTGGCTCAAGAGTGAGATGGGTCTATAATTCTGCAGCAAGGTTTTTTCACCTTTTTTGAAGAACAGAACCACCACACCCCTGCTCCACGCTTCAGGTGTTGTACCCTCTAGGATGACGGAGGTGAAGAGACTTGCGAGCTCTCTCAGGACTGGTGCCCCTCCCGCTTTAAGGAGCTCTGTCGTTATTCCGTCATCCCCAGGTGTCTTATTGTTCTTAAGCTGCTCGAGAGCTGTCCTAATCTCGCATTGGTCGACATCCGGGATGTCCTCCGTGTAGTGGCGCGTTAATTCAGCTCGATGGTCATCTTCACTATGTCCCGCTGGTTTCACCGTCCGCGTTGAGTAAAGGTGCCCGTAGAAGTTCTCAACTTCCTCGAGTATCTCGGACTTTGAAGTCACGATTCTGCCATCCGCAGTTCTTAGTTTCGTCAGATGGGACCTCCCTAATTGCTGAGCGAACACTTTCGACCCTCGGTTCTGCTCAATCGCAACCTTTATGTCACGGGTGTTGAAGCACCGAAGGTCACGTCGTGTCAGCTTTCTAATTTTTAGATTTAAGGTCCTCTTATCTGACGAAGACGGCTGCGTGGATGGCAACTCTCGTCTTTCCCTCATAAGACCGAGAGTTTCCGCATAGCGCTCTGACCACCTCATCGGCTTTCTCGTCAATAGTGCCTGTGGTTTCCAGCAGTGTGAATCGATTTTGAAGTTCCAGTTGGAACTTTTCGGATCCCAAAGCGGCTTGGAGCTGCGTAGGTCGGAAGGTAGGCCTCATCATGCGGTTTCTCTCAGCACGAAAATTTATATTTAGAGTGCCTCGTACAAGTCTGTGATCGCTTCCGGTATTAAACCTGCTGATCACGGAGACATCTCTAAATATATGCTTTCTATCCGTCATGATGAAGTCTATCTCGTTCCTCGTCACTTTATCAGGGCTCTGCCAGGTCCACTTCCTCTGGGGTTCTTTTGAAAGAATGAGTTCATCATAAAGAGCCCCTGCGACTCTAGGAAGTTGACCAGCATTTGCCCCCTGTGATTTCTTCGCCCCAAACCGAATGGTCCGACTTTCGATTCGCCGCGTTCTTGTACTCCCACTTTGGCATTAAAGTCCCCCATAACAACGTTGTAGTGGGCCTTTGTTGTACTGTGTATTGCCTTCAGTTTTACACTTACTTCTACTTACTTCTTCTTCAGTTTTACACAATTTTTCTACGATACAATCTATCATTTTGTCTTCTCTTCCGTCGACAAATTCCGATTCTATGGCGGTCATGCTACGCGTGCAGATCGTACTTTGTATGGTAAGATAAATAAATAAAATAGAAATATAGCTTTACGGAATTAAAATCATCAATACAACCCTCTAAGTTCATATAACCCTATTGAATGACTTTTGCATGAAATAGATATTATTAAGGTTTATTTCAACCTATATAATTGTGACTGAATGAGGTTCTTTCTTGCACAAGCATGTAAAACTTAACCAAGTTGTATCTTGTGATGATGATGTACAAAAGTAGATAGACTTCAATAAATGAACGATTTTAATATTGTGATGTAGGAATGTTGTTAGGACACAATTCTGATTAACTTTGTTCTAGACGCTCTGTGACCAATGCGCTTGATGTGATGTGATAAATACCTTCGTAGAGCTTTCTTGAATATTAATGTAGATAATATTAACAATAATTGGTGCTCCGGCATCGCCTATGATTTCCAATAGAAATGTATCTATCATACATCCACATTTTGTGACTTAATTTTTAAATTCGTTTTGATTAGAGAATGTGATTGTTAGGACAATAAAAAGTATGGAAAATAGATTGATTTAAAAATAAAATCTGTTCTTGTTGCTTCTCTAAATTCTATTATCATAAGTAACTTATTGATTTTTATTGTATTAGTTTGGCTATTCAGTATTATATAAAAGGGAGGTCCCTTATTATACCTAAATACTTATGTTAAATTTTCCATTCTTGTATAAGGCCTTTATTAGCCGTCAGATATTTGATTTGTCTGTATGGTTGTGTGCCTTTCGTTTCGTGCTTTATAAAAAGTAAATTTCTAAATAAATAATGCCTAAAAGAACTTTTGTTATTCTTCCTATTTGAAACCATTGAAGGACACTGAATGAGACAATAGAAGTTTTATTGTTATTACGTCTGGGGGCGTTTAGTGTCTCGCAGTGTTAAGAGGAATGTACTATGCGATTCAAATAAGAATAGGAATTTCAATAACCTCTAACTGTCAAATTTCACTTGAAAAGTACGGTTTGCACAAAAAAAAACGTATTTGCATATCAATAATAATAGTCTTACATCAAATTTAAATAAAAAGGTTAAATAGTAGTAAATCGTCTCAATTTAATATTTAATCATTTAAAGTCAATTTTTTTTTTTTTAAACCATACCATAACCTTTTTTATTTTCATTGTTGGCGCAAAGGCCCAGAAGCCATGCCAAAAAGTGCATTTGCTTGTGGACTGATACTGGTTATTTTGTTTAATTCTGTTTGTTACTTTGTTGTTATTTTTGTTATTGTCTTATTCATTTTGCTCGAAAATGAGTAAACGAAGCGCTCTGTGTAGAAAAATAGTTTGAGAGCAAGAAAAAGCAAACTTTAGAATTAATGCAACAATTAAAGTCAGCAAGCATCCTCTTAGGACCTGAAGCAAATATACATTTGACTCGTGTAATGTACGCTACCATTTTGCAAACACTGCAAAATGCAAGAAAACTCGCCGAGCGAGGTCATTTGGCTACGGGGATAAATTAATATTTTTCACTCAATCTTTGTAAATAAATTTTATTTAAAAAATAAAACCTTTTCGCTCACCCTACCTTACTGGTTAGAATTTTGACGTCACAATATGGCGCAAAGTCGATCCTATTCTCATTTGAATCGCATTATAATTGTTTTCAATTGTAAATTGATTTAACTAATAAATATAATTATAATATTTGGACTAGAAAACGTTTCAACTGCCTTTAGTTTACATACCCTTCTTACTGAAGTATTGCAAGACTGCTCGAGGTTATGATGAGGTTTGAAGCTGTCGCAAGAACTCGGCCTGAGGTTATTTGTATGTCTGAAGTTGCAGGTAGAACCGTAGATAAAACACAAAATATACATGTTAGAACTCATTCCGAAGTTATGAGTAGGTCTGGAGCTGCCGCAAGAACTCGGACCGAGGTTATGAGTTAGCCTTTGGATCTGCCGCTAGAACCTTAGGTAAAACACTAAATGTATAACACAATTCACTTTTTAAGGCATATTGCCAAAGCTTTTACACGGGGAATCTTTGGGTCAACTATACCAAAAGGACGCTGGATGACCTGCGCGTCCAATATAATAATATTTTTAGGATGCTGTTGGGACTGCCACGATGGTGCAGCGCTTCTACTATGTTTGCGCAAAATCGAACTGACGGCTTCCACGCCGTCATTCGCAAGAAAACCGCGTCGCTGTTGTCAAGGTTGCGGGCGAGTGGCAACAGCATTCTAAAAACTGTGGCGGAGAGTATCGACTCACCGATTATTAAAAGTTTTGTGAGAAGGATAATCACCAAGCATTAATTTGGAGATGTCCTTTTCACAATACTGTTTATTCTATGTTATTCTCAATTTTGTTTTAAATTACTAACACTAGTAATAAGTTGTAATATTGTTTACTAACACGCTGGATCGTTGTTGTCCGTAAATAAAGAATATTATTATTATTATTTCCTTTATTACATTTAAATACATATTATTTACATTTTTAAATATTAAAATATAAAAAGATATAAGAAAACATTTAAAAATATAAAAAATAGTAGCCCACCGGTATCGGGAACAGTGTCCAAGCTACCGGTGGTCAGGGCTGCTGAGAGAGGAACCTCCTAACAATACGCGCCGTGTCCAGAATTACTGCTTTCTGGATCAGGCCCTTGATCCAGCTGCCTAACGAGAGCCTCCTGAGATGTTGATCGAGGCTCTTGGCTATTATGCCATTGGCCGTAACGACTATCGGCACAATGACTGCCGTATCCACATCCCACATGTCGACAACCTCGCGAGCCAAGTCAAGATACTTCATCTGCTTATCTTTTTCAGCTTTCACGAGGTTCTCGTCATGCGGGACTGCTATATCAACAATCATTGTGCGACGCTCTAATCGATCTATCACCACTATATCCGGCTTATTGGCAACAATAGTCCTATCAGTGATGATAGATCGATCCCAATACAACGTGATATTGCCATTTTCGAGAACTGGGTCGGGCACATACCTATAATATGGTACTTCTGATTCCACAAGGCCGTATTTCAGAGCAAGTTGCTGGTGGATAATCCTGGCTACAAGGTTGTGTCTATGCAAGTAGTCTCCGTTAGCCAAACAAGAACAGCCAGAAATAATGTGTCGGATTGATTCACCCGGACGGTGGCATGCCCGACAGATGTCAACCGTGCCATCCTTCACAATATATTTCCGGTAGTTATTTGTCATCATAACTTCGTCCATAATCGCAAAGACAAAACCTTCGGTTTCTCCAAATAGGTCTCCGAAACGTAACCAGGATACGGACGCTAAGAGGTCTACATCGGATCCATGTAGGACCCGGTAAAAGCGCCCGTGAAGCTCCTTGCTTTGCCATACCTCCATGCGGTCAATAGTATCTAATACTTTAGGTTTGCGCCAGTTCTCGACAGCCAAGGAGAGTGGGGTGAGGCACTTGTCCACTGAGACCACATCTCGGTGCATCCCCACGTCGGCTTCTAGGAAGTATTCCCTGAGACTGCATACCTCACGGTTGTGCAGGGTCTTAGCATTCAAAAAACCTCGACCTCCGCACTTCCGCGGGATATACAGTCTCATCACCGAAGACCGTGGGTGATGCATTCGATTTGCGGTCAGCAGTGAGCGGACCCGTCTATCCAGGGCGTCAAGTTCCGTCTGAGTCCATTTGAGTATGCCGAAAGAGTACATCAAAACCGGCATGACCCAACCGTTGAAGGCGCGCACCTTGTTTCCGCCTGATAAAAGACTTTTTAATACTTTATTCAGGCGGCCAAAGAAGCGCTCCCTCAACGATTGTTTCATGTCAGCAGTGTTGATGCCTAACGCTTCCGACATACCCAAATACTTGTATGTGTCGATTGGGGAAAGGGATCTTAGGTGTATGGAATCCGAGAGTTGGGTTCCCACGGATTCCACAATCTCCCCTCGCTTTACATGCATGACCGCACATTTGTCCACACCAAATTCCATCCTGATGGCGCTACTGAAGGTTTCAGTTACTTTCAGTAGCTCCATCAGTTGCAAATTATTGGGGGCAAAGAGTTTTAGGTCATCCATGTAGAGGAGGTGAGATATAACCTGACCACCTCTCCTCAATCGATAACCTATACCTGAATCCTCCAGCAGTGTGCTAAGAGGATTCATGGCTAGGCAGAACCAAAGTGGACTCAAACTATCACCCTGGAATATACCTCGCTCAATCCTTATCGGTTCGCTATTCCTCTGGATATTTCGACATCCTGGATAGCGAAGGACTGTCCTCCATTGCCCCATGCACGACTCTAGGAAAGTGCGTAGTGTTGTATCAACCTTGTACAACTCCAGCACCCTCCTGAGCCATGTATGTGGCACCGAGTCGTAGGCCTTCTTATAGTCTATCCAGCATGTCGACAGATCCCTTCGGGAACGACGAACCTGTTGACTAATGGTCATATCGATTAGGAGCAGCTCCTTAGTACCGCGGGACCCGTTTCTACATCCATTTTGAGAGACAGACAAGATAGAGCTTGTGTCTATATGTTTGTAAATTTTGGCTCTCAAAATGGATGTAAGAACTTTATAGACCGTCGGTAGACAAGTGATCGGTCTATAATTTTTGGGTTCCGCGGTACTACCTGATTTATGGAGCAGGTGGGTTATCCCTGTTGTTAAGAACTGTGGCAGCGACCCTGACTCTAAAGCTGACTGGAACTGAGATGCCAAGCGAGCGTGCGACTTTTGGAACCACTTGATCCAAAAGTTGTGCAGTCCATCCGGCCCTGGAGATTTCCAGTTAGGCAACGGACGGACTGCACAAGCAACATCTTGGGGGCTGATGGTAATTGCCCCCATTTCTGATATTTGCCCGCACGCCCGCTCGATCTCCCTAGTCCAGTCACCTTCGGTGTGGTTGACAGGCACCGACCAGATGTTTTGCCAGAACGAAGACATGGCGTCATCATCCGGAAGGGGCGTGTCAGCCACACCTTGGTCCGGTCGCTCCCAAGCTCGGTAAACCCACCTTTCATCGCTTTGGAATGTGTGATTCTGGGTGTACCGCTCCACCCTCCGCCGGTACCGACGAATACGGTTTGCCCATGCACAGATCTTCTGCTTCAGGAAGTCGATGCGCTCTGTGACGCGGGACACATAATCTCTAGGACTAACATCCGTCCCGGAGAACGCCCGCTTCACAAAGCGCATCACTCGAGGGCGAGTATTGCCCTCCCTGAAGCAGATTAGCTTACCGATGAGTGCTCTAGCCTCACCGATACGACGCTCAATCCTGCACTGCCAAGCTGGTACGGCTGGTTTTGGTCGTGTAGCTTTGTCACTATTAGGAAACTTAACACGAGCTACACGACAAGCCGCTACAGCTGCACAGTACAAGATTGAGTGGGTATCTGCGAGGTCTTTGCTGCTGTCAAAACATGTTGACAACTGTGAGTCTAGAGCACACACCAGCGCCTTGTTTTTCTTGTGCATGGGCAAACGAGGTAAACGTGGTCTAAGTTCAGGCGGAGTAGAACGATACTCCCGGAAAGCATCATCCAAAGCGCTCCTCAATCGTGCATTGCATTGGGTACTCACGGACATAGCCCCGTCATCATCCTCTTCACCAACGCAGTTGGGTCGCGGTGAAACACTGGGTAAATTTTGCAGTTGTACCGCGACCAGTGGCGAAGCAGGCGTAACATGGCTATTCCGTGATTCGATGCAAAGTCGATCAAGTATGGTGGCATCCAGCATATGGTTACGCTGGATGACCCGTACCTGATCCGACAGTCGTTGCGATGATACGTTGACAGCGGGCTCAAGCACCTGGAACAGAGAGAGCATCCGACCACGGTACGCAGTCAAGTTAGTTCCCCCCTCTGTAGCCCCATAGTATGCGCGCATGACATTTTCATTGACAGCTTGTGTCCACTTCATGCGCTGCACACTTCCACCGGGAGCGGGGACCCTATCAGAGGCCGGTGGGCCTCGGAGTCCCAAGCTGGCCGGTGGTCGGCCTCTTCCACGCCGACGTAGTGGTGGTGGTGTCGTCGGCGGCGAGAAGTATTCGTCGCTCGAGCTCGACGCAACTGCAGCAGCCGGTATCACTGGACTCACGTCTGGAGCAGGATCCGGCAACTGCGAGGCGGAGCTGAGCGACGAACCCGAAGATGTTGGTTGTGTGGTTTTAGCAAGTCGGGCCCGACTTCGCGTCAGCATCGCACTTTCAATTGTTTTCTAGTCGTAATTTTCGCATGATTCTTTTGCATATTGTTGTTATATGTTGCCATTTGTGTTTTTGAATGATATTATGGTGGTATACTTATCAAAACATTGTTAAATCATTTACGTTTAAAAATTCTAGAAAATAAATGCACGGACAAAAAATTTTTTTGACCGTCAACTTGACAGTCGGGCCACAGATATTATTATTATTATTATAAGCTAGAACTCAGCCCAAGGTTATGAGTAGGTTTGAAACAGACGCTAGAACTCAGCCCGAGGTTATGAGTAGGTTTGAAACAGACGCTAGAACTCAGCCCGAGGTTATGAGTAGGTTAGAAACAGACGCTAGAACTCAGCCCGAGGTTATGAGTAGGTTTGAAACAGACGCTAGAACTCAGCCCGAGGTTATGAGTAGGTTTGAAACAGACACTAGAACTCAGCCCGAGGTTATGAATATGTTAGAAACAGACGCTAGAACTCAGCCCGAGGTTATGAGTAGGTTAGAAACAGACGCTAGAACTCAGCCCGAGGTTATGAGTAGGTTTGAAACAGACGCTAGAACTCAGCCCGAGGTTATGAGTAGGTTTGAAACAGACGCTAGAACTCAGCCCGAGGTTATGAGTAGGTTTGAAACAGACGCTAGAACTCAGCCCGAGGTTATGAGTAGGTTTGAAACAGACGCTAGAACTCAGCCCGAGGTTATGAGTATATTAGAAACAGACGCTAGAACTCAGCCCGAGGTTATGAGTAGGTTAGAAACAGACGCTAGAACTCAGCCCGTAGTTATGAGTAGGTTTGAAACAGACGCTAGAACTCAGCCTGGGGTTATGAGTAGGTATGAAATAGACGCTAGAACTCAGCCCGAGATTGTGACGAACCGAAATCCGGGCAATAAAAATATGTTTGAGCGACCACTAGTCCTTTACCTTTATCTCTAGTCAGATTTGGTTGATTCAGTATGAATAACTCGTTCCGGTATTTCTAGATCATAGGATGATCAACTTATTAACTGATAATAAAATAAAAATCAAAAGCATATGGCACAGTTCCAGTTTATTTTTTAAATGTTACATGTGCTAGATAAAAAAATAATACAGTCCGATTAGTGAAATTCTTTTTACTATTAACCATCGGCCGTTGGCGAGCAAGCGGCCGTGTCTCGTATCGTTGCTGAAATTAATACTTAGGTTTTATTACAAATCGTTTATCTTCACATCCGTACACTCTAAATTGGAAAACATTATATTTTTTACAATTTTAACAAGCATTTTAACCCACATAGTTTTGAGCCCTTGGCTTAATTCTGCAGGTATCGACTCGATAGTGATTGTATCGAATCGATTAATTATTTAATATTCATATCGATGGTAGTCGAAGCACGTATCGAAGTCGAAACGCACAGACATGCCTCTGTTGGACCTTTTTGGTAGTACAAAGGTACTTTCACATCGTAAGTGCCTTGTATAATATAATTTAAAAACGATATAGTAATTCATCTATTTATACAGTCATATTGTCAAGTGGCCGGGCGTAGCGCGGGCACTGTTTATATTACTGGGCATTATAAAAATGTACTGCGCATCAAACACAAAATATGACGATTTATTTACAAAAATGTAATGATGTTAGATTACACTGAGCCGCAATATACGCGAACTTAGAACTTTAGACGAATTGGCAAGCTTTGAACTTACAAATAAATGGAAAACACACTGGCAGTGATAAAACAATGTTGTGTTAAATAAACACAAAACTCTAAATTTGAGCGACATCTAAAATCCGGTGAAATTGGCACCTGGAGTTATTACTTAATATAACACATTCTCTAAAAAGTCCGAATAGATCGATTACCTAAACCATAATTCACACGATCGTGATATTTTGTGTTTGAAGATTCACGTCACAACGCAACCTTAGGCAATAAATAAAAAAAATGATTTGTTTAATTAAATTAATAAAAAATAAAGAGTTCGAAACGATCGTAGCGTTACTTCTATATTTACAATGTGTTAACTTACAACTAATTAGAAGCATCAACTATGAAAACTTTTATCAACATTGAAGGCACATGATTCCGCACCCGATTCTCGTCATATATGTGCAAACATTAGGTGCACTCTCCGCTGGCAACATTCCTCTGTACTTCTATTTTACATGGCAACACTGCAAGTTATATCGTCTGTCGAAACTTTGTAAAGAAAGCTGAATGGGTAAATCATTTTAAATATTATTCCAATGTGGGATAATTGAGGTTATAACTCGTAAATATCTATGACACGTACGTTCTGTGTGTTTTGCAAGAAGTTTTGACAAACAATACAAGCTGAACTGTTGGTACATAATGGACCGGACGTGACATGCTAACTTACCTACACAATATTATACAATATGCGAAATAAGTACTGGTATCAAACTGTTCGCGTTGCACGACACTCGCACCGAACTAACGATTTATTCAAACATTTTATAGACGAAGCTAAATAATTAGGTAAACGGCTGATAATTTAGTAATATGATTCGGGTGACAAGTTTCATGCAACGCGAACGTAGACTAGTTAATATAAGTGAAGTTGACTTAGGGAAACTCAGTCTGGCAATGATATTATAGCAAAGTACTTAGGCTCAGTCGCCTACACAGTTGTACGGTCAGTTGTAGAAAATGGGAAGAACGAGAAAACTAATAGCAGCCTTATCGAGTTACTGTACCAGTAATGACGATTGATGTCACTTTAGGGTTCACAGAGTCATTTGAAATCACCCTCCATTACTGATCAGTTTCAGAAGTTTAGTAAAAACTAAAGTCGTAGTCACCAAAATAGAGAAGTAACTAGGGTTATCTGATATAGTTGAAGTTTAGTCAGAAACCGATGGGTGTTTCCGAATGAAATTTAAATTGATGAATGAACAGTTTGTTTTACATTAATTACATTTAATTTTATTAGAAAACATCCATCAAGGTCTTACTAAACTTCAACTGTATAGGGCGACCCCTGTTACTTATCTCGTTTGTTGACCGTACATAGAAAGATAACCAACAGAACTAAAAGCTCCACCACAGTACAACCGCGCAGACAGCCGAGCTCGGCTAAGACCGGTCGCAATACAGAATAAACACAAATTTATTCTTACAAACTATTTCGCTAATTAGTTCTATTCACAGCTGCGGAACGGAAATTATTTATATAAAACATGTCTCCACTTATAAGTGCAGTTAAATTCATGACATTGATATTTGATTGAGATCCCGTCGTGCGTACGATTTTTGTCAATAATTTTGAATTGAACGACAAAGTGGTAGAAAACATGCTGGTGCACGGCAGTTTATACATGTAAATTTTCTTATATTAAGACGTAACGATAACAAACAAATATCTCGATTTGATCATTCGATATTGTAATCGATAAACCGATAATTTAGCTCCTACATGTAGTTATAAAACTAATTGTACTTTGTAGTAAATAATAAATACGAGAAGCCAGTCACCAGCATTTTTTGCACCAGTTTGGTAATATTTCATACTCCCACCACTAATTACGAATCCCCAATTTCAACGAAACTATATTTTATTTTATATTTAAACAGAACACGTCATTTTACATCTAAAATATTAATTTAAAAATATACAAACTAAGCAGTCATTCATGTAACACTAGGAATATAAAAAAAAAAAATGTTTGCATACCGTCATTCTGCGATTAAAAAAAATATCGTACAATAGTAAGCGTACTCAACTAGCTCGTAGTAAAAAAATAATTAAAATTAATTAAAAAAAGCTTAAAGAGTCAATGAGGAACAGAATTTATACAATGTCGCGCAGTTATACCTATTACGATTATACTTATCGTAACATTTTTAAAATAAATAATTTATTTATTAATCTATAGCCGCCCTGTCGCTGTACAGTATTTAAAAAAGTTTATTATCAGTTTCCGATAACTTAACCTTATTCATTATAATAAAATCAATAATGTCAGTGGCTCACATATAACAATCTTAATATATAAGCCATGAGACAGGGCGACATGTAAATGGGATAACACACTGGCGCATACTCGCATGCGTTCACACTGGCGGACTGTTCCATCGATGTAAGTTATTCCACTGGCGGTACTTTCCCGGATCATTCCACTGTTACTGTTCCATTTGTATTGTCATTTCAGTTTTAACACCACGAAAGAAATAGCGATCACTTTTCTAACGATAAAGAACACATTGACACGTCATTAGACCAACTGTATTAAAACAAAAGTAACTGAACTTGAATATTATTGTGAATTATCTCTTTTACTTTCGTGGCATTACAACTCAGGCGTATGTAATGTATGCGACTGACAAAATCGCACTATGACATTGCTACTATGCGATCTAAATGAGCTTCATTTAGTGAAGCGCGTTCTACCTATTCTAATATAGGTGCAACTAGATACCCATGGTTCGAACTTGGTTGTTGACATAGATCAAGTATGCACGGCTACAAGTTAAGCTTTACATTTCCAGTATAAACTGACTTCTCATTGTATGAAAAGCCTTTACAATGCGAGGTCAGTTGAAACTGGAAATGTAGCCGTGTTGACACGGCAGTCAAGTAATGGTAATTTATCGACGATCGATTATGTTGGGAGGCTACCTATACTGTAATCTAGTGTTGCATTTTCTGTAGAAGTGGCCAGTTTTTAGATCGCATACTATGTTCTAAGGATGAAGCAGGTAATGCTTTAGTCCCCGGCGTACAGTCCGTCAGGCCGCAGTGCGTGGCTAGTCGATAGTCTTGACGCGCGCCATGACCTTCCCCTCGAACATGGGGAGTGTGTCCGAGTCGCTGCTCACCTCCTCTTGGATCACGGTGTCTAGATCCGCGCAGTTCGTTTTAAAGAAGTATCTGGAACAGAGGTACACATTTAGGTAAGTTAACTCAGAAATGGTTATATTTCGATGGGTTTTGTTAGTGCAATTCTTTACTATAACTTTGGAGAGAAATATAGTCGGCTAAGCTTGAATCAAAATCGATAAAATTTTACTTTTCCATAGATTACCATCTCCCGAAAATGTTTCCATGTTCAGCAATATTACAAAGTATTCAAAAATGTTTAAAATTGGACTCTTTTGATGACGGAAAAATAGTAATCTATCACTCGGTTTATAAAGGTTGAGTGAGGTAGGTCTCTAATTGTTTTACGATTTTTAATTGCTTCCTTGTAAGTAACATAATATTATATGACAACTGACTGTCCCAGACAGACAATGCAGAGGTATAGTTAACACTCACAATTAATTTTTAAGTCGTCATACTAAAATTAACAAATCCTTCTGGCTTGTTGTGTTTTGTCCTGTAATGATCTGAAGGTAATTCTCATAATCACAGCGATAGTCCAAAAGCGAACTGGTCCCTAGAGAAGGTTAAGAGCCGTGTGAGGTACCTATAGTTGCCCTTCCTGGGCAGGTAGTCCTTGAAGGTGCGCAGCGTGAGCGGCGCGGCGGGCACCTTGAAGCGGTACGGCACGGGCTCGTCCAGGAACGTCACCACCACCACCGTGTGCGCCTCCGCGCTCGCGCCGCCCGGCGCCTTGCTGCCGCTGCCACTGCACACACAATAACAATATCTAATGAACCTCAATTCTGAATAAAAACGAGTGTGGTTTAAACCACACGATTGAAGTAAAACTTCTTTACCTCCATATATATGTATGAATATATATATATATATATATATATATATATATATATATATATATATAACTGAACTGAACTGAGCTAAACAAACTGTGTGCTCAGACCTCTCTCTCTTGCCCCTACAGTAATATACGAAACGTAACTCTCTCTCTCTTTTTCTTCACTAACTTATATCTCCCTCTCAACTTTCGTTCGCCTCGCCCGATCACACTTTTCGTAACGATCTCGTCACGCATTCACCTGCTTACTCCCCAAGTCAAGCGTCCGTAAAGAAGTTTTACTTAAAAAATTTCAAGAAATTCCAAATTCATAGTCTCAAAATTCCTATGAACGACAAATTAAGTACTGAATGTTATTGAACTATCAAAATGAAAGACATTACCATTTTAAGTATGTTACGCAGTTACTCCGCCAGTTCTATTAGTTGCAGTAATGTGATAGTTTGTTTGGTAAGACAGCAAAAAGTAAAAGATTGAGTAGAACATACTAAAACCGAATTGAAATACAAAAACTGTGATGTTTAAATGCGATTTTAGCCTTACTAGTGACCAACTTTAGCGTTAATATTCTTAGAAACTGAAATACTTCCACAACTGTAACTTATTGAATTGTGGAGAATAGTTATCGATCTCATTTGTCATTTTTTTTTCTTTTCAATTTATTTATTTATTTATTTATTTATCTTTGTATCAGGCACATAACCCATAATTTTGTTAGTATTACTTAAACTATGTTAGTATAATTAATTAATAAAAATGGTACAAACAAAACAGGAACAATAAATTACACTAAAAATAGATATAGTAAATAGGTATAGTATTCCTCAAGTTACACTGTTTTCAATGCAACTTAAGGAACACCATATCTATTACGCCATCTTCTAGACACACCCGGCAACAATACATGCATTGCGCACAGGTGCCCCATCATATGGCCCTCAGTTTTGCTAGCAACAATGCTCAGAAGACTGCTGTCGCTGTCCTGCATCCGACGTAGTAATGATGCGGATCTTTTACGAATGATCGCAAAGAAGTCATCTGTACGCGCTGCTGCGAACATTCCTGACGCGCTACAGAAACGTGGCAGCGACAGCAGTATCCTAAAAGCATTGTTGTATTGCACACGCAGGGCATTGTACGTTTTTTGCGTGTATCTGGTCCACAGACTGCAGGTATAAAAAGCCTGGCAGTATGCCCTAAACAGTGTTAATTTAACATTACTGTCGCACTTTGCAAATCTGCGGGCCAGCATGTTGCATCGTACGGCCAATGCCCTGCGCTCTCTATCTATATCACAGTTATCAGTGCCATCTTCTGAAACCCAGTGACCAAGGTATTTAAACTGCTTAACTCTGTTTAGAGTTGCACCACATAGCGAGACTGGTGGCACCACTTCATATGTCTTGTTTTGTGCCATAAAGACTAACAGCTCACTTTTCTTTGCATTATACCTTAGTCCATGGGCTCCAGCATAGCACTCACATATCTTCAGTAGTTTTCTAAGGGCACTGATCGACGGACTCAGAAGCACCATATCGTCGGCATAACTGATGTTGTTGAAAGATACACCATCTATCGTGCATCCGATGCCAGTGCTGCTGAGTTCCTCGATCAGCCTATTTATATAAATATTAAATAACTTAGGCGAGGTCAGACCCCCCTGCCTCACCCCGCACTCTAACCTATACACATCTGAGTAAGCGCCTGCCCACCTCACAATGTTATATTGGGCACCGTACCAGAACTTGAAGATATTAATTATTTCTGGCGGCAGGTTAGCTTCGTTGGACAATTTTTCCCACAGGATGTCATATGAGACGAGGTCAAAAGCACTGGATAAATCCAGGAAGCATGCATACACAGGTGTCGTCCTCCCAGTGTAATATTGCACTGTGCTCTTTAGAGTCATAATCGCAGTCTCCGTTGATAACCCATTCCTAAAACCAAACTGTCGGTCATTAATGTTTAATTGTTTACCTAGATATCTGTCAAGCAAACTATCCATAATTTTAGCTATAACCGTTGCTAATGAAATCGGTCTGTAATTGGTTATATCCGACATATTACCAGTCTTATTTTTAGGAACGGGCACCACAACTGTTCTCACCAAATTAGCTGGCAGATAAGAATGACTGACACAAAGGTTGAACAGTAAGGCAAGAACCCTTGGGAGATGAACACCTGCGTTCTGCAAGTGCTCAATACTTAAGCTGTCGTGACCCGGCGACTTACCTCTTAACATGTTTTTTATTACGGAAGTCACGTCACGGGCCGTAAAACGTACATTTAGGTCAAAACAGCTTACGTTCGGTGTTTTATCTGCTGGCCCTAGAGGTGGATCAATTTTGAAACGCTGCCGAAATAAGTTAGCTATATCGACTGACTCAGTTTTACCCTCAACACTTGCAGGGAGACTAGACTCAGGATTCAACCTTTTCGTTTCTCTCCAAAAGCTTCCAAAGTTCCTCGCCGAGTGGTGAGACGCAATAATGTCCATTTTAATTTGTTGCTGGTTGTTTTGACACCACTTTAGTTTCGCCTTAAAAGCCTTTCGAGAGTCACGCATTTGGTTGTAAATAGGCCCCACACCCGGTTTGCCATATTCCATCCAAATTTCAAACCTGAGTCGCGCCTCCGCGTGGGCCGCTTTCACATGCTTGTTCCAACCCGTGACATACCTCCGCCTCACTGCAGTCAGACACAAACAAGTCGCCGCCGCTGACTCACTTAAAATGCTAATAACAATATTGTATAATTTATCTATATGCGGCCTGTGCTCCAATTTATCACACATATTATCACAGCACTCATGAAAAACAACAGGAAAGTCAACCTCCCTCATCTTATTATGACATAACTCTTGGTACATTTTTATTTGACTAGCGTCTCGAATTCCCCACTTAACCTTGTTATAAAAGATATTACTCCTACCAAGTTTTGGCTGCAACACTTTCAAGTTGCATGTAAGCTCTAAAGGTAAGTGGTCTGACCAGAAAACATCACACACAACCCTAACATCAACAATACTTTGCGAAGCGGCTTGAGTGACCACACAATGGTCAAGCCACCTACGACAGTTGTTATGAGCGTCACTAACGTATGTATACGTATCAGAATTAAGACCGAGTCTCTCTATATCTGCACAGAACCATTTTTGCTCATTACAAAAACTAAGCAATTCACTACCAATTTATGTTAAGCCAAAATTCCTAAGCAAGTTTTTCATAAAATTCGCGACGGCACGTTTTCTAGCTTGTGGATTGAATTGTACATAAGCAAATAAAATGAAAATTGTGTACAAATGAGTTGAAAGGATAAATTTACATCAAGAAATGAAAACGAAGCAAGGTACCTACAGGTAAACTCAAAAAACTTAATTTCATGTGTTACTTTTCAGTCATTTATAATTATAGAAAGTTATTAACGAATTTTTATTTTAGATACCTACCGGCGAAGTTCCTTCGTCAACTACAAACAAGAGTGTCAATTATTATTTAAAAGGTTAATACCAAGCACGCTGCTACGCAGCAGTAGTTGCGTTCAATAGCGATAAATTGCGATACACATACAAGACATTGGGGCAGGGGCCCTGGAAAGTCTATCAAGGAACTAGAACGCAAACGACAAACTCAAAGCGCATAATTTTGGTAAAACTGATGAACATTATGTGTGTAAATGAGTGTCAACGTGCAGAATATGAAGCAAAATGATTTGACAATCAAAGAAGCTGTTTTTAGACAACATAAGCAACTGACATTAAACAATTTGTAATCGAGCGTAATATATTATTCTGCAAGCAGAAAGTGCAGCATGGGTCGAACTTCGGACTTGCATTTTGACGGCATCAAAGGTTGATAAACTATTAAATCTGCAGACAGACGTGCATACCGAAATATGGACCTCCTTCCTTTCACGTTCTATCGGCCAAACTTAGGCATGCTCAGTTTAGAAAATATTTCTGTGGAAGTTCAGCTAGACAAAGACCACACCTTTTTTGGTTTCGTCCAATTAGAGACAATATACATTTGTGTGAGCACAGGGCGTGTAATAAAACGTGTCGCGAACGTATTTTATCGACTTGGCGGCGACGTATCTAGATAGTACCAGAATGATAATTCCGCAATTCGATAATAGATGGCGGTGGCATTTACATATAAATTCATCTCGTGTGGTATCTGCTATTTGATAATAGATGGCAGCAGCGTGAATTTCATGTCTAAACGATCTATGTAACAGTATTTTATTATTAGTATTTCGTCTGCCATTTTGATTTCACGCTCAAAGTAATCTTGTAGGTTGACGATTCGCCCTCCGCCATCCACGATAGGATGTACGGCTCTACACTACCCTCCAACACACGAGTAGTGAAGTGTAACGTACCGCGTGGCGCGCGGCCCCTTGGCGCGCTCGGCGGAAGAGGCGCGCGAGTGGTCGCGGTGGGCGCGCCGCTCCAGACGCTCGCCCTCCGCCATCCACAGCAGGATGCGCGGCTCCACGCCGCCCTCCGACACCACGGACACGCCGCTGTCCGTCAGCTCCGTCACCGTCTTCTTGGAGAATGATCTGTGGAGCGAAATGCGGATTTGTGAAATGCTGCTATGATTAAATGTTATTTAAGCGAAGGAATATACCAAAATCATAAAGAGACGAAGAAATATCGAGCGTCTGTACCTGCGCGTTAGTGAGTGCGGATGGTGCAGCGAGTCGGGCGGCGCGTCGTAGTGTCCCGAGTCGGCCGAGAGCGCGGAGGGCGCGCGGCGTGCGGGCGGGTTGTTGTGCGGGTTGTGCGGCGCGTGCGGCGCGTGCGGCGCGTGCGGCGCGTGCGCGTGGTGGCGCGCGCGCGCGCGGCGCCCGGCCGGCGGGGACGCGCCCGGCGTGCGCTCCGACCACACGCGCGACACGTGCTGGTCTGCGGGCATACCAGTAGCGATACTCATGCTTTATACATGTATATTTTTATTTATTTAGGGACAATAAACAGCCACAATATATAATCTTAACATAAAATGAAATTAATGACAAAAACAAAAAAAAAAAAAATGTTTGCATACAATAATGCCCATATCGATATTTTTAAGATTTAAAAAAATTAGATTGATTGTCAAGACAGTAACCCGCGAGTCTATCTTGATCTTCTTGGAACTTAAAGCAGTCATCCACAGACTTTATCGTTTTATATTCTTTTAAATCATCAGCGTACAGCACTTATAATGTCCTTTATGTATATAATAAATAATAATAGTCCTAGGATTGAGCCTTATGGAACACCTGAGGTTATGGGCACAGCACCAAATTGATAGCCATTATCAACAAACTTTTGTGCCCTGTTTATAATATAGGAAGAGAACTAGCGAAGCAAATTCCGTCGTATCTCATTAAATGCTATTTTGTTCAAAAGAATTTCATGATTAACCTTGTCAAATGCCTTTTTGAAATCCGTATAAACAGCATCTACTTGAAGGCGTCTGTCAATATTTTCTAGGAAACCATTGGAAAATATAAGTTGAAGATAGTAGACCGCTGTTGAACGAATCCATGTTGTTCGGCGATGATGGAGGTATGCAACATTGGATAAATTTAATTATGTAAGAGTCTATCAAAAAGTTTTGACAAGGCCACCGACAGAATTGAAATAGGTCGATATTGCTTTATGTCATGTTTTGAGCCATCTTTGTGTATGGGCGTGATGTTAGCACGTTTCCATACGCCAGGAAAAATAACTTGTCTTAAACATTTATTACAAATTATACATAGTGGCTTACAGATACCGTCAGTGGTAAACCTAAAGAAAAGAGCCGGTAAACGAACAGGGCCCGCTCCTTTGGACGGATCACCGAATTCACGTAATCGTGAAGTCGGTTAAAAATAGTCAAATTAAAATAATTATTTAATTCCCATGAACCCAGCAACGATCAATTTTGATTTGTTTATTTAAAATCAACTTTGATTCATAATGAATGACCATACTTTGACCACTTCATTCCACGAAATAAGTAAATTCGTTCTAGTATACTGACCGAGAATATCTTGATCGTTGTCGTCATCAAGCTGCAACTTCTCGCGGATCGCCGCCGCCACCAACTGCGGAGGTAACGCTTGACTCGAAGCCTCCTCGCCGTCACCCTGCACACACACAAAATCTTACTAAAGCAAAAACTAAAAAATACGTATTTTCGGTTTAGAACTTGTTTAAAGGTCCTAAGTAGCCAGTTTGGTGGTTAGGTGGTTGGAGGAATGACTTTTCTACATTGATTAAGGGATCGGCGAAGAAAGTACACAATTAGTGGTCTTCGCTTGTGCTCTCCCGTTTCTTTGAATTATTACCTTTGATTCGTCTAATATACTTATTTATCTTAAACTTAGCAGTATCATTGACTATTTTCCAACCTTCTACAGGCATAGTCTGGCGAAACGGACGAATAATTTAGCGGACTAATGACCAATGATTGTTTTGTTTGCAAGGTATACAGATTTGATTCTACATGGAGACAGACCTCAGGTTTTCTCGTTGTTCGTTGGCTAGATGTCGCTACACCCTTCTTGGTTAGTAAAACAGTTGCAAGGTGCATGTGGGAAACTAATCACATTAAGGCTATTATAGTTCTTTACACGTACGAATCCTAATTAGGATTAAGGGAAGTTTGTAAGAAGAGTTAAGACGGTAAGGATCGTAATTTGCCAGTTAGTAGTTCCTGCGTTCATTACTAAGATTCCACAATTCTGGGTAGCTTTCAAGGGCATGGACAGACCTCAGCGAGGCGCCTCTCGAGTCGCTCCTTGGTCTCCTGGTCGCGCCGCACGCGCTCGAGCTTCTCTATGAGGAGTGGCGCGAACTCTGCTGGCGGCAGCACCCGAAGCTGTTCCGACTGCACACGCAGAGTTCTGGGGATCACCTGGAAAGAGATAAACGACAATTGAACACAAGAGACTAACGTTTTTGGTAATTACTGGTAAAGGTTCCAATCGACACAGCGCAACTATAAGGCAATTGATATTTTGTAAATTGATGATGTGCAACTTTATAGAACAGACAATTTGGCATATGCCGCATCTTCTAGAAACGACAATTTTATATCAAAAAGTTCTTTATATCTATCTATACGAGTGAAGGAACATTATGATTTTGCCAGTCGACACAGACAGTCGTTAAATCAATATCAGAACATCAAAAATTTTAAGTATCCACATCTGCACCTCCATTTTATCGTCTATTGAATGTGCACGTTTCTTAATGCGTCACCTTTAGATGTTTATTCTTATACTACACTATTTTTATTGCTATTAGTAACTAATCGATATACGCGTAAACTACAGAACAGATGGCGTCCTGCACTTGACTGTTTAAGGTCAGAAAAATTGTATTAATCTTAGTTGCAGTGTGTTTATTGATAATAAAAGTCAACAATGCGAGTCGAACGTGCCTTATCATCGCTGAATTGCTACATTATGAGATATTTACCTCGTGAAAATTAATGGGTATTGATAACTTTGAAGTTCTGGATTCATTTAAATTGTAATTTTATTGACCTTGCTGTTGTTATAATTTTTGCACTACTAACTGTAGCCCAAAACTTCGTCTGTGTGTATTTATTATTTCATATTTTTTATTACAAATATCCAGAATGAAAAGTAGCCCATGAACGTGAGTCTTCAAGCTCTATCTAGGCTACTTACTTGTCAACTTTACAATGATCGGTTCAATATTTAAGATGTGACAAAAGGTAACAGGCAGAGTTACTGTCGCAGGCAAACTCAAGCCAACAAATCACTGCAAATAAATTCAATTACAAATTAAATTAATGTCGTAACGATGACCGGACTGTGACGGCTAAAAAGGAGGTAACTACAGAGACGACGACTAATAAAGAAGTAAGGAAAAAGAAGACATGTTGCTGGGTATTTTTTTTTTTTGTCAAAGAATTTGCATTGCCATTCAACGTGGCAATGGCAATGCTGCGTCTTCTCAGCACGTTTCCGGATGACAGTGATGCGGACGAGTACTTTTACGCCTAAGTGTGTAATTTATTTTAGTTTCTTGCTTTTAAACGATGAGTTGATGAACAGTATTTGTTTGTATTTTCTAGTGATGATCCTCATGTCCTTACCATGGCAGTATCCTGTTCTTTGTTGATGACAGCGTGCCGGTCGAGCCCGTGCAGGCGCGGTCGGTGGCGTGACTCGCGAGATTCGCGCACATTCCGCACCGACATGCCATCGCTAGAGCGGGATGGAAGATACGGGTTAGCTGGGTGTGCGACTGAGACCCGGATATCGATAGTATTGAATTGAGTTTTTATAATTTAACTCTAAATATTTATTTTAAAAATGCTTGTTTTAAAATGGTTTTAGTGAACACTTATTTCTTTATCGGCTTGAAAAAATATTTTAACGTTAATTGAATAAAAATGTAATATCAAACATTTAAAAACTACTTAAAAGAATCTTTTGTTTCTGTAAAAAAAAAGGATTTTTCTTTTTGGAGCTAATTGAATGACTATCGATACTTATATGGATCTGTTTGTAAGTTAGTTATTAGGATCATCGGTCTAATGCAAGTTATTGCGTTTCACACGGATGGGGTCAAAATGATAAATTAGTGCTAAAAAGTTAAGCAGTTCTAAAGCTCAAAGGTAAAGAAAAACTAAAAGATACTTTCTATATTACATAACAAAAGATGCACTTACTTGGTTGAAGTATTGTTTGTTCGTACTATAAAGATTACGAACCTTTGTTCTCATAACAATAATAATGGTAGGCTCAGTTACGCCGTAACGAACCAATCAATGCATTTACAAGGACCCACTATATGCGATGCTTGGGGAGGCCTTTGTCTAGCGTATTGCCTCTGACCGATAAACCAACCCGCATTGAATTTTCTCCCATTTTTCGCAGTTATGCTTCATTTTGGATCGCTAAGCCTGATGCATTTTAAAAGCTTTTTTTAAAGTATAAGTTTTGGACTGTTTATGCTGGACTGTATTTAGATTTAGAATAATGGATTAGTTTCACGTCTTTATCTGTCTATCTTAGGAGATAATATTGATAACCAGTGCAGGCTTCTGTGATGTTATTGTCATCTGCAACTTGTAGTTAGCAAGTTTACTATGTAGTTTGAATGTGGACGTGTAAATGTCGCTCTTTCCGAGAATTATCGCGAAATCGTGGGTTGTTTCGTTCTGGTGTAACTGGGACCACTGGTACTTACATGCTGCTGACGTCGCACTGTACACCGACCGCTTGCGTGCCGCGTACACACCGCGGCACATAACACTACATGTACTCACACACTGCTGCCGGACAGCGAGACGGCGTCGGAGTCGGTGCGGCCGCTGCTGAGGCTGGCGCGCTCCGAGTCCTGGCAGGATGCGGGGCAGTAGCCCGCGTACGACACGTGCGCACTGTACACCGACCGCTTGTGTGCCGCGTACACACCGCGGCACATAACACTACATGTACTCACACACTGCTGCCGGACAGCGAGACGGCGTCGGAGTCGGTGCGGCCGCTGCTGAGGCTGGCGCGCTCCGAGTCCTGGCAGGATGCGGGGCAGTAGCCCGCGTACGACACGTGCGCACTGTACACCGACCGCTTGTGTGCCGCGTACACACCGCGGCACATAACACTACATGTACTCACACACTGCTGCCGGACAGCGAGACGGCGTCGGAGTCGGTGCGGCCGCTGCTGAGGCTGGCGCGCTCCGAGTCCTGGCAGGATGCGGGGCAGTAGCCCGCGTACGACACGTGCGCACTGTACACCGACCGCTTGTGTGCCGCGTACACACCGCGGCACATAACACTACATGTACTCACACACTGCTGCCGGACAGCGAGACGGCGTCGGAGTCGGTGCGGCCGCTGCTGAGGCTGGCGCGCTCCGAGTCCTGGCAGGATGCGGGGCAGTAGCCCGCGTACGACACGTGCGCACTGTACACCGACCGCTTGTGTGCCGCGTACACACCGCGGCACATAACACTACATGTACTCACACACTGCTGCCGGACAGCGAGACGGCGTCGGAGTCGGTGCGGCCGCTGCTGAGGCTGGCGCGCTCCGAGTCCTGGCAGGATGCGGGGCAGTAGCCCGCGTACGAAACGTGCGCACTGTACACCGACCGCTTGTGTGCCGCGTACACACCGCGGCACATAACACTACATGTACTCACACACTGCTGCCGGACAGCGAGACGGCGTCGGAGTCGGTGCGGCCGCTGCTGAGGCTGGCGCGCTCCGAGTCCTGGCAGGATGCGGGGCAGTAGCCCGCGTACGACACGTGCGCACTGTACACCGACCGCTTGTGTGCCGCGTACACACCGCGGCACATAACACTACATGTACTCACACACTGCTGCCGGACAGCGAGACGGCGTCGGAGTCGGTGCGGCCGCTGCTGAGGCTGGCGCGCTCCGAGTCCTGGCAGGATGCGGGGCAGTAGCCCGCGTACGACACGTGCGCACTGTACACCGACCGCTTGTGTGCCGCGTACACACCGCGGCACATAACACTACATGTACTCACACACTGCTGCCGGACAGCGAGACGGCGTCGGAGTCGGTGCGGCCGCTGCTGAGGCTGGCGCGCTCCGAGTCCTGGCAGGATGCGGGGCAGTAGCCCGCGTACGACACGTGCGCACTGTACACCGACCGCTTGTGTGCCGCGTACACACCGCGGCACATAACACTACATGTACTCACACACTGCTGCCGGACAGCGAGACGGCGTCGGAGTCGGTGCGGCCGCTGCTGAGGCTGGCGCGCTCCGAGTCCTGGCGGGACGCGGGGCAGTAGCCCGCGTACGACACGTGCGCACTGTACACCGACCGCTTGCGGTGTCTGCCGTGCCACCGACATACATACGGAGGAAGTGGAGGAACGATATGGAGAACAAGGAGTAGTGGAGTAACAGATTAGCGCAAAGGAAAGGTACAGATTGATTGACGAATATGAAGATTTTTGGTCAACAGAGATATGTTTTTTTTTTTTGTTGATCGTTTTTGAATTTGATCGATTTTCATGATTTGAGAAATGCCAAAAGATGATTGTTTAAAGTTGAAATTGACCAACATCGACATTTTGGGAATAAAAAGTTTAATTTTAACCGTCGTCAATCGTCGTTGTAAAATTAGAAGGGAATTATAGGAATGGCAGGTATGTATAGAATATGTGAGGTGGCAAGACAGAGCGTTTAGCGTGTAATGCGGCGAACGCAGCAAACATGCAGCGCGGAACAAAACATGGGGGCAAACAATACATGGGTACATCAGTCAAGCTGACGGAGCGAAATTAAAGTAAATAGGCTAATGCTGGATCGCTCATGCAATGCTGGGGTCACACGACATGATCACTCATGGACTAAGGCGGGTTGATCGTCTTTGTTTTGGAGTTGATACGAGCAATTTTTTAAATTTTATTTTTATATATTGGCGAAACTTCAACGGTGCTACGGGTATCGGTATCTATGATCCTTCATAAAAGTTCTTTTTTCCGATACCCATCACATTTGATGTTTTGCTAATTAAGGCCCTGTATACAACAATCCATATACGTTTTTTGTTGCTTTATGAACTTTACTGCCACAACTATAAGGTTAATTTTGAAGTGGTGTTCTGGTAAAGTTCCTTTGGTACAATACAACCCGCCTTATGTCAATTACGAGTATATTTTGATACGTCAGTATTATCAACTGTTTGTTTGCTGGTTGGGAAGAAATTTTGGTTCTAAAGTGTTCTAGTGATCAAAACTGGATCTAAACTAGGCCAAATCTATAACTAATTGCAACGTTTTGTACTCATAACTACTTAATAAAAATAAAAACTAGAAACTAAACATTGATTACAAGTTTTACCACAAGTCTACTAAATGAAATCCCCAAAAGAGTACAAAACTACAAAAACTTGCAGTTGGTTTTCGAAAATTAATAAACAATCATAAATCAAATGCAAGTTTCTGTAAACTTTTATCTAAAAAAATATCTGACATATCTAATAGTGCATTTACATGAGCAACTAGAATGACATCATTATTGGCAATTTTTATAAACTGTACAATCTTGATTTTACGCTCAGTTGCCGAGACATCATATTGCCAAGAACCGCTGTAATAAATTGCCCGTGTAAGCGCATATGAAAAATCTATTCACAACGACAATATCTATAGTCTTTACTCTATACAATAAGTGAGCGAGGTGTGAATAAAGCGGGCTACTCACGGTGCGACGTCAGAGTGCAGCCGACGCGACTGCGTGGCTAGTAACGCATCGTGCGTCAGTCGCGCGGCGGGCGCATTACCCGTGCCCAGTTCTTGCCCTTCGTGGAGGGTTGCCAGACCACCTACTGCCCCCTGTTGGGAAAATTAACTATGCTACAACTTCTCACCTATGTGTCAATAGCTAAACTGCACCTTCTGACCTAAAATATATGGGTCATAAACTAAAATGAAGCATCTGACCTTTACCCTATGAGTCAAGATTTCATGAACTATATACTGCAGTTTCTGACCTATAACATATAGGTCATAAACTAAAATGAATCACCTGACCTTTACCATATGAGTCAAGATTTTATGATCTATACTGCAGTTTCCGAGCTATAACTCTGAGGCCAAAACTTCACAGTTAAAAAAGTGTATTTAAAGCCAATTTCAAATCATCAGCATAAACTTCATGAAATAACTATATAATTACAAATTACAGCTTTGATGTTAAGTTTATAAATCTTTTGATACATAAACTTTAACTAACGTTCACAGAAAATAATACCGACCAACAATAGTTTATGTAATAAATCAGAGCACAATATTCTTACCTCTCTAGGAGGATGGGGCGGCGAGGCGTCTGGCGATGACAGCGGTTGCGTGGCCGCGCTGACATACGACACGTACGCGTCCGAGCGCAGGAAAGATTGGTATGTCGTCTCCGTTATCGCACGCGTCACCTACGATACCACTATTGCGATTAAAATGTCGGAAGATGAACAGCTTTTTGATCGCTAGTGTTTTTCTAAGAAGTTTTATTAGGTTTTGGCTTGTTCTGAAATCATCAATTCAGCCGAAAGACGTCCACGGGAACTAATTAAATTAACTGACAGTATTTCACGAGATGGCTATTCGTATCTCATCAACTGCCAACCCTTACGGCTTCAAATCTAACCAGGAGCAGTTGGATTTCAGTATTTTACATGGAGCGACAGCCTATCAGACCCGCACAACCCAGTTACTGGGTAATATGATACCATTTTATAAGACTTTCAGGCTTTTGAATATCCATATCTAATCATCAGAACATAAAAATATGTGTGAAGTTTCACTGGTTTATTTTTTTTTAGAAAAAATGGTAACAAATCAACAGACAGCTGGAAATTAACACGTCAGCAAATATTAAGTTTTTATGGGTAAGAATTCTTTGTACCAGGTTTGTGAGTGTTTGAACTCTTTAACCCATTCGTTGCTACCAACGCACCATCTGCGTTGATCGAGATAACTACGTCATGCCACAAACGTACCATATGCGTTGAGTGTGTTTAGGACGTTTTTTGGAATTACATAAAAATTATAGAAATTTATTTAAATATTTGCCAACATACGCGGCTAGAAACAATTGTTAAATGTAGAAATACTGTAGGTTTTTGCAGCGAACTGTCATTCTTGCTTTGGTAAGGAAAAAACGGTTGGTGCTGTGAATGTCTTGGTGAAGGAAAAATATTAAGTGGCACACAGGTGATGTTTTTAAAATTTTTAATTGCAATGAATGGGTTAACTGTATCTTTTCGCACGACATAATCTTTATTATATCTGAAATTGCCAACCTGACTTGAGCGTGGTGATCAATGGTGAGAACTCATTTATCCTGATAAACAACAACAATAACGTGGTCTTATCATAATCTATATTCCTCTAGCGACATACCTCCTGCTCCATGTTGTCGAATATATTCTTCTCGATGTTGGAGCCATCCTTGAGGCTCTGCTTCACATGCGTCTTCAACTCCTCTGGCATCGCTAGCTGAGACTTGCGTAGGAATCTAAATAACATTAAACTATTTTGTGATAGTGTTGCTTCTCACGCAGGGCGGTGACCGAGAAAACAATCATAAAGAAATCAAACGAATTTATATTTAATGGCAATAAGCAATTCTATCGGCGATTTTTTTCTTCGCTTACCACTCCTATTTCTCGCAAAACTCTGGTGAACATCTGTCTCTATCTAAAGGGCTGCGGCAACAGTCGCAGAATAAATGAAACCTTTTTTATATTAGAGTTACAACCCAAATATATGACCCAAAATGTGTGGAAATTTTGAAATTGGCACTGTTTGATTACTTTATATCCAGATTATTTGTTTGTATGACGTGTGTATTAATGACACCATGTCAAAGAATCAAGTTGCATGTCTCCATAGAGTTATGGGATATCAAAAGGAACACCTTGAATATTAAATTTATTATTTTTGCACATACAGTAATACACTTAGGGAAACGACATATAACTTTTTAGTATAAGAGTACTGCTTATTTCTTGAGTTTCTTTTTCCCAGCCACCTGTTATTCTCCTTCTTCTCTCGTAGTAACAACAACGAAGTTACGGAGCTAACCAAGGCGTGATGGACGTATGTACATACAAATATCACTTTTCTTGGCGGCTATGTTATTTGCACTTCCTTTTTTCTAGGTGTGGCCTGTCGGTCAGTGAGGTCAACCTAGGTGATTGTCGGCTTGCCTGTGGGTGCTTCAATAAATAAAAGTCTGTATATAGCCAGGATTTAAAAACTAAACGACTAAACGCTAAGGGCAGCCTGTGAGATACGGACATAGGCTTAGGGGGTCGCTGGGGGAGGGCAGTAAAGGATGAGCTGATTCTAAATGATATTGCACTTCCTAGGAGTCACTCACTTGTATATAGCGGACACGACCTGCCGTATCTTGGACGGGTCGCACTCTTGTCGCAGACCCTGCACGGCGAAGTAGAAGTTGAGTCGGTCCACGTGCAGTCCGCCCGCGCCGCCCACGTACTTGCGGAACAGACGTACGCCTTCGGCGTCCTAAGGGAATGAGAAATTTGTGTTTTTAAAGGTTAACCAGCATAGCTATTCACAACCATTAAGGCTATAATATCAAAAATTACTCATTTTGATAACCTGTTTTAACTTGTCCCCGAAAGGAAATAGCTGTCGGAATAATACCAATATAGCACTAGAATATTAAAACTGACTGTCGGATTTTTTATAGCTTTTAGAAGACTCCTACATTCACATTATTTGATGTACGATTCGGAACGGAAGCGTTTCGATATGTTGTGAATAGCTATGTAGCTCTTGCGTATGACGTATAGATGTATACTTGAGTCGAAAAGCCATTTTATGGCAGCCATTATTAAGTTGCAGACGAAGAGCTAAGCAAAGTTAGTTGAGCCTAGCTCTATGTCTATAGTCATGCTATTGTAAAAAAATGCAACAACAACTTTAGATTAACAAGCTCCTTCAAAATACATAAATGAACACAAATAGCAAATTTAATAACGAACCTCAAGCAGCTCGTGCAGGCTGCGTGCCCAGCGCATGTAGGGCGGCGAGGCGGGCGAGCGCGCCGAGCTTCCCGACGAGCCTTCCGTCTGCTCGCGCCACGCCATGCTGACCCTGCGAACAAAACGTAATATGTGACCAGGTGCCTGGGTTCAACTGCCCGCTATGAGAGAGGGGCCTTTAAATAAATGATTGACGTGTAAGAGTGTTTGTATCAACCTACATAAAGACCTAAAATAATTTACATTTAGTCAAAGCAAATAACGAAAAGTCTATTGTTCGATGGTCAGTCTGTTTTTGAAGTAAGACGAAATTATGAGTCCACTAGTACGTGAACATACACGCATCCTTAAAGTTATCGGTATCTGTTTGTTTTTTTTTTTAAATCTATAACCTCTACTGGCTACTCTTTGCTATTGTCCTGGTCTTTATAAACACGAATGATTTTAAACTACATTATCCTACTAATAATATTATAAACGCGAAAGTTTGTATGTATGGATGTGTGGATGTTTGTTCCTCTTTCACGCAAAAACTACTGACCCGATTTAGATGAAATTTGGCACATAGATAGTTTATAACCTGGAATAACACATAGGGTACTTTTTATCCCGGTAGTATGTTCCCGCGGGATAATTTCCGACCACCACGCGGGTGAAGCCGCTGGCAAAAGCTAGTCGACTATATTCAACTTAGAAAATACTGCAGGAAAAACATCGCATTTCGATAAACAGCAACAACAACTCACTTGGACAGATGTGGTTGTGCGAACACATATTTGGACTGAGATTTGCTCTTCTCCTCCCCAGAAGCCGGCGGCAGCGACGACCTGTCAGCAAGCTTGTGCTCCCAACCTACACGCAACATTTAACAAATAAACACCGTGAATATTGCGGAAAAGTTGCATGTGCACTTCAATTTAGCCTACCAAAGGAGCTAAAATATTTGCACACTCAAAAGCCCCCAAATAGAATTACAGTCTTAGAAACTATAGTTCTGTGTAAGGTACAAAAGACCATCTCCAATTTTAACAGAAAGAAGTTCATAAAGCATTACCTTGCGGGTGGCCGCCGATAGGAGTGTGGCTCATGGCGCACAGGCCCTTCTCCCACCCGCGCGCTGCATGGCGAGACACCACCTGCATACAAAAATACATAGCACATTAGTACTTCACTAAAGATGAGATCAGAAAATTGTTAACTATTCAATCTTAATTAAGGCACGGATATAGTAACAATTTTTTTAAATAATCACAACAGTCTATGGTTTTTACAAGTATTCATCACAGTTTCATTACTGTTTACCTCTGGTGAAAATTTCCCTAAGAGATATGCTTTCTCAAGCCGTTTCACACCCATTCTTAATAACATAGATCACAAAAAGTTTAAATCCACTTATTGGAACCCAAATAACCACAATTAAAACAGTAATCTAGATGGATATGGTTATTATTACATCAAAAACTGACAAAAAAACTATAAGAATAGAACCAAGCGTTCCGTTCACGGAGCAAAATGTTGGTTATGCCACAAGAACCGCGCACCAAGCTTCATAAAAAATCAATATGGCAAACAATAAGGATCATATCCAGTGTATTTGATTCGTATAAGTTGAAAAGGGACAGCAAACAAAAAATGAGACAGCGTGCCAAAGTCAAGAGTCTCCGGCATTGATCGGTGCTGGAAGGAAACATCACATCGGAGCGTACCATGCTATAGAAACTTATTGTGTAAGCTATACCATTACATAATAATCCACTTAGTTTAAGGAATAACATATCATATTTCATAACTCTCTTTACACAAAAAATTATATTACCAACTTTATAGGCAACCGAAAATATTAATTTTAAATTTCTATTCAATCATCCCTAAGTATTACAGAAAAAAGGGACAGATCATAATAAGAGCCTGTCACAACAAATTAAATCATAACTTCAAGGTTCAATAAGCAAGTTACGAAAAGAAAAAATACATAATAGGTTCATAAAAAAAACTATAAAGGACCTTACCATGTTCATTGTGCTTGAACAAACAATACACTTCTGTGTTACACCAGTTTATAAAATTATTTCTGAATATTAGAACTTGATGCTAATAATCTTTATAGAGAAAAAAATCTTTTTTTTAAGAGCAGCACGACTGCACAACGCTATCGCAATGGTCCGAGTGAAAGATCCATAGACGGAGGCTGTGTTCAACACAATGGGGTACGGACTAATCTCATGCCCTTATATTTTGTATAGTGGTTGTACTTATGATAGGGTTATTATTATGAAATCAATAACAGACTATAAAACAGTTTGAGATGGGGTGCACAAAACTTTATGAATGTTAGGGTTATACTGCCTAGTTAGTTATGGTATGAATATACTTACTTTTGTTATTATTTTGGATAAATAAATTGGACTTTTGCAAAGATTATGAGGTAGGTGACAAAAATATGATATGGAAAGTACCTTATCATTATACAGAAAGAAAATAATACTACTTTAACAAAAGTGTTTTGAGCAGGTCATGATGCCAAGCGTATTCCGAAGCGTCACATGGTACCAAATTCAACAAATTTTCGTTGAACATGACGAGCATAAACACAGGAAACAAGTTGTAAACAAAGGCACAGCTCGTAAAAGTAACGTCGCGGTAACAATCACGACGTGTAAAATTATCAATAAACTATTAGAAACAAGAGGAGACCTTCAGTTTTATCTAATAGCGGATCATC
The DNA here is from genome assembly GCA_947507805.1 of Aporophyla nigra. Lineage (NCBI taxonomy): Eukaryota > Metazoa > Arthropoda > Insecta > Lepidoptera > Noctuidae > Aporophyla > Aporophyla nigra. Next base: position 21,997,560 of record OX382297.1, on the reverse strand, counting down.
ACCGACAGAATTGACGGCAATAAATGCTATTTATGCCGAAATACCATGCCGAAACCCGGAAGGGCTATATTTATACAACGATAATGAAAGAAAACTTACATGAAAACGAATATTCTTACTTAGCACATGACTTTAGGAGCCCGCTTGAACTGATAACTAAAGATATTAATTGAGAACTTTCTTCGAAATAAATAATAAATTAGCTTGAATCCGTTTTGTATACAACAGCGCGTTTGACGTTTGTTTGACAACTAGCCATGGCAGACAGCTGCAGTCTAGCGCCATCTTTCGACGACGCTATGAATCGTGTCAAACACGTGCAAAATATTTGTCACAAAAGGTGCCACTAGATGTCGGGAGCTGTTCTGAGTGAGAGTTCATAAGCGCGCCAAAAATAAAAAATTAAACCAAACTTCATATTTCATAGTTTTACGGAGGACGAGTTGGGATTTTATTGGGAAATAAATATGCAAATCTCTATTAGTACCTGTGTAGCAGCTTAATGCCGCTGCATTTCGGTGTTTTGTGTCTTGTCTATTTGCTTCGTATTATCTGGAAAAATAAAAAAAAGGAATTTTTAGCAAACCAACAATAAGGTTTCTACTAAAACAGATTTTTTTAATTAACCAAAGCGGAAAGTTAATTCGTAGTAAAGTACCCATACTGAACAAAATTTTCAATCAAAGTTTAATTTGGCATGCTTGCGAAGATCCTACCTACTTAAGTTATGTAGGCTTCTTTAAGTAGGTGTATCGCGACGTCATGATTTTCACCTTTTGAAGGCGAATTAATTTGAGGATTCCAACTCGATTTACAGATGAAATGAATAGATAGATATCAAAGACGTTTCTCTGAGTATAGCTCTCATATTTGATTTCGCGAAGATCAGACAGACGGCAAAATTGATTTGTCAAAATCTTGTAGGTATGTATTGTAATTTGACTGTCACTGGGGGGTTTCAAATGATTGATTTCACTCAACACGTATTGTGAATGAAGCCCGTAAACGAACTCTGAACATAATCCTAATGGCTATTTAAGGTGAAAGCTCCAAGGCAACCTACGATCTTCAGATTTTCTTTCGTTTTTTGCAATGCCTGTGCAAGTTTGAATGTTAATTAAAACGTGATTCGCAACCGTAACAAATATGGCTTTAAATAATTATAATCATTTAAATCATCAATACAACTCTCTAAGTTCATTTAATTCGTTTGAATGACTATTTTATGAAAAACTGACCTGCTAATGGAAACAAACGTAAGAACATTTAAGATCATATGCGCTATCTTGGAGCTTCCATCTGAAACCTTCGATGAAGAATACAAAATAATGTCAAGACACTTTCGCTTCGGGCTTCCAATCCCTCAGCCTATCTTCAATTTCGGTATTCACAGGATCCCGCGCCTGTAATCTCTCAACACGCAGAGCTGGATAATGACGACGGATCCTGGGATGGAGATGTGGGATCGAAAACCCTACTTCCTTTCTAGACCTGCGAGATAATAACGTAACATACAGTAGGAATGTCTATCATTTTGGCAGTTCAACGACATTGATTGCGTTATTTACGTTGTTGAGCAAAAAAAAACGATTATAATGGATTAGCAATAAAACTTCAAAATGATTCTGATTTATAGTGTCACGCGATTAGGGTGCTGTCTTTGCGACCCCCGAGGAAGTAAGGCACATGACCCATTTTCGGTCGAAAACCACAAAAATGTAGTAACCTAGTTAAAATTTTAAAGTAATCGTGTACCTAACGTTTTTCGTTGAAGCAATCTCCTTTCGTCACTAGAAAGATAGCTTTACGTACTATTTGAAGAACTTTCACCAAACATCAATTAAGTTACTTCAATAATAATAAAACAAGATTTTCACGTAACAATTGACACATCCATAAACCAAAATAGAAACATGTTGAAATAAATAGCGTGTACATTTTGTCTAAAGCAATAAAGTTTTACTCCCTCGCTAATAATGCTTTCCACGTTCGCGACTCATCTTGTTTCGATACCGCCGAACATCCCTATAACTTCATTAGCTGTAGCGATTAATCGACTATCGATATCGATAAAGGCCCGCCCCCAAAGCGTCATTAGCCGAGAGCACGCACTAAGCGACTCTTTGATGTGCGCAAACTTTTCGTTTCCCTTTGATTGGCATAATGGAACTGTGCGTTGTTATTACACTAATTGAATTTTCGCAAAGTCCGAGCCCGTAATACTGGAACGGATTTAGTAGCGTTCTGTTTGTACCTGTCTGTGTTCCTAGGGGGCTTTTCATTAATTTGCACTTCGATAAATTAATATACGTGTGGTTTATTTATTTGATTTTGTGTGATAATGGCTATTTTGTATATTCTACAAGTCGTAGAGTTACAGACCCTATGATAAAGGGTACTATCGATGACTTCGAAGAAAAATTTGGTTTCTCTTCAGGACAGATTTTTTATACTAAGATTTTTCTCGACTTCTTCTTTTGTAGTACTTACAATGAAATAAAATTAAAGTGTCTGTTCGTAATGTCAAAATAACAGCATTTTACTAAATGCATATAATATGAATGGATATACAAACAAAAAAAAAACAAGTTTTTTGGTCTGTGCCGGCTAACCCCCGAAAGGGATGGACCGAATTTAACAGGACTTTCACTTGCAGATTACTTTAGAAAAAGGAATAGGCTACCGCGCAAAAAAAAACCGTAATCTCCAATACGTTTTGCGTCATGGATGCGGAAACAGCTGGTTTCGTGTATTTACAGCATTTATAAGCAAACTATTTAACACCCACCCACCTACAAACTTAATTAACATAAAACAAGATAGACACTACATTTTTAAAGCATCCTCAACGTTGCTATAAAAACTTAATTTCACTACTGTATCATTCAGTAAAAAGAAATTCTCTATGAAGTGAAGTTAAAAGGGAAAATACGACTGTATGATTGGTTTTACAAGTCAGCAAGATCAAAGGGGCAGCAGTCCTTTCATTTTGGGCCGCCATTCGCGGATTACATTAAAAAAAAGAGAAAGAAAATGTGAAAAGTTAATTATAGGTATTTAAGTGAAACAGTCACAGATAAAAGAATCACTGATTACAGGCTAAGGCCTAAATAAATCCTTTGAAGAGGTTTTGCTTTTTTGGCGCGTGGCCTCCATATTAATACGACTTGTATGAAATTACTTACGCCCAAACAAATTGCTTACCTTTGAAAGTTCTTTCATGTCTATTTTGAATATTTTCGTACTAAATATTTTGTATTATATTTATTCCTGTTTGTTTCTATGACCAGCAGCCAGTTCCTGGTATCTAAGCTAGACTTCACGACACATGTGGAGAAGCACGGACTATCTATACGTTAAAAATGGATGCGCTAAGATTAGCCGCGAAATTAATGTAATCCCATTTCGAGATTGTATTTCTTGAAAAAAATATTCATTTATTGATTTAAATTCTTTAAATATATGTATACATACGTGTTACGGTCGTGAGACTTACTTTTTAACTACTTTAACTACGATAAGAACTCAAAATACAACAAGTACACATCACACTAAGTACTAAGTCACAATCAATTTCCCTCATCTCCCACGGTTTCCTCAACAAACAACACATTTGACCAAATAGCCTATCACTTAAAAGTAGCGAAAAACCTTTGAAAGCGGTCCCAAAGTCCCGTCCCAATACATCAATAGTAGTAACCATCGGTAACAAGAGATCAAAATGATAAGGGTACTGATTCATCGTATTAGCGTTCACTCATCAAAGGGGCCCGGCCACTTTGATCGGGCTGCTTCCTGAGAAATTCCTTTGGCACTAAACAACACACTAATCAATCCGGAGGGGTACACGGCACCGTATACCCAATCGGAAAAGGCATTAAGGGCAATAGTTCCAGCTTGCGGTAAACTGTTTGCGAGCGAGGAGGAGGTGTGGAGGCCGGTGGGGGATGTTCTCGCCGTACATCAAAGGCGGGCGAGACAAAGCTTGAGGAGCCTTTTAACTTTATTTAGCGGAGTGGTAAGTTTAGCCGGTCGCGAATCGCGCAGGTTAAAGAGTAACACACTCACTTTGAGCCGGCTGTGGGGAAGCGGTAGGGCTGGCCGGTGGTGCGCGGAGGAAAAGCCTTTGTGTAGCTTATGATCTAGAATAAATTAATGAGAAATTGACTAAATATAAATTTTTGGGTAAACATCGAAAGCAATTAAGTTAGTTGGCAATATTTTTTGCAGTGAACAAGCCAAACGTCAAATTATCCCCGGTAGAAAAAATATACATCGTAATGAATACCTAAACTTGATTAAAAACGTACAACTGACGACGTACTTTATTTTTGGGGTCAATAATTCCTCAATGTTCTCAGCGTCCAACGAGAAGGAAAATCCGTCAAACGAAATTAATCCATCACATCATTTAAAAAGCAATTAAACTTAGATGGTCGGTATCGTGCGACCGGTTTGTCGTAGGTCGTGGTTCGTTGTCAACCCTGCGCGAGGGTGGGGGTATCAAACGGGCCGCTAATGCCGCCCGCACCGCGCCGCGGCGACGCTTTGTCGGCGCCCTTTGACTCGCCGATGATACCGCGCACCACCTAAACCTGCAACTCTTTGGATACGACAATGTGGGGGAGTTGCTATTTGTCGCACCTCCCGTGACGTCGAGTGTCGGGTTGAGTACCGGACGGGCTGTGAAGGAGTTGTATGTGTAACAAATAACAAGAGAATGGCTTCGACTTTCTTTGGCAGTGCAATTTTTCTTTGGAAAAATTGTTTTAGGTCTTGACCTAGTGAGGAAACTGCATTCTGCCTTTATAAATCGAGTGTCTTGGTTTGTTCTATGTTCAGGTTATTTAATAACAGCATTACATCAAGTGTGCTTTGTAACTTTGACTAGTTGGTTTTAGAGATTGGCGCACGTTCTTATCGAGGATTGATCGTACATCCTTGTACAGTTCAGCATACATTGGAGGCGAAGCGGTGAGGTCTAATTTAATTAAGACTAAAATTAAAACGTGTATCGGGTGGAATTTAAGACGACTAAGGGTAAAGGTTCAGCTTTTCCATCAATAGACTAACAGGACAGGCCAGTGTAAAGAGCATTGATGTCCAATTTCTCAATAGACAATTTTAATTAACAGAACAGAACGCAATAGGTACTCACTCCTGTTCTTTGTTGTCAAGGTATCAGTGCCTCTCAAAATGGTGAAGGAAAACGTCGCGAGGATACCAAAAACTAATAGAACCAAAAATTTGAATACATGTGACATCTAACAAGTCTTTCTCTCGAAGAGAGGAGGCTTGTGTCTCAACAGTGGGCACATTATATGCTAATTATGATGATAGTCCGTCATAATCCGACTTTATAATAATGTAGGATAACATGATGAAATCAATCCCATACATGTGGGAGTCATCATGTCTCGACTTAATAGGTTACTACTAAGCGCAAGGCAAGGTCCACCATCGTCGATCGCAACAGCGCTTACCACCAGGTTAACACAGTGCACAAACGGAAAGCCTATGTATGAAAAAATGGGACCTTTTAAAGTTTTCATTTTACCTTTTAAGATTCGGAACCTAAAAAACATCCTTGCCCATTTGATGGCGAAGAAGAGGCTTTAAAAAGCAATGTAGAGGTAGCCCTTATTTCCTTTACCAAGAAATAATCCCTTACCAAGAGACAACCGCAGGAACCTGTGCGGCGCTCAACAAAGTGCCGTGCCTGGAATTTGCCCTATCGCTCTAGTTGGGAGTCTAGACCGGGAACAATCATTTGATTGTCGATGCATATCGCAAGGGGGGACGTGGATAAACGACGTGAGAGCAGCACTATTGTCCCTGTCACACGTGATTCATGTGACTATCATCATAGCATTCTATGGTAGTTCTAGTTAGACGAAGTTGTGTAGTATGGTGATGACAAGTTGAGGACCAACTTATTTGAAGTCTGAGCACATCCTCACTCCTCAGAAAGTCCTCGACTTGGCATGATGATTCCGTTATTCGTGTTCTATGGATAGCCATTTCATAGCTACAATCTTGTAGAGTTTGACTGATACTGGTAGATAAGCTGAACTATACTTTTTAGGTCCTAATCTATACAACACGCTGAATTTTGAGACGTATGTCAGCGTAGTTTTCAAAGACAGTTTTCACGAAAAACTTTTTGTTAAATACCACGCGGACGAAGTCGCGGGTAACAGCTATTACCTATAATATAACCTGAATTAACACATCTTACCGCGCTAGTACGTCCTCCTGCGTTAATTTTCGACATCCACGCGGGCGAAGCCGCGGGCAAAAGCTAGTCTTCACATAAAATCTTGGCAAATTTCTCATTAATTCAGTTTTTTCTATCTAGTTACTTTACAAGAGCTACTTTTATCTCATTAGACCTGACAAAAGTCAGTTTCTTTCATACAACTCGATTTGCACTTTGATAAAGTACGGTAATCATTTATTCATTACCTCAGGCTCCAGGCTTAATAGCTGGGTGTTAGCCATATTCTATTTCCATCTATATGAGCATTGACAAAGAACCTTTAATTAACCAAAATCTTTACGTAAAACAGATCACCTAACGTACCTAGTTAATAAATCCGATCATTAAATGCAGAGAACGGCGCAGCGGCGGCCACAACGCCTGCGTTGATTACCATAAGCCGGGACAAAGCGACGCGAGCGCCCTTTGACGAATTAGCCCCCACTAACATCACCTACATATGTCCGTCCTCTGTCGCGGCCGCGAGCTTTGTGCCTCAAACGTCTAAATTAGCATTCGATTTTAAGAAGATATTGATGAACTTAATTAGTACAGATATTTAAGCAGCTTTGAAGCTGATGACATGTCTGTACTAATTAGTGTTCACAAGCGTCAAACAATAATGAAATGCTTTAGAAAAAATTGGATCAGGGATAGAATGGTAAAGATTTGTTGGTATAAAAGCCAGCTAATCTTCGAGTGCTTAAAGATTACTGCGATATTCCCTGGTGACAGGTTAATGACCGGACGTCAGGCATTATGTTTAAACTCGACATCAGATAACGAAACTTTAAGGTGCTGTGTGTTTTTGGGGCATGTCAGGTAGAAAGAAAGAAAAGGTGTTCAGTGATATAATCTAAATATCGTATTGCACTGTTTTAAAGTACCGACAAAAGTGTTATATTTCCAGGATATAATGTTAAGGAGAGTATACTAACGAGAAGATGTAAACGTGGTCTATTTGCAAACTTGTTGCAACACTGTCCAGCAACAAACCACCGAACCAGAAGTACCGAGCACACAGGTGGCAGCTCTAAAGTCGCTCGGAACTCACTCATCAATTTCGATTACTTACTAGCTTCGTATTCTCACTCCGCAAATACAACTCACACATTGGTTTGTGAAGTAGCTTCTCTAAATGATATAGATACTCCTTATTCTGATTCTGTAGCGAAGGTATCACTTCTGAAAGATAGAATGTTGATAAATCTGTAAGTTCATTAATCTAAATTAATACGTACACATGTAAGTCTTGGGGGGCCTGGTGACCAGGTATTTAATGCCTTTTTCGGGCACCAGTCTTTCACAAATGTTAAGCCTATGTTTTGGATTAAGAATTGTCCACGACAACATTTGTGATGAGAAAATAAATAAATAAAATTAAAAACACCCAGTCACAAACTTTTGGTCATTCTCATTGTAGACCAGATACATCTCCATATATGTATACAGAAATTATCATGGTGGTATATGACAATATTCTTATTGTTCCGCCCAGCGTGAAAGGAAGAAAAAACCACCAGCAAAGTGGACATCAGCACCAAATTATAATTTGTCTTTGAACAATCACCATCCACATAATTTCAGTTTTCGACATCTAAGAGGTCCTTTGCTAATGCAATAGTTTAGTGTGTTCCTTTGTAGAACCAATTTTAAGTAGATGCGTGTCACGTAAAGTGAATCAGACGGGAGGCGTAACGTCATTACCGATAGGCACCACATAATGAGAATAGTATTTTGTACACGAGACTTGCATACGTAATTTGCTTAGTCAATTATATCTAGGCCGTAATGAAGTCTTCCTTCTTCATGACACAAAGCAACAGTGATTAAGTTAAAGATAATGTAGAACCAGATTACAACGACTGTCTCTTGATATGCTATCCGTGTCGAAGAACTTCTTGATAGATAGATAGGTCAATACAGGTTTTTGTCTAATCTTAATGAAGCTCATCGGACGCCTTAGTTAGTTCAGTTTAACTATGTTGTCTAAAATCGAGTACCTTGTTCACCCTAACAGTTAGAATGAAGTTTTCAGGCACAGTTAGCAATATTTGCTAGAATATCCATTCAAATCGTTTAAAATTCCGCTATCCGCAAAAATGCAGTTACTTCACGAGAGCCGTATCTGCGAGCACATTCATGCATAAAGCTGACGGGCAGTATGACGCAAATTCCGTGTTGCGGAGAGCGCAGTTGACCGCAGCGGGCCGCTACCGTACCGTCTGCAGCGGATATGTCGCGGTCGCCCGACCGAAAGTTCTGCCGCACGCATCTTCGGCCACCGGCCACCGCCACACCGGCATGGCGGCATCGATATAATAAATTCTATTTTCGTAATATTCTGCATTTTCCGACCAACTGAATATTTGGCAGAATCTTGGCATTCTGGAAATTCAGTTTGCGGTTCAATTTTTATGTTTTGTTTTTTTTTTTTCGACTTTTAGACAAAACATCTGTGAATTAGTGAGGTCATAAATCGTTCGCGAGGATATTTTGTCTTCGAGATCGTAAAACTTCCTTTGATCTTAATTTGGCCCTTGTAGGTGTTAATTTGCGAATAACAAGTGTTTAAATTACAGTTATTCGATACATTTGTTTTGTCATGTTCTTTTATTCGTATACAAATCTGGGAAATACATTGAGTATAGTGCTACAACGGTAGATATACACCTGAAAAAAAAAATAGATCTGCTCACAAATTGTTGCCACCTAATAGGTGCCAATATCAATACGATCTTGAACTAATTGAGCTGTTCCTGCAGTTTTCCAATTGAGAGCGTCCAATCGAAGGTATTCAAGTGTCGCCAACTGTCTCCACGTTCAGCGTCATCAATTTGTACATTTGCCTACACTTACAGGAAATTGACCAGTGTCGTTAAAAATCCATACCAGTACAACTTCGTGTACCTACGTCAGAAGGATTTTGGGCCTTATTCTCGACAACAAAAGGTGCTAACTCAATTTGTTCGTTTACACAAATGAAGGGGAAAGTCACGTGTCGCGCCGAAGGTACAGCGAAATTCGATAGAGAACTATTCGTGCGAAATGTCTTATGAAATGAAGGATAAATTGTCACTGAGGAATTGAATCTCCTAGCAGGAACGGAAACGGGGGCGTAAATTGTATAAAACGTGTTATTATACTAAGCAATAGTGATGTTAAAACGCATTCACATTGATGACACTTTAAAAGCAGGACTCAATCTCGATACTAACGGAATGTGTGCAGAGAAACCATCAAAAATAAACAGAGTTCAAAACGATAGTATTTACCAAACACAAGGAATGATAGATTACTACAACAACGGTAAAAAACAACGGCAAGCAATCACAACAAGAGAGGGGGTAAACAAAACCGACCCACCTGACATTTCTTTTATCTCCTCCTCCTTAGTATCCCACTCAATCAACCTAACATTTCTCATTCCTTCACTGCTCATGCAAAAAGCACGTCGTCCCAAGATTCGTACGTAATTTGCGAAACAGATTGGTTCGTCCCGTGTCGCGCGACAAAAGCCAAGCCCGCCCGAGGGCGATACCTCCACTCAATAGCTTTGTTTTTCCGATTACAGGCCTGATTAAATGTCTGAAACGTCTCAGGTGCGTCGCTAGAGTGCCCAACATTGGGCAAGGAAATACGGGACTGCGAATGATATGGATCACGTGTTTTTATAAATAGACCCGTACCGTCGCAACGGGCAGTCGGAAAACGTGACGGAGAAGTACACGGGGGAGTTTTTGAGGTTTGAATACCTACTTATAATTAAAATTTGGATTTTCTAAGAAACACTGTTGGTATGGCTGACTTTTATTTGAATTGAGTGAGTCCATTTTCAATTAACATTGCGTTTCGATTTACAAGCTATATGAAGTGAAGTTCTGCTTTAGCTATTACCAGCTTTGCCAATTGATAGAACGCAGATGGAATACCAAAGCAAGACGATGACTGTTAGATGTTCGATAATGGGAATGGGCAGAGACCAGACATTTGTTTCCTTAATAACATCGATTATTGCATTGATAAGCATTGTATCTAAGAGTTACGTTCCTCAGCCTTCTTACATAAAGGACGTCCTCCGCACCTTGTGATAAGAAAGGATTCCCAAAAATTGCTCAACGCCTTTAAAATGTAGACTCGTCTCACGCAAACCGGGGCACCTGAGAGCGTTGTCAGGTTCGCAATCACCCGTGGAATAGGGTCCCGTTCCTCAGCCTCTTGCATAATGGACGCGCCCCCGCCTTAATCTCGTGTGAACAATAGTGCCGTCTGGCCGCGACATTTTGCATACAATGACTATTCGCGGCGGGGCACGGACGGTCCGGGAAAATGCAGCTGTCTCCACCGGCGAAAGGGGCTTTTTCAGACGGAACGTCTCTAATTTGAATCTCAACGTCAATTACGTCAGTATTGGTTTGTGGTTATTTGTGAAGAAAAATAAAGGGAAGTTAGGGTTAGAGGCAGTTGATATTGGTAGGGTTGGATTCGAATGTTTTGACTTTCTAATATATAGAAGAATATTTAGAATAGATCATCGTGATCGTTAAAGTTTTTAGCTTTAACTGGTAGGTGAGACAAGGAAGAAAACCTTTAAGAATATAACATAGTTTAAAATACTAAACTCATTTCCAAAATCGATCAATTTTCCTAATCCGCGGCCACTCTAGCAAAAAACTTGAAACGTTAAAGGACGCGTGTCTAGCCAGCTCTCCTTTCCGTCCAAAACAGACCGTTAAAATTTCCAATTTCGTCAAAAAACTATCGAACTACGATAAAACCGCTGCCCGTCAAAGGACAGGTTATCCGACAGAGCACTGTACAATACATTTTTTGCGACCACAAAGTTGATTCAGTTTTTATCGGCACGTCATGTCAGTGAAATGGACATGTTCGATGGACGAGCCGCGCGGCCCGCAACGCGGGACAGGCGGTCAGGCCGTCTCCCTGCGGTCCGATATGTATTGGAAATTGGAGACAGGATGACCAGCATGATAAATAACGACTTCTGGATCGTATTACACTTACATAGTACGCATTGCATGAATTTATTCATATTTCTAGCCAGGAACGATGGGAAAATCAGGTAGGCAGGAGGAAATTCAACCGGCTTAGCATTGTGAATATACTGTATATTGGTAATCTTGAAATGTAAATCATCATTCTTCTGCCCTCATCCCATTTTTTTTTTTTGGGTCGGCGCTACATAATCTTTTTCTTCCATAGAGAGCTGTCTCTATTAGTCATCATCTCTGTAGTCACCTCCTATCCATAACCATATCACACAGTCCATCGTTTCTTTGGTCGTCAATATTGAAATGTAATTAATGATATAATTTATTATATTAACAACTAGCTTCTGCCCGCGACTTCGTCCGCGTAAAAATATTTTGTTCCGGGCCCTTCCCATCGCGTCGAATCGCCTACCCTTGCGATTTTCCCCGTTTTTGCAACATTTTAGTGTTGTTATATAGCCTATAGCCTTCCTCAATAAATAAGCTACCCAACACAAAAGGAATTTTTCAATTCGGACCAGTAGTTCCTGAGATTAGCGCGATCAATCAAACAAACATACAAACAAACTCTTCAGCTTTATAATATTAGTATAGATTCAAAGCACATCATTATTACATCAGACGTTTCACATTTAAGTACAATATTATGCCAAAAACATCATTATTCAGCTTTCGAAAACATACCAAATGAAATGAGAACAGTGGTTAACTAAGCCAATTGTGGTCTAATTGAAAATTTCGAATCATCCGTTGCACTCAAGCGTAGCAGGATCTGTATAAGTAAGACAAAGAGAGAAAATACACCGAGATTTCTTATTTCGATAGTCCCTAACGCCCGCGAACAGCCCTCAGCGGTATGGATGATTGGACAGATGAATAAAAGATTCGTCAATTTGTGTAATAGCCGCGTGCTGTATTATGCAGTAGTCAATTTAATTGTTCCGACTGAGTGGGAAACGATGTGGTTTCCACGTAAGATATTTTAATTAATAAATAACTGGTAAAGATTTCTGTGAATGCTCCACCTACATACAAGCTACAGAGTACTGGAAAAAAGATTACGTTTTAATTGATTTCAATCTATACTAATATAATATTATAAAGCTGAAGAGTTTGTTTGGTTGATCGCGCCAATCTCAGGAACTACTGGTCTGAATTGAAAAAATATTTTTGTGTTGGGTAGCCTATATATTGAGGAAGGCTATAGGCTATATAACATCACGCTACGATCAAAAGGAGCGGAGCAGCAACGTAAAAATGTTCGAAAACTGGCAGATTATTCGAATGCCACGGCTTCCCGTGACCCTTCGGTCAGGGGAGCAAAAACTTGACGCGGACGAAGTCGTTGTCAGAAGCTAGTAGGATATAATATACATTGTTTAATTTTTGTTATTTTTTATCGAATTCTTGCTATCCACTTTATCACCATTATTTTTATTCTTTGGTTCTGTTTATACTGTCCCATCTCACAAACCTACTGTGGGTATGTAGGTAGATTTCGTAAAAAAATCTAATGCTCATCAACCTAGCCTTTTCCCAACTATGTTGGGGTCAGCTGCCTGTCTAACCGGAAGCAGTTGAGTACCAGTATTACACATGAAGCGACTGCCTATCTGACCTCCACAACGCGTTACTGGGTAATACCATATCCCTGGATAGGGTTGCCAGATCTTAAAACCGAAATGCCGGACAGACCAGCCAGTTTAGCCGGACATTTGGGTAAAAGCCCGAACGCCCTTAATTTTTCTTAGTATAAAACAACAGTAAAAAAGTATAACAAGGTTTTTATCATGTACAATACAAGTCTTCTTAAATTCGAATAAAATAACAACAAAATTAAATGAATCGTTCTTCATTATGATTAATTATTTAATATCCCAAAAAAATACTGAAAGCCTTACAAAAGCCGGACAGGCCGGACACTTCCTAATTCGGCCGGACACGCAACCAAAAAGCCTGACTGTGTCCGGTATTTATCCGGACGCTTGGCAACGCTTTTCCTGGATAAGACTGGTTGTCAGACTTTCGGCTTTCTGACGACCCGTAACGATTGGCAAAGATCTGCAGTTAATAGCCGGGATTTGTCCCGGTTATTAATGGCTTAACTGGATTAAAAAGCTTAACATGCTTTCCGAGGCACGGAGAAGTCTTGGTATGTAAAGATAGCCACCCATCAACGGACCAATCGCGGCAACCGTAGCTTTACCTGATAAATCGAGCCGAGCAACGGCTTAACGTGCTTTTCAAGGCACGGAGGAGCTTCATATATAAAGATAGCCACCCATCAACACAAGCAAATTAAAATAATTTAAAATTCTAAACAAATCTCCATAATAAATATTTGCCACTCATATCACAAACAGATCCCCTGCGCATCAGTTCCGCTGTCTGCCGCACGGAAGGGGTGAGGTGTACTCAAGCAAACAATTGTAATCGACTCTAACAAATGATAAAATTGTATTTAGGCATCGTCGGGGGAAAAGCACATGAGAAGCTGTATTGAAGTGCGTTTGGAGTTCATACAAAGGATCTCCACGAATGGCTATATCAGAGGGGTTATTGCGGAACTTTTTATCGGTAGGAATTGGTTTAATATTCATAGTTAAACAACATTCATTGCGTTATTTACGTTGCTGAGCCACAATTTATTCGAACAAATGACGCAATGGTTGAGAAATAATCTTCAATCCCATTCAGATTCTGATGAATTGTGCGTCTCGCAATTAGGGTGCTGGTTTGGTGCAGTTAAGGCAGTCAGTCCTGTTTTAGTTGCAAAGAAACTGTTTTAAAGCAAAATATACGGCTGGTCATTGATTTTATGTTACTTTGTAAATTAAGTTAAAAAAGCTAGTTGAATTTATTCACTATTTTTATCATTATAAGTGAAGTTACTGAAACTACTTTGTTTAAGATTAGATAGACTGAAAACAATCTTGATAAGAGTTTTTTTTTTAAAGTATGTTGCATCGCAGCTAATTGTTTCAATTAAAAAATGTCTGAATAGTTTTTTACTCACCAATGCATATTTAATGGAATGTACGGACGCCAGCACATAAATCTACTACAATCTGTCAAATTTATTTAATAGGTTCTCAACTTTATCGCTAAAGCATTAGGTTCAAGATTAATTGTGAAAATTTGACAGTTTCGGGTGCGGTTTCGGGTGGGTAATGTGCTGGCGCCTGTATTTAATTTTTTATTCTAATTTTCCTTTATACAGGGTTATTTGTAAAACACCGGCAACCTCTCAGGTCTATGTTACTAACATCATAATCAACAACTTTTGTTCTATGACTTTTAAAAATTCATCATATTTTAGTGCATCAGATTTTCATACAAAAATCGGCTGCCTGTAAATAGGTCAAGTTCAAGCGCCCCCGCCGCCCTAACCCCGCTCCCCTTGCTAATATACTATCGCTTTCTTTTGCTTCGCATAGACTCCGTAACATTTAGAGCGTTTAATGTAAATATTTTTATTTTTGTTTGAAAATCTGATGAACTAAAATATGATGAATTTTTAAAAGTCACAGAACAAAAGTTGTTGATTATGATGTTAGTAACATAGACCTGAGAGGTTGCCGGTGTTTTACAAATAACCCTGTATATCGTAACTAAGAGAGCAGGCGTCTAGCTCACTTAGAGTGAAGCCGCAGTCCACTCTATTTAAAAAAAAAAAAATTAAGCCCGCTACGTGTGGACGGCTTAGAGAAAATCGTTTTTTATTTTATTTATTTGGGACAAAAAACAGTTAAAAAGTTACAAACAAGTAGTTGTAATACAGTCGAAAGAAAAACGTATAACGCACACTATTGTCCACCAAGTGACATCGTAGTAGGTACCTATGAAAACGAGCGCATGTTAAATGAAAAAAAAAAAAACGAAAATCGTTTAAAATCCGTTTTGCATTTATAGTCCTGCTACTGAGCTTGGTGGCCGGCTAATTTATTTTTCCAATACATGCGGCAAGGCAAGAACAGGAAAGCGCAAAGTTTTTCAACTTATCCACATTACAAAATTAAAACCAAACAAAAAGTAATCTCATCACTACATTTTAATATAAAGAATAAAAATCCTTGAATTAACTGAGTAGCCGCTTTATCATCGTCTGTTGACAATTTCTGAAAAGTTCATCTTTCATAGAATGCGAGCTGTATTGTAAAGTTCCCATCCCCATAGTTCCTATTTCCGAGTATCCTGCGCATCCGAGAACGCAGGGTTTCATAGAGTTCGTAAACTATCGTAACTGATTTTGTACAATAGCCTAACTATGTTTCAAAGCGTTTTAGCAACAAATGTGCTCGCTAACATGCCCCGACTTTCTAACTTTTATCGACTATTTACATGTCACAGACTATGAAACATTTGACAAAAATAAAGTTTCAGCAAAAATTTTATGCTGTATTTTGAACAAGTTACGTTCTGACAAGCCAAATAAAAATTATGCTGGAAAAACCTATAGGTAGCAAAGATGTATGTTGTTCAATTAAATAATTCTGATCGTAATTTTAGAGACCACAAAAAGGAGGCCAAAGCACGAAATTCGTAGTTTTGATAAACCGGAGTATCGTCATATATTTTGGGGACCGACCTAAGAAAGAATAACACCACAATTTGACAGCAGTCCTTAATCTTAATGTTTTTGCCCGTACCAAAAAGTTTATTAACTCGTGTAGGGCTTACTCCGAAGGTATCAATTACTTTCTGACGATTCCGTATTTTCGTTGACGGACATGATCAGACCCCAAGGCGCGACACGACTGTAGTAAAACATTTTTTATGAAAACTACATAGAAATTGTTCTACTAGAGAGTGTGGGAGCTTTAACAAAGTGGCAAAAAGAAACAGAAAAAGTGACTCATCATTACAAAATGCGCTGACCAGCACCGGGCTACTAATAAATCCATCAATCATACACACAACAAACCCGACCCCTTCATTCAGCACGACTTGCACGACAATTAGGCACCTGCACCCTTTTATTATGTTCATTCCCCGATCCGCAAAACAAACAAGTTCAACTCCATAAAATACCCTGTAATTTAATAGTAGGTACTTTTGATGATATACATGGTAGACGTAGTTCGTTCAGCAGGCCACCCGCCGAGCGGGCCGACAGCTCTGCGGATGACATTAATGACATTCACCGTGGGACGCTCATTGTCAAACACATCTAGTCCATGGATTTCTCGGTTTATATTTGTATCGTCATCAGGTGTTTGTGTAAGTCTATTAAAACTACGGTTGTGCGGTTGAAATAAACAGAGCAGTAGAGTAGACTAAGCGAAATTGACTCGTCTCATCGTGAACGCTTTGGTAGGTTTAGCATTCTTATGTTCAGTGAAGCAACTGATACAAAATTTTTAAGTCAAACTACATCATCTAAGAACATGTAAGTCTCACGAAGGCCCCAAAAGAGAAGAAATAAACGCAAAATAATACGTAAAGGTATTTTTATCGTTACCTCATTTCCGGACGCTCTCATTTCGCATTTTCTCGAGGAGCTGCACAAAATATTTTTCAACAATAGTGCTTTAGTCCGGAGAAGACGTGCCAGATTACACTATTGTTACCTCGCTGCGAATGGACGCAACTCTTTTATACAGGAAAATTGCTATTATTTAATCCTATTAAATTGATATGAAGGACCTCCTTGAGACACGGACGGGAATTAGACGAGATTTCATAGAGATGTAGGTAGATGTATAACTGTAGCACTAGTTTTACTGCATGACAATGATAGTAGCAAATTCTTGGTGAATTTTTTCGAGTTTTTAATAAGTAAATCTTCTAATCCTAACTTATTTGGTTGATACAGGTAAAACTAATGCCAATAACGGGTACACACCCGTAATTGGCATTATTTTGATGAAAACGTGTGTTGATCAACGATATGGTACAAGCGTTTAGGCAAATTTCTATACTGCGTTTTACTCCTACATGGATGCTTTATCATCTCTTATCCATATTACGTTGTTATGATTTGATGTTTTATACATACTAGTGGTCGCCTAGTAGTCGAAATTCGACTATTATTCATTTTAATTTTGAATGATATGAATGACCTATAACATTATCTTAATTATTTGACACATTGTTTGACATTCAGTAAGACTATAGACAATAAAGACAAATAATAATTGGTCTCTTCTCATTTTGACCACAAACTTCAACCATAAATAAAAGAAAATGTATGTGTGCTTGTCAAACGCATGGTAGTGTGTGTAACGTGTTATTTATTGAAAATAATGTACCTATTGTATGTAAAAAAAAATAGCATTCGTCACTTCTTCTCTGTATAAACTATAAGTGTGCGAAATTTCATACTCCTCCGTCCGCCCAATTTTCGTAAAAAGGGATCCAAAGTTGTATTAATATATAAATAGCGCATTTTTTTTTTGTGATGATTTAATTTCTTAACATAATAGCCTTAAAAATGTAGTGTTTGTTAATACTGTTCGCTTCCCCTAATCCTCGATGGTAGCTTAACGGTATCGCAAATCCCTTAAGAAGGGGTACCGTAGTAATCTTTATTTATAGAGTTCCTTCTTCATTTGCATCGATTTTAAAATACAGATTGATACGCTCAAAAATCCTAAACAGATAGATTACGTACTCAAGGTGTATGCGCTAAGGTGACTATTTCATGAAAAAAAACTGGCCAAGTGCGAGTCGGACTCGCGCACCGAGGGTTCCGTACAAACCTGCAGAAATTCACGTTTTATGCATAAGGTTCATGTTTATGAAACTAATTTTTTTTTTTTTATTTTTATATTTGCGTTGACTGAATGAAAGGTAAATTGTGGGTTACGATTTATGACGTATTAAAAAAAACTACTTACTAGATCTCGTTCAAACCAATTTTCGGTGGAAGTTTACATGGTAATGTACATCATATATTTTTTTTAGTTTTATCATTCCCTTATTTTAGAAGTTACGGGGGGGGGGGGGGGGGGGACACATTTTACCACTTTGGGAGTGTCTCTCGCGCAAACTATTCAGTTTAGAAAATAAAATGATATTAGAAACCTCAATATTATTTTTGAAGACCTATCCATAGATACCCCACACGTATGGGTTTGATGAAAAAAAAAATTTAAGTTTCAGTTCTATGTATGGGAAACCCCAAATATTATTGTTTTTTTTTTTTTAAATGATATTAGAAACCTCAATATCATTTTTGAAGACCTATCCATAGATACCCCACACGTATGGGTTTGATGTAAAAAAAATAATTGAGTTTCAGTTCTAATGTATGGGGAACCCCAAATATTATAGTTTTTTTTTCTATTTTTGTGTGAAAATCTTAATGCGGTTTACAAAATACATCTACTTACCAAGTTTCAACTGCATAGCTCTTATAGTTTCGGGAAAAAATGGCTGTGACACACTCGGACAGACAGACAGACATGACGAATCTATAAGGGTTCCGTTTTTTGCCATTTGGCAACGGAACCCTAAAACGCATTCAATGGGATTAAATTAACTAAGAGAGATGTATTGATGATTATAATTCTGTAAAGCCATATTTTTTACGGTCGCCAATCAGTATTTTAATCAACATACAACCAGACACTAACCTGTAAATTGCAAAAAAAAATATGAAAATTTTAAATTAGCGCTTCTTCTATTCCTCCTCTTCCTTCTATTCCTATTCTCCACAATCTGAGGGGTAATTGCGTACTACACTATCAGTAGGAATCGGTTTCATTTTGACAGTTCCGCAACATTCATGGCGTTGTTTACGTTGCTAAGCAGACAATATTTTCGAACATATGAAAGAATGGATGACAAATAAGCTTCAAAATGATTCAAATTCTGATTCATAGTGTGTTCCGCAATGAGGGTGCTGGTCGTCATTGAAAACTAAATTCAAATTGCCGAATTAGAAGCGAATATAATAGCTTTTGAAAGACAACCAGTTAAACAAAATACTGCATTTCGTTCTTAGATACATACACATACTTGGTTCGCATATTTTTCATTAGACTTCAGCCTTCCAATACTCCACTCCTCCTCCGCATCTAGTGTAAACTTATTTGCTCTCGCATTTCTAACAAAATCATTCCTATCCAATTTAGAAGAAGCGTATTTCCACTTTCGCTGTACATTTGTTTTATAGTGGTTTTCCTAATAACGTTGACGTCAGAATGAGAAGTGCATCTCAGCCTTCCATATTGGTTCAATGTGATTATGTGTCGTGATTGTGTTTCCTTTCCACCGTACAACTACGTGGGTAGTTTTTACCGTCTTGAATTAAATTTGGCCAATTGAATCTCTTAGGTGATCTTTCTAACGGCGACGATAGGCGTTGTCTACACGGGAGTCATCATCATTATTATTTCAGCCAAAAGACGTTCACCGCTGGACTTAGGCCCAATTTGGGAGTGTTTACCATAATCAGTATTATGATAAAATGCATAGAGAATGCTACTGCCCATTCTCTAGTAAGTCCTTAAGTCGCCTTTTACGACACCCACGAGAAGAAATGGGATGTTGCTACTCTTTTCGTCCGGCACCACACGGGAGTGCAAGTAGTGAAAACTGATGACATGCTTTAATTGAAATGCCGTTGCTTTCTTATTTGTACAATCCATAACAAAATACTCTTGATAATGACCAAATATTTTAATATTTTAGAATGTATAGAGTCCGACGACATAACAGTTTGTAGATATTACAATTTTAACGCTACTTCAATTTCCTGACCAACACGGAAATACATACCTCCAGTAAAAGTCATTACAAATGCATTCCATTGAATAAATCCGGGATAAAGGCGAGCGCGACAGACGGGACTGGCCGCAACACATTACCGCCCCATTCAATAACAATAAAAGTCGCGTCGCTCACAGAAATCTATTACCGCCTCACTCGATACGTTTTTTATCTAAAGCATTTATTTATATCGTAATTAATGCGTCGCCGGCGCCAGCGCTAAATACAATGCTATTTGTGGAGACAATACATGGACGCCACATGGACAGACAGACATACAAGATAATACAAGAATACAGTTAATTATGGAACGACGATTTCAAAATTATTTAATTATCCCGATAAAAATTTAGTCTTTTCTTGATTATGTTTCTCTTGCTCCTGCCTGCGTCATTCCTTCAAGTAAGTATCCAGCACATTT
Organism: Aporophyla nigra; assembly: GCA_947507805.1. Lineage (NCBI taxonomy): Eukaryota > Metazoa > Arthropoda > Insecta > Lepidoptera > Noctuidae > Aporophyla > Aporophyla nigra. Next base: position 21,977,153 of record OX382297.1, on the reverse strand, counting down.
CAGATGCTTTCATTTTTCATTTGATTTGAACTTTTAAATTGTTTATTGATTGAAGGTAGATTGGCAGGCAGAGAGGTCTATGCCTAGCAGTGGGTAAAGTCGGGTTGTGGATGATGATGATGATGATATAGATAAAACATTTTCAAAGTTTTGTGACCCAAAACCATCAGTAGGTACCAAATTGTCAGCCCTGTAACAACCGCATGTCACTTTTCAGAGCGGAGACAAAAAATTCAGTCTGGACTTAAATATATCGCCAGTTACCCACATTACTCTCGTTGCTAATGACGTGTGCTAAATAAGTCAAGCACTTAACTTACAGACAAATTGGTATTTTAAACTGATTAATTTATATATGCCGTCATCGGGGATCCCTCTGTCTTGCTGGTTTGTTTTGCAACGTTTAACAGCTTGGGAACAAAACGTTTCAATTTGAAAATGCTGAAGCAGAAATGCAGAACTTTTCTTTTTATGGCAACTTTTTCTATGACAGTCGTGTAGGAATTTCTGGAAAAACAACCAATTTCAGAAGTACTTATCCTTTTTAGTGTTGTGTTGACAGGTGCCAATTCAACTTTAACTAGAGGAACTCCTCTGGTTTAAGAGTATAAAATGTAATTTTTACATTTGATTATTGGCTACATGATCTTTTTTAATAATTTTTAAAATCATGTTGTTGAGTATTGCTATTGAAAGTGAATTTTATTTTTAGAACCAAGTGTGTTTGCAAAAGCATCTGATTGCCAACTTTTGTGTGCCTTCAAAGCAAAGCTATGTATGGTTAAAATCATCTGTTTGTATGGAAGAAATTTGACTACAAGTTAGATTGCAGGTCTGTGTTATTTTTTCGTCACCACAGCTTTTCCTTGAAGGCCGACAAAAAATTTCAGTCAAATGTTTTTGCAAAGCAAAACACTTGGTCCTAGAAATGAAATACATTATCATTGGGCAAAACTTAAAAACATTATTTTGGCAGTTCAATCAAACAAATCAAGGAGCCAATCATTTAAGATTGAACTAAAAATTTATTGTGTCCTATCATCAAGCCCACTGAAGTCGTACAAGAGAGAAAATGAAAGAAATGAAGACAAAATTAAATGAGGAGCAATTCATAAAACGGTTGAAATAAGTCGCTGTCCCAGCTGCCGACCGATCGGTTACAATTGTAGATGAAAAAAAGAAAAGTAATTCTGTTACCGACGCGTCGATTTCAAATTGTCTCCGGATCGGATAAAAAATTGACACAATTCGTTGATAAGTACATTTATTTGCTGATTATCGGGTTTATTAGATAAATTGTGCGGGATTCATTGATGAAGCGGAGGCAAGAAGTACATTTCACATTTATTTCTTAATTTTGAAACTTACATCTTGCGAAAGAATGAAAATTGTTTGCCTGGGAACTATATTTCAATTTCTCGCAAAGGCTTTTGAGTCCTTAGTAAAGTCATGAAAGCCAGGTTTTCAAACTATTTCGACGAATCAAAATATAGTTTGTCTGAATTAATTTTATGCAGTGCTTTAGCTTCAATACCCTATTTGGAAAAGTCAGCTAATGTTCCTTTCTGGATTCAAATATTTTTTTATGTAAATTCATGCAAACTCATTGCAAAAACTTCTAAGGCTGAACATTTGTTCCATGTTATGTGCCTCCATAAGCCCTCCTCAGGCAAGTGCACAGCATTCATCAGGAAAGTTAGTATCAAGTGGCTACACTATTCATAATTAATGTAATTTTCATCTCTTAGGAAACTCCTGGCCGTTTCTTAAGTATTGAAAAGCACAATCGCCAACAGAGCGTCGCTGAACTAGGCTGCAATGCTGCGCTTAAAGCGGCTGCAATATTTTCCAGCGCTTAATCGGCATCCAGGTGGTGAACGTCTGTTGGCGCACTCCAGGGACTAGCGTACCGTTGCACAACAGCACTCCGCTTTCACGTCTCCCTTCCACGGGCATTATGCCTCTAATGTCACTTAATTTGCCGTCTAGGGCCTCCTCACGTGAATGCAGCCTACGAGAGCCGGTTTAATATAAAAATTCGCTTTTTTACTGCTTCGAAGCGAGATTTAACGTTAAACTGTTGCCTCTTTTGAGAGTAAACGCGTAGAAGTAATAGGATTACGAGATCGGTAGTTTTGGAGTCGAAAGGTAATTAAATTATTGTATGTAAAATATTGGGTTCACGAGTGCTCGCTGGCTCGCTAGTTCCAATGGTTGATGGGTTTTCAGATCGAGAGGTGCTTCAGTTCAATCGAAGTCTAACTTAATTGCGTATTTATGTTTTTTTAAATTATTTAAAGTGCCCCTTTGGTCTTAAGTGAAGTGTAAATTGTGCTTTTCGCTTAAACTAAAAGGAAACTTTTTCCGTGCAAAGTGGTTGACGCAGGAGAAAAGCGGACGAATAAAAATAAGGAAAAGTAATAAGTCATTGTAAAAATGACGGCTTAACCATTATAACTGAAAGAGCTGAATCAGCAACACGCGGTTAGGCCGCACACATGGGCGAACGATTTTATTTTTATCCCCTTAAAGTTGAAAATTGAATGTAACATATTACCTGATTGTGCTTTCATCACAAAAGCGATATAACTCGTTATTATGTCGTTAACGAAATAAATCCGAAGTGTACCAGATTGCCGACGCGACGGATTACTTTAGGACGTATGAAATAAATTGGAAGCTGTAGAGCTGTAGTTGCAGCCATGGGTATGTTATTGAACAAACCGCCATTGTCTGCAATTTATTGGGAACTAGCTGTGCCCGCGGCTTCGACCGCGTGGATGTCGGAAATTATCCCACGGGAAATGTGCTGCCGGGACAAAAACTAGCCTATGTTACTACTTTTATCATCAGCATGTGCTAGAGTAAATCGGTCCAGCCCTTTCAGAGATACGTCGGAACAAACAGAGAAAAACACAGACACTTAACAATTTTAATCATTGTTTTTTAATTTTATAAGTACAGTATAAACTTTCATATGCATTTACTAAACACCTGTTACTTTGACATTACAAACAGCAACTTCAATTTTATTTCTTTGTATGAATAGATGACGTTGTACCTAAATAAAATTCTTTTTGTTATGGTTTTCCTGGTACCTACTAAGTGATTAAATCTTATGATGATGATTACAAACAGTTCTTTATACTTATGAGGACACCGCTCGTATAAATTGATCACGACTAAGCTAATTAAATCCTTTGAAATGCATAAAATATGCAAAACCAAGATGTTAATGAATTAAACTTACGGTGAAGGAAAACACGTTGAAGAAACCTGCATGTCCTAGCACCAAAAATTCGAAGACGAAGAAGTGACATCCGTCAACCCGCAATGGGCCCACGTGGGAGATTATGGTTATGGCCCATTCCCTCTCACAGAGTGGAGGCCTGTGTCCCAGCAGTGGGAACATTATCGGCTGATTATGCAATGAATTAGTTATTAGATTGATTTATTCTGGCTTCTATTTTACTTACGCGTAGATTAATTCCAGCGGGACCCAAAATAAATCATGCTACTTGAACCACGGTAATTTGTTCATATCACAATAAATCACAATTCAATTGGCTTTCCATTGTGCAATGAGTCTGCGTATCATAAATAATCACGATTGGCTTAAATTAAATCTTACCTTTAAATCTTAGCTGAATGGTGCCGTATATGAGGAGAATATCATCCTGTAACAAAACAAATAAAAATTTAAATATATTTAACACAAAGGGTTTAGCCGGATAAATATGACGAGTCTGCCCCCAAATAGAAACCTGTATCGAAACTTATGTTTTACTATCGACTTGATGAGTAAACACAATTTATGTAAGTTTTGCGATCGGCTTTCGCTTTGACCTTGAGATACGAGAAAAAATAATCGTACGCATGACTATTTTTCAAAATAGTATATCTCAAAAACTAATTAAGCTAGAGGAATGAAACTAATGCGAGGCTTTAGGTTACATTACAGAGTATATTACACATTTTTTTTTAATTTTTAGAATAACTTTTTATATACAAAAAAATATAAATAAGTAAATCATATTTATTTTTATTGTGTTCTCTAAAACTTACAATCACGAAAATAATATATGTTATGCTCCTTTATATGTACTATTACTCATAAAAATTGCGTAAGAAAAAAATTGGTGCAACACTTCGAAAAAAAATAAAATGTGATTCGCGCCTTATAGAACCCTTGTACTATAAGGCCCACATCACAATTTTTTTTCGTACTAACTTGTTTCAGAATATAGGTAATTATGTTCAAGAGGTAGAATAAAGGGTAAAAAAAGAAAAGAAAAAACATACAGTGCTCAATATTTACAATTATCGCCACTTTTATTACTTTTAGTGTTAATCAAAATACCAGAAATAAAAAATATTAATCATCATCACTCTTGTGATGAATTACTACTGGAACATTTTGAGCCGCAAATAATTTAGTTAGAATCTCAGCAGGACGCACAATTTTGGACAAATATCGTCCATATGACTGATAATAAATAATAGCTGCTGTATGTGAACAGCATCCCACTGTACGGTAACAATTGGGGCAATCACAGCAATAACGGAGAACACTGTCTAAATCATTACCGTCGGAAATATAATGAATGTAAATACGATATTAGATGTTCCAGTAGTAATTAATCACAACAGTGATGATGATTAATATTTTTTATTTCTGGTATTTTGATTAACACTAAAAGTAATAAAAGTGGCGATAATTATAAATATTGAGCACTGTATGTTTTTTCTTTTCTTTTTTTACCTTTTATTCTACCTCTTGAACTTAATTACCTATATTCTGAAACAAGTTAGTACAATACTTCGAAAAAAAATTGTGATGTGGGCCTTATAGTACAAGGGTTCTATAAGGCGCGAATCACATTTTATTTTTTTTCGAAGTGTTGCACCAATTTTTTTCTTACGTAGTTTTTATGAGTAATATTACATATAAAGGAGCATAACATATATTATTTTCGTGATTGTAAGTTTTAGAGAACACAATAAAAATAAATATGATTTACTTATTTATTATTTTTTTTATATAAAAAGTTATTCTAAAAATTAAAAAAAAAATGTGTAATATACTCTGTAATGTAACCTAAAGCCTCGCATTAGTTTCATTCCTCTAGCTTAATTAGTTTTTGAGATATACTATTTTGAAAAATAGTCATGCGTACGATTATTTTTTCTCGTATCTCAAGGTCAAAGCGAAAGCCGATCGCAAAACTTACATAAATTGTGTTTACTCATCAAGTCGATAGTAAAACATAAGTTTCGATACAGGTTTCTATTTGGGGGCAGACTCGTCATATTTATCCGGCTAAACCCTTTATTTATATCAGACTAGAACTTCGCCCGCGACTTCGTCCGCGTGAACTATTGGCCGTCGACCCGCCCGTCGCGTTGTATCCTATCGCCCGCCCTTGCGTGTATGATACGAATGTCAACCATTTTTCATCGTATTCGTGTTTTAATGGACTAATTCAAACAAAAGAGGTTATTTTTGCTGAACTATTATACAGCCTCGCACCCCATTTCCTCCCATGGGTGTCGGAAAAGGCGACTAAAGGTCTTACTAGAGCAGCAGCAGCAGCGTTCTCTATGCATTTTACCGACATACTGCGATCGCCAACCCGCCTGCCAAGCGTGGCGATTATGGCAAAGCTCTCCAAATTGCGGGAGGCCTATGTCCAGCAGTGGACGTCTTACGACTGTAATGAGGATGATGATGATGACAGTTTCGCGGACTTTTTAGTAGTTGATGAGTATTGTAAACATGTGCTACAAAATTTATGTATCATCAATTATTTTGGCAGCGCAAGCCAAATAACGATATTTATACGCAAAGTTTTGACATCTTGTGTTACAACATTATTGCTATTTTCGTAGGGATTCCAATTTAAAAAATAAAATATAGCACTTGTTACTCCAGACTAATGTATTACAGTTCTTCATATGTGAAAGAATCTTTTATTTGAGTTTATTCATTACAAACAATCAAATATTTCCTCTTTAAAATATTAATGTAGACGTAGAAAACACAAATAAGGTTAAAAAAAAAAAAAACATTATATCGCAGAAACCCCAAATAAAAGTAAGTATAAAGTCTCTTTGAGAGTGCAGCCCGAACTTTTCACATAACTAAATTAATATTGAAGAGAGACTGCATGAAATTAGAAAACTATGTTGTATGTTTATTACTCCGCTGCTCAAAGGCGCCGAGAATGTCCCTATTATTTTGCTCGGGCACGTTAATATCAAGTGCTCCGGCTACTATGATACTCAAAGAGGGAGTTTTTTTTAAAGATTTTTTGACTAAAAACTACAAAGAAAAATAACATTCGACTTCCAAAAAAAAAACTGCAAAGCGAAAAATATGTTTAATTTCGGTGTGTTTTTTATTTTCGTTTTTTTGCCACGGACTATTTTTTTTTTAGTTTTTTACTGTAAGTTCATTGCTTTTTTAAAAATAAGTGTTTAATTTGTCACTTTATATTGTGTGTCTATCCTAACATAACCCATACAAATTGGTATTGGTTGGTATTGGTACTTGCTAGGTATATAACAATGACAAGAAGTTATACTAACATCGATATATCGTTCTATTTTATATACGTTACGTTACTACTACTTAAACTAACTTAAAAATCACTAATCTGAAATACTGTTGACCAACTTTATATGGGAACCACTCTATATGTAGGTATACTCTTTAAAACAAAAGAAGGTTCATAAAAAACGCGAATTCCGAAGTAACAAACATTTTTTTTTTTTTAATACAACTGACATGAGTACCTGATCCTTTTTTGAAGTCGGTTGAAAAGATAACTTATGGTGGAGACAATCACAAGAATTTCAGTGCCTGGAAAACTTGTAGAACCAGAAGAATAAAAACACTTCCATAGTCCAAAATTAAAAACCTGACATATTTATAATTACTAGTGGTCGGCCAGTGATTGAAATTCGACCATAATTCATTTAAAACTTATTTTTGTAATGCATTATTAAATTTTTAAAATAGTTTTCTGCACCATTTCTCCTAAACTTCTTTGTGCCAAATTTCATACTACCCCTCCGTCTGCCTAATTTTCGTAAAAAGGAATTTAAGGTGTTTGCTTCACGTTTTAATATACAGGATAATTTTTATCCAGTGCGCCAACTGTAACCATGAATTCAGCATATCATTCTAGACCCTTCAGTGTAGAAAATTTACGTCGGTTATACAAAAAAAAATCAGCTGTTCCATACATTTTGACCCCGTAGGTATTGCATTTTTTTATGAAACAGCTTATTTTATTTTGCATAACCGACGAAAATTTTCTACGCTGGGGGGTCTAGAATGATATGCTGAATTCATGGTTACAGTTTGCGCACTGGATAAAAAATTATCCTGTATAGATTGTGCTTTTTACTGTTCTCCTTTTTTAACGAGGTATCCTCGCCACAACAAATCAATAATTTAGTTAGAGATTGAAACCAACTCGATAGAAGCCATAGAACCTTGCCTACGAAAAACCGTTTAAAAGACAATTTATGTACTGAAGCCAACAAAGTAATCAACATTAAAAGGAAGACAGATTTTTCAGTTAGTCAAAGCACCACTATTTTAGGCAGACAGGGACAGCCACGCGCATACTTTAACCATATACTTTTACCAGTTCATGATTCTGAATCTGCGTTGATATTTTTGTCGGTTAAAATAGCTGTTCTATACATTTTGACCGCGCAGATTTCTATTTCCATTATTTCTTCGTTAGAATCATGTGCTGGATTCATGGTTTCAGTTGGTGCGTTGACTTCTGCCCGCAACGTAAACAGCGTGATATTTCTTGTTTTAGAATGTAATCCTTTGACGCTCGGCAATACTGTATTAGTGCAAGGTTTTTTTTAATCGAATCAGTAGTTCCAAAGATAACCCTCTACATACACAAACTTCACCTTTACTTATAACTAGCTGTCGCCTTCGACTTAGTCTGCGGTCTAAGATGAAAAGTATCCTGTGGCCTATGTTCTACCCACGTGCCAAATTAACACAATATAGAGATATTTTGTTATTCAAGTTTTGGAAAGTAAGTAAATACTTAGAAAAACTTATATCATGGTTACTTATAAGAAATGACTTATAAAAATGACGTTATCAACGTCTCCTTGTGGGATATGGTCCCAGGTTCGACGCACATATACGAAAAGGCAGGATATGATATGACAGACACTGGATTTTTGGCAAAATTTTGTAAAGCTTTGAAGTTTTAGGAAGAACAATTCAGTCGTTCCATTCGTTCAATGGTCGAACAAGAATTCAACAGTAAATTCCATAGGTGTGTAATGCGGACGCTTAAAGCTGTGTAACTCTCACTTCCTATAGTTGTTATGGCCATAAACCTGTGTGCTGTGGATACCTTCGGCCGCCAGCATTTTACGAGCATCCACACCGCATTACATTTCTTCGCTGTGTCGGACTTCAGATAAATATGTAATTGACCGTATCTGGATTTGGAAAAATGGCGACGGAAATCCACACTTAATGTAGAAAGTAATAAGAATCATCATTTAATTTAGACATGTAATGTAGTCAGAACATGACTCTAGAAATCCAACAATAATAATGAATTCTTCCAAAAGATCAACAACTCCCCCAATTCAAAACCCATAAATCCAGACAAATACCACTTCTTACACAGTCAAGCTACAAGCTTAATTAAATAAACAGACGGTAATAATTCCACAATAAGTACCTAACAATCAGCTAATGGTAGCAGGTAATCCAGCATTATTTGCAGTGCCATCGAGTCGCAGCGACTGCCAACAATCCTGGCCGCGCATTCCACTAGGCACACCATTCCGTTCAGTTATTGTCAAGTACGAATGACACTCGGATGCAGAGGGATAAGTGAGATACAAATACTGGTGTACTACCTGAATGATGCTGCTTATCTATTAATCCAATAAAAAGTTTGAGTTTCTGCCTTGCGGGTGTTCGGAAAACAATAGAGATAAGTTAGAGATTTTGGCTATGAGTTCAAGATGTTTGGAAGCATTCAGGTAAACAAATACTAATCCGATTACCATGGTGGTGCCGTTAAAGCTTACGGAAAGAGAATCTTTGTAAAGAATAAAGAAGACTGCAGTACAAATAAAGAATTGTTATTGTTTTAAATGATTATACATCTTTCGAGTCCTACCAAGAGTTTAAGAGAATCTTGATAAATGAGGTGTAAATGTAATGGCTTTTAATGGACTCTGAGGAATTTTAAAGAGACTTTCAAATTTTTTAGGGATTACGGACTATGTTTCAGGTTATATATAGGATACGAAAAAACACAACCTGTAAACCCTAAAAGCAGTTAAATATCTTCCTGTCAGCGCAATGTAAGGACTTAAACAGCAAACCGACAATTATTTAAAATATAAAATTACATCAAATATTTGCAACGTGTCGTTTATCAGGCATCGAGCGTACAGGCGGGAAGCGGCGCTGGCGCCGGCGGGCCGAGGCTCCAAGCCGTCCGCGTGGGCTGTGCGCACGCAGCCAAAGCAAAAAGCCGCCCGGACACTGCGCTGCGGCATTCCTTATCCAAACCGGTCTTCGTTCAATGGAAGCCGATTGTAACAATCAAACAAACTAAACCAAACCTTAACATTGCTATCACTAAAGCTCAAGTTTTGTTGAGATGAAAAAAAGGTATAGCAGATGCGAGAAAATTATAATCATATTACAGGAGTAATAGAGGACAAAAAGTTGAATGATGGCACAAACGCAGAATATCAAATGGAGGTTATAGCCTGACGTATTAAATCACAGACCAGTTGATGGATGAATTGTAAATGAAAGGGAGAGCGATGATAAATGCAGAACCGTTGAAAAAGTTTTATCAGGTCATACGGAGATCTATGCTGTTTTGTCATTGATTGGAGTTTTGGGATTTGAGATATATTAACTGGAGAGCATTTTACCGTTTTGTAATTCGAACAAGATATGAAGTCTGTTAAAAATGAAATTAAATATTTGGGTATCCCAGACTAGTTTAGCCTCAAGTATATTTGATAGAATTAGAGCACCAATGTCTAGAATTAGAATTGTAAAATCTAATTTATGATTCTTAGTCCTTGTCCAACGTAAGTAGGACTCATATCCGAAGACGCTAGTTAAAAAGTAAGCCCATGGTAACACATATTTCTCTTCGTAATTTAAGACGAACTACAAACAATGGATTCATAAAGAACACACAAAAACCATGGCAATGATTTATCATGAATGCTCATACAGGAATCCTAAAACAACGAGGCAGATTAAATAACGAAGACTAAACAATACACTATAGTTCAATTAAAGGGGCAACAAGGCAAACATTGAGATGAGTGACGTCATACAGGGACAGCGTTTTAGGTAGGCGGTCGGCGGCGCACGATCCAGGGACCTTACATCTTTGAAGCTTTAAATTCCACACTTTATGATGTATATGATAAAGTTGGAAATCCGAAAATCGAAGACTCAATGTATTTGGCGTCGTCGGTAAGGTTCCAGTTCGTGGAAGCGGGGCCGTCGCCGTCATAAACTCTTGCGCACAATGCCAACACCCCTGCGCCCCGCGATAACTTGTGTTAGATTTCAAAATTCCAAACTGTTTTTTTTTTCTGGAACTCGGCTTGTTAATAAACGCTTTGCCGACGAGTTATCGAGTTTGTTAGACAGTGTTAACGCTAAGGAGTTTTTATAGCCGTATTAAGAGTGACGGGCTTCACTGGTTTTAAGACTGTTAACCCATTTAAACATCGATGTTTGAAAAATATTTAGTAATTGAAATTCTTTTGCGATTAAAAACTTTGTGTTAATCTGTTGGTATTCACAGGGGTAATTGCGTAACTTTTTATCGGTAGGAATTGGTTTCATATTGATAGTTAAACAACATTCATTGGGTTATTTACGTTTTGCTGAGCCAACAATTTATTCGAACAAATGACGCAATGGTTTAGAAATAATCTCCAATCCCATTCAGATTCTGATAAATAATGCGTTTCGCAATTAGGGTGCAGGTTCTAAGCAATGAATAAAAAAGAGCTTGGACACTTTGATTTAATTTGAGTAAATTCGGAGACTTTTGAAAGGGATGGAAATGTCTTTGAAGAGATTCGGAAATAAGGTTCCCAGAGTTTACTGTAGTAATTATACATTAGGTACTTTGAAAGTAATCTTTAGTTTTTCGACAATAAAGGCAACGCATTGTTAACAAATATATTATGAAACGCACGCAACTGAAAAATATGTTTTGTTATTATAACAAACCTACAGAACACAAAGTAAAGTTTGCTTTCCCATTATTAACAAAATGTCCACAGTGAAACGTTATGAAACGGTGAAAAAGGCAATTTCCAAGAAATAAGAATACAATTGCCAGCTTTGTGTTGAGAAATTCGAGTTTGGTATAAGTTTAAAACTTGTTTTTAAGGCTTCAGAACTTTGAGAAGCCTACCCGGTGCTCTTGCGTCTGATATTTCACAATTTTACTTTTATTCCACAGTTCTCGAACATAGAATGTTACATAAGTATTAGGTACATGCGATGGTCTCCATCTGCAAAATTAATTATTGTATAATAATTAGAATTCCGAGATGATATTACAGCCCGCTCAGTTCCAAAGTCCATCAAAGAAACTTAGTGTCGTTTAATTAAAGGGATTGACAACATGGGTGGTGTGTACCAGTACGTATGTACAAACATACCCATGCGATTAAAGTTTCCTAACAGTTGAGCCGCGTAAGTGTGTGCCAGCCTTGCGGGAGTTACAACTTGATAGGACATTCCGTATTAATTAACTAAATAAGTCTGGTAAAGCGGAGTGAGTTTGAAACAGTCGGCGGCGCTGGCGACTTGCGAGTTGTCAGTCGCGTGTCAATAAGACAGCCAGAGACACGGCGGATTTAAGTATGGGGCCGGGGGCGCCGGGCGCGGGCGGCGCCACCCCAGTGTGTGGTTTCCTTTTGATGTCATCTTCGCGCAAACTTTGCTACGGATCGGCTTTGAGATAGAGAGACGGAGAGTGACTAATTTGGCCCAGCATTTGATCTCGAGAACTCCAATGTGTGCGTCCCGCTCGCACCCACCGCCCGCCGCCGCCGCCGCCGGGAAGCTCTTTGCAAAATTTCGCTTTGATCGCAAAGTTAAATTATATGGGAATTGAGCATTAAATGGATACACATGTGAGGCTAGGACGCGAGACGCGCGCGCCGAGCAAGCGGCCCGGCCGGCTCCTCGCGACAGCAGCCAGCGCGGAGGACGACCACGGCCGCTGGGCCGGACCGCGACTCAGCCTAAATAAAACACCCGCCGTTTGACGATTACGGCGACTTACATAAATAATGAGCGAGGAGTCACTTTCAAAGTTATACATTTGTGAGAGCGGCGCTTGTATTTAACTCCGCCTAATTTGCCGCGAGTACGCAGTACCTTTGAGAGCTCCGTTTTTACTAGTTTACGAAACAGATATTTGCGCCCGCCTTTCCTTTGATACGGCACTTTGTAGAGCATTTTACACGAGTTTCTTTTGAGGCCATTCAGACGGTGAGTAACGAAAGGCTGTCTTTGATAAACACGTGCGAGGACTCTTCAGTACTTATTAGGGGTGCTCTCTTTGAAAGTGCTTCTTGTGAAATCTATTTGAAACGTTCACAATATCAAAGCGGGCCCGATGAAAGCTGCGCTAATTAAACTGTCACTAATAAAATTATGCGAAAAATTGAATCTATGAGTGTTTTGTTCGAGCTAAAAGGCTCGTATAATTTTAATATTTCACTAGTTTCATGAACACGTTTTTATTGAAGCTCGTGTTGGTTGAGCTGAAATTAGTTAAGACGGCGTGGTACTTGGTTTGAGCGGGGCTTTGTGTTTTAGCGTAAACTTGTTAGAGGCGGAGACGTAATCTCATATCAATTCAGCGAAGCCTGGAGATAGTATGGCGAGGGGGGAGCTATTAGTAGGTTATTAATGTTGGGTCACACACTCGTGTAAGTCAAAGACGAGTCCGCAAAGTGGCGCCTTTGTGCGCGGCGTCGGCGTCGCACTATGGGACCAAACAGTATTTTCCATCTCAAAAATGGTTTTGTCGAAAGTCGTAAATCCATAGATTGTTTTATGGTTTCATACTCTTAAAAGATGGAATTTACGAATAAATTACAAAATATAAAAAAATAAAAGGTTTTATGTTTATTAAATGAACCTCAAACATTGGGCATAAATATTTTCATGCCAATTAAATTACCGTTATGGAAGTTCAACACAAAATTATTCGGAAGTTTTCCAAGGAAACATATTAGTATTATATATCATTAGATAGCTTAAAATATACACTTTGCAACTACGTTCATTTTTTGTAAAAAATATATTTTAATTAAATTTTTTAATATTTTTTTAGTGAAGTAAAGAAAATTTAGTTTTTGTTAATTTCAATTGGAGTTTTCTTTGTTGCCGAAAGCAGCCGGTGTCAAGTTAATTACTCTATCGGAGACCTTATCTATTCAGTAATATGAGGATTTTAAAAAAACTTGCGCGTTTTTTGCGCCAGAGGTGATTTTGAAGCAATATTGTCAATCGGGGAAAAATCCTCGAAAATTACGGTTCTTCTTTTTTTATTATGAAATATATTTAGTTATTATCCTTTGATGTCTATCTTGTTTTTTTCTATTTCTATGATAAAAACATACCTTTACAAATTAATAAACTGCTATTATATTTGAAAGAATCTTCCCATGGCACTTTTGATTGGGGTGGTCACCTTAACCACCAGTATGTTAAACTATATTGCTGCGGAAGTTCTCTTTATCTGTTGTGGTAATTAATTACAATCAGTACTGATTACACTATTTCGATGAGAACTGTTATAATCAATTGTCCAATGGTTTTTGCACAAGGCACTAAAATATTAGTCCTTTAAATACCCGTGTTTCAGTATACGATTCATCAAAGTGTTCAGATACTTCTTTTCAATAACAATTAACGCACAAAAAACATATTATTATCTAACAATGAGTGAATACGTTTGTGTTCGACGCGATCTTTGTGATCAAATAATAAAAGGGAGAAGTACTTCAGACCTCAAAAAATATTTGTTGTACAACTTTCAACTATCGGAAACTGACGTTAATACTGTAATAGAGACTATTAAAAAAAATCTAACATCGAGTTGCAACCAGAAATGGACCAAAGCTCCAAGAAGTCAGACCGGTTCGAAAGCCTATACTCAAATTGGTTAAATGGTGAGTTTAAAGTACTTATCATTGAATTCTTGCAGTACCTCAACCACTGAAAATTCTGTTTTAAATACTTCTGGTGATCGTGGAAGACCAACAAAACCATATGACGAGTGCTCGGAAAACACAAAGAAACGAAAAAAATATGGCGCTGGTCCAGGAGTATGGAATGGGAAATGTCCGTAACGCTTATGTGCAAGGTTTAAGATCCATGGGGGAAATTGACGAAGCGTCGATTGTGACTATTATCAGAAATAAGGAAAAAGAAGAGAAAAAAGTTGTTTTACAAAGCATACTCAATCCAAATAACGCACTTTCCTTTACAAAAGAGGAAGCATTGAGTATATGCATTGAAACAGATTTAACCAAAGCACAATATGCATACCTAAGAAAAAGGCTCGTTGATAAGAAACGTATCAAACACTAAGTGAAGCAAAAAAGGCTTGCTTTCCGCCTGCATCCAGCATTACGGTGACAAATATAAACGCAAAAATCAACCTGCAAGATCTCTTAGACCATACAGTCTGCCGTATAAAGAAAGATAAAGTCAGGATCGACTTACAATCGTCTCACTCAAGCTTTTAACTAAATGGGGATGTGATGGATCCTCCGGGCAAACTGAGTATAAACAAACTCTATCAGAAGAAAACGAACAAATATTGGACGCTAATTTGTTTATAGTGTCCCTTGTACCACTGCAACTAGTAGACGAAGAAACTTCTACGGTCATATGGAAAACCCCTACTTGCTCATCTGTTAGATATTGCAGACCAATTTCATTAGAATTTGCAAAACAAACTCACGAAAAAACGACAGCGGTTGTCAGTGAAATTGAAGCCAAAATTAATCAATTGATTGCAACTCTTGTGTCAATAGAAGACAAAGTCATCGAAGTTAAACATCAACTGTTTATGACAATGATTGATGGGAAAGTTGCTCTGTTTGTGGAGCAACTCCCAGACAAATGAATGATCTTTTAAAAGTTACAACGAGAGTTGAAAATGAAAATGCGATTAAATAAGGATTGTCGACACTACACGCATGAATAAGATTTATGGAAATGATCCTCCATATTTCTTACAATTTAGGTTTTGAGAAGTGGTGTGTAACAACTCCAGAAAACAAGCAACTTAAAGAAGACAAGAAAAAATTTGTCCAAAAACGTTTCCGAGAAGTGCTTGGCTTGCACATTGATAAACCACGTCAAGGTTCCGATAATAGCAGTGACGGTAATACCGCAAGGAGATTTTTCCAATATTACCAATGTTCTGCAGAGATAACGGAATTGATGAAGAATTAATCAAGAGACTATATGTAATTCTTCAAACTATGGCATCGGGATTTCCAGTAAACGCAGAAAAATTCGGTCAGTATACATTGGTAACCGCGCAATTATATGTAAGCAAATATAACTGGTACTAATTGCCATCTTCGGTCCATAAAGTACTTATACATGGTGCCAAAATAGTAGAGCATTATGCAGTTTTGCCTATAGGACAATTATCCGAAGATGCCCAGGAAGCTCGAAATAAAGATTACAAGAAATATAGGTTACATCACGCTAGGAAGTGTTCCAGATCAGCAACAAACGAAGACGTTCGGCATATTGTGTTATATAGATCTGATCCTTATATACCTATCTAGCTTAAATAAACCAAGTTTTCTAATATCCAAAGAATTATTTGATGAAGCTAAAGAATTGTTGGAAATAGAAAGTGATGAGTAGGATAAGCGCAATTTTTTTTTGTCGTCATGTAACTGTTTGTTTAATAATAATAATTAAGTTTTAAACTTATTTTAAGCATAAGTGTAACTTTTATTGCAATTTTAATATAACTGTATAATTTTTTGTATGAAATTTCGTATAACTTTATCTTTGTCATTTTTTTTTCGGAAAAAATGAATTTTTTAGAATGATGATGTTTGATTTATTTTATTGCCTAGATATTCACAAATACGTGAAAAAAAAAAATCAAGGAGATAAATCACAAACCAACAGAGTTATCGATTTTTGAGATGGAAAATACCGGTTGGTCCCATAGTGCGTCGGCAAGCGGTGTGCGCCGGGAAACGCTCCGTGTTTCAAGTCGCTCCGTGCGACAACTCTTTGTGTAACGACGCCTTTACAATGCACCGCTCCAACACAGCGAGCACAGTTTACACACATCGTCATTAGAAGAAATCTTACGAAAGCTTAAGGAGTTTCAGACAATACCATTTTTTTTGCAGTTTGCTCCTTAATATTTAATTTTCACATATAAAGCCCGCGGGGTGTGAAAAATTATAAGAAATAAAATCAAACTTTTTCCGTTACGCTAACTTGTGTTATGTTTACTAATTAATATATTATTTTATAATCGTTCGTAAGGAGTTAACTCCAGTCGTGCGTTCGAGTTGACACACACAATTTTTAAATCATGGCATGTATTTTTTTATTATTTAATTTTTCTTATTACAAAAAATATAATGTTTGTTTAATATGCAATAACCGATGCCCGTAGGTAAATTAAAATCCCAACGCAAAAATAACAAGCGTATGAAACTGAATTTCCTTACATCAATGGCCCGATTTACATCAAAGACGTTCGACAGACTTTGATGTTTAAATCGAGAAATGTCTTTAACTAGTGCCCTTGTCATGTTAATAGGTGGTGCCGTAGTCACAGGCAACTTTGTGCGGCCGCTTAAAGACAGAACTTAGCACAAAGGAACGGGTGCAAGCCCGAGCGCGAACATCACAACACCTGATGAAAAAGTAACAGTAACCCAAACTACATCAGTAATTACCATTACCATCAAACAACCCCAATTACTAATTCATTTCAATATTAAAACAGTACTCCATCCTCATCACTATAAATGAGGTTTTATGCTAAAAATGAGAACGAAACTGATAACTCCGAACCCTTTGACATTAAACAAAGTTAAGGAGTGCGAGAGACAACTTTAAATACATTATACATTTCAAATTGCCTTTAAGCCATTACACGATTATTAAGTTGGCAAACACAAAGGTCGATAGCGATATTTATTAGACTAGTGTGTAAGTGCTAGATATGAAAGGTTCTACAAATATCAAAGGAATAGTACAAAGGAAAGAATATAATCAAATCTCGAAATACAAGCGCTTCTAAGAAACACTCCAAATCAAAGAGACACCTAATTTATAAATTTGCAATTACACCGGCAGTCGGCGGAGTTCGGCGGGCACGGAAAAAAAATTAGACAGAACAGATTACGAACACTAAATTTAATTACAAAGCGAACTCGAATATTACAAATTGGAGAGGATAAACGCGACAAAGTAAAAGAGAAAACACACCCAAAAGGAAACTCGTAGCATTGATATAAACGAAATTTAAATTAAGTACAAAGGGAAAGAAGATGAAAAAAATCCTTTCATTGAAAGCTCTCACCCCCGGAGTCAGAGGGCCGGGCGGCTACATCAAAGACACCTACCTCCCGTCTCTAGCCTTATCTGTGCGAAACCGAGTTTGGAAATTAGCACACAGCGATCCTTTCTGAGTCTCGTCTGCGGCTCAAAGACGCCGCGTGCGCACCCTTTCAGCAGCTTTTAGCATTACGCTTTCATGAAGGGTTTTTGTATAATTTGTCTTTGGACATAATGTAGCTAATAACATATATTATTCAAGTTGAAGCACTGAATTGGCTTTATTTGCAGTCTCGTAGGAGTGCGTCGCCTACTAGTAATCAAAGCAATTCGTCCACGTGAAATATAAAATAATTATATAAAAATACAGGGTGTCCAGTAAATAGCACGACATACTGCAGGGGGTGATAGCTTGGGTCACTACCTATCAATACAACACAATATATGTTCAGCAAAATCTTACGGATTTTTTTTTTCACCACTGTAGGTTAAACTTAAGTGATAAGAAAATAGTTCTGTGCTTTAAACAAAAAATAGTATTTCTTGAAAACATTCTTGTCTTTGATAGAAAAAAGACTTATTAATGAGTAAAGTAACTATTCACAAATAATTTGATGTAAAAAAAGTACTAGAAAAGGATTTTTTCATTACGAGATGCTTAAAAATCTGTTTCAAGGTAGAGATTTTTCGGTATTTCGGAAAATTTTGTAAAACTGTAAATCCGTAAGATTTTGCTGAACATATATTTTGTTGTATTGATAGGTAGTGACCCAAACTATCACCCCCTGCAGTATATCGTGCTATTTACTGGACACCCTGTATATAGCAAAAGTTACCCCGGAATAATGTTGCCTTGCATAGATGAAAGAATTTGTAGTTTTTGAGTTTAGAAACAATTTTATTAGCAATCAATTTTTTTCCTATTAATAATATTAGTGTAGATAATGAACTCACAACAGTCTAAGTGTTCTTTATAAACTTTTAACTATGACAAATGATCTGCAACGTTTTGTTTTAGTCGACTGTGATTATTTTTTATTAGGACGTATTTTTAGTTTATTTCTTCGACTGATAGTTTTTAGTAGTTGTTCGGCCCACTCCCTATCACCGTAATGATGAGAACATCATAATGAGCCAATATTGTTCCCACTGCTGGGACACAGGCCTCCGCTCGGTGAGAGGGAATGGGCCATAATCCACCACGCGGGCCCAGTGCGGGTTGGTAGATGTCACATGTCCACGATTTTTGGTTCTAATGCAAACTGGCACGATGTTTTCCTTCACCGTTTTGAGAGCAGTGGTGATGAAATAAGTTACACAAAGTAAAGCGCCTACTTGGGTTCGAACTCACGACCTACTACTCGTAAGTCACGGCCGTTACCACTGGGCCACCACTGCTGCATTTATCCTTAATGTGGATTCAACCATGTTTCAAAATAAGTCGGCAAAAGAACATGATATTAGTATAATGAATACGATAATTAAAAAACGACTTTCAAAATAAAGTAACTGTTAATTAGATAAGCGATTGTTTACTTGCATATATTATGTTAGGCCAAAACATCTTTCTATTCCTGTAAAAGACAAAAGAAGACAGGTTTGAAACTTGTTCTCGCACCCAAGACGCGTTGATGTCTTTTCTATAAGACCGTGCCCTAGCGCAAATATTACTTCCAGTGATAAGTTATCTTACATATATTTCTACACGTATATTTGATATTCAAAGAACATGTGTCTTAACACTTCATTGAAGTACTCTGTAGCAATGTAGTTTTGTTTGTTTGTTTTTAATTACTATTAACAATGAACTAGCTATACAGAACATGCACTGTTTAAAAAACATCTCTTCATATACGAAACATTTAAGCAACAATAAAACTAAAACAACTAATACTAATAATTTAATACAAACAATAATACTAAATGAACAAAGCGTCAAAAGTGCCACTAAAGCGAGAACAACTACAATAAATCTAGTATGGTAACAATACAATATTGTCGGGACATGGAACACAGCCGAACGTGCGAAACAATAGACGCATTCAACTAAATATTTTAAATAACGACTAAGTTTTGACAAAAAACTTGCCCACCACCAACTGAAGAGGGATGCCGACACAGCACGCTCGATATGTGACCCTTTGTTAGTTCATTTGTTATTTATTAGTTTAGAAAAGTTCAAATTACTACCTGTACTAAGTTTAAAATCCAATTAATTTATCGTACAATCCAATTATGTTAAGCGATAAACACTGACACTGAAAACACTACTATACTTATAGTAAACATTGATTTTAATACTTTAGTTAAGCTAACACGACTTATGACATTAAAATCTAAAGTAATTTCTAAGTACGCGATCGTAAAGCGAAAATTCGTGGAAAACGACAAAACGCAGCGGCACCTACGGCTGCCGAAGAGCAACTGTCAGAATTTAGCAGACAACAGTGCGCGCGCCGCACGTGGCCTTAAAAGTGGGCGGGGCCATGCCAATCCAAGCCTTGTGATTGGAACAGCGGGCCCTTTGATCAGCCGCCGGCAACTAACTACATCGCTCTGCGCCTTAATCTCGGTAGTAACGTCCTTTTAAAACAGGTAATTTTATTACAAAAATGTGGATACTTTTTATGGTCAGTCGAGCAAACGCTGTGGGCTGGCAAAGGCCCCCTCGGCCCCGGCCAGTTGATATTTTCCACATGCATGCCACGGCACTGAATGCAATCCCAATATACATTACCGGGTCAAAAAAGTCATAGACTTTTCACCCTTTGACTGTAACGTCAAAGGATGAAAACTCTGTGACTTGTTACAGCGAACTACAAAGTTTTGTAAATTCTACGCGTCTCTCTTTTAAACAGTGACAGATCAAAGATGCGAATTTACGCGTTTAAAAGAAAAAAGTTGTGATAAATAAGTACAAAGCATAGTTTACATAAATGAACGATGTAATTAAACAAGATACCTCTTTAACGTTCAAAGTATATCAAAATTGTAAAAACCACAGGCATTCTGTAGAAAGATTCAAGACATTCATGTTTTGAAGTAATTTTTAATTCAGTCGGCATCAAAGTTCGTGCGTGGGATGTTTGTTCTTAAGAAATTATTTCTTTGTAAAAACACCGTGTGCAGTAGTAGATAGATGTGAATTGTGGACATATTAAGAAAGTTGGGTATATATTCTGTTCATATCGGTATTATGAGTCCTTTAGATAAATAAATACGAGAAAGTAATTAAGTTTGCGTAGTGCATAGTGGGTTTAAGAAGCGCCTCGGGCTGCATGTTGTCGTGTTGCTACTTTGCAGATCTGCGACATGATAGTTTGCCGATGCGCTACGATTGCTGATATTAATAAAGCGCGCGCGTGTGTGTGCTGCCGGGCTGCACCCGCGGCGCCGGCTCGTCTCGCCCTGCATTATTACTCAGCTCCCGACACACTCGCCCACACTCGCACACAGACGCACACAACGACACGCTCGCCCGCGCCCCACATATAATGTCAAAGGGTGAGCGCGCCGCCTCACAAAGCGTAAGTGCAACCACTAAAAGCCAATCCTAAGTTTTATTGATACACATTGTATTGCGACAAAGTCTCCGTCGGCCGGGCCCGCCTCACCCCACGCGCCGCACAAAGACAATATCGCGACGTCAAAGGAGCGGCGTCCCGCGACCGGGAGGCGCCCGCCCCACCCCCCGCCGCCGCCTAAAGGAAATGAAAAATTAAATTGTCAACACATTTAATATCTGCGAAAACGTGCACGGCGTTGCCTTTGAACGCGCCTCCTTTGCGGAACCTCAGCGGCTCCAGCTTTAAGTATTAAAATTTCAGTCGTAAAATTGAAATTCTGTTTAAGTTTAATTAGACGTCGCTGGCGAAGTTCGAAGTCGCATTAGATCAGTAGCGCTAATGAGGCCCGCGGTGAGCACACGTCACAGGTGCGAGCGCGCGGCGACGAGGAGGGAGTGGTGTGGCGGCGCCGCAGGGAGGGCAGCACCCCCTCGCGTTTGATCGGCGCCGCCGCTTTGACAATTATTAAAATTTGCCTCGTACCTCTCGGGCCTCATCTTTTTCCGTCGCCTCGATTACGCCACGGGTTTGTCTCATTAGGGCTTTTGTATGGTATCGCGGGCTCCCCTTTGATGTGAGCGCGGAGGCGGGGCGGCCGCGGTCCACCTGCACTTTTATTGTTCCCGCCCGGCCTCGAATTTGCACGCTCCACTTTGAGTTGTCTCTTTGCGATTAAACCGCGCGCCGCTCTTTGACCTCTGAACATTGGAACGATAACATAGCAGCTGTTGGGCTGCACAGCGGAACTATCCGCGCCGTGTGTGCTTTACGTATGCCTGGTTGTATGTAAATTGTGAAGTAAAGAGTTTTAAGTAAAATGCACATGACATTTTGTCAGGTCAGCCATAAAGTCGTCAATGTATCGCAAAGCGGTATAGCGGCAGCGTGCACTATCGGCCGCTGTTTGTTGGGGCGGGACGGGGCTGCTGCGCTTGTGAACACTCGACACCCCTTTATTACTTCTGTTCTCTTTGTACGCGCGCTATCATCATCAAGCATACGGTCCAAATTAAAGCTTTCATACAATGTCAATTTGTCGCCTTTATAAGTTTCACTGGCGCCCAACGTGGGACACAAAAGAGTAAAATGCAGTTCTTTGAAATGAAAGAAATGCTTCTTTCTGTACATTTTTTGGGAAACTTTTGATGAAAACTATATTTCTTCGTATTGCTTTACTTTGTGTTAATAATTTCCTCAACACTGCTCTCAAAAAGATGAATGAAAACATTGTGAGTAAACCGGCTTGTCCTAGAACTAGAATTCAAATACATTTAATAGCTACCAACCTGCACTACGCCCGCGTGGTAGATTACAGGCTAATAGCCCACTCCTATTCACGGACAGTATGTGTCCCAGCAGTGGGAACATTTTAGACAGACTACATTATGCTATTAATTCAGAGCTAAAAAGGATAGAAAAACGGTTTTTTCTCTTTAGAAATGAGTTAATTAACACTGACTTAACTACAAAATGTTTGTAAGTGTTGTTACCCAGTTACCACCATACATACTAAATCATACCGTATGATGGGAAACTTCTTACAAGTCTTTTCATTAATAGGCTAGTTCGAAACGTTAGATGGACATCGTGATGGCTAAAGCAACTGAGCATTGTAAGCTTTTCACCTAAACTAAAATTCTGATTTGTAAACTTCAACTCCTCACAGACGAATGTTTATTTTTTAATGGCGCCCGCCGTGGGACATGGTATAATAACGATGCAAATGATTCTAACTGTACACATTTTAAAAGCAAAGTGTGTATTTTAGAATCAATAAACAATATTAATTGACATAGGTGGTAGGTGCGTCAGTATCCATCGGATATCTATGTTGGAGCCCTACAGGGACTTAAAGACCCACGTTGGGCGCCAAAAATTGCACGAATCTGTTGGAGACTACATGATACATAAGTCGTATCTTATTTATACTGCCTTGCCGCAAATAAAATAAGTAGAACTAATTGACTGATATACTTCTTTCACCTTTTACAAAAAACAAACTTTAACTTAAACATAAATATTCTGGCAACTTACCATCACTCATACTAAATCAAATGTGTTCGAAGGTCCAATTGGCGTTGTCAGTGGTTGGAGCCACGAGTCAAAGTTAACGCGAGGGGTGCGAGGAGACAAAGCTTTGTTGTGCCGAACACAAGCTCGCAGCCTTTCATCTTGCGTCGTCCGCGTCCTTCAACCGCCGAACTGACGACGCAGGGTTGACACCAGCCGGACACCGTAGATTGATTTTATGGCAAATATTTGCAAACTTTTATTTAGTACTAAAGTGGCGCTTTCAGTTATTTTGTATTTATTGACTATTGGAGCGCCCGCCTGTCTGGCATACAGCTCGGATAGTATATTATAGGATTAGTAAATGACGACGTCAATGAATGTTAACGAATTTTTGTTTAGTTGTGAAAATTCAATGTTTATTTAATTATTTGTGTACACTAACAGCAGAACACACAAAAAACTTGAATAACAGTAGAGCGCGTATGAACTTTGACTTTTATATCTGTTACCAGAAAGTTCCCACAGTACATTAAAATCATCATAAGAAGAAATCTCATTTCTTAGATACCTTTGGAACAAACCATAGTGCTCTAGCTAGTAGTAGAAGTAATGAAAATAAATAATATGATAACACAATATTCCCGCGTCAACCCTGTTGCTAGTGCATTCCGTTTGATGTAAAAGAAGTACCCTTTAGGCGAGACGCTTTTCTTATTATCAACTTGTCCGTAAATTTAATATAAATATTATTAGGCTTCATGAAATATGCGTCAAACGTTATTTTATAGCATGATTAGGGTTACTTAACCTATAACAGAGTGGCCTTTAAGACTTATGTCGACATTTAAGGGATTCCCGTTTTCAGTCACATTATAGTAGAAACGTACAGCCTTCGTCTTTTTACGACATAAAAGTCACAAAATAAACCCATAAAAATCCCACAAATTGCCCATATTTTAAATTCCACTTAAAATTTAAATATACTTTTTCAATAACAGCAATCAAATAAGAATAGCAAAACCAATGCTACATTGGATAGTCCCCGCAATATTTCTTCGACTTGACGGCGAGCTCGCGACTCGGATTGAAATAGTAATTTGGGCGGGCCGCACTCCGCTCAGCTAAGTCAATTCAGCAAGGAACGCGATCGCGGCGATAAGATTCGCGAATGTTGCTGGATATGGACTCTGTTGTCCAAAAACCAATGTGAGATAAATCTTATTTGTCCCATACCCGTCAAATTATATCAGCTGGGCTGAACCCTGATTTAGAATGTGCTGAAAAAGTACTCCTGGCCAGTCCAATTCATAATCAGCCCCAGCTCAATACAAGAGCATTTAGATTATGACATTCAAAATAAAACTGTTTGTGAATGTGAGTACCATGCAGGCTAGATTGAATACATGACTATAACTTAAGTGTCTGGCGGCTTTGAGTATTTTGTATATGGCCTACGCAAATATCCTGCAGATCTGGTAGCGTCTATTGACGGGTCGTTGAGCTCCCTTAAATAGGGTTGAGCTACACGATGACTGATAGGTACATATATGCCGTCTGTTGGGACAGGTCAGCTCAAAGCTGCAATGGCTCTTTCTTCAAAAGGCTCCTCCAAACATTCCCTACATTGTTAGCTTCACATAAAATTCGAATAATATAATGTTTGGACTTTAAAAGAGACTATGACCTCTGAGTTTGTTTCGGGATTTCTTCTCAGGGAACATTCAGCTAGGAAATGCCGGCGCCATCTAGTTTCAAAATAAATGTTGACGTGTAAAAGTGTCTTAAAAGATCTATTTACAGAAATAAACATTTCATTTCATTTAATTTCAGATCAGCATCAATGAAGGCTGGTGTTAATTTTCAAAAGTATCTGGCAGGAACTTTAAAATCCTAATATTACAGTTATACTATGCGAGCAAGCAGAAATTTCAATGATATATGCAAGGAATATGATTTTGATCGTATGTACCGTGCGGTGCCGGATTACCGTGTGGTGCCGGACGTAAAGAATAACACCACCCCATTTCTTCCCGTGGGTGTCGTAAAAGGCGACTAAGGGACTTACTAGAGAATGGGCAGCAGCGTTCTCTATGCATTTTACCACCATACTGCGATCGCCAACCCGCCTGCCTAGCGTGGCGATTATGGCCAAAGTCCAAAAGACCAGCAAAGTCCAGCAGTGGACGTCTTACGGCTGAAATGATGATGATGATGATGATTTTGATCCATTCACAATAAGTGTGAATTCAGCCAGAAGGTGCTTAAGCCTTAAATTTTTCAAGTAGCGGTAGGTTATATTATTTGATTTTATTATTTTCTAGTGCTAACCAAGTATTTATATGGCTTTTTACTTAATTAAGGCTGTGTTTATTGTTTTTGTGGTCACACCATAATTTATTATTACAAGTCTATACGTGAGGATTTGTAATTGGCTTTCTGATGACTATGGTTTTCTTTTTTGTCGGTTTCAATTAGCTGTAAGTATTCCATATACTGAATAAATAAATAAATTACAAATCCTGCAGAAAATTACATTGCAGGAATATTATAATCCGTTCTTTAAAACATTTGTCCAGAAAAAGTCTTTACACGCATATTGGCATGACATATTGCCCACATTATTAACAAAAATCCATTCAGTACTCGAAATGCACGCCATATTTACTACTTAATTCACCAGAAATACAGTTCCACTATTCTTTAATCCCGTCAGTACATTTTTCTATCCATCAGGCAGATGTTACTGGGGGATTGAATAGGCAATACTCGATGTGATAAATTCGGTTTGTGGCGGAGGCTCGGAGGCGAGACGGCTCGGCTCGCTCGCCTACAATCTACATAATGCAGCAAGCGGGCCGGTAGACATCCATGCCTAAATTGCATTGTTGTGTTCATCCCGTGATTTCAAGTGCTTGAAGATATCAAGCCTTCGTATTTTTACGTAGAATTTCCGCGGGAGGAATGAAGTATTTTTGAGAAACATCAAATTGTGCTCTAGCCTCTGAATGAAATATAAATAATTTTAATTTAATCATATAGGCAATAACAAGGCGGTTGACGTAAAATACAAATAGTCAAAACCAATCATCAGCAAGCTAATTAGTCCTCACCCATTATATTTTTGCGCTGTGGTAAAGTAAAAACAAATATTATTGCAGCACAAACAGATATTGAAATTAAATTACTGAAATTAATTTCAACATTCATAAACATCAGTGCGTAATTTCGATTACACAAAGAGCTTGTCAAATACCTTATTACGTCGGTGCAGTGACAATTCTCCAGTGGATATTATTAAAGTTATTGAAGATCGAACTCGAGTGCTTTACTGGCAGGTATGATGAGCTGAAACTAATCCAACTTTGTCTAGTTTAACGCCAGGTCGGTTTAATCAACTGGGAGATACAGACCCTTCACTGATACGATATTTGCTGTAGAAAACAGATAACTAAGTAGGGATACAAAAACAAAACATGAACATACACGCCATGAAAGACCAGATTATCGAAGAAAAAAATACAGTGATTAAAATGATTTATTCAAATTGGAAATGCGCGCTGAACTAATTCGTTAAGCCCATTATATCAGTTCTACCAATAGTTTTCTCTAATCATATTTTCCTTTACGAAAATTCTAAGAAAGCGACATGAAAGAAAATAGATCAAAGAAAACAAGTATTCATTAAGTTTGTAACGTATTCAGTTGCTACAAAAGCCCTGTATTCTACTGCCCTGTCATTTACTTGTGACAGACAGTTGTTTGAACATGAAATATTTAAAAATGTACTGCCTGAAGCTATCACAGTTCGCGTCGATCAAGGATATGCCACTTTGAACTATTGCTAAAGCAGGCGCTTGATCTAGGTACTTGGCATTAAGACTCTATTAGATTAACTTGTGGTGCTATCAGTTTTTTTGTTCAAATAAGCAAGAATTATCAACTACACACCAGGGACGCTAATTAGTAGTAAAATTAATTAAATTGATGTAACAATTAAATGTGTTCAAGTACACCGAAGCTTAAGATTTAATATAGTGATAATTCATAGACATTAAAAAGCATGCAAAGAGGAAGCCGACACCATTTCCTCATACCACTTCCATTCCATAGACGGGGCGAGTCAAAAGGCTCACTTAACCTTAGCGAAACTCAATAACTTTCACTTTAAATAATAAATTCCCCTTTGAAGCACGCCGGCGCTGAACAACTGATTCAGGGTTGCCATAATTTTGTGAGCTTAATTGGATTATAATCATAAACGTGTAATTAATAAGATATTTTAACGTAGAATTTCCTAGAAAAGAAGAGTTATAAAGTCTATTGGCTCGCATTAAACCAACGACTTCATTGTAACATGATTACATGAAGTAGCAATTTGACGTGTTGTCCAAATGGACGAGAGATGTACCTATTGATTGACTGATATATCTGAAAGAAAATATAACAAGTACCCATAATATGAAAGCACGAAGTCCCAAGTGACGACAGTCTTCGTTTCCAAGACAAGAAGTTAAACCCCAGCAGCCCTAAAGTGACAATATCGGTGTTACCAGAGTAGTAGAATCCTTTTAATACAGACAATTGGTTTGAAAATGTAGACAAAGCGCCACCCTGCCTTTATTAATTCTCAGTTTTTGTTCTTTACAGGTAAAACACTGCTTTGACTTCATTATTAGAATGCTTCTCATTAAATTGTCTCTGTATAAATGTAGGTACAAATTTTAGATACTGTACTCCGAATAAAATGTTGCATTTTATCCTTGTGTGGGGCCCAAAGACAAAATGTATTTCAACGTACAAAATTTTTAAGTCGTCAAAGACAACTCATTAGGCACTCTACACACCAAACGGCGGAGGCATCTATAAAAAATTCAGCAGGTCCTTACATAAAGGAGTGAACATTCTCATTTATATCTCCCTTTGAACTTCAGGCTTTTTCTTTAAAGGTACATACACACGAAACGACTTTTCAGCGACTCTACAGAAAATAATTTAAGATCAAATAAACTTATGAGTTACGACTAAGACGCAGTGACGAGATCCAGAATATTATGTAAAAGAAAAACTGCAATTTAATGTAGCAAGTAGCAACAAATCTCGGCTACAAGATTTTGAAAATAAAGAAATAAAATAAATTAAAGAACGATCAATTTTCTGTTTGCGAAAACAATATGAATAAGAATGACTGGGATTAGAACTAAAATAATTTCAATAATATTCATTGGAATGCATATAACCTAAATTTGTACACTACAATGATTGCAATGTAAATGACCGAAATAACGAATAGTAGAGAAATATGGAAGAAGACTTCCTGCACATACATTGCTCTCTTTCCGCAAGTCTTCATAACCTCATACATAACATATACAAGGAGCTTAACAAGATGTCGCTGTGCGAGTCGCATCGTGTCGTGTCGTCGAGTAGAGAGCGGATCGTGTTGCGACTTTGTAATTAAATCATTCCTTCGTATTAAATCGGCCTCCTTTGATACCTATCGCCTGTATTGAGCCGTCGAGTGCCCTCCACCCTAACTCCCCGACCTCGGCTTTCATCATTTTTTTTTATTAAAAACTCCTTATAGGAAGGGGTTGAGGGA
Source organism: Aporophyla nigra (assembly GCA_947507805.1). Taxonomy (NCBI): domain Eukaryota; kingdom Metazoa; phylum Arthropoda; class Insecta; order Lepidoptera; family Noctuidae; genus Aporophyla; species Aporophyla nigra. The sequence continues at coordinate 21,948,340 of OX382297.1, read as the reverse complement.
GGGAGGATTCCTTTTAAAATCCCATTCCGAAAGCTCAAGTTTGGCAAACAATTTAAAAAATTGGAAAACATTGAGTGCAATATTTCACACGGAATGTGTGTTGATGTTGAATTAACAAGGGTTAGGGTCGTAGTGGATGTGTGCATTGTTTTCAACAACCCAATCGAAATGTGCTACAATGGTACACAGGGAACAAAATCAAGGGAAACTAAAATTAAACTCGTCGTACAACGTAAAATAAAACTTCTCTATTTAACCTGCGTAGTATTAAGTAAGAATATTTCGTCGGGCTAATGGAGTGGAACGCTTAATTTGTGTTGTGGCTTGGTCGGTTTGTTCATAATTAGTTTAATATTCGGCGAGCGAGCGAGGAAGGCACCTCGCGCGGTTAGCGGCCACCCTGCACCACATCGCGGGCACAACTATCGAATTAACTGAAATTGCATTGTCAACGGGAAACAGCAAAGTTATTAAATCACGTTTTAGTTTGCGGCCTTTACTTTTATGTCCAAAAGGAGCTAAAATATCTAAATACCTTAAAAGAATTGGCCACTGAGTCAGTATGACCAACGAGAAACCGGAAGTATCTAAAAATTTAATACCTTTTCAAATCGGAGATGTCGTAAAAAAGGAAAGCATCTGTAGACATTGCAAACGAAACGAGACTTCATAAAGAAAACCATCTTTCTGTATTCTCATGAGACGGGAAATATTAAAATTGTAGAAAAAACTACGACACTCAAAAGTATAGAGACACCCAATGGATGTTACGCATCGGTTCAGGCTTCGGCGTCTCATTCTGATCTTGTGGCAAACAAAGAGCGGCGTCAAAGGCTCTGTGTGAAAAGGAATCCAGTGATAGAGGCAGTCAACAATGGGCCAGATAACGGCCGCGCCAAGTGTCACGCTCAAGCGATTGCTGAAACAATACTTGGAACCGATGCAAATATTAAACCGTGTTCAAAACATCCAGAAGTGCTTAAAGTATTCAGAAGACTAATTCTCATCATTAAAACTAACTAACCTCGGTGACTATCAAATGCCCAAAACTTGTCAAAAATTTATGGAAACTCGAGGTATTTTTGACAGATGGAGACAGAGATGAGACTGTGAACCTTCTTAAAATTACGAAAATTGACCCTTTTTTTTCTGGATAAGAAATCAGATCGCTCTGGGCGAAGCGGAAACCGTGTCAGACTTTTATTGACTAAAACCCACCTGTATTTCTTCAGTTGCCCATATACCAGGGCTATGGTATCTCTTTCGAACAATTCTCGCGACTCTGGCAGGAAAATTGACCCTCAAAACGCTTTCGAAGGAATAATATTTAATTTACTAAAAAATCTCTTCCGAATGTCCAAAGTTTGATGCAATTAAACCGATATTAACCCGAAGTAATAAGTCAGGATTTGCGTTTCCTAGGTAAAAAATATCTTCTATCGACGAATCGATATTTTATTTACTTTACTCGCGAATTGGTGGAAGAACATGAAACGTTCTCAATTCTCCAAATTCTAAATCGAATTCCTACTTTATTAAAATTCAAGTCTAACGACCACTGGGGCCCCGAATTATCAGAAGCCCCGTATTATAATTAATTGTAGGGCTTTTGAATTTGATGCAAATAAGATAAAAATCTCATTTTACTGCACTTTTTGGCCAAATTTGACCTGCTACAGAGTGGGCTACCCTGCAACATTTCTTTCGCAAAAAATCCGCTGTCGCGTATATTTGGCGCGGTCCCGTGTTGTCGCGACGCGGCGAGGTGGGCTTCCGGCGTCGCTTTGTGCCGCATTGATACAGCGCCGCCGATAAATATTGTGGCGAGCTTTGAGCGACGACGCGTACACTCAACCCTTTATATGTATTACGAGATTTTTGTCTAAATCTTTATTCGTATTGTTTTTACATTACAAAGAGCGGCTTAATGAGAATTGAATAATTCAATTATTTTATAGAGAAGACTGCGAGTGGTCGAAGTGGCGGTGCTTGGGGGAGGCCTATGTCCAGCAGTGGACGTCTTTCGGCTAAAATGTTTATGATGATGAAGACTGCGAGAACTATTATTGATCAATAGATACAAAAAGTAATGAGAAATAATATAAGTGAAGATTTTTTTATCTGAAAACAAACCTTTAGACCAGTATTCGGAATAATATAGGTACAGGATAAGTTTTTATCCAGTGCGCAAACTGTGAGCATGAATTCAGCATATCATTCTAGACCCCCCAGCGTAGAAAATTTTCGTAGGTTATACAAAAAAAAATCAGCTGTTCCATACATTTTGACCCCGTAGGTATTGCATTTTTCTATGAAACATCTAATTTTTTTTTGTATAACCAACGAAAATTTTCTACGCTGGGGGGTCTAGAATGATATGCTGAATTCATGGCCACAGTTTGCGCAATGGATAAAAAATGATCCTGTATGTATACACGCCAATATATATTTTAATGGCAATTACGTCACTGATATAGCAGTTAAATTTCCAAGAACCATGACGTCGTGTCTCGTAACTATCCTGGTAAATAGAACCCGATGGCAATTAATATTCACTTCTTGGAACGTAATCTTGGAAACTCAATCGGAATTAGTTTGATTTGCCGCCTGATGTAAACCGGAAACCCTTAAATGTAACCATGCTTTCTGCGATTTGCGATATGCAATCTCAACTTCATGGAATTCAATTAACTGTGACTACCTGCATTATGAAATTCAAATAATTTTCATAGATATTGGACGTGCTTCTTCCACAGACTTGCTTACAGGCTAAAAGTGTACTTATATCTTTTCTTCACCTTCCTCAAAACCTCAACTAATTTACAATTTGTCTTTTTCTGTCTTAATGGAGTGTAGCAACTTATCACATTTTCTTCTTCTCTTTCTTCAATCTTCAAATTAAAGAAATCAATTATAGAAGTAAATTCAACATTCAGCTCCATGTGTCGAGATATCACATTTTCTTCGTCTCATTCTTCAATCTTCAAATTAAATAAACTAATAATAGATGTTAATTCAGCTCGAAACTTTCAGCTTCATGTATCGAGATCGCATGTATCCCAACTTGTATCTATGCTCGGCGACTCCACGGCTCGCCCAACTCAAATATCATAAGTCTTCGTCTGAGCGGTCGCTTTCCCCGACCCCCGCTCTGCAAACATCTGTCGACAATCGTGATCTACGTCTACAAGCCTTTGACGAGGCCACAGATTGCGGTGCGGTAAGGAACCTCGTTTGTGTCATAAACTCATAATTTATGTTCTCATATCTGTGTGTTTTACTTTGCTTCGGCTTTATGGACTGCTTATTGGTTTGGTTTAGCGTTGATATATTATTTAATTAGGTTGCTGGAATAACCTTGTTTTTGGACTAGAATAATCGTATTATTAATTTGTTTCTGACGTATTTTTAAACGGCCTGCCAGTTAATTATGTTACCGAATTTGAAAAATAACTGCCGAAAATTAGAATAAATCGAATAGCTCTGGAAATTCAAATTTTGAATCGCCCATGTAAAAGCCATCAGTCCTGAACTCCAAATTAGCGAACATTGGTTATATGACATGATAAATCACATAATAGGGGTAGCTCTGAGCTCTGACAAACTGTTATAAAATCTACTTTAATAATAAATATGCTTTGAAAGCTTATATCATAGCTGGAAATATTACTCAGCGTACGTCAAAGGCAGCTAGTTAAATGTATTAAAAATGTTGTCAAAGACAAAAGCTAAGAGAAAAAGGAGCTCACCGGTCCCACACGAGTTCTTGAGCACATGTTGATTAGGTGGCACGTGCAATCGCATAGCGGGTACGGTCAGCAGAACGCGGTGAGCTAGGGCTGTCAACACTTTATGAAGTCCAAAAGTCACGTCATAAGTAATTTATTGATTTGTTTAAAATGAAACGAAATCAGAAAATTTTCTGGAAATTGATTTTGATGTAACTACAAAAGCCGATAAGAGTATGATCGCTTGTATGTATGTAGGTGCCTCAGAATGTTGAAACGTATTTTACAGTGCAACGTAACAGGATTGCGAGAGTTATTTTCCCAGCAATACATAGCTATAGACATGGGTAAGTGCAGAAATATATTTCAGTATGACATTGTTTCAAAAGTAGGTTTAATACTCTCAATGGTATTACCGTGCGATACGCCGACACAGCACACCAATAAAGTCGTTCATTTACAGTAGCGAGTGATACATTTCAAAAACGACGAATGGCAACCCTATGTGGAGTGGCCAACAGGCCGCGCTGCCGACCGTACCGCGGCGCCTTTGTGTCTCCGCTTTGATCTCGTGCGAGTCGCCGCCTTACACCAGCTTTGATTGATTTCACGTTTTGTTAATTACATTAACACTGTCCATAAATAGTGACATATATTTTGCGAGTGCCAAGCGGGCTGGAAATAATTTGTGCGCTAAAAGCACGGTACGTTTGCAGAGTCGGCAATGCATGCCAATAATGCATTGGTGGTTTTGCAAACGTTCTGTAACACGGCCGTACCACGCCTACGTTATTGGTGCTATCGAAAATACACACAATCGATAGCTCCCATGCGTAACAATATGCTTTGTGTATTGTGTACTCGTGTACGTTCATACTACATACAAGAAAATTCTCCTATCTCAAAAAACTAAGCTTAGTTATAAACTAAGCAGCATTTAATGACATTAGTAGGATTCCTGTGTGACTGCTGCGAGTCTGTGAGAAAAAGCTCAGGTTTGAGTCGCCTTGTCGCGGAGGTCGCTCAAACGTTGTCGCGGAGGTCGCTCAAACGTTGTCGCGGGAGGTCGCTCAAACGTCACGAGTCGCTAATGAGTCCGCGCCCCCGCTCGCCGCAAGTGCCGACAGAGGCACGTGCCGAGCTTTGGATTTTTTGGCACTCACGTATGTGCCGCGCAGGGCTGGAACTAAGGGTTAGACGAATGCAAGTTTAAGTGAGCAAGCTTGCTTCTCTTTGCTTTGAAGCACAAACCCTTCATCAGGAGATAGGGAAGACCCTATCTTTTAATCTGTATGCGTAATTGCGTATCACCTGTTACATTTTTACTAATATTATTTAATTTTTATTATGCTTTTAGTTTTAACCGATTGATTGATAATTGGTAGCCAACTGGCCCTTCGGTACCTACGGATTTTTAAACGCTGGAATTGAAAATTAAATTCTGAATATTTATCTCTAAAAACATTGGACTAGTTGGCATCCCTGGTTGCCAGATAATTTTTGGTGTGTTATTTTGAATTTCATTCACAGCATCTCTGACTTTTGACTTCGTCTAGAATTCGTTAATTTTTTGCGGTTACAAAGTGTAGTAATAAAATACATATTGCTGTAGGTGAAACATTATATACCTACAGGATAAGTTTTTTATCCAGTGCGTAAATTGTAACCATGAATTCAGCATATCATTCTAGACCCCCTTGCGCAGACATTTTTCGTCAGTTTTACAAAAAAAAAATCAGCAGAGCTGTTTCATAGAAAAATGCAATACCTACGGTTATGAATTCATGGTTACAGTTTGCGCACTGGATAAAAACTGATCCTGTATATATATTCTAATTAGGCAGCTATAAATTACGTAGCTGCTGATATAATATATAGAGAGATATCAACCGATAAAAAGGAATGATGAATACACTAAATTGAAAAAATAAAATTATTCTGCTTTCTTCATAAATTAATAAAAAAAATCTGCAAGCCGCAAAAAATATGTATAATCGAGAAACGGAAAAAATGTATCCTAAATCTCGGTATAACGTCTCAATATAATTGGTGGGAAGCGCATCGGTAACGGCTCGAGGTGCGAAACGTCATGCACCCATGAAATTGTACAAATAAATAGCGGTAAAGATAATAAATTACAGGGAAATTGCTAATGATGAGCGGCGCGGGGGCCGCGGGCGGTGCATTAAGCCGGCGGCAAACATCAAAGGGCCCTTTGACCGAGCCGACACTCCCACACCCTCCCCGCCCCACGACTTTCACGAGAGCTACGAACCGCAAGTCAGATCATCTACAGTAAATTAATTTGCTTTTATAACTTTGTGTTTTAATTAAGCAAATGTATCGTAATAAAAGAGGTTGTATTGTGTCATTTATGTCTTGTGAAGCCAGGTAATATACACATGTATGCGATTTTGGCGATGTGTAAGTATAGTGTAAAGCAAAGCACATTTATCCTATAAGGTAGAAAGAGCTTAGCTATTTCGCCTTTTAAAAATAAGGATCAGAGGGTCATCTTAGGAAGCCATACAGAGTTCAAATTGAATGTACAGAATTTTATTTGCATATCAATGGTACAGAGTCAACCTTTTAGAATTTTAAGTAGCAGTCTTTATCCTTTGCGAACATTGGTCACTTAATTAACAATAACAAGACCATCCTGTTTACAACTCAGTTCCTGTTTATTTATTGGGATCATCCAACGAGCAGTTCTTCAAGACCTTTCAACCTGTTAAAGGTTCACAATTATGTCATTTTGCGGTGAGATTATCATACATATTGGCTAACTTCTCCTTCAAACGTAGTCAGTTTACCATAGACTAGTTTCTGCCCGCGACTTCGTTCGCGTCAAATTTTTGCTCCCCTGACCCTTCCCGTCGCATCGAATTGCCTGCCAGTTTTCGTTCATTTTTCATAACTGCTCCGGTCCTTTTGATTGTAGCGTGATGTTATACATATAACCTATAGCCTTCCTCAATAAATAGGCTGACCAACACAAAAAGATTTGTTCAATTCGGACCAGTATTTCCAGAGAATACCGCGTCCAACGAAACAAATAAACAAACTCTTCAGTTTTATAATATTAGTATTGATTGTAGATACTGCTCATCCACCGTCGCACGGACGTCAAAATATTGCGGCGGCATTTTATCGCACACTGGATTTTCAACACGCGGTGTAGAACCGAGTATCGAGAAGTCAACTGAGTGCATACCAGCGCGTCGAAAAAACAATTCGATTTTCAACTCTGCAGCGCGAGTCTCAAGCAGTGCGTTCAAGATCCAGTGCGCGAAGAATTCCCGCTACGATATTTTTACGTCCGTACAAACGTGGGCTTAGAATGCCTTTATTTTCTCCAAATCACCAGTATTCAAATTTTTACGCAGTCGAAAAAGTGCTCTGTAACAAAGAATGTTTCCAACCTCCACTTCTGCGCCTCGCCTGTTCTACGTCTATCTACTACGTACAACACACCGCGAGCTACCAACACTAGAGCGCGACGTTTGAGCTACTGTTATCAATTAATCAAACCATAGATTCGACTGACTTCTTTTTTTAGTTTCCTGCGACCGCCGCGACACCTTTTTATGACATGTTTGTTATAGAAACATTTTTAAGCAGGATAAAAAGCGTAGAATAGGTTAGCAAGAAGATGGGTCTTTTTATAACATGACAAAAGCCACGCGTGAATTGACACGAGGTATCGCAAATCAATATAAGGGTAAAAACATGAAAGCAAAAACTTATTTTTAGATCCGTAGCTCCGTCGTTTTCATTAAGAATTACTCACTCACGAAAGACATCAAAATTTCAATACACCGCATCGTAGCAACGCCAATTCTTGTCGAAAAATATAGAAAATTCCCTGGTTCATTCGAAATTTGCTAACTTTCTTGATTATGAATGAAATGCGTATCGTCATTCATCAGAAGTTATACATTCAGACTTACCATCAATGAGTACAGAAAAATTGAACGAGTACACAACAAGATGTGAAGATGAAACACCAATAAATTGATCCAACAATCCAGTTTTTGTTTAATCTCATTGAACTCATCATTTGGTTTTTGCCACACATCACACAGATCAAAGCAAAATAAAATACATCTAAAGATGTTATCCAGTGTAGTTCTGCGTATCTGCTCGTAGAGTAGGAGGCGCCGCTCGTAGCTCGATGTGCGCGGCTGGGCGGCGTGCCTCGCATCAATGCCAACTTGTGAACTTCAAACTTCTGAACGTGTGAAGTGTCGATTTATCTTCCTTTCCACGAGTTTTGTGACATTTCTGAAGCTCTCATTAATATATCCGAGTTTCTATCAAAGGCGAACCGTTGAGTCACACCAAATATTCCTGCCAAATTATAAATGTAGTACAAGTTTGCCTCTTTGATTGATCTTGTTTATTACTAACATTTTCTTTTACACGCTTGTTCTTGCGAAAAGATCAAGCTTTAGTAACAGAGATGTTTATCAAAATCTGTTACATTTAGAAATTCTATCCATGATATTAATTTTCGGTATCTTTTATAATACTTAAAACGAGTTTTTGAGCCTTGTGGTGGTGGCGTAGCACTTCTGCCATTTGTGGTTCTGATGTAGTGAGTCTATCATAAAATTTTACATTTCGTAGAACCGTGGTAGCAAGTAACTTAAGCAAAAATATCAAAAGAACTGAAGTGGTCTTCTTCGAAAAATTTGTATTTAGATTGCTAAAGTTGTTGTGATATGAATGACAAAATTGCTAAGATATAATAACAAACTTTATAGCAGCCCTAGGTTATCCTTTACCCTTTAAAGCTGTGATTTTGTAATATTGTAACCCGTAACGAGCCAAAAGAGAGCGTAAAGAGCCCGTAAATACCCACACCGGTTTATAAACAATACTTTCCTCCAAATATTCCTCAATCCGGTTGCACCAAAGCGTCCAAAGCGGGCAATAAAGAAATTTCCGCGTACGTTTGCATTCCACGATTCTATTTTGGTCGGAGTTGTCGAAAACTGTCTAGTTGAGGTGCGAGTAACTACGTTGGTACGGTGACCGGCACTCCAGGGTATCGTTACCTCGGCGCTCGGCGGCGGCGGCGGCCCATACACGGCGGGAGTGCGATAACGAGCCACTCCACGCCCGCGGCCCCGCGCTAAGCGCACTGATTCCACTGCCACCGTGTCATGCACCGACTTACTACACCTCTTTTACTTGTCAACCGACTGTGAATGTTACTGAATCTGATAACTTCACAGTTCACAAAAGTCGTGTTGCTTTTTAAAAATTTTGCAGTAACAAAATGCAAACAGAAAAAAATAATTTCCTACGCTTCTATAAAAAGCGTAAGTTAAAAAAAACTAGACGAGAAACTGTTAATTCATCAACTCCGTACTCAAAGAACCCTGTGTAGCAATGAGATAAACTCTATCTGATAGAGACAACCTGACTTATTTCTCGCCTTAATCCCCTCAAAGGCGATGAGCAAGAAAATCTTCAAGATAGAATTCACATAAAATATAACTACTGACATAATGCTGAGACCAAGACATGTTGTGTTGGCGAACGACCATAAGTTTCAATTCGTTGATTGCCACCGGCACTTAAGTTATCTGATCTGTAAACCCGATCTATTAATTCAATTAGATTAACAAAGGAATGTTCAAAGGACCAAACTTTTGACTTTGATCGTCCATTGCAGCTAATTGGGAAACGTTATTTGTCAAAGCTGATTCGGTTAATGAGGCGTTGTGTAACTGTCATGTCGCTCCGTCACCGTCTGTCAGACACTACTATCAAATAACAGAGAGCTGCTACACGTGTTCATAAAAACCGCCTCTATTTACATTGTACGAGAACGCTTTGCAGTGAGATTTCATTTGCATGCGTTTGGTGAAGTTAATGACGATATAAACTTCTGAACTGTGAAACAACACATGAATTGCTACATTTCATACTTCCGCAGTAGATTCATTTTGATCTCATATTAAATATATGAACAATTCTCCTTCCACCCAACAGCTGTATCTGCAAAATACAGGCTATTTGGCAAAAGTGTTTTCAGAGACAAGAAATTACGAAGGACAGTGTTCAAATGATTTAGCAATTTCACACCAAGATAAACATTATAATATCTATGTTCACTGTTAGATCCGCGCATAAACCAAGACAATGATTATTTTGTATTTTGGGAATGTAGGGCCATCACTCTTTCAAAAATATAATCCCTTCAACAGTACTGAAACTATTCCAAAGCAAAGTGAAGATAGTCAGCACTAAGATGAAATTTTCACCAGTATGTTGTGCTCTACAAACGTCAAAGCGTTTATGTTCCTTATTCACATATTTACTTAGAACGAAGTCAAAGAGAGAAGTTTAGAATATTGGTCAAAGGTATTTTAATTAAAACCTTTCTGTTCATTTAATAAATAAAGTCTTGAGAGATTTTTCTAGCTAATAAAAAATTGGATTCTTTGATGCTTATTTCATTGATAACTCGTTTATTTTTTCTGCAATTCGACCAGTTTGTCGTTCGATCTAATGCAGAATTTTTCTTTCACTGTCTTCTCAATCGTTTTTAAAATCCTTTCTTCAACATTGTTTTACAGGCAATTGCTTTAGGAAATAGAGTCTGCTATTTTTAATTTCCAGTTAACTGCAACAATGGCACGTAGGCACGCAGCTCCTTATTGGGCACGGCTGCACGCCAGATACAAACGTCCTCCAACTAATGTTGTGTAATTGGCGTGTTCGGTCCAAGGCACTGCTGTTTAGAACACTCCGGCTGAGCACCATCGGCCACTGCGCGTCGATTGTCTTGCATATTGCACATTGTTGTGAAGGCATTTCTAAAGAAAATTGTGTTGCCTTATTGCAGTGCAGTGGACTTTTAAAAATGCTTTCGACATTCGATCTGTAGGTGCTTCTTCGGTGATTACTAACATCTTGAGTCATTTTAGAAATATTATTTTATATATGTATGAAACGCGGTTTAATAAGCATTTTATCTGTATCTCTCAATAATGGATCTGTATATAATTAGAACCCTTCTATTGAATCTTCCTTTCATGTAATCTAACTATCCTGTTTCAGATATTATAAGAAACTGTCTGGGGATCCGGATGTATGCCTACCAGACACAAGATATCCTATACTGTCTTTCAAGTGTCGCCTAACAACAACACACTCCTGTTTCTGGTTACGTCTACTGTCCAGTGTTCCCATGATTGAACCCTTAACATACGTACATGTATAACGAACGCATCCAAAGCGTCTCAGTTCAATATCAACAGTACACAAGCGAGCAGAGGGCCGTCTGTCGACGCAGCGGTCTACGCCTCAAGTGACACTAGACATCGGCAGCTCAAAGGCGAGTGTTTGCCCCTTTGTCTTACCGGGCAATTAGTGCAGTCCGTTCATTTAATTCTATCGGTCGATTAGCAACGGAGCCAGGTGGCCATTAATTGTTCGCCGCCAATTTGCGTTGCGTCCCTGGTTGGGCGCCAGTCACGGCGACGCACAAAGTGGACGAGATAGCGCGGCGATTCGATTTGATATTACGTGTGCATAGCGAGATGAATATTACGTATGTGGAACTCTACAGTACGGCTGCAGTCGGGATTTATACTGAGATGTTGCTGCTGACATTTGATTTGATGTTTAATTTTGAAGTAACGGTATTTTTTGTCTTTAATATCATTTAACGAAGATCAAGTGGAACGAAAGGCATTTCTTTTAGGTTTTTTTAGTATGCGAATATTTATTATATACTACTTCTTTTTTTTTAGGATGGGAAATCATCAAATGACTTCTCCATTATATAATACTTCAGTCGTTATTTATTAGAGCATAATCTACTTTATAAGATTATAACAGTAGGTAAGCAATTCTAATTCAGCTCACAGTCGCGGAGTGCAGAATCCTTTCAAATCACGGTCGCGCTCCGATATTTATCTTGGCCATCAGAAAAAGTTGGAAACTTGGTGGATCAGGCCGGGTGGCCCGCATGCAGACTTCTTAGTAACTTTTATGTTACAAGATTGGATGAAATCATTGGATTGTACACCAATTGCACAAACTTTTTCTTATATACTCAGGACAGAAAATGATGTTTGTTTTTATTATAGCGCAGTTCTGAGATTTTTTTGATCTTAGGTTTTTCTTTCATGTGTTGTGTTCTGTGTGAGTAATCTGAATGCATTTCTCATTGAACCAAAAATAGTTTTTCATCGTGTTCAGTCATGAAAATAGTGGGCATTCTTTCTGAAAAGCATCGCATTCGTAATTTCTACATCGAATGGTAGAACGCAGCGAGCAAAGACCTCAATAGCAATAAGCTAAAGTTTAAATAAGAGGAGCCTTTAAATAACGAACAAATACTAGAAAGTACGCTATCAAGAGCTCAGACAACCAAAAAAGACCTTTAAAATACTTCCTACTCACTTTGAGTCCACTACTTCTCGTTGGCAAGTCAGTAAAGGACAGTAAGTCGCACTTCTGCGACAAAGCTATGAATCGTCCCCTTTAGCGATCTGTCTCGATTCAGCCAATTACTGAAACGTCGCAACTGCCTCCTATTGCCGTCTCACGCAGAATTAACTGAAGATTTTGAGATTTTTTTTCAAAAGAATCTTCCTACATTATTTATTTTCTTGCGAACTCCTATTTAATGTACTTCCCTTTTACAGCTCGCTCCAGATTAGTTTATTTCGGAGAAATCCTTTAAGTTACAAAGAGAACGTTGAGTGAAACAGTGACAAAAGTTGGTAAGACGAGATAAGGACATTGGATTTCTGAAGTACATAATTAAATTAAAAGTATTCCTATGATGTTCAGGCTGACGGAAATAGATACGAGTTTTTTTAGAGAGGCACGTGTAAGTTCTTAGCGAATCTATCTATTAATTATGCTTTCATAATAAACACAAGTAGGAATTAGCTGGTTCTGTGTCGTCTATGTTTCCGCAAACTAATCAGAGGATTTTAGCTGGCGTGATAACAGAAACCTCTCGCACCCTCTATGTTATAAATAATTTATAATGGTTTTAATTGTTGAATTATATTTTAACTTTAGTGAAACATAATATTTATGTTTATGAAATGTTTTTCAGGACTGGTTCCGAACACGATATAAGAGCTCAATTTGGGTTCGAAACTAGTCAACAAAAAGTGAGTAGAACCGCAACCAAACTTAAATAGTTATAAATCAAATAAATACACATAATGCTCTATGCATCTCATCCGCGTCCATGTAGGTAATTAAAAAACAAAATGTGATACACCAGTTTATTTTAGTCGAGTCAAATTAAGGGGAGATAAAATCGACTAAAATTATAATATCGTATTTTTCGTGCACGAGAGCATCAAAGCGGCGGTTGCGCCGTTGTTCCGCGGGACGGCGGTATTAGCGCTCTGTCGCATCTTCAGAGGGCGGCGAGATCAAAGGATAGGTACACAGTAACCGCTCCCATTGATGTCGCGCACAAAGGGAATTGATTGTTGCAAACCTGCTTTTTTTTTAAAGAGACATATTGATGACACATTGTTTTTTTTTTTGTTTCGTGTTCTGTTTTACGTTCGTGTTTACAATGTGCGATATTGCAGGGGACATGTGGGATAGATGAAGTTTTTTTTTTCTATTGCAAATGAGATTTAAGAATTTTTATTTTTTTGCTTTCTGATTTTGTTAAATACAGAAAGCCATAATTATGGAAGTTATGTTTTATAACATTAAATGGAGATTCATACATGTAATATTATTATGAATGAATGATTTAAGTAGATCAGTGATAATAACTATAAGGAATTATAGTTATCAATGGAGTCATTAAGTACAAAAAAAAGCAATAATAATTTGTAATTTTTATCAGAGGAACCCAACCTGACCTGGTTTTAAACGGAAGTTCAACTTATTTGGCACCTCAATTATTTTAGAATTATCAATGAGTTATTAACATCTTAGAGATATGAAATTTAATGTAAACAAAGTATCACAGAATAATATTATGAATGAATGAGACATAATTAGGTCAATTAACATTATTTGTTGATATTGCGAACAAAACTGCCTAGCGAGAATAATTATTTTGTTTTGTGCTACTTAAAGATAATCAGGTATTGTTTGAAAAAAAAGTTCATTATTTCCCACAAATAATTAGGTAATACAAATAAAATGGTTATTTAAAACGTGAGACAAAATATGTCATGTTTGTTAAAAAATCATTTTCTTACGTACACTATGACAATCTATCTCTAGCAGCAGACTGCAATTATTGACCGTTTGGTCCCTAAATAAGACTATATTTTCTTTATCAAAATAAGTATTGCTCTGGATTTTACATTTGTAAGTTGAAAATGAGGTTTTGGGGACTTAAGAAAAACTTTGCATTCAATAAAGTTAATTCTTTGTTACACTAACATGTTGAATATTTATATTACATAATATATTTAGTGAAAATGTACTACAGACAATGTAGCAATGGAAAAAACAATTTATCTCAAAGTAAATTAATTTAACTTTGTTTCCAAGTACATCCCTGCCTACCAGCAACAGTTGAGTTTTCATAGATGGAGTTAGGTATACAAACTTCAGGCAACAACTTTTTTTCAGTGTTCAAAACATGCAATTCATGTGAAAAACTTTATAACAAAATAATAATATTAAAGTTTTCTCAACAAAATGATGCATGTTTATATAAATAGAGCTGTGTCTCTCATCCTAAAGGAACCTCACACATGAAAAATATGAGGTCAGTAGGTAAGTAGGTAGGTACTTCACAAGTTTGTAAACAAAAACTTTTTGTAAGCGTCCTCCCGCCACGAAATGACCAAAACCATGTGCCATTCCAGTTACAATAACAAAACTTGTACAAACGTCTTCAATACAACCTAAGACAAGATCCTAACCTTACAGTGAATTATTTATAACTATTACCTACCTGTGCATACTTGATGTTGTACCGAATATACTTTTTGAGGCTAATCGTAACTTGCTCGGACGTAATAACTCATGTTAGCATCGAAAGCGTTAATTTTAGAAGTCGTAATATCTGAATAAGCATCAGTTTCTTACCTCGTTGACACCTGAACTCCAAAGTGATCCGAGAGTTCGTTACAACTTCACACACAAAACTTTCAACTTTTTATGTTCAATATTTACACTAGACAATACGTACACACTGTGAGTTAGTTTATTTCGAGTCTTTCAACTTACAAACAAGCAGATAACAACATTATCACGTAGAAAACAAAAAAATATTCACACGCTTGACGTCGCTTTCGCCATGGTGTTGATGCACTTTGGCGCGCTCTGGCGGCTTCTTTTAGAACTATGAACGTAACGTTTCATACAACGCAATACCAAATATAAGGATTGCTATGCATCTTTTCTTGTTCAAGGCTGTAATTAATGAGATAAAAAAATCAGCAGATCAATTAATTAAAAACGTTCAAAATCTAGTCGTAATTTAATTTCAGCGACAGTCAATGTCAAAATCTTTGCAAAATTGTAGGTTTAAAGAGGTATTTTTGACAGATTGAGACAGATCAACGTTCATAAAATTACGGGAATTGAATAACAGGGCTAGCGCGCACTGCCTTGCGGTGCCTTATTCTACCGTGCGGTAGAATAAACGCAGTTACGGGTCCGCGCACTGCGGCGAAAAAACGCACGTTTTGTCATTTGAGTTACAACTGTCGAGCCCACACCACACGACGTCGCTATGGACTACCATACAAGAGTCGCTATCTGCGTAATATGTCTATACTAATATTATAAAGCTGTTATTCCTAAAGTTATTCCTTTTGAGAGCTGCGCTGCGTAAACAACGGTTACAGTAACGTAGCAATGATTTATGACGAAATTGTTCCTGTTGAAAAATTCTAGAAAAAAAATCATGATAACATTATGTCTATCTTTTAAGGTTGGCTCACTATAACGTTTTTAACTGTAATCAAATCATTAAGCTGACGAGGGGAGTCGGGGCTGCAAGAAATTTAACGCGGACAAAGTCACGGGCAGAAGCTAGTCTTATAATAGTTTGTTAAGAATTACTGGTCCTGAAATTCTGCGATTGACTCTCGCACCGCCGCGCGCCGTGCCGCCGCCGTCGCCGGACAAACGCTAAGTAACGACATATCTGTGTCGCAACCCAACAGCAACTGAGCGTGTCTCAGTGCGTTTATTTCACCGCAGTGCGCGGTACTTCTTAGAACTCTATGCGATACAAAAATTTGTGCGGTAGAATCACCGCAAATTTGCAGCGATGACTCTACCGCATGCGTTTATTTCACCGCAATGCGCGCACTTCTATGACATTTCATACTTCACAAATTATGCGGTAACAAAACGCATGGCAGTGCGCGCTCGCCCTAAGGGCGAGCGCGCACTGCCTTGCGGTGCGTTTATTCTACCGCACGGTAGAATAAACGCAGGCATGGGTCCGCGCACTGCGGTGGAAAAAACGCACGTTTTGTCATTCAAGTTACAACTGTGAAGCCCACACCACACGTCATTATGGACTAATACAAGAGTCGCTATCTGCATATGTCTATACTAATATTATAAAGCTGAAGAGTTTGTTTATTTGAACGCACTAATCTCAAGAACTACTGAAAAATTAATTAATGTTTGGTAGCCCATTTATCGAGGAAGGCTTTAGACTATGTAACATCACGCTGCGGTCAATAGGAGCGGAGCATCAATGATAAATATTGCAAAAATGGAGGAAAGTTATTCCTTTTGAGAGCTGCGCTGCGTCAACAACGGTTACAGTAACGTAGCAATGATTTATGACGAAATTGTTCCTGTTGAAAAATTCTAGAAAAAAAATCATGATAACATTATGTCTATCTTTTAAGGTTGGCTCACTATAACGTTTTTAACTGTAATCAAATCATTAAGCTGACGAGGGGAGTCGGGGCTGCAAGAAATTTATCGCGGACAAAGTCGCGGGCAGAACTACTGAAAAATTAATTAATATTTGGTAGCCCATTTATCGAGGAAGGCTTTAGACTATGTAACATCACGCTGCGGTCAATAGGAGCGGAGCATCAATGATAAATATTGCAAAAATGGAGGAAAGTTATTCCTTTTGAGAGCTGCGCTGCGTAAACAACGGTCACAGTAACGTAGCAATGATTTATGACGAAATTGTTCCTGTTGAAAAATTCTAGAAAAAAATTCATGATAACATTATGTCTATCTTTAAAGGTTGGCTCACTATAACGTTTTTAACTGTAATCAAATCATTAAGCTGACGAGGGGAGTCGGGGCTGCAAGAAATTTATCGCGGACAAAGTCGCGGGCAGAAGCTAGTCTTATAATAGTTTGTTAAGAATTGCTGGTCCTGAAATTCTGCGATTGACTCTCGCACCGCCGCGCGCCGTGCCGCCGCCGTCGCCGGACAAACGCTAAGTAACGACATATCTGTGTCGCAACCCAACAGCAACTGAGCGTGTCTCAGTGCGTTTATTTCACCGCAGTGCGCGGTACTTCTTAGAACTCTATGCGATACAAAAATTTGTGCGGTAGAATCACCGCAAATTTGCAGCGATGACTCTGCCGCATGCGTTTATTTCACCGCAGTGCGCGCACTTCTATGACATTTTATACTTCACAAATTATGCGGTAACAAAACGCATGGCAGTGCGCGCTAGGCCTAAGGGCGAGCGCGCACTGCCTTGCGGTGCGTTTATTCTACCGCACGGTAGAATAAACGCAGTCATGGGTCTGCGCACTGCGGTGGAAAAAACGCACGTTTTGTCATTCAAGTTACAACTGTGAAGTCCACACCACACGTCGTTATGGACTAATACAAGAGTCGCTATCTGCATATGTCTATACTAATATTATAAAGCTGAAGAGTTTGTTTATTTGAACGCACTAATCTCAAGAACTACTGAAAAATTAATTAATGTTTGGTAGCCCATTTATCGAGGAAGGCTTTAGACTATGTAACATCACGCTGCGTTCAATAGGAGCGGAGCATCAATGATAAATATTGCAAAAATGGAGGAAAGTTATTCCTTTTGAGAGCTGCGCTGCGTAAACAACGGTTACAGTAACGTAGCAATGATTTATGACGAAATTGTTCCTGTTGAAAAATTCTAGAAAAAAATTCATGATAACATTATGTCTATCTTTTAAGGTTGGCTCACTATAACGTTTTTAACTGTAATCAAATCATTAAGCTGACGAGGGGAGTCGGGGCTGCAAGAAATTTATCGCGGGCAGAAGCTAGTCTTATAATAGTTTGTTAAGAATTGCTGGTCCTGAAATTCTGCGATTGACTCTCGCACCGCCGCGCGCCGTGCCGCCGCCGCGCGCCGTCGCCGGACAAACGCTAAGTAACGACATATCTGTGTCGCAACCCAACAGCAACTGAGCGTGTCTCAGTGCGTTTATTTCACCGCAGTGCGCGGTACTTCTTAGAACTCTATGCGATACAAAAATTTGTGCGGTAGAATCACCGCAAATTTGCAGCGATGACTCTGCCGCATGCGTTTATTTCACCGCAGTGCGCGCACTTCTATGACATTTCATACTTCACAAATTATGCGGTAACAAAACGCATGGCAGTGCGCGCTAGGCCTATGACATTTCATACTTCACAGATTATGCGGTAACAAAACGCAGGGCAGTGCGCGCTAGGCCAGGTTTTTATGATATTGAGTAGCATAAGACTACTTGTTGAGTAGGTACACAGCAGAATAGCAATGAAAGTTATTCAATTTCAGAGTTTAAGTGTTATATAGTAACGAATTCTGGGACATTATCAAAAAATATTATTAAAAAAAATATTTTTTATTACTGAATGGGCCTACTTCTGACCTCGATCACGCCTGATAGAAAGCGATTGAGGAGGTCTATCATGGAACGAGCGTGCCCAGAAGATGTCTGTTCACTCTTGTTTCGAAGATAGACGGGTTAAATGTACTAGGGAACATTGAAGCAGGCAGAGTTTTGTCTCGAATCGCATACACTTTTGCCTATACTATAGAGTGTGCATTATTTTTAGGGTTCCGTTGCCAAATGGCAAAAAACGGAACCCTTATAGATTTGTCATGTCTGTCTGTCTGTCTGTCTGTCCGTGTATGTCACAGTCAGTTTTTTCCAAAACTATAAGAGCTATGCTGTTGAAACTTGGTATATAGATGTATTCTGTGAACCGCATTAAGATTTTCACACAAAAATAGAAAAAAATATTAGAGGTGTCAAGGGACACCCGGATGGAACGAAGTTCCTTTCCAGGATTCATAATTTTTATATTTTTTTTTAATTATTTATTATGTACAAAAAACCTGTATACACTCACAAAAATATTCTCTCTCTCTCTCTCTCTCTCCCCCTCTCTCTGTCTCTCTCCCTCTCTATCTCTCTCTGTCTCTCTCTCTCCCTCTCTCCCTGTCTCTCCCTCTCTCTACTCACAACAAAAAAAAACAACAATATATAAACAAATACAAACAACAAAATATATACAGTCGAATTGAGAAACCTCGTTTTTTTTTTTCACGACACTTTTCGTAAGAATTTTTTCCGTCTAACCCCCTTTCACAACGCGCGATAGGGAACTTCGTTCCAAAAAGACAATAATATTTGGGGTTCCCCATACATAGAACTGAATTTTTTTTCATCAAACCCATACGTGGTATCTATGGATAGGTTTTCAAAAATGATACTGAGGTTTCTATTATCATTTTTGTCTAAACTGAACAGTTTGCGCGAGAGACACTTCCTTTTTCTTGAATAAGATCTAGTAAGTAGTTTTTTTTTAATACGTCATAAATCGTAAACTACAATTTACCTTTCATTCGATCAACTAAAATATAAAAATTTGAAAAAAAAGAAACATTTAATTTCATAAACATAAACCTTATGCATAAATCGTGAATACCTGCAGAGGGGTAATTGCGGAACTTTTTATCGGTAGGAATTGGTTTAATATTCATAGTTAAACAACATTCATTGCGTTATTTACGTTGCTGAGCAGACAATTTATTCGAACTAACGACGCAGCGGTTTAGAAATAATCTTCAATCCCATTCAGATTCTGATAAATTGTGCGTTTCGCAATTAGGGTGCAGGTTTGTTTGTACGGAACCCTCGGTGCGCGAGTCCGACTCGCACTTGGCCGGTTTTTTTTGGAAATGTGTCACTATCACGTCCTGAAAGGAAAATATCAAATAACAAGTGGACCTCATACTTGCATCAAAAAACTTCGATTCGATTAGTGGGTCGCACCCACCTCGATTTGTTTTTCTTCCAGTCAGTCACTGATCTGTGAATCTGCTTACTTAGGAAGGAGATAGGACCAATCATCAATCATTTACAGTGGTAGGTACTGTTAGACGCTTGCTCCTGTTTCCCAACATGCACGGGCATGTTGAAGTTCCTTCATATGAGTACATACATACGTTTAGGCAGATATAGAACTAAACTACGGTTGGTGCTGATTCTGCTGTCACAAAATTCTTTAATGAGTGTAATACGGGGTACTCTTTTTAAATTTAAAAATAAATTTAAATAAATCGATGTATGTATGGTCTCCTTCTAGGAAAATGAGTGTGAATGACGGTGCCCAATAAGGCCCTATTGGCTGAGAGTAAGCAGGGCGCATTGATGGTTACTATTTTTGTGCTTAAAGGTACGTGCAGTGAGATGTAATGATAGGAATCCTACCGTACGAACGATATTCTTGAAACCATTTGCATTGTTTTTACGGGTAGGTACGCTATTTTGGGATGAGCTTTTATGAGCCGTGAAATATAAACGGCAGGATGGCTAGCCAACTAGGGACGCGTGACTTGGCATTTTGGTGTATCCATATTCCTGAATTATAATGATCACGAATGTCCAGATACTCGGAGGACTTCGTTGAGACCAGAATACGATATGCTCGAAAAACGCCTTTTCAGGAAGTGAATACCACCAACTAAAAAAACTGTACTCAAATATGTTGCGAAGGCAGTGACGGGCGACTGTTCGCAAGAATCGAAATGCGCACGCTCGGGACGCCCTCTCGAAGACGTGACGCACTCTATTTGTTATTTTCAATTCTATTTAAGTCATATTAATGAATCAATGAAAACTGCTCCACCATCTTGAGTGCTGACCCTTATAAGTTCCAATAGGAGTAATAAGTTCCTTAGGAGTAATGGCCATAAATAATACAAGAATTTAAAAAAAAATGCTTTATTTTTTATCCAGACAAGTAGACAAACATAGATTACACTACATCAATAAGACTGGAAACACGTGTGATACTACCACACATAACTCTAAGGTTATTTACGTCGACACATTACATATTAGAAAAACATCGTCGTAAAACAGCATTATTTTCGCACAACATAGGAAAGGGGAAAATAATTTGTTAATATGCATTGTCAGATATTGCATATCACTGAAAACATAAAAACACATTTTTATTACTGTTGTTTTATATTGAGCAGGTACAAAACAGCAAACAAAATCATTCCAACTAAAAAATAAAACATGCCATTGACGGCGCCTCACTAAATACTACAAAAATGACTAAAGCAGCATGACTGTTCCTTATAACGCTACAATAATAAATTAACTATTCAATCGTAGAGAAAAATCAAGTCATTGAGGTAATTTCTTACACAAGGAACCTTACATTTGAAAATAGCTTACAGAATCACACTACTGAAATGTTTTACGTACGTAGTGAGTTAATAAATATGGTATCAAAAAAATATCAAGGGTCAGTGATGTAAGTTACAATCATTTTACATTTAAATTAATTTGGTTTACTCGCCTAATTACAAGCCTAAATAACTAGATGATGTAATGAGAAAATGTTATATATCGATATTTGAACTTTAAAAAGGGTTGCGAAGCTAATAGTTACATTAATTAGTGCTAGGTGCACACGAGCGGTACACGTCAACGGCAGAGGCAACTGCAGTCGACGATATGCATTGACGGCAGCTGCGATACTAGTCAGACTACGGTCTCTTTAGAATGTCAGGCGTGCGGTGACGTCACGACGACAAAACGTTTGTTGCTGCAACAGGCGGTCACGATCAACGTGCGAGCGAGACCGCGCCCATGTATTTACGAACAAAGCATTCAGACGTCATCGGTGGCCCAAACTCAACGGCCGCCGCCACGTCTACAGCTGCCGTCGACAATGTACCCGTTCGTGTATGTGAGCAATAAACAGGGTGCTAGTAACCCAGTATACAAGGTGTTCCTTTAGATATCCCATAACACTAGGGTATTAATAAGACAATGTACACGAATCAACTGGTTTTTTTGTTTAAACGAAGTTATGTTTTTTTTTTCTTCTTGAATAAGGGTGTAAGTATATTGATAAGTACGAATAAATCATTTCGTTGATTTAACAATGAAACTTACACACGTATACAAGAAAAGAAAAAAAACACCTAGATTTATGGGATATCAATAGGAACACGTTGTATATATTCCTGTTTCTTTGCATTATTAGTTAAGATAAAAACCTGATTGAAATGGTGCAGTTTAATTGCCAGTGTATCCAATAAGTTGAAGCAAGCAATCACCGTCTGAACAGTGTTTAGAATATGCAACTCGTTATTGTTTCAATTTTACTATATTCCACAAACAAGACAGTTGTATTGTGAAAGTCCTGTACGTATTTTCAAATTGCGTTGCGTGTTTACATAAATACAATATAGTGTGGAAATATTTATAACCAAATTAATATTCATATAAGCCTGACATGTAGTTGACCAATTTTAGAACGCACAGTGCACTTTGATTTAATAAGAAAACCAAACAATTTGTTACTACTTGTACTAATGATTGTAAGATTGAAATGTGATGAGCCTACAGTCTAAGAACTACACAAATATAACAAATACAAGATTCATAGAATAATTTCTAAGGCAACTCTCTAAAGCTGTCTGTGTCTACATCTATTATATCTACTAGAATGGGTCAGCCTCTTCAAACATAGCGACATACCTTCAAAGCGAAACTTTGTAAAATACAGTTTACAGTTCAATTTTGTTTCTACATTCTTTGAAGGAAGGTCATAGATAGCTGCGGCCGCACTGGTGTATATTTTGTTAAGTTTTTCTTAATGAAAATTATCTTGGGACGCCGCTAAGTGCCTACAAATGTCATCGTGCATCATAGCTACTATGCGTAAACATGTGCAGTGCGACCCCATGCTAACTTAGTACATTGTACAATCACCTACATCTTAACATGAACTTTGATTAGAAACTCGAATCTTTCTCGAAATATTCTAACATCAATGGTACGCAATGTATTGTGACAATTAGTGTTATCTCTGCCTACCAACCTTAAACGAGAAAGGTGTGAGTTTAGCGATGTATTAACACTATCGTACTACAAACATTTTGAATTACTTAAGAATAGCATGCTAGCAAAATTTAGAGCTTATAAGTTAAGCGTAAATCAAAACTTTATGTATGTTGTAACATAAGATAAATCGTCATTTAATAATCCTGTGGTTTTTCGCGTCTTATCTAACATGACCCGGGTTTTTGCAATCATCTAGATAATAGCTCGTAGGACTACTAACATTTTCTTAGTTTACAAAATCCGGTCTGCAATCGACCTAGGATTTTCACAAAGATTTTCAATTATCCTGCGATTATTTTTATCACTACGTGACAGCTAAGCGCTCATTTTATTGAGTCCCTTGATGAAGTTGGTCATGTCATATTCCTCTTCATACTGCTTGTCGTCCCACAGGTCGGGCAGGGTCTCCAGCACGGACTTGCCGGCGCCGGACGGGCCGGACGGGCCGGCCTGCTGCTGCTGCGCGGCACAGTTGCTGCTGGACAGGTTGAACAGGTCCAGGAGCTGGTCTGTTCCCATTGTTTCCATTGCGGCGTTCTCGCTGCTTATAACTGTGTTGGCTGTTAGCAGCTTGAACTTTTGTAGGCTGTAAAAGAAAGAAACAAGAAATATAAGTTTGCATTGAATTTAGAATGTGAAAATAATGTTGTAGTTATTTGAAAAAGTAAACATGGCATTCTACAAATGATGCAGAAATCAATTGGTTAGTAAAAATAAAAAATATTACAAGCAGCATAGAAACTTTTGTATATGTGTTATCAAGTTAACATTTTCATCCTTTATACGCTTTTATAAATTAATATTTAGGTGTCCGAGCCTTCGCTTGACCCACTGGTGAGATAACATCCTGGATTTTACGTGTGGCAACACTGTTTGATACCAATGAGCGCCCTCTATGTAACGTGGGGGGAGGCTACTATCGCCTCCCCCCCCCCCTAGCCGCGCGTACTTCGCAGCGCCGGGCGCCTGCGCTCCTCAGTACGTTTTGGATTCTTTACGTGTTAACATTGTAACAAAGTGAACGAAGAAATACTGTGGATATTTTATCCACTAATCATTCAAGGTACGTTTATTATAATATTGAAACTATTTGAAACAAAACAGGAAAGCCCTGTTCACTTGTTTCTCGTGCTTCTCTTAATCGGGACAGCCCCGATTTGGTTTATACCTATACGTATTGATGGATGGATGCACGCTTCTATCCTGCTAGGAAAGCCCTAGTAAGAAATTGTCTTGCATTGTCGCTCGAATGTTAGAAAAAATCAAGACATTGGCAGTCGACGTGTCGCCTATGCCAACAGACGACGTGTCGTCTGTGCCAACAGACGACGTCGTCTACGGAACTTTTAATCCAGGCGACATGCATACACCACTTCGCCTACGCATTCTGCTACTTGCTTGACTCGTGCTTATCTGCTTGCAGATGACAACCACAATGGGAGAGCTGGTAAATTGGCGCCCGCCTACTGCCGACGAAAGTTGTTACCAAAGCCTACTACAAGCTCTGGATGCACTTTACCCTACTAACTGGCGAGACTGGGTAGTAAATGCTGTCAACTACAAGGATCTATTTGGCGGAACCTTAGCACCTGACACTGAAGCAAGGCTACGTTTCGCAATACCGACAGTGCGCTTAGCCAAAATTTTCCGATGTGGGAATTCGCTCAGTGAACGCCGTTACAGAAAGTTAAAAAGAAAACTGCTCGAGTGGCCAATCGGTTTAGCCCTTATATACCAACCGATATCCATTATGACGAAAATTCACCCAGTCGGTGTACAAAATGGATTTGATGCCATCCTGCCAACCCTAAAGCCTTACTTTACTTCACGCAAGGAAACTTCGGATGCTTTGAAAGCTGAGGCCGAAGAAGACAATGCAACATCTGGTTCATCGCGTGTTTCCAAGAGACACCGCAGTCCTGAACCACAGCCAAACCCTAAAGTTCCTAGAACGACAGAAAGCTTCTCAGCGGAATCCTTAAAAGACTATATGCACCAACAAAATGAAATCTTAGGGAGACTGTGCGAACTGACCTATGGTCTGACGCGTCAACCACCGTCAACCTCGCATACTGAAATTCATGCACCTTCGGAGGCAGACTCGACTGCTGAAGAAGCAGGGGAAGATTGGAACCCGCCACCCTTAGGGGAGGAAGAAGCGGAAGATGTAGAAGAAGAGCTCCTTCTTGACTTTGCTCCTGAGACGAAAGAGAGTGAAGGAAAAATAAGGCAGGCGTCTCAAAAATTAGTGGAAGAAGGTACTCACTGCCAAAAATTGGAATCTGACGGCTGGAAAAATATTCGATACGCCGATGTTCAGAAACAATTCCAAGCCACGCCTGTCTTCACTGCGCTTAAACTAAATGGACATCTGGCAACTGTTTCACCTCAGTGGCAACTAGTCTCAGTCCTGGAAAAAATGGATCAGTGCTTAGGAGCCATAACCCATGGCCTGTTGCAACAGCGAAAAGAATTTATAGATGCCTGTACCAGCGCACCTCCGGACGTAAAAGCGTACCTCACAAGAAACCTGGCCATGAAAGACAAAGCTCCATTCCGGAAAGTTTCGGATGCTCTTCTCCAATACACTTGCGGGAAAAGAGCAGAGGTTCTGGAGCAACGAAGAGCCCTTTTTAAGCCTCTGAATAAAACCATAAGCGATTTATTACATGCCATCCCACCTTCCACAACCCACCTGTTTGCAGAACCACAGTTATCCGACTTGATCAAAGAACAAGGAGGATTATCAAAGGTGTTTCCAGGAAAGTTTAAAAAACCCACACAATTCGTGCCAAAACCCAAAAACAGACAGGATTCTAAGGAAAAGCGGCCATTTCGTAAACCAAACTTTCGGAACTCCGATAGAACGGCCACACGTTCCTCCAATCAGCGACCACCGCCGAAAAGTAGAAGGAAGTTTGATGGCAAAAAATACTAAATTTCAAGCCGGGCAGGTCAGTATTAAATACCATGAATGGAAAAGCTTAGGTGCCCCGCGCTGTATCCTGTCAATAATATCCGGTTATCGCATCCCATTCATAAAACGCCCGCCATCTTATAGACTTAACAGGGACACTTGCGCCCGATACAAAATCAAGGTTTCGACAGACATGTCGAAAGAAATCGGTAAATTAAAACAAACGGGTGCAATACGCGAGTGTCGTTACGAAACAGGCTTTCTGTCCAACATATTCCTCCGACGGAAGGCAGACGGGTCAAATAGACCAATTTTCGATTTAAGAAGACTTAATTTATATTTACGTCCTCCTAAATTCCGTCTCATAAATCATCACCGAATTCCAGAATGCTTGAATGCCACAGATTATATGACCAAAATTGATTTATCTCAAGCGTATTTTCATATTCCGATAGCTGAAGGCCATCGGAGATACTTAGCCTTCTCTTACGCTGGCGTCACCTATGAAATGACCTGTCTGCCTTTCGGACTAGCAACTGCTCCTTGTTCGTTTGCTAATGTATCTAACTGGTTGGCAAATTGTTTCAGGAAACAATCTATCCGAATGATCGTATACTTGGACGATTTCTTACTGATGCATACGGACTCCTATACTCTAGAAAAGCAAACTCACTATGTCACAGACCAACTGATCAACCTAGGTTGGTGCGTAAATCTAGAAAAGTCAGTGCTGACCCCTACGAAATGTCTGGAGTATTTAGGACTGGTATGGAATACACACAACAATACCAAATGTCTCACTCCCAGCAAAATAATCAGAAATCGTACTCTGCTAAAAGACATCCTACAAAGGAACTGGTGGACGTGGCAAACGGCAAAAGTCCTACTAGGCAACATCAACTTCGCCTCCTGCGTAGTACCATACGGACGTCTCCATTGCAGAATGCTTCAGATAGAAGCAAACAAACTCCCAGAGGAAAACCGCAACAAACGACACGTGCTGCCTACATTCGTGAAAGAAGAGCTCTTTTGGTGGAGAAAAAACATAGCGCGGAAATCACCAATACATCACCAAGACCCCACCATATTCGTAAGCACGGACGCAGCCGAATTGGGTTGGGGAGCTACGGTCAACGGAGTCAAGTTAAGTGGTCTCTGGGACCAAAGGCAACGCAAATGGCACAGCAACCAGAAGGAGTTATGGACGCTAACAGAAGTGCTGAAGAGAATGGGTCCCAATCTCGTAAATCAAACAGTGATGATACAAACCGACAACAAAACCGTAGTAGCTTACATAACAAAAGAGGGAGGTACGAAGTCTTTAAGACTCCTCCAAACAACATTCAAAATATTCCACCTCACACGTTCATTCAATATACATCTGATTGCCCGGTATCTCCCTGGTCGATACAACCTGATCGCCGACAGCCTATCCAGAGAAAACGAACTGCCCGAATGGACTCTGACAGCAGACATCTTAAAAGTGATCTTTCGGCAATTTGGAGCTCCTTCAATAGACCTCTTTGCAAGCAAAAGATCTGCGGTTGTGAAAAATTATGTCAGCGAGAATGCACACGACAAGAACTGCGTGTATGTGGATGCGTTCAGTCGAACGTGGAACTACGAACTAGGCTGGATATTCCTACCACCTGCTCTAGTACCTCGCGTCCTACGACACTTACAGAAGAGCACAGGAACATATCTGCTAGTAGTACCCAAATGGGAGAAGACCTTCTGGAAGGCCGACCTGAGACAACGAGCTTTGTGTCCACCTCTAACAATCTGGCACACCCACAAACACCTAGTAGATCTCGTAACCAACAAACCCCCTGTGGCAGCGAACAAACTGTCTTTGCAGGTCTGGAAAGTTCAGGCTGGTCCAGTCTAATCAATTCCTGGCCCGACGAAAACAAAAAGCTGCTCGAATCCTCCTGGCGAAAATCAACACTAAAAACTTATAAGCCCGCCTGGGAACGATGGCGAAAGTGGTCTCAGACTCAGAATAACTGTAGTACTGAAAATCCAGGGCCGAACAATCTGGCTAAGTTCATTTGTCACCTACATATGAAAATAGGACTAGCGCCTAGTACTATAGCCGTCCATAAATCAGTAGTTACTACATTCGCCAATCCTATGAACGCAAACGAGCTCAACAAACACCCTTTGGTCCGTCAAACTCTGAAGGCCGTAGCCCTTAGTAAACCTCCTCCTCAGAAGTCCCTAACTTGGGAAGTTGGGGAATTAATCGAATATCTGCAACATTACAACGTGAATGTCGACAGTCTATTCCAGGTGTCTCGGCATGTAGCAGTTTTGCTACTCTTGGCTACAGGACGAAGGGTCCACGACCTGACTCTCTTAGATATCAGCGCTGTTTCTTTTGAAAGAATTGACGATTATCTTATCTTCTGGCCCAAATTTGGATCGAAGACAGACTCTGCAACTTATCGCCAATCAGGCTGGAAGTTATCGCCTAATGAGGTGCACAAATTGAATCTTGTTTTTTGGATTGAAACACTTATAACTGTATCAGAAATTCGCAGGTCAAGTCAAAATAATCTTGCAAGCCTTTTCATTACTACGCGAGGGAAAGTCGGACCTGCCTCCCGCACTGTTATAGCCGGATGGATACGAACTATATTTAAGGACGCTCATATTCAGGACTCGCCTGGCAGCCTTCGATCAGCTGTTAATAGCTCTAATTGGAAGAATAATTATAGGGACCTAGATGAAATACTAAAGCGAGGCAACTGGCAAAGAAAGGACACATTCCTCAAATATTATTTTAAAGAAACTGCACATCGTCAGGAAACCAACCAATCCAGGGAATCAGCCATATTAATGGCTGATTCTTTCTCACCACTATAGTCCAATACTTTGCCCATTAACTAATCAATCAATTAGATAATTGTTCTTCATTCTATATTTTTGTTTTTTTTTTTTCTATTTTGATTTGTTGTTCACTTACTATCTATACATTCCACTACATTAAAAACGAATTAAAGTTCTTAATGGGTTTAATTTTTTTTTTTTTTTTTTTGGGATGTTCATCACAGCTCCTGAACACCCAGCTCTAAGATCACAGTACGTCACGATCGCAGCGCCAGCAGAAAATAAACACTTCTCACCAGTGGGTCAAGCGAAGGCTCGGACACCTAAATAACACCGTTTTCCCCCCGAAGGGTAGAAAACGATTATTTAGGTTCCAGCCGAAGCTTGACCCACTAAGAATTAACATTCTTGCTGGCTCATGGGTACTGAGGAGCGCAGGCGCCCGGCGCTGCGAAGTACGCGCGGCTAGGGGGGGGGGGGGGGGGGAGGCGATAGTAGCCTCCCCCCACGTTACATAGAGGGCGCTCATTGGTATCAAACAGTGTTGCCACACGTAAAATCCAGGATGTTATCTCACCAGTGGGTCAAGCTTCGGCTGGAACCTAAATAATCGTTTTCTACCCTTCGGGGGGAAAACGGTGTTATTTGTATGGCAATAATTAATACAGAATATCTTTCTTATCATGCTGCCATTCCTGTACAATTGACAGTCGTAACGGGTTGTCAGAAACCCGAAAGTCTGAAAACCAATCTTTACCAGACGTTATCATATTACACAGTATCTGGGTTGTTGAGGTTAGACAGGCAATTGCTGCTTACCAACCAAGTGTTATCGTATTACCCAGTATCTGGGTAGTGAAGGTCAGACAGGCAGTTGCTCGACTGACACTTAGTCTGGAAGTCGACCTCAACATCGTTGGGAAAAGGCTAGGCAGATGATGAAGAATAAATAAAAAATGGAAGCTTCACAAAATATTATACTACTACTCAAGCCAAGCCAAGCCACGCTCAAATGGGAATGGGCCGGACACGTTTGCCGCATATCGGACGCAATGTGGGCTAAGACCACCACAACATGGGTCCCCGAAAATGCCGTAAGACATCGCGGAAGACCCAGGCGTAGATGGCGGGACGAACTCGACGCCTACATGAGGGATTGGTCCTTATTGGCTCAGGATAGAGTTGAGTGGAAAAAGGAAAGGGAGGCCTTTGCCCTGCAGTGGGATAATACAGGCTGATTATTATTATTAATAATAGAACCCTCCTGAACTGTATCTACTATGTCACCTATGGAATCACAGAACACAAACATACCCCATAATCTTCTCCTCGAGCGTATCTCGTGTGATAAGCCGGTACACGTTGACGACCTTCTTCTGTCCGATGCGATGCGCGCGGTCCATTGCCTGCAGGTCCTTCATAGGGTTCCAGTCGTGTTCCACGAAGATCACCGTGTCTGCGCCCGTTAGGTTCAAACCGAGGCCGCCCACCTGTTGGAGAAAAACAAGAGTTAGTGATTATTGTCTTCTTCATGCATTGAAATGGTACGTGATACTTAAATATTATAAGCAATGATCGGATATTCGGATGCATATTTATCTAATGTTACTATTTAGCTGTGAAAGCACGGAAGCGGCTTCGTATTTTTTATTAAAGCCGGGTTTCTTGGATCATATTTATTTAAAACTAGCTTCTGCCCGCGACTTCGTCTGCGTTAAATTTCTTGTTCCCCCGACCCTTCCCGTCGTGTCGAATCGCCTAACCGTGCGATTTTCCCCGTTTCTGCAACATTTTTCATTACTGCTCCGCTCCTCTTGGTTGTAGCGTGATGTTATATACCCTATAGCCTTCCTCGATAAATAGGCTACCCAACACAAAAAGAATATTTCAATTCGGCCCAGTAGTTTCTGAGATTAGCGCGTTCAATCAAACAAACAAATATACAAACAAACTCTTCAGCTTTATAATATTAGTATAGATTAATGTTTAACCCCAGATGCAAATACATATGGGTGGTATGTGATAGTTAAAACAACACACAAAACACGGTAAAAACGCGCATTCCATATTAGCCAACATTTCAACTTTAGGTGAATATGCATCTGAATATCCGATCTCTTATCACATTATGCACATTAGGCACATTTTGACTGGCCTGTTAGTCTAGTGGTTGGTGACCCTGACTGCTAAGACTGAGGTCGTGGGTTCGATTCCCACCCAGGACAAATCTTTGTGTGATGAGCACAATCATTTGTTCTGTGCCTGGGTGTAATTTATCTATAATATAACATAATATTTATTCAAAAAATAAAAGGCTTAAAAATATGTACAGTTTGCTTATATGTAAATTATATTCTAATATTTACGTGCCTGAACTAGGTTATCCTGTGTTTCAGGCAAGAAGAGCCTAAATAGTCTTATAAAATAAATAAATAACCAAAAGTTGTGAATAGACAAATTATTGTATAAATGTTGAGTAGCTTATAAAATAGTTTCTAAAATTTTATAGAATTAAATACTTAACGTAGGTGAATACTTACTTTAACACAGTTAGTAAATTCTCTGTTTCTTCGTAAGACATACTTTGAAGAGCGTCATTGAGAGTTCTCTTACAATTTGCATAGTTTAGTGAAAAAATTTTTGCTATAGAGTTTAATCTATTATAGAGGAGAGGGCCGAGGTACACATAAAATTTGGATATAAAAGCATGTTTTGTTCTATTTTGTGGACAGACTATATCTTTACGTCTTTTATTAGTAAATTCAGTGCTGTAGGGTAGAGCTGCGTGTTGTTTTAATACAATGCCCATTATAAATAGCTGTCGAACTGTTAATACTTCACAAGATTTGTATAGTAGGTTAGTAGGGAAAAGGAAAGGGCGGGAAGTAGAGACTGAGTATCGCTCTCTGAGCTCTCTCGATAGTTAATAACAATGTTTTACCCGCTCCACCCCATGTGGTAATACAGTAAGTTAATATCGATTGGCATAGAGCAAAGTAAACTTGTCTAATTATTTTTGGGTCAGCAATATGGCGTAACTTTTTAAAAACAAATATCAACTTGCGAATTCTATATGTATGTATTTAGAAATATATAAATATGTTTATCAGTTGTTTGGTTACCATAGTACAGGCTAGTTTGGGATCAGATAACGTTGTGTTGGTTGTCCTAAGATAAGATATTATTATACTATGGATTTCGTAATATTATGAAGAGGCAATGTTTTTAAGTTTGTTTTTACGATGTAATCTAACTATCAGTCGAATTTAAACATTATTTTTGCATTAGATAGCCCAATTTTGAGAAAGGTCTAGGTTATTAAATATCACGCTAAGACCCTTAGGAGCTAAGCAAACTTACGGAAATAACGCCAAGTTAAGCGACGCGATACGACGAGACGGGTCGGGGGCCAAAATTTGTGGGCAGAAGCTACTAGAGTATTTTTTGAATTTGCAGTTTAGAAATATACTTTTGCCACTAGAGGCAGGATTTGGATAGACTCTTCATAAACTGACATTATAGTTAGACAAGGGATAGTAAGCTATTTTGATGTTGTCCATGCCATATAAATGTTTTTTCGAGATTATCGACGGTATGGAGAAAAATTTCAATGCCTGACTTTATATTAGACTGAAATAAACTTTAATAAACTTACCGCAGTAGTGAGCAGCAGCAGATCAATAGACACGTCATTATTGAACCTCGTAACGATCGCATGCCTCTGATGGGGCGGTACGCTGCCATCCAGTCGTAGGTACGTGACTGCCGGCAGGTGGCGCTTCAGTAGGTCTTGTTCTACGATGTCCAGCATCTTCTTGAGTTGGCAGAAGACAAGAGCGCGGTGTTGAGACACGATGGCTTCGGGTTCCACGTCAGAAGCTGGCGTGCCTATACCGCAGTCGAGGAGGAGTTGTCTGGGGAAAGAGTTGATAAATTATAGAATGGAATTATTAAGTACAATACAACGATCTTGGTTATGAATTGACCAATGTAGGTGTATTAAAATAGAAGACTATTTTAATACACGTACATTTGTCAAACAAGTGACGATACCTTCTTTTAGCTGTGCTATCTTATCTAACTTTTGACCACGACTTTACATGCAACATAGTTGAATAGCTTATGGCAATAGAAGGAGAAAAAAATATCTTCATAAGATTTTCAACTGTCTTTATGCTAGTGGGGCCGATAGGAATTATCCAGGACATTGTGTGGGTAGCATAGCTACTCCTTCATGTAATACAGGTGTGATCTTATATTGTGTGTGGATGTCACTCAGTGAAGTTCATTTCTTAACCTAACCGTAAACTATACTTACTTGAGTGCCGGCAGCTTGGCAGAATGCTGTATGTCGTCCAGCGTGGAGTGTTGCTCGTACAACTGCTTGGCAATAGCTCGCGCCTCCGGGTGCTCCGATGTTAGCACTAGCTTCGGGTGGTTGCACACGTTCTGTAGGTAGTGGAGAGCCTGCGGAATGAATAGAAAAGATATAGTGAATGCGTGAATCGCCTATGGCAGGTATACTTGATTTATCTTCAGAAGTAAGCATTACCTTTTTAGGTAGTTATACTTTACATTTCTATTTTTATTCCTTCAAGAATGGAATGTTATTATTGGTGTTCATAGATGGATAAATAACTCGGCGAAACATTTAAGATAGTGTAACCGAACGTGACTATTATATAAACGTGATTAGTATTTAATCTTGCATTTTCCGACCTATCTATCCCATATGTTGCACCTGCCATGTTTTGTCTCTTCATCACCCTAAGTTTGACTGGTAATTAAAATGTATAAAAACCCCCGACCGAAAAGAAAACCTCGTTGTAGGTAATATTTTGATCAAAGGACCGTCGTATCGAAACGGCTGATCAGATTTTGATTTAGACAGACTACCTTTATACAGGGTTATTTGTAAAACACCGGCAACCTCTCAGGTCTATGTTACTAACATCATAAACAACAAATTTTGTTCTGTGACTTTTAAAAATTCATCATATTTTAGTTCATCAGATTTTCAAACAAAAATAAAAATATTTAAATTGAACGCTCTAAATGTTACGATTATGATGTTAGTAACATAGACCTGAGAGGTTGCCGGTGTTTTACAAATAACCCTGTATAATAAAACCACACACAAATCGGTTCACCCGTTTAAGATCTACGGTGCCACAGACAGACACGCAGGCAGACACATAGTGGTCAAACTTATAACACCCCTCTTTTTTCGTCGAGGGTTATAATGTGCCTTTTTTTTGCGGTTGGGATATCATCAAATGACGTATCCCGCTCTTGGGCGGAGCGGGAGGGCGTGTCAAACTTTTACTGACTAAAACCCACCCGTGTTCCTTCAGTTGCCCATGTGCCAGGGCCACGGTGTCTCTTTCGAACAAATCTCGCGACTCTGGCAGGTACAATGTGCCTCAGGCATATTAAGCCCGTTAAATAAAATGATCTTAGAATCGCCTATCAATATGACACCACACCATGGTTGCTTACAGTATACTTTCTCCCGATATAACCTCACCTGGAAAACATGTGTATGTTGCGAGGTAATGCCGTGCGGCATGTGTTCCCTCGACAGGTCTTCATAAAGTCGTCGCTGCAGTGGACTCAGGTCGCAGTAGTAGTCCTGAGTTATCTTGGGCGGTAGCTCCTTTAGAACGTCTTCCTTCACACGACGTAGTAGGAATGGTAACACCTGGAGGATAGAAAGTTAAGGATTAGCAAAATTATTAAAAATAATATTTACTAAATACTAATATAAACGCGTCTTTTATTGGCTACCAGTGCAACTGCTGAAAATGGTAGTGGGTTCGGTCGCTAGGACCGCAATGTGTTAAAGCTATATGGAGTTATGAGCAAGTATTCAGAAGACGTCCAGAGTCCGAATTCAGGATTTGTGCCTGGTTATTTATAAATTATTAGCTTTTGCCAGCGGCTTCGCTCGCGTGGAGGTCAGAAATTATCCCGTGGGAACGTACTACCGGGATAAAAAGTACCCTATGTGTTAATCCAGGTTATAAACTATCTGTGTGCCAAATTTCATCTAAATCCGACCAGGAGTTTTTGCGTGGAAGTGTAACAAACATACATCCATACTTACAAACTTTCACATTTTGCGTAGAGAAAAATTTTAGGCTATAATGAAAATAATAAATGGGTGCATCTGTAGCCGAACTAGGTGAAAAACTTGTATCTCGACTACTGCGCCATACCTCTCTGAGATGGATATTACATATGTTATAGTTTTACCTGTCGATGTAACGCCTCGCAGGCCAGCGCGCCGGCCTGCAGCTGGTGCGGCGTGGCCTTCGCGTCCCTCGCAGCCAGGATGGGCCGGGAGTAGCGCGCCGTGAACTGGCGCTCAGTACCCAGTAGACCAGGCATTAGGAAGTCGAAGAGGGACCATAGTTCTAATACGTTGTTCTGTAAAAAAGAAAAGACATTGTAAAATTTCAAGCAACACTGTACAAGCAAAGTTTTTTCATTTGCTCGTGGAAATTAAAGGTTTCTTTAAACCTGATCATGTGTCAGACTTTAATCTGGTGTATTATCTTATTTTGCTATATTATTTTGCGTAGGTAGTAACATTTATACCATTTCAAAAGTGCCTGTAATGGGTTTATTTAAAATAAATACTTTCAGTTTGAGTTTTAAACATCCTAAAAAATACTACTACTGGTTGATTCGACAAACTAAATAATTAAATTTACTTTCAGAAAATAAATAATTAAAATATGTCCATTTGGCACACTAAAAATACAGAAAAGAAAACGCATGAAGGATACTGTTCCAAGTGCTAAATATAAAAAAACAGTCTTCGCTATAATATTATCAAAACAATGCTTAAATAATAATTACCTGTATCGGCGTCCCCGATAAAATCAGTCTATGATTAGCAACAACTTGCTTTATAGCCTTAAAAACCTTCGTCTTCCCGTTCTTGATGACGTGTCCTTCGTCCAAGATGCAGTAGTTCCACTTGATACTGCTGAAGAACTCGATATCCTTCCGCACGATATCGTACGACGCGACTATGAAGTTGTAGTGTTTGACGTGGTGACGCAATCGCTCGCGTTCGTACGGGATGCCCACGTATTGTAGCGGTTTCAGGAATTTTGACGGTATGAACTTGTTGACTTCGAATACCCAGTGGCCTGAAATGGGAGGATTAAATTGTTTATAATGTTGAAGTGAAGACGAACAAACCTGTTGGGAAACAAAGATTTTTGAGAATAAAATTCAACAATTAAGCTATGAAAATTTAGTCGAAACTGAGAACAGGGTAACACATTTGCAATCATACAAAAATATACAGCAATTTTGCTTTTTTGAAACCATTAAGGAACACTGACGTAGGTCTACGTTATAGGACCACACACCTAATTCCGCTCACAAAATACTTGTATAATAGTGTTTAGGCATGTTTATTGTCTAACGTAAAGTTAGACGCCTTCTGGCTAGGTGGAGCGACGGTCTTTCTGAGGTCGTAGCAGCTAAACAGAGCTGCGTATGTCGAGCAGTGGACTTGTAAGCTAATGATGGTGATTATCGTAAGATCATTAGAACAACCAGTACGAGCCCGCCACCACCACGAGGGACTGCAGCGTGTTGCCCAGCCCCATGTCGTACACAGCTTGTACTCACCAGTGAGCGTGGGCGGGCAGACGACGAGCGAGGGCAGCGCGGGCGCGTGCGCGCAGCTGCGCTCCCAGTGCGAGCCCGCCACCACCACGAGGGACTGCAGCGTGTTGCCCAGCCCCATGTCGTACATAGCTCGTACTCACCAGTGAGCGTGGGCGGGCAGACGACGAGCGAGGGCAGCGCGGGCGCGTGCGCGCGGCTGCGCTCCCAGTGCGAGCCCGCCACCACCACGAGGGACTGCAGCGTGTTGCCCAGCCCCATGTCGTACATAGCTCGTACTCACCAGTGAGCGTGGGCGGGCAGACGACGAGCGAGGGCAGCGCGGGCGCGTGCGCGCGGCTGCGCTCCCAGTGCGAGCCCGCCACCACCACGAGGGACTGCAGCGTGTTGCCCAGCCCCATGTCGTACATAGCTCGTACTCACCAGTGAGCGTGGGCGGGCAGACGACGAGCGAGGGCAGCGCGGGCGCGTGCGCGCGGCTGCGCTCCCAGTGCGAGCCCGCCACCACCACGAGGGACTGCAGCGTGTTGCCCAGCCCCATGTCGTACATAGCTCGTACTCACCAGTGAGCGTGGGCGGGCAGACGACGAGCGAGGGCAGCGCGGGCGCGTGCGCGCGGCTGCGCTCCCAGTGCGAGCCCGCCACCACCACGAGGGACTGCAGCGTGTTGCCCAGCCCCATGTCGTACATAGCTCGTACTCACCAGTGAGCGTGGGCGGGCAGACGACGAGCGAGGGCAGCGCGGGCGCGTGCGCGCGGCTGCGCTCCCAGTGCGAGCCCGCCACCACCACGAGGGACTGCAGCGTGTTGCCCAGCCCCATGTCGTACACAGCTTGTACTCACCAGTGAGCGTGGGCGGGCAGACGACGAGCGAGGGCAGCGCGGGCGCGTGCGCGCGGCTGCGCTCCCAGTGCGAGCCCGCCACCACCACGAGGGACTGCAGCGTGTTGCCCAGCCCCATGTCGTACATAGCTCGTACTCACCAGTGAGCGTGGGCGGGCAGACGACGAGCGAGGGCAGCGCGGGCGCGTGCGCGCGGCTGCGCTCCCAGTGCGAGCCCGCCACCACCACGAGGGACTGCAGCGTGTTGCCCAGCCCCATGTCGTACACAGCTTGTACTCACCAGTGAGCGTGGGCGGGCAGACGACGAGCGAGGGCAGAGCGGGCGCGTGCGCGCGGCTGCGCTCCCAGTGCGAGCCCGCCACCACCACGAGGGACTGCAGCGTGTTGCCCAGCCCCATGTCGTACATAGCTCGTACTCACCAGTGAGCGTGGGCGGGCAGACGACGAGCGAGGGCAGCGCGGGCGCGTGCGCGCGGCTGCGCTCCCAGTGCGAGCCCGCCACCACCACGAGGGACTGCAGCGTGTTGCCCAGCCCCATGTCGTACATAGCTCGTACTCACCAGTGAGCGTGGGCGGGCAGACGACGAGCGAGGGCAGCGCGGGCGCGTGCGCGCGGCTGCGCTCCCAGTGCGAGCCCGCCACCACCACGAGGGACTGCAGCGTGTTGCCCAGCCCCATGTCGTACACAGCTTGTACTCACCAGTGAGCGTGGGCGGGCAGACGACGAGCGAGGGCAGCGCGGGCGCGTGCGCGCGGCTGCGCTCCCAGTGCGAGCCCGCCACCACCACGAGGGACTGCAGCGTGTTGCCCAGCCCCATGTCGTACATAGCTCGTACTCACCAGTGAGCGTGGGCGGGCAGACGACGAGCGAGGGCAGCGCGGGCGCGTGCGCGCGGCTGCGCTCCCAGTGCGAGCCCGCCACCACCACGAGGGACTGCAGCGTGTTGCCCAGCCCCATGTCGTACACAGCTTGTACTCACCAGTGAGCGTGGGCGGGCAGACGACGAGCGAGGGCAGAGCGGGCGCGTGCGCGCGGCTGCGCTCCCAGTGCGAGCCCGCCACCACCACGAGGGACTGCAGCGTGTTGCCCAGCCCCATGTAGTACATAGCTCGTACTCACCAGTGAGCGTGGGCGGGCAGACGACGAGCGAGGGCAGCGCGGGCGCGTGCGCGCGGCTGCGCTCCCAGTGCGAGCCCGCCACCACCACGAGGGACTGCAGCGTGTTGCCCAGCCCCATGTCGTACATAGCTCGTACTCACCAGTGAGCGTGGGCGGGCAGACGACGAGCGAGGGCAGCGCGGGCGCGTGCGCGCGGCTGCGCTCCCAGTGCGAGCCCGCCACCACCACGAGGGACTGCAGCGTGTTGCCCAGCCCCATGTCGTACACAGCTTGTACTCACCAGTGAGCGTGGGCGGGCAGACGACGAGCGAGGGCAGCGCGGGCGCGTGCGCGCGGCTGCGCTCCCAGTGCGAGCCCGCCACCACCACGAGAGACTGCAGCGTCTTGCCCAGCCCCATGTCGTCGCATAGTACGCCGTGTAACTTATACTCGTAGAGGAAGCGGAGCCAGTTTACTCCAGCCTGGAGTTAAAACAGACATCTTAATGAATATAAGAAGAATTAATATTGCAGAGATTTGGCCAACGCAACTCTATTACTAAACATCCGCTGTCCATCTATCAGCAGAGAACTAGGCTGATTGACAGCCAAATAAAAGCTGTGATTTTGCTAATTTAATTTTGGGTGTTTATCACTGGAAACTTGTAAATAAATAAAAAATAAAAAACTAAGGCCAGTTTCCCGAATAGACTAAAATATTAGTAAAATATGAAACAACAGGTATTAGCTGTGTATTAGCAAGTCAACTATTGTCGATCGTTTTCTGGCTAATTTACGATGAAGCGTCCCACCCACCTGTTGATAAGACCTGAGCTCAGCCGACACGGGCACAGGTATCTTGTAGTCCTTGATAGTCTTAGGGTTGAACAGTTGTTCGAGGAAGTGTTTGTCGCTCCGCCTTCTTGCCCTCAGTTCGGGCGAGAGGTCGGGAGGTTCCGCCACGCCGCCGTCGAGAGGCATCAGTTGTATGAGGGAAGCGAAGCAGCGGGTCGACATTACGCGGACGGCCTCGCAATGGTCGCTCATGCGGCCTAGAATGTGATAAGGACTTTTTTATTTTTCTGCTGTTGTTAAAATACGAGAAAATTATGATTGAACAATTTACACTTTGATTTATGTTATATTTGTAGTAGTTATGTTGTGTGTCTTTTAGTCTGTGCTAAATAAATGTCTTTCTTTTTCTTTATTATCAACCCTTTATTGGATCCCCTATTTTTGTTGTTTGAATTGTTATCAAAATAATAATAAAGGATACAATTTATGCCCTGAACACTTTACTCGTTTTGTATACTGTTCCGGGGAAATTCTGTTTGGTGTTTGTGTTAAGGTTCACTTTTCCTTGTTAGGGTTTTTGATAAATTAAATACGTGTTGTTTAGAAGCTAGTATATTGGCGACTGGTTCAATATTATAATAACACTTAGTTTTAAAGACAAATGAGACGTACATATAGCTAGTTATGCGGATATGTGATTTGCGAATCTACTGAGACAATTATCAACCTAACATACCGCCCACCAAAAGGACTTTAAGTTCTTTTATAATCTTAATTAAGTTCTAACAATTATCCACTTAACTATCAAGTATCTAACTTCAAATTGACAGTCTAAAGCACAAATAATACAAATAAAGAAAATATGAAATTCTAACTATACATATTAAAATGCTACTAAAATCCACTATATCTACTAAAATCATTCAAAGTAGCTTAATAATTAAAGACAAACTAAGTAGAATCAACTGGCAATGCACATAACTTGGTAATAGTTCTTTTAGTTATGGAACCTCCACTTTTCACACTATACACCCTGGTGTTACCATCCATGCCGGGATGTTTATCTGTGATACGTCCTAAGGACCATTTGCTAGGTGGTTGATTTTCAGTCTTGATCAACACAATATCACCAATTGCAAATTCCTTCTGTTTCTTCATCCATTTGGGACGCTGCTGCAGCCTAGTCAAATATTCCTCTTGCCAGCGTCGCCAAAAGTCATGAAGAACCTTTTGTGTATGTTGCCATCGTGACAAATTATGAACCTTCACGGCTTGCAGATCAGGTGAAGGTACTATAATCGGTGGTTCTCCAATCAAAAAATGGCCAGGAGTTAATGGATCTAAGTTTTCTGGGTCAGTGCTATCTATTGGGCACAGCGGGCGTGAATTTAGGCAGGCTTCTATCTGACATAATATTGTAGTCATTTCCTCGAACGTCAGGTTAGTTGTAATAATGCGTTTTAGGTGGTACTTAATCGACTTCACGCCTGCTTCCCATAAACCACCAAAGTTCGGACTATATGTTGGGATGAAGTGGAATTGTGTGCCATCTGTAGTTAGCGTGGATGTAACTTTTCCTGCCATCTGTGCTTCATTCCACAAATCATGAAGTTCTCTGTTGGCACCCCGAAGGTTTTGCCGTTATCACACCACAGGTGGGCACATTTACCTCTTCTGGCAACAAATCGTCTAAAGGCTGCTATAAATGCCTCTGAAGTGAGATCTCCAACTAGTTCTATGTGGATTGCTTTGGTGGACATACATACGAAAATTGCCACATATGTCTTTTTAGTTTTGTTGCCTCTTCCTCTAGACACCAGTGTTTGAAACGGTCCTGCGAAATCTACACCGCTATGCAGAAACGGTCTCGTCGGAGTTACTCTTTCCACTGGTAAGTCTCCCATTATTTGTCCTTTCGTTGTAGCATTAATTCGGGCACACTTCATACATTTATGAATATGTTTCTTTACCAGTGATTTAGCTCTTATAACCCAGTATTTAAAACGCAAGTGACATAACATCAACTGTACTCCACCATGAAGTGTTTTGTCATGTGTGTCAGCAATTATAAGCTGTATCAGTGCGTTTCTATTTCCCAGGACCACAGGATTCTTCTTATCATCTGGTAAGTTAGCATGTCTTAAGCGACCGGGCACCCTGAGTATATTTTTCTCGTCTAGGTATGGATTTAGACATCGCAGCTGACTGTTTTTCTTAACTTGTTTTCTTATTTTTATTCTATCTATGTCTTCTTTAAATTCTTCTTCTT
Source organism: Aporophyla nigra (assembly GCA_947507805.1). NCBI lineage: Eukaryota > Metazoa > Arthropoda > Insecta > Lepidoptera > Noctuidae > Aporophyla > Aporophyla nigra. The sequence goes on along the minus strand of OX382297.1, from coordinate 21,906,894 downwards.
GAGCCTTTTTAATACAGATCTGTAGAGTATCTTCTAATTCTTGCGTTGTTAAATTCTGATTTTCACTGTTTATATTCTTCTTATAGTTTAAAAAGCTTCTACAGTAAGTAATCGCTTTTATTAAATCTGTTAATGTTTCAAAATGTTCAAATTGTGATATTAAAGTTGTTTCAGGTTCTTCAACCCGTTCTGCGTTCAGGTAAGTATTGATTTTAGTTTTCTTCATTTCCAAATCAGTTTCTGTTATTTCATGTTTAATATTTATTTTTGTTTCAGACAGCCAGCCCGGTCCGTGCCACCATAAGTTACATTTCTTCAAGTCGGATAACAACATTCCTCTAGATGCCAAATCAGCGGGATTTTCGTGTGACTGAACATGGAACCAGTGCTTGTTATTAATGTTTTCAACAATTTCGACTACACGGTTTGCGACGAAGGGTTTCCACCTGTTAGGTTCACCACTAAGCCATGCGATAACAATTGAAGAGTCAGTCCATGCGTACATTTGTGTTGTCGGTATCCTCATTGATTCTCCAACCTGCTTCATCAATTTTGATAGAAGTAGGGCACCACAAAGTTCTAGACGAGGTAACGAAATCGTCTTCAATGGTGCTACTCTGGTTCTGGCAGCTATCAGTTTTGTTTCAATCTTGTTGTCTTGAGTTTCAATTCTTATATAGACTGCCGCTGCATATGCACGCATTGAAGCATCGCTGAATCCGTGAACTTGTATTTTGTTTTTGTTAACTGTCATCGTACCAAGCCATCTATCTATTTGTATTTTAGTTATGTTAACGAGGTCTGATCTTATTTCTTTCCATTCTTGTTCTAATGTGTTACTAACTTGTTCATCCCAGTTAACCTTTTCAAGCCAAAGCTTTTGTATTAAGATTTTAGCCATAACAGTGCTCGGTGCTATCCAACCAAGGGGATCAAACACTCTTTGTATATCAGACAATATGCTTCGCTTCGTTATTGACTTGGTTGTGGGTGTCAATTTAAGATTGTATTGAAACTGGTCTGTTTTTAAGTTCCATTCTATTCCTAATGCTTTGAGAGTTCCATCGAGATTTAAATCAATATGTGCTTCTGCAGATCTTTTATCTTCTTTTATATACTTCATTAAATCGATACTGTTGGATGCTTGGATGCCCATTTCGTAAGTTGGAAACCGCCTCTTTCTAGTGTGTCTGATAAATCTTTAGAAAGTGCTTTAGCTTCAGCTACTGAGTCTGTGCCAGATAAAAGGTCGTCCATGTAGAAATCCTCGTTCATAGTTTGCGCAACAAGAGTATTATTCTTAGCTTCATCTTTAGCTATCTGTTGAAGCGTTTTAACGGCCAAATATGGCGCAGACGCTGTGCCAAAGGTTACTCTGAGTAATCGATATTCTTCCAGGTTATCTGATTCTTGTTGCCTCCACAAAATTCGCTGAAATTCTGCGTCTTCTTTGGTTACTAATACTTGGAGGAACATCTGTTTTATATCCGCCATAAAACAGACTTGTTTCATACGCCATCTCATCAAAATGTTTCTCAAGTCTTCTTGCAGCTGAGGACCCACGAGTAATTCATCATTCAATGAAATGTTGTTTGATCCTTTACACGACGCATCAAATACAACGCGTGTTCGCGTGGATTCTTTGTCGGCTCGGATAACAGCGTGGTGAGGTAAGTAGACCGCTCTTTTATCATTTTCATTATCAGGTACCTTCTCGATGTGTCCTTGTTCTATATAGTCATTTATAACTTTACTATATTCTTTTTGCAGGTCTGGCGATTTCCTGAACTTCTTTTCCAATAGTGTAAATCTATGTGTTGCTATCGATTTTGTATTACCATCTGGTGATTGTGGACTGTATGTATTAAATGGCAATTTAACAATGTATCTTCCTTCTTCATTTCTAGTTGTTGACTTTCATATATTTCTTCACACAGTTGTTCTTCCTTTGTTAAGTGTCTATTATTGTCTACGTCAATTTCCCATATTGATTTCAACAGGTCTTCTACGTCAACTGAATGATGCATGACAACATACTGGTTTTGATGCGTTGTATTAACTTCTCCAAAAAGAATCCATCCCAAGCTGGTTTCGTGAGCGCTTGGTGTGCCTGGTGGACCTTTGATTAGTTTGTTTTGCAGAATTTCCGCATATTCTTTCATACCCAAGAGTAGATCTATTGACCCTGGCTTGAAGTAAGTTGGATCAGCCAGGTTGAGGTCTTGAATGTGTGCCCAATCTTGTTTATTGATTGATTTGGTGGGTATCTTTGCGGTCAGTTGCTTGGACATTACATATGCCTTGATCGGTAAACAATAGTTTCGGTCCAATCGTGATCTTATTCGTAGCTGTACCACATGTTTTATTTCAGTCTTCTGGGATCCCACCCCGGTAATGCTTGCTTTTACAGGTTGTCGTTCGAGCTTCAATAGTTGAGTCGCCTTCTCGCTAATGAAAGCTGCCTCGGAACCTTGATCTATAAGCGCCCGCAGTAAAATGGTGTTACCTTGCTCGCTTGTTGCTTCCACTACTGCAGTTGCTAACAGTGCTACTTTCTTCTTAGTATTGCAATGCGACGCCATCATTGTATTGACTTGTAATGATTGCTCTTCATTTACATGTGTTGCAGCTGGAGGTGAGGTGACTGATGATTCTCCAAGCTGCTTGGTCCTCGTTTCATGTAAAAGGGAATGATGGCGCCTATGACAAAGACGACAAGATACTGGCACTTTACATTTAAATGTCGAGTGTCCTGGTACTAAGCAGTTAAAACATAATTGTTTGGTTTTCACAAACTCTCTTCTTTCAGCAGGTTCCTTCTTGCTGAATTCCTTGCAATGACTTAAACTGTGACTTTCTTTACACATCACACAAACTTTCTCCGTAACTGGTGTAGCAACATGGCATGAACGCTCCTTTATTGTTTTATTGTCCTTTGATGTATTATTGTGATTTGTTAATTCTAGAGTACGGTACTTCGTTTCTAAGAACTTCTTGAAATCACTCCAGGTAGGTAAGTTTTCAGATTCTTCCTTATATGCATGTTCTTCCCAGTTTTTGTGCGTCTCTGAGTCCATCTTCTGTACTAGAAGATATATAAGGAATGGATCCCAAGAGCCGACGTCAATATTTAAATTAATTAAGTTGTTAAGGCACTCTATGGTTGTATCTAACAACCCTTTTAACTGCGAAGCTGATTGAGAAGACATCTTCTTTTGGTTGAATAACCTTTTCATAGAATGGTTCAAAAGTAAGCGTTTGTTGCCATATCTCTTTTTCAAAATATCCCATTCATTTACATAATTTTTATCAGTTACCTGTATATGCTTCAATAGTGATTCGGCTTCTTGACACACACAAGTCTTCAAATAGTGAAGCTTTTGAACACCACTAAGCGAACTGTTATCATGCACCAACGACGTAAACAAATCTTGAAAAGTTTGCCATGATTCATAATCACCGGAAAATTTCGGTATCTCGATCCTCGGTAGATGCACGACGTTATTTTGTGGACTTGTGGAGCCGAAACTACTATTTGCTGACTTTGATTGCACTACAGATTGTTCAGATATCGCGATAACCATGTAGGTCCTTTAAGTCACCTTGAAGCACGTTAAACAAATCTTCATAAATAAAAAACTCCTCATTTAAAAAATAAGGTAAAGTTCCTTTCTGTTCCTTCGGTGTAACTTTTACTAAATCTTTATGTGCACATTTGAAGGTATCCCAATAGTCTTCGATGATTTTCATACGTGCTTCGATATATTCTCGTGTTAAGCGTGCTTTAGGACATTTCCTCAGGTTAACTTGTGTTTTCCGTAGCAGGTTTGCAGTATCTTCTAACACAGAGAGAAGTTTCTGTTGTTCCTCAGTCGTCGTCATTGTCACGTAAAAAACACTTGAATGCAGCTGATTTCCGATGCGTAAAGTAGTTACGTAGGTAATTAGCAGTCCTCGAGTCGTAGTAAACAACTTGCTAATTCTTAGAAAAACGATGCGCACAAAAAAAGGGTCGGCTTATCGCTGCTGTGGAATGTGAGCCTTTTGTTCTCTCATTAGGTGCCCGTACTGGATGGATCCGGCTCGAAGGACCATATGGTGTTTGTGTTAAGGTTCACTTTTCCTTGTTAGGGTTTTTGATAAATTAAATACGTGTTGTTTAGAAGCTAGTATATTGGCGACTGGTTCAATATTATAATAACACTTAGTTTTAAAGACAAATGAGACGTACATATAGCTAGTTATGCGGATATGTGATTTGCGAATCTACAATTATCAACCTAACACTGTTTATCTATCTAAAGCCAATATTACTCCACGCATAAAATGTCTGACTATGGACAATTTTCTTTCAACTTATAGAAGTAGGCGCGATTTTGGAATTGGAATAGTTTCAACTTCAATAAATGTTTTAGAGTGAAATAAAGGGGTCATTCTACATTCTATGATACGCAGAAAACGTAATTTAAAAAAAAAAAAACGTGTGTGTCTCTGGACGCCCAACAGAAGTGATATCTTAAACTAAGCTAAGTTGAACTATTTAATATTGAAACGGTGATAGTTTTAGGTTGTATGCTCACTGTCAACAGTATATGACGTATATGTCTATCACACACTAAACACTGAGTATAGAGAGGGGGAAGCGTCTGTCCGAAGAAGGCTAGCGCTATGGGTTAGAGTGAGAGACGAGGAGCCTGCCTACCGCTGCCGTATGCGTAAGAAAAGGAAGCCAGACCGACTGGCGTTGTAACGCGTTACGTAACGAAGTAGTTTACCCTCCCATAGGAAGCTATCACTTCAAAAAAAAAGGTGTGTCAGCTCCTACGCACGACTGGAGTTTACTTCTATAATAAAACTCACTAAATACAGTACTGATACTTTTATATTCTCTTCACTTCTTCACAGATACAGTCACCACAGTTAATTCACACCAAATTGAGCCCTCTCGGCCTAGTGCCCTCGTTTATATACTACCCTGTCCGTCACAAAATTGACGGTTGAACTGTGTTGCCATTTTATAAAAATAACAACGGATTATTCAAATCTCTAAAAACCCTACACTCGACCGTCCTGACAACGTGTATGTCCCCATACACGCCTCCGGTGGTATCTACAATACCCTACACTTGGCTGAGAGGACTCATGATGACAATATAAAGGAATGTAAAGAAAAAAAAAATTGTTACAGCAATTAGACTAGATCCTTATAACACTAAACAAAAAAATAAAAATAAACAAAAATGGTCAATAAAACTAAAAAACTAAATTTATAATTATTTAGCTACAATAGTTATTATTTAATCCCAAATAAATTGATTCAACTTATACAATTATTTAATATGTTATGTTTATATATTTATGAAATCGACACTAACTGGATAAAGGCTATATAACTATACTCTTCTATATAATCAGTTTTTCCACAAAATAACGAATTTTCGACAATTTTGGCGAACCAATCAATTCTCGCCAAACAAAAAAAACCTCTCAGATTAAGACGCTATTTAACAATCGATCAGAACTTTTCTAGTTTATATTTAATATGCTAGTGCGAACCATTCAATTCTCGCTATTAACTTGCGTACTCTATCAGGTTGTGAACCAATCAATTCTCACACCTGATCAGAGACTTCAAAAATCTAGGCAAACCAATCAATTCTTGCCTCCAATTGACGGTGACGTGAACCAATCAATTCTCAAGCTCGGTCTACAATTGTGTTCTAACTTCTGACGTGAACCAATCAATTCTCACGTCAGCTTCTTGCATAATAACCGGTAACGTGAACCAATCAATTCTCACGTTCGGTCTGAAACAATATAAACATTCTGTAATAATTGTCCTATACAATTCTACACTGATGACCACTATGCATCACTATGTTCGTCATCATCACTAGATTCGCTAGAGTCCGATTTATTTAGTTGTAACGCAGCTACATGTACCCACGGCAGCATTCGATCAGCTGCTACAGTGGTAGTGCGTTTATTTGTATTATTGCTGAAACCGGGAATAGATGCTATCTTATATCTATCTTGGCCTAAAACCTCAGTGACTCGATATGGTCCTATGTAGGATGGGAGGAGTTTTTTGCTCTTCCCATCATTATTAAAAGTAACTTTAGTAATTTTAACTAAATCTCCTTGATTATATACCTTAGCAGGGCGTCTGTTCTTATCGTATCGCAGCTTCTGCTTTGTCTGTTCAGTGTCTATTCTTTCTTTAACATGATTTCTGATAGTTATCACATCTACATTTTCCCTAGTCGCGTCTACTACCTCATTTAATTTAGGATTAATTTCACTATTCATGAACGTACCGAACATGACTTCTGATGGCCTCCTAGCTGTCGTCTTTTGGACAGTGTTATTCAACCCCCATTGTATTTTCCCTAACTGGCTATCCCAATCCCTCTCATCATGTCTCAGGTTTAGTGTTTTCAATGAATTTAGGATAGTCCGGTTATATCGTTCTACCTGGCCATTTGATTTGGGACTCGCGACAGCATTCAAGATGTGTTTTATACCTTTATCATAACAGTACCTTTTAAACAAGTTAGATGTGTAGCAACTGCCACGGTCACTGATCAAACGGTCAGGCATTCTAAATGTATAGAATATGTCATCCAGGGCACGAATTACATTTTGTGTATTCGTGTTCCGAACGGGCTTTATAAATACAAACTTAGTAAACGAGTCTACCACAACTAAAAGGTAAGAGTACCCTCGTTTAGATTTGACGAACGGACCAAGGTGGTCGACATGCAGGGTGTGAAACGGCGACTCTACTTTTTCAATCGGATGTAGTAAACCTTCGTTCCTATTCGCGGACTTCTTAGCATAAGCACACTCGATACAAGCGGACACATACTTCTTGATAAACCGTGACATCTTCGGAAACCAATAATTACTTTTAACCCTTTCCAAAGTTTTCTCTAATCCTAGATGACCAATATCGTCATGGTTCATCCTGCATATCTGCCACCTTGCTCCCTTTGGGACTGCCCAGCGGACATTATCCTTATCGCCATTAAGATACCTATATAATTTATTATCTCGAACAATATAATTATCTTTGATATATTGAAGATTCTTGGGATCTAAATCCTTTTCTATAACCTGTTTAATACGTTCTAATTCGGAATCCCCTAGTTGAAGGGTATGTAACCAGTCTTCGCTACTAATGACCATAACTTGAGCTAACAGAGTAGAGGATTCAGTCATCATAGAATCATTAGAAATAGGATTGCGAGATAACGCATCTACATGAGACATTCTAGTACCGGGTCGGTATTCAATTGAACAGTTAAATTCTTGCAGCAAAAGCCACCAGCGCGCTATTCTAGGTATGAGATCGCGTTTCATAAAAGTGGAACGAAGAGCACTACAATCAGTGACTATTTTGAATTCCGTACCTAACAAATAGACCCGAAACTTTTCTAATGAACGAATGACAGCCAAGGTTTCTAATTCGTAGGAATGATAATACTTTTCCTCCGGCGACGTCCGCCTACTACAATAAGCAATTGGTCGAAGAAAACTACTATCCTTACACCGTTGCAAGAGTATGCCTCCAACGCCATCTTTGCTGGCGTCAGTATGTAATTCTGTCTCCGCCTCGCGATCGTAAATAGCTAAAACTGGTCTGTCTACCAATTGTGATTTAAGCACCTGGAATGCATTCTCTTGTTCTTGACCCCAAACCCATGCGGAGTCCTTTTTTAACAACTGCATTAATGGCGACGCTAATTGAGCGAAATTTTTGATAAATTTTCGAAAATAACTAGCAAGGCCAAGGAATTGCCTAACACCATGAATGTTAACTGGCCGTGGAAAATTCATAACCGCCTGGATTTTCTTCTCACCTGGCCGAACTCCTGACGAGCTAATCTCATACCCAAGATAATCAATATTGTCGTGCAGAAAATTACATTTAGACAAATTCAATGTAAGATTTGCATTTTCTAACAGCTTCAGTATTTGTTCGAGCCTATCAAGACATTCAGTAGCATTTTTGCCAAAAATAAGCACGTCATCCATGTATGCTGTAGCATGAGTGAATCGAGCTGACCCCAAGACTTTATTGATCATTCTCTGAAAAATTGCTGGTGCGTTGGCCAAACCAAACGGCATACGGTTAAATTCATACAATCCGTCTGGAGTGACGAACGCAGTCAAATGTTTGCATGGTTCAGAAATTGGCACTTGATAATACCCAGACGCTAAATCAAGCGATATGAAACACGCTTGCCCCGATAATCTTGCTATCTCATCGTCTATAATTGGCATCGGATATCTTTCTTTCACTGTTACAGAATTCAACATTCTATAATCAATACACATCCGAAAACTGCCATCCTTTTTACGGACTAATATAATAGGACTAGCATACTCCGATACCGATTCTCTAACGATCCCGGCTTCCAACATTTCACCTAACATAGACTGCACTTTCTCACGCTCATGATGTGACAACCTGTAAGGGCGATAGACAATAGGACGTTGACTATTCAACTCAATTGTCATCTGCGTAACATCAGTGCAACCCAAATTTTTCAAATTTGAGGCGAAACAATGTTTATATTGTTTAAGTATAGTCATAAGCCTTTGTCTATCGTCCTCTGATACCGAATCACCTGTGCGTACGTTTTCCTCCCGAATGTCATGTTCAAAATTATTTTGAATATCTGCAGATTCCGTAATTCCTGGGGACTGCATTACTATTCTCTGGACAAACTCCACCTTTTCTCCCCTACTAGCAACAAATTCCTTTCGTAAACTACAGGGGATGGAAAATGGATAAACAAGAATGTCTAAATTTCCACGCTGGACCTGATAAACACCACCATTAACAACAACCTCTTGATTTGGACCACCCACGATGTTGTTACTCAACATCAAATAGCCATTAAATTCGGACCCTACCCGAGCCTTAATGGATGCAGGTCCATGAAGCTCGACATCGGCTGCGATCCTAACTTCAGCAAGTTGAAGGTTTTTAGCATCGGGATAAACCACTGGGATCTCAGTTTGCAACTTACGAAATTGCAAAGTGTGAGAATTTTTGAACACAAGAATATGTGGTTGCTCTGTGTATGACTGACCTATCAATATTGGTTTATCTAATAAATTATCTTCGACAACTCTACAAGCTACCCTTGCATCAACCCCGTCTACCACTATATCGAGCAGCATATTGCCCAATGATCGGACCACCTCATTCCCGAATCCTTTCATGACCGACGGGACCTGATCATGCACTAGATTAAGGTTCAAAATTATTGACTCCCTAACCAACGTCACTTCGCTACCGAAATCAATAAATGCTTCTACGGTCCTCCCATTTACTGTGACTAGCTTTATGAATTTTGAGTTGGGACTGGAACTTGAAATACACATTGTTTTAGATGGTGCTCCAGTTTTTCCCGTTACACTATCGGATTTAGGATCTTGCCAGCAATTTTCTACCTTGTGACCGATTTTGTTGCATTTATTGCATTTGACAAGTGGCTTCGGACAATGTAAATAAGGGTGACCTCGCTCCCTACAATTAAAGCAGAATACCGAACCCTGAGACTGATTGGGTTTATTTTGATTTGTTTTAGAATTGGAATGGTTATTTTTCGTAAAACTACGATCTGAAGTTTGGCTTTCTTTGTTGCTCATTAGAAATTGGAGAAGCTGCTCAGGCTGAGAACAACAAAGCGCCAACGCACTCGATTTCATAGTCCTATCAGATATACCGTGGATTATACAATCTACTGCGCGTTTACCCGTAATGTCACACTGAGTTAACAACGCAAATTTTTCGTAGTAATATACTTCAATTGGTTCGCCAAATTTACTTCTTCTCTTAAGCATATCTTCCAGGATTTGGCCATAGTTTTGCTCGCAAGGAAAAGCACTCATTAATTTATCTTGCCATTCCTTCCAAGTATGTAAAATCGTGTTAAGACCCTCATACCAAACTTTAGCCAAACCCTGAAGTTTTTGCATAGCAAAATGTGTTGTCGTTGTATCATCCCAGCCGTATACAGTAGCGCATTCATTTACTTTACGCAGCCAAATGTCAATACGCTGATTTTTCGCTGATGGGTCAAAATTAGGAAGAATATTTTTGTGATCAATATTCTTCGAAATTGATGCACTTGTAGACGGCTGAGATGCAAACCCATGTTTAATAGAATGCACCAAATCCATGACATCTTTAACGGTAAAAGAAGGGGTACGTGACCTTTTGTCTTGCGATACGCAGTCGCTCCGTAGACTATCGTTGCTCTGCTCACGTGCACCTCGTCTCTTCTTGGCTCTTGTAGCTTCATGCTCCGATTGATGCGGCCGACTGGGGCTGCAACTGTGCTGCTGGCCCTTGGAGTGACGACGGCTCGTACTCTTGTAGCTTCTTCCAGATCGATTCCCATGTGCCTCTAATATCTTCTCATGTTCCTTGCGTAGTTCACGTTCGAGTATACGTAGCCGCTCTCGTTCTTGCTCAAACTCAAGCTCTTTCTCGCGAAAACTTTGCCTCCTGGACTTGCTTCGACTTCGACTGCCACCGTAGCGTTCACCGGAAATATCGCGTTGATGACGCGACGAGAGAGACGTTACTGGAGTTAGCAGACGCCTTCGGCTGCCCTTGCGACCACAAGAGGAAGCATCCAACGATTGAGCGTTACCGTTGTCCTTTTCCATTGTGAAACTTTGTGATCCCACTTCTGAAGTATAATAAAACTCACTAAATACAGTACTGATACTTTTATATTCTCTTCACTTCTTCACAGATACAGTCACCACAGTTAATTCACACCAAATTGAGCCCTCTCGGCCTAGTGCCCTCGTTTATATACTACCCTGTCCGTCACAAAATTGACGGTTGAACTGTGTTGCCATTTTATAAAAATAACAACGGATTATTCAAATCTCTAAAAACCCTACACTTCTTACGAAGGATTATAAAATATATAGATTAGTAAACATTAAATAACGCATAACGTAACGTCCCTTACGTTACGTTTGATTTTATTCCCCATAAATTTTCATACCCTGGGCTTATATAATAAAAATCGAATCTTAAGGAGTAAACTCCATAAAACTAAATTGTTACCCATCCGAAGGCTTACATTGAAAAAAACAAATTAATGCTGGTTAAAAAGCCTATTTACTGTAGTATTTGAGAGACTAAAAAATATTTTGGTGCATAAAGCGCTTAACAGTTTATTTTGTAACGAAAGTTAAAAAACTGGCCAAGTGCGAGTCGGACTTGCGCACCGAGGGTTCCGTACAAACCTGCAGGTATTCACGGTTTATGCATAAGGTTTATGTTTATCAAATTAAATGTTTTTTTTTTTTTAATTTTTATGTTTGAGTTGACTGAATGAAAGGTAAATTGTGGTTTACGATTTATGACGTATTAAAAAAAAAACTACTCACTAGATTTCGTTCAAACCAATTTTCGGTGGAAGTTTACATGGTAATGTACATCATATATTTTTTTTAGTTTTATTATTTGTTGTAATAATACTGGCTTTATAGCGTACTCCTTTAGTGTATTCAAAATTCTTCTTGTTCTATGTAACTAGGTTACCTGACACTTCATAAAATAACAAACCTGATGAAACACGTCTTTTCTTTTTAAACACAAAATTACAACAAATCGTTATCAGCACGAGAATAGCTCAAGTATTTGTTTATTCAAGAAAAGTAATGCGTGTTTTCGTAATCATTTGTTGAAGTTATATTTGTGCGAATTTTTTGGATACGAAACAAAATAGTTCTTCGTGTACTCTTCCGAGATGGCGAATCCAAATGGAGACACAAATGAGCGAGGTATGCGTAGTTCTTCAATTCCATCGTTCAGCCTACATAATAGAGAAGGGTATAGTACGTGGAAATTTAAAATGCGTAATTACCTTATGCATGAGGAGTTGTGGGAAGCGATCAGTGGCTACCCAACAGGGATCAACGTTTCCAATGTTACAAAGATAAGGAGCGATCAGAAGGCACTAACAAAAATTTGTCTTACCCTTGAATCATCTGCAATTACGCATGTGCGAAGTGCAACCACGGCAGCTGAAGCATGGAATGCTCTACAAAATGCTTATGAGGACAAAGGTATAGGTCGGCGTTTATATTTAGAACGGAAGTTATACAGATTGAGACTTGAAGACTTTGATAATAATATTGAGTCGTATATCAATGCTGTTATTTCCATTGCCCAAGATTTGGCGGATATAGGCAAAGTAATAGATGATGCGTCCATTGCTGCTATTCTATTGGGTGGTTTAACGTCCAAATATGATCCAATGATTATGGCTCTCGAAAATAGTAATGTTAATGTTACCACCGAACTGGTAAAGTCCAAATTACTAAACGAAATGTCCAAGGAAAGCTCGATAAAACTGGAGACAGCTATGAAGTCAAAGATTGATGCCTCTTCTGTTGAGTCAAAGGCAAAGCAAATTGTGTGTTATGGTTGTGGAGAACCTGGTCACAAGAGACCAAACTGTCCTTTAAAGAAAAAGAAGGTCATGAAAAGGAAGAATCCCACTAATAAGGACTCGACCTCTGTGTCTGCTTTAGGAGCAACAAATAATTATGACATGGACAAATGGTACATTGATTCAGGAGCTACCAAATATATGACTTCAAGACGAGATTGGTTTGTAGACTTAAAGCCTATTGATAACAAGGTAACAGTTGCAAACGGGACTAAGATTGACGCTGAAGGCATCGGTAAAATATCCATAAATACCGAAAACAACGTCAATACTATTAATGATGTGATGTATGTACCTAACTTGCAAACAAATCTTCTATCTGTGAAGACAGCAGTAGAAAAAGGATTTACTGTAATGTTTGATAAGTGTGGTTGTAATTTATTTAATTCAAAAACCTTCTCCTTTACAGGTGATTCAGTTCTACATGGCTCGCCCTGTGGTGGATTGTACACACTTGATTGTGCGGTGAATATTCCCCAATTTAGAGCCTATGATGTGCACTCTGATTCTATCTCTAAGTATCAGGTATGGCATAAGCGTTTAGGTCATTTATGTCGCATCGGTATGAATCTGCTGAAAAATAGTCATAAGGTTATTGATTATAAGGATGTGGATAAAAATCCATGTGTAGCTTGTGTTCAAGCGAAACAAGCTCGAAAACCATTTAAGGCGATAACTTATAAAAGGGCAACTTCAGTATTAGAACTGATCCACTCTGACCTTTGTGGACCAATGTCAGTTAGCTCCTTTCAGGGTAATAAATATTTTTTAATTTTTAGAGATGATTTTTCGAGAACTATATTTGTATATTTTATTTCTTCTAAGACAGAGGTAAAGGATAGATTCTGTCACTTCCAGTCTATGGTTGAAAGACAAACTGGGGCTCAAATTAAAATAATAAGGACTGATAATGGGAAGGAATTCGTCAATAATGAATTCTCAAGTTATCTTAGATCTTGTGGTATTCAGCATCAAACTACGGTACCATATAGCCCTCAACAGAATGGTGTTGCTGAGCGCACTAATCGCTCAATTGTAGAAAAGGCACGCTCTCTTATGGCTCAAAGCGATCTTTCTAAGGCTTTTTGGGAAGATGCTGTTCGAACGGCTGTGTACCTAAAGAATAGATGCCCACACCGTGCCTTAAATAATAAAACTCCCTATGAGTTGTGGAATGGTTACAAACCAGACCTAAATAATCTCAGAGTTTTTGGGTGTAGAGCTCTTATACATATACCTTCTTGTCACCGTAAGAAATTGGATCTTAAAGCTGATGAAGCTATATTTGTAGGCTATACAGAAGATCCTAATAGTTATCTTTTTAGAAATTCATCTTGTCCTAGAACCTTACAAAAGTCTAGAGACGTTACATTTTTTGAAGATTGTTTTTCTTCTTTAAATAATAGAAATGTCAACAATACTAAGACTTCTACTGAACCTTTAGTACTTTCTAATAGTCTGCCTATACAGGAAGAAACAAGTACAGTTCAAGAGTCTTTTGAACATTTTCCAGTCGTCACTGTTGAACCAGCACCAGGCCCTACTGTTGAATCAGCTCCAGGCGTATGGCCTGTTGACGCTGAAGATGAGACTGCTGAAACTGATCAGTTTTTTGAAGCAATTGAGGAACCAATAGTTTCTACTAGTCAAACTGATGGACAACGTAGATATCCTTCAAGAGACCGGAAACCTCCTAATTACTTCTCATACCAAGTTTCTAGTCAAGCGTCTGAAGAGCCTAGAACTTATAATGAGGCTATATTGGCTGATGATGTTGACAAGTGGCAGATGGCAATGACGGATGAATATAATTCATTAATGAAGCTGAAGACATGGAAATTGGTTAACAGAGAAAACATTAAAGTGATACCATGTAAATGGGTTTATAAATTAAAGAAAGATCCAGCAGGAAATGTTGTGAAGTACAAAGCAAGATTAGTTGCCAAGGGATTCACCCAGACGCCAGGTGTAGATTATTTTGAGACATTTGCTCCTGTCGTGCGGCACTCCTCCTTGCGTACTCTACTGGCTCTCGCAGCCGAGTTGGATTTGAAAATGCGTCACTTGGACGTTGATACTGCATTTTTAAATGGAGATCTGCAAGAGAAGGTCTACATGGAGCAACCTCAAGGTTTTAAAGTAAAAGGTATGGAGAACAAAGTGTGTCTTTTACAAAAATCCTTGTACGGGCTTAAACAAGCTCCACGTGCCTGGAATATAAAGTTAGATGAAACTTTATCATCTTTTGGTTTTGTGAAAACTTCATCTGAACCATGTGTGTATACCAAACTTTTTGGAAAAGAGTTGGTTATCGTTGCAGTCTTTGTCGATGACATAATTGTCTTTTACAGTAATGACAAGACGTTTGACATCGTCAAAAATGACTTGCGAAAATATTTTTCAATAAAAGATTTGGGCTATTTAAGCTATTATCTTGGTTTAAATATAACCAGAAAAAATGATGAAATAAAAGTACATCAGAAAAATTATATAAATAATCTTTTACAAAAGTTTGGAATGGAGAATTGTAAAACATGTACAACTCCACTATCTGGACAACTGGAGGTCAGTACCAGCATTGATAGTGATCATAATTTAGAAGCGTATCCCTATCAAGAATTAATTGGTTGCCTCATGTTCCTGAGTGTTAATACTCGTCCAGACATCGCATACGCGACTAGTTACCTGAGTCAGTTCAATACTCGGTACAACAAGACTCACTGGTTAGCCGCGAAGAGAGTCTTACAATATTTAAAAGGCACTTTAGATTACTCGATTTATTATAGAAAATCAAGTATGCCCCTTGTAGGATTTTGCGATGCCGATTGGGCAAACTGTAATATAGATCGCCGTTCTTATACTGGTTACTGTTTCAAATTAGCAGGCAGTCCGGTTTCATGGGCTTCGCGGAAGCAGCAAACCGTAGCTTTGTCCTCAGCGGAAGCCGAGTATATGGCAATAACTGAAGCTACAAAGGAAGCGATTTATTTAAGGAGGTTTATCACTGAATTAATTTCAGATCCTATGGTAAGGCAAAAGTTATTACCTAATACCATAACTATTTGTACCGATAGTCAGAGTGCACAGTGTTTGGCCTTAAATCCGGTACACCACCATAGGACGAAACATATAGATACCAGATATCACTTTATTAGGGAAAAGATTAGTGATAATTCGGTAAACTTAAAATATACCCAATCAAGTGATATGCCCGCTGACATCTTAACTAAAAGATTGCAGCGTGTCGCACATAGTAGATGTGTACTGAGCTTAGGTTTAGTGTAAATATATTTTTACACGTTTACTTCAGTACTTAGTATACATTTTCATACTGTTTTCTTTTAATTGGTATATTTTGAGTCCATTTTTATGTTATTTATTTGTGAGAATTTTGATTAAGGGGGCGAAATGTTGTAATAATACTGGCTTTATAGCGTACTCCTTTAGTGTATTCAAAATTCTTCTTGTTCTATGTAACTAGGTTACCTGACACTTCATAAAATAACAAACCTGATGAAACACGTCTTTTCTTTTTAAACACAAAATTACAACATTATTCCCTTATTTTAGAGGGGGGGGGGGGACACATTTTACCACTTTGGAAGTGTCTCTCGCGCAAACTATTCAGTTTAGAAAAAAATGATATTAGAAACCTCAATATCATTTTTGAAGACCTATTCATAGATACCCCACACGTATGGGTTTGATGATATTTTTTTTTTTAGTTTCAGTTCTATGTATGAGGAACCCCAAATATTAGTTTTTTTTTTCTATTTTTGTGTGAAAATTTTAATGTGGTTCACAAAATACATCTACTTACCAAGTTTCAACATCATAGCTCTTATAGTTTCGGCAAAAAGTGGCTGCGACATATTCGGACAGACAGACGGACAGACAGACGGACAGACAGACAGACAGACATGACGAATCTATAAGGGTTCCGTTTTTTGCCATTTGGCAACGGAACCCTAAAAACGTGCTTAAAATAACAAAACTTCAACGAATTTGCCAAGTTTGATGATTTTTTTTTCATACTTTTTTAGAATAGATGTAAAGGTCGATACCTAAACTTCACATAAACACAATAACATGACGTCCATAAATACTTTGAATTTTCATGACTATGATAGACGAAAAATGTTCTAAAATTTACCCACCTCCTTTTCACCCATCCAAAGGCTGATCTTCGGAAGTGTAGCTTAACCTAGCAAACCAACTACGAGGCACAAAAGAAGCCAGATAAACTGGCGCCGTTCCGCGTAACGTAAAGCGGTTTACCCTCCCATAAGATATCACTTCAAAAAATCGATGTTGCTCTCATATTATCTTAGCGACTGCTTATATCGAATAATCTATAAAAAATTTGGCAGATTGAAACTACGATTAGAATGCGATTCTTTTTTAGAAATACAGGAATTACCCCTCTAATTTACGCACGCAAAGATTATGGACAAATCTTCTATTTATGCAAATACAAAACAATGATAAAACGGTCACTTACCTAATAAAGGTATGACTAGTAGCACGATATAAGGTACGATCTGTAGCTGTAGCGCGTCCACTACGCGCGCCAACGCCTCCGCGGCGCCGCACCGCACGCTGTCGCTGCGGACATCACTTAGAGCGGGGATTAACTGGAACAAATAGATACAGTACTGTGAATATTTGAAAGATATTTTGTATCCATAATATAATCAAAATAACGAAATCAGTGTATAAACAGTGGCAGTGACATCAATCTTAAGGAATGTAAAATCAGACAGAGGGGTGAAAATTTGTGACCTAATTCTAATGAGTTCTACCTCGTGTATGACAGTGTGCATGAGCCCGGGGTAGCCCGCGCGGCACATGGCGGCGAGGGCCCGCGCCGCCATGTGCCGCAGCGCCGTGTAGCAGCTGTGAGTAGTTCCTCACCTCGTGTATGACAGTGTGCATGAGCCCGGGGTAGCCCGCGCGGCACATGGCGGCGAGGGCCCGTGCCGCCATGTGCCGCAGCGCCGTGTAGCAGCTGTGAGTAGTTCCTCACCTCGTGTATGACAGTGTGCATGAGCCCGGGGTAGCCCGCGCGGCACATGGCGGCGAGGGCCCGCGCCGCCATGTGCCGCAGCGCCGTGTAGCAGCTGTGAGTAGTTCCTCACCTCGTGTATGACAGTGTGCATGAGCCCGGGGTAGCCCGCGCGGCACATGGCGGCGAGGGCCCGCGCCGCCATGTGCCGCAGCGCCGTGTAGCAGCTGTGAGTAGTTCCTCACCTCGTGTATGACAGTGTGCATGAGCCCGGGGTAGCCCGCGCGGCACATGGCGGCGAGGGCCCGCGCCGCCATGTGCCGCAGCGCCGTGTAGCAGCTGTGAGTAGTTCCTCACCTCGTGTATGACAGTGTGCATGAGCCCGGGGTAGCCCGCGCGGCACATGGCGGCGAGGGCCCGCGCCGCCATGTGCCGCAGCGCCGTGTAGCAGCTGTGAGTAGTTCCTCACCTCGTGTATGACAGTGTGCATGAGCCCGGGGTAGCCCGCGCGGCACATGGCGGCGAGGGCCCGCGCCGCCATGTGCCGCAGCGCCGTGTAGCAGCTGTGAGTAGTTCCTCACCTCGTGTATGACAGTGTGCATGAGCCCGGGGTAGCCCGCGCGGCACATGGCGGCGAGGGCCCGCGCCGCCATGTGCCGCAGCGCCGTGTAGCAGCTGTGAGTAGTTCCTCACCTCGTGTATGACAGTGTGCATGAGCCCGGGGTAGCCCGCGCGGCACATGGCGGCGAGGGCCCGCGCCGCCATGTGCCGCAGCGCCGTGTAGCAGCTGTGAGTAGTTCCTCACCTCGTGTATGACAGTGTGCATGAGCCCGGGGTAGCCCGCGCGGCACATGGCGGCGAGGGCCCGCGCCGCCATGTGCCGCAGCGCCGTGTAGCAGCTGTGAGTAGTTCCTCACCTCGTGTATGACAGTGTGCATGAGCCCGGGGTAGCCCGCGCGGCACATGGCGGCGAGGGCCCGCGCCGCCATGTGCCGCAGCGCCGTGTAGCAGCTGTGAGTAGTTCCTCACCTCGTGTATGACAGTGTGCATGAGCCCGGGGTAGCCCGCGCGGCACATGGCGGCGAGGGCCCGCGCCGCCATGTGCCGCAGCGCCGTGTAGCAGCTGTGAGTAGTTCCTCACCTCGTGTATGACAGTGTGCATGAGCCCGGGGTAGCCCGCGCGGCACATGGCGGCGAGGGCCCGCGCCGCCATGTGCCGCAGCGCCGTGTAGCAGCTGTGAGTAGTTCCTCACCTCGTGTATGACAGTGTGCATGAGCCCGGGGTAGCCCGCGCGGCACATGGCGGCGAGGGCCCGCGCCGCCATGTGCCGCAGCGCCGTGTAGCAGCTGTGAGTAGTTCCTCACCTCGTGTATGACAGTGTGCATGAGCCCGGGGTAGCCCGCGCGGCACATGGCGGCGAGGGCCCGCGCCGCCATGTGCCGCAGCGCCGTGTAGCAGCTGTGAGTAGTTCCTCACCTCGTGTATGACAGTGTGCATGAGCCCGGGGTAGCCCGCGCGGCACATGGCGGCGAGGGCCCGCGCCGCCATGTGCCGCAGCGCCGTGTAGCAGCTGTGAGTAGTTCCTCACCTCGTGTATGACAGTGTGCATGAGCCCGGGGTAGCCCGCGCGGCACATGGCGGCGAGGGCCCGCGCCGCCATGTGCCGCAGCGCCGTGTAGCAGCTGTGAGTAGTTCCTCACCTCGTGTATGACAGTGTGCATGAGCCCGGGGTAGCCCGCGCGGCACATGGCGGCGAGGGCCCGCGCCGCCATGTGCCGCAGCGCCGTGTAGCAGCTGTGAGTAGTTCCTCACCTCGTGTATGACAGTGTGCATGAGCCCGGGGTAGCCCGCGCGGCACATGGCGGCGAGGGCCCGCGCCGCCATGTGCCGCAGCGCCGTGTAGCAGCTGTGAGTAGTTCCTCACCTCGTGTATGACAGTGTGCATGAGCCCGGGGTAGCCCGCGCGGCACATGGCGGCGAGGGCCCGCGCCGCCATGTGCCGCAGCGCCGTGTAGCAGCTGTGAGTAGTTCCTCACCTCGTGTATGACAGTGTGCATGAGCCCGGGGTAGCCCGCGCGGCACATGGCGGCGAGGGCCCGCGCCGCCATGTGCCGCAGCGCCGTGTAGCAGCTGTGAGTAGTTCCTCACCTCGTGTATGACAGTGTGCATGAGCCCGGGGTAGCCCGCGCGGCACATGGCGGCGAGGGCCCGCGCCGCCATGTGCCGCAGCGCCGTGTAGCAGCTGTGAGTAGTTCCTCACCTCGTGTATGACAGTGTGCATGAGCCCGGGGTAGCCCGCGCGGCACATGGCGGCGAGGGCCCGCGCCGCCATGTGCCGCAGCGCCGTGTAGCAGCTGTGAGTAGTTCCTCACCTCGTGTATGACAGTGTGCATGAGCCCGGGGTAGCCCGCGCGGCACATGGCGGCGAGGGCCCGCGCCGCCATGTGCCGCAGCGCCGTGTAGCAGCTGCGCGCCAGTGCGGTGGCGGCGCGTGCGCAGGCCGCTAGTCGCACCCGCAACGCACCTCCCAACGAACCGCACACTGCCTCGAACACTTGCAAGCGGGTGATTAGTTCTTCGGCTTCGCTGCATTCTTGTTGTTCTAACTCTGTGAAATGTGTAAATTTCATATAAATAAGCGAAATACTTACACTGCAACAACAAAATCACCAACATCATCATCATCTAACATTCACACGAAAAAATTAAACGGCTAAGGAGGCCGCCCAAAGGTCCTTGACGCAAGTTATAGTTGGGCAATAATAGCTTAACTTTGTACGTCAGCGAAACGTACTGTATAACCTTTGGGACCACACCCTCTACCCTTCCATCTGATCTCTCACTACAATCAAAGCCCATGTTTGTGACGAGCCTCTGTTCATGCCAGATTATGCAATACGAAGCAAATATAACCTTTTCACGACGACTTAACCATTATTTAAACACATTATCACCACCATGTAAAAAACTGCACAACATATTAAGCATTAATTGCTTGAACAAACACTCACTCACACATACACACCGACACTCACCTATACGAATCTTCATTCACACATGCAGCTACACTCACACAAACACACATATCCTATAGTTAAATAGATATTCCCTTTTCCTTAATTTATTTAAACTTTCTTCCCCCGTTTGTATTGTATTGCCAATACAATACAAAAAAAAACGAGACCAATACAGTATTGGTCTCGTTTTTTATTACACGCTTTATATTAGCTTCACTTGTATGTTTGTATATTTGTATGTTTGTATATTTGTATGTTTGTATATTTGTATGTTTGTTTGTAACCGACTCCTTATAGTGCGATTTTGACCCACTTTAAACGACCAGATTTCATTCAAACTTTGCACACCTGTCAAGGACTGATGACAATGCAATAATTTCATAAATTTGTGCCATTATCCTTGCCAGGGTTACCAGGACAGCAAAAAAACTGTCACAAACTACGCTGACATACGTCTCAAAATTCGAAATACCCTAAAAAGTAGAAAATAAATAATAGTTTAAAAAAACTAAAAAACACGCTTCCATGGAAAACCAAACTAAAAAGTACAAAATAATGGAAAAAAAGCGTGGGGTGCTTTTAAGGTATTTTTTTATTGATATCAGGCACCCCACGCTTTTTTCCATTATTTTGTACTTTTTAGTTTGGTTTTCCATGGAAGCGTGTTTTTTAGTTTTTTTAAACTATTATTTTTTATAATAGTGCACTTTACTAATTAGTAAGTAATTTGATCATTTATTTTGTATCAGACAAAAACCCTCAGAGTGTTCATTGATTTTGCACAGGCATTTGATACCGATCCGCTCCTCTACCTTCAATATAAATAAATTAGAATGTCTTGGCGTATGTGGTATACAACTCCAGGATTTAATTATCACAATATATATCAGACCCCAGACAGATAGTCAAAATCGACGGTTGTCATATAGTCGAGCTGCCTATTTCATATGGAGTGCCTCAAGGTAGTGTTATGGGCCCGACATTATTCCTGCTGTTTATAAACGACCTGTTCAACATGCCCCTGAGCTATGGTAACATTGTCTGTTTTGTCGAAGATACTCCTCTACCTTTTATGATGAATCCTGGGCTAAACTGCAAGGAACTGCTTATATATATAGATTTAATTTTATATCTAGATGGCTTATTTCTCACTCACGCTAATCACTTACAAAAGTCAACTTAGAACATACTCTTTAAACTACACTACGTAAACCTCGATACCCAATACTCTAAAAAAATCACCTGCCAAACCAATTCGGCCTCTTGCAACTGTCCTACAATATCTTCTGCCGACACAACTAAATACCTCGGTATCATCTTAGATCACGGATTACTATTATTAGATACATTAATTAATTAAGAACCAATAAACGTATAAAGAAATACATACCCTGTTTTTTTTTACTTGAAAACTGAAAATATCTGTTTCTGCGGCCCTCCAGCTTTTGTAGTAAATTTAATTAGCCCGCGAAGGTATGTAGCTTGGACAGCCCTGTCCTAGATGAACGACTTAACTTCAAAGCTAACATCACCCACCTCACTGCTCGAATTCGTTAACTCATATAATAAATAATTTTTGTAACACTCTAGAGACATTGCTAATACTTATGTAATGAGTAACATGTATCTCGCCATGGGTCAGCCAGTCATTTCGGACTGTATAAATAGTTGAAGTAGAGCAGCCAAGACTACACTAAAATCCATGGAAGAGGTTCCGGGAGCCATTCTTAAGGCTGCTACTTTGCGACCAATGCTCAACCTAACCTAAAAAAGGTCCTTACGGTCTCTTCCGGCAAATATTAGTTCTTAACATTTTATTACAACAACACACGCTAACTGAATCCTCATTCCGGCGAAATACGGAAGAAAAAAGGAAATGCAAAAGACCCTTTACGCGCTTTGCTTTTACTACCTTGGGGCTTTTTATATAAATGATGTAACACAAGTCTGTATATCAATCCTTTTACGAAATGTATCAAAAACAGATACTACTCTTTATAACCTAGGATGTTTAAACTACGACGACACTGACTATCTGCTTACTTCACAATCGTAGTGAGTAAAATAGTTTAAGTTTAGATACGGAGTATTAGAGAATACTCCGTATCTAAACTTAAACTATTTTCCTCCGGTGTGGTGTGTGTGCCCGCACCTACATCATAAAAACACATGCACACCACAGCTACATCACAAATATAAACTTGGAACATATGATTGCACCTAATCCTAAGCAGTCTGTTTAAAAAACAAGTATTCTTTCTGTGGAAGCCTGCGCTGGTAAACCTTAATACAGGTAACCATTTTTTTTTTGTGGGTGGGAATTTGTCAAATGACGTCTCCCGCTCTGGGTGGAGCGGAAGGGCGTGTCAGATTTTTACTGACTAAAACCCACCCGTGTTCCTTCAGTTGCCAGGGCCACGGTATCTCTTTCGAACGAATCTCGCGACCCTAGCAAGGTTACCATGAAGATGTAACCTAGCTAAGGCGCCAGAATCAATTATGTTTGTTGTTTCTCTCTCTCCGAAATTTAATTTGTAATTTTTATTTATTTTTTGTAAATACTTTACCACATTTTATCTGTAAGTAATAAATTATTCGCAAAAGGCGTGTTTAAAATCAAGTGTTATTTGTAACTATTCTAGAATGCACATTCGCTGGTCAAATCCTGCACCGAGCATGACTCTTAACACGTCTTATTCTACAGTTTTTCAAATAATCCAAGGCTACAATAAGATTCTCTAGTCATTAGTTAAAATTCACACACATACAAACACCATGTTTTACTTACCACTATCAGTCAGCACCCTTTCGAGTGGCTCGGTGATAAACTCCCAAAGTTTGGGGAGCTTCTCAGGTAACTCGTCACCGAAGTACATCGCTAAGCTCGTTAGTGCTAGCGTAGCGCCTCGTCTTTGTATCCTTAGTAGTTTTCGAGCCTGTTGAAAATAGACACTAGATACAAAGAGTTTCATGGTTTTCGAAGTGTTGTGTTAGAGAGATGCTTCGAAAAATCGGTATAAAGCTAAATCGGCAACCAATGACAGAGACATAATAAACACCATGAACATCAATCTGAATTTATTCATAGTGATTCTCAATATACACTGTTAATAAGGCTGTACATCTACCCTCCTATTTATAAACGATGCTTAATGTTAAAAGTCGTTTAAACGTGATAAAATTAATGAAACTCAAAACATTTATTTCAAATAAACTAATTACAGGCACGTTTGAATTATCAAGGGATCAGTCAGTCAGAAAGATGAAGCTATTTGCCCATTCCTTAGCGTAGAAGTAGGAGTAGTATACCTTTGGAGAAGAACGGGTAGGTCAATATCTTTACATAGTATAAAACAAACACGCTTATACAGGGTTATTTGTAAAACACCGGCAACCTTTCAGGACTATGTTACTAACATCATAATCAACAACTTTTGTTCTATGACTTTTAAAAATTCATCATACTTTAGTTCATAAGATTTTCATACAAAAATCAGCCGCCCGTAAATAGGTCAAGTTCAAGCGCCCCCACCGCCCTAACCCCACTCCCCTCGCTAATGTAGTATCCCTTTCTTTTGCTTCCCATAGACTTCGTAACATTTAGAGCGTTCAATTTAAATATTTTTATTTTTGTATGAAAATCTGATGAACTAAAGTATGATGAATTTTTAAAAGTCATAGAACAAAAGTTGTTGATTATGATGTTAGTAACATAGACCTGAGAGGTTGCCGGTGTTTTACAAATAACCCTGTATATAATCAGCCTATATTATTCCCACTGCTGAGACACAGGCCTCCTCTCAGTGAGAGGGAACGGACCGTAATCTACCACGTGGGCCCAGTGCGGTTGGTAGATGTCACATGTGTTCGAATTTTTGGTTCTAGGACATGCCGGTTAAACAAACACGCTTAGATATTTTAAACTACGCAACGGATTTTGATGCGTTCATTTCACTAAAACACAAGAGTTATTCAAGAGGAAGGTTAGGTCGGGTAAAGCCGCTAGCAAAAACTAGTTGCTGATAATGTAGGGTTCGTGGTATAGCATACCTCATCCTCATGCGGTAAGAGCTGGTCCAGTGCCAGCGCGGCGGCGGCGGGCGGGCGGCCGCGGCGCGGCGCGGTGCGGTCGGCACAGCGCTGCTGCTCCCACAGCGTCAAGATGCCTTTGTATTTGTCCACTGAGGAATCGAAATAACGAACAGAGTCAGTATCCTGAAATTGGTATCACTACATTTTATGAAGTTCTGTTAAAACGTTTCTTAAAACATTCTGCTAGAAGTATGGACAGTAAACAGTCTGCAATTTTGATAACTACAAAATCTTAATAAAATAGGAAACCAAATCATCAGTTCAGCCAAAAACGTCCACTGTTGGACATATGCCTCCCTCAAAGAGAAGGGGATTGCCATAATCGCCACGGTTGGCAGGCGGGTTGATCGCAGTATGGTGGTTAAATGGATAGAGAACGCTGCTGCGATACCCACGGGAAGAAATGGGATAGTGCCATTCGTTACGTCCGGCACCACACGGAACCTAAATACACTTATGATAACAACATTCTGCCGCCGCCATTGTGCCGTGTGCTGCCGCACGTAACGAATAACACCACCCCATTTCTTCCCGTGGGTGTCGTAAAAGGCGACTAAGGGACTTACTAGAGAATGGGCAGCAGCGTTCTCTGTGCATTTTACCACCATACTGCGATCGCCAACCCGCCTGCCAAGAGTGGCGATTATGGCAAAGCCCCCCAAATTGGGGGAGGCCTAAGTCCAACAGTGGACGTCTTACGGCTGAAATGATGATGATGATGAACAACATTCTCAATGACTTTTTATTGCATTGACTAGATAAAAAACCATTTTTTTTTTTTTACTCTAAGAGTTCGGTATGTTGGTGAATATCTTTTTAAGATCCATTGAAATCCTTGTTTCCAATTGGTAAACATATATCAACTTAATGCTAGTATAAATTCAGCTGGTTTCAGAAAAACTGATAATGGTAATATAGGAAAATAATAATCTTAATTGTTGTGGCGTATATTGTAAAACAATTGTTCTGGTACTGTAGGGAAAAATAAAATTTTAGTAGTTGTAGTGCATACAGTAAAGCAGATGTTTTTTTCTAACAATGTTAATTAACATGTTTGGAAACTTAATTACGATTGGAGGATAATCTGCTAATGGTTACAAATTCTTTTATTGTAAGCTTGACCACGGCTGGGTAAAGATCTTACACATCGCTTTCAATAAATATAATCTTTAAATAAAATACACAAATCTTACTTGCTGGCGCATGTGGTATCTGTTCTGCCTTCCCCTCAGGACCGCTGTCGCCGCTACCAGAGTCGCCATTCGCTTCCTCAGTACTTTCTAGAGAAATGCGCGGCGTGTAGTCTGGGTCACACCTGAGAAGGACCAAATAATTTTATAGTGGTCACATCATCTGAACAAGAAAATATCTTGACTTTAAAAGAGACTGTAACCTCCGAGTTTATAGGGTATGTTCAAGTACAAACTAATAACTGATTCAACAATAATATTAACATTGCTAATTTCTACATTTATATCTATAATTTTTATGGTGTACATAATAATAGAGTATTCTATGTTTCTAAGTACTAATATGGGACGCATATGGGCTGCAGTAATTTCTTATATCTCAGGGCTTATTATTAAGTACTAGTATCGGACTGTATAAAGCCGGCTTTCGACTATCGGATATAATGTAATATATATTACATGTTGAGATATAATATTTTATCGCTCGTCATACATTTTGTACGAGAACGTTCACACTATGCTATAAGTTATATTACATCCTAAACTATAAATATTTTTTCGACAAACTGAGCGATATTTAGAGATGTATATTATATCTCACGTCCCCGGACACCACGCCTCATCCCCTGCTTCGCCCTCAGTTTGAATAGTCACCGTCTAATAATGGTTGGTCAAAGTACATCTTACAGTGTGAACAGCAATCGCGGGATGTAACATATAGTTCAAGATGTATGTGTATGTATTTAGGATGTAATATACATTATAGCAGTGTGAACAGTCTCGTACAAACTGTATGGCGAGCGATAAAATATTATATCTCAACATGTAATATATATTATATTACATTATATCCGATAGTCAAAAGCCGGTTTAAGGCTGCTAGATTAGACTCACCTCAAGAACGCCTTCAGATTGATAAGCACCTTATTGTTCGGACAAGGTTCTCTACTAACAAGCTGCGATAGTAACGCGGCAAGGGTATCAGCAGAGTTCTGCTGCAGTTCTTCTGAAGGTTCCTTCTTGATGCTCTCCATCAGAGGTCGGACTACTGGGTTCAGTTTTTCAGGTAGTACGTGCAGGTTTGCACAAGCGCCTGCTAATGCTGCTTGAACACTGGAAGATAATTGAATAAATTATCGATGACAAAAAATATAAATGTTTAAGTAGTAAAATTGTTAAAAAGAAGAAAGAGAAGTCAGCATCAAGCGAACTTCCTTAAAAAGAGCGAAACGCCAGCGTAGCCCACAAAATTTAAATTTAAAAAAAAAACACTGCAAAAACTACGGCGTAGCGTGATATTCATTTGCATGATTACGTTGGCATCCGAAATGTAATATTTTGCCAATTAAAATTATTCCCAAATAGTCGATATAGGTGCAAAAACTGGTAGAGCACACAATGCTAAAGGTGCATATATATTGCGGTAGAATTAATAAACTTACGAGACATTGAGCGATCCTTGTTCAATAGTGCACAGGTTGACGGCAGTCTGTAGGTTCCTCCGTCTCTCCTCTAACGTTTGAGCCACCCGCTTTAACTTCATCGCGGCCACCAACGGTTGCGACATGTTCGTTAAATATACTACCTGAAAATTAACGAGTAGTCATAATAATTATGTCATCACGAAGCCAGAAAGCTAAAGACTTATATTACGCCAGAAAAATGCCACTAAGGACAGAACACGTTTATTGTTATTATTAAAAGCCTGTGATGTCCCAATGCAAGGCAAAAAGGGAAACCGTATCTACCCTCCTTCCACTTCTCTCTATTTAAAGCGACTAAGGACCAAGTCTTGTTGAAGGACTCCAGCTCATCCAGCCATTTCCGTCTGGACCTACCGCGATGTCGATTGCCATTTAAGACAGACCCATTGCGTCGTAAGTTTGGCCCCTTGGTCGTCTGGCGTACAGAACTCATATAATAAAGAATATATAGGTACCTGTTCTAGCCTCAAAATGTTGCTCAACTCTTCACCGTCTACGGGTAGCTTGTAATGTTTCATCATCGCGTGTAAATCACGAGCCTCTTGCAGTATTCTGAAATTATCATAATCAGTTTAGGCAAAATTCATGGTTTATACAACCATCAAGCCATAACAAACAAGTAAGAATTGGCTGAATAATTCTGTCGGAGCAATGGGATGTGGAGTAATTAGAGATTCGGTCGGTGGGTTTGATTCAACCAGATTTTTTTGCCACAGACTTTCGAAAGCAAAGTTATTTATTTTTCACTTTGTATTCTTTTTTTTTACTTTACAGTTGTAGTCCTACTCCACTTTTATTAGAGAATAGGCAGCAACGCTGCAGCCCATTCAAACCAAATATTTTTTCAAAAGGTTTAGAAATGACTAAGTTCTGAGGGAACAAAGAAAAATAAATACAACCAAATTGAGAGCCGGTCGATACAATGATAAAGTCACATTCAACTATTATAGGTTTTGTATAGTGAGACAGCAGGGATTATTTCAATAATTTCGGTGTCTAATACACGGTTTACGTTATTGTAAATATAAATTATGATGCATAAGAGTATATCTTTTCTTACCTATTACAATTCAGC
Organism: Aporophyla nigra; assembly: GCA_947507805.1. NCBI lineage: Eukaryota > Metazoa > Arthropoda > Insecta > Lepidoptera > Noctuidae > Aporophyla > Aporophyla nigra. The sequence goes on along the minus strand of OX382297.1, from coordinate 21,878,536 downwards.
GCGACCTCATCATAGTAGAGAGCTTGGTTCAGCGCTGTATGTAATGTGTTTGTAAGTAACGGTGGCGCTAACTTTGATACAGGACTTTGGTCTTCGCTACTTGCTTTGTCAGCCTGATCCTCCTGCAAAAATAACAACAAAATTAATGAAATTTATTGAGTATTGACACTGCGTCTGTTGCGATGAGCAGATGCAACACACCTTTAGTCAAAATACCAAAATTAAATATACCGGTTAAATTAAATTAGCTAGCTAAACGATACGCTATAAAAAAGATATCTGAACATGATAAAAAAAAAAAAAATTGTTGACATCCCTGTAAAGTCAACGATCTCAGTTAGTGTAGAAACTTGTAATATCAGTTTTTCTTTGTGTGAACTTCACAGACGTGATTGGTATCGATATCTCTACACGCCTGCGGAGTTTAGTTAGCAACTTTAATTTGGCTCTGTATTATTACGTCGTCAGTTCATCACATATTTATAACAAAGGACACTGAATGCAGCACTATAGCAGTTTTATTGTTATCACGTCTTGGGTCGTTTAATGTCCTGCAAAGTGTTGATAACATAATCTTCTTCACGAATTGGGTTGATCTCTGTCACCAGGCTCACCAGCAGGCGCGGAGCGGAGGTAATGAGTACTGACCGCATGTGTAGCATGCCCGTCGGCGTCGTGTACGCTGGGCGGGAACATGTCGTGCGTGAGGCTCTGGCGCGCCCACGCCGACACCACCAGGCTCGCCACCAGCCGCTGCAGCGCACTGCCGGACCGGAGGTATACTACCATCACCTGGGAATACACAACATTCATATTTCATATGACTTATAAAATTATAGGTCTTAATCTATACAAATAAATAATCTATACAAATAAATAAAATTGGAGTGTCTGTTTTTAATATTAAGATAACCACTTTTTACTAAGTGTATATGGATGTATACGCGGTACATATACCAAAACAACATTTTTTACAATTTTTGTCTGTCTGTCTGTTTGTTCCGGCTAATCTCTGAAATGGCTGGACCGATTTTGACGGAACTTTCACTGGCAGATAGCTGATGTAACAGGGAGTAACTTAGGCTACTTTTATTTTAGAAAAAATAAATAATAGTTAAAAAAAAAAAAAAAACTTAAAAAACCCCCGACACAAAAACCTAAAATCCCTTTAAAAAGTAAAAAATAATAAAAAAACTCAATCTTGAAGTACCTAAGTATGTATTAATAATTCGAAGAAAAAAAAATACGTCACGTTGGGGGACCGCTCCAAACCTAACAATTTACTTACAGATAGTCTATTACCTAACTGAAGAAAACTTTTATAAAATGACTTCTAAATATTGCATTTAGGATACGACCGTCAACGACGTCTGCCCTCGCAGAGCGGTCCCCCAACGCGACGTAGGTATATTTTTTTTTAGAATTATTAATACATACTTAGGTACTTCAAGATTGAGTTTTTTTATTATTTTTTACTTTTTAAAGGGATTTTAGGTTTTTGTGTCGGGGGTTTTTTAAGTTTTATTTTTTATTTTATACTTTTTATAGGTATACTTATTATAATGTAGATTTTGTTAAGTTGTAAATACATAGAACTTCGCCGTGGCCAACAGGAAGATGAGAAGCTTCCAAAAACAATATCAATTCAATTTGATGATGCCACTATCGGCCGGAGTTGTGTTGACGAGAATGGATGGATTCTGATAAGGCCACATAATGTAACTTTTCAAGGTCTTAGAGGATATGGAAATATTGAAAGAACAATATTTCCTATCATTTTATGTTGGGCGATTACGGCATATAAGTTGCAAGGCACGACAGTTGAAAAAGCTTTGGTTTACTTAGGTAAAAGTACTTTGACAAAAGGCCAAGCCTATGTAGCCTTAAGTAGAGTATTTTTACTCTGCTTCAGGCTACATAGGCTTGGCCTTTTCCTTGGATGATGTAGCAGTTTGTGAGCTCGACCAAAGAAAACTATTTAATAACCCACATGACAAATCATCTTTAGCAGAATTGCAAAGACTGAGATGTAGTCATTGATACTCTCACGTAACAATCGGATTTCCATGTCCCAATTTTCCCACCACCAATTTTCTCATCAAGCGAAGCTTGAACATTCTCGATTAAGTCATCAATATTCTCTTTCAGTGCGCTTTCATTTGAGACCCCACTCGAGTATATTTGTAGACATTCGGTTATTCTTCCCCACTTTCACCCCCCACAACTTTTAAACGGCTCAACCGATTTTCATCAAAGATGTCTAAGAACACTCGCACATAAGTCACCTTTAATACAAAAAAACAATAATTGAAATCGCTTCATCCGTTCGGGAGCTATGATGCCACAGACAGACAGACACACAGACAGACCGACACACAGATAGACAGACAGACAGACACGTCAAACTTATAACACCCCTCTTTTCCGTCGGGGGTTAAAAACTAAAAACACGCTGAATTTTGAGAGGTATGTCAGCGTAGTTTTCAAAGACAGTTTTTATGAAAACACATCTTACCGCGGTAGTACGTCCTCCTGCGTTAATTTCCGACATCCACGCGGGCGAAGCCGCGAGCAAAAACTAGTATCTTCTAAATTCAAGAATAAACAAAGGCATTTTAGTCTATCAAGCTTATTTGAGCTTTTCCCCAGGGTAACACCCGGAGGACGGAAATTATTCCACGGAACCCTGCTACCGGGACAAAAGGAGCCTATGTTACTCCTTATAACATCAGCTATCTACCATCAAAATCGGTCCAGCCATTTCGGAGATTAGCTGATAAACAGACAGAGAAAACTTTTTTATTTGTATAAGTACCGTATTTATGTACGTACTTTCAGAATTATTATTATTATTATTACTAGCCTGCACTGTCCCAGAATTATATATTTAGTAAAATGCTGTGGTTTTGACAATACAAACATACACTTCAATTGATTTTATTTGCCAACACAAATTTTATAACGAGGAAATATTTGACTGATTGAAAATGGTTTGTAATGGATAACTCAAAAACCGGCCAAGTGCGAGTCGGACTCGCGCACCGAGGGTTCCGTACAAACCTGCAGGTATTCACGGTTTATGCAAAAGGTTTATGTTTATGAAATTAAATGTTTTCTTTTAATTTTTATATTTGAGTTGACTGAATTAAAAGGTAAATTGTGGTTTACGATTTATGAGTATTAAAAAAAAACTACTTACTAGATCTCGTTCAAACCAATTTTCGGTGGAAGTTTACATGGTTATGTACATCATATATTTTTTTTAGTTTTATCATTCCCTTATTTTAGAAGTTACGGGGGGGGGGGGGGGACACAAATTTTACCACTTTGGAAGTGTCTCTCGCGCAAAGTATTCAGTTCAGAAAAAAATGATATTAGAAACTTCAATATCATTTTTGAAGACCTATCCATAGATACCCCACACGTATGGGTTTGATGAACAATTTTTTTTTGAGTTTCAGTTCTATGTATGGGGAACCCCAAATATTATTGTTTTTTTTCTATTTTTGTGTGAAAATCTTATCTTGTTCACAGAATACATCTACTTACCACCATCTGCTTGTTTCAACAGCATAGCTCTTATAGTTTCGGAAAAAAGTGGCTGTGACATACTCGGAGAGACAGACAGACAGACAGACGGACAGACAGACATGACGAATCTATAAAGGTTCCGTTTTTTGCCATTTGGCAACGGAACCCTGAAAACGACACAATCGATTTTTATTAAAATTATTTCTCCTATGGCTAACTACATTATTCCGGAGTAACGTCTAATACATAAAATTCTCGTGTCGCAGTGTTTGTTACCGAACTCCTCCGAAACGGCTGGATCGATTTTTATGAAACTTTGTGTGCATATCGGGTAGGTCTGAGAATCAGCCAACATCAATTTTTCATATCCCTAAATGCTAAGGGTGACCCAACTCTAAATATTTTTTTTTTTTTTTTTCCAATTTTTTCTATTTTTTTTTTGTTTTGTTATGATTTGGCATTGAAAAACACACACAACTCTACATTTTCTCTCTTTTTCACCCGGAAAAACAACGTTTGTCCGGTCAGCCAATAAGCTATAAATTTCACGCAAACGAAGTCGCGTGCTAAGGCTTAATATATAGAAATGGAATAATTGATATGACGAAGAAGTTTCCAGATACCTAGGCACTAGATGAACTAAAAAATAGAAAGTGGAAAGAATAAAAAGAAAGAGAAGAAAATATACAGTTGATTTGTACAAAATAGATATAAAGTTTAAAGTTTTACGAAAGTTTTTGGACAAACGAATAAATTTTATTTTCCAATTAACTGAAACTTATCCAGAGGAGGTGAATATAACCGCAAGTTTTGAGAATGTTCTAAGAATTCTTCAACAATAGTAAATTTCTCTTAATTGAATTCTAGTGTCAGGTTCTGTGCTTACCTTAATATAACAGTATATGGGGCTCTCGTCTTCAGTTTTGTACTCTATACCAGGTGCAGGTTGGACCAGGTAGCATGACAGGTAACCTGCAGAAACATCATAAATTATAAACACATTACCCTCCTGTGCGTCGCGAGGATACACAGAACAAATTTCATTAGAAGTATGAAGCAACATTTATTTATTTAACCATTTATGTACACACACATATAAACAGACAAGAAGAAAAGAGCAGAAAAATTGGCGCAAAGGCGCATCATTAAAGTATGTAAGTAGGATATTGGTTAATGTTTTTTTTATTGTATGTGTGTTTGTTTGCAAGTATATTCTCTTAGTATTTGTATTATTTTATAAGTGAATTGTTCTTGATTTTACGTATTTTGTTTTCTCTTTTACTCTTATACATGCTGTCAATATCTCTTTTTTCGAGTTTCCTACCGCGATATGCTGGAAGAGTTTAACAATAAGCATTACCTTTGTACTTATTTCTCTGTGATTTTCTTTTTATATGTTTATACACATGTGAACATAAATAATTAAATAAGCTTATGTACAAAGACGAGCTTAACTGAGAGTTGGGTACACTAACAGCAAACCTCATTGCGACAGGGAGATTTGTAAATTAGGATAATAAATTAGTGCGAACCTATACTTAAAGTTACATATTCGTTATCTACTTAAAGCTAGTTCCCACTAAACGGTATCAGTGGCAAATAGTTTTTTATTAAATCAAGCCAGGTGTATATACCTAGTACCCGTGCGGCGAGGCAGCGCGCGCGCATGACGTTCCGGTCGCGCGTGGCGCAGGGCTGCGACTCGGAGCCGCCGATGAACCACTTCTGGTTGGGCCGCAGCTCGGCCGGCACCGAGCACTCCAGTGACTGCGAGTTGGTGCGCGTGCGCCGCTCCTGGGAAGGGACAATATTTTAATTGTTAAACAAAATAGCATATTCAGCGTTCAAAATGTAGTCGCTGTCTCATTTCGACGACATACAAATGTCAAAATCTAGTAAAAAATATATTGAAACTCGAGGTATTTTTGACAGATTGAGAGACTGAGGTCAGACTGCGAATTCTTAAAATTACTGAGATTAATCGATTAATCGACTTTTAGAACATGCAACATAATTAACGCAAACCACATACACCCATTTTACCTCAGTACTCTAAGTATTGAGATAAAAGCATAATACAATGAACTAAACTTCTTTTTTTTAACCAACTGTTAGTATTTGGAAAATCATCATTACTCTACGCATTTGAAATTGAGTCTTATTGACTTGAAATAAGATTTAATTTTATTTGGCTCGATTGGTGTCTAGGTAAGGCAAAATACATAATTCTTGGAAAATAAACGCATATTAAAAGTTACTGAAATCGATTCAGTAGTCACTTAATTCTTTTGAGTCATGTCAGTTTTTAAGACGATGGTCGACATCGATCAACCGCAATATTCCCTACCTACCCCCTATCCCCCCCTTTCCCTAATTTTTACCTTTAAATTCCTAAATAAACATACCTTAGGAGGCGGATGTAACAACAAGCCGGGCTCCACAGGCAGCCGAGCGGGCTGCATCGCGAGACAGAGCCACGTGGCCAACATCGGACACGCCGCTATGAGTATCACTCCTAATGACGCGTATTTCAGGAAGTTTTCCCACACCTGGAAGAAAAGAAAACTATTGAACAAAACTGTGGTGATGACAGGGCCCTTTCTTTTCTAATAATTATGTTTTGTGTTTTTTTTTCTCCATAACTTTGAAATCGACTGATACAGAAAGCACAAAATTGCATAGCGATTTATAACCATCCGACAAGTTGTCGTATCGAAAATTACAAATCTTCAATTACTGGTTTGACTGGCCCCAGACAGCAGATAGCTGTAGGAAAATAGCAGTCCTTTACTTGATTTAAACTGATAAAATTTTAAGGTTTTTGGTTAGTAAACATCCTTTACAGGACTCCTTTGATAACATTTGTTGATGTTTGATTCAGCACGGGACCGTATCGAACGGTAGTTATGCCGAGCGAAGTAGCGGTGACGTCTGTAGTTTCTCCAATAAATTAAGATATGCTCTGTATATTGCTAAAATCGATAGCTCGAACTAAATTGATTTAATTTAAGAAGCCCAAACAAGTACCGTGTGGTGCCGGACGTAAAGAATAACACCACCCCTTTTCTTTCCGTGGGTGTCGTAAAAGGCGACTAAGGGACTTACTAGAGAATGGGCAGCAGCGTTCTCTATGCATTTTACCACCATACTGCGATCGCCAACCCGCATGCCAAGCGTGGCGATTATGGCAAAGCCCCCCAAATTGGGGGAGGCCTAAGTCCAGCAGTGGACGTCTTACGGCTGAAATGATGATGGTGATGAAACAAGTTCAGGAACTTTTAAATACAAGAAATTGCGATATATTTAGCTGCTATTTAACTTTTCTTTTTAACCTACCTGCACAGCAATCTCCTGTATCTCATGCACATGTTCGAACAGCACCCTCTGATAGATATGCCTCATCGCCTCCTGCAGAAGCTCGGGTGTCCAGTTCAAGTACTGATCATTCTCCCCGTTGGCAACGACATCTTCTTTAATGACGTCATCGCCATTGGTGAGTATGTTCCCTTTGCCGACGTTAACTCCATTGGTGATTGCATCTCTTTTGATGACGTCACTGTCTTCCATAATAATGTCAGTACTCTCTTTAGTAACTTCAACATTCTCTTTGATAACATCATTATTTTCTTTGCTAAAGTCACTGTTTTCTTTGGTTACGTCACTGCTTTCTTTCGCGACGTCATTACTTCCTTTGGTAACGTCACTACTTTCTTCGGTGACGTCATTATTTGCTTTGGTAACGTCACTGTTTTCTTTTGTGACGTCATTATTTGCTTTGGTAACGTCACAATTTCCTTTGGTAACGTCACAATTTCCTTTGGTAACGTCACTGCTTTCTTCGGTATTCTCTTTTGTGATATTATTATTCTCCTTGATAATTTCAGTAATCCCGTTCGTATCTGCTCCGTTCTTTCGGTGGGTCGTGACTAGAGGTCTTGTGAGGGTACGTAACGTTTGTAATGTGGCTTTCCGAACCGAACTGGTTGAATGGTCTAGGTACGGCCACAGACGAGGAAGGACGTCTGCTAAGTCGATTGGGCTGTGGACAAATATTGGTGGTTAACAGATAAAATTTGAAAAGATAGCAATATAGATAGAGATTATGCCGAATTATTTTTAAAGGAAAGTTGAAGTAGAAAGGAAGGATTACTTTATTTCCTAATTTAACTTATTTATTAACTTCAAGGTAGGTAAAGGGAGACGCCGTACGAGGATATCACATACACCTAATGACCTTATTGGTGATGCACTTGAGAAAGGCCAGGTGCTTAGTCCTCGCAACCAGCGTGTGTATCTGACCAGATGGATGAATTTAAACGAAGTAAAAGGAGTATGCAAGGACTGAAGCAGATGGCGTTCTCAATTTTTTTATGTATATAAATTTGGTGCATGTAGGTAATTTAATCTTTACCAATTTATAGTTTAGCTTATTTGTCTATAGTTGAATAATTAAATTCAGATAATTTCTTTAATACTTGACTCAAAGAAATGTTAAAAAAAAACATACCATTGTTCGTTTGCATTATATTAAATAGTTACTTTTTTATATACTGTAAAAGACGTGGTTAATTAGAAAGGTGGACTTAGTTGATCGTATCAAACACAAAATACTGACTGCAACAGACTAGCGGGCTCGGGCAGCGCCATGAGCGCCGCCAACAGCGCCATGTATGAGTTGGCGGGCGCGGCCAGGTCGTCCTGGTCGGCCAGCAGCGTCCACAGGCGCGCCACCACGGGCCGCACGGCGCCGCCGCGCCGCGCCGCCAGCGCCGCCGCGGCGGGCGCCAGCGCGCCGGCCGCCACGGCCGACACGTCCTCGGCCGCGTCGCCCAGCCCCTGCATCAGGTGCTCCAGCGCGCCGCTCGAGCACGCCACTTCCTGCGAAGTACGCATTAAACATTGAATTGCAAATCATTGCAACTCATCATAATTTCCCAATTATATTCAGGTCGGCTTCCAATTTATTCGTATACAGCTGAGTCCAGTATTTTACATCCCCACAGTCCAATTACTGGGTAATACAATACCCCATGATATGACTGGTTGACGACCCGTAACAACCGTCAAAGATCTACAAATGACAATTGGAAAAAAAAGGCTGGTCCGTGGATGGGTATCCATCTATCCATGGACCAACCGCGACTAGCAGCATAACTTAACTTAATCGATTAACCCTTCCAGTTGTTATTACTTGATCACAATCCCCTTACAAACGATTCCAACTGTTACTACCTAAACAACCTAGAATACTACTTTATTTATTAGTTAACATTATTTATAAAAGGTTAAAAGAAAAAAAGACTTAGAAGTTAAATAGACTTAAAAGTTACTTTGAAAGAAAAAATTGTCAAATCTTATTCTTAATCCACGAGACACACTTATTTTCAATTCACGTAAAACTCCCACCCTATTAAGAAACAAATCGAAAATGGGAGTCAAAAAACAACTATCCTCGCACAACTTGAATAATAATGCTATTGAAAATGCGAGTGAAAGATAATCACCATTTTGAATTTGTTTCTTTAATATTACAGATTATAAGGCATACGTCTTATTCTATTTAGTTAACTAACCTGTCTCGCCGCCAACAGATACTTGAAGCCCAGCAGTGCGCCATGGCGCGCCTCCCACTGCGGGTGCGTAGACAACGTCGCCAACAGCTCGGCCACACGCCTCACTCGTGCAGCGCTCAACTGCGCAAGTGCAACCCCCAATGTTTGTGCGCAGGTTTCACGCACTGGGGCTACTACCTACAACAACAATTCAACATACACAAATTAAATCACAAATCATTTATTAAAAACTAGCTTTTACCCGCGACTTCGTTCGCGTAAATGTCGGTTATAGCGAAGACGAAGTCGCGGAATGAATAGTTAGCCTATGTCCGTTCTTGCAGTTTAGTAGTTCAAACCACCAAATTTGATAAAAATCGGTTCAGTGGTTTAGTCGTTAAAGCGTAACAGACAGAGTTACTTTCGCATGTTTAATATTAAATATAGATAGTATAGATTAGACAGATGATCAGTAATTTTATAAACGTCAAAAGTCAGACCGAATAAGCCTGCCCTTTATCACTTCCTAGTGTTTTTCAGCTGGGAAGAGGCGTAACAAAGCAACCCAGCAACAGAAAAAAAAAAAACATATAAGTACTGAAAAGATTGTCTACTAAAGACAACCTCTTGCGGTTGTATAGTTTGGCTATAAAATATCTATTATGTCATTCGAACAGTCAAACTAATTTAGTAGAATAGCAGAAAAACCAGTGGGCGTGAAATTGACCTGACAAGCCTAAATAAAGAAGAAGAGAAAATAAGGGTTCATAAAATGCCAGTATAAAAATACTCACGTGTTTCATTATTCGATCCCGATACAGAGAAACCTATTCGTTAGAGTTAGAGAGACCGTTCGTATCGATTTGGAATATTCAATACTTGAATAATTAATTTATGTAAAAATTACCTGATCAGAAACAAAGTCTCCAAAACGGTCTAGTGCGAGGACACATAACAATCTAAGCGCCATGTCCTCTAGCCATTCTTGATGTGCTTGCTCCATCTATAAGAGAAAAAACAAATAAATTATTTTCAGGAGAATATCACAAAAACCTTTCAATTTAATCAAAGGACTGTGTGTCATTCTGAACTCGTGGTTTTAAAAAGCTGTGTGTATAGTTTTGATAATTTGGGTGTCGAACCCTAAAAGGTTCTACACTCACCTCCTGACTAGTCATATTAGCATCATGTCCCGCGGAGCTAACAATCCTGGCCCGCAGTAGTTCCCGCAGCGCACTTGCAGCTCCATGCCGCGCCTCCCAGGCTGCACTGAACAGTTGTGCCTGCAGCGCCCCCGCCCAGGCCTCCAGAGGCCATCGTGTGCATTCTACCCAGGATCCGGAACAGTCTGGTACTGGGGCTGTGCTTTCAACTGTGGATGGAGAGATGACGGTTTCATTATAATGGAAAAGTAAGCAAAACATTTTGGAGAACACTTCAATAAGATAACTGGATAGAGGAAGGGTAGACGCAGCAGTAGGTCGATTAGGGTGACCATCATCTGCCTAGCCTTTTCCCAACTTTGTTGGGATCGGCTTCCCGTCTAACCGGATGCAACCGAGTACCAGTATTTTACTTGGAGCGACTGCCTATCAGATCTCCACAACCGTTACTGGGAAACACTATACCCCTTGGTAAGACTGCTTGTCTCACTTTCAGGCTTCTGACGAGCCGTAACGTCTGTCAAAGAACCGAGAATGACATCCGGGGCCAAAGGCACGGTTAGGCTGACCGTTATGATAAAAATTATATTGTGGATTAAATAAATTGTTGTGGAATTAAACAGTCCATTTAGATGATACAATCGATACAATCTGTTAAATTTGCCATAAAATGACCCCTCGTGTAGTGTTATGACATTATCGATCACCGTATTCGTACAGCAAGCCTATACACAATACAATTTCAAACCATTTCTGCGACTTCATTCAAAGGATCATTTAGAGGTCACAGTCAAAACATTAAAACCGCAACAACTAAAAAAACGTGATTATTTGTCGTTATCTCTCCCTAGATTGTTGCATTTGATTAAAATATCGTGATCATTACATAAAAACTCTGTGACGTCAGAATTGCATACACGTACATAATATAGCGATGCAAAAGTTACGATCATCGTGCATTACAACCAGCACGATTTAAGTTAACATTCACACAAACAAAAACACAAACATTCATAAAATCGCTGCGGAATTTTTTCGCACACTGGATTTTCAACTATCGGTGTTAAATCGAAGATTGAGAATCCAACAAAGTGCATCACAGGGCTTCGAAAATCGAAGTGAACATTACTGTCGAAATTCAACTCTCGGCGCTAAGCATTGCGTTGAAGATCCAGTGCGCAAAAAATCCTACAGGGTGCGCGAAGGTCATCATCTGCCTAGCCTTTTCCCAACTATGTTGGGGTCGGCTTCCAGTTTAACCGAATGCAGCTAAGCACCAATATTTTACATGGAGCGACTGCCTATCTGACCTCCACAACCCAGTTACTGGGTAATACGATACCCCTTGATAAGACTGGTTGTCAGGCTTTCGGGCTTCTGACGACCCGTAACGACTAAATCTAAGATTTACAAAAGACAGCCGGGACCAACGGCTTAACGTGCTTTCCGAGGCACGGAAGGGTGTTGGTATGTAAAGATGGTCACCCATCCACGGACCAACCGCGGCATGCGTAGCTTAACCTGAACGTACAACCCATGCGGCTATTACTTAGCCACAAACCTGGGTGCGCGAAGGTAGCCCGCGAAATTCAAATTGTCTTATGATTTTTGCAATTTGCAGGTCAATTGTCAGTCTGAAAACCAGTCTTACCAAGGGGTATCGTATTACCGACTAACTGGTTTGTTGAGATCAGACAGAGAGTTCCTTCATGGAAAAAAAACTGGTACTTAACATTGTTGGGAAAAGGCTAGGCAGACGATGATGATGAATTTTATAAATAAACTAGCTTATGCCCGCGACTTCGTCCGCGTTAAATTTCTTGTTCCCCAGACCCTTCCCGTCGCGTCGAATCGCCTACCCGGGCGATTTTCCCCGTTTTTGCAACATTTTTCGTTACTGCTCCGCTCCTTTTGGTTGTAGCGTGATGTTATATAGCCTATAGCCTTCCTCGATAAATAGGCTACCCAACACAAAAAGATTTTTTCAATTTGGACCAGTAGTTCCTGAGATTAGCGCGTTCAATCAATCAAACGAACAAACAAACTCTTCAGCTTTATAATATTAGTAAAGATATACAACCTTGTACTGACCTGAGAAAAAAAAAAAAAATTTCGCTGGCTACTCTGCCGGTTTCGCCATAATAGGGCCTAATGTTCCTAATAAAGTGAGTAGGCAGGGCTGATGTAAACTAGGGCACGAGATCACGCGAGCAATTTAGCGTACAATCAGACTTCAGACCTTATCACTCTCGTCATAAATACTAAATCGGAGATAATGGGAACAGAGGTACACTGTGGAGGATCTGCAAGTGTGCATTGATCAGAATGTATCACAATAGATACAATTTGTTGTCTTCGAGATGAGATACATTTCTGTTAACCGGTTTGAAACCCACGTTTCTATCAGTAGGTATTAGAAAATATGTTAGCGGTATTTGCCACTTTAACCAGTTTAGTGTTCTTATTACCTACGCTACCTAAAAGTGACTTTAATGATCAACTTAGCTGTTTAGTTTTAATGGAAAAAAAGACTACGTAACATACTGGTTTCTTATATTCTACATAGGTATTAGACCCTAGATGAGACTCCAAACTTGTCACTTATAATATACCGAACGAACAGCTCCTACGGTTTTGACGATTTGAAAAAATCATGCGATTACTTCATTATATTGCAAGTTTATTACTATGTATAATTACACAGAAACCTTTCGGAATAAATGCTCAAAACAATGATGAAAACCGCATGAAACTCGTTTACGTAGTTAAGAAGACTAACACTGTCACACAAAAAAAAACAATTTGTAGCTAAATAATAAAAACCGCACGGGTCGGTTGGTCAGGTTACGTTATGCTTGCCGCGGTAGGATCTTTGATGGGTGACCACCTTTATACCTATACAAAGACCCCTCCGTGCCTCAGAAAGCACGTTCAGCCGTTAGTCCTGGTCATTCGTGAATATTTGACAGTCGTCAAAAGCCTGAAAGTCTGAGAAATCAGTCTTACCAGGGGCACTGTATTACCTAGCAAGTTAGCTTTGTTGTGGAGATCAGATAGCCAGTCGCTTTTTGTAAAATACTGGTATTCAGCTGCATCCGGTTAGACTGGAAGCCAACCTCATAAATGGGAAACGGCTAGGTAGATTGATTGAGATACAGTATCATACATATAAAAGTCGCTTTTCGTGTCTGTGTGATCATTTAATTTTTTGTCTACGCTTTATGTCATATTTTCGCAGAGTAATACATTTTTACTAACATTAAAATGATGACCTAGCTGGGGAGTGGTTCTTTTAATTAACCATTATTATAACAGCGTTTCCATTACTTAATAAACTACTTGTTTACAAGTAGTAATTGCAAAAGTTTATCATAGTCAGATAACCACAGGCGTCTAGACGCCGCACCTGTGTTTTGTTTCGAAAGTGAGGCACGGCCCTACCCTATAAACAATTTGGTAAGAGCTCCACACACAACACTGTTTGTACTGGGAAGTGTTTACCATTGGCATTCTCGAATGGGAGGTAAAAATCTAAACGCCTTAAAGCCAATTAGAGAACTCAACTACTGAAAACAACTAGAGAATGGGCAGCAACGTTGATTGGGGGAGGCATATGTCCAACAGTGGACGTCTATTTCGGTTAAAATGATGAAAAGCCAAATGGCTGAATAAAAATGTTGAAAATTTTGTTGCTATCTCACTCAGCAACAATCAATGTCAAAAATGTAAATGTGGGGTAAATTAGAGGTATGTTTTTACAGATTGAAACTGAGATATTGGTATGCGAAGTGTTTAAAAATAAGGAATTGGCCCCTCTGGTAACTTCGGGGTAATTATGTAACACACTCAACAAAAGGAATGGCTTTAATTTTGAGAGTTCCAACAGTTCGAACATATAAAGCAATGGATTGCCAATTAAAATGATTCAGATTCTGATTAATAGTGTGGTACGGAATTAGGGTGCTGGAGTAACCTTAGGATAACAATAGATCACACATGAGTGCATATTTCGCCAGATATGTTTTATAGGAGGCGAGTCTATTGCCACTAACCAAGCTCAACAAAATAAAGGGAAACGCCCGTTCTTGGCCATGTTGCGCCCATCAATATGGTATATACAAAAAAAATACCCATTTAGTAACTAAAATATTGCTATTACTTATTCGTTATGAAAACTCCGGAATTAAAAGCCGATTTAATAAAAACATTCAATCGTTTATTATCGTATCTAACAGTTCCGGTCGATTGTCAATCCTGTCCAAGTAGGGATGGCAACCATTACTGAAACATACACAATCGATACACTAAATAAAACCGGTTACGAAAAATTGATTTTTGGAAAACTTTTCTTTATTATATAGTTGTTTCGCCTTTGTTGTTTTCTTAAGAAAGAAAAAAGATGTTTGTTCATTTCCGTGCTTCTAAATACGATCTATTGAATCGATTCCATGTCTCCAGATTTTTATATTTTTAAATTGATTTACTGATTTTTCGGTAAATTGATCTCATATCGCATCCCTACGTCAATAATAATCGTAATTGACAACTGATTGACATTTCACATTTTGTTCGGTGTTGTGTGTGTTCTTGCGACTCGAGATTATTTTCTACTGCGTTTTTCTATTTGATTTTCGACGACTTTGATTACGAATATGGACCCTGTAACCGCTCCCGATGACGACCTTGGTTTTACATTGGATTCTGTACTTGCCTCCCACGGCTACACCGGCTTGCCAATGGATACCGTTCCTGTTTCTCATGACGGACCTGACACGAATATGGAACCTGATTTACACGAACTTACCAGGTTACCACGGAGCCCTCTCTGTGTCAACTGTGGCGTAGATACACGAAGATTTAAGAGATTTACCTTAAGCAATGTGGAAGTTCGGTCTATATTACAGCAATAGATTGCACCACAACAAGAGAGTTACTATAAGAACATAAAAGGTACATACATACTCAGTAACTTATATTGCATAGCTATGTAAGATAGATTTGAATTGAATAATTCAGTTGTTTAGTGACAAGGAAACCATAGAAATTGTTGTAGTTTGTTTTGTCTCAACCTAAGTTGTATTTTGTAGTTGTTTGTTGTAGTTGTGTATTGTGAACCCAATTCCTAGATGATGTGGTTATCATTTATTTAAATGAGAACGAATAATAAATTAAAAAAACTAAAAGTGTTTTTTTAATAACCTTGAATTTTTATACTTGGTTTATAAAAGTCCAACCAAGTTCTATGCAAAAAATAGTGGTAGGTTTTTTATCTATGATGTCAGCCCTAATGCTTATAATTTGTTTCTTTCGTGGGCATCACTTGGCCAAAACCTCTTTATTGAATGGGCATTTCCCTTTGGCCCGACCTGTGAATAGAAGAACCTACGACGTCACGAGCATTCGCACTAGGATAAAAATATAATTTCAGTTCCAATGGCACTGTCAAGGCCAGAACTGACGGTTCTCAGGCGGCCCCAGGTTTGTCAGGTAAGGTTAGTTTGTTATAATTTTACTCTAGTTGTAGTGCAAAAGACGATATTTCGAGAAAAAGGGTGAATACCGAGATGACGACTTATGGGCAAGTATGGAAGAAAAGGGCATGTTGTGCCGAAGCCAAATAAATTGGGATAAAGGCAAGAGAAAATAATAATAATAAAAGAGTAAAAGAGTAAAGAGAGACAGAGTGAGAGAAAGTGAGAGTGAGAAAGAGTAGAGTAATTAACAATTATTTCGTATAGGCGCATTTATCGCATTGGGCGAACTTGTAATGATAGATTAAGATAGACCAAAAAAATAAAATAAAATATGTATATTCAAATCTGTGAATATTCATTTTTTTATTTTACACATAAGGGATAAGCAATGACAA
Source organism: Aporophyla nigra (assembly GCA_947507805.1). Classification (NCBI taxonomy): domain Eukaryota; kingdom Metazoa; phylum Arthropoda; class Insecta; order Lepidoptera; family Noctuidae; genus Aporophyla; species Aporophyla nigra. Next base: position 21,862,421 of record OX382297.1, on the reverse strand, counting down.
GATAGAATAGAAATTCCATAAAAAATCCGCCTGCATGGTCATTAAAAATTTCACCTTTTTAGGGTTCCGTTGCCAAATGGCAAAAAACGGAACCCTTATAGATTCGTCATGTCTGTCTGTCTGTCTGTCCGTCTGTCTGTCTGTCTGTCTGTCCGAGTATGTCACAGCCACTTTATTCCGAAACTATAAGAGCTATGCTGTTGAAACTTGGTCAGTAGATGTATTCTGTAAACCGCATTAAGATTTTCACATAAAAATAGAAAAAAAACCATAATATTTGGGGTTCCCCATACATAGAACTGAAACTCAAAAATAAATTTTTCTTCAATCCCATACGTGTGGGATATCTATGGATAGGTCTTCAAAAATGATGTAGAGGTTTCTAATAACTAAATAGTTTGCGCGAGAGACACTTCCAAAGTGGTAAAATGAGTGTCCCCCCCCCCCCCGTAACTTCTAAAATAAGGGAATGATAATACTAAAAAAAATATATGATGTACATTATCATGTAAACTTCCACCAAAAATTGGTTTGAACGAGATCTAATAAGTAGTTTTTTTTTTTAATACGTCATAAATCGTAAACCACAATTTACCTTCCATTCAGTCAACTCAAATATAAAAATTAAAAAAAAACATTTAATTTCATAAACATAAACCTTATGCATAAACCGTGAACACCTGCAGGTTTGTACGGAACCCTCGGTGCACGAGTCCGACTCGCACTTGGCCAGTTTTTATGTTTCATTTCTGTCTATGTTTCTATCTTAATATAAAATGAAATGATTAGCGTGGTTTAAACAAATAACATTGGAGTTAGTTATGCATTGTAATGAATACAATAAGAAGTTACGTTATTATGCAATTTGCTCAACATTATTACAATTAGCATATTTTTAAACTACACTAGTGACGTGTTTGCTGCGATTACAATAAATTGTACAATTATGTAAGGTGTTATCCATTGTAATTTGTAAGAAGTCTTACAACGGCGGTAACTGATTTACATTTCCATATTTTGTAAACGTACGGTAAGATTCCATGTTTTTAATAAATAAATAATAGTTTAAAAAAACTAAAAAACACGCTTCCATTGAAAACCAAACTAAAAAGTACAAAATAATGGAAAAAAAGCGTGGGGTGTTTTTTAAGGTATTTTTTAAATGATATCAGGCACCCCACGCTTTTTTTTCCATTATTTTGTACTTTTTAGTTTGGTTTTCAATGGAAGCGTGTTTTTTAGTTTTTTTAAACTATTATTTATTTTCTATTTTTTAGGGTATTTCGAATTTTGAGACGTATGTCAGCGTAGTTTGTGACAGTTTTTTTGCTGTCCTGGTAACCCTGGCAAGGATAATAGCACAAATTTATGAAATTATTGCATTGTCATCGGTCCTTGACAGGTGTGCAAAGTTTGAATGAAATCTGGTCGTTTAAAGTGGGTCAAAATCGCGCTATAAGGAGTCGGTTACAAACAAACATACAAATATACAAATATACAAACATACAAACATACAAGTGAAGCTAATATAAAGCGTGTAATATGAATGTGGTTTCAACAGTTATGTTTTGTCGATTTAAAACTATTCTTTTTCAGTTATTAGTGCGTTGTGTTAGTGATTTATTATCTCCTTTATTTCAGTATAAATACATATTTTTATATATATAATTCTACTGTACGTGTGTATGTCACTGAACTACTCCTAAACGGCTGGACCGATTTGAATTTTTTTTTTTGCATGCGTTTAGGTGGCACCCTGGATGGTTTAGATTCACAAATCAGCCCGACAGATGGCGCTGCTATCGAGTTCTAGGAAACAGGACAACGTCTGTACGGTCAGCTAGTAAACTATATTTTTAAATATTAGAAAACAAAAGTATAGTATTAAAAAAAGTTTATTTTATGTGCGACTTATCGGTGCAAAATAAACAATTTATCTTTCCCTATTTCTTATTCTGCTGAGCATTCATTACATGCATATATTTCATCATAGATAACAAGAAAATATTCCAGAATATGAAATGAGAAGTCAAATACTGATATGCTTGAACGAAACACTAGTTCCGGTTCAAGAAATTGGTTTATTAAGACGAAATCCTCGGTCTAAGAAAAGCGTCCTTAAACTCCAATAATTATAAACCCACATTCCACTGCAAGGCAAAGGCCAACTCTCCACTTCCTTATAAAAGGAGTCTATCTAATCCCACCAACACGACAATACTTACAAACAAATTCATCAGGCTGTTCCAGTTTGATCTTCTTCCTGTCAGGCTCGACAGGTGGCGTGGGCGGCGCCGACGGGCCATCCTCACTGCAGTCGCGCGACTTCTGTTTGCTGAAGGCGAGACGCGCCTTGCGTTTGGCTAGGTTCATCTCCCGAGAGCTGAGCGGCTTTGAAGACATTTGACTATTGATGACTATTTCTTGTACTGGTCTCTGAGGGACGAAATGGTAAATTAAAACGTCCACTCCATCTAGTTTTTTTTTGTAGAAGCCTACACCACCCCACAGGTGAGCAAAGGCTTCCCCCAAATCTCTCCAGAGCCACCTCGATCCAGCCCTCACAGTAAGCGTCTAGGTCGTTTCGCCACCTGTTCTTGGGGCGGCGTCGGCGGCGCCGTCCATTCTCAGGCACCCACTGTGTGGAGACTGTTGCCCAGCGGTCACTGAGCATGCGGCTGGCGAAACCCGCTCAGTCCCATTTTAGCCTGGCAGCCTTTTTGCCCTAGCTTATTGTATATTTTTTTTTGGAACGAAGTTCCTTATCGCGCGTTGTGAAAGGGGGCTAGACGGAAAAAAATCTTACGAAAAGTTGTCACGACACTTTTTAACCGACTTCAAAAAAAGGACGAGGTTTCTCAATTCGACTGTATATATTTTGTTGTTTGTATTTGTTTGTATATTGTTGTTTTTTTTGTTGTGAGTAGAGAGAGAGAGAGAGAGAGAGATAGAGAGAGAGAGAGAGAGAGAGAGACAGGGAGACAGGGAGAGAGGTAGAGAGGGAGAGAGTGACAGTGAGAGATAGAGAGAGAGAGAGAGAGAGACAGGGAGACAGGTAGATAGGGAGAGAGAGAGGGAGAGAGAGGGCGATAGAGAGGGAGAGAGAGGGCGATAGAGAGGGAGAGAGAGAGAGAATATTTTTGTTGAGTGTATACAGGTTTTTTGATATATATATTTTATTTGACATAATAAATAATAATAAAAAATATAAAAATTATGAATCCTGGAAAGGAACTTCGTTCCATCCGGGTGTCCCTTGACACCAAGTTTTTTTATTGATTCCGAGATCTTCTTTACAAAATAAACAAATTCATTTACACTATTTTCATCAACTTACCCGGCACACGTCAGTCTTAATTACCGCAGATTTAACATGACAAAGATCCTCATTAGTGTACATCGCGGTGCTGAGATCGACCCCAAGTTTGGCGGCCACATCCAGACCAAGGCGGGCATTCAACTGTTGGCGTTGTTTCGCCAGACGCTCCTTCGAATCTGAACAAACAAAGATAAAATAAACGCAGGAAATTAACTCGACAAATATATGAGCAGTACAAACAAAGATTATTGTGTCAACAATTATTGTAAAGGGCAGAGTGGGGAAAAATTAAGCGATAATCTACCAAAAGACGTCATAAGAAATTTGGTCTGGGGGAGGGAGGGGGCAGCCGTCCAGCTTAATTAACCACAGTAATGTAATGTGAGATCATAAATGACGCATAGTAATAAATAATCCCATCAAAAACATTTCATGTTAGGTAGGCTGCCAAGATTGTAAATATCTTTTCTAGAATGGGCAAAGACGTTTCTAGGGTGGGCATTACCCACGCTTTACCCCCTAGCCACGCCCGTGGTCATAAACGCCTTCGAATGAGTACCCCTATCGTCCTTTTTCACCCACGATTAATGTAATTTTTACCGAATGGTATCACGTAGGCTTCATTTCGACTCGATGAACGATGACGAAAATGCTCTTAATCCAAATAAGACATCCATAGCTGAAGTTGGAGTTCATCCTCCTTCAAATAAACTGACTAACTGAGTCATGTTATTACTATTCGATACCAAACCACAAATATTTTTCAACTTCTGCACTAATTAATATTTTTATTCGTTTGTTGTTAAAGGATAAAATATTATTATAGAAATAATATGGAGCATTTTCCTTCCTCAAAGATAAGTAATGAGTTCAGTTTGTTCTACTTGAGGTTGCATACTGATATAACCTTTTCACGCTTAAACCACTGAACGGATTTCGCTGAAATCTGGATAAGAGATGTATGGCATCCTGTGGAAGAAGCTAGTCTACTTTTTTTCCCGGTAGCAAGTTCCCATGAGATAGTTCATCATCCACGCGAGCAAAACCACTGGCAGAAGCTATAGTTATTAATAAACTAGACTTTATTCTGAGTAGGTATCTAGCCTGGCGTGATGACGTCAAAAGCAGGCGCTTCGAGTAACATTATCTGACAGCGTATCAAATTAATGGCGCCGTTTTAAATCGTGACGTCATGAGCTTATACCAATCGGTTCATAAATGATTTGTTGTGAATATTGTGATCGTACGCCCTCGTGACGTGATCATACCCAAACAAGCATTAATTATTTAATTTCTAGATCATTTTGAAGGAGTATAATGGTGAATAGTGGGTGTACTAAAGGTTTTTTGGAACGAAGTTCCTTATCGCACGTTGTGAAAGGGGGCTAGACGGAAAAAAATCTTACGAAAAGTTGTCACGACATGCTTTAACCGACTTCAAAAAAAGGACGAGGTTTCTCAATTCGACTGTATATATTTTGTTGTTTGTATTTGTTTGTATATTGTTGTTTTTTTTTTGTTGTGAAGAGAGAGAGAGAGAGAGAGAGGGATGGAGGGAAGCAGGGAGAACATTTTTGTTGAGTGTATACAGGTTTTTTGTACACAATAAATAATAAAAAAATTATAACAATTATGAATCCTGGAAAAGAACTTCGTTCCATCCGGGTGTCCCTTGACACCTCTAACGTTTTTTTTTCTCGAGGTGGTAATCCTTATGGATCCATTAGGGAGCGGTCTGCCAGACTCTTACTGACTAAAACCAGGTGTTCCGTCCCACACCTACGTCGGCCACGACCACGGGATCAAATGCGTCTTCCGCGATCCCCGACTGGATAGGTACAAATCTGGCCTAACCCATCCAGGAATGCACGCGTCACGTTTTATGTTGTTAAAACTACTCAGTTATTCACACCGCCTTAGTTTTTAGGACCTGTTTGAGCATCTCTATCACCCATAATTTACTATTGACTTTTTATTTACCTAGCCATCCCTTTTCCAGCCAGCATAAGAGGTATGCGCCATGCTGCAGAACTCGCTGGATATCGAACGTCTTGTCTCTGCCTTATTATTTACCTGTTGTGTTGATTGGCTCCTCGTCCAGATCGTACTCTTTGCCCTCGGAGCCCATGAGGTGTGCGCCATGCTGCAGCACTCGCTGGATATCGAACGTCTCGCAGCGGAGACGTCCGCTGTCTTCTGGCTCGGTCTTCTCTTCTGCGCAATAAACGATTGTTATTTGTTACTTTTCCTATGGTTTTTTAATAAAGGTCATATGAAGTTTCATGACTGGTTGTATTTTGCTAGCGGCCAGAAATCTGTAGAGAAGGGGACAGAAGTCCTTGCCCAACAAACTTTCTATATTTTTCATTCCTATCTAATGGGTGTATAGATTGAGGATTCTCAATCAAAAAGATACCAACATAGACTTGATTTGATACAAATAAAGGGAAAACATTGGCAAAACATCACGTGCACGTGAGGTTTGACAACAGATTTACTAACCGGTACTTCATCGAACTGGTTCTTAATGCACAAACAACTAATCTAGAGCTTCATTATGTCTAAATTTAAAAAAAAAAACTCTCACGGTATATTTTAACATTTAAATTTACCGATGCGCACGGTATATTTTAATTGTAGAAATCATAAATATAATATGAAAATCGATATAAATATGTAAGGAGAAAATCAGTAACGATGCAATCTACGAGACTGCTTTCAGTTCGGTGAGCTACACAAATAAAACTCGCTTGGAACATTACTTTCCCTGCAGATGCCACGACGCAGAATACTGTGCGTTAGACTTTGCATGTAATTAATGTTTTATTTAATAATATTGATTAAGTTGGATGTGTGTGTGTGTTGTATGTATTGTGTGTGTGTTGATGTGCTGGGACTATTTCATGAAAGCCATTCAATGGGATCAAATGATCTTCATCATCATCATCATTTCAGCCGTAAGACGTCCACTGCTGGACTTAGGCCTCCCCCAATTTGGGGAGCTTTGCCATAATTCCCACGCTTGGCAGGCGGGTTGGCGATCGCAGTATGGTGGTAAAATGCATAGAGAACGCTGCTGCCCATTCTCTAGTATGTCCCTTAGTCGCCTTTTACGATACCCGCGGGAAGAAATGGGGTGGTGTTATTCTGTACGTCCGGCACCACAGGGTGATGATTGCACCACCAAATGATCTTACGAGAGTTGTATTGTATTGATTTTAATTATAATAATTCCTTGTAGTCATATTTCTTACGGTCGCGAATCATATTTTAACCAACATACAACCTGACACTGACATGCAAATAGTGAAAACCGTTAATTTTCACGGGCTACTGTGGCGCTTCCACCTTAACCCGTTTCGGACGAGAATGGCACTGTTGTTAGTACACCACTCTTTATTGGTTTTTTTTTGGGTGGGAAATCGTCAAATGACGCCTTCTCCCGCTCCAGGTGGAGAGGAAGGACGTGTCAGAGTTTTACTGACTAAAACCCACCCGTGTTCCTTCAGTTGCCCATCCCATATGCCAGGGCCGCGGTATCTCTTCCGAACAAACAGTAATAATAGTAAAATCTCGCTACCCTGGCAGCTCTTTAGTGGCTCATAACTAAATCGATTGGTGTCTGATAAATTCGAGAGAGACATATTTTTATAGTTCAAACGGTGCTCTTTCTAATGATTAAAACAAACTATCTAAAGACTAAAAAATGCGAATTTTCTAAATATTTCCGGTCTGCAATGACGTCTCCCGCTCTGGGCGGAGCGGCAAGGCGTATCAGACTTTTACTGACTAAAACCCACCCGTGTTCCTTCAGTTGCCCATATGCCAGGGCCACGGTGTCTGTTTTGACCCTAGAACCCCACTAAATTGTGCAGTATATGTTTAAACTTTAATAATATACAGCTTTACTTATTATTCACCTCAATTAAAAATGGCGCCTAAACTGCAAACATTTTCGAGAAAACATTTTGGATTTTTTATTAACAACTGATGCACTTTTCCAACTAGAAGCTCATTGCCAGGTTTCCGGAACTAGGTTAGGTACGTAGTCTCGATTTTCCTTCAATAACATAGATATGTTCTCATATCGGCACGTGGTGCTGTTATAATTACCTACAATATCGAGATTACTAATCCGCACTCGAATATTGCGAACAAAACAACGGTTGTGTTTGACGCAAATACTTATTAATATAAATTATTATGGAAAACTTTTGGCATGTGCCAGTCATTATTAGAAACACCGCTATTATTTTGCGGAGCGAACGTGTTAAATTGTAAAAACAATAACCTTCACAGTCACACCTCTACTTACCTACCTACTAGGTGCAACAATGAACGCAATTAAATATTTCGTCTTAATTAGTTTTGTCTGCTGATTTATTTACATACACTTTTATAATAAAACTGAAGGATTTTTTGCTTTTTATTATCAATCCTTAAGCGAGGTTATAGGCTGTTTAACATCACTACGAGCCTTAGGTGCTGAGGAAAATGAAAAAAAATAAAATAAGAGAAAGCACGCTAGAAAAATTAAAAATAAGCAAAGCGCGGATGTCTGTTATAGAGGGCGAGCTTATTGTCATCAACCGGGCATTAATCTAGACTCCGGGCTGCTAATGAGAAATTACACATGGAAAACCTAATAAAACTTATTCCGACACGGACCCATGACCTCATGTTCAGCAGTAGTGCTGGGGACCACTAGACAAAGGTGGCAGTCGTCTATCTTCATCATGATTCATCATTATACGGGTGGGCTATGCGATGCAACGCGGTAGAGAACAAGTGTTTAATTTCACGTCGAACCAATACAGTGATACTGTTTCAGGCGCCGGTCGAGGGGGGGGGGGGGTCCTAGGGGTCATGACTCCCCCCCAAAGACAGTCATGCTGTCGAAACCCTGAACCGATTTGCCTGTCTTAATATCTTAAAATTGTTCTCACTTGAGCCACAGAGACTCCGATGGACATTTGCAAAAAGATTATAACCCGGGACATCATGCTGATCAGTAGCGGTTGCGACTACTAGACCAAAGAGGATGTACCTTCCTAAAAATATTCTTCAGTACTCATGGTGACCCCCCCCCCAAAATGTTAGGCTGCGACCGCGCCTGTACTGTTTACTATGTTTGATGAAAACACTGCAACATTTTCATGACTTACGTATTATGTCTTGGCAACGGCACACAAAAAAGATAATACTGGCAAAAATTATTTTCATTATCAGTTTTACATGAGCACCCATTAAATAAAATGTACAAAACTTCTATCAGAACTTTTGTAATATTAGCGGAATTTATAACGTAACTCTACAAAGCGTGGTGAATAAAAAACAGCTGGTCAGACGCCACTCCTACAAGGTTGACTAAGGGAAAGGCTGTTTACCAGTAACTAGAATCGCATATCTAGTCCCGCCTACAGACCTCATAATATGCAGGTATAATGAACAGTTTAGCGACATCTTGTCAATTCATATTGACAAACTGCATTGTGCGAGATGACACAGCATCTTCTGTGACAGTACAGGACGTCTCTACAATGTGTATCTAAATTAATGCACATTATGAAAGTAGTTTGCTTAGGATCGTTTACTGAATCCATTTCTAAGATTTTAAATATAGGTAAATTTTTGTCCCAAACTATCTAACTACCGTCACACCTGTACAGTCAAAACAAACCAAAATGGAAGAAATACCTTCTATTCTAGACCCTAGACGTGTGCGACTGTGTCCGTGCGTAGATTTGTAATCATAATAATCATTTCAGCCGAAAGACGTCAATAGCTGGACATACATAGGCCTCCCCCAATTTCGAGGGATTTGTCATATTTGCCACACTTAGCAATCGAGTTCGTAATCGCAGTATGGTGGTAAAATGCATAGAGAACGCTGCTGCCCATTTTCTAGTAAGCTCCTTAGTCGCCTCTTACGATACCCACGGGAAGAAATTGGATGGTGCTATAATGCTATTATTTACGTCCGGCTCCGCACGGAACGGTGGTAAAATGTTGGTGTACAATTGTGTGTGGTATACTGTGGCAAATTCCATTTAATCCTCACAGTCTTTTAACCAGACATACTTGAGTATCAGAAGAATTCACGTGGTTTCAAGTACCCAGTGGGTACTTCACCACTCACAACAAACTCCATTAAATCCCTCACTAATTACAAACATGACTGATTGTATTATTAAAATGTAATACGTTATCAATAGAGAGGAAGTTAGTCAACAGTCAGGTACCTTCTTATTTTCCTGCTCCAACGGGCAATGACGGCGATTTATCCAATTCAGTAAATAAAAGTTTTTTTTATTATGCGCGACTGTGTCTTCATTGATCGTTATTGGTTTATTGGTTCTTCACTCAATAAAGAGTTTAAATTAAAATGTCAAGTTGTTTTGTGCATACAAAAGCGACTGTTTATGAAAATGCAGAACTTATTCGAATGTAGAATACTGCTCAGCAGGTTATTCTTTTATCATCATCATTTCAGCTGAAAGACGTCCACTGCTGGACATAGGCCTCCCCCCAGGATCGCCACTTCGACCGGTTGTGTGCTTCTCGCATCCAACGGATTCCTGCGACCTTCACCAGGTCATCGGTCATTATTTTTGATATCAGGGCCAAATCAGGGTTTTAAATTTGATTGCGTGTTTGTAAATTCAGCACATATGTATACAGAACTGAATAAAACGTAACAACTTTAAGACTTCCTCGTTAGACGTTAGTCTAGTGGTCAGAATTCCCAAGCCAGGTTAATTGTTCTTGGAATTCCATTAGGATATTTTCAGTAGCAGCCCGGAGTCTGAATTCGTGCCTGGTTGATGGCAATGCAAATGAATTCAATTTTTCGAACGAGTAGGGACAACTATCAAATCGTGTTGTCATTCTTTGATCGGTACCTCAACAAATCTTATATCTGTAAGGGATACGAATAAGAAACGCTCGCAACTTCGTCCGAAACTACGGAATTCGTGCTTAGGGATTACACTCTCAGGCGTGATGCTATGATGGCATTGCAGAGCCATTTCTATCGCTACTTCATTACAAGTGCATATATACGACGCTAACATCTCCTGACTACCTGATAAAAAAAAAACAACTCGAACTACATTAGGTAAACAGTATTGATTCAGAGATCCTAGGAAGCGCCATGATAATGCATAAAAAATCCCAGAACCTAAATAGCAGAATAATAATCATTTCCGGTTCATTCAGGCCTGACATGTGAAATGAGATAAGATAATTGTGCATAATGTGCATTTAATGTCATCCGAATGAATCTAGGAAATGATAATAGACTATGTTGACTGTGACACAGTAATTCTATTAGTAAGCAATGAAATAAAGCTGGACCCGTACCGTGTGGTGCCGGACACAAAGAATAGCATCACCCCATTTCTTTCCTTGGGTGTCGTAAGAGGCGACTAAGAGTCTTACTAGAGGATGAGCAGACGCGTTCTCTATACATTTTACCGCCATACTGCGATCGCCAATCTGCCTGCCAAGCGTGGCGATTACGGAAACGCCCCCAAATTTGGGGAGGCCTATGTCCAGCATTGGACGTCTAAATGATGATGATGATGATGAATGATGAAATAAAGCAAGGGGTCGGGCAGTATCAGTTAGAACAGATGCACTGAGGATAAATTGATTTGCATGAGTTCGCAAGAATGAAGGGCGAACGGACATAGGAATTTATTTTTGTTGCCAATCATCTTTTCATTAAGTCTAACTGGAAATAGAAATTTAAGTATGAATTGTGTGGGTCATTCTAAGGTCAAATTAAAGTTGTTTTTGGTAAACAAATTTTAGTTAAGGGGATGAAAGCCTGCAAAATGCAAATTTTCTAACATTTTTTGTAATTTGCAGGTCAGTGCCAGATTGTATGTTGATTCAAATATGATTCGCGACCGTAACACGTATGTATTTACAGAATAATAATCATTAAAATAATCAATACAACCCTCACAGTTCATTTAATTTCGTTGAGTAACTCATGAAAATGTTTTCACCTTAAAGCTATTATTTATAACAAACAAACTAACAGGCAGCCAAACTTCAGGGAGCCTGCTACGCCTTGACCTTCCTACTACAGATGTGATGTCCATTAAATTAAGGACCGGCAAAAGCCATTTCCCAATTTCCTCCGAAACCACACTAGAGGCCAAGAATGTTCGACCCTTCGGAATATATCTAAGAAAGAGTGAATCTCTATCACAAAATAGGTCCTTTAACCCTAAGATCAATTTGACCCTTTGGCCTAACGATTAACGAGCTACAAACGCAACCGCCTGCACAGTTAGCTGTAACTGTGTCACAAACTAACAAGGCACAGTAACTAAGTGAATAATACATATACTTACAGTAATTGATGATGACCGCCTATGAATAGCTCTTTGTGGCAAGCACAGTATCATTTGTCATGAGAATGGAGTGCTCATATTTTGTGGAGATAGTTCTGTGGGCAATACTGGCAGATTCCAGAACAGAGGGCATGTGAAAGCGATTGATAGTGTCCGACAGAATATGGATTTTTAACGAAAAACGGAAAATAAGCTTCGGCTTTAGTCGTATTTTCGGAGAAAAAGAAAATGATTTGACATTGAAAAATATTAATATTTCAGCTGTAGCTACACTGGTTTTTTTACATTTAGGAAGAGAAAGAGCAATATTTAAAATAAAAAGACACGATAATTCTATTAGAAGATACTTCCAAAATTTCGTTGTTTTTTTGTAGTAATTTGTGGTAGAAGCTTGGTCGAAGCATCGGCTGCTGGCCGAATCATAATTCTTTAATCGAAACCGAAGCTTCAGTTGGTCATTGTTTGTTTGATACTTCACTTTAGAAATCTGTCAAGATGAAAAGTCACATGAAAAGTCATCAACATGTCAGTTGCATGGACAGAAACGAACTGTTGTATTCGATGTTATTCACAGGAATTTAAAATCTACGTCCTCCAAAAATAAAAATAGAAGGAATAAAGAGCAGTTATTTCTAACAAAAGCTAATAATGAATTTGGAATGCTATCAAAGAATCCAGTCTTTCAACTAACAATAAGAGATACAAATTGTCAGTTGTCTGGGTAATTTGCAAGTATTGATGTCGGGACAATTATGTTAATTTAATGGCGTGTCAATCAAAAACACGATGTTCTTTTATTCAGTTAAACATAGCAACTGGTAGTTTTGTGAGAATATTCAATTACCTCAAATCGTTCAAGTCATGAGAAAATGTACAATAACAAGAGGACTTTTGCCATAATTTATATTTAATCGTAATATGCACAATAGAGCTGGATAGGTTCCGTCAAAACTAGAAGGAGGACGCGCGAGCTCACATAAGACGGCAGGCGTTGACAGCGTAGCAGCTGGTAAAACGGCGAGCTTATAGCCATTAATCGGGCACAAACCCAAACTCTGGGCTGCTAGTGAGAAATTCCAGATAGAACCTAGGACCTCCTGCTCAGCAGTGGCGCTTGCAAGCACTACACCTACGAGGCAATCACAGGTTGGTATAAAAGTAAAGATAAAACACGAAAAACGGACACAATAAGTAGGTTTATAAAACACTAACTTACAAATTAATGTTAGCAGACAGTTTCAATAAAAACATTTTTTTTTGCCCATCACTCGTAACTTCCTCCTGTTCAAACACCAGACAATTAAACCATACGATTAAGCTAACATCAATCCTAATTCGTTTATGTTTTCGTTTATGTCTGGGTGATAAAATACACCTAATTTGCGCCAGTCACCTTCACGAAAAAGGCTAATCACTAAACGCGCTGTCCCACACTAGGATTCCTTCCGTATCGTGGGCGAATTGTCGCTTTGGCAGACAGTAAATTATGAATAAACACCGGTACATTTATCCGAAGGTTTCAAAAATGTTAGCAGCAAAGCTAGACTCTACGCACTTCTACCAGTTCCAGAAACATTGAGGTCTATCGAAAATTTTACTGCAGTCCATATGCATAGCCAGCTTTCGCGATAAGTAATATATGGGATTATCACCAGAAACTAAAAGTGTTAAATTCCGGATGTCTAACCAATGTATCTATGCGTTATGATCGGATTCTGCATCAATCAGTCATGTTTTGCCACTACCACCCACAAGTGTGTCTAAACCCTTATCTAAAAGCCAAAACAATGTCTGGAGGTCGTTGTCAATGTTGTCAAAACAAAAGCGACGTCACGCCAGGTGGCATAGGCACACGGGTATTTACGAGAAGCTTCTCTTAGCGCACTGGATTTTTAACCCTCAGCATTGAGCCGAGCAATGAGAATCCAACAGCGGGTCAAGCAAAACTGTCTGTTGGATTTTCGAGTCTCGACCATAAGCAGAGCGTCGAAAATCGTGTGAACCCCACCGTATAGTATCATATTTAATTACTGACCTTTCTTGCCCGTGAACGGTGTTGGAATCCATTCCGGAACGTTCGCGAGGATCGCTTCCACCGCCTGCGAAGTAAACAATTATAAATTAGGAGTATTTCAACGAATAAAGACAATAGGTATTTGAGGTTGTGGTAATTATTACGTCGCTGCTAGACGACAAGCCTTCTATCAACATAGTCGTCATTCGATAACACCGATCCACCTTGAATTAAATTTAGATTTCTACGGGGATAAGTTTTGGGAAAATTATCATAGTGGCGATTTTAAGTTTCATGTACTTAGGGCTCATTGGCTATTCCTTGAACTACTCGGGCAACACAGAAACAATACAAATTTTGAAATTCTAACTAAAAATAAGAAGCAGCAGGTATTTAAAAATAGATCATATTTGAGGTAAACGCCTTCGCTGATTTCAGCTTTGATAAGTACCTATGTACTTATCAAAGCTGAAATCAGCGAAGGAGCCGAAATAATCGAATTTAAGAATTACATTATTATATGAAATCCTTTGAAACCGCGCAACACTTTATCCGAGCCGAGTCGGATGAATCACCCGCGCCAGAACAATTCAGAAAGTTTCCTTTCAGCGCACGTACCCACAGACGTTATAAAATCGAAGGGTCTTTTCGCGCACTGTATCTTCAACGTACAGCTAGCTTAGCACCGAGATTTGAAAATCCGAACACTGTATGGCCCAGCGCACACCGCTGGAGGCGCGGCGGAGCGCATTTTCTTGAAACGCGCGGGCGGATTCCACGGGCCCAAGAGTCAAGAGCCCTTGAGAGTGGTAGTGGGGCGGAGCGCAGAGCAGCACGACGGCAACTGGAGCAGTCGCGCGCTTGCTCTTGTAGTAGCTTGAGGGCGCTCCGAGCACCACATGCGACTTTATTCTTCTATTGACCGTATGTCAAGGTAGTTAAGGTTTATATTAAATTGTTGTCTTCAATTGCTCTCCGCCGCGCCTCCAGCGGTGTGCGCTGAGCCTATATTTTCTACGCGCTGAGACTCACTCGCGCTGCACTCTGTTGGATTATCAATGCTCGGTTTAACATAGAGAGTTGAAAATCAATTGCGCGATAAAATCCAGCCGCCATTTTATTACGTCCGTATGATGCCGACTAATTCGGCGCGTACAAGTGTGCGCTTACCTTAAAGGCTCCTACCAACAGGCGCGACGCGACTCTCGTAGAACAATTTCTATGTAAACCTCATGGAAATTGTTCTACAAGAATCGCGTCGCGCCAATCAGAAGAAGCCTTTATTCTTATAGCGCCGTCGGCTGTCAATTTAAGTATCCTAAAAGAGCTCGTTAATTAAGAAAGTAGGTAGGTACCTACACACCAGGCATGATAAGCAGCCTGCCGGGATCGCGAGATTGTTCGAAAGAGATACCTTGACCCTGGCACATGGGCAACTGAAGGAACACGGGTGGGTTTTAGTCAGTAAAAGTCTGACATGTCCTCCCGCTCCGCCCAGAGCGGGAGAAGTCATTTGATGATTTCCCATCCAAAAAAAAAAGGCATGATAAGCATCCTAACAAAAAATAAGAACATGGCCGGTGTGTAAACAATTAAAAGATTTCTAGATAAAACTAAACCTAACATTCATAAGTTCAATGGCCAACCGAGTTGAAGATATTTTGGCCAAAGGTCACGGGGCAAGGTCGGGTTTAATTGGATGATGAATGGCCCCATATGCATATGAATGGAAGTATGAACAGTCTGGAAATGACTCAGCGTTGGCTCCTCCTCTCGTGAAATATTTCTAAGCAATATTTAAGCTCGTTGTCACTGAGTGTGCTGTTGGATTTTCTACACCCGGCTCAGCGCCGAACGTTGAAAATTCTATACTGCACGTTTATTTAAGCAGTCCTTTAGGTGTGACCTAGTTATTGAAAACAGGCAAAATTGAACGCCGATGTAGCATATTTGAACAAATCTTTTGCTGACAAATCTAACTATGCCATCAGATAAGTTTTGGTTGTTGGTGTTATTTATTAATGAAAGAATTGACCATGATCAAGAAATCATAAAAGACATTATTTTGTCTTACATAAGTCAAGCTAGCTTCCAGTCCATCAGTGACTTTGCTATGACTGATAGTAATGATTTGATGTTTCTCGTGGGACCATGAATCATGAGGCTTCACGGGCTAGTGCAAATCTCGGTGTTCATTCGATTAATCGAGTCTGGTCAAACCACGCTGGGATCGGTGCAATTCATTTCATTTCATTATAGGTACTAATTAAATAAGTCGATGTAAACACGAACGTCATAAAATCACGGCGGAATATTTTCGCGCAATGGATCTTGAACGCACACCTTATCGCCGAGATTTGAAAATCGAACAATGAGATTTTCAACGCGTTGAGATAGACTCTGTTGAACCCTCAATGGTCCGTTCACTGAACAAAAAAAACACCGCGATTTTATTACGTCCGTGTGACGTCAACTTTTTGGCCAAGGTATGTAGGTCCTACTCGAGGTCATCAAGAGTCGTGCTCATTAGAATTCGATTTTTGATTCTTCTTTACTGTGAAGCTTCAGAGTGTTATCTTTTCAGACAGATAGTGTCTAAATCATCGTTCAGTCGTTACGGCTCGTCAGAAGCCTGAAAGTCTGACAACCAGTCTTACTAAGGGGTATCTATTAACTAGTAACTGGGTTGTGGAAGTCAGATAGGCAGTTGATCCATGTAAAATCCTTGTACTCACAATCAGCTGCAACCGGTTAGAGTGGAAGCCGCCCCCAAAACAGTTGAGTGGGACTAGGCTAGGCAGATGAGTTGCTAAATTTATAGAATAATGTCAATTCAAGTGTTAGCTAACGAGGTCACAAGTGGTAGCAAGTAGGTAAGCAACTTAAAAAGATAAAGTTCATTACATTTTGTTGACTCCACGTAACCCTCCACAAAGATACGTAAACCTAGATATTTTTTCCATGCGTGCAAGAAACTGTTTAAAATGTAAACAAGGAAAAATACAAGAACGCAACGCAATGTACCATCGTGGACAGTTGCGGATGATCACTTTTCAAATTTATTGCTTAAATCATAAGGGTGAAAGTCATCTCACCGCTATTATTCACTTTTGAACCTACCGCTTTGATAATTTAGTCATTTTCATTTGTTTTGACTGATTCTTATTGAGGTACTAGCTTTTGCCAGCGGCTTCACCCGCGTGGAGATCGATACTACCCGGTGGGAACGTATTACCGGGATAAAAAGTGCCCTATGTGTAAATCCAGGTTGTAAACTATCTATGTGCCAATCTAAATCGGTTCAGCCGTGTGCGTGCGTGAAAAATAGCAAACATCCATCCTCACAAATTTTCTTGTCAAAAATATTAGTAGAATAGGAAGTAGGATTTTAAACGTTGTATTACACACGGCTACATCAAGCTATACGTTTCCAGTTTTATCTGACCTCGCATTGTATAAGCTTTTCATAAAATGAGAAGTCAGCTTATTTATACTGGAAATGTATAATGTAAATGGTAAGCTACACTTGACGCGTGAATAAAATCAGAACGAATGCCAGCATTTCTTTTTTCAACTCATTTCACAAAACAGTGCGCGAATGCCAAAAGATCCTTGTAACAGAGTAGTATCATACTACAGTCTACATGGCAGTTCCGTATGAAATTGCTAATGTGGCCTATTAGTGACAATTGCAACAAGGACATTTTTTATCGAACGCCATAAATAACTTGTCAGTCTACATAAAAACTAGTCAGAACATGTCACACATCACCTTGTACAAAGGTACGTCACGTTTTTATAGGTACTGCCAAGTTTTTGTTCTAAGAGAACATGTGAGATATAAAACTTAAAGACAATGGTATGAAATCGATCGTTTTCACATTGATATCTAGCTAAGTAGCTATTAAGGCTACACAATAAATAATAAAACTGATACTGGTTTTAAGGCCGACAAGCCCTACGCGACAGTGCACCGCTATTCTGCACCCTAATTGCGTAACATGTTATCAAGCAAAATCTAAAGGATTTCAAAGAATATTGCATATCCATTGCTACACATGTTCGCAAAATTTGTCCACACAACCACGTATGGGACGTAATGAATATCGTTGAACTGTCAAAATGAAAATCTTTTCTATTGTTCGTGTGTTACGTAATTAGTCCAATCTCTATGGAGTTTTCATCGAAAATATTTCACTGACCTGAGGGAGCAATTATACACCCTGACATTTTTTTATTACTCAGCCACGCAATAGAGGTAAATTTCCGCTCCGTCTAGTAGTAAATTATAGTAGATGAATAAATAATTAGCCAGACACATGAAAACAAGTTTTATAGAGCATGATGATTATTGCAAAGCATTATTCAGATCATTAAACTTGACTAATTTTATGTTCACACGGCTACACATAAAGCTATACATTTCCAGTTTTAGCTGAGCTCGCATTGGATATATTTTTGGTACAATGAGATGTCAGCTTACAATCAAGCTATACTGGATAGCTTGATTTGTCGTCGACTGGTGCGTTCCAATTTGCCCTTTTATCGTGAAATGGGCATCAGAGTGACCAACTTTTTGCACGGTATACGGTGCACAGGATAATCATGTAATGATTATTGGCACTCTATTGTTGTTAGGAAGTTAACAACCGTAAAACTATTGACTGTGCTTTTAAAATTGATTTTTAACTGTATCCTTGTTTATTATGATGTCCACTTGTACAGTCAGCGTCAATAATATGGGGACGCATAGACTGTTCAAAATGATCTAAACAACTATGAAAATGGTGATATTTGAACTTATACGCCATCATACTCAAACGGGCTTATTACAAAATAAGGTTATTTCTTTAGTAGGATTCAAACCATTCAGCCTGATTTTGAAAAAAGAACCTAACAGTTTTGTAAAAAAAAAAAAACAATTTTGCTAAGATATTATTTTTGTATTTAGAACTTTACTTCAATCTAAATAACATCTTAAATGCAAAAACTTGGCTCAGAGCTTAAGGCTAGAACTAAAGTTAAATTGCGATTTGTAATAATACGGAAACAGTCAGTTCCTCCAGGTTAAGGGCAAGTAAAAAGACCCCGATGTGTGGATAAAACTAGTATATTCCATGAAAGTCGTTCTACATAATTATGTATGTAGATATTTTCACAACAATTACTGAAAATGGAAACACCAATTACTTAAATGAATTTGCCAATGTCATCCTGTGTTGACACCAATCAGCATGATTAGCTTATTATTGAGCATCATAATTACTTATTTATATTTTACCACACCTACAATAATTATGAATTTACTACCTTCATCATCATCATCATTTCAGCCATAAGACGTCCACTGCTGGACTTAGGCCTCCCCCAATTTGGGGGGCTTTGCCATAATCGCCACGCTTGGCAGGCGGGTTGGCGATCGCAGTATGGTGGTAAAATACCTAGAGAACGCTGCTGCCCATTCTGTAGTAAATTAGTCGCCTTTTACGACACCCACGGGAAGAAATGGGGTGATGTTATTCTTTACGTCCGGCACCACACGGTACTACCGGAATTTACTACCTTGGTTTATTGAAATCGAAATTTTACCGTCCACTAAAATCCTATTAAGTTTTACTGATGAACTTTATTGAAGGAGACTTGGCAAGAACGTGCCACGCTAAAAGACTTACCCATCATTTACAAAGATAATCAATTAATTAGCAAGCAACAGGCTATAAACAGATTTTATATAAATAAGCATTAATACGTCATTGTTATGTAAATAAAAATCTGAACAGCACATTCCGAATTTATGTTCGCTTTCTCCATGGAGTCTTCTCCGTACTAGAGAACTTGTTTGTGATTTTTTTCTACACACCAGATGGCGTGTCATCTAATGCTCTCGGAACCATCCGAAAGTACTGGGTTCGTAGAAACAAGTGTAGGAACAGCTGTCAAATTGTGTAGTCATTCATTCTTAGTTCTGAAACCAAACTAACCAGTCCGTCAGTAATACCTACGGAATAGGAAACGCGGGTGTAGACCACCCTAGGGGTAATTGCGTAACTTACATCAGTAGGTATCGCTTTCATTTTGACAGTTCAACAACGTTCAATGCGTTATTTACATTGTTGAGCACATCCTTTTTCCAACATATGAAGCAGTGGATTATTATATGATTGATAGTTCGTAACGCAATTAGGGTGCTGATTTGGGAAACTAGCCTCATGCATCTCGGCCAGAAAGGTTTACATTCTGTGTTCCCAACCATGTACAGTAGACATACCTGCTAAGGTAATATCTATGGTCTCTTCTTGAAGGCCTCCATGTCGTACGTGATCAGAAACGTTGTTAATCATTTGTTTTGTCGCACCCATACAAACATTGGATAAGGAAAACGTTAGCTCTTCATCACATATTTAATATTGTAAGTAAAACTAACTCCAATGCTCTTGTTCAAGGGCAAATTACGACGCAGATCATACTCATTAAATATTTATAACCGTCTAAATCTGAACGCATATCTGTTCTGCAAGACGAAAAGAATGTCTCTAAAGTTTTAATTTAGATGTTCGCAGTTTGACGTGCAGGGTTCATAGACATCGTTGAAATAAATAAGGACTTTATTTACGAAACATCAGTTAGCTATCTTTAGAGAATGATCTGTCCCTCCAATGCGAATAAAGAGCATCTTGTTTATATCTGGAATCTTAACAAAAATTTATGGTTCATCGAGATTTTTGGTGCTTATAAAATTTATCAGTGTTTCTGTGATATTGAACAAAGGCTCTATTGAAAGCACAAATTGAAACAAGTCGACTTTGTTCCTTCACAGAATTTCAAACTTAATAGTACCAGTAGTAGTAGTATAGTAGTAACTTCATATGGTCGCGTTTACACCAAGCGTCGACTAGGAAAATTTATGAAAAACAAAGGACATTTTGTTGGGGGTTGAAATAGTTTTTTTTGTACTGGACGCTCACAGTCGGACGCCGACTATATGCTTTGGTGTGAACACGGCTTTAAAATGCTATCAGAAAGACAGGAGTCCGTAAAGCTTCTGCTCACTGTGTGCAATAACGCCACGTATACACGGGCGTAAAAATAGTGCGGCGAAGTGTGTTTTTGACGCGCTGGGATGCACTATGTTGGATTCTCAATGATCGGCTCAACACCGAGAGTTGATAATCCAATGCGCGATAAAATCCCGCCGATATGTTTACGCGCGTGCCAACGTGGTCTAACAGCACTTGACAAAGCTGGTTAACTAAATAGTGTTTTTTTTTTTTTTGTGAAATAATATCTCGCAGGTCAACCTATGTGGTTGTCGGCTGGTTAACCGGACTTGCCTGCGGCTACCTTAATAAAAGGCCTCCGGCCAGGCCTTAATAACTTAAAACTAGTGCGACTACTCGCTAGAGGCACCCCACGTGGGGTACGGACCTCGGCTTAGCCGTCACCCCCTATTCCTTAGGACCCGAGATGGTGGCGCGTAGTGTTCCACGCGCGCCTCTCTGTGATGTATGGGGGGGAGTTTAACACCTCACTCCCCCCCAACGTGAGGAGGCCCGCAAAGGCGGGCCGGCTCCAATCGGGGATCGCGGAAGACATATTGGTTCCCGTGGTCCCCGACGTAGGTGTGAGACGGAACACCGGGGTGGTTTTAGTCAGTAGGAGTCTGACAGACCCCACCGCCCACCCCAGGGCGGAGGACATCCATGAGGATTTCCACATCGAGATAAAAAAAAGGGCATCGCTGGTAGAGGGCAGCAAGGGACGGGTTGAATGAAACTAACTGGTGGTCGCACAGTTTTGTCTATAAAGCACAGGATGCTGCCTTTAAAAACACAAACGGGGAAAAGAGCGCTACATTATTCTTTCCTAAAGAGTAATAAATAAAAAGATTAACAAACAAGTGTCGCAGTTCTATTGATCTTAAGTGCAACAACACGGCACAAGTAAATTGAACTCAATTTATAGTATTCAAATGACCAGAGAGCTGCTTTTATCGTATGTTTACAATGCACACAGAACGGTTCAAGGCACCGTTGATAATACACGCATGACTAGAACTAACTACTTAGCTATGTTTGAACTAACGTTTAACAATAACCGAGGGAGATGAGGAATTGAAGAAAAGCTTCTTGCCTAGTAACCATTCTGGAAGAACGAAAAAAATAAAAACTTTTTTACAAAAAAATAACAACCGACTTCCTTAAAACACTACAAAGTGAATAAAAACTTTTTTGCAAAAAAAAACAACCGACTTCCTTAAAAACACTACAAAGTGAAAAATAACTTTAATTTCGGTAGTCGGTGTCTTAGGATCTGTATTTATGGTTTTTTTGCCACCGACTTCCGAAATTAAAGTTATTTTTCACTTTGTAGTGTTTTTAAGGAAGTCGGTTGTTTTTTTTTGCAAAAAAGTTTTTATTTTTAAATTTTTAGTTGTGGTATTCACCCTGCACTAATTCCAAACAAACAATGCATATTTATGCGATAGCAGAAATCGCGGTTGATTTCCTGTCATTTTTTAAAGAGTTCCGGTGTCTGTCTCCCGAACTCATCATCAGATCTATATGAAAATTATATGGGACCATTTCGGAATAAACCCCTTTCGAACAAAAAAAGAATTTTGCAAATCCGTTTATATATGACGGAGTTATGGCCGAACATACATAAAAAAAAAAAAAAAAAAACATATAAACATCCGAATTGATAACCTCCTCCTTTTTGAAGTCGGTTAAAAATAACTTTAATTTCGGTAGTCGGTGTCTTAGGATCTGTATTTATGGTTTTTTTGCCACCGACTTCCGAAATTAAAGTTATTTTTCACTTTGTAGTGTTTTAAGGAAGTCGGTTGTTTTTTTTTTGTAAAAAAGTTTTTATTTTTAAATTTTTAGTTGTGGTATTCACCCTGCACTAATTCCAAACAAACAATGCATATTTATGCGATAGCAGAAATCGCAGTTGATTTCCTGTCATTTTTTAAAGAGTTCCGGTGTCTGTCTCCCGAACTCATCATCAGATCCATATGAAAATTATATGGGACCATTTCGGAATAAACCCCTTTCGAACAAAAAAAGAATTTTGCAAATCCGTCTATATATGACGGAGTTATGGCCGAACATACATAAAAAAAAAAAACATAAACATCCGAATTGAGAACCTCCTCCTTTTTGAAGTCGGTTAAAAATGACTCAGAACATGGCACACAATAATCACTCAAAAAAAAAAAAAATTGTATTGTGTTCCTCACGGCTACGCCAAACAGGCTCAGGTCAGCATAAATGCCAGACAACTAGTGCTTGATGCTGGTTTTCAATTGGACCCTAAGTTATGAGCACGTTTTTCGGATCTTACTAAAGTACAACATTCACGGTCATTTCGTTTGGAAAACTTTTCTGGCGAAAAAATAACGTAAGTGTCCAATCATGTGGTAAAACATTAGTGTCACGTTAAACCATGGATTCGAAGTAAGGCGTAAAATAAACGTCTGAATTCAATGTAAGGTATTAGGCGACCCTCAAACTTTCGGCGCTGAGCCGATCGCGTTGAAATTCCAAAAGCGCGGTTTTGTTTAGGCATTCATTTAAAGATCGTCTAGTGAAAGTGAAAACTGGCATTGGTATTGTAAACACTGTCGATAAAGCATTGCCCCCCGCTCTCCAAACCAAATCTACAAATCAGAGCGCAGCAAAACCTAGTTGGCTCCCAGAAAATCTCCTTGATTTGCTGGGAGGGCTAAGCCTAATTGGCAGTTAGCTTTACATCAAAATCAAGACTTTAGTCAAGATGTTATCACAATCTGATGGAAACGAATCGATATAAATAAACTGATAAATTTGCTTGTTATTCGAAAAAGATAAGTGTGAAAAAGTGAATGTATCCGTGCAGGTCCTCCTATAACCTAATTTCAAAGGTTTTAATGTTGAAATCGAAACATAAAACGTGATTTATGTCTTTGATAGCAACGTTTATTACATTGTAAAACGTGCTTAGCAACTGTTATAGTCTAGTAGACTACCACTATAATAATTCATCGAATTTGCTTAATGTCCCTATGTAAGCTGAGCCCTAAACAACAGACATAAGGCAGTTCCAGAATTAAGACCACAGCACACATGTAACACCCGACGCTGCCACAGGCTTTTTTATTGGCAAACGACATAACGTTGCTTCCCGATGTTAAATGTGACCAATGAACACTTTTCATTGACATCTCGTGGCATGTCGTGTTATTAGTCTGATCCAGGCATTAAGAGTAAAGCTAAAGTAAGTGCCAAAAACCAATCTTTGTTAAAGGGATCCACCCTTTAACAAAGATTGGTTTTTGGCAACTCTGGACAGATAGGGGTGGAAGGAGAGACTTATAAATAAAAAAAGAAATCAATGGGCCATGAACAAGTCAAAGGGATGACCCTTGACTTGCCCATCTGGTCAAGAATGGGCCAAGGATGAAGAAGGAATCAGGCAGGTTTTATAAAACTACTGTGGACATAAAGGTAAGTGCTCTACAAAATATTTTAATCAATATGTCAAGCACTATGAAACCAATATTTCTTGCAAAAATCATGGCGCTGTACGATTTGAAAGCGAAATATTCCCAAGAATTTTAAAAGCATAACTTATCTCAAAGTGTTCAAGACTTCAAGGTGACAAGACTGCACAGTGAGGAGCAAAAGTGAAACCAATTGAAGATCGATTACGATAATGCCTCAGAGAATGGCAAATACTCGCATAGACTGGGAAAAATGTTGAGCGAATGACAGGCGATTATTTCTATGTGAGAAATAGCTTCAATTTTTTCTTGATGGTAAACTACATTGTTTTGTTCGAGGTAACAAATGCAGCATAGCTGGAGTATGGAACAGTAATCAATATAAACTTATCAGCATAGTTACGCATCAGAGCACAAGATTCAAACAAACGCGGGTAGTAGATTAATTTCTTAGTCGTTGGAAACAATGTAGCCAATTACGCGATACAATACTATTGGCTTGTCAAATAAAACTTGACAGCATCATCTGTAAGCAATGCGTCTGCGCAGAGACAAACCAACCATGCATATAAATGGACAGTATAAAAGAAACTAGCCCAAATGTGTGGCTTGGATATTCAGCTCTTAATCTTTTAAGATAATTAATTCCAATACCGCTCCCAAAAATAACTTCGAAGGTTTGGAAAATCCATAGTAATTATTTATGGACGCAGGATTCCCGGATTGTGTAAATATCATCATAAAAATTATGCTAAGATATTCCCCAGTGTTCGAGCATTTTTCATTCGGGCAACCCGTCTTTTCTCTGGCTTAGGAAAACCATTAAATATTTATTATGGATGCGGGATTACCGTTCATAATCTTGAAAACATGTTGGGATAGATTTATCGTTAGGATACTTCGAAAGCCTCGTATAATCATAATATATTTGCCATAATACTTAGATGTATTTTTTATTCTGCCAAAGGCTGCATATACTATCATACTGCGACTACTACTTGGCTAGCTGAAATATGGCAAATGATTTAATTTAATGTTTTGTGTCTCGTAATGTCAATTATTTTGCCTACGTACTATTGTATAGAATCTATTTTAATTAACTAAACAGACGGCTGTGCTGCTGGGGAGTTCGTTGCGCCACTTCTTCCCAGCTAAAGCGCTAGGAAGTGGTGAAGGGCGGGCGTTTTGAGGGATTGTCTTAAGTAATTTTGACGTTCAAAAAGTGCTGCTCTTTTATTTTGATTACTTTTCAATTTTCGTTTAAATAAACGCGGGCTGTTGAATTTCAACGCTCGGCTTAGAATTTAAAGTTCTAAACCCAACTGCGGTTTTATTTAGCA
Source organism: Aporophyla nigra (assembly GCA_947507805.1). Classification (NCBI taxonomy): domain Eukaryota; kingdom Metazoa; phylum Arthropoda; class Insecta; order Lepidoptera; family Noctuidae; genus Aporophyla; species Aporophyla nigra. The sequence continues at coordinate 21,836,899 of OX382297.1, read as the reverse complement.
TTTGGTTAGGTGTCGTCTAATGTTAGTGAAAACAGGCAATAAACAATATGGGCTTTGTAGGAATGCAGAATTGTAGTCGGATTACTAGTAAAAATTTTTGGTTGTACAATCAACCGCAACGCTTGAACTAGCAAAACCGCTCTCGCTCCTACGAAATAAAATCACTGTTAAATTCAAATTGTTACCTTTGTGTTGCAGTTGACTGTACAATGAGAACGGATCAAATACACCACGGAACAAAGAAAACTAGTTATTCTTTGTTCTGTGAAATACACAGCTGGGAAAATTAACTAGAAATGCCCGCACCTACAATTTGTATTAATTCCAGTATGCTAAAAATAGCTCAATTACGTTTGCACCTAATTCTCATAATATTGAAATGTTTGTTTACCAAATTAATCATCATCTGAGTAGACGTTTCCTAACTATGTTGGGGTCGGCTTCCAGTCTAACCGGATGCAGCTGAAAACCAGTATTTTACATGGAGCGACTGCCCGTCTGACCTCCACAACCCAGTTACTGGGGAATACGATACTCCTTGGTAAGACTGGTTTGTCAAAGTTTCGGGGTTCTTACGACCCGTAATGAATGTCAAAGATTCACGGAAGACAGCTAGGATCGATCACCACTAAAGGGTGGTGATCCAACACTAAAGGGTCCCGGAGACAGGCGAAACGAGACTTTTGTAGAACAATGTTCTATGAGATTCGCGTCGTACCTGTCTAAAGGAGCCTTAAATCACAGATAGTTGCATGAAAATAATGACTACGCCTCTAACACGGAAAATTGACGTAGTGTGTCAATTTCATAAACAATTAATCTCCGTGACTGTGCTTTGAAGCAGAAATAAACGTTGAGTGGCTTCCACGTGTTGATAACAAAGGATTTTTTTTCAAATCTTATCTGTCTGCTAATCTTTGCTCTGACTTTGTTTACGGCGAACATCTTACAAAAGCAAATGATCATGAGTAATCATTTACTCACATTGAAAGGAAAAGTGAGGCTGACAGTTATACGTAGGTAGTTCTGCAAGTCTGGAAGGTGGAAGGGCTAGCCCGCGTTTTTCGCGAATCTTGTTCAACATAAAAGCTGACACTAAATTGCAAAAAAAAAAAATGTAAGAAAATTTGAATTTTTACCACGATTCAAAGTTTCTGATAACATTGAAGAAATTTCTTTGTAACAATATAGAACAGTAGAAAATAGGTAGATGCACAGATTTGCCGAGTGATCATCATCATCATCATCATTTCAGCCATAAGACGTCCACTGCTGGACTTAGGCCTCCCCCTTGGGGGGCTTTGCCATAATCACCACGCTTGGTAGGCGGGTTGGCGATCGCAGTATGGTGGTAAAATGCATAGAGAACGCTGCTGCCCATTCTCTAGTAAGCCGAGTGATGCATGCAAGCATTTGAGAATTGAGATTATCACCTGTGCAGCAGCAGTCCTGGTCTCCCAAGCCGGCGACCGCAAATGCGTCATGAGCCTGCCGAGCAGCCGGTGCAGTTCCTCAGGGTGGGCTTTCTGAACCTCTCCGAGCTGGCGGGCAGCGGCGCGCCTGGTGGCTGGGCCCGCGCCCGCCTCTAGGAGGACGAACAGGCGGTCTAACCTAAACAATAACAATTAATTAACTTCATTGGTAAACGTTACTCAGACGCTGAGATGGATAAAAGCACATTAAAAAAAGCATCACTCGAATAAAAACTCATTTCTGTTTCATTCCAGGTCCACACGATACCAACTAAAGGTATCGGAATGGACATTCATCTGCTCCTTGCGTCTGATATTCACTTTAGCACGTGGCTTGGTTAGCCATGATTCCTGTCGCAAAACTGGCAAACCACAACTGCAAGACATAGCTAAGTAACGTTTAATAATATCGGCTTTAATTCGGTTGCAGACCAAAAGATAAGCTTGCTTAGTTTAACTTAGCTGGCATAGTTAAGAAAAATTTAACTTGTGTTCACAGTTCCCAGTCTTCACACAAATTGAAAATTGACCTTAGCTTAGCTCCGTATTTGCCTTTCATCAAAATGTTGATGGTTGTATTATTAATCCCTTAAATCTCTTAAAAACATACAGACACACAGACATACTTTCTAAATGTTGTTATTTTGCAGATGAATGAAAGGCTATTGCATACAGTGCAGCTGAGATGAGAATGTTAAGAGGGATGTGTGGTGTTACACGAATGGATGTAATGAGAAATGAGTACATAAGAGCAAGTCTGAAAGTGGCACCCATAACTGAAAGGTTGTGTGGGAATCGGTTGTCATGGTATGGTCACGTAATACGGAGGAATGAGGAAAATGTCATGAGGAAAGTATTGAGTATGAATGTCGATGGCTGTAAGAGTAGAGGGAGACCAAAGAAACGATGGATGACTGTGTGAATTATGATATGGATAGAACGGGGGTGACTGGAGATGACCACGACTAATAGAGAAGTGTGGAAGAAAAAGACGTGTTGCGCCGACCCCAAATAAATTGCGATAAGGGCAGGAGAATGAAGTGATCATTATTTTGCACCTTGTTTTCAGTTCTAAAAAAAATATCATGAATAGTCATAGAAATCACAACATGGATAAGCCTTTTTTCCGGAATTTCATTTTAGTACATACGGGATTGAATCAAATATTGTGAAAGTAAGGATTTTTAAACTAGGTACTACATTAGAAATTAATATGAATGCGATAGATAAACATTTAAAATTGTTTTTTTTCTTACTGTAGAAGGCCGACCACCTATATATTATTAAAAAGACAGCAAAAAGGTTATACATTTCTTATTCATATTGATGTATTCTTTATTCTACACATTACTACATTTGAAATTAATTACAAAATCCCTGAATCCCGGAGGCATATCCATACTAATATATACGTGCCAGTTCATTGATCCTATTTCAATCTACCTACTCCGACCTCTGCTGATAATGCACAATATTCGTAATCCGTCCATTCGAATTTAGAATATCATCAATTACAATCGAACTCGCATCTCGAATTCGGCTTCGAATCGGTCGAGTGCAGTGCGTGAACACTATAATGCCGATTGCACAGGATATTTTCCAACATCCGCGTATAATACGGTTATGCATTAGGTTCGTATGCAATAATACAGTCATGTGTACAAAGCGTTACAAACAGAGACAACCGTAAATGTTACGGTCAACAGTTTTTCAAAAAAGCATATGTTTGTTAACCAAACATTACATTAAAATGCATTGTTTTTAAAATAATATTATATTATAATAATTTACAAGCGAACACAGAACAACACCTGTTTCAAGTCTACCACACAAATACATCCGAGGCACTATATTAATATTGTACAGTCTACAGTATAAATAATTTAATGTCTTTGAGTCTGAGTTTGTAAAAGACTATACTCCATTTGTTTAGGTAGTTAACTAAAGGTAAACAATCTTGATGTCTTTTTATATAAAATAAATCGTATAAAAGACCAACAAATATTATTTAAATTAAGTTACTTACCTAACATCGGTTTAAGTAAATACCTAATTGTAAACATTTTTAGATTCAATTTTTAGACAGTTTTTTAGATAAAAGACATGTTAATATTGTTTACATTTAGTTAACTACCTAAACAAATGAAGTATAGAAGTGTATTTTATGCCAACATAAATATGTTATCGTTTCTTTCATGTAGAATCGCAACAATAAAATAATGAAAGGTCATCTGATTAACACCCCGGTACGTCGAATGAAATGTCGAAGAACAAATAAATTTCCGAAATGTTCCCGTCGGCAACAAAAGATGAGAGACCAGAAGATATTGTACCTATTTGATTCAGTTTTTATTTTTTCTGAGTAGCTTCGTTGGTGGTAAGTGCACTGCTACAAAAATCTTTTATCGCTTGAATAACATTCACAAGGTGACGTTGTTGGTAAAGATTTGTGAACATTTTTTTCTAAATTGTATTGAAGAAACATTATACTGATCCCGGCTGTCATTTGTATAATTTTGACAGTAGTTACAGGCAGTCAGATTGAGCCTGCCTGAAAAGGACCATGAGCATAAATCAGCCTATAACGTCCCCACTGCTGGGACACAATGTATGCTTATTTTCCTTACGTTTGATAGGAAAGCAAATCGACAGTCGACAGAATATGAGAATGAAGAAAAGTATTTATCCCAGTGCGTATTAGTAGATGTCACATGTCTTCGAATTTTTGGAAATCCGAAATCCGGGATCCTAAGAATGTTTTCCATCGCCATTATTGAGAGCAGTGGCGACGAAATAAATTACAAAGATCCTGCTTCGTTTCGAACTCATGACTTACAATTGGTAAGTCGGGAGTCATCCCCACTGGGCGATCACTGCTCCGAACCTTTTAACTTCTGTGTTTTATTTTAGGCAGAGAGTTTTGGTTTCGTCATCCAAAAGTAATAGATTCGCCTTCTTGCCTCGAATCTTACGAAACTAACTTTTTTCACATTTTCTGTTGTAAGCGGGTTCAATTATTTCTCTAATCTAATCAAACTAGGTGGACCCAATTTATTAGACCCAACCGGACCAATGTTTTATTAGTTCTATACTTACGCGTGTGATCGTAAAATTATATCGTAAAACCTCGTATTGCATAAGAAAAATGGTTTGCTTTATACAATAACAGGTACAGACGTTATGTAACATGTGTAATACTATGTATGTATGAATACGGCTAGGTAACAGACTAGAGCACCGTTGGCATATGAGTTCTTAGTTAAAACTAGTACCGCCTAAGGCAGCTGTGAAGAACAGTGGTGGCCCAATGGTAACGGCCGCGACTTTCCGAGTTGTCTATCATTTTATCACCATTGCTCTCAAAATGGTGAAGGAAAACATCGTAAGGAACATGTGATATCCGGCAATAGGTACTGGGCCCGCTTGGAGGATCATAGCCCACTCCCTCTCACTCTCACGGAGAGGCCTATGTCCCAGCAGAGAGAACATTAGAGGCTGAGTAAGATTACGTTCAGTTTACTTGAAACTACTTTTAAACAATGTTGTGAGAGTGCTGAGTGGTAACGTCTTATGTAAGGTCAGGTAAAATGTAACAATTGTTTAGGAAATTTACTTCTTTTTCCGTCTGTGTGCGTCGCAAGCGCTACTAAGGAGCCTGGGTTAGATTCTTAGGTCGGGCAAAGTGTTATTGGGGTTTTCTATCTGATATTTCTCAGTAGTCTGGATTCGAACCAGGTTGCCGGTTGCCGCTCCTTTTATATGGGACTTACAACTGCCGAAATGTGGCTGTGCTATGATAGGTTCTCCTCTGCCCAACGCTTCGGGAAACAAGACATTATGTTGACCTAGTTTGTTTATTGACTGTACCTATAAGTATAGTTCGCCTGCTCGCTGTGAATCATGTCAGCACATCTCAGATAATAAAATACGCTAATTCTAATGCAGTGTAGCTAACAACCTTTATATAAGAGCCTTCGTTACCGTATTAGGTAAATCGCATTTAAATCTGACGCTAAAACTGGTATCAGATGAGAATGCTTTGCATTAGCCAACGTTTCCACAGACGTCATAAAATCACAGTGATTGGATCTGAACGCACTATTCAGCGCCGAAAGTTTAAAATTGAACACTGTGTTTTTCGATGCGCTGAAACTAGGGTTGCAACCCGTACTTTATACTAAAGTATTGTACGTTATTTCACATAATTGTACTTACTCTATACTTTATGAGAACAATAAAGTACACGAAAATACTTTATTTTGCAAGATTTGATTTCTTTGGGATTTTGAAAAGTTTAGTCGTAAGTACTTTTTCGTTAAGCAAAATTTATGTGATACAAACTGCAAAATGCAAGAAAAAATATGTCTTTTAATATAATAATAAAGAAAAATAAGTCATACTTTATTTTTATGCTATGTACTTTTTTATTCTTACCTATAATAACCAATGTACTTTAATTGAAAGAAAAAAAAGATGGAAACCCTAGCTGAGACTCACGTGCGCTGCACTCTGTTGGATTCTTAATGTTCGGTTCAACACCGAGAGTTGAAAATAGACTGCACGAAAATATTCTGCGGCGATTTATGAGAACAATAAAGTACACGAAAATACTTTATTTTGCAAGATTTGATTTCTTTGGGATTTTGAAAAGTTTAGTCGTAAGTACTTTTTCGTTAAGCAAAATTTATGTGATACAAACTGCAAAATGCAAGAAAAAATATCATTTAATATAATAATAAAGAAAAATAAGTCATACTTTATTTTTATGCTATGTACTTTTTTATTACCACCATACTGCGATCGCCAACCCGCCTGCCAAGCGTGGCGATTATGGCAAAGCCCCCCAAATTGGGGGAGGCCTAAGTCCAGCAGGCACATCATCATCATCATCATTTCAGACGTCTTACGGCTGAAATGATGATGATGATGATGTACTTTTTTATTCTTACCTATAATAACCAATGTACTTTAATTGCAAGAAAAAAAGATGGAAACCCTAGCTGAGACTCACGTGCGCAGGACTCTGTTTGATTCTCAATGTTTGGTTCAACACCGAGAGTTGAAAATAGACTGCACGAAAATATTCTGCGGCGATTTTACTACGTCCGTGTGATGTCGACTCGGTTTAAACTAAATGGAAATCATCGCAAGAACTTATGAAATCACTATACATTTACTTTCCGACAACTATAAATTCATTTCGTATGCTTCGGTATTCCCAATGATCGCAACTTTCGATTTGAAATTATATTAATTCACATACTAACATTCGTTTATGATAATGCAGTCGGAATTAATTCAGGTCATCTTGAAACTAAAGACAAATTACATTTATATGGTATGGTAATAGTATCTGTGGTAAAAGGACACAAGCACAACTGAATTAAATTACAAAGGTCACGATAAGTTACCAAGTGGACACATAAAAACTTGAATTATAATTTTAACAACATTCAAAAAAGTTTTGTAAATGTTTTTATAATTACGTCCATTTACCACCGTTGCGTCTTTTGGTGATTTCATAATGTGATGTAAATGAGTTGTCATTTAAGGATCGCGAACGTTTGACCCTAACGGGAATTATCTCAAGTCAAAACACTGTATTCTGTTAACAAACAAACCAAACATGTTTACATCATATTTGAATAATACAGACTACTACTACTTACACCATATTAAAAATATGGTCATTACCTACTTACTATCCGTGTGTTGACAGATGTAAAGAATAGCACCATCCGATTTCTTTCCGTGGGTGTCCAAAAAGGCGATTAATGGACTTACTAGAGAATGTGCAGAAGCGCTCTCTATACATTTTACCATCATACTGCGATCGCCAACCCGCCTGCCAAGCGTGGCGATTATGTCAAAGCCCCCACATTGGGGAAGGCCTATGTCCAGCAGAAGACGTCTTACGGCTCTAATGATGATAATAATGATGACCTACTTGCACCATATTTATAGCATACTAGCTTTTGCCAGCGGCTTCGCCCGCGTGGAGGTCGGAAAATATCCCGCGGGAACGTACTACCGGGATAAAAAGTAGCCTATGTCCTTTCTCAGGCTCTAAACTATCTGTGTACCAAATTTCATTTAAATCGGTTCAGTAGTTTTAGCAGGAAAGCGAGACAGACAGACAGACAGACCGACAGACAGAGTTAATTTTGCATTTATAATATTAGTGTGGATTCTACTCCGCGACAAAGTCGCTATCAATAATGTCAGTTTAACGACTGCAAGTTACAACAAATGCACCTCATTTGTCACACGACAAAAGCACGAATTGCTCTATATCGACAGATATATCGCTTTCAGGGACCCTCAAACATGCATTATTTACCATCACAACAAAGATAACAGGATGTGTGTAGTGTAGTAAGTATGTATGTAAAAAAAACGAAGAAATAAATAAGGTAAACTCACCGGGACGTCATGCTGTTTGCTAATCAACCCAATTTGTAATTCCACTCCTGAAACAAACATGAAAGAAAACACTTTTAATAAAAAACTAATAAAAATTCAGCGCGATAACGTTTTTCTGGCTCGGTTCGTCGCCAATGTTCGCTCCATGCTAATCTAAGCATCAATGCCGGGTCCAGACTTGTAACATGACCTATTTGTATATTTGTGGACAAACAGAACCTACGGGGTAGTTGCGCAACAACGTAGGAATGGCTTCATTTTGACAGTAAAACAACATTCATTGCGTTATATAGCAGACACATTTTGCTAACATATGAAGCAATGTATTAGCAATATCCTACAAAATAATTCAGATTGTGATGATTAGTATTTTGCGCAATTAAGGTTCTGGAAAATCATTAAGCCTTGTTTTAAATTCCGTCTGTTCAGTTCCAGATTGACCCAGCACTACGTCACCGAAATATGACATAGTAATTACTGCAACAAATAATAAGGAAGAGCATACTGAATAAACAGGAACTTTTGTATATAACCGCAAATTATTTTTAAGTACTCATCAAGCATAACGAATGTATCTAATAAACTTTTATATGGCCTAACTGTCATAATCTGCTCTATGTTTATAATAAAACTGCAACTTTCTTTTTCGTCCTCGATTAAAGTCTCAGATACAAGTATTTCTGCTATTTGGTATATGTATTGTAAAAACTTCTGTGCTTTTATACATCTACAGAACCTCGGTGGATAACATTTAGCCACCAATTTTCTTTTTCAGAATCCTTCGGATGATTAATGCTGTCCTCATTTGGCAATAGCTTGGATTCGTTCTTCTTAGGTAGATCCTGGATGAGGTTGGCACAGGAGCATGAGACCGCTCTCCCTATCCCCTGCGGCCGAAAAGTGGTAGGCGGCGGGGCCACAGTCCTGACCCGTCGCATGGGGTCCAAGGGTGCCATACACGGGGTCGTCTGGCGCCTGAATACTTTTGCGTGCCCGTGTTCCGGCTATAAGCGGTACAGGAGGACACCGTGGAGTTTTAGTGGGTTGGAGTCCCACATACCTGCGCTATCACCCCGTGGTGGAGCAGTATATAAGAGCACTAGCTTCTGCCCGCGATTTCGTCCGCGTTAAATTTCTTGTTCCCCCGACCCTTCCCGTCGCGTCGAAACGCCTACCCGTGCGATTTTCCCCGTTTTTGCAACATTTTTCATTAGTGTCCGGTCCTCTTAGTTGTAGCGTGATGTTATATGCCTTATATCCTTCCTCGATAAATAGGCTACCCAATATAAAAAGATTTTTTCAATTCGGACCAGTAGTTCCTGAGATTAGCGCGTTCAATCAACAAACAAACAAAATCTTCAGCTTATAATATTAGTATTTAGTAGTATAGATTTCTCCACGAAAAATAAAAGAAAACGGGCTTGGGGATTGGCAAAAGGAGAGGCCTATGAGGACTTCACCCGTAAAGTCGATGATGATTAGCTATAAGCTTTATAGACTTATCACAAATCCTAACTAGTGCACGTGTAAACATGGAACCGCACTAGGGTTGCCACCCGTACTTTATGATAAAGTATTGTACGTTATTTCACATAATTGTACTCTATACTTTAAGAGAACAATAAAGTACACGAAAATACTTTATTTTGCAAGATTTGATTTCTGTGGGATTTTGAAAAGTGAAGTCGTAAGTACTTTTTCGTTAAACGAAATTTATTTGATACAAACTGCAAAAAGCAATAAAAAATATGTTTTTAAATAGAATAGTAAAGAAAAATAACTCGTACTTTATTTTTATACTATGTACTTTTTTTCTTACCTATAATAACCAATGTACTTTAATTGCACAAAAAAAAGGTGGCAACCCTAAACCGCAGAAACAATGGGATCATGGGATTGAGATCATGACTTGCGTGCTTAAGTGCATATTACAGGAGTTAATATAGGCACCCCCGATAGGGCAATCGTAGAAGCTTATTTTGGACTGACACAATTAAGATTGCTATCAACAGGCTATGAAGCTTACAATTGCAAGGTCCTCAATAAAGAGGATGCGCTAAGGTAGCCCGCAAAAAACATTTCCCTACGTTTGACTTTTACATGAAATACTCATTAAATGGGATTAAATTAACTTAAAGGGTTGCATTGATGACTTTAATAATTACAATTCTGTAATTAATTACATACACGTGTAACGGCCGTGAATCATATTTTGTTCAACATACAGCCTGAAACTGACCTAAAAACTTGAGAAAATTTGAATTGAAATGTGTATAGTGAAATTGAATTCCCGTGAAATTGAAATTTTCCTTTCCCACTTAACTATTAGTAATAAAGTCAGTCAACAGTAAGTGTGTGCCAAGTAACAGCTGTCATTCACTACACGCCCTTTTTGAATCATAAATCCTAAACGAGACAAAGAAGTGTTACGAGAATCTGAATTCTGAGCTAGTTTACCATATTTATAAACAGTCTGATAAATGGAAGATGTTGCCAGAAGATTTCAGAGATAATCAGTTCTAAAAATGTCAACACTGGTTTTGGGGTCGTGTTATCGTCGGCGTAACACGTTGCATTCGACCTAGTTGTGTTCTGATCATTTATCGCCTCTGTTATCGCACTTGGACTGGATACACCTCGTTTTAATAAAAACTCTTTTATAGCTGGAATTTATGTCATCTGAAATAGTAGACACAATGGAATAGTGTGCAGTTTATTCTTGATGCGTAACACTAACAAAAATAATATCCAGTGAAATGATACTTAAAGATCATCTATTAAAATACAAAAGGGTGTTTCGGATCTTTATCCGACTCTAGCGACTCTATGTATATGTTTATCTGTTCCCTCATAACTTCCAAATTATGTTAAGTGGATCATTATTTGGCAAATGAGATACGTTGGAAGCATCTTGATCGTCCGCATATAGGCTATGTGACGCCACATTACATTAAATATGGCGCCGCCCTCTGGAGGACATAAAGTGATGAACTAAAGATATTTTCTTAATGATGCCGTATATTAAATGAGAGGGTTTAGTTAGCAAATAAAAAAACAATGTAAGCTCACCTCAAAGTAATTAAAATAAGTTCAAAAACTAAAGCCTGACTGCTGAAACTCACTCTAAATCATCTGAAAGCAGCCGTGGTCGTATGCCTGTCCTAAAGCTTATGATCGTTAACTACTGTTAGAATGAATTGTTTGATTGGCATACAACCACGTCTTTCAGATGAGAATATTTTCTTGTTTCATACTGTTTAGAGCGTAATTTTTCAGTACTCGGGTTTTAATTTAAAAGCTCTATTGATTCCTTTCTTAGCCTCCCTTTTACATTATGATGATGAAGTACTTTTGCCGGAGCTGATATGAGATGTATGTATACATCTCATGTCAGCTCCGCCAAAAATAGACCTCCAAAGATGTTTCCATCATTATGTCTAGACGCCCATTTATCCCACACTTCAATTAGGACCAGCTCATCTTCGTTTTTCATAAGCGAGGACGAAAATAATATTACTTAGTGCATGATATACATATTGGCCGGATGCGGCGATATATTCGAATTCATACGCGAAATCGCTTTGGACTTCTTGTTACCGACTTACGACTCCTTGTTGCTTTATGAGCGTATGATAGTCATTGGTGAGAAGCTCCTGAGGGTCAAATGAAAGACTGCCTTGCGACAAGTCTCTGACAAAGACTTATTTCGCAAGGACTTTTAGGTTAGGTTAGGTTAGCTCACTCTTACATCCGTCGCCCCCTATTGTACGGACCCGAGATGGTGGCGCGTAGTGTTCCACGCGCGCCTCTCTGTGATGTATGGGGGGGAGTTTAACACCTCACTCCCCCCCAACGTGAGGAGGCCCGCGAAGGCGGGCCGGCACCAGTCGGGGATCGCGGAAGACATATTGGTTCCCGTGGTCCCCGACGTAGGTGTGGGACGGAACACCGGGGTGGTTTTAGTCAGTAAGAGTCTGACAGACCCCTCCGCCCACCCCAGGGCGGAGGACATCCATGAGGATTTCCACCTCGTGATCAAAAAAAAAAAAAAAAAGGTTAGCTCACTCTTACGCGGAAGAGTTTTTTCGTTCACGTGTTCACGCCATAAGCGGTGTAGGAGGACACCGTGGAGTTTTAGTGGGTTGGAGTCCCACATAACTGCGCTATTTCCTCTTAGTAGCGCAGTATGCATGAGCATTTCTCCACGATAAAAAAAAAGTTAGCTCACTCTTCAAATCCTGCCATGATACGGGCGGCGAAAACGTTGTTCTCCAAATGGGTAAGTACCTTGACTATAATTATATTACTAACGTCACAGTAATTGACTCAACAACGGCTGTAAATAAAACTTGACGTCCTTTAGGTTCACGCCTTTTCCCTTGTATCACAAATATTGCGCATTTTACAGCCTAGTCACGATTTAAAACAATTCTGTTATTAAAAGGTGACAGCAGTTGATATGAATTAACGTCCATTTTATTGAGTGTTAACATAGGTACTATGTTTTCGTATCAAGTTAGAATTAACCATGAAATTCCAACATAGAGCAAGTACCTTTCCTGACTAACACTCTGAAGCTTACTCAATCCTCATGTTTCCAATTTCACAGTCTAGTAGCGCACCACCATCTGTGTGGTAGTTGGTTTGCTTGCGTTAGCAGATTGAGTCATCCTGGGCAAATCATGATCAGCCTATAATATTCCCACTGCTGGGACAGAGGCCTCCTGTGTGAGTGGGCTTCATTTAATCCACCACGCGGGCCCAGTGAATTTTGGTTCTAGGACTTGCCGGTTTCCTCACCATGTTTTCTTCACCGTTATGAGAGCAGTAGTGATGAAATTATTTACACAAAGTAAAACCTCAGTCTGGGTTCGAACCTACGAACTAAACTCGGTAAGTCGCGGCCGTTACCACTGCTCTCCACCACCCAGTAGTAGCTTCTTGCACATTTGAGGAGTGATTTTTCAAAAGGCCTTATTTCCACCAGAGCCAAATTTTCAGTAGAGCCAAATATCTGTGAGATATGCAAAGGTTGTACTATAACTTTTGAAAGTAGTCAAAATAAGTGTGCATTAGTTGTTCTGAACATATGGCATTTAAAAAAAATAGTTTTATATACTTGTATTGTTTTTATCTTAAATTAAATTTTGGAAATATGACCTTTTGTTTGCTACAACAGGAAATAAGGCCTTTTGTATAAAGTGAATAGGAAATATGCCTCTTTGTTGCACACCAATTTGGAAATAAGGCTTTTTGTACAATTCAGAATGAGTAGGTTAGGTAAAAAACAACTAGATAGCGGTGTTACTTAAAATATTAAAGAATTGTTGTTAGGAAATAAATTGTTTATTAACAAAATGAGACCATAACAAATTTAAATTCTAAGGTTCAACAAATCATCTGGTTCATTGCATTCACATGCCATTGTAGGATCATGCAGGTCATGCTCATCTTCCTGCAAAGTGCTTAGAACATCATCTAAAATATTTTTATACCAGCCCAGATTATCCATGTTTCTCCAGTCATCTCCAAATTGTTTTAATTGCCAATGACAGTGACAGCTAAATGTCAAACAACTTTTTTTTTTCTGTGTATGATCGACGTGCAGCCTCAGTGTTACCATGCATTACATTTTCAAACAGAACGCTTCAAATTCACCAAAAAAATAGGTTGTTTTCTTTGACCAATTTTAGCTAAATAGGAAATATGCCGTTTTGTATGAAATTTCTTAACACGGTTAAAAAACAAGCAGGAAATACGGCGTTTTGTTAATTTTCACACTGCCTGTCTACCTACGGGTGGAAATGTGCCAGTTTGTTTGACATTCTACTTTTGATGCGCCTTTTACTATAGGAAATAAGGCGTTCTGAACTAAGCAAATGCCAGTTCCAGTTGCGATTTTGACTAGACTTCACGATTCCGTCGAAATCTACATCAAAGTAAAAAATGGAAATAAGGCCTTTTGAAAAATCACTCCTCATTTACATTACAGATTACCTACCATAATTTAATGTCTTTGCAGATTACAGACGATTACATTTATTTATATCTGCTGGGATCTTCGATCAAAAATGTACTAGATTACCGATGAGCGCTTCAAAAACGGCCCGAAAAATAAGAGCACAAATATTTTTGTGGTCTTATTTCAAATTAGTATGGTCCAATCATAGCCAACAATAAGACGTCAAAATGCCGCAGTGCGCGTTCAAAAATTGTGTAAATAACCACCGTAACACCAAGTTTTTGGAAGGAATATCTTTTTTCGGTAAGTTTATATTATCTTTAAGTGTTTTTCATAAAATGAAATCAATTAAACAGTAAATATAAATAATTTAGCAAATATTATGATTGTTTGACCAATGTTTGTGATAACGCGCCAACCATCGCCAACTATTGTAACAAACATAGACTGTTCTGGAACAGAGAATGCATAGAGTAGTATTGTAATTTTATATTTTATTTTTGTTTGTAGATTTCCTAGCGACCCATTTCGCTGTGCAGAATGGGTACCTATTGTAGCGAAAGAAAGAGGAGAAGAAATATACGAACCTTATAAAAATTCTACAATACGTTCAATTCATTTTGATAGATTGGACATAACTGCAAACACGCAAAGGCGTAGATTACTAAAAACAGCAATTCCTAAATTGCAGGTAATTATCATAAAACAGTTGTTGTAAGATTATGTTTTGATAAAATAGAAAAGAAATCATAATCAACTTACTATAAGTTGATTATGATTTCTTTTTTTTTTTTTGTGGATTCACGGACCAATAAAAGTGCAATTGGCTATAAGTTCAGAATTGGCAAATGATTTATCAAATCAGGTAAAATAAAATAAAATCTTTATCCGAAGAAAACTATTCCTGTAAGTATTTTCATAAAATACTTTAAAACTGTTTTCAATAAACCGCGTACGTTTCTTTTCAAGCCACATCTTCAACAGCTTTAGCGTCGAAGATATCACAGGAATACGTGATTTGCCTCGGGCTGAAGTAGTTTCTTGTAAATCTCCTGATGCATCACTATCCGATTTAACATCTTTATGTGATACTCCTAGAAAAGGGTATTTAAAAAAGAAATTGACGACATCTCGCAGAGTTATAGATAGTAAATCTAAGAAATTTCTGCAACTCTACGTCTTTCAATACGAACTGTGTTCTGAGCATTGAAATGTAACACCAAGAATTACGTCTAGTTCCAAAATAGAGTAAGCACGAAATTGTCAACATAATGTTTATAACCTTATTGTTTGGACTTTAAGTTTCAGTTTAGAATAAATAATTTTGTACTTATATAAAAATGACTTTTAATTTTCAAGCAACATTTTAAATTTATTGCTCTTTACCTTTCTCCGATGACAGAAGGACTTAAATATGAATGTTTTGCAATCGTAATTAAACTTTATGGTTGAGTGTTAAGGATTATAATAAACTGAAGTTGCTTATATTATGAAACGTTTTTCTATATTTCGTAGTAAGAAATATAAATGTGTAAGTGTGTGCAAACGTGGCCACTTGAGCGCCTTATTTTTGTTCCTGATCCTTAATCTAGTGGTATTATTGATCGAAGGCTGGGATCCTAAGGATCGATAAACCAACAGCAATCTTCGTGAGGGTGAGGACATTAACAGTCTGATGGGTTGTCTCTTTGTCTGACACATATCTCAGCTATTTTTGCTAAATAGCAGTACCTACTCTACTTAGTTCGTAAAAGTTTTATCATCATTTAATATTTTAGTATCATGTAAATGAGATCGGTAGGTATACTTGTCATCGGCAGAGCACCGAGTAGGATTATTAAAAAGGATTACGTGAATATTTCAAATACGCACGTCATCATTTCAGCCGTGAGACGTCCACTGCTGGATTTAGGCCTCCCCCAATTTGGGGGTTTTGCCATAATCGCCACGCTTGGCAGGCGGGTTGGCGATCGCAGTATGGTGGTAAAATGCATAGAGAACGCTGCTGCCCATTCTCTAGTAAGTCCCTTAGTCGCCTTTTACGACACCCACGGGAAGAAATGGGGTGGTGGTATTCTTTACGTCCGGCACCACACGGTACCGGACCACCGGTCCTCTTGTCTTACTATTAATTGGAAGTGTAGATTGGTATTTACCGAGGAAAATATGGTAGGCTCGGTGTTATCTGAGCTCGTACACGTATTCGTAATCATTGTGTTAGGGTGGTGTAACGTGGGGTGCTGTGTTTAAGTATGTGGAGAAATATGTGGTGTTCTTCCTGTGGTGAGAATTTATAGATGTCCGGTAATATGCACGTAGTGAAATGAAAATCTCATATGATGACATTTTGTCATCCCAATTCCACCCATCAATATTTATGACCTCATTCGCGATCATAGGTATTTATTTAGACATGATTATTATTTATATTTATAAATACAACGTTGATAAAAACAAATTCAGCAGATCTTCGTAATGTCATCAGTCATCACACATTTGGAAATCAACATCAACAATCGCCTACTCGTTTAGAATGAATGTGAATAAAAAGTCAAAGAGCTACTACGCATTTACGTGCCTAATATGTGCGTTGAACTGTTGTTCGAAAGTCGCCCGACCCCCAGACAATGTCACCTTCTGCAATAGGTATGATACACATTCAATAAGTACCGATTAAGCACCTAAATGGGTTTGGTATTGATGAATTCGGTGACTCAATAGCTTTGTCAGTACCATAGGTGATGTGAACTTTTCTGTCATACGAGGATCAATTTAACTTTATTTCAGTCGCTTGCATACGCGCTCCGCAGGGTGCGAAAAACTGAAGACTGACTAGTTGAAAAAAATGAAAATGAAAAAATGTTTATTCGCATTAACAAGTTTAAACTTACATCAGTGGTGATTGGAGCCTCCTTTTAAGCGTATAAAGCCTAAAAGGAGGACTAGTTGTTACGGCAATGTCGAGGGGAGATCAATCTCCAGCAGTGGACGTCTTCCGACTAAATTATGATGTTTTAGGCTGACAATGAAGTAAAAAGAGAATAGAATAGTCTGTTATCTCGTAAGTTACGATCAGCCACATCTCACGAAACTCGCGAGCGTGTCTACTTGTGTGACTAGCGGATAGGTGTGTCAGCAATAGATGCCTTGACCTAGTCGAGGTAGACCCCACGGTGACCTGGCTGAAGTGTACAGTGCAGTGCCTATGCGCTGTTAACGCTAACAAGACGAAAAAGCACACCATACTAAAAATACCATGCCGCCTCTACTTCCCAAAATGGAGGTAGATTTTAGGGGTATTTTGTTATAGATAGGCGAATAACAAAGTGTGACGAACTGAGGCACATGTCGGGAGGAAATGTTGAGTATGAATGAGGAAGGCTTTATGAGTTGGGACTACTTGGGACCTTGGGGAATACCAACGAAGCGACGGATTGTGTGAAAGATGATTTGGCAAGAAAGGGTGACTACTGAGAGAGATGACGTTTAATAGAGAAGAGTGGGACATTTTGAGTTGAACATAGTCAGACGGTCAAAGGGCCAAGAGTGACCCCCGATCCCAATTCAATTTGGATAAGACCAAGAGGATAATGAGACGAACTACGGAGAGAGTACCAAATTATATTAATGAATGATCTAGGATTCAAATAAAACAATGCGTTATCTATTACGCAAATCGTAAAAAAAAATATCGTTAGATAAGATTGTACGTGCAAGGTGGTCAACGATACCTAGTATTGAAGTTTGAATGAATTATATTCATTCAAATACTGACAGAATCTTAGCCTAAATCCTACATCGGTAAAAAATAACAGATTCAGCAGACTTCCATGCCGCATTGGGTTAGCTCTAATCTCCGAAGCGAATGAGTTAGAGATTTGTAAACACGAACTTCGTGACCGTGGGGCCGGTTAGAACAAATATCCCGCTATCTGATATTTGTAATCATGCTTGACTTTGTAAATCTCTTTCGCCAAATAAGGCTACGAGACGGTACGCCTTACCTATTAGTACAAATAGTTTTTAGGCAACATTTTCTTAATCGTTCTACTACGCTGCAGATATTATTTCTAACGTGTGAACTCTAAACACTGCAGTTATGCTAGTTTTCACTAAGCGAGATTTAAATTAATCTATACTAATACTATAAAGCTGAAGAGTTTGTTTGTTTGGTTGAACGCGCTAATCTCAGGAATTACTGCTCCGAATTGAAAAATTCTTTTTGTGTTGCGTAGTCTATTTATTGAGGCAATTCGATGCGAAAGGGAAAAGCCAGGGGAGCAAAAATTTGACGCGGACGAAGTCGCGGGCAGAAACTAGTTCCTAAATAAGCGCCTGGTGAATTTCAACGGTCTGCTCTGCGCCGAAAATTTAAAATCCAACAGCGTGCTTTTATTTAGCGATCACTGAGGTGCCTTTTGTAAGTGGCAACAGGTATTAGAAGAGCAATGTCTAAAATTCGACTAAAGCACAAGCAAAACATTTTCCTACCAGGATTGCGGGTTTGTTCGTAAGAGTTACCGTGGCCCTGACATAGGCAACTGAAGGAACACGGGTGGGTTTTAGTCAGTAAAGATTCTGACACGCCCTTCCGCTCCATCCAGTGCGCGAGGTGACATTTGATGATTTCCTACACATTTATTTAAATTGCCCGAAGAAATATGAATATCATATTTCTTTGCCTGACTGTACTTTACTAGATAAGTGTGCATAGTTTTATTAAGCAATAGTTCTAAAACAAAATTATTGCGGCCCGAACGAGAAGTCCACGCTCCCTTAAGGTGCTCTTGAGCCAATTTTACACAGTTGCACTCGTCCCCTTTCGCCTGACAACGCCCTAAGATCATTTTACTGCCAGCTGCTACACTAATTTTAAAAACCTATAAAGTTTATTTGTTTTTGTAGCAAAATAGGTTAATAATAAGACTAGATAGTTACCTATATTGGACTACTCATAAAATCATTTCTTGGTGACAAATAACAATGTAATGGCTACAACAGTGTTTTAATATTAACTGCCTAAGTAGTTTCAATATTTTCTCGAGAAGTGATTACTATAATGCTGACTAATAAACAAAAGTGCAAGTAATTATTTTTCAGATTTATAGTTACAATTTAGTTGTAGATAAGAAAGATACAGGTTTCAACAAGTAGGCCTTGTGGGTGCAACACCTATCTAGCACTAGCAGTCAGAGGGGCACGCCCTGTAAATGACTGGAGATAAGAATGAACTGTGTGCATTGTTTGTCATCCATTGTAATCGTTACATTTGAGATTATTTTGAATAATCACATTCAGCCTATAATTCGTCCCACAGCTGGAACACAGAACACATTGCTCGCAGAACAGATGGCCGAACGGGCCGAAAGGCTCTGGAGTGGCGACCGCGTACCGGAAGACGTAGAGTTGGAAGGCACACAAGGTGGATCGATGACCTTGTGAATGCCGCAGGAATCCGCTGGATGCGGGAAACACAAAATCGGTCGAAGTGGCGGAGGTTGGGAGAGGCCAGGTCCAGCAGACGACGTTCTCTCAAGCTCAAAAAAGCATTTATTTCAAATAAACCAATTACAGGCACTTTTGAATTGTCAAGTGGCAGTGAGTCAGAAAAACGAAGCTGGTCTCTCTGTGAGAGGAAGTGGGACATAATCCATCACGTTGGCCCAGTTATAGAAGTCACATACCTATGTCTTCGAATTATCGGGTCTAGGACATGACGGTTTCCTCACAATGTATACCATCACCGTTTTGTGATTAGTAGTGAACAAATAATTTATACAAAGTAAAGCCCGGTCGGTCTCTTTTCGAACCTACGACAAATAACTCGAAAGTCGCAATTGTAACCAATGGGGCCTTCCACTGCTCCGCCAGAAAAGGAAATGAATTGTGTTATTAAAATCTTATTTTTGTTTTGGCCACCACTGCTTGTAAACTGGTTCACTCATTTTGAATAATGGCAAGGTAAAATATTCTCATGGCAACAATAATTTATCTGAGAAGATAATAAAAAACTATGATAACATTGCAACTTAACATGACACAAACAAAATAATTAGTGGCATCAGTTTTGGAGCCAAAAATAGATAGGTATATTATATAGTACTTTAAGTAAATCTATAAAAATGAAAGGTCACTCATTCATACATTCACTCACTGATTAATCACGAAATCTCGAACACTACTGTACCTATGAAGATGTTTGGCACAGAGGTAGATAATAAGTAGGAGACGTCAGCTAAGGAAGGATTAGGGGGTGGAAGTTTGATTAAGATCCATCAGCTTCGAAGCCAGGTTCTTCAAATTTTGTGTTTAAGCTAAAATGATTTTATATGTATCTCAGCATTTTAGATCATTCTATTCCCGAAGAGCTGAAAAAGAGGAAGAAGTTGTGTGGAAAGTCCTTGATATTTAAAGTAAATATTATTAAATTTATTATTAGGTATATGGTTGGACAGTAACTCAGCAAAATTTCCAACATCCATGCGGACGAAGCCACGGGCAAAAGCTAGTAATTTTATATTTCAGGAATTCGTTGAGATAAAGACTCAAATCTGTTAGTAACTAGAATATACAATCTAGCAACTGGACTATGTAAACAAGCTATCTACACTGCTTTAACTAATCAGATCACACATTAATCTAGATAAAATCAGATAGCAGTATCCAGTACAAACTCAAATTTTTAAAGAATTGAATAATATTTTGAGGATGTAGGTAGTGTAGGTACCTATTTATTTGTTTGTAGCCTTATTTCCATGACAAGTTCATAGCCTAAAAAATATCCAGTTGCAGTTTTAATCATCCATGTGTTCTTTTGCGAAGGCCTCCCCCAACCTTTCCAGGGATCCGTTTTCCTTACTAATCTAATCAATGTTTTCCAAGCTGACTTCATTGAGTTATATCTTTTAAGAGGCTTTTTTTTTTCTCTTTTTTGTGTTCTCTTTTTTGTTCCATTTCACGCTGGATGGGAAGTACCTATAACCTGCTTATAAATATCATAAAATACAAGTTTCAGAAAAGATTTGAGAGTAAATAAATTAAGTGTAACATAGATTTGCTGTTATATCATAATTATTTAATCAATATCACAAGGTTCAAATGTGATTCTTATTACTAACTCATAAACTTCAATCTCAAATGAACAGTGCTAATTTTGTCTGGTGTAGATAAAAGCAATAATTCATGCATTATTATCATAATTTATTACACATCTGTTAATTATTTTCTCCAGGTCAATATTAGACGAGTCCATAATACCTAAATAAGAAGATTTGTGAACCATATTTGTCAACTTATAAACAATTTTGAGTGAGTGTCTTGAATTATTTTATTGAACTTTTTATATACTTAATAATTGTGATAAAGCCTTAAAACTAGAAAGTGAAACAAAAGCAGCAGTAGTTGCATTCCTTTCATAGTTTTTTTTTCAGATAGGTAGTTCTAGAACAAAAATATAACTTGGAAATTATATCCATTGTTATGTAGGTGACCTTCCAACAATGCCAATTTCTTACACAAATAAAATACAATTTAAAACATACACAACAAGAATTCAATAGCAAAAAAAAAAATACTGTGATACAGACAGCAGAATAATTTTGTGGATGACTCTTCACTATAAACATGCATTTTAAATTAAAGTTGTTCTATATGATGACCTGCTAAATACATAGGTTAAAAGCAAACAGATAGATAGTAATTGAAGGGAATATCTTGTTAAATGAATGTTTGTAAACAATTGAAATGTTTACCAAAACTTGAAGCTATATCCATTCTCCAGTGCATTAGAAGGTGCAATACAAACACATACTTCGCATTTCATTTGCCACAATATTTTCCTGGCTTACAAGAAAACAGTTTCTTATACCTACATGTAAACAAATTTTAGATGCTATGGCATCATTCCATTCCTCAGTGGGAGGGAGGTGATTTGGAGGAGGAGGAGATTTTTGTACACCTACCTACGTAGGTGTACAAAAATCAATACCATTTCATTGATATCATGTGGTATCTCTCAAACATGCACGCATCCAGACCATTCCGCTATGTTGTATGTGATCGATACCCTGGCCCACTCGAAAATGTTATTGTAAGCCAACTTTCCCTATCGCTGGCATACAAATTCCACGTTCGTCGGAAATCACACGATCGTGTAGATCAAAACATTGTCGACGAGAACGGTAACGGTACGTTTCAAACACTATCCTTTCACGCATGTTAACATATGGCCGTGGTAACACAATCGTATAAATTACTCCAATTATTGCACTCGAGCTCACATTTAAGACCTCTGAAAGTGACCTTGAATTAACCAAATTAAATCGTGACGAAAGACTCATACGTAGCGAGATCCCGATTGATTTTTCTGTGGCACAATTTTTGCTCAGATCCCAATGGAAATGTACGAATATAATGTTTCTTCTTGTTTTAAACACTACAATCACATTGCAACACTCACCTTGCGTAACAAGGCTGATATCAGGTCACTGCACCCAAGGGTTTCCATAATTTATGCCACACAAAATCACACACGATATCATTTTCGTCAAAATGCACAAACAAAAAAAACCAATGTGACGAGAGGAAGCGCATCGTTCAAGCTTCAAATTTATACTGACAGCCATGCTGCTGATGAGTCCGACTTTATTGTGGACTTGTGAGCTGATTGGTGGAAAAGAAGCTGATAAAAAAAACTAATATCGCAGTTCCACCAATCACCTGCAAGGATTTCAAAAATTCTTGATAGTGTGCCAAAAATCGAGCGATAAACAGTATTGCACGGGTTATTTTTTTATAATTATTATTTATTAATCTTATCACCATTCGACGTGGAAAAAAGGAAATGTTTATTTCTAGTAATAGACCAGAAAACATTGATATGGGTGATGCATCTTATTGGATTTAAATAAATTAAACATAAAATAATATCTTCGGGCAATACATAAGTTACTTGACGACACTTCGTGATGATTTCGCAAAACAATTAATTTAAATGCGAATCATTTACATTCGCATTCATCACAATAATTTAATTATTGTTGTAATCTAAAGAATCACCTGTGAATAATATGAACTATGAATTAGGACTACAATTTGGTACAGGTTTTTAAAAAATAAAAATACAATTTATTTACATATTTTAATCTGAGAATAATTTCGCGAAATTCAATACGTTTTTCGGTAATGTCAACTCAGCTCATTATGTCAGTGTCAGTCAGAGAGTATTCAACATTGTCAAAAAGAAATATTTTAGGTTAGGTGCCAAAGCGTGTAAATCTAAAAATATTAGTTTTTTTGGATAAAATGGCAAGAAAGAAAAATAAAGAAGGAAAAAAGAAAGTAACCTTAGTGTTCGATGAAACTAAGAGAAAGTAATAAAAATATTGATTGTTTCATAAACAGCCTCATAGCATGCGCAAAACTTGTTATGCTAACCAGTGTTTTTGTTTATATTTTAGGGATTTCTTATGTGGGTTCCGTAAAAGGAAGTTAGAAAGAAAAAAGAAGGCACAGGAGGAACTGAAGGCGCTTTTGAAAGTGGAGAAGAAACGTATAAAACAAGAGGTAAGTTGAACATACAACTACGGCTATTTGTGTTGAATTGCACAATGTATGTTTCTTTGAGAAAAACTCCTGATAATTTGAGTTTCTGATGTAAGATTGGAGTTTTCTAGCGTATTAAACATAACTTGGTTGTTTTCATGATTTGATATTTCCTTTTTTAAGTAGAAGACTGAAGGCTGCAATCACTGATATTAGTATATGTATAGTAGTTCTTTGCTTCCCCTCTCATATCATTGATTCTTTTTGTTTCAGAATAAGGAATCCTACAAAAAGCTTGTGGTGTCAAGTAGACCAATTCCAGATATAGAGCAACTCCTTCAGGATGAATATGAAGATGAGGATGTCAATGTTAAAATAGTTGAACTCTCAGCAGATACTTTACAGAAGAAAGATTTAGTAATAGGTGAGAATAAACCTAAGGAAAACATTAAGAAAGAGGAGAAAAGCAAAAAGAAAGTTAATGAAAAGGCAACAATTTCTGGAATGGGATCAGATGAGGAGAGTGTAGAGGAGGAATCTGAAGCAGATGGAGATGATGATGAGAAAATAAAAACAAAGAAAGAAATAAAGACCATGCTAAAGAAACAAGCAACTAAGAAAATACAAAAGAGCAAAGTATTCCAAATGAAAAGCAAACTAGACAGAATTCAGAACAAAAAGAAGTCAATGCAAAAGAAAGGACACATGAAAGCTAAATCTGATCCAAGGAAAGGACATGGGAAGTCTAAACCTGAACCAAGGAAAGGAGGAAAGCCTAAACCTGACCTAAGGAAAGATAAATCTAAGAAAAAAAGTGGTAGAAGAAAACATTGATTTAATTCTTGAATTATACATAATAAGAATAATTAAAGATGCAACAACAATAATCTAATGAGGTATTTCAAATAATCACTACTCCCTTGATTCCTTAGAAAAAAAAAATGTAATCATTCATTGTTCCTTAATGTAGTTGTAAGTAGTAACCTAACTAATAAAAATTTTGTATTTGTTAGTTACAGATCACTTAAAGATATAAAAAAACAAGCATTGTGTAAACTTAATAAATAAAACAATATCACTTCTTATTTGTTTGTGCCTTTTTCTGTACCACACTATCACAGTTATCATCATCTTTAGCAGCTCCTGCTTCACTGACATCTTGATTTCTAGGAGATTTGCGAGTTACTGGTGATTTCTTGAGCTTACTGTTGGTAGAACTGTTTACATTGGTACTTAAAAGTACATTTGCTCCTTTTTTTACAACTCTTTTATTTTTAGTGTTGTGTTGGTTATCATTGTCATCAACAATATTGTCTGGTTCTTCAGACTTTTGGTCAGCAGCCTTTGCCTTTTTATTTGGTGTCACTTTCTTCTTAGGTGCAGTATTTACATCCAATTTATCTCCAGAGTTACTTTCTGCTTTTGTTTTCTTGTTTGGTGTAACTTTTTTCTTAGATGCAGGTTTAACAGGTAACTTAACAACTTTTACTGCAAAATCATCCAAATAATCTTGAGATTTCGTTTCATTTGCTTTAGTTTTCTTATTAGGTGTTACTTTCTTCCTTGGAGCAGTTTTAACATCCAAATTATCTAGAGAGTTATTTTCTTTAGTTTCCATTTTCTTATTTGGTGTTACTTTTTTCCTAGGAACTGTTTTAACATCCAAATTATCCAGAGAGTTATTTTCTTCAGTTTTGATTTTCTTATTTGGTGTTACTTTCTTCCTAGGAGCTGTTTTAACATCCAAATTATCTAGAGAGTTATTTTCTTCAGATTTGATTATCTTATTTGGTGTTACTTTCTTTCTAGGAGCTGGTTTAACAGACAGAGTTTCAGTTTTCATTTCAAAATCCTCCATATCATCTTCAGGGTTTACTTGTTCAGCTGTCTTAGGTATTACTTTTCTTTTGCGAGGTGATTTCTTATTATTTTCCTTCTCTGCAGTTTCTGTTTTTACAGTTAATCTCCCTATCTTTGATTCATCATTTAATTCTTTCCTTGGTGTAACTTTTCTACTTTTAGGTGGCTTAACTTCATTCTCATCATCAGATTGTTCATTTTTTACTTCTTTTTTCACTGGAGTTTTCTTTGGCGATTTTCGACCTAAGCCACTAGATGGACAGATGTCCCTATTCAAGCATTCATGGCACAGTGGGCCTACAGGTAAGCAAATGGTTTGCCCAAATCCTACCAGGAGGTGATTAACTTCACTCCCAAAGTTCGAAAGGCAGCCATGTTTGCAATGATTTTCGTGTGTCTTCAGGAGTATTTGTTGGTTTCCTAACCCAGCCTATTCTGTTGCTGATTCTATGAACATGAGTGTCTACACCTGTGGGAAACAGTAAATTTTAGATTGCTAGTACAAAATGGAGTTAATCAAAGAGTTGTAGTTATGCAAGGCTTGAACTCACCAATGCCAGTAACTTTATCCCAAGCAACCAGCATGCAGATGTGAGCCATCTTTGGCCCCACACCAGTCAGCTTGCACAGTTTGTCAACAGAGTCTGGAATGTCTCCATTGTACTGTTCTTTCAGGGTCTGGGTAGTTTTCTTAATGTACTTCACTTTGGTCTGAAATATTAAAATAATTTAACTAAAACTAATATCATTGTTCTACTTCAGTAAATCTCTTTTAGATATTGTTATGGCGTGTGTAGCCCTTTCCATCTGTTAGGTTTACGGTTAGTCATTGTCAACTTAAATACAAACATTATACATTTTTTAATTTTATTTATATTCTTAAAGCTAAGGATGAAGCAGTAGGTATGTTTTAATAATTTAGTTTTCAAACAAATCACTTTTAGTTTTACCTTCCAAAATCCAACAGGGTATATCAAGTTGCCCAGCTCTTCATCACTCATGTTCAATACACTGTCCATTGTAAGCCCTCTGGCCCGGAGGCGCTCCATAGCTGCAAACGTCACTTGATCCTTTGTCTGACTTGACAGCATTAATGATATGAGACATTGATATCTATACACCTAAAACATGTCTTTAAATGAATATTGGGATAAATAAATATTTTATGTTTATGTGGGGAGAGAACAGAGACAGGTGCAAATGCTAATCAAGCAGATCAATTTCTATGAAAATGTCATAGATATTTTTTTACCACAATTGTGTTGAAACATCATGTCGCGCCTGTTTGTAGGTTCCATTAGCTAAAAAGGACTAAGTGGAACATTTCAAAAGTAGTAAGTACCCAGCCGTTGAGATTCTAAGGATTGTGAATGATGCTTAGAATGAAATAAGTTTATATTTCGAGAAGCATAGGCCTATGTCTAGCAGTGGACGCCCTTTGGCTTAAATGATGATGATAAAAATACAGCTGCAAACAGAGTTGAACTTACTTCTGGAGCAGCTTTTTCATCGCCACTCATATGGCAGCCCATACTATCAACTGGAGCATCATTGTTAGATCTCATATTTCTTAAGTTCAACAGGAACTCTTTCCAATTAGCTGGCTCCCATAATCCTTTTGTATCCTGTGGAAAAATATATAAATTAGGCTAAGTATAAAATATAAGCTACTGTTTTGTTTGTATTTAACAGTAAACTACAACTTAGCAGAGGAAAATTAAGTAGTAGGAAACAAGAAATAAAGGCTTGGTTACTTCTTTCTCAGGAAAATCCTTTTCAAATTCAATTTTAACGTGCTTTTTCTTCTCATATTTGAACTGACTCAAGTCAACTTTACTGGGACTTAGCTGGTCTTCTGACGATTCTGGCGGTTCAATTTTGAATTCAATCTTCGCAGAGTTTTCAGTTGCTTTCACCTCATCTATATTCTCATCATTAGTACTTGCATTTTTTCCTATTTTTTTAGAAAGAGTGCTAGCAGCGAGTTTAACTTTGGTGTGCGGCATTTTACGAACGAAAGATAATAATTTAAAAATACCGACAAAGTTGAAAATGTGAAGTTAAAAATGAAGTGAATTAGTAGATGGATTTTAGTTTTTTAAATCTTCGTAAATCCCGTGAATTGTGCACCTAGCACAACCGGCACAACCTGGCACAACTTTATTTTGACTTTTTTGACTTTTAGTAATTTTTATCAGTTTGACACTTAAATATCTTAACCTAGTGATGTGCCGGATATCCGTGTCCATTACTTTTTCGCGGGCTTTAACGGATCTTTTACCTGATTAATTTTCAATACAGAGCTGAAATTATTTATATAGGTGATTAGGTAGTAATAAAAAATTATTAAATTCCATTCAGATAATTTTTTAATTTCATAAAATCAAGGTGCCCTAAGACAGTGAGGCAGGGTCACGGCAGACTACGTAGGAGATGGTGGGACGAGCTGAATAGGTTCCGTCAAAACTGGAAGGAGGACAGGTGAGTTCGCGAAAGATAGAAGGAGTAGAGGTCTTTGCCCATAAGTAGGACAGTGGTGACTAGCAAAAATCGAAATGTGTGCTGGGACACATAGTAGAAGTGAAACGTCAACGGACATGTGGCAAAACGAATCGCACTGGACAAGTTGAAAAACGAATGGCAACGGACAAGTGGAAAAACGAATCGCAACGGACAAGTGGCAAAACGAATCGCAACAAAAATTTTACTTTGAAGTTTTACGGGCAAGTTTTCAAATTGGACATACATTAACAATCCTAAATTTTACGGGTAGACTGTTAATGTACCTACTTGTCCAATTTGATAACCTAGATTGAATAAGAAAGTTAAGATCCGTATCCGTATCCGCGGATTTTGACTCCAAATAACCGTATCCGCGGATATTGATTCCATTTGTAAAAAAAAAAATTATTAAAAAAGAGTGTCCATGGGGTTTCTTGCCCGTTCTTCTCCATAGGTACCTACGCTTTGGAACGGGCTACTAGCTTCATTTTTCTGGTTCACCGCCACTTGACAATTCAAAAATACTTGTTAAAAATACTTATTTGAAGTAAATGCTTTGAGTTTGAGTTTAAACGATCCGGTATAAATCACTAATCTTAACATATCGATTAGTACTCTTTGACTTGATTAACATGTTTAGTTTGATCACAGAGTCTGAGAGACTTTTATCACTTGTAGTCGTGGGCGTTGCGACAACGAACTCTTTCCGAAGACCGTTTTATGTCTTGCAACGATGAAACCGTTTTACGTCCTGGGTCCAAACAGTCTTCGTTGCACAAACCAGTCTTCGAATTACTACATGCGATTATCTATTTTACAGCTAAGAAAATACGGTCGAGAACCCATTGATTCAACTATCATACTCGTCGCGTCGCGTCGTCGTCCTTAGTCCGTCCGTTCCAAAGACCGTTTCATGTTCTGCGACGACTACGACGACGAAACTGTTTTTAAGTCTTGGATCGAAACAGTTTTCGTTACACAAACCAGTCTTCGAATTACTTGATGCGTTTTTTTATTTTACTGCTAAGATAATACGGTCGAGAACGCATTGATTCAACTATCACACTCGTCGCGACGTCGTCCTTAGCATACCGCGTTCGTTCACAAACCGGTTCTTACAGTTAAAAGTGAACCTTTTGTCAATGGTATAGAGTCTATATTTTATTACTACTTTTCTATACTGTCGTTCGTGATGCGACGGTCAAACCTGCGTAAGCTTATAGCCGTTAAGTGCAAAATCGCCCGGCATGTTGAATTGGGATAATAGGTAAATAAATATCTTGGAATACGAGCCGGTGAGCGCGTCATATGTTTGTTTACATTTTTTTTTTTTGGTCTGTTGTGTAATTGGTCATTTATAAGTAGTTGTAACATTGGAAGAAACTGCAACTATTTCACGCAACGAAAACGCAATTCAATTCTGTTCCATATTCGATAAGTTTCGTCTTTTACAAAACGGTCGTCGTCGCAACAACTGGTTTGAAGACGGCTCTTCAAACCAGTTGCGACGACGACCGTTTTCTGCAACCGTTTTCATCGTCGGAAGAACGGTTGCGTTTCGTCCGTCAAAAATTCGACAACGACCCACCACTAATCACTTGTGTTTTTGACAGTTTTCTTATGTTTCGGCCTCATCGTGAAAGACTTAGAAAACATTTTTGTAACGACTTTGACTGTGTTCGGATTACTTTTAGTTATAGAAAACTATTTCACTTTAATATATTGGCCCTCCGTTTAATTTTACCAAGAGTTTTTCATTCTGTCATGCTCGCTCTCACAATCGTGATAGAATGACCACAGAATACATATACTCAACATCATCAACATGTTTTCTGTGGTCATGCTTTTTTTTTTTTTTTTTTTTTCTTCTCTTTGCCCTACTAGGGCAGGCTAAGGTCTTAGACCATACCGCCTCGTCTTCAGTAATTATTGTCCTTCTTGATTAAAAGTAAGGCCAAAGCCTCGTCTTCAGTTTTATCCTTCTTGTCCAAAAGTAAGTAAGGCCACAGCCTCGTCCTTAGTAGTTTATATCTTGATTATGTTTATTTATTTTAGGCCAGAGCCACGTCTTCAGTATTCATTAGTCAAAATCTTAATATATAATGTGTCATATCCGTGTATTCGTCATAATCATGTGTTAAATAAGGTCATATCCGGGTCAAATCCTTCTAATATTATTATGTCGCCCCGATCGATCAGATTGTCCATCCAGTGCTATCAATAAATGTATACAGTGCTGTGTATGTACTGCAATTTTCCAGCAAACCTTGAGTGTCGCGCGGGATGCTTGCTGGCGTTTTATATATTTCCAGTAATTTATCAAATAGAGGAATTCTTTGCAGATCATATGCAGGGCATTCAAAAATTATATGATCTAGGGTCTGATCACTTCCTAAGTCACAATTGATACAAACAGGCGATGTTATAATTTTCATTCTGGCTAAATGTGCATTGAATCTTCCATGTCCAAATCTAAGACGGTTTATAGTAGTGTAAAATTTTCTGCTCTTAGGAAGAACAGATCGGGTGAACCAGGGCGCAGAACCAGTGATTTTATTTATATTCGCATACCATTTTCCTTTAGTTCTTAGTGTTTTTTGCCAGTTCTCATGCCAATTACGAGTGTTTTGTTCACGTAATTTGGTAAGCAGGTCCGAACTTGGTATGGCAACATTTCTTGCCTCTGGAATGTCAACGTCAACAATAACTCTTGCAAGATAATCTGCGCTTTCGTTTCCTGCTACTCCTATGTGGGAGGGTGTCCATATTAAGCTTATTGTAAATCCTCTAGAACAAAGATCAGCGTATAAAGTCCGAATCTCATATAAAATATTACCAGTATTGGCGTCCAGTTTCGGGTTTTGTAAAGCCATGAGAACACTCATGCAGTCGGTCGCTATAAGCCAAGTTGTGTGCCCAAGATTCTTTATCTGTATGTACTGCAGAGCTGATAAAATGGCTAGAGATTCTGCTGTAAATATAGTCATGGCTCCAGGTAATCGAACTCCATGTCCAACAGTAAGATGAGGTAAATATATGGCTAACGAAACATTTCTATTGTTTTTGGATCCATCAGTAAATATATGCCTGTACCCAGGGAACTCTGCAATTAACTGATAGACATCTTCTTTACTCCGAAGATCGCGATTAATGTAAATGTCCATGGGCCAGAATTTGCTGATGTAATTACCGGAGTAACATGGCCATCTGCCTTTACATTTCTCAATTTGATATTGATCATCTATACTGATTAGATTAGAAAAGTCATGAAATATATAAGGGACATTTACAAAATTAGAGGGACTGTATACTCTATGATAAAATAATATTTTCTTTAATAAAGGATGATTTTCGAAAGATAAAAGCTTGAGAATGTATTTGGACTTTAAAAACTGAAATCTTATATTCATAGGAGGAGTGTTACACTCAATTTGAAGTGAATTAATTGGAGTTGTCTTCATTGCACCAGTTATACATCTAAGATTGTGGTTTTGAAGAATCTCCAATTTGTGAACCAATCTCTGATCAGACCCAAAGCACAAAAATCCATATTCAAAATGACTGCGGACTAAAGATTTATATAACATAAGCAAAATTTTAGGATCAGCTGCAATCGACAGTGACTTTATAAAATTAAATGCTTTATTAGCTCTACCTAACAGAAAATCGATATACTTAGTCCATGAAAGGTTATTTGTAAAAATTATACCCAGAAACTTCACTTCATTCACTATTGGAAGAACACTATTATTGTAATAGATATGTAGGTCTGTATCACACTCTCCAAACACTATAACTTTAGATTTTTCTGGACTAATATCCAAGTTAAGATAATGAAAATAGTTCTTTAGCCGAGTTAAAGCTGTATTTAAAATACTCTCAACAGAGCTTATATCTGAACCTGAAGCATAGATAACCAAATCATCTGCAAACTGCAAATTTACCACTTCAAGACCAAGTACAATGTTTAGTCTATGTAAATAAAGAAGATAAATCAATGGACTGAGGATGCCACCTTGACATACACCTTTGTATGAAAAACGTGGCCCTATCAAACGTTTATTCACCTTGACATATACCTCTCTACCATGTAAAAAGTTAAAGATCCATATTATAATTTTTTCAGGAATACCAAGGGCACGAAGTTCACCACACAAAATGTGCAGATTAATGTTGTTGAATGCACCCACTACATCAAAGAAGACACCAACAAAATGATTGTCCATTTTATTAGAATTGTATATATCTAATTGCAAATGAGAAATGCTATCTCGAGTAGAGAACCCACGTCGAAAGCCAAATTGGTTGGATGGTAATAGACTATTACTTTCTATATAAAATTCTACTCTTTGTTTAATTAGTTGTTCAAAGGTTTTTCCCATGCATGATGTTAATGCTACCGGCCTATACGATTCTGCTTTGTGTCTTACTTTGTTAGGTTTAAGTACTGGGATAAGACAATCTATTTTCCATTCATTAGGGATGGCCATTTCCTGCCAGAGTAAATTTAAAACACTTAATATGTCAGAAAGTGCCATAATTGATACTTTTTTCAACATTTTGTAAGGTATTCCGTCAAGGCCAAAAGCTGAATCCCGTCTAGATGATATTGCAGATTTTAATTCCTGAAGAGAAAATGGATAAATTAGATATTCATAATGTCCTGAAGCTTTTACTTCATGAGGAATTGATTGAAATGGCCCCTCAACTGTATCTGGAGTATATTTTTTAAGAAAATCGAATACCCAAGGAGCAATATTATTACTTGGAGGTGTAAATGTTTTATTAAATCTTTTTGACATTTGCCAAACTCTAGATAATGGAGTAGTTCTATTAAATGACTCACATAGAGAAATCCAACTTAAATATCTTTCTCTTTTTAACACTAATTTTTTAAGAGCTTGTAATTTTTTAAACTCAATATATTTTTCCAATGTGGGATGGTGCTTGAATACTTTATAGGCATTCCTAGAGTCTTCTACTGCTTTAGTGCAATTCAAATTCCACCATGGTAATGGAATGCGTTTTTTACGATTATTATTTACTGATGCTGTATCAAAAGAAGTAGCAGATCTTATAGTTGATGGTAATGACTTAATAACAGCTAAATTTAATAACTTTATCATGTCATTATATGATTTTAATGGGTTATCTTTATTAATTTTAAAGTCCTTTAACAAACTATCAACAGTCTTCTTGTATATTTCCCAATCAACCAAATTAAAATTAAAATGTTTTGGCAAATTTGAAGCTTCCATATCATGTGGGTTATTATAATTGTTATTATTAAGTAACTTTGTAATTACAGGTAAATGGTAACTACCTAAAGGATCATCATGAACAGACCAGTTACAAGATAATGAAATTGAAGTTGATACTACAGTTAAATCAACTGCATTTCTTTGCCACCTATCAGAGCCTACAGTTGTCATTTCTCCATCGTTCAATAAAACCAAATTACAGTCATTAATGATTTCAAGCACCTCTCGGCCGCGGATGTTCACACTGTTACATCCCCAAGCCGAATGATGTGCATTGAAATCTCCACCCACCAGAAGAGGACCAGGAATATTGCGAATTAAATTATCAAACTTATACTTAGTAAATGAAGCGTTTCCAGGACTATAAAAACTAACTAGTGAAATTTCTTTTTTATTGCCATATTTTAAACGAATCGCTATATTTTGTATGGAATCATCATATAAAGTATTTATTTTACTAAATTGTAAACTGTTATGTATTAAAATAGCTACACCATTGTGTATATTACCTGAGTCTAATCTTACTATATTATAACCTTTAATACTAAATCTCATGTGAGGCTTGAGCCAAGTCTCACACAATAAAGCTACATGTATGTTATACTCATGTAAAAAATACGAAAAAGCATGTTTATTACTATTGATGCTCTGAGCATTCCACTGTACAATATTTAGCTGATCCATAAAATTAAGGTTTATTTATATTATTCTGAATTTTTGATAATAGAACATCTTTTATGCTTTGAGTACAAATACTCTTTTCATTATTTTTATTTTGAGAAATTAATGTTACTATTGGTGCCGATTCCCTTATTCACAAACTAAACTAAATTTAAGTTCAGTGCATCTTTTTCTTTCTATTTCATTAAGAAAAGGACAGAAGATAAATTTTAGTTGAGTCCTGTCAAATTAATCAGCGTTTGACGTAAATTGACGTAATTTTAGTAGGCAAGTTTTTAATCACGTCTAAACTTGTATGAAGCGCTGATTAATTTGACAGGACTAAACTAAAATTTATCTTCTGTCCTTTTCTTAATGAAATAGAAAGAAAAAGATGCACTGAACTTAAATTTAGTTTAGTTTGTGAATAAGGGAATCGGCACCATTGTCTGTATTAGAATATTTAAAATTGGTTCTGTTTCAATTAGTGATTGTAATTGTTTAGCAGGACTGGGCTTTGAAAGGGATGGAAATGACTTTTCATTGAATAAATCTGCATAAGATTTCTTATTAATTTTGTGTTTGTTTTCTTCCACTTTTTGCTGTTTGACTGGGCACTGTGCCGAAATAGCTACATGATTACCTTGACAGTGACAACATGTAGCCTCAGTTGATGGTATTAGACATTCTTTATAATTATGGTCCTTTGTACATATGGAACATCTTTGGGAGTTCTTACAAAATTTGGCTATATGACCATACCTTAGACACTTTAGGCATTGTTTCACCGGCGGAATGTACGGACGTACTTCGAATCGCCAGCTGTTCAGGTCTACACTATCGGGTATTGTTGCACACGAGAATGTGATGGCCACCGTCTTCGTAGGCTGAAAGGACACCCCCCCTTCTTCTGAAATAGTACGACGCATAAATCTTCTGATAGAAATAATATTCTTTGTGCTAGTTATAGCGTTATAAATGTGTTCGTTGCTCAGATCAATTGGAACATGCATAATAACACCTGTATTTTCCGTAGCAGTTGCAGGAATACTGGCTTTCAATTTATAACTATCCAAAAACTTACGATTCATTAACGCTGCATTGGCTAAACCAGGACGTTCAAAAATAACACCAATTTTATAACGATTCATGCGCAATAATTGTTTTACTCCCTTGTTGTATTTTTTTATGCTGGTTGAAAGGGACATCATGTCTCTATCACCGATCGGGACTAAATCAATACTTTCAAAAAATACGACATATTCAAAATTGCCTCCGTTTTCGGGGTATGACCTAATGTAGTCAGGAATCCTGAATTCCCGATACTTATCCTTTTCAATTGATACTGATTCCTCTGAAGAGCTTGAGGCTCCACCGTCGTCTTCAGAGGACTTCAATGGTGGAGCAGAAGACGAGCCTTCTTTTTTTCTTTTCTTTGGATGCCCTTTCTTCCCCATCATGAGAAAAGCAAGCAAATAAACTTGTGAAGGAATAAACTAATTATTTAAAAATTTGTTTTAAAAAAGGCGCCCTATCGATACGAATTTCCCCCTGTGGTCATGCTATCACGATTGTTTGACAGCTGTCAGTAGTGAATAATTGAGGTGTCATTAAGCAAATGTTTCCTTAGTTTTTAAGTCAATTTTATCGTATTACTGAATAAGTGTTAGTTTATTTTAAAGTTTATCACAATGGCTGAACTACTCCTAGATCCAAAAATAAGGTTATGGGTATTCCTTCCCATTGTTATCATCACCTTCTTGGTCGGTATAGTACGGCACTATGTATCATTAATTTTGTCCTCCCAGAAGAAGATTGAGCTTCTCCAGGTTCAAGACAGGTAATTAACGATGTTTTTATTTATTGTTATATTTGATTATTAGTGCCAATTAATATTTGTGTAAATTTTACTAGAATATAACCTATCAACTTTGAACTAGATTTCATTTCCATTTACAATCATATGACTTCATTCAAGGATCGTTTTCTTTCGATCAAATATCTCTATACCTTCATATTCAGAGCAGAGATCCCTTATAATTGATATGAATTTAAGGAACTTATGTTATAAACCTATAACTTTGTGCTGAACTGAATTTCAGTCAAGTAATGATACGCGCTCGCTTACTACGAGAGAACGGCAAGTACTTGCCCCGGCAGTCGTTCGCGATGCGCCGCCATTGGTTCAACAATGAAGAGACTGGATACTTCAAGATTCAGAAGAGGGCTGCAACTTCTCAGGTAAGGGTTAATGCACCGGGAGGATATTATCATAGAGAGGATCTCTATTCAATTATTGGTCTTGTTTAACACTATGGAATGCTAATAAGCAAAGCTCGAGAATGAAGTTCGTTGAATCTGGACCCTCCTTCATGCTCTTACTGGCAAATTTTTAATAACATTAAAATTAAAACTCTAAATGACTAGTTGTTGATTCAATAAATTGACGAGACTTAAAGAATATACATACAGATCAAGGAAAATTATGTAAAATATGTCAAAAAATGAGTTTATTATTTCCCATAATAAACTCATTGATAACATTCAAAAACTGAAACTGATCTACATAACAAAAATAATAAAGATTTACAAATATTTCAGAACCCCATGACCGACCCTGGTATGATGACTGAGATGCTGAAGGGAAACGTGACTAATGTGTTACCTATGATTGTCATTGGTGGCTGGATCAACTGGATGTTCAGTGGTTTCCTAACAAGTAAGTGATTTTTTAGGAATCTGTAGTTAACAAGGAACTGTCTGTCCACAGCTTAGGTCACAGAATTTTAGTACTAGGAAGCTGTAATTTGGCAAAGATATACATATTAGTCATGCCGAAAAAGTAGTGGTAAACTTATTCTCAACCGATGAAAAAAACAGAGGAGGTTCTCAATTTAACTGGTTTAAAAAAAAAAAGTTTTTTAGGCTCCTTTACTTGTAAAGTGGGTACCTATGTTTTTTTTTCTTATTTACTGCACACTGGGGTGTACAACAAAAACTGACATGCAATTGGAATCTATGGTAGAATATATTTTTCAAGCACAATGTTCAAATTGATGACTTCTTGGTATAAATTGATCTCAATTATGGAACCCTTCATTGTGTGTGGTCCAACAAACACAGCCAGGTTTTATTAAAATTAGAAAGTATACTGATTAATGATGACTATTATTCTACTTGTTATTCTGTGAACAAAACTGCAAATGATGATTGATTTCATGGTCTTTCTCCAAAACTCAGAAGTTACTGTTATCATTCTATGGTTATAGACTAATTACAGAAAAAAAGTGCTGAGTACTATGTAGCCAGCATGATCTCGTGGGCCACTTAATTAGCTTGTTGTTCTGGCTAATTAGCCTATAACTTTGCCATTGCTAGGACACAGACCTTCTCTCTGTGGAGGTGAGGAATGGCCCAGTGGCCATACTCCACGCGGGCCCTGTGAGGGTGGGTGGATATCTCATGTCTTTGAATTATCTGAAAATGTTTTCATTCATTGTTTAGTAGCCAGCAAAATGTATGAAACAATTTCAACTACAATGTATGGAAGTATAAAATATATTGTAGTCGAAATTCTTTCATACATTTTTTATACTTGGTCAACCCTACACACTCTTGGCATTAACCTCTCCCGTCCCACTGACGCGATATCAGGTCAGCCAAAAAATGTCCTGTTTCCCAAAGACTCGATATCGCGTCCTATGACTTCACGCGACTATATTCTTTTTTTTCTATGCCGTTATGGTGTGTTTTCGGTTGTAGTCATAGGACGCGATATCGAGTCTTCGGGACGCAGATGACACTTTTCGGCTGACCCGATATCGCGTCAGTGTGATGGGAGAGGTTAAAGTATATCTTATTTCTTTTACCAAAATTTCAACCATTATCCTCTCTCTTACAGCCAAGGTACCATTCCCGCTAACACTTCGCTTCAAGCCGATGTTGCAGCGCGGCGTGGAGCTCGCTTACCTGGATGCTTCGTGGGTTTCTTCTGCTTCCTGGTACTTTCTCAACGTGTTTGGTCTGCGCACCATCTATGCTCTAGTCTTGGGAGAGAATAATGGTAATGACACTGGAACATACTTTATGATAACAACCCTTATATGATTTATTTCACAACATTTATTAGAGCAAGAACCTCAGGTTCAAATGTAAAGAATGAACTTCTATGTTGTTCAAAAGTAAAACTTCTGCCCTAAGGTGCTAAGCAGAAGATGGACAATTTGTCCGCGACAATAGAACAACAACAGTAGAATAAATGCTGTGGAAATGCGTTCCTTGCGAAGCATGTGTGGTGTGACTATGAATGATAGGCTGAGGAATGATGTGATAAGAGAACGGTGTGGTTTAAAAGATGTAGTGACAAAAATTGAAAAAAGTATGCTTAGATGGTTTGGTCATGTTGAGAGGATGAATGAAGGTCGGCTCACAAAAGGTATTTACAAGGCAGATGTGAGTGGAAACACCGGGAGGGGTCGCCCTAGGAGGACATATAGGGACCTTATTGGTGATGTTCTTCAGAAAGGTCAGGTGCGTAGTACTCGCAACCGGCGTGTGTGTATGACCAATTGTATGAACCTAAACGAGGCAAAAGAAGTGTGTAGAGATCGTAGCAGGTGGTGTTCCGTGGTTTCTGCCTACCCCCATGAGAAAAAGGCGTGATTGTATGTATGTATGTAATAGAACATCTGAAAATCGCCGAGTCTATTTGTCCTACGTGTGCGTTATCGCAGAGATTTCCATACGTACGGACAAATTGTCCATTGTCTGTTCAGCGCAGTGCTTAAAAGATCTTTAGTTTATTCAGTCAAGTGACACTGTTCAACCTAAACATTGCTTGTTGATAAATAAATGTATTTTATCTACAGCTGCTGATCAGTCAAAGATAATGCAGGAACAAATGTCTGGTGCCGCTATGGCTATGCCTCCAGACCCAAAAGCCGCGTTCAAAGCTGAGTGGGAAGCTCTAGAGATAACTGAGCACCGATGGGCGGTCGCGAACGTTGAACAAGATGTTCTCAATATTTCAGAGGAACATCAATCTTGAATACTAGCATAAACTTGTTATTATCAAAATATACCTAGAATAACTTGTAATCTATAAGATAAGGTGTTAGTGAAAATGTGGTGTTTATGGAATTAAATTACTACTGTATCTATTTATTGACCATTAAGGTTTAGTTTCATTGCATTCACCCCAGCAACCAACCTTGCGATACTAGCGAAAGATACAAGAAATGATTGCATCGCAGTGATCAATCGCGTCGCGGTGTTTTCTTGACGGGTTACACCTGCATACTTATCAAGTTCTGAGTCGAAGAGGCGATTTGTTGCATTTCACAATAAGTATCATCTGTCCCATCTTCGAAGTTTGCTAAAAACTAGAAGAGATAGCAACTAAAGTTGTCGTTTTTTCTTTGATGTCTCTTGGCACTCTGAGGAATTAGTGAAGAGAGAGTTCTCGCCGGCAGAGTGATTTATCTCTTACTCTTATTACACACGTGGGACTTAGGATATGTGAAAGATTAAGTCTTAGAAAGAAGGACCTAAATCTATTATACGTTTATCTATTATAAGTATACCGCCAGGATTTCCCGTAGAAATTTAAATTTTTCTTACGTTTTTTCAATTTGCAGGTCGGTCAACCTGAAACTGACCTGCAAATTGCGACAAAAAAAAACAAACTTTTGTATTCATCAATGAGAAAAGAAAAATAAAATTTGAATTCCGCGGGCTACCTTAGCGCAAGTCGCTTCCTTATTGGCCGTAGGGCACGTAAAGTATGAAAAACAAAGCTGCATTTAAAAAAGTTATTTATTTCAATGCAAAAGTATAATGAGTATATACAATATGACCTTTTCCTATAAAAACCCATTAAATAACAACGAAATTTTATTGCTATGTTTGCTGTACCTGACTTTAATGATTCAGGCACTATAACAGTACTTAAGAAAATATATAGTCAATATTTTTATGGCGACTTTATATTGTCCTGTTATATTCTTTACTTTGCTTATAGTATAAAATATCTTGTATAAGTATCTACTGCAACTTCATAATCTCACGTTAAGTTCCTCTGGGAATCTGTAAGATAACTATAACACATTAAAAAGTCACAAAAAATAAAGAAAACGAATTAACCAGTGAATCACAATTCTTCATTATTTCTCTTGAATATGATATTGTTTCGAGCAGAAGGAAGTTTGCGTCAATCATAACAAAATAAATTAGACTTACAATGTAGAATTAATGGTTTAATTCCCATGTTTATTAAACATGTAACTCAGCTATTATTGTAGGATCAAATTGTATAAGCAGTAATAATAATGATATCGGAACCATCTGCGTGTTACATTCTCGGTCATGCACTGGCATAAAATACCTATCGATATCGCTTTCATTCAGTAGAATTATTAAACATAATTGAAACTATTCTCATACATAATATAGAATTAGAAAGTCTTCAAATACGTTTAGACGAAACTAAACGCTGCGTGTTGGTATGTAAAAAGTTTAGGATCACAGCGTTTTAATTAAGATATGGAAGTCACATTCAAATGCCAGTTTTTCTCAACTAACTTTCTTTTAGTGTTTGCAAACAATAACAGCTTCACACAACAATAGTATAACCACAGTGTACCTATTATAGACTTACAGTAGGTCAACGCCAGCAATTGTGCAGAGCAAATCGTCCAGCACGCGTAGCATGACCGCCATAGAAACGGAATTTGTCGACGGAAGAGAAGACAAAATGATAGATTGTATCGTAGAAAAATTGTGTAAAACTGAAGAGAAGCGATGTTTCTATTCTTCAGTCGACAAGAGTACGATGTCAAGTATGATGACTATTTCTTTGAAGGATAGAAACATTTTTACAGAATTATACATAAGGAACTTTATTTGTTCTTGGTAGAATAGATATGGAATTGGTCATGCTACGCCAGCAGGAGGAAAAAGGGAGCGAGTTTGACATTTGCCCATTTTTAAAATATAGACGTAGAACCTACTGTAAGAACAGTCCCTTTACATTTATTTTTACCTCTGATAGCAGCAACCTTATTGCAAAGAAAATAAAAATCACTATAATTTTGACAGACTAGTCAGTGGCAGCAACCCAAAATCAACCTTATTGTAACATATATGAAGATCACACTAGCGAAGCACAACCAGAGGTAAAATAATTGAAGGATAGTAAGGGTACATTCCGAATTACGCTGTAATCGATTTGAGCGTACACCCGTTCTGGAACGCAGTATGTGAGAACTGTGAGCGATTATGGCATAATTCGAAATGTAATCGAGATACACTGTGTAAACGCGCACCGCTTAGTACAATCCAAACATCAAGCAATCGAGGTCTAAGCAAAAGATCATCGACTCGTAATCATAGGTAAACGGCCACTGCTACTTCTTGATGAGTTGCACCACGTCTTCGTCCTGCACCGTGTGGCCGATGCCGACCCTCTGCGGCGAGTACTTCGTGCTGGTGCCCCACACGAGGGCGTACTTCAACGCGGCGGCGAGGGTGCGGTGAATGGAGTGGCAGACGTGCTCTATTGTCACACCCTGGAAAGAAGGATAACGATAATTTTTATTTTAAACGATTATTATTATATTGGGTTTAACACCATCAAGTCTCGACAAGCCGCAGTGCGACTGTGGAGCCATATCCCAAGTTATGCCCCAACTCGAGTCGTGGTCCCTGTGTACTATGGAAGACCTTTACGAGGCCAGCGATAACGCTGTCGAAGGGGCCGAACTCTGATCGGAGTTTATTTAAAACTAACAATTGGAGTCATCGATACGATGAAGAAGAAGAAGCCTGGACTGCCTCGTCGGTCTAGTGGACCTGTGTAGCATGAGATCCTGGGTTTTATTGGGGATTTCCATTAGAATTTTTCAGCCAAGATTCCCCCCTCCTACCCCTATAACATGGGACTTAACCTATTGACCGATTGGTTTTAGGGATATCAATTGTCGTGTCCAAGTCATAAATCGCCAAACGACGAATCATCATCATAATTTCAGTCAAAAGACCACCGCTGTCCACTGCTGGACAAGCAAGCACTGCCAACGAATAAGGTCGTGCAATGAATTAAAACAAACAGGTTTTCAGTCGTACAAATACGACTGAGGCGGCACTGGCACGAGAACATTTGTCGTTTTAATGCGACTGCGGCGATCAATAGATTAAACATAAATAGCGAAATGTGGATACACTTAGTAGAGGTCTCCTACAATAATAAATAAATAATACATTCCTTTATTTTCTCTTCCACATTTGTTTTATTTAAAACAAGTACAAACTTAATACATACTATTAAATGGAACCGACTTAAGACATAAGTATTTTTTAGTAATTATACATAAAGGCAAAAATATTTTATAGCTTGTTTTAATGTCTGTTTTTTCTTTTTTAACTCGAACACTTTTAGTGAGCACATCTTTCTACATCGATCTCACAACTTTAATTTAACATGAATGATGTTACCAATATTTTGTAAAAATTAAACGAGTGTCTGGCGAGTCTTTTGGCCGTTCTTCTCCAAAGATACCTACTACAGTTTGCAATGGGCTACATCTTATTGACTGACAGACTCCGTGACGCGGACACATTAGAAAATCAACTTATTTATAGAATACTAGCTTTTGCCCGCGGCTTCGCCCGCGTGGATGTCGGAAATTAACGCAGGAGGACGTACTACCGCGGTAAGATGTGTTAATTCAGGTTATATTATAGGTAATAGCTGTTACCCGCGAGTTCGCCCGCGTGGTATTTAACAAAAAGTTTTTCTTAAAAACTGTCTGTGAAAACTACGCTGACATACCTACGTCTCAAAATTCAGCGTGTTTTTAGTTTTTTTAAACTATTATTTATTTTTTCTAAAATGAAAGTAGCCTAAGTTACTCCTTGTTACATCAGCTATCTGCCAGTGAAAGTTCCGTCAAAATCGGTCCAGCTATTTCAGAGATTAGCCGGAACAAACAGACGGACAGACAAAAATTGTAAAAAAATGATGTTTTGGTATATGTACCGTGTATACATCCATATACACTTAGTAAAAAGTGGTTATCTTAATATTAAAAACAGACACTCGAATTTTATTTATTTGTATAGATAACATGTTGTACATACCTTTCTAAGAATAAGACCATCATCAAAATCTGGGGGCTGACCGGGCTTCTTGGTGTAAACTCGGATTAGGGACAGGTACTCCCAAAGAGTTTCCAATAGAAAGTCTAAGTTCAACTTCATGTTACAACTGAAACGCAAAGAGAAATCTTATGAAAACAAAGTTTATCTAAACAAAGGTTTTATTTTTAACGAGTATGGAAACTTAACCCTATCTTTGCTCTCACGCATTCGGGTGAATAGACAAGACACCGTTGACTTTCAAAGAAAGAAAATTT
This sequence comes from Aporophyla nigra, assembly GCA_947507805.1. Taxonomy (NCBI): domain Eukaryota; kingdom Metazoa; phylum Arthropoda; class Insecta; order Lepidoptera; family Noctuidae; genus Aporophyla; species Aporophyla nigra. The sequence goes on along the minus strand of OX382297.1, from coordinate 21,793,806 downwards.
GTTTTACAATTATTATTTTTTACTATGATATTATTGGTCAAGGGGCGTGGCTAAGCTGAGTGACAACAATGAGTCACTTTTTTCTTTAACACAAATAGAAGCTGTTAATATAGCACATCGTGTTTCAGAGAGTGGCTTCGAACAGCATTGTCTGTCAATCATTCATAGAGTGCGCTACTGGGCGCATGAAAAACATTGACAAAAGAATCTTGTCCTAAGAATGGTATTTCAAAACAAAATGGCGTCTTTAGCTCCAATATTGATTCGCCCAAGAAACCTTGAACAGTTGTTCGTGTGCAAGCCTCTTTTTAAAAGTCGATGTGGCTTGACAACGACTGTAACAGTATAAACTCCTTGTCTTCCTCACCTAACAACAACAGAATGCGGCTGCCTGGCTATCCTATCCACCTCCTGGATGGATATCTGATCGATCTTGTTGTACACGTAGAGGCACGGCAGGTACACGCGGTTTGCGAGGATAACGTCGATCAGATCGTCTGCCGTCGCGTCTTCACGGAATAGCACCTGTAACATTGGAAATAGAGGTTTTAAACCAATAAAAAACCAAAGCACAACAATCAAACACACCTAGGTTCATAAAAAGTAAGTTCAAAATTAAAACCCGACTACTGAAAAATCACGCTCTAAAAAGTATGAAACATAAAAATATTCTCATCCCAAAGCTTATGATCGCTTACTATTATTAGAAACTATTGTTTTGTTAGGGTACGTGGCAAATGACCACGGGTTTTATTATAAAAAGAAAATTTCAAAAATGTTCATGGCTTAATGAGCGCGCGACTATTACTCTTGAATGTGTCAGAAACTTGGGCATACACACAACACCATTTAAATGGGGCTTAAAGCTCAAGGGTTGATTACAAACAAAAAAAAAAAAGTAATGGGCCTGCTCTTGATCTATACATCGCCTGATGGAAAGTGATGGATGAGGTCTATGAACGAAAGAGTGTGCAATGAAAATGCCTGATTTATTATTTGCCTTCACTAGGCGTAAGTTCGGAATATGTTAGCCATGTCGCCGCTTGTTGTTGCGCCGATGCGAAACCTATGTCATGACGATGCTAAAAAACATATTCATGTGTCATTTCGGCGTATTTGCTGCGACGACATCAGTTTTTTTAGCCTAGCCAGATAGTTAGCAACTTTCGTCCAACAACCAATACTAATCTAATACTATGAATAGAATAGTTGTGTGTAGTTGTGTGTTGTTGTTGTTGTAGTTGTTGTTGTTGTTATGCACCATATGATCATACCAAACTACAAGATAAAAAAAATAATCTTAATGTTGTTTCTTACCTCAGCATTAAATATCTTGTATTCATGCAGAATCATTTGCACCAGTTTTTCGTCAACCTTGGTGAGCTGACACGTCGAGTTGAAAGAGAGACCGCCGCCCTTCTTCACCTGGAAAGCAAAATACATATTTAATTGGAGAGCATTGATTTGTGAGTGACAGTCTTCTAAATTAACAGATAGCTGCGCTGCTGAGGAGTTTGTTGCGCCACATCTTCCCAGCTAAAGCAATAAGAAGTGGTGAAAGGCGGGCGTTTTGAGGGACTGCCTTATGTAACTTTGCTGTTCAAAAAGTGCTGACTCTCAGCCTAGTTTGAATAAATGACTTCTGATTTTGATTGTGTTACGCAATTAGTATGCAAGTTTAATGGCCAAACAGCAAATCAATCTGTATTAAATTGACATCATCGTCTGCCTAGCCTTTTCCCAACTGTGTAGGGGTCGGGTTCCAGTCTTAACAGGATTAAACTATATACCAGTATTTTACATGGCGCGACTGCCTATTGGACCTCTACAACCCAGTTATGCGGTAACTCAATATCTGATGATATGACTAGTTGTCAGACTTTCGGACATCTGATTTTACAAATATGCAGTAAATTATGTGGATTTTGTTTAATAAAATGTACATGAATAATGACAATATACTTTGAAATAAATATTGGGCTTAGGTTTGTTGAGCCTGATGCCCACACTCTCCAACTCCTTCTCCAGCAGCTGTCTATGCACATAGGGCTTTGTGGCATCCAGCATCATTAGCACCAAGTCTGCTGTCCGCGCTACTGCTATCACCTGCAAGAGCAAACACCTCATTTTAGTTGTTATCTGCAAAATCACACTACAAATGTCATATTTTCTGGACGTCTGTATGTCACTGAGCTCTTTTAAAACGGCTGGACCATTTTTAATGAAATTTTTTGTGAATGGTTGAGTCCCTGGATGGTTTAGATTCAAAATTAGACATGGTAGGTGGTGCTGCTTCGTAAGGACAACTTCTGTCAGGTTCTCCTTTAGATGAAAGTTACAAACAAGAATTCATGTTTTTTTTTTCATACGTTTTGCCTACCTACCGGCATGAATAGTTGTAGTTGTGACAAGCAACTGCCCTATGTGACATAATTGAAAAGACCTTGGCTTACCAAGGCAATCCTTTGGCATCTTAATGCCTGATGGTTTGGCCATGCTATGTTCTATCTGACAGGTATGTCAACATCAATAACGTACATTGTGGCAGGGACATTGATGTACAACCTGTTACCATGGATTGACTCAGAAAAAACCACAAAATATTTTGATGCAGAGGGTATCAAAATAATTTGTGGATTTTTCTTTTGATTTAGCTTTAGATATCTGCTACAGAAGTAGAGAAATTTTACTTACTATATTAATGCTAGGTGTACAGGAGTTCTTTAGGATTGTTTTTTGCATGTAATGGCTAACAAAAGAACCAACCATAAGACCAGTTTACAGCACCTAACCTAAAGTTAGTTCCAATCAATCTCTAAACTGATTTTAAGTAATGTGAGATGCAAAATGCCAAGCATACAAAACTATTTAAGGTTTATTCATTGCTTGTTTACATGTGAATATTGTGTGCTTTGACCCTAGATTACTAAACTATCCTACAAGTGACGTTAACAACGTTCTAAACATTCGTAAAAAATACGACAGGAAAATAAAACAATAAATCTACGAATTATAAATTTTAATTATTTTAGAAATTACAATTACTTATTCTTTGGGTTTAAGAGATCACATAATAATGAAAATAGTTTATTTAATTTTTTTTTGCTCTACACAGTTTAAACGGGACGCGGGAACGACGCGAACTTTGTTTTTTCCAGGAGTCATCATTTTGCCATCGTAAATTTTACGATAGTTTAGTAATCTAGGGTTAACCTGAGTCAACTACTTTTCATTTTTTTTTGTTGGTATATTGGGTTGGCTAGCTGGCATATAGCAATCATTTAATTTAATTTAATGTTTTGTGTCTCTTAATGTTTTACTATATACCATTGTATAGAATCAAGTTCTTCTAACTGGACAGACAGCTGTGCTGCTGGGGAGTTTGTTGGCCACTTCTTCTTCCCAGCTAAAGCACTAGGAAGTGCGCGACGGGTGGGCGTTTTGGGGGACTGTCTTTTGTAATTTTGATGTTTGAAAAGTGCTGATCCTCAGCCTAATTTGAATAAATGACTTTTGATTTTGATACATTTATTTTCTTTCTTTCTTTCTCAAAGCTTGGGTCTTGAGTTAGAATCTGTCATACTGGCCTTAACTTATTAAGCTGATAACAACTAAGCAGATGAGGCATAGTTACTTGTGGATGACCAGATATTATTTTTATTTAAACTACTAAGGGAGATGCTAGTCAGAAAATTACCTGTCGTCCTCTACCCTTGCCCTGGGCGGCACCTTCAATGATACCAGGCAGATCAAGAAGTTGTATATTTGCCCCACGGTACTCTATCACACCTGGGATACATGTCAGCGTTGTGAACTCGTAGCTGGCTGCCTCTGAGTGTGTGTGAGTCAGTGTAGATAGCAGAGTGGACTGGAAAAATAAATGGAAATATTTGAATCTGCTTTAACTTCAACTTTGGTGATGTCAGCAGGCACCTTTATTAATGCTTGCTTTAATTCATGTGGATCCACTAAGGTAGCCTGCAAAATTCAAATATTCTTACATTTTTATGTATTGCAGGTCAGTGTCAGGTCACAATACGATTTGGGACCTCAACAGACATATGTTTACAGAATTATAATCATCAACTCATCAATACAACTGTTTAACTCCATTTATTTAATTAAAAATATTAAATCAATGTGTTATAGTTGTAAATCATATTTTGTTTATTCATCATAAAGCCAGACCCAGACCTGTAAATTGCAATACTTTGGTGCTTCGACATTACGTACTCTATTTACTACTTTAAATCCATTTGGGCTGGGTACAATTGTTTGATACTGAATTCAATAAAAATGAACCGTTATTCTTACCTTACCCACTGAGGGGAACCCAATAAGAGCTACTCTGGCATCTCCAGACTTAAGTACATCAAATCCTTCACCCTTATCACCACCTTTCTTAGAAGGCTCTAATAGCTGAGACCTGTACTTAGCTAGTTTGGCCTTCAGCAATCCCAAGTGGTATTCAGTAGCTGTTGAACAAAATTTTTGTGGTTAGAAATAATTTGACAGTCCATCTATCATAATTCATAACACCTGATGGATTTAAATTAAGGCAATAATTACTTAATTGAGTTTGTGATATGCTAGACATTCATTTCAGATGTTTCATGATAAGCCGGATTCAATAATCACTTATTTCAATCAACTGTTCTATGAAGTAAAATTGTAATAGAAATCGGATTGATCAAAACAATTACTTACTCAGGATGTGGACCAAAGCAGCAACTTGATTGAAATTACAACAAAATATAGAAGCCGATATAGAGCTGTAGTTACTTTACCTTTATTCTTCTGTGTTCTTGCTATTTCTTTCTCGATTTCAGATATTTTCTCTAGAATACCCATGTTTCTACAACTATTGACGACAACAAAAGTCTACCACGTAACCAATGAATAACGTATATTTCGCTAAGTAATAACAGCAAATAACTATAAGTTATTGAACATTTCGGACTAAAATCGCTATTTATTTTAGATAAACTCTTTAATTAATAAAAATATTTTAAAATATTGAAAGGCCACAATGAATTAGGTTAGGTTAGCGCCGCGTTCCAGCGACCAGACAGTAAGAAATTAGCTGTCACTGTGATGATCGGTGTGTCATTGTCATCTTTTTGGCTTGTTCCATACATGCTATGGTACGATTTAGCATGCATTTGCTGCATTACTTTGAAACTTGGTTAAAAAAAAAAAAACAATCGCGGGCTTGACCAATAAAGTCAGGCCGAAATACGCTGAGGTCAGTCTACTCTGTGGCTTCATGCTGAAGCGCGTATTCCACTACACGATTTATCGGGCCCTGGAAATCGTGTTCCCTGCCTACCAGTTAGGGCGCGACTTATTCCACTACCGCTCGGACGCCCGATTTAGGGACCCTAACTCACTGTTTGCGATTACACTACCCTGTCCCTGCCGGCAGGGCCCGATAAATCGTGTAGTGGAATAAGCGCTTCACACAGTGACTGATGATTCACACAAGCTTTCGGGCCACAATATGGCCTACACGTCCACAATCCACACTCGACCGCTATTAAAATTACCTAGGTCCACAGAGTGCGAAATGATATGGCCTGGGGGCCTAGGAGAAGGCTGGTATGTAAGTGTTTACCTCCTCCCAATATTTCGCACAAAATGTTGGACACATTGGTACGGGCTAGAACCTTTGGGACAGAACTCGCTAGCCCAAACACCCTTAAATTTACTGGACATTTCAAAGTATCTATATATTTTAGTATTTCTACAAAGTTGCTAGTAGCCGACGCGACGTTCGCTACGATACATTAAAAAATACAAGGGAAACCTTTATCTCATACACACAAAACAACCATCTCGATTCTGAATCACTTTACATTCTATTCTCTCTTGAAAAGTATCTAAGATTATTTGAAATGTGTAAAACTGTTGAAAAAGACAATTAATGTTCATACAGTTATGTTTTATAATTTAGTTCCAATTGTATTTGGAATTAGGTACTTAAATATTTTGTTGTGTAGACGCTTAAAACAATTTTCCTTAGAGTTGGGGTGACGACAATTTCTGAAAATAATTCCTTGTGTTTTTCCTTGTTTTAAATTGTGTCCGTTCCTTCAGAATGTAGAGCTGAAAATAGAGTTTAGTTTTACAGTGTTAAATTCTTTTTTACTTAACGTACAGAAAATAAATAATCATAGAAATATCTATATTGCTGTGGGAATGATTATGAATATTACCGTTATTCCAGTTATTTTTTAAAGAGCTCTTTATGCACAGTGAGTTCCACTGAGTCAATAGAAGACTTGGGTCTAGATTATGAAGACGATAGAAATTCAATGATTGCAGTGGCTGAGAAAGGCATGTTGAACTTGCGTACTAAAACTGCTTGCGGCTTTGTCGAAAATTGTAACTTATTTTTATGTTTCTTGGAAAATATATTTTGAATTTCTCAAGAAAATAATTAAAATATGCAGTTATATGACGTGTTTTTATGACTAATTGTCTATACTTAATAATTTTCAGAAAACTTTGAAGTGTATGATGAATTCTACGATGAATTGGACAATAGAATAAGAGTGGAACAATCTATGAATATGATTTTTTTCGGTCCACCAAGTTCGTTTTTGAGACTTGATCCGGACTCGATATTGCACATATTAACACAGACAAAGAAACAAATGATACCTATTTCTAGAGCCTTATTAGCATGGGATATTTTGACTGGTAAGTATAGTAAAAAGGTTATGAAGTCATCGACTGTACCTGTGCTGGTATTGGTACCTACTAAGATACATTTTTCAGATGGGAAAACTGCAGCTTTCTTGCAAGGCCGAGAGTTTTTGGCCTTCGGATCACTTTTAAACGTTATCCCTGAAGAAGATTTGTATTATGTTAATTTTGGGGATCCATCAGTCTTGAAATATTTTGCCAATCACTATGTTAAACTGCAGCCCCGGAAGGTAAAACTTTCAATAAAATTTATACATATGATGATGTTCTAGTCAAGTAGGGAGAGGAGAGAAGTATTATGCTCTTTTAACGATTAAAATTCACGATATATTTTATTTGATTTCCAGTTTGGTATTCTAGCGGCCGCTTACAGGCGCTATTTTGGAGAAACATGGTATGAAAACAGTACATTTATCAACGAACTCGGCTATTTACTGTGTGGTTTTCCGTCAAACGATTTAGAAAAAATATCTCCTATTACTTTCATGGAAATTAACCTGGAAACCTTGAGCAAAGCGGGAAAATGTAACACAAACCAAACCAGAGTAATTACTTTTTCGTGTTTGTATTAGATAATTTTAACACCTGTCTAGCCTTTCCCCAACTATCAGCTTGCAGACTAACCAGATGCAGCAGAATATTAGTATTTTACATGGAGCGACTGTTTATCTGCTCTCTGCCATTCAGCTATTGAGTAACACGATACGCCTTGGTACGACTGGTTGTCAGAGTTTCGGGCTTTTGACTGCCCGTCACGACTGTACTTACTTCATTGAATTCTTAAGAAAGCCTTTCGAAAGTCTACGAGGCGCAAAAGCCAACATGCAGAGGCCCGTTAGACGTTTGTTATCTGAGATAATGCAAATACCTGTCCAATGTTTTACTTAAATTAAACAGATAGTGGCAAGGGGTGACTTTCTAAATAATGGGACCCCGAAAACGGTCGCTAGCACATAGTGTCGTAGAGACAAGGGAGCAACATGTCCTGAGATGCTTATGAGGAGTGGAGTGGGTGAATCCTGGAAGTATGGTCAAAATCCCTACCACCATCTTACTGCAAAAATGAGGTGTGAGCGATATTACTTGTCATTGCTCACTGCAGCCGGCCAATAGAGGCAAGTCAGAGGTGAGGAACAAGACAGCACTTGGGAGATGGTCCATGGGATTGCTACTGCCCAATTGCTCGTCACATGGCACAAAATCAAAAAAAAATTGGCGCAAAATCTCCAATGGCACAGACCTAGAGCTCCGAGTGCGCCAGCCCTACCACGACATAAATGTGCGTGAGATATGACATAAAGGTCAAAATATTGATTAAATATGTTTGTTTCAGACTCTTTATTCGATAGCCGTTCATCGCGATGCTTACGGTGAACCATACAAATGGTCATCACATGAAATAGGCAGACTCAGTGCATTATTCACATGTGAGCTTTGGCTTGTGCCACCCCTCTTAATAAACTTATTTGTTCATAGTTTTCACCAGCACTGCACTTTGTACTGCCTATCCAATAATTCCCGCCTTATTCCATGTTTGCACCATAAAGGGAACCTCAGTGTTAAATTCGAAGAAAACTAAAACGTTTTAGCTGTAGTCATTCTATTGTATTCTGTGCAAAATTTCTTTGTGCGCTTATTTGTTGTGCTGTAGCGGCTTTCCAAGAGTAAATAATTAAGAAACGTATTTTTCTTTAGGTATTCCTGAAGGCGATATTAGTTCAATTCAGTTGGAAGCTGTTACAGCCATTAGTTCTGAAGTTATGACAGCAATGAATCAGGAAAAGCTGGAGTATTTCACCAAGCAACAAATACTACGAATGAATCCTAAAACTCGACGCATATATATTTTAAGAATGCAACTAAGAAGTAGTTATGATATGAATGAAATAGCAAGGCAGAACTGCGCAACTACAAATAAACCGTTTGTCCTGCAATTTATTCTTAATATTGTCGTCCTAACCGACCTATTCGTATCGTAGGGTAAAATAAATATATGAAACCCATTGTTTTGTTCAGCACTCAGTGTTTTAGTGTAATGTACAGAATTTATTATCAAATTGAAATATAAATATTATGGTTTGTTACTTTGTATAGGAAGGTAGTATATAACAAAAAGTTAACAAACCAAGGAAGAAAACGATCGTACCTTCGCCTTATCTTTCTTTGAATTAAAATAAAGACTCAAAATATTAAACTTGCAAGATTCCAACGGATTAAAATTAAAATTAGTGTAAAAATTTGTTTAAATTATCTACACATTTCTTTCTCACTTTAAAAAAAAAATTATTTGCTTTTACAATATTTTAATCTTGATATTGATTTCTGTAATTTTGAAGAAAACACTATTCTGTTCTATCTCTTTTTGAATTTAAAACTGATTTCTTGATCAAATAGTATCGCTTAATTACATTTAGTTTTATTTCAGTTCTTTTACTCACCAAACTTAAGTTAGAATTCTTTGTAAAATATTTGAAAATAATTGTAATTGCATCATTATAGATTATTCAAATAAATTATATCATTTGACTATTATTTATGTTGGAGGTCACCGGGTAGAGCTTCCATTTTGTTGACAAAAGCGCCATTTTCTTTTTCTGAGAAAAATATCGGTTTCGTTTCCGTTCATTTCTTTTTTTGGGAAATCACGGAGAGCGGGTGTGCGTCGTATAATAATTTCGTACATATTATTAAATAAGAAAAATATTTATATAGGCTGAAAATGCCTCCTGTTAAGCATTATTCATCTAGTGAAGTGAATCAGTATGAATTATCATCAAGACTATTATCTCTTACTGAAAATAATACATCTTATACTCTTACACAAATAAATGGCCAAAGGATTTACAGAAAGGCTCCCCATGCATGGAACGGCCCAGAACCTTCAAGAAATTGTGAGGTATGTATGAGCAGTTTCTACGTACCATTTTTAATTTTGTTTGATTTCTTTAAGATTTGACTTCATTCACATTTCGAGGAGATAACCCTGCTCGCGTCGATTCGAGAAGAAAACTCGGTGTCGTTTTTGTTTATCTTATTGTTATTCGAAGAGACCGCCCACGTTTGTTTTTTGGCGCGTTTTGTCAGCCAACGCGCGCGGGAGACTCAGGAGTACCCAGGCTATATACTCCCGCGTCTTACATTCTAAGATGCAATTGTGCATGTGGATAATAGTAAGTACCTAATGGCAGTAACACACGGAGTGGTAGGCAGAGATGTAGTTGTACCAATCGTAGATACTTTTTAATTTGTCTCGATTTTTATGCGTGTATAGGTCTAGGCAGTGACCCTGAGTTACCTTTGGGGCGGCTCAAATTTTTTTTTCGAGAATCATCCCTAAGACTACATCTGCCCGCTTTTAAAACTTTGGTACAATTGCTCCGACCGAAGTAGTCGTTTGAAACACGATCAAATAAAAATATTGACGTGTAAAAGTGTTTGTACAACAGAAATAAAATCATTTATCGATCCCTTTGATTAAAATAAAACTAGCGGTAATAAAACTTAGTTTTATTTTAATCAAAGGTCGATCCTAGTAATTTTCCCGCGCAATTCGTTTATTTCGGGCTAACTATCAATTGGTTTGGTTCCTGGCATTCTGGCGATGGTACAGCACAAAGCAGACCGAAGCTGGGAGCCGGGATAACTTTTTGCCGTGCCTCCAACATCGGCTCGGCTTGGAGTTCAAGGTTCGAGAGTCCCATGATCAAGCGCGACGAGCGACGCTGCGATTTGTGATACGTTTGCGGTAAAATGTTCTCTCGACACCTCATCCGCTTTTGACAAACAACTCCCTGTGAAATTAAATAAAACTACACCTAAGTTTTTTTGTTTTTGGAAACTATCTGTCACATCTCAAAATGCTTTGACGATTTGCGACGTCCAAATGACATTAAACCTTAGGGGGTGGTAATGCTAAGCAATAACGAGGTCGACTATTCTTTGAATAGATTATCGTAAAGACGACCCATACCTACCCAGCATATTCGCCAACGCAGCGCGATAAGTCGGCTCCAGACGGTAGATCGTTCGTCTCCGCGTCACTTCACTTAAAATTTAAACTTTGCCATACGGTAACTTGTACGCAGAGAATAAGATCAAGCTGTATTTCCAATCTCAGGAAAGCGGGTTTTTAAATAGACAATATCGGGATCTAGGAATTGCCACGGGGTTTCAGGATAGTAAGGTAAAATCACAGAAAATAAACCGTCTGCCTAATCACGAATCGGATGATTGCTACATGAAATCAGACAAAAATCGGCCATGTGCGAGTCGGACAAAGGGTTCCGCGTACCATCGTAAAATATTGAACACATTTTTTTTTCATGTTTTGGGATATGAGCCCCTTTAATTGTTATTGTTACAGCGTTAAAAGATTTTTTTTTCAACTTTTTACCTATTACGGTTCATGAGATACAGTCCCCTGCCTTTGGATTCGATCCCGGGATCCCGGTCATATTTAAGTCCCGAAATTTTCGGGATTGATACATTTTTAAATAAGTCTATAAAATATGCGTGAAACGAAACGCACTTACCTTGATTTGACATTTTGAGAGCCATCTAGTTTACACAGCTGATTTCATTTGTTTTTGCTAACCGGTACCGGATTATGCGTAAACGTGTGTTAAAATTCCCGCTTCACGTCGTGTAAGTATTGATATTTTTTTTGTTAATTGGTGATAATCAATGAAATTATTAAAAAGCACCAATGCATTAATATTTCTCAGTAAATTTCGATGAAAAACAACAAGTGTTATTTTCTGTAGCTCTAACAGGTTATGTTAATGTCGACTTAAATGTTCTTTTCATTGTCGTTTAGGTTTAAGAAGTAAACAATTGTCACTATCCAAAGAAAGTTTTTATGTCAAACATAAAAAAGATGAAGATGTTTCGTCAGTGTAAAGTATTATTTTGTTTAACCGCCTTTTTGAAAATTCAAAACTTAAAATATTCTATGTCCTCACAAAACTAAAAGATAAATAAAAAAAAATATTTTGATTTGTTTTACTGTCTTTTTGTTACCATTTTCTATTACGTATACAATCCCGGAACTATCCCGGGATCCCGAGATTAACTGTAGATAATCCCGGGATTAGAAAAATCGACCGGGATCGAATCCTCTACCCCTGACAGACGGATGGACGGACAGCGGAGGCATAGGCACCCGAAGGGTGATGCTGGTAGGGTTCCGTTGTTCGGTTCCCTAAAAATTAAGTGAAACTTTTAAAAAAAGATCAGGCCTCAGTTCTTTCAGTATTTATCTTATATATCATTTCAACTCTCAATAAACCGGTTAATATCATTACGTCATAAATACGCCCCTAAGACGACCCACTGACCCTATTTTTACTAAAATAAATACGGCGGGCAGTGAACGGACCGCGGTCCTTTCACATACATACAAACATAAACTCTCGCCATTTTCCCGTGGGGGTAGGCAAAAACTGTGGAACCGCACCTGCTACGATCCATAAATACTCCTTTTGCCTCGTTTAGGTTAAAAAATCTCGTCATACACATGCGCCGCGTGACTTTTCTGAAGAACATCACCAATAAGCTCTCTGTATTTGCTCCTAGGGCGTCCTCTCCCGGCGTTTCCACTCACATCTGCCTTGTAAATACCTCTTGTAAGCCATCTTTCATTCATCCTCTGAACAAGACCAATCCGCATTTACCACTCTTCAAATTTTTGTTACTAAATCTTTTAAACCGCACCGTTGTCTTATCACATAATTCCTCAGCCTATCATTCATAGTCACACACACATGCTTACATGCTTCGCAAAGTACGCATTTCCACGGCATATTTTGCTTTCATGCTTCTTTTTCCTCCTTTGTCCTTTCAAATAGAAATATCTATCCTGAAATTCCGGTTAGTTTTTTTTTTCTCTGGACTGGGGTTATCTTTGGGATTCAGGATCCCCGGAATCGATTCCTCTAGTCGTACGTAAGAGAGCACACACGGAAAGCTGCCCATTAATTAGCCTGTGAAAACTAGCATCACGTTGACAATATTATTGGGAAACTTCTTACAAAAAAAGAAAAACAAACGTTTTCTAAAACAAAACACAAATTGCGGAAGCTCAACGGTATCCCGCAAAATTTAAATATGATTTTTGCAATTCATCCCGCGAGATACCCCAGTAATCACAGCATGACGGCGACATAAATTACAATAAGTTCGTCGATTGGTAAACATACTTACGTTATAAAAAATCAGGCGTATCCATATCGTCTCAACGTCTCTCAAAAAACGTGCGACGTAACTTTGCGATTCTTATCCCCCCAGTACAGTTGTAATCTTTTTTTTAACCGACTTCAAAAAGGAGGAGGTTCTCAATTCGGATGTTTATGTTTTTTTTTTTTTTATGTATGTTCGGCCATAACTCCGTCATATATAAACGGACTTGCAAAATTCTTTTTTTGTTCGAAAGGGGTTTATTTCGAAATGGTCCCATATAATTTTCATATAGATCTGATGATGAGTTCGGGAGACAGACACCGGAACTCTTTAAAAAATGACAGCAAATCAACCGCGATTTCTGCTATCGCATAAATATGCATTGTTTGTTTGGAATTAGTGCAGGGTGAATACCACAACTAAAAATTTAAAAATAAAAACTTTTTTACAAAAAAAAAAAAAACAACCGACTTCCTTAAAAACACTACAAAGTGAAAAATAACTTTAATTTCGGAAGTCGGTGGCAAAAAAACCATAAATACAGATCCTAAGACACAGTTTTCAAATTCTTTCTTTACCAAGTCAGGACACATACCTTTTGGGACTACGGCACTGATTGCACTATTGCATAGAAAACTGTTTTTAATTATCTACTTGATAACAAAGCCCGAAATACAATGATGATTTAAAAAAAAAATATAATGATTGTTAGCCTTTTTACAGTGTGACATTTTTAATTCGGCCTGACAAGTAAAGAAGATGGCCGAGTGTCATTCTGCGGTATTGACATTATGACGTAATTAATACTGAGTCTGTAAAGCAGATTGTCTTGCAATGAGCAGACAAAATAACCCTAGGTGGCGAAAATATGTTTTAGACTAGCTTTTGCCCGCGGCTTCGCCCGCGTGGATGTCGGAAATTAATGCAAGAGGACGTACTACCGCGATAAGAATGTGTTATTCCAGCTTCTATAGGTAATATAGACTCTGTGTGCTATTTTCGATCCAGATCCATTCAGCCATTTTTGCGTGATTGAGAATCAACAGATTTCATTCAAACTTTGCACACCTGTCAAGGACCGATGACAATGCAATAATTTCATTTTGTGCCATTATCCTTGCCAGGGTTACCAGGACAGCAAAAAAACTGTCTTCGAAAACTACGCTGACATACGTCACAAACTAATTTGTGCCATTATCCTTGCCAGGGTTACCAGGACAGCAAAAAAAACTGTCTTCGAAAACTACGCTGACTTACGTCACATACTACGCTGACATACGTCTCAAAATTCGAAACACCCTAAAAAATAGAAAATAAATAATAGTTTAAAAAAACGAAAAAACACGCTTCCATTGAAAACCTAATTAAAAGTACAAAATAATGGAAAAAAACTTGAGGTGTTAAGGGACACCCGGATGGAACGAAGTTCCTTTCCAGGATTCATAATAGTTATAATTTTTAATTATTTATTATGTACAAAAAACCTGTATACACTCAACAAAAATATTCTCTCTCTCTCCCTATCTCCTTCTCTCTCCCTCTCTCTCTACCTCCCTCTCTCTCTCCCCCTCCCCCCCTCTCCCTCTCTCCCTCTCTACTCACACCAAAAAAAACAACATACAAAATATATACGGTCGAATTGAGAAACCTCGTCCTTTTTTTGAAGTCGGTTAAAGCATGTCGTGACAACTTTTCGTAAGATTTTTTTCCGTCTAGCCCCCTTTCACAACGCGCGATAAGGAACTTCGTGGGGAAAAAGCGTGGGGTGCCTGATATCAATAAAAAAAATACCTTAAAAAGCACCCCACGCTTTTTTTCCATTATTTTGTACTTTTTAGTTAGGTTTTCAATGGAAGCGTGTTTTTTAGTTTTTTTTAAACTATTATTTTTTTAAATGTTGGTCTTCTGTTCTTTCGATCAGTGTCGAAACGCTTTGTAAAATGAAATCATTCAGTGCGCCTTGAGTTTCGTTGTCGCAACGTTTTGGTTGTCTTGAAGTAACTATTAGGTTTATAAAAACTGCGTTGCGTTTTCGTAGGTGTTCATCGGAAGAATCCCTCATGACTGCTTCGAAGATACTCTGGTGCCGCTGTTCCGCCAAGCTGGCGAACTCTTTGAGTTCCGACTCATGATCAATTTCTCCGGCTGGAATAGAGGGTAAGTACCTTTTTTCAACTTTAACGTGAAAGTTCCAGTCCAGGATGGACCGCGAAATTATTTTCTCTTACGTTTTTTGGCAATTGCAAGTCAGTGCAAGGTTGTATGTTCATTAAAGTATGATTCGCGATCGTCACAAATATAATCATTTAAATCATCCATATAACCCTTATTTTATTTAATACCATTTTTTTTTTTTTTTGGATGGGAAATCATCAAAATATGACTTCTCCCGCTCTGGGCGGAGCGGGAGGGCGTGTCAGACTTTTACTGACTAAAACCCACCCGTGTTCCTTCAGTTGCCCATGTGCCAGGGTCACGGTATCTCTTTCGAACAATCTCGCGACCCTGACAGGCATCGGTCCTAGCAGACCCCTTCAGTGCTGCTGACATCTCTTTGAGGCGCGCGTGGAACACTACGCGCCGTCGACCCGAGCCTGGTCCTTACCGGGCGGCGAGCTACCCATTGCTCGCCACCGGCAAGCTCGCGCCTACGGTGGCCGGGAGTCCGCTATCGACTCCCGACGCCCAGGGCGTCTCCTGCGGCGGCTAGGGACGTGAGGGCGCAGAGACTGCCACTCCCTCACGCGCCCCGCCTCCTCCTTCGCGAGCATTACTGCTTCACTGAAGGAGGTGACGGCTTCCCATGCCCTCTCGCTCCGTACCATGGCTCGCACCAGAGCCGGACGCGAGAGGTCGCCGCCGCCGATCTTCTCCACGAGGACACGGCGGTGCTCCGCCCAGGCAGGGCACACCTCCACCGTATGCTCCACCGTGTCCTCCAGACGATCCTCGCAATGGAAACACCCGGGCGTTTCCTCCCGCTTTATCCTGAAGAGGAACCCACGGAAGCACCCATGCCCGGTGAGAACCTGCGTCAGGCGGAAGGTGAGGAGGCCGTGGCGCCTCTCAATCCACTCCTCAAAGAGGGGACTTACCGCCGCAATTGTGGCGTGCCCATATTTAATTCCGTAAATACATAAACAAATAAATTTAAATAAATAAACGTAAATAAATAAAGTTGTTCAATCGAATAAAGCCGAATAATATCATATTTTTTCAACATCTGACCTGCTATTTGTTATAAATGTATGAAAATTTGAATTTTGCGGGCTAGCTACCACGTTAATGATAAATATTGAAGTGTTTAAATTATAATGTAAACTATAAAACTGTAAATTATATTGTTTAGATATGCCTTCGCGATGTATACAACTGATGCGGAAGCGAGCAATGCTATACGGATGTTCAACAACTACATGATAAGACCTTCTTGGCAGCTAGGTGAGTGTCAAACCAAAACAAATAAATATTCCTATAATATTTCAACTATAAAGGATGCGAGAAGCACAGAATAGGTCGAAGTGGCGGTGCTTGGGGGAGGCCTATGTCCAGCAGTGGACGTCTTTCGGCTGAAATGATGATGATGATGATGATTTCAACTATTGTCTGCGCAGCCGAATTTTGGAACAAACGATATATTAACATTTTGCCATTCGATACGCTATGAAGAAGACTGTTAACAAAAATGATAAATTGTGTTTAGGCGTGTGTCCTTCCATCAACAACTGCCGCATCTTCATATCGCGCATACCGCCGACCACTCCGTCTGCGGAAATCGTGCGCCTGTTGTACGCACTGACGGACGAGGTGCAAGAGGTTCGCATCCGTCGCTCAATTGCTTCGTGTGCGGCCATCGTGGAGTACAAGTCTCACCGTGGCGCTGCGATGGCAAGGAAGGCTCTAGTAGCGGCCGCGGCTGCTGCTTGGGGCTGCGGCGCTAGGCCTGCTGTGGACTGGTCGCTGCCGCAATCGCCGCAGCTGCTGAAGCAATATCGTGAGGTATGTCTATGAGACGCTTCATCCACTTGCGTTGTCATTTGGTGTGTATTTGTTGCAGCACATTATTTAACAATGAGGATAGTAAGTTAACGGGATGTAATAATTTCACTAGGTCGGTCGCTGGACCCCAGAGCGCGGCGTGGAGCTAACTCGCGCGCCTGAAGAGCCTGCAACAACTTCGCCTCCGCCCGCAGCGCCATCCTACACTCTGGAGCCGTGGTCCCAAGCTCGTCGTCTGCGCATGATCCACGAGGCTCAACGAAGTGCTGCCGCTGCCGCCGAGTAAGTTACGTTATGATCAATTTCAAAATAGTATCATTGACATCGTCGTGAAATCACAAAAGTGACAGCAGCCGTTGCCCCCACCAGATGGTCCAACCGCATCAACAACGGTATGGAGTCGCTGGTGTCGTCGATGACGTCGCTGGGGTTCGGCGGCGGGCTGGGGCTGGCGGGGCGCGAGGCGGGCGTGTGGGCGCCCGTGGCGCCGGGCGCGGGCGCGCCGCGCATGCCGGCGCCGCCGCAGCCGCGCGACTTCAACCCCTGGACCGCGCGCCACCCGCTGCAGGAGTTCATCACTCCCGGCAAGGACAGCCAGTGAGTGCGCCGCGCTACGGGACAGTTCTACTCCACCATTGGTAAATAAATTATGAGTAATGCTACCGGCATCTATTGGTTTGCTGGACACAATTTATGCTCGTTCTGCGCGGATTTATCTCAGTACAATAATGATTACAATTTAAAACTAAATTATGCATGCCGTATATAATAACACCTTTGTACGAAACTTACTTCGTTATTAATAACAAAGATGAGCTACAATTATCTTAATAACGAGCTCCTTGATTGGCGTATTAATATCAATGCGTTTGCAGTACAACTGTCCCATCTTCATGTTTTCGTTTAATTTTTGTTGATGTTGATTAATTTATTGCATGATTAAGTTAGAGTGCGCAATGTTTGTCTCGTTAGCATCGCGCGTTCTTTATTGGGTGTTTGTGGTGGAGTGTGGGAGATAACTCACTTACTGTATTTGTGAATGCTTCCTGTGCTTGATAAAGTGCGCTTTCGCAAGTTTCATACCGTATAAATCTTAAGGTCTTGAGAACCATGGAAATCACATCTCCAATTAATTATTAATTTTATCTATCGACATTTTATTTCCAACAGCACGCGTAGCATGACCACCATAGAAAGAACTTTTGTCTATTCTTGGTAATAGAGATAGAATTGTCATGCTACGCCAGCATAAAACGGTACAAATATTTCTACAATCTTTAATTCTGTCTTTAATCTTTCTACAATCTGTAATTTTGTCTATTCTTCCATCGAGAAAACCCATTTCTACGGTGGTCATGCTACGCGTGGTGGTTTGATTACGATAACACCTAGGTAAATATAGAATTAAGTTACTGCTTTTGAAAATGCACTATTTTCTCGCTTTTTGGGTTAGAATTTTCTTTCTGAAGCAATTTCCGATTTTCACTGGCAAAATGTTTTGAAATGCATACTGATTTCTGAACAGTTTCATTCCTGAACCATTCAGGCATTACCACATTATAAGAATCGCTGAGCGCGATATGTTAAGTCGTGTTTACAATTAATTATGTTTCTTTTACTTTGTTACATAATGCCTGAAAAAACCAATTGAGCACAGGACGTGTCCTTTTTACAATGTTTTTATAAAGCCTGATCAAATCAAATACCCATTATATTAATACCATTATGCTGGGTTCTGAATGGTACGATGTTTTTGTAGCAGCGTCCATTTCGGCTGCAGCATTCAGCACGAGTGTATCCCTATTTATATACCACAATTACCTTTTAAAATATTGTCAGAATCAATTATGATCAAATTTTTAATAGATAACATATTCGAACAATTATGAATGTGTGTTCTATTGCCCTTTTAGTTGCATTAGTATTTTCTTTACAATATTTCCAGTTTTATTCTGTACTCTGCAGTAGCTACTTGTTTGTCTCTTGCACTCCTGGTAAAGGCATAAGAGAGGTAAATTTAGAATTTTAATTTTAGACATTATTTTAATTTAATCCTAGATGTATTTTAATTAAGAATCCAATTGAATGGCATAATTATTTATGTATTAAAATTTGAAGCTTTTTATAAGGCAGCATCGATATATTTTAAGCATGAGTCTACAATATTGTTTTAATGTTATAGATAATATGAATTAAGGGCAACTGCGGGCCGCCCGCGTCCGGCGGCCGCGTTAGGATTATTGCACTACTGACAATCCGCATTTTTTGATGTTTTTTCAACGAAATAAATATTCATGTTATTGTACTATTTCTGTGTATGAATAAGTCTTATTTAAAATCAGGTTTTAAGTAAATCAATTTGGAACTGTTTTCTCAGCAATGAATAAACTCAGCATTATGAAATTATCTACATGCGATTAACAAAATCTGGACATTTTGTAACGAGACCATATGAATTTATCTCTCGATGTTTTATGAGATTTTTAAAATAATATTGCATGCCAGTAATTGATTAATAAATTTAAGTATAATGGTTTAATGTCCTTGCTGTTTCATTTGGTTGCTTGCTTTACCTTCTCACTTTTTATGGTTTTTGGCTTTTTGCTTTTTCTACACATATTTCAAAACCAGTAAATGGTTACATCTGCAATCCGTTCGCGGTGAAGCTGTATCGCGAAGTAACGCTACTGAGAGTCTGAGATAAGCTGCAGCCGCGCAGTCGAGCCTTGCATGACACGACCGCTGCGCGCCCACACCGAGGCGCTTCAAGTTTTCCTTCAATGTCACTCAAATCAAACGCACCGTGAAAATGGTCGCTAGCCTCAAACAAAACACAGCGGTCGTGTCGCGCGGATGTCTGCTTGTAAACTATGCGTGTGTGATGTCACTCGCGTAACTCCGAGAGTGGCTCGTGTGTGTTGTTAGTGCAAGGGACAGCTCACAGCTGCCGGCCAGAGCATGGCGCTGTGCGACAAGTGGGTCGCGCTGAAGATAGTCGAGTTCGTAAGTAACTTAACATATTGCAACACCATCGGTGATGCAATCTGCTTTGATTTGGTAACGTGGTATTTATTGAACGCTTATTATGTATGGATAGTAAGTTGTTGTAGAATTAAGTTAGTGAAAGTTAGTTACGTTTATTTATTTTTATCAGTTGTGTGTCATTATTAATACTAATATCATTGTTGATGTATTGTGTAGCGCCGAGATAATACCTATTAGTTTTGACATGTACCTGTAACAGCCTTATACATACGTAGCAATTATTTTTTAGAATATTGGTATTTTTTCAATTGATTATAATTTTTCATTCTATTCGTGAAACTAATTGAAACTACGAAAATTATTATCATCTTTTTCGCTGACTCTCCCTATTTTCAGAAATCGTTTGAAAAGTAGAATATTATAAAAACTATAAAATTATTATCTTCTTTTTTGTTTGCTGTCAATTTTCTGAAATCGTCCGAAATGTAGAAAATATAATCTTGGGTCGAGTTGGAACTGTTCCCTGAATCAATATGCAGGTCCATAGTTATTTCATATACTTGTCGAGAAATTATCAAATATGCCATTAATATTCATAAAGTTAGGTTTCCACACGCCGATAAAGCTCGCGCTGATAACAAAACAGTTTTACTTTCAACTTCACGCTGCGCCTTATCACGGTGACAACTGTTTAACAACACAGGTATGCAAACAAACAAGCTAAGTCGGTCAGAGAAAATTCTTAGGCGGTAGGTAGTTGCATAACGATGCTGCATTTGCTAACGATAAGGTACTTAATATATCACATAATCAGTAACTAATCACTTGTTAATATTTCGGTTTGACAAAATTACGATCTGATTTAATCAAATCTCAAATTATACCCGATTCGGCTTCCTTAAAATACCAATCGATATACTATAATATTCGATCATCTTTTCGTGACGTACATACCCAGCCTAGTTCTGGCTAAACACATTTGGTCGGGGTTTCCCTAGCTTAGTTATTGCGATCAAGTATTAAAAAGACCAGGGCAAAAGAGTTACAAAGGGGCTCATTTGTATAAAAATAGCGATCATCATTAGGCAAACAATACTCGATCGTATTTTTGTGATTCTCCTAGCCTAGTTCTACGTGCAACCTAACTCATTTGGGGTGCTTTGGCAAGGTTACTGAAAAAAAGCCCAGAAAGTTACAAAAGGACTCATTTATTAAAAAAGGCGACCATCATTTCAAGAACAGAGGTTCCATTAAATATTTCCCATTACAAATTTATAGTTACTCAAATTTATCAGACCAACTTCGAGAAAGAGGTCAATCGTCGAATCCGACTCGGCTGGGCAGCGTTCGGGAAGCTACGCAATATCTTCTCGTCCCAAATACCGCAGTGTCTCAAGACAAAAGTCTTTGACCAGTGTGTGTTGCCAGTGATGACATATGGCACTGAGACGTGGTCGCTCACAATGGGCCTCATAAGAAGGCTCAAAGTCACCCAAAGAGCAATGGAGAGGGCTATGCTTGGAGTTTCCCTACGCGATCGAATCAGAAATGAAGAGATCCGTAGGAAAACCAAGGTAACCGATATAGCCCGAAGAATTGCCAAACTTAAGTGGCAGTGGGCAGGGCACATTGCTCGCAGAACGGATGGCCGAAGGGGTCGGAAGGTTCTGGAGTGGCGACCGCGTACTGGAAGACGGAGCGTTGGAAGGCCTCCCACAAGATGGACCGATGACCTGGTGAAGGCCGCAGGAATACGTTGGATGCGAGAAGCACAGAATAGGTCGAAGTGGCGGTGCTTGGGGGAGGCCTATGTCCAGCAGTGGACGTCTTTCGGCTGAAATGATGATGATGATGAAATTTATCAGACGTATGTAAGTTAAACGTATTAGTTGGATGTGGATGTGTATTTGGACAACAATGAAAAGGTTGAATATCGTTCAATGTTAATGAGACAAACGTCTTGAAAGTTGTTACAAATATTTAGGGTACAGTCATATTCTGACCTTTCTCAAGCTTTGTCAAGTGCTAATTGTACTCCCATTTTGGGATGTTCATTTGTCATCAATGAGATTTTATTTGGCAAGATGATAAATGGACATTTTCTCTTTGGAGTGGCTTGCAGCCTTTTTACAAAACTGAAGAGAATTAGCATTCCGTTTCTAAATACTAACTTGTTTATCACAAAAGTTTCTCGCGGTAAATCTAATAAGGATTTTCCTGTTACTCAAAGTTCCCAGATTTAAGTTTTTACAAAGAAACTCTTTAGGCAGCAAGTTTTAACTGCGGGGAAAAGATAAATGGTTGACGCTACCACTAAACAATAAGACAATAGGTAGCCTTTACTAGTGTCAACTTGTAATGCATTTAGCTACGATTGCTGGTACTACAATATGCTGATACCTACCACATTTAAAAAGATGACTAAAACTCGCGTTTTTGATCTTGTACTGAAAGTAACCATCAGATTTCTACAACAGGAAAAATCGTCTATCGTATTTTTAATTCAGATATATTTATTTCTCACAAAAACAGGTGTCTCAGCTGTGAATCAGCCAAAGCAATCAATTCTGTATGTTATATGTAATTACGCAGTAATTACCGTCTTGAGCACCATCGCAGGTTCAATGTCTATTATTATTATACAACCTGATAGATTACTTGCTTTGCAGTTACTGCTATACAGGGTCGCAGGGACATGCAAACTAACCATGAATTTATCCACAATACACAGAATTTATCACATAATCATAGACCCCGTAGCGTAGAAATATTTAGTCAATAATACAATAAAAACAGCTGTTTTTTACTAAAGTGCAAAAGGTGCAAAGGCGGCGAAAATTTATGGAACTGTAATTGTTTCTCTTTTTAATTACAACACAGTGAGGTCCATAATCATGTACTGAATCTATGGAAGCTGATAGCGCGTTGATGTCCCTACCACCAATCAATCACTATCTCTTTTTCTAAATACGTAGGTAGGTACTCATATTCGGAATATACAACCCCGAAAAGACAATTGGCAAAATGGTAGGACTCAGTCGCCCGCCCTTCACCATTTCTTAGTGCTTTAGCACGGAAAAAGTCGACTAGTAACATTGGAATGGTAATTAATTTGCATATCTGTAGGCAGGATGCAGAAAAATAACGTGAGCGAGCTAAGAGTTCTAAGACCGGTCCTTAGTAGCCTGAAAAGATGGATGGTGTTTGGGTAGATAATCATGTACCTTCTCATCTTCCCGAAACAAAAGGCGGGAAGCCTTCGCAGCTCATTCAAAGCGTGAATGCCCTGTTAGGAACTAGCTAAAGCTAACACGTCTGATGACTGGCAAATACTGGTGTGGTCCTTCCAGCGATGAATTTAAATTGAGGTTTCTCCTAAATTTTGTCTCATTTCGTGGTAAAATAATGAAATAAGTCTGGTCGAAAAGTTAGGTGGGAGATAATGCCAGCGTCAGCTTTTGGGGCATACATAATTCGTACCTAAGCTTTTCTACATAATTTAGTGTTTGGCCAGGTCTCCTCGGTAACAAGTTTGTGTTGTAGGTAGCAATTTTAATTATAATTACTTATTACACAGGGCGATTCTGCGTACGCCTACGCATGTACCCAAATTTAAAATTAGATTTTTATTTAGCAGCCCTTTACAAAATTCGCTAGCGACCTTATCCTAACTAATATTATAAATGTGAAAGTGGTTTTTAGGGTTCCGCTGCCAAATGGCAAAAAACGGAACCCTTATAGATTCGTCATGTCTGTCTGTCTGTTCGTGTATCTCACAGCCACTTTTTTTACGAAACTATAAGAGCTATGCTGTTGAAACTTGGTAAGTAGATGTATACCGTCAACCACATTAAGATTTTTACACAAAAATAAAAAAATAAAAACAATAATATTTGGGGTTCCTCATACATAGAACTGAAACTAAAAAAAAAACAGTTTTTTTTCAAATGCGCCAAAACTGTTTTGTGATTAATTTCCAGTTCTTCAGCTACGTCGTAACTACTGGTATGCCGATCATGCTCCACTTTTTCAAAAATGGCATCCATTTTATCCGTAATAGGGCGACCAGAGCGACGTACATCTTTGACATCAAAATTTCCGGATTGAAAACGCTTAAACCAAATTTGTGCTACAGACACTACACTAGGTCCATAAACATCGCAAATTTTTTTCGGTATCGTATTACCCAGTAACTGGGTTGTGGAGGTCAGAGATGCAGTCGCTCCATGTAAAATACTGTCATCAGCTGCATCCGGTTAGACTGGAAGCCGACCCCAACATAGCTAGGCAGATGATGACGAAAACAGTAAACACAACGACACCCCGTTCATACCTTCCATTCACCCCGTTTGATGTGCCTAGTTTGCTAGCCTATAACATCGCTGCATTAGTAATGTCTTGGAGGCTTCATGGTTATTTATATTAAAACAAATCAAAAGCCTTCATGGGATGGCCTGCCTTTGACAGCATGTGAACTATGTACAAACAATCTCCACGCATTTACAACACCATTAAAAAAATATTACAGTCATTCAGTTTCCGTATTCACCACACACGTTATTTACGTGTAGTTATAATAATTAAGTGCTGCTGCGCACGCGCGTCTCCAATGTCGGTCCCACGGTGGACAGTGACGTCACGCGCGACAATCGCCGAAGGACTGACGACGCTGCCTACCTGCCTATTGTTGCTGGGACAATAGTGATATTTCCTTTTGGGATGTCCTATACGTGTGTTGCCTGCAAGGTCTGAATTGTAGTCATTGTATTTTTATGCTTATGAGTTTTTAGGAAACTGATTCAATAACAAGTAGCAGAAAAAAATATCTTTACCCGACTGCGGCGAAGCCCAAAAAGATGATCATGTTTTGTAGTTACTAAGGTTCTAGGGTGAGGAAAGTGATCTCTCGATTTGCTTAGTTAAGCTTGGATTGTTCGGTCAAGCTATGAGGTTAAGTAGGGCAAAGGGTACTTTGGTATGTTGGTAGATAGGTACTAATAGTTATACTAAGCTAATTAAATATTTGTGTATTATACAGTTGACCAATGCATGAATGTATTGTGTTGTAGTGCTAGGTATTAGAGATCGAACTTGATCTACTTCTGAATGCTTTCGATAATGTGATAAATTGCAGATATTCCTCCGCAAGAGCTGTTTGACAATTTACTTGAAATATGCAGCCTAGCAGCTGCTGAACAACTGCACTGCCAGCGTAAAAATGTAAAAAACAAATAATTTACTGCACCTGCCGTATTTCTGCGAGCGATCCGCAACTTATCACATAGTTGAAAACACCTGTGGTTAATTTTTACCCTTGAGTTTGTTGACCTTCATAACTTGATGGTAAAACATTGCATTTTTTATGACCTTGTCTGTTTCATGACAATGCAGTCAAGCACAAATAGGCTTCAATAGGCCCCTACGTCAGTGATTACAAAATCAGTATAACCTAGCCGTCCAATCTATTGGAACTCCGTACTACGCTACGCCACGCCAGCTCGGAAAAGTCGATGGTCCCTATTAACAATGTCGGTTATGCATTTTTACCAATATTCACTTTTTTATATAAATCGATGGTCCCTATTAACAATGTCGGTTATGCATTTTTACCAAAATTCACTTTTTTATATAAATCGATGGTCTCTATTAACAATGTCGGTTATGCATTCTTATCAATATTCACTTTTTTATAAAAATCGATGGTCCCTATTAACAATGTCGGTTCCACAAAAAGACTACTGTTCAGTGGAGCAGTATAAAGTTTGTTTTGGCGATTTAAAAAAATTATAAGACTGTGGATGTTTAAATTTGCACTGATCGTTTCATGTATTGTTAAAAAGTGAATATTAGTAAAAATGCATAACCGACATTGTAAATAGGGACTATCGAAGTGTTACCATTACCACCGACGTGTGATCTACTGTACCTACTTCCTTTATAGTAACTTTTATCTATTACAAACTGTTTGTGGGAGTTTAGGCGCACAGCCCTTATAATTACTTACCCTACTATAACTGGCCACTTTAATACAATTTCCTGATTAACAGTTGATGTGCGTCGCCTGCCTGGTCACTAAGCGCATATCTCAAGACGACGAGGCTCGCTTGTCGCTGCTGCTGCAGAAGCTGTCGCGAGAGTGGTCACTGCTGACCTCCGTGACATGGGACTCCGTGGGAGGAGCCTTCGCAGATGCCATATATGGAGGTACGTGATACTGTGACAATTAATTGTAGGCCATGTTGCATGTTTTTTAAGTATGATACATCTATTGTAAGGTCCTTTGTACACTCGTTTTGCTTGCCGTGAAAAAGTACGGTTTATGAGCCGCATGGTCGTCACTGTTGTGTGGATCATTATGGAACCTTGTTAACGTACACATTTTTCTACGCCGCGCGCCGTACCGTAGAGAAACCCCGCCGTGTACAATGGGCTTTAAGGTCAAGGCAGATGAATATCTGTATCTAATGGAATATGGATTGGATACTTACCTACCTACCTACCTTTAGTTCATTGATGTTATAGCTTACTGATTAGAGAACAATCGGACAATTTTAATCAGTGGTCCTACTGAACTCCTAGTGCTTAAAAAGCGGCTGAAGTTGGCTCATCATATTGTTAAGTACTAAGGCAGGCTATAATCTAAAACTACACTAAGACTAAAAACTAAACTAAATAGTAGATACTGTGGATACCAATCTGCCTTAATATTTGACAGCATGATGAACCAACTTCAGCCGCTATAATCTTATAGCGACATATTCACGGTCAGATATGCGATCATTCGTTGGCTAGGTGTACTATTTTAACTTTAGGTCTAGCCAACGTAGTAAGCGTCATCATCGTATTTTTGAATTGCCTACATCCACACTAAATACCACTTTTAATAGCCCCTTAACACGTATGGCAAGGGAATATAATGACAGGCCCAATTTGACAGATTACCCCATTGATATATTTTCCATGACTTTCGCTCTTGCTTTCGCTTCATACAGGCGTTCCCTATTTAAACAGTTTGACGACTGCACGTCTGTGTAGCGTGTAAAATTAGTATTTTGTAGTGCTCTAGGTTTAGGTCTCTGGATACACTTTTAACTTTTAGGTTTTTTCTCATGTACTCCTGTTATTTGCGTGGTTACTGAAGTGCCAATTTTAAATTGTTTTGTGTTGTGTTGAATTGTAAGTGATTGTGCTGTTGGTGTGCTTATTATAAACTAGCTTTTGCCAGCGGCTTCGCCCGCGTGGAGGTCGTAAAATATCCCGCTGGAACGTACTACCGGGATAAAAAGTACCCTATATGTTAATCCAGGTTATAAACTATCTGTGTGCCAAATTTCATCCAAATCCGTTCAGTAGTTTTTGCGTGAAAGAGGAACAAACATCCACACATCCATACATACAAACTTTCGCGTTTATAATATTAGTAGGATAAATAAAATACCTACTATCGATATGATTTTTACACTTTCCACCCATGTCCAAGTCTTCCGGACCAAATCTCTAGTGTCCAATATATCGGTGACTTACTATTCGTGAACGTGTTAAAACAAAAAGGCGCAGTTCATCACAGTTAAGTGTCAACATCATTAACCTAAAAGTAATTACCTCATAAAAGCAAGAACAGGGTTAAGTACCTGTGATCCACAGGTACATAGCTGGCCCTTTGGATTACTTCTTAGCTGTCCTATCAATAGTTTTAACTTGTAAAAGTCACAGTTGGCCATAGGCCTGCCCGATTGCAGCATCATCATCATCGTTTTAGCCTATAGACGTCCTTTGCTGGACATAGGACCAAGCATCTCCACTTCTGCCAGGGTCGCGAGATTGTTCGAAAGAGATACCGTGACCCTGGCACATGGGCAACTGAAGGAACACGGGTGGGTTTTAGTCAGTAAAAGTCTGACACGCCCTCCCGCTCCGCCCAGAGCGGGAGAAGTCATTTGATGAGTTCCCATCCAAAAAAAAAAAAAAAAACGGCTTTCATCAGGTCTTCGCTCCACCTTTCGGAAGGTCTAAGATTGCATGGCACAGATTTCCGTTCTTACCACTGTGGCAGTCTGTAGTTTCTGCCTACCCCTATTAGACAATGCTTTAGTTTGAAAAGACTGACATCCCGACATACGCGCAAATTGCAACCATGAATGCAGCACATGATTCTAGAAAGATTTCTACGCTAAGGGTGTTACAATAGACAGCTTTGGTCGGTATAAAAAAAAAATCTGCTCTTTCATTCAAAATTTATTAGGCGCTCAATGTACTCGTAGCATTTTTTCTCTTTTAATCCTTTTAGGTTTAGAATCTTGTACCACCTACTGAATCCATGACAACAAACTGCGCATCAATGTCCCTGCTACCCTGAATACGTGCCATATCGTATTATTGTTTACTTTCCTTTGAGGTAAAATCTCTATATAAATGCAAGAAATGGCACCTACTTTCTGCAAGAAATACTAATAGAATTTACCATTTATTTTTGGCATGACAATCGCAGGGCCAACCTATGAGATAGTCGGCTACTGAACCGGACTTGCCTGTATCTACCTTCATAAATTAAAGCCAGGGATTACAAACTTAAAACTAGAGCGACTACACGCTTAGGGCACCCTCCGTGGGGTACGGACTTTGGCTTAGGACATCGCTGGAAGAGGGCAGAAAGGGACGGACCGGATCGGACAGAATGATTTCCATCTTCGAGTCGTTGTCAATGTTATATAATAAAGATTCCTCGCCCTACAAACTGCAAAGAAAATCATGACTAAACCAATATTAATATATGAGCAAAGGTGTAAACAACTTTAATAAATATCAAAGTTATGTTATCAATTACGTAATATCTATTATTGAACTTGTTTAGCAGGTACGAAACATACCATACATGCCTACACACTTATTATAATTAGCTATAGTACATGATTGTTTGTGTTGGTTGTTGTTAAATAACATTTCAACAAAACAAAACAACAAAAATTCATTAAACTTTAATGAATTTTACAATTATATAAACAAGTTAATACATATTGCATGTATGTAGTGTACAGACGCCAGCACATCAAACTACTACAATCTGACAAATTTCTTTAATAAATTTTCAACTTTATTGCTAAATTGATTAGGTTCAAGATTGATTGGGAAAATTTGACAGTTTCAGGTAACTTGATATGCGGGCGTCTGTACATAAATCAATCGCTTTATGATCTCAGGTACCCGTCTCAAGAATGTCTGTGGCTATCGTTTAAGTCGACGAAAGGATTTTTTGTTTACTGTATCTTCAACGCGCTTTAGGGCTCAAAATTGAAAATCAAACAGTAAAACACACTGTTCGATTTTCGACGCTCTGAAATGCACTCTGTTGGATTCTCAATGGTCGGTTCAACAACAAGTGATAAAAATCCTATACGTGAAAAATTCACGCCGCGGTTTTGTTACGTCCTTCTGAACGTCCACCAATACAACAGAATACAAATCTGTGGGTCTACAATCTCTTCAACCTAATTTTAATTCCAATCTAAAGCCAATACGATTCCAATGTTAATCTTGCGTACAAGTGATTCGGTACTTTTGAAAACAATAGTGTCAACATTGGAACAACAACAACGCCCGATCCCGATTCCACTTAGTTCTCCAAAATGGACACCCAATTTAAACACATTTTGGCGCTAGCGTCGAACTCAAGAATAAGAAACGTCAAAATTCCAATGTTAATCGATCGGAATTAAAATCAAGAGTAAGCATCCTGCACCCTAATTGCGAAACGCACAATTTATCAGAATCTGAATGGGATTGAAGATTATTTCTAAACCATTGCGTCATTTGTTCGAATAAATTGTCGGCTCACCAACGTAAATAACGCAGTGAATGTTGTTTAACTATGAATATTAAACCAATTCCTACCGATAAAAAGTTCCGCAATTACCCCTCTGGTCTTAGATTTAATTCCCAGATTGAGCAGTACCAATTCTTTTATTTTAGAGTATTACTTTGCTATTGTGAATAGTTCACGATCAAAGTACATTACAGTATTCAACCTGACAATATTATTCATTCAAGTAATCTTTCTATTCAACTGTTTACATTACCTACATGGTGTATATTAAGTCATACATAACGTGACAATTTCATAACAACTTTGTTGACATTGTTAGGTAATTCAATAAAATTCAAGTAGGTATAGTCCGCAGTAAAGTTTACACCTTATGGGCTCGGCTATTGCGCAAGCATGCATGTGTGTTGTGTGTTCGCGTTCCGGCGAGGTCGCGGGTTTATGGTGCTAATCTGGAAGATATCACGTGGTCACTATAGAGGGTAATTGCGTAACTCATTAAAAGTAGAAATGGCTTTCCTTTTGACAGTTTAACAACGTTTATTACGTTATTTACGTTGTTGGACCTTTGTTTTACAAATATATAACTCTGATTCTGATTCTTTGTCGAAGTTAATAAGCATTGGTTTAGCATTTCCTTTCAAATGATTTAGATTCTGATTGATAGTGTGTTAGACAATTAAGGTGCAGTTCATTGTCTGAGGTTATAGCTAATATTCTATTAAAACAATGCTACCCAACAATCTAAAAAAAGATTTTTCAGAATAATCAAAATGACTTAGTACGTGTGTGACGGTATTTTTTAAAACACTGGTCTACTAAGCACTAAAAAATAATAAAATACCTATTCAACATAATAGTAAAAGTCCACCCCCACATTTTATGTAGGTGAGCTACGCCCAAAAAATCGTATACATACAAGGTGCAGTTTTGGATCTGCAAAACATTTCAGGAGGTAATTATGTTAGTGATTCTCGACCCGAATCAACAATAAAATGGGCAGATATTTTTTTTTTTTCATTTTATTCTTATTTACAGAAATCGGTAAGTGTAAACTTCCTTTTTTAAAACGAGGCCAGTCTGTACGTGTCCTTGAACTGCGCTTTCACAAACACAATCAAACGCAACCGACATTATTTTCTTTCATAGATCCAAAGCCGCGCTCCCCATACAGAGTTATTCTGAAAAACAATAAAATAGAAAAATCTAAAATAAAATGTATTATTGATTGTTGACTTGGTATCGTATTGTTATATGATTATTTACGAGTCTCATAACAACCTCCTGAAATGTTTTGCAGGTTCAAAACTGCATCTTGTATAATCAAAAAGTAGACGATATAAAATAATCATGCTTTATTGCACCTGTGACATACTGACATACAGGTAGCCATGGCCAATATGACGACAAGCTGATATCTCGAAGATATCAATAGGAGTTCTAGATAGCATACTGTTATCTATTACTAGCTGTCTTGACAAAGTAAACGTTGTCCTGTCCAAAATTCAATACTCTTTTCATACAATATTCCCATAAAAATGCAATTTCTGTTTTCCCCATTTTTCGGCTGTTCCTTTGGGGTCTTCCTAATTTTCTTTTTTATTACAAATCACCTTTGTGTTAGAGCAAACAAAACTAAATCTTGTAACGAGACTAAGGATCAGCAATTTATTTTATTTATAAAGATTGACTAAAACTACGTTTTGGTAAACAATAAAGTATTCTCTCATAACATAACATACAAGTTTACTAGTTATAACTTATAACTTAAATAATTTAACTTCGGTATAATAGGCTCTTCAAGTCTATTTAGACACGTCCTTTCTAATTTGTTGATATTTATGGTTGAATGAGCCATTCTTTCTTTAATTTGATGGGAAAATATTGAACCTACCTACCTCTTCATCAAATACAAGTGGTTTGAGACGGTAACTGGTGACTAATGCCAAGACAATGAAGGAAAACTGTTTGACTAATAAATTGCTGATAATAATGAGGTAGGTAAATGAGGGTAGCTAGTACCTACGTCGCGTGTATGTCTTATTCATAAAAGACGAATCATCAAATTGTATATCAGCGCAATTTTCCTTAAGACCACAAGAAGGGACCTTTATAAAAATACCAACTACTTTTTTTAACTCATTCGTCGCAGGTGGTTCATTTTGTGAAAGGACGGTGATGCACATTTTATGTTTTACCAGCTTTTGCCCGCGACTTCGTCCGCGTCAAATTATTGCTCCCCTGACCCTTCCCGTCGCATCGAATTGCCTGCCAGTTTTCGTACATTTTTCATTGCTGCTCCGGTCGTTTTGGTCGTAGCGTGATGTTATATATCCTTCCTCAATAAACAGGTTACCCAACACAAAAATATTTTTTCAATTCGGACCAGTACTTCCTGAGATTACCGCGATCAACTAAACAAACAAACTCTTCAGCTTTATAATATTAGCATAGATCTGGCTTTATCATCATTAGCAGCTTATGCCACTGCCCACTGCTGTGACATCCTGCCAGGGTCGCGAGATCTGTTCGAAAGAGGTACCGTGGCCCTGATATAAGGGCAACTGAAGGAACATGGGTGGGTCAGGAAAAGTCTGACACGCCCTTCCGCTCCACGCAGAGCGGGAGACGTCATTTGGTGATTTCCAATCCAAAAAATAAACTGATGTGACACAGCAGGGAGGACCCCAAGAGAGGGATTGGGCCATAATCAGACCCAGTGTGGGTTGGTAGCTGTCACGTGTCTTTGTATTTATGGTTCTAAGACATGCCGGTTTCCTCAATGTTTTCCTTCACCGTTTTGAGAGATGTGGTGATGAAATAATTTGCACAAAGTGCCTGCTCGGGTTCGAACCAACCACCTACAATTCCAAATACCACTGGGCCACCAGTGTTCGAATTATCTCACTTTTTTGACGAATAAGAATGTCGTGAAGTTTGAATCGGTGTCCATTGTTTGCAGTCGGCGAGGTAATTGCGTAGCACACTGACAGTAGCAATGACAGTTCAACAACATTCATTGCGTTATTTACGTTGTTGAGCAGATACCTTTTTCGAACATAAGAAGAAATGGATCTAAATCATTTCGAAGGATACTAATCCTTCAAAATGATTTAGATTGAGATTAAAAGTGCGTCACTCAATTAGGGTACTGGTTATCCTTTCCATTCCAGTATTTTAACAACGGGAGCGAAGTTATGAAAATAATATTCCATCCCATACTGGATAACTGTCAGTCTTGGAAAACTCACAATTTTCAAGGCTCAGTGTGGTTGGGGTGAAACCGTAGTCTTATTATTCGATACTTAGTCCACGATCGCTAAGTAAATCTTCTTGCTCTTCTCTGTAGGTACTAGGTTTGAACTTTTCGTCCACGTACTACGCACAGACGTAAAAATATCGTGGCGAGATTTTATCGTGCACCGGAATAACAACTCTCGGTGTTGTACTGAGCATTGAGAAACGAATAGCGTAAATGAAAGTACGTCTGAAAAACACAGTGTTCGATTTTCGACTTTCGGCGCTAAGCATCGCGCTGAAGATTCAATGCGCGAAAAATTCCCGCCGCGTTAGTTTTAAGTCAGAGCGATCGTGGACTTGGAGATAGAAAAGTTCACATCCTACTAAACTACTACTGAGGAGAGAAAGAAGCTTCAAAGAAGTCTTCAGAGATAAATCAGGAAGACATGACTTGTTTAAAGATTCGGTTATGTTTGTTAACAGGCTACGTGATCATAACCTTCGGCCTGATAGTTGCGCGCGTCTTCCAAGAGATACCGAAGGGACGTCGGATACTCGAGGGATACTTCCTCGGATTCGGCATGCTGTTCTTCTTGATCCTAGGTAAGATTATTGTTCTGTATAACTTAGGTAAAACTGTCAGGGCATTGCCACAAGGAAAGTTGGAATTGTAGAATAAATATTTTTAATGTTGACATTTTGTTATTAACAGTATAACCAACGATACCATTTATATTTAAAGCCAACTAAGATTTTCATTCTATCCTCTTTTAGCATGCAAGTTACTCGAGGTTACTAATAATTATAAACTCTGCAATTAAAGACCGGTTTGGAGCTTTCGTTTAGAATCGATTTATCAAACGAATGTTTCGAAAATTGCATCATACCTGACAGAAAATATTACGTTCATAATCGCATCACGTAAGATTATTGCGTTTCTTACTACCTACTAGCACAATTTAAGAGATTGATCCACATTTTAAAATCTCAAAAATGTAAGATATTTTTTTGTTTTCCTCAGGTGGACTAGAGCTAGCATCCCTGGATTCCGTGCCCCGGTCCTTAGTAGTCAACGCGTCGGTTCTCGGAAGTTTTTCGCTGTTCGTCGCTGCTCTTTTCCTCGTAGACCTTATGGGTCCCCGGATATACACGACCACACAGAATTCGCAGACAGATACCGCAGTTATAGCATCACCCAAAAGTGAGAAGAAAGTGTCAATTATAGCCTCACCCAAACTGAACGGGAACATGCCCAAACCCAATGCAGCAAACGATAAAGCTAATGGGCAAGCGAATAGACACGCCAATGGACAAGTCAATGGACATGTTCCCCCCGAAAGACCAAAAGACTTAGATTTAGAGAAGAATTTACCAGATAAAGACACAAAGAAAGAAGAAATGACGTTCTTGGAGCAGTCCAAAACCAGCTACCCACGTTTCGACGACACACTAGAGAAAGATGACCTACAAAAATCTAAATTTGGTTCGATACGAAATGGAATAGAAGCTGGCAACTACGTCAGGTTATCAGATCCTCTGTCTATACCGGATAGATTCCACTACGAACAAGAACTGGCAAAATTCAATGAGAAATATCTCAGGGACTACCTCGATAACTTCGCCGGAAAACTATCAGTAAAAGAGGACTACCTCCCTGAACCACAAACGCCTGTGTTCGCGAAAGTGAAGACAGGCCGATTAAAAGGTTTGTACGACGAAATGTCACCGAGCTACGAACAAAAGCGGTCGAGATCACCAACTAAGGCCAAGACTGTACCGTCACCGACTTTGCAACAACTCGAAGATTACTTGCGAGGGTCGACAAGGTCGAAACGGGCGGATACACCGGCTTTGTTCCCTATGGAGCCCATTGAAGAGAAAGAGACCGCGGATACGGAAGGCAGAGCATCCGGCACCCCCACAGACCCCGGATACGTACAGTATACGGCGGGCAGGTGGCCGGACAAGAGAGACCTACGGACACCACGACACAGTCCAACAAAGTAGTGAATACATTATAAATACAACGATGCGTGATAATCTTGAATGCCGCAGGATGGCCGAACAAATTCATCGTCATGTCCTGTATTGTATAGTATAATGCCACGGTGAACAATGACTGACGACTGACGAACTCTAAAACCACCTTTAGTGCGGGTGTATTTAAGACATTTATTATAATAATTAAGTAGGTAAGAATACTAATAATTTTTTTGCATATATTTCGTCATTATAACGAATAACTCTCATGAATTTTAATTACTTGCCCCTAATTCAATTACTTTGCGTTTTCTCACATCAAAATTGCTAAGTTGTTTGAAAACAAAAGAATTAATGACATACCAAGGTAAAGACGTAATTTCATGGCACCTATTGACTTGTAGGAAGTTCGTTGCTCCAACAACTTTAAGTGGGAGATTAGAGTTAATTTTAAAATAATGATCTTGTGACACATACATAATATAACACATAGTTTTACTGCACATACATAAATACAATACACATTTATATCCGAGGACTCTAATTACAATAATTCTTAGTCTCGTTTCAGAAAAAAAAAACATAACTGTCAACTGCTATAAAATCTAATATCACATGGGTACATACATTCATAGCTATGCTGCAAAGAGTACTATAACATCTATGCTGTTAATAGCCAAAAACACAGATTTGCGTAAGAGACGGCTTCAGCAAAAAACCGTCGCTATTAATTTAAAGATTTTTAATGACAGGCTTCCAAGAATCTTAACTTTAGTTACGTAGTTACATCGATCATACATATAAACTTGGCAATATTTCCATTCTTTTTGCGATGTAAACCTTAGTAAATTACTCGGAATGTTGTTTTTAATTGACTGTTTAATGGGTAGTGAGTACCTCCTGCCCACCTCGACGTTATCAAACTATATTTAGGCCGTGGTACACCTTGTTAACCATTGCCGATTGTAGACTATTTAGTAAACATGCATACTACAACACGGACATTATTTTGATGCAACTTGCATACACAATATATACTCATAGGTTACTATTATACCTAAGTGCGCAACATAATAAGTAGGCATATCAATGCCATGCTTCATACATTTTCATGTAGGATTATAAAATCTGCACTTAGTAACACGACAAAGATATCGCAAAGCGGACCGATTCCTACGATTGTAGGTAGAGTTTTGTCTTTTGTAGTTATCAACTACATAATTCGATTTACCTATTATAGCATTATCATTACCATAATTATGATTGATATTTGTACCACTCATTTCTTCTATTAGACTTCGTGCACCAAGTAAAGCCATGATACGTTCATCAGATTCTTTCTATCCTACCATATTTTTTTGCTAAACCTTGTGATTAAAATATTGAATGCTGTTTCGACGGCGTCATTCACCGAACTTATTTCGCAACGCATCACTAGCGTTAAATGAATGCTTGTCTTTCATACTCCGTGTTAATAAGAGGGACCTTTACGCGCCGAATACATGGTTCATTGAGCGGAGGTACCTACAGCTGTTAGTCGGCTGTCGGCCATGTTGCATTGAATTAGTTCCAGTTAGCGAATGTCAAGATCAGCTGACTGCGACATACTGCGGGGCTGTGTGAGAATCGGAAGTATGGCTTTTGGCTGGATCTAATTGTTTAGCAAGGTTTGTATTGTTGTTTATCTAGCTTCCTAGAATTCTGACGCGTGCCTTATTGTTTGAGCGTTATGATTCACCACCAAAATGTACTTTTTATTGGCGTTGTATGATATGGTTAAATCATCTCTTTTATTTCATGACATCGATAACGGGCTACTCCCCGGTGTGACGACAACGATGAATTTTTAACGGGATTAAATATAATGACCACCATAAAATGCTTTGATACCCTTAGTTCTTTTACCAAAAATATATACTTGACACCAGAAAAATAAAGTCTAAAATTACAATAGCTATTTTAGTCACGACTGCACTTCAAAATGTATTCGAACACCAAATGTAGTAAATGATCACCAAATCTTAATAATTGGGTGCAGGGCTGTAGCTAGACTCGAATTTGAAGTAGGGCAGCATTGGCTACAGGTAGGGCGAAAGTAAAAAATACTCTAGTCACAAAAATTAAGGGATATTTAAAAAAAATCCAAATTTTTGGGTGATTTTCAACAAGCTGTAACTCCAAGGAAAATGATCGTACAGCAAAAAATAAAAAAAGCACGTTGTAGTTCAATGTATCTAGTTTTCAGATACGGCCACGATTATATTACAGATTTTTTATCATGTTTGGGTCTGGAGAAATAACAAGGAAACAATAAAAAAAAACCTCGTCTAAAAATTGATACACGGGCTTCAAAAAAATTTTTTCCAGTGTTTTGCTCATAAGTTCTTTTAGAAAATTTAATGCCCTTTAATTTGAGGTATACAGAATGCCTAAACGATAATTTACCGCGGAGTTATCGTCAGTCGAAGCAAAAAGTACTTTTTAACTTTGACAAGTAATAACTCTGGAAATAATGATTGTATAGAAAATCGAAGGAGGGTTTTGGAAACTGCACAACATTTTCTTTAAGATTCCTTGAATGGCTTTTGTCGAAAGTTTTTTTTTTACTTGAAAGCTTTGACTGAAAAAAAAGACTAAAATTCGCATAATTAAGTATATTTGGATAACTTGGTATAACTTTGGATAAAATGGATGAACGAAAGATATCGTGGGTAATTTTTCAACCTCAAAGTGTCCCCTAAAATCCCTGAAAAATTCAAAGCGCTACGATTCTGCGCATTTGTTCTGTGTCTGGGTTAGGGTTTGCAATTCGAATATTCGAATACTCATTTTATTCGAATATCCGGTCCAATTTCAAATTCGAATAATTCATTTAAATTGTCCGAATATTCGAATAGTTAATAAAGTAATAAAGGTACTTATATTTTTTTGATTCAAGTCCAACCCTGTCCTTGACTCCCACCCCGTTGTGTCCTTGTACTCGTTCGTTCATTCAGTCACCAGTCGTCACTCAGACACTCACCGCCAGCGACAGTGTGCGCGAACGCATAGTGAGTGAGAGTTGTGTTGTGTGTTGTGTTATTGTTATTACATGCGCGTGGCGACATTCACGTAAGTATTTTAGACAAACCTAATTAATTCCACAAATTATTACTTTATGTAGTGTAGAAATTCCTGTTGAATTTCGGCTAAGTTAGGTTAGCCTAACCTCCC
This sequence comes from Aporophyla nigra, assembly GCA_947507805.1. Taxonomy (NCBI): domain Eukaryota; kingdom Metazoa; phylum Arthropoda; class Insecta; order Lepidoptera; family Noctuidae; genus Aporophyla; species Aporophyla nigra. Next base: position 21,755,687 of record OX382297.1, on the reverse strand, counting down.
TGTTTCTACACTACTACACTAATTGTATTACTTTACAACGGTGTTCTACATTCCTTTGACGTACCGTACGTATTAAATACCTACTCACGCTACTGATTTGGTTACGCGAGCCGTGCGTGATGTAAACAGTTACGATTTTTAAAATATTAGATTGTTGTGTGTGACGTTTTAAAGTATTTAAAGGAGATGTTTCATTTTTATATGGGGCTCCGGCCATAACGTGTACCGTTTAGCGAAGCTGGGTAAATTACTCATGAATAGAATAAAGTAACATTTTTTTCATAATATCAAATGGTTTATAAGTACAAAATAAAAATTAAAAATGTTTGACGTTTGTCATAAGAGTTAGCAAGTGGTTATTTTGAATTCGTTTAGAAACACACTTCAAGATTGGAGACTAAAGATTTTTGTAACGATGAAATGACTCACAATGACAACACTTAATTATGTTTGCTCAAAAATATTTACAAGAGAATAATAGTAATTTATTTTTAACACTACAAGAATACACACATTTTTTAATTATTTTCTACTTAACATTGATTTGATGAGACATGATTTCAGAACGAATGAAGTCTGCAAGCAAACAAGACGCCATGTTGATTAAAACATGGTAATAATTGAAAAACTATTATTTTTTGTACACAACAAATCAGGCGCAAATTAACCAGGGAATATTTTTCCCTAATTTGTAGTATTTTTTCTTCTTTTTTGATAAATGTACATCTGATGGCCGAAAATGAAACATCTCCTTTACAAACAGTATTATATTTATAATTATCTAATTTAAATTTGTTCTGATTACAGTTCCTGCATTGAAATCTGTCTGTCTAAGACAAAATAAAACACAGTGATGGCGAGTGGAAGTGGAGACAAAGTTGAATTCAAAGAGTACACCAAACGATCTAAAGACAAAAAATCCGTGTGGCAACACTTTTTGCGTGCTGAAGGTGGTTCGCAAGCAAAATGCAAGATCTGCAAAGTAGTATTGTCAAACTCTATGTCAACGACTCCTTTGGACATACATCTGCAAAAGAAGCATTCTATATTTGTAAAAGGACAGATCAATAATTCTGACGAGGTTACAGTTACTGCAAGTGGGAGCAAAGAGAATTCCAGTGAAGTACAGCAGAAGAAAAGGCGACTTACGGATTATTTCAAATCTGAAGATAGCGCCGAAGACATGATCTCCATGTTGGCAGCTTTAGATGGTCTGTCGTTTTTTCGTATATGTACATCCAAAACGATACGTAAGCTATTCAATAAAAGCGGATATAAGTTACCTGAGTCTCCCAACACAATAAAGAAAATTGTCATAAACCAAAGCAACCAACTTAAGGCAGAACTAACAAAGGAATTAAACCTTCTGAAATCTTCGGGTTTAAAATTCACTATCACCCTCGATGAGTGGACGTCGTCTCAAAATGTCCGGTATATGAACGTCAACATACATTCACCGAAATTAAAACGCAAATCGTTCAGAAACCTGGGCTTAGCCAAACTGACAGGAAAGGGTACAGCAGATAACTGTCTCAACATTCTGAAAGGAAAAATTGCTGAATATAATCTGTCATTAGATGATGACATAATTTGCCTGGCATCTGATGGAGCGAGCGTTATGTGTGCCCTAGGTCGAAAGACCAATACATTTCATCAACTATGCTTAGCGCATGGGATACAACTGGCAGTAATTGATGTTCTTTACAAGAAAAATAAAGCCATTCCTGAAGTTTCGGTTATTCCTGATTGTGAGTCAGAAGACAGCGATAAGACTGACACTGATACTGATGAGACTGACACTGACCAAGCAAGCGACAATGATGAACTGGCCAGAGCTGGATTTGATATGACCATTGAATATGCCAGCACTTCAACGGTCAGACTTGCGCTTGCGCGAAGCTTCAAAGATGTTATAAGCAAAGTTCGAAAAGCTGTGATTTTTTTTCGTTCATCTCCTACTCGAGCAGAAACCTTATACAAATATGCTTCAGAGGAAGGAAAGAAAGGCTTACGTCTAATACTTGATTGTAAGACACGTTGGAGTAGCCTTGCTGACATGTTGTCCCGGTTTCTAACACTGAAAGTTGTAGTCCAGAAAGCGTTGATTGATTATGACAACCATATCACATTTTCAGAAGAAGAGATGAGGCGACTCGAAGAACTCTCCAACACAATGAATGTGATCAAGGCTACTGTTGAAGTTCTGTGTGAAGAAAATGCCAACCTGATAATGACAGAAACAGCGTTGAAGTTTATGAATGAGAAACTCGGTGAAATCCAAAATGACGTGAGCCGTGATCTCTTAGTGTCACTGAAACAAAGAATTGGAGAACGACGACTACCAGAGCTGAGCGGCACTCTCAAATACCTGGATAATTCTGCAAAATTTTACAATGAAGGGATATCTTCATATCCATTTGAAAATCCCAATAATATGGTGGTTAAAAACACAATCATCAAATTGAACAGCTACTTCAAGTCATCAACAGACTCTGAAGACCGTAGCCGCAGCAGCCCACGAGTACAAACAGAGACAGAAAGCAATGATGAGACCATCAACAGTATGTCTATGAAAGATCAGCTGCGCCGCAAGCTACAAAAGGATGAAGCCGAATCTTTACAGCTGCGACAGTCCGGAGAAGAGGTCTTGGATCTTGGAACTAAAATCCAAGTGGAGATGGGTCTCTTTGATGGCGGTGGACAACGTGGTACACATTTAACCCGAGCATATAATTTACTGCTCTCCATTCCACCCTCCAGTGTCGAAGCTGAGAGGGTGTTTTCTTCGGCGAGTTACTTGTGTAACCGCTTAAGAACAAAAATGAATGCCGATACTTTGGATGCCCTAAGCTTTTTGCGCTCATATTATCAAAGTTTTATATGATTGATTTGATTGATTGATTTGTTGATTGTTAATTTGTAATGTTAATAAATGTTTATGTTTGAGTCTAAAATAAATACGATTTTGTTTTGATTATAAAACTTAATTGAATGTTATGTAAAATGTAACCAAAGTTCCTATTCTAGTTCTAGTGAAGATAAATATTGATATAGTACATTTGTATAGTAGTAGTATATTTGTACTTAATACCACTAGGCTATTAAGTACAAACTAATAATGTAGAATGTTAAGTTTTTTTCTTATTACCTATCCTAAGCACCATCAGTATCATCATATCCCTAACCATCCCTAAGCTTAGACTTACCTATGTTTACTCTGTAAAACGATAATTAATGTGTTTTTATTATTAAAAAACAATAAAACTAATTATAATAAGTACTTGATTTTATTTGAGTAGAATTAAACTCAATACAATACTCAATTCTTTATTGCATTCGACAATGCGGCAATCATCCTAAGCCCCAGTATAGCTGCTCATGTGTTGAATTGATATTGTATTATTTTCAATAAATGTTAAAAAAATATTCGAATATCCGAATATTCGAATATTTAGCTCTAGAAGTATTCATTTTATTCGAATAGTAAAATTAAACGAATAGTGCAAACCCTAGTCTGGGTGTAATTTATCTATAATATGTATGTATTTAGAAATATATAAGTATGTTTATCAGTTGTCTAGTACCCATAACACAAGCTCTGCTTAGCTTGGGACTAGATGGCGTTGTGTGATAGTTGTGGAATATTATTATTCTTATTATAATAACATATCTCGGGACCCTAGGATCCCGGTGTTTTGGAAGGCGTACGAGGGGCCGAAGCCAACTCGCAAAGGCCCCTTAGACATTTTTAAATGATGTGGGGGCACCAACCGACGATTATCCCTGTATGCACTATGCAAGTGCATTCAAAGACAATCCCAGGTTGGAGCAGAACTATTAGGTTGGGGAAAAAGTCTTTTCGCATTATAGTATGTATGAACTTGTAATAAAATCTCTTTGGCTATACTATTTGTATCTGGCTGGTTTTGGTATCATTGAAAGTTTAAATTTTAAAGAACATAATTCCAAATTCAAATTAGGAAAATGTGTGATTTTCATTTGTTTTTCGTACCGTCAAGATGAGTGAATCTAATGAAGAAATTCGATACATTTTAAAATTTTACTACAAAAAAGGTAAAAATGCAACGCAAGCCGCGAAAAAAATTTGAGATGTTTATGGACCTAGTGTAGTGTCTGTGAGAGTAGCACAAATTTGGTTTAAGCGTTTTCAATCCGGAAATTTTGATGTCAAAGATGCAGGTCGCTCTGGTCGCCCTATTACGGATAAAATGGATGCCATTTTTGAAAAAGTGGAGCAAGATCAGCATACCAGTAGTTACGACGTAGCTGAAGGACTGGAAATTGACCACAAAACAGTTTTGGCGCATTTGAAAAAAACTGGGTACACAAAAAAGCTCGACATTTGGGTACCTCACGAGCTCACTGAAAGAAACCTAATGAACCGTGTACTCATTTGTGATTCTTTATTACGACGTAATGAAACCGAACCATTTTTGAAGAAGCTGATAACTGGTGATGAAAAGTGGATCACGTATGACAAGAACGTGCGAAAAAGGTCGTGGTCAAAGGCCGGTCAGGCTTCACAGACTATGGCGAAACCCGGGTTAACTCGCAACAAGGTGATGCTGTGTGTGTGGTGGGATTGGAAGGGCATTATTCATTATGAGCTGTTACCACCAGGCAGGACCATCGATTCTGAACTCTACTGCGAACAACTGATGAGATTAAAGCAAGAAGTTGAGAGAAAGCGGCCGGAATTAATCAACAGAAGGGGTGTGGTTTTTCATCATGATAACGCTAGACCTCACACATCTTTAGCCACCCAACAAAAATTAAGAGAGTTTGGCTGGGAGGTGTTAATGCATCCGCCGTATAGTCCTGACCTTGCACCTTCAGATTTCCACCTGATTCGGTCTCTTCAGAATTCTTTAGGCAGTGTCAGGTTAACATCACGAGAGGACTGCCAAAACCACTTGTCGCGGTATTTTGACCAGAAGTCCCAAAATTTCTATAGCAATGGGATTATTTCCCTACCTACAAGATGGCAAAAAGTTATCGAACAAAATGGTACCTACATACTTTAGTTAAATGTAAATAAACTTTATTAAAAAATGTTTTGAATTTTCTTAAAAAATGCGAAGAAACTTTTTCCCCAACCTATTATTACAGAATATGGAAACAAAGCAAATTAGGCTATAGGTTTCGATGGCTATAGTGGATTGGTAACCGCAACTATGGAGGGACTATGGCCCCTGCCTGATCAATGTTTTGTATACACGGATAAAATGGCAGGGGGTGACTTGCACACTCAATAATGGGCCCCCGGGAAACGTCGCTAGCACATAGTGACGTAGCGACAAGGGAGCAACACTTCCTGAGGTGCTTGAGAAGTGGAGAGGTATTCCACGGCTTTCAGAACAATCCCAGAGCCCGGAAGATGGTCAAGATCCCTACGAGCACTTACTGGAATACTTCCTTTCCCCGAGCACGTTTGCTCTTGCGAATCTCCACTCAAGCCAGCCAATAAAGGCAAGAATGAGGCGGGAGCTCTGAACCTCATCAGTGTTCACTCCAGCCGGCCAATAAAGGCAAGCTAGAGATGAGGAACAAGAATTCTCCCAGGAGATAGGGTCCGTGGGGTCGCTACTGCCCAACAGCTCGCCACAAGCTGCCCTGCGGGTTTATTATTATTATTATTCTTTTTTCATAGTGCCCCGAAGCTTCATATTCTTTGTTTTTGCAAAAATCACCATTATGAACAACTTTTATTCGTTTTTTCGATGCTAAATTTTTTTTTCTCAAAATTCTTTTTTTTCTAAAAGATTTTTGAGAGAAAAAACTAATCAAAATTGTTTTTTTTTTTTGCAAAAACAAAGAATTTGAAGCTTCAGGGCACTATGAAAAAAAAATCGCAGCGCTTTGAATTTTTCAGAGATTTTTTAGGGGACATTTTGAGGTTGAAAAATTACCGACTATATTCTTCGTTCATCCATTTTATCCAAAGTTATACCAGTTATCCAAACATGCGAAATAATGCGAATATGCGATTATGCGAATTTTTGTCTTTTTTTCAGTAAAAGCTTTCAATGTAAAAAAAATATTTTCGACAAAAGCCATTCACGGTACCTATCTTATAGAAAATTTTGTGTTGTTTCCAAAACCCTCCTTCGATTTCCTATACAATCATTATTTCCAGAGTTATTGATTGTCAAAGTTAAAAAGTACTTTTTTGCTTTGACTCACGAGAGGCATTCTGGATACGTTAAATTAACCAAAAAGAACTTTTGATTGAAACAATTGAAAAAAAAATTTGAAACCCGTAGACCTTTTTTAAGACGAGAAAAAATTTGGAATATTTTTTTTTGGTTGTTTCCTTGTTATTTCTCCAGACCCAAACATGATAACAAAAATATGGCCGTATCTGAAAACTAGATACATGGTGCTACAATGCGCTTTTTTATTTTTTGCTGTACGATCATTTTCCTCGGAGTTACAGGTTGTTGAAAATCACCCAAAAATATGTTTTTTTTTTTTGTATATCCCTTCATTTTTGTGACTAAGTACATATATCATAATTGATCTGCTCTGAAGCACGGGCTACTAAATCAGTCAACATCACCTCTAGGTCAGTGATGTACATTCAATAGCTATTCATAGACAAATAATTAAACATGAGCATGGATTTTAGGACAGCTATTAAATCCTCAAAGATGAAGATCAAGCGAACAAGACGGTTGAAATTTTTCTCTGCATCGGCATATTATAATTAAATAGACCCATTGCTTCATGTGATGGCGCTTCAAATGCCATCTATACACAGAGAAAATTATTATTATAATAAGAAATGAATGTCCCAAACGATGGTATGTTCGGAAAAGTTTAGATACCTATTGCTACATTTTTTTATCTAAAACTATAAACATACAATCCAATTCTAATAGGTTCTCTTCGTTTTTGGTATTTTTAAGGTAGGGCATTGTGATTTTAAGGTAGGGCATTGCCCCACAATGCCCCCCCCCTAGCTACGGCCCTGATTGGGTGTACTACGTGAGCTCGACAAATGAATGTGCGAATAACACTTGTGCGACACACTCAAGCTCACTACGTTAGGTTAGGTTAAAACTGTGACCTCCTATCCGCCGGCGAGTGCTTGAAACGACTAGATTCAGTGTGTCGCACAAGCGTGCATTCGAACTATGGTGAGTTGCAGTACAGTTTTGTCGCACAAGCGTTATTCGCACATCCATTTGTCGAGCTCACGTAGTACACTCTTAATAATTTGGTGTTCATTAACTATTTTTGGGTTAACAATGAATTTTTTGGAGTCAGTTTGCTTAAATAGGATAGCAAGATGTAAAAACTTTGGTGATAGTTTTACATTGAAATGCTGGTTTAATTTTGGTGATCATTTACTACTTTTGGATTAACAATGATTTATTTGGAGTCATTTTGCTTAAATAGAATATCGAGATGTTAAAACTTTGGTTATAATTTTACATTAAAATGCGGGTTTAATTTTGGTGATCATTTACTCTTTTTGTCTGTTATATGTTACTATATTTGCTGGTAAGTTAAACATAAGCCATTTTTAACGTATAAAATAAAGATTTTATACTTAAGTGATTGTCGATTGATAACAAGTCAACTTGGCCTGTAAGCTTAAGGTCGATAGCATATTGTTTATGTGTACTGAAATGACCCATATTCAGTAATGGCTTTGCAACGGACCAGCGGATGTGTATATTGGTAAGTTATAGTCAAACATAAAAGTGTTATGATAACGCCTCCGCTTTGCGTAACAGAGCCATCACACCTGAAATCAGCAAAATGGTAAGCAGAGGTTTATAGTCTATTACTATTTGTATGCTATTTGTGGTATAAATTCTATTAAAAAATCGCCTGACGAATTCTGATCAAGAAATTTCTACTGCTGTTGTGGTCATCTTAAAAAGCAGTTTCCTCACCTACTTATTAAACCTTTTGTAAAATAATACCTAACCGTTCAACAACTTTCCAAAAAAATAAACACCACTGTGTGTTACAATAATTACCACTTGAAAAAAAAATATAAAGATAACCATAGTTTTAAAATTGTCACGTTTGCTCTGTAGGGAGATAATTTGTTTTGTTAGTCTAATTACGGGTAGGTTCACTGTACAGCTGCTGTGGCTGTGACAGAAAAGTGTTGCGATAACGAACAAAGTGGCTTACAGCACAACGTCTATTATCTAATATGTAACATAATACCAATGTACAAAAACTCTGAATTTGGCGTGCACAGGAAAAACCGTAACTGAAACGGACGAGAGGTCAAACGACTGATTCTGTTTTTTGTGAAGGTATGAAGATTAACTTTGTTTATTTTATGCTTTGTCACAATTATTGATAAAACGCGGAATTAAAATGTTAGGTACATAACATTACGCTTTGTTTCCCAGAAGGGTTGGGCAGAGGTGTACCTACCGGATGACATTTTTTACCGTCTCGACCTTCATATGGTGTGTTATGTAACTAGAATAGAAGGCAGGAAGGCCTCCAGATTCATCGTAGGTGACTAAAGGAGCGAGGGACGCGGGTGGACAGGGATGCGTGTGCGGCTCGTGCGCCTGCGAAAGATCAATGAGGCCGCCTATAAGCCGGCTTCAAAGGGTAGGACCGCGCTCCGAAATCAATGATACATGCCGCGCATTGAGTAGGGTAGGGATTTGAGTTTCGATAGATTTAAATATATTTTTTTTGTTTTTTTTTTTCCAAATTTCTGTTTTTGTTGTTCTAGTATGAAAATGTTACTTTAAATGTGTAGTATTTATTGCTAGATCAATTTAATTACATGTTATTCAAAAATAAAAATAATAAAAATTTCTATGCCAAAAGCTTCTACTCCGTTCACCTATTACCCCCATTTTTTTTCAAGACGCTAAAAAAAGTCACCCAGTATAGTACACTCATATTTCGTCAGTTATGTTTAAGTCCCATGTAATAGGGGGCGAGCCTATTGCCAACAACAGGGCACAAATCAAGACTCCGGGCTGCTACTGAGAAATTCCAGCTATTATACTAGAAATGCCAAATAACAGTAGGCCCGATCTGGGAATCGTACCCTGGACCAGCAGTAGCGCTTGCAGCCACTAGACCAACGAGGCAGACACGAACGTTGTCCATACATCTATACAAATAAATAAAATCGGAGTGTCTGTTTTTAATATTAAGATAACCACTTTTTACTAAGTGTATATGGATGTATACACTGTACATATACCAAAACAACATTTTTTACAATTTTTGTCTGTCTGTTTGTTCCGGCTAATCTCTGAAATGGCTGGACCGATTTTGACGGAACTTTCACTGGCAGATAGCTGATGTAACAAGGAGTAACTTAGGCTACTTTTATTTTAGAAAAAAATAAATAATAGTTTAAAAAAACTAAAAAACACGCTGAATTTTTAGACGTATGTCAGCGTAGTTTGTGACGTATGTCAGCGTAGTTTTCAAAGACAGTTTTTATGAAAAACTTTTTGTTAAATACCACGCGGATGAAGTCGCGGGTAACAGCTGTTACCTATAATATAACCTGAATTCACACATCTTACCGCGGTAGTACGTCCTCCTGCGTTAATTTCCGACATCCACGCGAGCGTAGCTGCGGGCAAAAGCTAGTTCGTAAATAAAATAAAACTAGAGCGAGATTTACAGACCGCACCTAGTCACCTTTGCTAAGTAATGTTAGGTACGTTTTTTGCGATTTTCAGGTCAGTGTCAGGCTTTATAATGAACTAAATATGATTCTCTACAATAATATGTGCAACAATAATAATTTGGCTGAAAACATAATGCTGATGAATCATTAAAATCTTATTAATCTGATTTCATGAAATAGTCATTAATTGGGATCGTTAGGTAAGAATTTAGAGGATTGTATTAATGATTTTAATAATTAATGTCATTAATTATATTTTGACTGGCCTGTTAGTCTAGTGGTTAGTGACCCTGCCTGCTAAGACTAAGGTCGTGGGTTCGATTCTCATCCAGGACAAATATTTTTGTGATGAGCACAATCATTGTTTGGTGTCTGGGTGTAATTTATCTATAATATGTATGTAGGTATTTAGAAATATATAAATATGTTGATCAGTTGTCTGGTTTCTCTGCCTAGTTTGGGATCAGATAATGTGTTGGTTGTCTGAAGATATTATTATCATATTATTATTTTAATAGATTTCTGGCTAGTGTTAGGTTGTATGTTGAACAAAAATTGATTGGCGAAGTAAAAAAAAACGATGTGTATTTACAGAGTAGTATAATCATTAAAATCAAGGTTAGTCTAATCTTAGTCATTCAATGAAATTAATTGAACTGAGGGTCGTATTGATCATTTTAATGATAATAATTCGTATAATATAATTTTCCCTTAGCGCATTGAACACAACTTGAGGACAGTCCATTTATAAAACTGAAATTCTCGGTACTTAAGTATTTTCAATAGATGGCAACCCAAGATTTAAGTATTTTATTATTACAGCATGAAATAACTTATGGCTTAGGTAAATTAGCAAGCTAGGTATTTCAGTGTTGTAACAAATAATAATCAAGATAGGTAATTTAACTTCTATTTTATTTTCATTGTCATTTTAATTAAGCTTTGTACAGAAATAACAAGTCATGTTATTTATTGTTTAAACAAAGATTTGTAACATGTCTGCTACATTTTGCCAAAGGTAAAACGAGTGGGTAGTGTCAATGTCTCCCTGAGAAAAATTTCAGCATGAGGTCATCGAATTTTCCCGCGTCATTTAGAGAATACCAAAATTGTGGAAGCAATTTTACAATTATATTATGGGCTAGCTAGTGCCCGCGGCTTCGGCCGCGTGGATTGCGGAATTATCCTATTTGTTAGTCCAAGTTATTACATTAACTATCCGTGTGCCTTTCATCCAAAGTTTACGCGGCGCCAGTAAAGCCTCCAGTCGGGATTCCGACATTTAAACCTAGAATAATGTAGCAATTACTCCGTTTATTGGTGAAAACCGTTTGAAAATCCGTTCGGAAGTTTTGAGTTTATTACGTCCAAACAGACAGGCGAGGCGGGCGGACTGTTTTATAATAATGTAGTGAACATCATAGTGATACAATGGGGGCTGTTTTTGTTTATGTCACTGGTTGAAGCGGAATGATTCATGATAGTTAACAATCATAAAATGTAAATTAAATATTATGGATACAATTTATACCGACAATGGTTATTTCTCACGAGCTTTGGCCTCGGAATGGGTCGTCAATAAAGTTTAATAAATGCTGTGAACGCGTGGAATATCTATTAGAATTGATGCTAATTATGATTTGCGGGGGAAATATAATTCTTACTGTAAGTAGGTACATCACGCTATTTCCTCCGAAGGGGTGGCTAGGCAGACGTGTCTGTGGGTCAGGCACACCTACCTACAGTTTGGCTATCAAGAGTATGCGTTCTCATAAGTATTTTCAAAATTTGATCTTTATTCATTACGGACCTACTACATTTCCCATAAATGACAGATGTCAGAGACGCATTCCCGAGACTGTACCTAATATAAAGGGCGGTTTTAACGTTATAGGGCTTTTTTTTTGTGGGTGGGAAATCATCAAATGTCTCCCGGTTTAGAGTGGAGCAGACGGGCGTGTCAGACTTACTGACTAAAACCCACCCGTGTTCCTTCAGTTGCCCATATGCCAGGGCCTCGGTATCTCTTTCGAACAAATCTCGCGACTCCGGCAGGCATCCTAGGAGACCCCTTCAGTTCTGCTGACATCTCTTTAAGGCGCGCGTGGAACACTACGCGCCGTCGACACGAGCCTGGTCATTACCGGGCGGCGAGCTACCCATTGCTCGGCACCCGCAAACCCGCGCCTACGCTGGTAGGGAGTCCGCAATCGACTCCCGACGCCCGGGGCGTCTCCTCCTGCGGCGGCTAGGGACGTGAGGGCGCAGAGACTGCCACTCCCTCACGCGCTCCGCCTTCTCCTTCGCGAGCATTACTGCTTCGCAGAAGGAGGTGACGGCTTCCCATGCCCTCTCGCTCCGTACCATGGCTCGCACCAGGCCCGGACGCGTGAAGTCACTGCCGCCGATCGCGTCCATGAGGACACGGCGGTGCTCCGCCCAGGCAGGGCACACCTCCACCGTATGCTCCACCGTGTCCTCCAGACGATCCTCGCAATGGAAACACCCGGGCGTTTCCTCCCGCTTTATCCTGAACAGGAACCCCTACGTTATAGGGCTGGTTTATCAATCGCCAGACAGCTTTTATCTGACGAATATGTTTGTCATTGTGACAGTTTTTGTATGGACAGTCAAAATGTCACAATAAAGTCGTCTAGTAAATCGGCTGTGCAATATCCAAACCCAGTATCTGCATAAAACTAAATTTTACAGGAGAGCCGAAAAATGATTTCTAATTTCTCTAGATTGGGTCGGTTTACGACTTTGTGTAACTTCATATTTGACTAATTTCTGGGAGTTTTTGCTAGTCTAGTATGTGGCGGGTGGTCTAAAAGGGCGAGATAATAAAAAAATGTCAGATACTAGGTTTTGAAATTGAACAGTCGAAAAATGTTACTTATTGATTTAAATAACGGCCCTAAGCCTACAGCGTGTAACACTGGAACCTATCCTATATCTTGCTGGTCTTTTGTACCTATATGTGACTCAAACGTGAGCATAGTTTCAAGTTACACGCAGCTATGTATCAAATTCACGCTCGTATATCTTCACGCTCTACTATCAGTGACACACATTTCTCTCAGAATTCCCCAGCATGATCAAGTATTGCGTATTGCACAAGAGAGAATAGTTCACATATCTTGTTATATCCGCATGGATTCAGGCGTTATCATGCACGATTGATTTGATTGGCAAACATTTGCCAAGTGTCAAAAAATATAGGCATACTGATGTTTTGAAGACCCGTTAAATTAATTAAGAAAGTTGCTAAAGCTGGATCTGGCGTAGTAATTATTATATGTTTAGTAATTATTATATTATTATATTATATTTGAAGAAAGGAACCTTGTCCTAGTGCGTGTTTATACAATCAACCTCATGAAGCACTGGGAAGAAAATAATGGAGCTATCATCAAATATGCGGTTAGGTACCTACAGCAAACATGTAAGTACCTATCTTAGTATTTCTGTATTATTTCTTGTTCAACAAGATCTTTGTCTAACTAATGTTGCCAAGCACCAATTAATCATTTTGTACTAGAGCTCGGCGGAGCTTGAAAATTTTTCAACTACTCGTCCATTTATTTATTTAATCATTTAATTCGAGCAACAAGACTCAGTGTTAGTAACAATGTGCTTACAAACTATGTTAGTAACACACTTACAAAGACAAAAACAGAAACAGATTATGATATTATCACTGCTGCAAGGTGACAGGCCCAGCTGAAATCTTGCAGCAGTGGTTCACAAACTCACTATCCAGCCTACTTGCTATCATACATAGGGAGATGAACTATACCTATATAGTAAGTAAGCTTTCTTCACGTAACCAGCCAGTAGCATCGCCGACGACAATCGACGAAGGTTGCGCCCGCGCCGGTGGTTCCCACGCGTCGCCGTCGTCGGTAAAAAGTGTCCTTTGTATGCGACTCGGACACCAAGGCCGCTGATTACCATGTGACCCCGAATGGTGGATGAAATATTACCAATTTACTGTTTAAGTACAAACTACTGTGAATTAGGAAGTTCATTGTATCGTGTCGCTTCGGCCTAGAGTAGTAATGCTGCAGTAAACACGGGCTAACACGGTGTGTAGTGTTGTGAGGTCGAAAAATATACAGCGCAGTCGATGAATAGTCGTTACTGTTTTCTTAAAACTTAGTCAGCCATGCTTGTATCACTTTGCGATCGCAGTATGGTGGTAAAATGCATAGAGAACGCTGTTGCCCTATGTCTAGTAAGTACCTCCGTCGTCTTTCAGAACACCCACGACAAGAAATGGGATGATGTTATTCTGTACGTCCGGCAACACACGGTACATATTGATTGACGGATGATATTTCACTGGTTTTTTAATTAACTTTAGTGGAGAGAATTGTTTTATTTATGTTTAGCCTATTCTAGATGTCAATCACAGTCAATTTTAATAAGGAAAAGGTACCTAGTCTACTTTTAATGTTGTTATGACAGTGAATGTTGCGTATTCGGATTGCAGTGCGAGATAGGCTGCTAACCTACATGCAGCACCAATTAACCTTTCCCCCCAATTGACTCTCACTTGTAGCTCGTTATACATATTTGGGTTAAATGCTCCCATATTTTTATTATACTCTTCGGTCAAATGTTTTAGGTAATTTATGTAGGTAGATATGCATAGTTCAATGTAGCTAATTTTGATAATAGGTTGGCACCTACTTTTTTTAAGTCAAATAGGTTTGACAGGACAGCTTCAGGCAAATTCTAGGGTAATGACCGTATCTGTACTTAAGAGGTAGGTAGAGAAATTGGATAGTAGATACCTAAGTACCCTCAATTCGACAGTTATGTTTAACTTTTAAAGTAAGGCTTGCAAAAGGGGGCTTGCTATATCGTAATAAACTAGGCACAAATCCAGACTTCAGGCTGCTTTTGAGATAATTCTATAGAACACCTCAATACCTAACACATTTCACGACCTGGGAGTCGAACTGAAGACCCCATACAACCTCATACTAGGAATTAGGAGGCCAGCACACTACAATGTTGCTAGTTATATTTTTAAATACAGAAAACAATTAAATCCGTTACTAAAATATTTAGTTACGTTCAATCAGCGTAAAAATGCACCTAGAAGCGGCAGAATTAGTCAGAGCTATAATAAGAGGTTGTGAGCGCAGTTTAACTGTTCAAGTGATGCTGATACAATCTGCGACTAGAATAATTACTAGATCCGGATTCGTGGTTCGGGTTTGTAATTAATGGATTAAGTTTTTTTTTCTTTGAAGCCATTAAGTTGTTTTAACTACCAAAGATGTTTATGAAGTTAGATTTTTAAGGGTCATTAGAGTCGTTAATTTTGAGGTAACTTCGTTAAGCTGTTAAAGAGGCTCAAACAAAATGTGGGCAGATACTTAAGTAGTATGACTTCGCTAATAACTACTATGTAGCTTCAAGTGATAAAGCTGAAGTATTTGTTAGAGATGGGCTGAGTTATCATTTTTCTGTATCGGAGACTATGTTTTTTTTTTTAGTTTGCAACATTCATTGTAGTGTATTTAGGCATAGATGATTTTGTCGATATCATTGCATGATGAAATTCTTTTAAATCATCTATAGTTATAGTGTGGTATATGTACCTAATTATTATTTTTTGGATGGGAAATTATTAAATGAGTTCTCCCCCTCTTGGGCGGAGCGGGAGGGCGTGTCAGACTTTTATTGACTAAAACCCACCCGTGTTCCTTCAGTTACCCATATGCCAGGGCCACGGTATCTCGTTTGAACAATCTCGCGACCCTGGCAGGTGGTATGTGTAATGTGACCACACATCTTTAGGTCTTCTTTTCTTTAAGGGTGTGGCGCTAAGTTAGTCAGCGAAAAACAATTTTTTGTCAACTAAATTTTTTTTTTCAATTTGCAGGTATGTGACAGGCTGTGCGAGTAACAAAATATTATTCGCGACCGTAACAAATAGATTAAAATTCTCTTAAGCCATATTGGCTCTAGAGATTTTTTATCTTTAAAATCAGTATGTCTAAGTTCATAATATAATCGCATTGAATGACTATTTCATGAAGCAGTTATTCAATTTGAATTTGGCAGCCTACCCTGGCACTTCCCTCTTGACTGAACCGATGTTGTAGCTAGCAGCAGTATCTTTGGTTATACGAAATATCTTTATTCTACGTAGTTTGGATAGCTTTTTCGGTCATAAGTAAATGATTTAATACAGTTACTGTAGTACAGTATCAACTAGTAGGGGGTAATGTGATTGTTAATGGCGGGAATATACCTATATTGTAATGTCTTATTTAAGGTAACAGTATTAATTAAGGTAATAAATTGTCCAAGTGTTGTGTAAATAGTTCCAAAAATAAAATAAAAAATTTGTGCGTTATAATCTTGTAGCATTTTAAAAGTGACGACGATGCTCCCAAACTCTCCCAAAATCTATCTTCCTGTCGCAAGTTTTTTAGTCCAGTGTCCAGTTCTTGTTAAACGTTACCTAATAAACAACCCTGAAAAACAAGAATAAAACAAATTTTGAAAATATAACTTTTATTTATTAAGTATCTACAATATATTCTCATACATCAGATTCATTAAATATTTTACATTATAACGAAATATATAGTAAATACATTAAACATGACTCCGACCACAAGGTCTTTGGATAATTTCATAATAAAGACTTTAAAATAATTCAATTTAATATTAGTACATTAAGTATAAGGTAAAATAGCACCTTTTGTTAGAATTTGAGAAAAAATATAAGGCACATAGAATGGATTATAGAGAATATCTAAATTTCCGGAGTAAGTAGACAACAAAAATTTTGTTTCTGGAAATAACGATACTATAAAGAACATAATACGAATTCCACGAATAACAAAATAATAGAATTATCTACATACTATACTAATTACATAAAATTATGTCTTACGATGATATGCCGTGACAACTTTGCGCCACATATGGTTTCGTGTAATATTTAAATGGATGTGGCATTGACCCTTCAGTGCGGAAGGCGCGGGAAATGTTTCCGTGCCGCCCCTAATGTACTGTCACATTATCAGAACATTATTCCAGGGTCATAGAGTTGTCAAGCTTGAGCAATGTGTTTTAAATAGCTGTAGAACTCTTTGGAGTTCACTAATAGAATATTATAAAACTCTATGGAAAGTTTAACTCAACCAGAAGATTATTTACATCAAATTGTTCTTTTCATAATACATTTCTTTTTTTTAATAAAAATTTGAGCATAAAATATTTGATTCGGATCTATTTCTCCGTATAAACGGTCTCAGTAATCGTGGGTTCTAGAATGTTTAAATCCTGTTTTAAATATTTTTTGGTGGGAAACACGAATGGCCCACGTTTCTTAGCCGTTGACTATTGAAAATGATAAAATTAGTATGATATGAGTGTACTTGAAATAATTGCATTGGGTTAAAAATGTATAAAATATTAAATAATATAACTCATAATAATATAATTTTCATACTTTTTGGTTGTTAAAAGTATTGGAATGTTTAAGAGATTACTTGTTTTTCTTAAAATAATTGCTCTTACATAAATACTTATTGGGCGAACGATGACTAAAATGAAAATAGAAGTACATAACGACTACATAGAACGATTGTGCCCTAAAATCCTATTATCATTTCAATCAGATGGTTCCTTAATACTAGAAGTTCAGATCAGTGTTTGGACGGATACGACAGCGCTGAGGTAAGAACGTATACATGACGACATTACATACTATGATACACTGCACTCATTCCAGTCTGTATTATTTTGATTCGTTTGGATCCGCTTTTCAATTGTTGAAAGCTGAAACAAAAAGAAAAATTGAATAATAATATCTAATTATAATATCTTAGGAACAAAACACCGTTATCTGATCCCAAACTAGGCAGAGCCTGTACGATGGCAACCAGACAATTGATAAATATATATATTTCTAAATACATACATATTATAGATAAATTACACCCAGACACAGAAAAATTTTTTGTGCTCATCATACAACGATTTGTCCTGGGTGGGAATCGAACCCACGACCTCAGTCTTAGCAGCCAGGGTCACTAACCACTAGACTAACAGGCTAGTCAAAAAAAGTGAATTAAAGTAACAGAACGAGTGATAATTAGTAATTAGGTGAATGTGATAAAAGCACGCTAAGCATGTTTTTATAAAGGTGCGCCAAAACATGTGGGTACGATATTGAAAAAAAAAGTGATATTTAACACGACAATCGAGCGGCCTTGTTTGCGAATCGTGATCTCAGCCTTAGCACGAACGAACGACGTAATCGTTACGTAAATACGAACGTCAAATCGTTATACATTTTGGTTTTATTTTTGCTACAAATTTCACCCATAGATATAAATAAAGTTTTAAATTAATTAATATTTATAGGCGACACGAGTATTTTTATATTCCTTGCGTTTGTGCTAGTCCTACATTTGTTTGCTTATGACTGTTTTAAGCTTACGTCAAATAAATAATCCACACTTGCTTGTACGGTTTGCAATGGTGCAACGCGTAATGTTGTGAGGTGTGCTATTAAGCAAAACGTTACAGCAACACGTTGATTACAACAATACGTTGTTGTAGCACTATGTGACAGTATTACGTGGTGAGTGGCTCGCAACATGTTACAGTAACACGTTGCTCACAACAATAAGTTGCTATAGCACTATGCGAGAGTAGAATCTGGCTCGTACCTCGCAACATGTTACAGCAACACGGTGCTATACCACGTTACTGCAAGAACGGTATAGCAAAACGTTGCTGTAGCACTATGTGACTGTATTACCTGGCGAGTGCCTCTGGTCTCTCTGTAGCGCGATGTACTGCCTGACGAGGCGCGCCACCTCGTGCGCTTGCTCGGCTTGCAACCTCGTAACACGTTGCTGTAGCAGCGAGCCGCACTTCACGTCCAGGAATAGCGTGCCGTCTTCAGAACGCACCTGCGAATAAAATATCGAAGTTTTAGTTGTGAATAAGAAATAGGATCCAATTTGTTAAATTGATGTTTGTTAGCATCGCAGCGCTCTATTGCTGCTTTTTGGGAGCATCTGAGTCCAAATGAGTTCTTTATCTTGAGTAGTTGGTTCTTTGGATCAACGTTTTTTACGACCTTCATAAATCCTTTAAAATAAAGAGGTCGGAAGGACAAAATGGAGGCTTTGGAGACGAAAGAAACGATGAATGGACTGTGTGAATTATGATATGGATAGAGTGGTAGTGACTACTGAGATGACGACTAATAAAAAAATGTGGAACAAAAAGACACGCGTCGATCCCAAGTAAATTGGGACAAGGGAAAGAGAATGATAATTTTTATATATTTCAGATTTTTTAATATTTTAGAGAAAACCTTTCGAAAAAAAAAAATCTCGAATCTAAGTTAGTATTCGAGATATCCTATCTACCTAGTACTGATGAGCTCAGCATAGGGCCAGTGCGTGTCGGTGTCGTGCGTGGCGGGATGCAACAGATACTGACCTTCCTAGTACTGATGAGCTCAGCATAGGGCCAGTGCGTGTCGGTGTCGTGCGTGGCGGGATGCAACAGATACTGACCTTCCTAGTACTGATGAGCTCAGCATAGGGCCAGTGCGTGTCGGTGTCGTGCGTGGCGGGATGCAACAGATACTGACCTTCCTAGTACTGATGAGCTCAGCATAGGGCCAGTGCGTGTCGGTGTCGTGCGTGGCGGGATGCAACAGATACTGACCTTCCTAGTACTGATGAGCTCAGCATAGGGCCAGTGCGTGTCGGTGTCGTGCGTGGCGGGATGCAACAGATACTGACCTTCCTAGTACTGATGAGCTCAGCATAGGGCCAGTGCGTGTCGGTGTCGTGCGTGGCGGGATGCAACAGATACTGACCTTCCTAGTACTGATGAGCTCAGCATAGGGCCAGTGCGTGTCGGTGTCGTGCGTGGCGGGATGCAACAGATACTGACCTTCCTAGTACTGATGAGCTCAGCATAGGGCCAGTGCGTGTCGGTGTCGTGCGTGGCGGGATGCAACAGATACTGACCTTCCTAGTACTGATGAGCTCAGCATAGGGCCAGTGCGTGTCGGTGTCGTGCGTGGCGGGATGCAACAGATGCACGCCGCGCCGGTTGAGCGCCAGCACGTGGTCGCGCCAGTCGCCCGCGCCCGCCACGCGCCGCACCGCGAAGAACGACGAGCCGAACAGCGGCCAGCGGGACAGCACCTGGACAACAGGGAGCCATAGGGTTTAGAAAAGATTCTGTGGATGTGTGAGTAGTAGGTTGTCTCCTATAGCTAGGCTAGGCTGTGTTTTGTTGTGAAAAATATGACCTAACCTAGAAGAATTTGTGACACAGGTGAAATGTTGTGGTACATGATGATGTAAAATAAAATTTAAATTTGTATCACTTTGCGCTGTTTTGCAATGCGTACAAATATAATCTACACAGTTATAAGTGTACATATAGTACAGTTTATAAAATACCGTAACTAATAGGTAAAAATGTTTGAATAAAACAGAACAATATAAATGACATTAACAATTAATTGCTACACAATTTACTTAATACAGTAAATAGATAACAATGCATAAACATGAGCATAAAGTTTCACGACTCTTATTTTACTTTTAAATATTAATTTATGGTGTTATATGCTTTCTATATTATCTTTGAAGATTCTCTGCAGTAATCGGCTAACACTTTATATGACCTGCCAGGGTCGCGAGATCTGTTCGAAAGAGTTACCGTGGTCCTGGCATATGGGCAACTGAAGGAACATGGGCGGGTTTTAGTCATACCTATATATGTCTTACATTACAAAGTTAAAATTTCATTTAACAATAGCTTCAGACTTTTTTAGTGCACTGAAAAATGAATACTAAATTAGATAGTTGAGAATATTGGAACGATCGATTACTCGCCTCGTCGCCGGGTGACCTACACGAAGACCAGCTCAGGGTGGAGGTAGAGGAGAGACTTTCCGATGGATGCAGCTCCGACTAACTCCACCCCACCACCGTCACCGCCCATACACGTCATCCAGACCAACCTCCAACACAGCCAAACTGCCACGGCCAACTTACGCAGAGCTCTGGAGGTTAAACCCCGAACCATCGCACTGATCCAAGAGCCGTGGATCAGGAACAACAGAATCTGCGGCCTCAGTAACATCGGAGGTAAGCTAATTCTCAACACACACGGCGCAGACAAACCACGAACCTGCGCCTACATACCCAAAGATATCCCTACCACACCACTCACACAATTCTGTTCCAGAGACCTGACAGCAGTCAGGCTCCAGACCGAAGGTAACGTTCCAGACGTCGTACTAGCCTCGGTATACATGCCAGGCGAGGACGCTAGCTGCCCGCCAAAGGAGATGGCCGACCTAGTGCAGCACTGTGAACGTGCAAAACTAGACCTGATCATCTGCACCGACTCCAACGCCCACCACCCGCTCTGGGGTAGCGACTCGCCGAACTCCAGAGGAGAGGTACTATCCACCTATTTATTCTCTACTAACCTTAACATTGTTAACCGAGGCTCTGAGCCCACTTGGGTCACAGTCCGAGGACAAACAATCATTGATCTGACGCTTGCTACAGAAAGCGCGACAAACCTCATCACAAACTGGCACGTCTCGGATGAACTCTCCTGCTCCGACCACAGAAGAATCCGATTCACACTAAATACCCACACTGGGGAACCCGTACCGAGGCGTAACCCGCGGCGCACTAATGTGCCCGAGTACAAACGCCTCCTGGCCTCCTTACTAGCTAGGCATCTATCACGGGTAACAATAAAAACCCCCGAACAACTGGAATACACCGTGACAAAATTATCTGAATATCTAACCGAAGCATACCATGCATGCTGCAAACTAAGGGCGCCACAAAACAACAGCGAGAGAAATCCCTGGTGGAACGCCAACCTTAGTAAACTCAGAGACACACTACGCAAACAATTCAACAGGGCCAAAAACACTAGGCTCCCGGACGACTGGGAGCAATACAAAGAAACCCAATACACATACAAAAAGCAGATCAGAACTGCTAGAAGGGCAGCCTGGCGGAAATTCTGCGAATCCATCGAAACCAACAACGAAGCCGCAAGGGTAAGGAAAATCCTCTCGACTGATCAGGATCGAACCCTTGGTGCGCTGAAAAAACCCGACAACTCATACACATTGAGTGACCACGAAACCAGTAAAGTCCTCCTGGAAATCCACTTCCCCGGTTGTACCCTCCAAGAGGTCAGGACATGGGAAGGTGAACCAGAATGGACCCCAACAAACCTAGATTGGTCTAGGGCCCAAAGCATGGTGACAGAAGAAAAGATAAAGTGGGCCATTGACACCTTTCAGCCCTACAAATCTGCAGGGCTGGATGGCATCTTTCCAGCCCTCCTACAGTGGGGGGCTGACCACCTGATACCATGCTTGGTGGAGATCTATCGGGCCTGCATTGCACTCAGATACACACCCCTAGCGTGGCGCGAAGTGAAAGTCATTTTCATACCCAAGCCAGGCAAACCCGACTATACACAACCAAAGGCCTATAGGCCTATAAGTCTCACATCCTTCCTACTAAAAACCCTCGAGAGACTCTGTGATAGACATATCCGAGACGGACCTCTCAGGGTCAAACCCCTTCACAAACAACAGCACGCGTACTCCACGGGCAGATCAACAGAGTCTGCGCTACATAGCGTGGTCTCCAAAATTGAATGCGCAGTGGACCACAAATGCTCAGCACTGGCAGTTTTCATTGACATTGAAGGCGCTTTCGACAAAACTATGTTCAATAGTATCAGCATGGCCCTCGACAGACACAACATAAATCCGACCTTGAGCGGATGGATCACCAACATGCTCAAATTGAGAGCTGTACAAGTCACAGTGAACGACACTACAAGGGCGGTAGTGGCGAAGGGCTGCCCGCAAGGGGGCGTCCTCTCGCCACTTTTATGGAACCTGGTCGTAGACAGCCTCATCAAAACACTCAACGATAAAGGTTACTTCACCGTAGGCTATGCCGATGACATAACCATAATAATAAATGGCACCCATGAAAACACCCTATGCCACCTCATGCGCCAAGCCCTGAAAATAGTAGAGGACTGGTGCAATAAACACCAACTATCAGTAAACCCCACAAAAACCGAGATGATCCTCTTTACAAAAAAGAGAAAACTCGCGAAACTCGAACTGCCACGACTGTTTGGCACCACCCTAAGCCTTTCAACTGAAACCAAATACCTGGGCATATTTTTGGACAAACAGCTGAATTGGGCAAAACACACCAACTACATAACTACAAAAGCCAGCATATCCCTGTGGCAGTGCAAGAGAATGCTTGGCAGGAATTGGGGAATCAGCCCCAAAGTCACCCACTGGCTATACACCACAGTTATTCGACCAATCATCACATACGGCTCTATAGTCTGGTGGCCCAGAACAGACCTGAGCACAGCCCAAAAAGACCTTGAAAAGGTGCAACGATTCGCTTGTGTAGCCATCACTAGCTGCATGAGAACTACACCCACCGCTGCCCTACAGGTAATGCTCGGGCTACCACCTCTACACCTAATCGTGCGGGAGGAGGCTGCCCTGGCTGCCCTAAGACTGAATATAGCAGGGACCCTAAGCAATGACTCGAGGGTCAAGCACTCACGCATTAGGGACGATGCGATCAAGCGACAACCAATGATGGCATCACCCTGCGATAAAACCCCAAAACTACACTACTTTCAAAAGCACTACAACGTTATACTCGCAGAAGAACAAAACGACCACTCGGGCCCGGAAGAGCTAAGAGTCTACACTGATGGCTCAAAGACCACCTCTGGGACCGGAGTCGGAGTTTTCTCACACGACCTTAACATAAAAATATCCAGCCCGCTGGGAATGCTCAACACCGTCTACCAGGCGGAATGCGTGGGCATCATACAGGCGGTGTATGCCATTGAAGCCAGAAGAGTTACGGACAGTCATATACGTATACTCTCCGACAGCGCTTCAGTCCTCCAATCCCTAGCCAAACGATACATAACCTCAAGCCTTATACTAGAATGTCACAACGCATTAGAACGGGTAACAGTTTCTAATCGCAACAAAGTGACACTGCAATGGATAAAAGGACACAGTGGATCACTAGGCAATGACGCTGCTGACGAACTGGCCAGAAAGGCATCCAGCGCGTCAGTCTGCGGCCCCGAGCCCATCGTGCCCATCCCCTTTAACCAGCTACGCAGGTGGCTGCAGGAATTTACCCACACACAAGCGGAGAGCTGGTGGACCTCGGCACCGGGCTGCAGGCAGTCCAGAGAAGCTATGCCATCCCCGGATGGCAGGCTAACCAGACGTCTGCTACGCCTGGACAGGGATGGTCTGCGTCTGATGACGGGCACCATCACAGGACACTGCCCACTAAACAAGCACTTTCACACAATAGGCATAACGGACAGCCCCCTGTGCAGGGCCTGCATGGAGGCTGAGGAAACCGTTGCGCATGTACTCTTCGAATGTACAGGCGTCACCCAGATTAGGACAGATACCCTCGGGACACCCAAATCATACACGGACGTTCTTAGCAGACCAGGAGACGCAATCAACTTCTGGAGGGAGGTGGGCTGGTTGGAGTAAATACCGACGGCCGCCATGGCCCACGCACAATGGTCCACTCAAAGGACTAAGTGCGGAAACCAAACCCCCATAACATAGAACATAGATAACATAGTTGAGAATAACGCAACATATATTTTGAATTCAAGTATAATAAGTACATTGAGTACCAACTATTCAATCACAAAACACTATAAAGCTACATCTAGTTGTCAAATCAGAAACAGAAAAAAATGATTGTTTCTTACCTGTAAAACCTTAGCCTTGGCAGCCGCAGGCGACAAGGTCCTGACATGTTGCCACTCGGCCGCCAGCCACGACGCCCACTTGTTCGGGCGGGGCTCCCTCAGCGCCAGCAGGGGCTTGGGCAGCAGGAACTTCAGGTCCCGCGCCTGCGCGCCCTCGCCCAGCCCGGCCGCGCGGTGCAGCAGGGCTGCCACCAGCGCCACGTCGCGCAGTACTGGCGCGGGGGGGGCGCCGCCGTTAGGTAGCACCAGCAGTAGGCCTTCTAGGTAGTCTGGGGCCACCTGGTGGAGTAATGGTGAAATTAATCTATACTAATATTATAAAGCTGAAGGGTTTGTTTGTT
Organism: Aporophyla nigra; assembly: GCA_947507805.1. NCBI lineage: Eukaryota > Metazoa > Arthropoda > Insecta > Lepidoptera > Noctuidae > Aporophyla > Aporophyla nigra. Next base: position 21,730,829 of record OX382297.1, on the reverse strand, counting down.
TGTTTGATTGAACGCGCTAATCTCAGGAACTACTGGTCCGAATTGAAAAAATATTTTTGTGTTCGGTAGCCTATTTATCGAGGAAGGCTATAGGCTATATAACATCACGCTACAACCAAAAGGAGCGGAGCATTAACGAAAAATGTTGCAAAAACGGGGAAAATCGCACGTGTAGGCGCTTCGACGCGACGGGAAGCGTCGGGGGAACAAGAAATTTAACGCGAACGAAATCGCGGGCAGAAGCTAGTTAATCATATTAGTTTGAATTACAAAAAAAAATCTATTGCTGCTTCCACTTGACGTTATTTCTACGCTATCAAATATCAAGTTTACACGAGTATAAATTATGTTGATTTCAGAGTATAATAACTATTACTTAGTAGATAGACATTACATTATACAGTTCCACAGTCAAAAAGGAACATAGACGCTGGCAGAATTACATTACGAATTTGATCCATCTGCCTTCAAAACAGGAGTGAAGAGGCGTCTTCAGGTTCTGGACACGCTCGTTTCATCATAGACCTGTTCCATCGCTTTCCATCAGGCGTGATCAAGGTCAAGGGAAGGCCCATTCGGCAATGAAAAATTGCTAAGGTCAGTTTCAGTTATTTTCCCGAAATCATATTAATTCGAAACTAGTTTAATATTTTTCGATTATGTTGTTATTCCTTTTGATTTACGTTGTGGGCAAAACCTGAGATCCTAGAGTGAGCCAGACTGAGTATACTCATTGCCTGATAGAGGCATGGTCGCGTCTCCTATTATTATGAGGACTAGTCAGTCAGTACATACCTGGTTGAACAGCACCTCGGTATAAAGCGGAGGCGCGTCGTTCCTGAGCGGATGGTGCCACACGGAGCGGCAGAAGATGAGGTAGAAGGGGTGGTGCGCCCTCTGCAGCTCCGTGGTGACGTCCAGCACGTACTCGTCGCCCGACAGCGGCATGGTCAGCGCGTCGCCCGCCACGATGCAGTACAGAGAGAACTCGGCGCGCTCCGCCTCGCTTGTCACGCCGATCTGGAAATGTTAGGTGTGAATTAATTTGCTATCAAAATGAGTGACGAATATTTTATGTTCTAAAGTTTATATATTAGGTTGGAGAAAAAGTCTTTTCGCATTATAGTATGCATGAACTTGTAATAAAATCTTTTTGGCTATACTATTTGTATCTGGCTGGTTTTGGTATCATTGAAAGTTTAAATTTTAAAGAACATAATTCCAAATTCAAATTAGGAAAATGTGTGATTTTCATTTGTTTTTCGTACCGTCAAGATGAGTGAATCTAATGAAGAAATTCGATACATTTTAAAATTTTACTACAAAAAAGGTAAAAATGCAACGGAAGCCGCGAAAAAAATTTGCGATGTTTATGGACCTAGTGTAGTGTCTGTGAGAGTAGCAAAAATTTGGTTTAAGCGTTTTCAATCCGGAAATTTTGATGTCAAAGATGCACGTCGCTCTGGTCGCCCTATTACGGATAAAATGGATGCCATTTTTGAAAAAGTGGAGCAAGATCGGCATACCAGTAGTTACGACGTAGCTGAAGAACTGGAAATTGACCACAAAACAGTTTTGGCGCATTTGAAAGAAACTGGGTACACAAAAAAGCTCGACATTTGGGTACCTCACGAACTCACTGAAAGAAACCTAATGAACCGTGTACTCATTTGTGGTTCTTTATTACGACGTAATGAAACCGAACCATTTTTGAAGAAGCTGATAACTGGTGATGAAAAGTGGATCACGTATGACAAGAACGTGCGAAAAAGGTCGTGGTCAAAGGCCGGTCAGGCTTCACGGACTGTGGCGAAACCCGGGTTAACTCGTAACAAGGTGATGCTGTGTGTGTGGTGGGATTGGAAGGGCATTATTCATTATGAGCTGTTACCACCAGGCAGGACCATCGATTCTGAACTCTACTGCGAACAACTGATGAGATTAAAGCAAGAAGTTGAGAGAAAGCGGCCGGAATTAATCAACAGAAGGGGTGTGGTTTTTCATCATGATAACGCTAGACCTCACACATCTTTAGCCACCCAATAAAAATTAAGAGAGTTTGGGTGGGAGGTGTTAATGCATCCGCCGTATAGTCCTGACCTTGCACCTTCAGATTTCCACCTGTTTCGGTCTCTTCAGAATTCTTTAGGCAGTGTCAGGTTAACATCACGAGAGGACTGCCAAAACCACTTGTCGCGGTATTATGACCAGAAGTCCCAAAATTTCTATAGCAATGGGATCATGTCCCTACCTACAAGATGGCAAAAAGTTATCGAACGAAATGGTACCTACATACTTTAGTTAAATGTAAATAAACTTTATTAAAAAATGTTTTGAATTTTCTTAAAAAATGCGAAGAAACTTTTTCCCCAACCTATTATGTTAAGTTTCTGAATATTCAAAATTTTCTATTTTTGTTCTTACACACAATATTATCTATGTTTCTTTTCCTTTCTACTTTCGCAGGTCTGCTGGAAGAAACTACTACTCACTTATAATTATGTCGTTTTTACTGTGTGTACATAAATAATAAAATAAAGAAATTGTTTCTTTGGTGTTATTTGGGTATTCAATTAAAATTATTTAAAAAAAAAAAACGAGTAAATCACAAGTTCAGTAAGAAACTAGGTACTCCTGCATTGTGAAAACAATCGTTAGAATATTAAAAGCGTAATAAAGATTTATTCCTTAACGATGATTAAACAGGCAGGTTACCTTACCATACAGTCAGGGTTAATATAAGACAAAAAGTAAACTGCCAAGCGATTTTGTACCATGTGTACCACCATTATGATCGGGCTTCTGGGTAGGCTCTAAATTTTTAAGTGCCAATAAATGAAGTCCTCATAGGTTAAAAATAAGCAGCAACTGACCAGTTCACAGAGCTCGTTGACGATGTCCTGCACGACGGTGGCGCAGCGCGTGTTGACGACGCGCTCGGCGCCGCCCGGCAGCCGGTACAGCTGGCGCCGCGCCGAGCGACCCGCTGATACTGCTGTCACCTGATACACAAAGGATAATGTTCTAATAAACAGCCCTTCAACTAACCCATAACCCTTCCTCTCTGCCTTATTTGGGTAAAAGTGGCACAGTCACACAATGTTCAGTCATCCTCAAACCTTTACTTACCGATATCCAGTACAAGATAATTATCATTTGGTTCTTTTATAAGGAATCAATCGAAATACTATCCCTCTATCTTCTAACCACAACATAAAGCTTCAAGGATATGTTATGCTTGTTATCACAACTTATTCAAGATTATGAAAAGTAACAAAATCCAAATAAAAAAATCTAAACTTTTACACTTTTTAAACTAGTAATTATATACGAGTAAGACAGTCCCCAAAACAACCAACTTTCACCACTACCTAGTGATTTAGATTGGAAGAAGTTGCGCAACAAAACTCCTCAGCAGCACATCAGCGAGCCAATTTACGTAATTTTAAGAACTTCATAGTCTGATTTCGTCAGATCTCTGATCCTCGAGTTTTGCATGAATTTTGGACAAGTTTTTGACGTTTGTTTGTCGCCGAGATGAGACCGCAACTAGATTATGAACATCTTAATACGAGACTTGGTCTTCTGTTAGCAACATCAGTTTGCTCACCTCCTCGACACTAGGCACGTTCTTCCTGCCGCCGCAGCGCAGCGTCTTGCGCAGGTTGGCGAGGCACACGGCCGCCGTGCCCTGGCACGGGCGCCGCCGGTCTGCCGCCGCCGCAGATAGATACTCCACGAGGAATGGCCTACGGAACAAAACGTTGGTTTGATCAAAACAGTTAAACGATCCGGCGAAATAGAAAAAAAAAACATACTTTTATTTAGCACAGACCATATGTACACAATATATGTATGTGGGTGAGCTACACAACCGTGGCCTTAGGTATGATCCCTGGGGAACTCCATTAGTATTTTAACGGTTACGTCAACATTTGTTTAGAAAATCGCCATTTTTACAACAAGTTAAATCTTCTACTCCACTTAACAGATCAAATCACTATTGTGGCGTATCGTGACAGTGAAGTTCACAATAAGTGATGATTTAATATGTCGAAGGATTTAGATAGATTAGATAAAGAGTCAATAAACAATGAAAGTTTTTTTTTTTTTGGAGGATACTGCAGGTGAATGTCTGAGGAAAATGATTGATTGATATTTTTATTTTCAGTTCACCGTACATTATTAACATTGAACTATCAGACAATAGCATACGCCTAACCCTATAATGATCTAAGTTATGAGACACAAGCTTCCTCTTTTCGAGAGGTACCGGGTAAAATACCAACCGGCATCACATGTCTTAAAATTTTTGGTTCTAAGACATGCCTGTTTCCTCACGATGTTTTCCCTCACCGCTTTGTGAAAAATGGTGACGAAATTGTTTACACAAAGTAAAATGCATGCCTGCCTGACGTCGAACCCACGACCAACGACGTACAAGTCGCGGACGTTATCACTGTGCAACCACTGCTCAAACAAACATTAATTTAGATTGTTGATGTACCTTAGCGTGTCAGAGCAGGTGAAGTAGGCCGCCAGTATGGACATGAGCCGCCAGGCGCGCTGGCACGAGTCGCCCGAGGGTGACCGGTTCGAGGTCGTCTGCTTCATCAACTGGCAGTACACCTCGTCACGGAGTTCGGGTACTGAATGGCAATGCTGTAAGATAAAAATATATTAATTTAAGGTTATCGGCAGAAACAACAGGTAGGAGAAATCATTATCTTTCCAGGCCAAGCATTCCTAGTGCAATAAAAAGTTTCATTACAAAAGGCCTACTTAAAAAAAAAGGTAGCAAACATAAAAAAAAAATACAATATAAAAATATATTTTTTTTATGTTTGTTACCTCAGAATTTTTGACTGGGTAAACCGATTTTGATGATTATTTGAAAACTGGTGCTTCCCGTGTGGTCCCATTTAAATTTGGTCCAGTTTGATAATGGCATCCATGAGATAATCATACAAGTATTATATATCATCTGGCCAGTACTGGTATAGGACTTAGTGCGGGGTAGACACCATAACTAAAAAGTCAAAAATAAAAATTTCGGAAGTCGGTGTTAATAAACTAAATACAGATCCTAAGACACCGACTTCCGAAATTAAAGTTATTTTTCACTTTGTAGTGTTTTTAAGGAAGTCGGTTGTTATGTTTAGGATAAAAGTTTTATAGAATTTTATAATACTGAATAGGTATATGTATATTTCAAATTCAGAACTTAGGTGTAATACAATTGAAATGTATTTCCGAATGAATATCAAAATACTTCGCCACTGTAGTCGACTATTTTGCACTAGTATAGTATATCACATCTTCGCCTCTTCGGTAGTATAGTGGTAAGTATCGCCACCTGTCACGCGGGAGACCGGAGTTCGATTCCCCGTCGGAAAGAACCTTTTTGTTTTGTTTTTTTCTAGGTTAAGTAACTACCTACTTTCACAAGAAAAATATTTTTTTTTGCTTTAAGACGCTATAATCCAACAGAGTCCGCGCTCACTAGTTTTTGAATCAATGGAAAAACATGGAAAATAGTGTTATACAATTGTGAAAAAAATATATGTCGTATTTAAGGATCTTGACAGGCCTGTTGGTCTAGTGGTTAGTGACCCTGACTGCTATACCGGAGGTCGTGGGTTCGATTCCCACCCAGGACAAATGTTTGTGTGATGAGCACGATCATTTGTTCTGTGTCTGGGTGTAATTTATCTATAATATGTATGTATTTAGAAATATATAAGTATGTTTATCAGTTGTCTAGTACCCATAACACAAGCTCTGCTTAGCTTGGGACTAGATGGCGTTGTGTGATAGTTGTGGAATATATTATTATATTATTATTATCTGACGGATGTGTGGTTACTTTCAGAAACACGATTAAGTTAACTTTGCTCGATAGAAAAAAAACCCAAAGATACCTCTTATCGTAATTTAAAACCAATTTTATAGCTACAAACCAAACGTTTTTTTATTATTTCTTATGTGAATGAAAAGGTAATAAGATTGTTTAGGTCTAGGCGCTGAGTTTGTCCTGATAAAATCATTATAATAATTGCTATGTTTAAATACCTACCAAAATCGGGAGATCATCCACTTTCCTTGCCAATTTCAGTCCGTTTAGTCGCGCGTTGGCGCTCTTAGACGGTGGATCTATGTCAGTGCTTTCCGTGCGATCACGTGACCAAACGCAAAAGTAACTAATAAAACACGAAATATAAACTATTAACCTTATTTGTATAAACATAAGGTTCAAATTATTTTGTGGGCGAGTTTACACACGATCCACAGTGTCCCGCGCGGACCACCTGAGACCCCTTTGATAAATGCCGCCACATGCACCGCGAATTGTTGTGATGTAATTTCAATGTTTTTGTATTTTTTTGACAATTGATTTTCGCGGAGGGAACGATCGACGTCGGGTTTTTTTTTACACGCTTTATATTAGCTTCACTTGTATGTTTTTATGTTTGTTTGTTGTTTCTTTGTAACCGACTCCTTATAGCGCGAATTAAGCTGACATACGTCACAAACTACGCTGACATACGTCACAAACTACGCTGACATACGTCACAAACTACGCTGACATACATCACAAACTACGCTGACATACGTCAAAAACTACGCTGACATACGTCACAAACTACGCTGACATACGTCACAAACTACGCTGACATACAACCAAACTAGAAAGTACAAAATAATGGAAAAAAAGCGTGGGGTGCTTTTTAAGATATTTTTTATTGATATTCAGGCACCCCACGCTTTTTTTCCATTATTTTGTACTTTTTAGTTTGGTTTTCAATGGAATCGTATTTTTAAACTATTATTTATTTTCTATTTTTTAAGGTGTTTCGAATTTTGAGACGTATGTCAACGTAGTTTGTGACGTATGTCAGCTTAGTTTGTGACGTATGTCAGCGTAGTTTATGTCGTATGTCAGTGTAGTTTGTGACGTATGTCAGCGTAGTTTATGTCGTATGTCAGCGTTTTTTGTGACGTATGTCAGCGTAGTTTTCGAAGACAGTTTTTTTGCTGTCCTGGTAACCCTGGCAAATTTTTTTTCTTTATTTTTATATAGTTCTGCCATTTTGCAATTTTTAACATATTACGTGATTGTTTTGATTGAAACAAATGTTTGATTTGAAATGGAAGTAAAACCAATTTCGGAACTGCTGTTTCAATGTCTAGATGTTAAATTGCACAATATGTGACGTTTCACAAGGGAGAGGGTCTCTCACAAATGTGACCAGCTGTGACAAGGTTGGGGGCCTACTTGGAGGTCGGCAGTTATGCCGCGGCAACGTACCTACTACCGGGATAAAAAGGACCCAATGTGTTAATCCAGGTTATAAACTATCTGGGTGCCAAATTTCATCCAAATCTGTTCAGTAGTTTTGCGTGAAAGAGTAACATACATCCATCCATACTTCCATACATCCATACTCACAAACTTTCGCATTTATAATATTAGTCCAGGTTATAAACTATCTGCGTGCTGAATTTCATCCAAATGCGTTCAGTAGTTTTTGCGTGACAGAGTAACAAACATCCATCAATATATCCACACTCACAAACTTTCGCATTTATTTATTTATTTATCTTTGTATCAGGCACATAACCCATAATTTTGTTAGTATTACTTAAACTATGTTAGTATAATTAATTAATAAAAATGGTACAAACAAAACAGGAACAATAAATTACACTAAAAATAGATATAGTAAATAGGTATAGTATTCCTCAAGTTACACTGTTTTCAATGCAACTTAAGGAACACCATATCTATTACGCCATCTTCTAGACACACCCGGCAACAATACATGCATTGCGCACAGGTGCCCCATCATATGGCCCTCAGTTTTGCTAGCAACAATGCTCAGAAGACTGCTGTCGCTGTCCTGCATCCGACGTAGTAATGATGCGGATCTTTTACGAATGATCGCAAAGAAGTCATCTGTACGCGCTGCTGCGAACATTCCTGACGCGCTACAGAAACGTGGCAGCGACAGCAGTATCCTAAAAGCATTGTTGTATTGCACACGTAGGGCATTGTACGTTTTTTGCGTGTATCTGGTCCACAGACTGCAGGTATAAAAAGCCTGGCAGTATGCCCTAAACAGTGTTAATTTAACATTACTGTCGCACTTTGCAAATCTGCGGGCCAGCATGTTGCATCGTACGGCCAATGCCCTGCGCTCTCTATCTATATCATAGTTATCAGTGCCATCTTCTGAAACCCAGTGACCAAGGTATTTAAACTGCTTAACTCTGTTTAGAGTTGCACCACATAGCGAGACTGGTGGCACCACTTCATATGTCTTGTTTTGTGCCATAAAGACTAACAGCTCACTTTTCTTTGCATTATACCTTAGTCCATGGGCTCCAGCATAGCACTCACATATCTTCAGTAGTTTTCTAAGGGCACTGATCGACGGACTCAGAAGCACCATATCGTCGGCATAACTGATGTTGTTGAAAGATACACCATCTATCGTGCATCCGATGCCAGTGCTGCTGAGTTCCTCGATCAGCCTATTTATATAAATATTAAATAACTTAGGCGAGGTCAGACCCCCCTGCCTCACCCCGCACTCTAACCTATACACATCTGAGTAAGCGCCTGCCCACCTCACAATGTTATATTGGGCACCGTACCAGAACTTGAAGATATTAATTATTTCTGGCGGCAGGTTAGCTTCGTTGGACAATTTTTCCCACAGGATGTCATATGAGACGAGGTCAAAAGCACTGGATAAATCCAGGAAGCATGCATACACAGGTGTCGTCCTCCCAGTGTAATATTGCACTGTGCTCTTTAAAGTCATAATCGCAGTCTCCGTTGATAACCCATTCCTAAAACCAAACTGTCGGTCATTAATGTTTAATTGTTTACCTAGATATCTGTCAAGCAAACTATCCATAATTTTAGCTATAACCGTTGCTAATGAAATCGGTCTGTAATTGGTTATATCCGACATATTACCAGTCTTATTTTTAGGAACGGGCACCACAACTGTTCTCACCAAATTAGCTGGCAGATAAGAATGACTGACACAAAGGTTGAACAGTAAGGCAAGAACCCTTGGGAGATGAGCATCTGCGTTATGCAATGCCTGCGTTATGTATATGCAATTATAATGTTAGTCCAGGTTATAAACTATCTGCATGCTAAATTTCATCCAAATCCGTTCAGTATTTTTACGTGAAAGAGTAACAAATATCCATCCATACATCCATACTCACGAAGTTTCGCATTTATAATATTAGTGGGATACACTTGAGAGAATTAGAAGCTGTATACAAATGTTCCAACGAGGATTCAATCAAGAACTATGTAAATAGTTTTAGAAACAAATAAATAAACATATTTGTTCTCGTATTATCTTTTTTTCTGTGGTTTCTAATACTGTGGACATACTGATGTCGCTACACTATGACCTGTCTGTGCTACGCTGCCGCTGCCGCCGCGCCACCGCCCGAACTTTTAGCGCGCTAACGAGTTCGACAAGAAGGACGCGCGGGAGGCGCCCCGCGGATTTCCCCGCACCTCACCCCCTCAAATCTGTATGAGTGTGGAATCACCTCGCCTTAATTTAAATACGATTTAACGCCAAAATAATATGTTTATGCTGACGGACGTAATCATTACATAACCTGAAGCCTATTATGAATAACGGGGTTATACAGAGTAATAATACTAACCATAAGCACAGTATAAACACATTTAACTTCAGTCAGGTCCTGGTGCAGCTGGCGCTCGTTGGGCTGCAGGTCGCCGCAGTAGGCGCGCACGCACGTGAAGCACTCCAGCGCGGGCGGCGCCAGCGCGGCCGGCAAGCGCAGCAGTGGCGCCCTCAGCGGCGTCGCCTGCCATTTCACCACGTCCGTCTGGGCCTTCCATGTCCATTCGTTGCGTTTCGCTTTGCTCTTTAGGGAGGAATCCGCTTTCAGGATTTCTAGCCTGTGGAATAAAAAAATTGTTAATAAATAGTCCATATTGGAAAGTTTCATGTCTGGCTGCTAGCCGTCTTTCGTAGATCTTAGACAGTCGTTACGGGTCGTCAGAATCCCGAAAGTCTGACAACCAGTCTTACCAATGGGGTATCGTAATACACAGTAACTGGGTCGCTCCATGTAAAATACTGGTACTCAGCTGCATCCGGTTAGACTGGAAGCTAACCCCAAGATAGTTGGGAAAAAGCTAGGCAGATGATGATTGTAAAGTTTTATGTTTAAAATTTGCAGATTTTGGGTAGTAATACGTAAGTGCACAGTTAGAATAGAAGACTTGTGACATCTACCAACCCGCACTGGTCCCGCGTGGTGGATTATGGCCCACTCCCTCTGAAAGAGAGGAGCCCTATGTCCCAGCAGTGGGCTGATTATGATGCACAGTTACAATAATAAACTTATAGTAACATAATAAATTAGGTCTTATAGAAAATTGCTTGCTAAGCTAATGTATGTAAATGATGACATTATATTATGAAATAAAACTAGTTTTACATTATTAAGGAAAGACTATCACTTATTATTTAGTAGGCTAATTTGTTGCATTGAAGAATATTTAAAGAAAATTATAATATTTCCGGTGTTTTGTCATATATTTAGCTAATTTGGATATTATGATTGTTAGCAGAAGATCTCGTGGCTATTAAGGAAATTGCATATTTCGAATTTATTTATTCTAAAATGACATAACGGTGTGATCTATGAGCGTAACCTACAAAAAGTTCCCAATATTTTTTTGGTATAGAAAGGTGTGTACAAAACTAATAGAGATTAACAAATCGCTTTCCAATAGTTTTGCAGCGTCATTCCTCAGTTTATATGTTTGAGGCATTCGTTAATCTTTTTAGGCAATTTTTCTAATAGGTATGGTAAGAGTTCAATGGTAGATAATTGTTCTATGACCGTTATCAACATAGCTTTTTTGGTCCTAAATGACTTAGTCAATTATATTTTTTTATTACCAAGATTAGATACAAAATTTCTAAAAACATATTTAATGAAGATGATTAAAATAAGTATAAAATACGTTTATAAATAGTTATGCCTACTCTCGTTATTATGAAAAGCAATTAAATATAAATTATTTTTATAACTAACCGCATGACATGCGTTACACAAACACTTTTATGGCTTTTGATTTCACTATCAAATCATCGCTAAAATACTTCGTTTGGTCAAAATGATTCAGCTTGTTGAAAACGCGATTTCTTTTAAATGGGCGTAGTGCAGCAATAAAAAAATACGTAATTGGCATAATAGTATGATAGTCATGAATAATTTATACTTAAAATGCGACATACATAGCATTTTTCGGTTAGTAGTCTATTTTTTTTTAATGACAGCTCGCAGATTTTCCTATGAGGTTGGCTAATTAACCGGACTTGCTGCATTTCTCGGTTAGTGTCTAGGTCTAAAATAAAATGCGATTGTTTATAGGTACTTTAATTAATTCTGATTTTATTATGAGGGTATTGTGCAAGAAATTGGGTGTGTGCGGATATTAATAGATTTGGTAGGTATACAAGGTGGCAGAAAAGCAAGCAACTGCGCAAGAAATTTTACGATGATTTAAAAAAATGTTGCTGATACATGAATTTTACCGCGTAGGTATTGCACTTTTCTATGAAACAGCTGAATTATTTTTTGTGCTAAATTAATGGTTACAGTTTCTGCGTCAATGTCCGTCCCACCCAGTATCGGTTATTAATCGACGAATGTCTTGAAAGATACAACGTTTTAAAAGGGTACTAAACTATTCTTACTGAAGAAAGACCTACCTAACCAAGTTTGTATATTAAAGTCAAGTAGGTAAGTAACACAGAAAACGGAAAAGGTTCATCATTATAGTTCACAAGACACAACTCTCTAGGCACAATGGAACATCATTGCAGGAAAGCTGTTTATTTTCCAAACAACGGCTGAAAACCACTACTTAATTTCCACTTTTCTATTTTTCCCTACATAACGAGGTGCTATTATAGTATTTCCTTCACATCGGCAGGAAGTGGCAGTGAGCATTGGATGCAAATGAGCGCGTTCAGCGCATGCGCGAGCCGTAGACAATAGAGGTGCGCACGAGTGGACGAGCTGGCCACCGTGACGGCGCGGACGATGGCTAGTATGGATAGCCCTACTACCTACTCTCACTTTAAGCTATTCATCGGAGTAACAAAGGAAATAAGTAATCCATGGTACAGAAGAAGTTCCTAGTGCAGAGAAATTATTTTTGCTAACTAAAATGTGTCTAAAACTTCCACATAAAGTTATCCGCTCATAATCAAGGATAACCATGAGAAATCAAACAAATCTTATTAGTCTTGTTTAGCGGAACCAAATGCAACAAACAAAAACAAATCTTCCTTTGATTGACAGCATTGCTAATTCGCTAGGTTTTTTTTTTTAATAACGGTCACTCAAACCGTTCTATTTTGAATTAAGAACATCAATTAGAAAATTAAACTCAAATGCCATGGTGAATTTAAAAAAATACAATAGGAAGGAAAGCTGCTTGGGCCGTTTCCACGGTCTCGTTTACATTTTGATGCGGTTTTAAAAAAATGGCAACACGTACAGGGAGTCCGTTCTGCTTACACAAGCCGTATAATGTCCGACACTCACGTAGGCGTTACGAAACTGAAAGACGTAATACAGAATAGTGGCTTTTGTTTTAACAAACATTTATGCGTGAGCTAAACCTAGGAAAACTTATTCTTGTTGATTCGTCCTGATAGAACGAATTAATAAACAAGTCGTGTACCCGATGGGATTTCCCGTCGACAAAAATGACAAACTTCCATACTAACTTTTATACCCTATTTAACCTCATACTTAAGAGATGAATTTTCAAAATCGTTCCGTGTTCTTTTGCGTTGTCCTTGTCTGTTAGTGAATTAATGAAGATAGGTAATGTTGTATGAAGTATTATATACTTAGATATTTCTGCTTTTAAAGCAAGCTGAAAAGAAACCAAGCCATTTAAGACAAACTCTGGTATCTTCACTATCTTTGGTAATAAATGGTTCTAAACATAGAAATATAAAAAGCTAGGTTGATTTTTACCTTAACTTTGGTTCAAGAACTAATCTAGAAATACATTAAACTATCTAAAATGTCCAACGCTTAAAAGTCGTAAGAGATTTAAAATATTCAAAAACAATGCTCATAAAATTTGCTAGCCAAATTTTAGGCAGTTTCTTAAAGTCTAGTTATCTAACGATTTACATCTAGATTTTATTTCGAAAGCTACACCATTTCCTGCGCCTAGAAACACGTTTTTCAAAAATCTATTTAAACTGGCACGTTTACCTATCACACGATTCGTGACTAATATAATCATGGCCCAAAGGGGAATTGACAAAATTTGAAAAATTTGCATAGATTATGCATGCATTAAAAAAATCTGAGAAACAAATATACATTTTAAGATATTTTGAACACTTTCTATGCCTGTATAGGTATATTCTATCGGTGCAACACCTACGAAGTTGCAATAATCAGCCATTGATGTTCTCACTGGTGGCACACAGGCTCCCTTCCTCAGGGTATCTTATCTTCTTGTAAGAGGCAGTGGGCCATAGTCCGTTGATCGATGTCCCAAGTTTTAAATTTGTGGGTAATAGGACATACCGGCTCCCTCAAGATTTTTCCTTCACCGTTTTGAGAGCAGTAGTGAAGCAATAATTTACACAAAGTAAAGTGCCTGCTTAGGTATGAATCCACTACCTTCGACTCATAAGTCGCGGCCGTTATCACTGGGTCACCACTACTGTCTAAATTATGCGTATGCGTAAAAATCTAGAATCTGAGGTGGTCGAAACAAGTAATAAAATGTTTTAAAAGGAGCGAACTAGCTTATGCAACTTTGTCGAAAGCGAGTTTACGGAAATACCTAGTATAAAAATGAAAATCGTTAATCGGGATATCCTCCATTGCGCTATGTTATGCTAACGATTTCTCATATGGAAGTATAGGAATGAATGGCTGAGTTATATTGTGTATATGACTAACGTCGATATTAATGATTCAGAACTGATATTGATGGTAAGCAGTTGTGTCAGTGTTAGTATGAACGAACTGAGTGATGTTTTAAACCTATTATTCCAAAACTTAGGTACGTGAGTCTTTATTTTTCCGGATTTTGTTAGGTTAAATTAGATTTGCAATATCCGTTACATTTGCTAATCAACACAAAAGATACATAACAGACTGACAACCTCATGTCAAGTGATAGACCCTTGTTATTTCATCGGTCCGAAAGTAATTGATCTGTTAAAACAAGTGTAAAGTTTTTCGGACGGACAAAAATACACGGGAAGTAAGAACAACTGGGAAATCGTTTGTCATTCATTCTTAGTTCGGGCCCCAAGCTAATCTTATGTCCGTAGGCGATACGAGGAAGGAAACTACCGTAACTTCGGCCGAAACTACGGACTTCGTGCTTAGAGAGTAAACCCTCCAGTTACGGTCGGAGTATGAGGGCTATTTGCTAATTTTAGTACTTTTTTGTTCTTTTTTTAGTTCTTTTTTTTTTTTTTTTTGTTTTTTTATCAGAATGTTTATTTGTGAAACATAGGTATTTACATAAAGATCTTAGGTTAATATATGTGCGCTATGTTCTGCCGTGAAGGCGTACAAATATTGAAATAAAAACAAAATAACAATTAAACTACTAACATAAGAAAAAAACAAAATTAAACTACTAACATAAGAAGAAAAACAAAATTACTGTGTTGTGTCTGTGTTGTGTGCTGATTAACCTAGACTAGACACCTTACTATTTGAACAATTTCTGAAAGGTTATTCAGAAATTGTTCTAATAGTAGGGTCTCTAATCTAGACTTGATTAAATTTTAAGTTTAAACCAAGCGGAGATTAATGTTGAAAAACGTTGCTAATCTAGCTAACAACCTGTTAACGAGTAAAATAAAAATAACATCGCAGTAATTGACGTCAATACTGAGAAACTACCCACACAGCAGCGTTAGTCTCTTCAAGCAAAAGCTATAATTTGCTTTCAACCCATAATTAGTGATCAGTGTACTCTAAACATTATTTTCCATATCTTATTATACCACTATTATTATTACCGCCGTGGAACCATCATAACAATAAAAAGCAGTTTAGCACACAATTACGACAATAAGCAAGCTATTTTATCAATAACAAACGAGAGCGATTTGTCCAAAAATGCACGGTACAAGAAAGTTCGCATGTAAAGTCTTCATGATTCTGAAAATCGGATTGAAAAAATACGGTTATTTATGAAAATTGCCGCAAGAGTTCAACACTACGAATGATGTTATTATATTAAGGAAATAAGTTTTTTTTTAAGTATTTTAATGTCTGTCGCAAGCATTTTGTCTGGCTTGGGAAGGCATTGCGAAAGTGATTGCTGACAATTCAGGCATTACAATCAAATGCATATATAACCTCTATGGTGCATAACTAGCTAGACAAGTGTAAAAAAAAAGAAAGAAGTGACAGCTATAACTTTTTAAATCTATCCTCATAGAGGTGTGCACATAGTGAATCTTTGATTTATATTTTATCGGTTCGCGTGCATGGGCACATTATTTGCACGTCAAGGAACTATGACTTTTATAGTTTATTAGATACATGGGAACTGTCTTTGACAACTTTCTTTTGTACATCATGGCGCTTGCGTTTATTGTCAGATCATTAAGGTTGTGTGCAAGTAGAGTAATAGGTTACTGTATTAAAGGTCGCAGAAAAATAATCACGAAGTAAATCCAGGAAATTATTAGTTAGATATGAGTTATACTTCTGAAGGAAATACTTGAGTTCCTAAAACCTATATAACGGATTTGTTAGTTAAATTTAAAAGTAAAAGATGGCTTTAACTATGAAAAATTGTAATTTATAAGTATGTAAGTAGAACCTGCAGATCATCAATGATGTCTGTAGGGACTGTAGAAATACTTTACTGTTTAATTACTCCATAACTCTTTAATTAAGCACTTGCAATGTACTGAGCACTGCAATTAACACACTAGCGCCACTTTTAATTAACGTGACAACCAACTGACATTCCAAAGTGTAGCCACTACAAAAAAAAAAACATACGGTAAACAAACACAATTTCCACGAAAACAAAACACATCACAAAAAATGCTCTCACAGTAACTCGTTACCGCTCTCTTCTTCTTCGAACAAGATACCATCTTCGTCGAAATCATCACTTGACAGACTGTCTTCAGTCATGTCTGTGTAGCACTCGCCCAACGATTCGATCGACATCGTTCGACGGCCGATCACCGACTAAACGTATCGGGGAAAGTGCTCGGCGCCGAGGAAGTAAATTTTGAATAATTCACCGATTCATTTCGGCTTTCAAAACGTTACTCGTGTTTACGTATCTAGCGGTAACGTCATTATTCCGATTCGATTATGACGGTGGTTACGCGATTTTTTTTTTCTTCCTACTTTTTAGGCGGACTTTGATGTATTGATTGTGTGTCAATGTTGTAATAATTGACTCGTTAATATTTATGTTGATTGGAAATGTTAACATAATAATTCAAATGTAAAATGCAAAATAGAAGCAAAAGCGTGCCAGTCTTAACATCTACATGTTTGAACCATTGATTATGTTTCAGTATGCACTAAGGTCGGTATGTCACTTCTGCACAAGTTTTTTCCCATTACCATTTGTAATATTTCAACTTCGGTCACAATATAGCGTAGGTATTACCTATAGATAGTTCAAGCACTAGAGGACTATTATTAGACGGAAACACAAACACTTTTAATAACTATAATGACTACAAACACGCATAACATTAACATCACTATTACACACAACACACGGTCAATTAAATAATTAATGGACACAGCTAATTGGAGAACTAAAACTGACTGGTGACTAAAAAAAAACAAAAAGGTAACGGTTCGAATGGCGAGCTTTAAAAAATGCTCGAATTGCAACGGTACAGACGCGTGAATAGTAAACTTTAAACAATTCGGATACTTGCACTCTATGCTTGATTCGTGCTGCCAGTGCACACGGCATGACCGAAGGTTACACTTGCTCTGGCGACGATTGTCCCGCGACCTCACAGGTGCGTTCCGCGCCAACGGTGCTCATCAACTAACTAGGGCTGCTCCACTTTTTGCCAAGCACTTTTTATGGCGCATTGTTTTCTTAAAATTGCACCTGAATCTGGTTTACAAAGCTGTTGCTTAATAATGAAAATTCATTACGAAAAAGCTTTTGTTTTCTTTTTTAACTGGGCCGTGCGGGCCGACGTGTGTCTTAGAGACGGTATACTTGTATGATACTCCGACTCGTTCAAAAACGATGAAAGAAATGCTCTTTGAATCTGTACAGTTCAAACGATTTTAACAAATACATGAATTATCATGTTGTAATGGGTTAACATTACTTCTCAAGGAAGTATGAATTAAGATATTTTCCGTTCTCTTTGAGCGTAGCATTATTATGATATAACAAAACAAGCAAAGTGTAACACTAACATAGACTCTATTGTTCCGTGGAAAGCAGAACGTATCATTACTTTATATATTAAAATTTGGTAAGGAGTCCAGATTTCACAAGATAACAGAAATTGCAATAATTAGAAACGGATTATAATGGGATGGTACCAATGTTACAACAGATAATAATTACTTTGGAACATTTACTTTAAGTTAAGAAGGATGGGCTGGTGTGATAGATGACATGCCTTTTTTTTCTGGGTGGGAAATCATCAAATGACCTCTCCCGCACTGGGCGGAGCGGCAGGGCGTTACAGACTTTTACTGATTAAAACCCACCCGTGTTCCTTCATTTGCCTATGTCAGGGCCACGGTAACTGTTTCGGACAAATCCGTGACCCTGACAGGTATCGGCATTTACTTCAACTTAAGAAGGATGGCTTGGTGTGATAGATGACATGCCTAAGCAAGAAGTATACGCAGAGATGACTGATAAAGTAGAGTTTTTACATAGATCTCAATTATTTGATTGGGATAAGGGCATAATATATCTAGATAGTTATGAATATCATCATCATCCTTGCGTTATCCCGGTTGCATCCTTTCGGAGCCCGGGGTCCGCTTTCCTGCTTTTAACTGTCCACTTCGGACGGTCTTGTGCATCCCTTATGGTGAGTTTGTTGGTACGCATGTCATCCGCTACGACGTCAAGCCAGCACTTTTTGGGTCTGCCCCTTCTACAGGGACCCGGCGGAGGCGGCATGGCCAGACATTTGTTCCCCACATAGCTAGCCGGTTTCCGTAATACGTGCCCGTACCAACGTAGGCGACACTCCTGCAATTTGTCTGCTATGTCACGGATATGAAGGCTGCCGCGAATGCGTGAGTTCTTGACGCGGTCTCTCCGCGTAACTCCGGACATCCAGCGCAACATTTTCATTTCCGTGACACGCAGTTCTTGCTTGTGCCGCTCAAGTACGGGCCACGCCTCACTGCCATATAAAAGGACAGGCCTAATTATGGATTTATAGACCTGTCCCTTCAGCTTAACCGGTATCTTGGGATAGTTATGAATAGTTTAGGGCTAATCCTAACAATAAACTTTTATTTTAAATCTTAGAGATTGCAACACAGGTCAAGCCTGCCAGGGTCGCAAATTCCTGCCAGGGACACGGATTTGCCCGGCCCTGGCACAGGCAACTGAAGGGGAACGGGTGGATTTTTTAGTCTGTAAAAGTCTGACACGCCCTTCCGCTCCAGAGCGGGAGACGTCATTTGATGATTTCTCACCCAGGAAAAATGGTCAAGGAACATGCAGCGACATATGCAATAGGTAACACCAACCAACGTAATTACATCCAGGTAGGTGGACGATTATAGTAGTCATGGCTGAGACTATGGAGGACCTCAGTACAATGCTCGATGACCTCACTAGAGCTTCCGAAAGAGTGGGTCTTAGGATGAACATGGACAAGACAAAGGTCATGTCCAATGCTCGTGTGATACCCACTCCAATGAAGATCGGAGGCGCTACACTCGAAGTTGTGGACGAATACGTGTACCTAGGACAGACTGTCCAGTTAGGTAGATCCAACTTCGAGAAAGAGGTCAATCGTCGAATCCGACTCGGCTGGGCAGCGTTCGGGAAGCTACGCAATATCTTCTCGTCCCAAATACCGCAGTGTCTCAAGACAAAAGTCTTTGACCAGTGTGTGTTGCCAGTGATGACATATGGCACTGAGACGTGGTCGCTCACAATGGGCCTCATAAGAAGGCTCAAAGTCACCCAAAGAGCAATGGAGAGGGCTATGCTTGGAGTTTCCCTACGCGATCGAATCAGAAATGAAGAGATCCGTAGGAAAACCAAGGTAACCGATATAGCCCGAAGAATTGCCAAACTTAAGTGGCAGTGGGCAGGGCACATTGCTCGCAGAACGGATGGCCGATGGGGTCGGAAGGTTCTGGAGTGGCGACCGCGTACTGGAAGACGGAGCGTTGGAAGGCCTCCCACAAGATGGACCGATGACCTTGTGAAGGCCGCAGGAATACGTTGGATGCGAGAAGCACAGAATAGGTCGAAGTGGCGGTGCTTGGGGGAGGCCTATGTCCAGCAGTGGACGTCTTTCGGCTGAAATGATGATGATGATGAGGTGGACGATGATTTAAAAAAAAAACGCTTAGCTTATCACACAAAAGGATAGAAGATTGAGTTGGATAGAGCACTAACCCTACTACTACTACTAATCTAAAGTTATTGAAACTACCTATTAATTGCAAAGGGTTACGTACAACTGCAGTTTGACATTTGACGAATTTTGCAATGGTTTATCGTGGTTATTCTATCCGGGCAACCCTACATACTTCCATTATCGAATTGCAAATAAAAACAGTTCAGAAGCTACCTGGAACATAAGAATCCTTCATTCAATGTAAAACGGTTACCCACGCTTTTTTAGAAAGCATTGTGCAATGTGGAAACATAACAGCTACTGTTCAAACTTGAATAACATCCAGTTATTATTTGCTCGCGGTTAATTTTAATAATCCTATTACCTACTTATTGTTATATATCGCTTCCTGCAATTAAGCTGTGTTGCCACACTTGCCGTCTTGCGGATACTAATAAAATTGTTTGAATAGAAGGTAATTTAACGATATGTCGTTTGAAATAAACTATGTGGTTCCAATTAATTAATAATTGTTTTTAGCAATATTTAATTACCCGTGCCCAAAGATCAGCTCTTTGGTACGCTAGGTACACTAAGACTAAATCTACTCAGAGAACATAATATGCCTATAAAAAATAACGTAATTTTTATGTCGTTTAATTAAAAATGTCTTCTCGGGGGTTAGTCATATTGCAAACCTACGTTGTTATCGAGTTAAAAGCGCAGTAACGGAAAATCAGAGCAGTTTCTTTTTATAAAAAAAAAACTAGCTTTTGCCAGCGGCTTCGTCCGCGGATTATACATATAAAATTTCCTCTTGAATAATTCTGACAATTGTTGAAAACCGCATTAAAATCCGCTGCCTAGTTCTAATCTACACGAAATGCGATTTTGTTTTATACTGTGTAATAAAGATGTAAGAATAATAAACAACTCAATCCACACATTAACCATAATAACGTTAAAGAAATGTTTAAGTTTTGCACAGCCCGTGTAATAAGTATTGGTCTAACTTCTCGGGTTTCTAAAACAAAACCCTGCTCTAATAAATCAATCAATCGTGTGACAGCATTAAACTTGTGAACAATGTTTCGTGCATCACTTTAATTATTTTCTAGTTTGGCAACATTAATTTGGCAACGACAGACGATTTTTTGCTGAAGCAAGGAGGCAATATTGCAGGACCGCTCCTATTTTGAAACTATCTCTACAATGACGTGTAAAATTCATACAAACGGTCGTGTCGGTTGGGACGCGGGGTAAGAGAATGCTGGATAGAGCTCAGGTGGAAGACAACTAAGTATACACCTATTGCACGAGGGCTACAGATTCTAGTAACGTCAAGCCAATACGTATTCGCAATCGAATTATTGGAAACTGACAAGTTCTAAATTTAATTTGAGCGCCATCTGCTCTATCTACAGGACGAACCATTGACGCAGAATTTGTCGAACCATCTCTGCTTTTTAATGAGACTGGCCAGTAGTGTGATTATGATATTACTAAGTTCTTTGATATTACACAAGTAGTAAAGGCTTTCAATTTGACAGTTCAACAACATTAATTGCGTTTTCTTTTTAAATGATTTAGATTCTGATTGATAGTGTGTATGCAATTAGGATGCAGGGGTGATAAGCAACAAGAACCAAGTAAGTAATAAGTATCTATGTTATAAAATTTGTACCCCATTTTATGAAACTTACGCGGATGGAGGAGTATGGAATTTGACACAGTTACCGTTTATATGGAGGAGTGCAGAAAACTATTTTTTTTAATGATGATAGATTTTCGACTAGAAGTGTTTAATAAGTTAAGGTTAAAATATACCGAATATGCGGCCATGCGACTGGATATTAGTGTACAAAAGTAGTTAGCAGTAAAATAAACCCAAACTACTGCTAGAATAAAAAAAAAGAAATATAAGTATAAGCTGTTCGGTTACAGGTAAAATATTTAATCTGAATTGTGATACAGTTCTCCATTCAGCTTATTTTATCTCTATCTTTTTTAAATTCTGATTCGAAATCTTTGAAAGGAATTTCTACGTAAAAGTGGTGTTTGATTGTAACACGGGTTGAATTTTATTTTTTATTTTAGTAATCAATTTAGTAGTCCCATTAATAACTAAAATAAGTATTTAAACGTTGTAAACTCTTACAAAAGCTTTTTTGGATCCATCGCAATTTCTTGGAATGTCAAGTTTGTTTTTAGAACACAGACAAGTCTAATTTAAAAGCTTAATGCAAAAAAAAAACGCGTTATAAATAATTGTTAGAAATAAATGATCTAGTGAATATGCGTGTTACGTCTAAACAGTTAACACGCGTCGTAGTAAACTATTCGAAGTCTGCAACTAACGTCTTTATGCAACAAATTGCGATTGAACTGGTAAATGCGTCGCAAATGTGTGATTGGATTGTTTAGCGGTTGTAAACTTTCAGTTCTGCTGTCATTTAACGTCATTATCAGCTTTCTATTACACATCAAGAATATGAACGTAAACCAAGCAAAAGGAATATATGTAAGGATCGAGGCAGGTGGCGTTGTGTAGTTGTTGACTACCCGCATGAGAAAAAGGCGTCAGTTTATGTATGTTTAGCAAAGATTACCTCCTCATTGGTCTAGTGGTCAGTGGTAAACTACTGGTGAGCATGAGGTCCTAAGTGCGATTCTCATCATCATCATCATCATTTCAGCCGTAAGACGCCCACTGCTGGACTTAGGCCTCCCCCAATTTGGGGGGCTTTGCCATAATCGCAGGCTTGGCAGGCGGGTTGGCGATCAGTGTGGTGGTAAAATGCATAGGGAACGCTGCTGCCCATTCTCTAGTAAGTCCCTTAGTCGCCTTTTACGACACCCACGGGAAGAAATGGGGTGGTGTTATTCTTTACGTTCGGTACCACACGGTACATGGTAGTGCGATTCTCAGCTCTATCAAAGTTTCTCAGATATACCTCGACTTTAGATTTTAGCCCGGCACATGGCAATAGGCTCGCCACCTATTACATAGGACTTAAACGTGTACTACTATATGTGAGTACACCGCTGCCTAACCTCTCGAGGAAAGCAGGCGTGGTATTATTATAGACGCTATTATGGTTGAGAAAAAACTAAAGTCCAAATTGCATCCGGCGGCGGCGGGCAGAACCCACGTTTTCACACGCTGAAAAATGGGGCATTCCATGCGTATACTACAATGTAGTTTTGTCACAATAGGAACCTTTCCCGGAATAAATTTGTATCAATTATGAAGACTATTGTGTAGTAAAATAAATAAACATTAATAAGTACTCACTCTGGACTCTGTCTGAAATGGTCGACGGCAAACTGCAGCAGTGGATGTCTGCCGTCATGCTGTGGCGTTGACTGGTCTCTTCTCTCTTCTCTTATTTCCCGTTCCCTCTCCCGATCTCTTTCTCTATCCCTCTCCCTTTCCCTCTCCCGATCTCTTTCTCTCTCTCGCGGCACTGGTGACGTCGTCTGCGCTCTTCTCTCAACGTGGTCCGTCTCTTCTCTAGAGTCTCTCGCTTCGCGCAGCTCGCGTATCTCCCGAGAGTCTCTCGAGTCTCTGGACTCTCTCGTTTCTCTCGTCTCTCTGGTCTCTCTGGTTTCTCGTTCTGAGACGCGTTCTTTTGTAACTCCATTTGTTGTAGGTTTGGGTTGAACCTGTAACAATTAAGGTATTAGGTTAATTTTATGTTTCATTTGATAATTAGTGATTCGGAAGTTACTACTTAGGCCTTAAGTAGTAGGAAGTATAGACTACACGCACGACAGAACAATTAAATTGACTGCCTTGTTCATTAGTAAAGAATTACAGTTTTGTGCTGTTTCAATTTGAATACAAGTTTTATCTTCAGAGCAAAGTAGGTATAATAATCACGGTGTGGACGATAATTTTTATCTCAACAGTTTTGCGTTAAATCTATTCGTAGTTATCTTAAGTACAGTTTTCAGATAAGTACGTCAAAACGAAAGAATCTCAAGATTGGCATCCGATTGCGGTACTCGCCACTCGGCCGGTGTCGGTACATCGCTGGAGATCAGGAAAGCGTGAATGTGCGCGCGTGCACGATCGCTAAATAAATCAGTTTTACTGCGCTGGACCCGTTGCTCGGACTCTATACGAATCATATCCAATAGAAACCAGGGTGACGGATTTACGGCATTTGGTGATTTATGATAATTTGTTCTCTTCAAATATTACTATTTGTGTTAATATAAACAGTAATTTGCAAAACCTACTAAATATCTCTTTTCTATTTTAACTTTGGTTTCAAGTACCAGTCGCAGTAGCGTCTTGGAGGAGTCCTATGTCACTAGTGGACGTCTTTCGGTTGAAATTATGATTATGCATTCTTCGCATTATTTTGAAGATTATGAAATTAATAAATCGAATATGGTATTCATTTATTCTTAATCGTTTTTGCATGTTTATGGTGTGCAGGCCAGTTTTGATGCGTTCTGTTTGTCCAATAAAGTAAAGTAAAAGTAAAAAAAATATTTGCATCGATTGCAAGTACAGTCAATAAAATGTGACAATCCTGTTAGATACAGAAAAAAATATGGTTTTCAATATCCTTCTGACATAGATGTCAAAAGGGTATTGAAAACCAATTATTTTTGCACAGAAAACGGTAGGAGTGACAGTAACACACAGAACTCAGAAAGCATACTAATCGCATCGCATAGTCGTTGCCTGTTGCTTAATTTTATTATGTTTTTTTGTTAACGAAGAGTTTCGGCATACTTACCTAAATTGGGACAAAACTACGCACGTACGGAAAAATAAATAAGAAAGAGTTACAAGCCAATTACATACTGCGGCCTTAAAGTATTTAATTAAGTTAATAAAAAGTAGGTCAAGGTTAAAATACTTTGTCCAAGTATTTTTTTTATACTAAGTACCTTTGGTTTTCGTTTCAAAGTTTTTCTACTGAGTGTCCTGATTACATCGTAAAAGTTTTCCATTTTTAACTATTTTTCGTTCACCAGCACACATCAAGCACAATTCGTATTTTCGCAATATCACCAATATCATCGACGTTATTTTTCGAAACTTGAACTAAGCGAATCAATGTTGCCACTTTCCCGACACAAAAAACGAGACTATAGAATTTCTATTGTTTTTTCGATAGTGCAATTTCCGCACTGCATTCGCGAGGTGCAGCGGCGGTATGCGCGCGCAGCCCGCACCCGCGTTGCCCGCCACCATCTTTATAAATATTGATGCAATCTATGTGTGCTCGCTCCGATTAATCGTTAATTTCTTTCGTAACACGAATTCTTTTAGTATTTTTAACCGATTAACTCTTACCGTGAATGGGAGATAGTTATGGTATTTTTTACGCGCTTCGCTAGGCTCAATTTATTTCCACGCTCGTAGTGCTCATTATCTTGAATAATTATGATAATTATGGATTACCCGATACTTTTTACATAACCGACATCGAATAGAAAATATGAGTTCGTTACGTGGTAGAACTACTGCCAATATTTTAAGGTCACGATTCAAAAAACGTATCCGATTTTAAACTTTTGTCACAAAAAAACAGTTAAAGTATTTGTAATTTTTTATAATACAATGGTGGAATGTTAAATGCAAATTATTCGGCAGTTTTTTCTTTTTTTCTTACATACCAGGAAAGTAACGAACCATGGACAATAGAGTCACTGTTCAAAAGTCTGAATATAATATGTTCTCATTAAAAAGAAACAATTCAAGTTACACAGCTTTACATGGCATCCATAAATAGAGGTACATTGTAAGCCTTATTAAATCAGTACAGCATTTGAATAAATCACAATATGAAACATAAAACATGGCTTGACGTAACTTACTAGTTAACGCATCCACCTACTTAAAACCTACATGAATATTTATTTATGGATATCTTCCAATATGGTCAGTTTTCGCGAAAAATTAAATCAGTTGTATGATTAATTTAATAAATATGTAAATGCAATTTTACCGAGCTATCATTTCCATTATTTTACGTTTGCGGTTGGCTAAAGTAACAGCGACATCTATCAATGCGTGTGTGAACTGTGAATTACTAATGTTTATAGTGTTGGATGGCACTTGTAGATGGCAGCACGGGACATATAAGGTAGCTCTACGTAGAGCAATATTAATTAATTTCAATTATGTATTTTCAAAGACGTGAACTTAAAAAAAAGTTAATTGCGTTTTTTATTTATATATTATTTTGACATTTCTACATTTATGGACCTAAGTTAAGTGACCAAAATAATAATAAATAAGGTAAGTAAGACTTCAGCCAGTTGTTTTTGAACATGAGTTCGCCCACATTGTATCATCTGTATTATATAAATTATTGTGCAACTGCAGTAATCGTTGTAATTATAGTTTGTCGCCACGCGACTATCTAGTTAAATAATAGTCTAGGCTCTAGACGAAAAAGAAACACAGAATTCTTTAGAAATAGCTGATGTAATTTGTTCAAGGAAGAGAACATTTTAAGGAAGTAAGTACTTTTGAGGTTGATGGAGTACCTAGAAAGAAGTTATACTTACACTATAGGGCCATATGTGAGGTCCCGTACTAGAAATTCACGTACCGTATCTGATGATACGATTATAGACATTTTACGA
This sequence comes from Aporophyla nigra, assembly GCA_947507805.1. Lineage (NCBI taxonomy): Eukaryota > Metazoa > Arthropoda > Insecta > Lepidoptera > Noctuidae > Aporophyla > Aporophyla nigra. The sequence continues at coordinate 21,704,577 of OX382297.1, read as the reverse complement.
CTAATTTTCACCGGCACATAAAACTACTTAACATTTTCCCGTGTGCAAGGAAATACGTGAATGATATAACGGAATAAATAGCCATTGACATACGCAAGTGTACAAGTGATACATCGAGATACCAGCCCGATGACGACTAGACCGACCGTAGCCTAGCTGTAACCAGTCCAACAGCGCGGATGTAGGGGTGACCCGCTCTGAGAAATATAGACGTGTCTCCAGGAACTGATTCAATGGGTGTACTGGAAACTACTCTATATTTTTTACACTGTGTGCATCATTCATGTGTGGAGTTCCGTTTATGTATTTGATTGGTAACGTGATTTGGGTTTTGTAGGTTTCATGTCAGAAATAGATTTAGGAAGAAAAATTGGTCTCGCTATCTTCAGATTTCCATGTATGTTTTGTGACTCTTGAAGGTAAAGATGAACAGATGATTTAAACGCGGTGAAAACAGCATTAAAATACGTTGTCTAGTTTAGAAGATATAAGCGTGAAAACACGAAATGCGACTTTGTTTTACACTATGTAAAGACTACGTAAAGAAGAGTAGCATAATGGTAGCCACTCTTAGACATCTTCTTTGTTTTCACATTTATTTCCAGCAATTCAACTGTCAATGTCTGAATAGCTCGATCTTCAGTTTTTCTCAAATAGATTCCTTGTTGATAATTGGATATTTTCTTCGATCTATCCATTAATTAACTTAACAGTCACATAGAAATGCCTCGCACTTTCGCCGCGAAAGCCCCAATAAACATTATTTCTATATGAAAGTCATTCGATGCAAGCATCTAATTGGTAGTAGATTCTCCGTCTTTAAAATTATTATAAGTAATTAGTGCTTATACAAAGATATTCTATTACACACGATATGGAAACTGTCGATTATTGTGAGTAAAAGTAATGTTGGTGGAGGCAATATTGTACCTAAGTACCATAGCATTGGCTCAGTCCTTTTACTTACCTACTGTATCAATTACTTTTCTAACTAAACGATAGTTCCATGTCGAACGGTCATCAATCAAGAATCTTATATGTCTACAATCAAATTGACTATGGTCGATACTAATCTCTAGATAAAATCTCGTTTGATACCATCTAAAATATTCAATCATCAAACCTCTTCAACAGTATCGATTGATCGCACATCCATTTCACGTTCAGTTGAGCGCAAATTGTATAGCTCACACACATGTGCTTCAATGAACCACGTAATGATAGACGCGGTCGTTTACTGCCTCATTGGTAGCTGCACGTGAAAGTAAAGTAAGAGGTTTTCCTTTATCGATTAATGAATGCATTTCCCTTGAAGACGCCATTGTGCGATGATTAATAATCACATGCACACGATGCACGAGCTATTAACAGCTCAATGAATTAACAAAAATACATATCTACATAAACTCACGCCTTGTCTCTTGAGGGTAGGCAGAAACTGCGGAAGGCTACCTACTACGATCCTTACTCCTTTTGCCTCGTTTAGTTTCATACATCTGGTCATACACACACGCCGGTTGCGAGTACTACGCACCTGACTTTCCTGAAGAACATCACCAATAAGATCTGCCTTGTAAATACCTTTCGTAAGCTGTCCTTCAGTTATCCTCTCAACATGGCCAAGACATCTAAGCAAACGCTTTTCATTTTTTGTCACTACATCTTCTTCTTAAACTACTCCGCTGTCTTATTACATCATTCCTCAGCCTATCATTCAATTAACAAACGCAGCTAACAAATACTGCGGTAAAAACAAAGATAGCTGACATAGCTCAAAACGCTGGCCAACTTAAATGGGACCGGGCAGGAAATGTCTGCTGAAAAAACTGTGAGCCCAAATACCTTAGAACCGGTGCCCAGAAATAGTGAGACGGGGTCGCGGAAAACCACATTGGACATGATGGGACGAGCTAGATAGGGTCCATCAAAACTGGAAGGAGGACGTGCGGGATCGCGAAAGATTGAAGGAGTGGAGAAAGGGGGAGGGATCAGACAAAGCAGGCTAGTAAAAAAAATAAGAAAATTGGAGCACTAGATATCTTCGTAAGAAACTTGAATGGAAATAACGTCATAATAATAAAACTTGAAGTGAACATTTTTTATTTATTTTTAACTGGCGTCCCGCGCTTGCTTGCACAGTTTTACGACTAGATGAAACATCATTTTTTTTATTATACTATGTAAGTTTAATATTAATGACATCATCATCATCATTTTAGCCAAAAGACATCCACTACTGGTCATGGGCCTCCCACAATTTAAGGGCTTTGCCATAATCACCACGTTTGGCAGGCGGGCAAATATTAATGTAACCTTCCAGATAACATTTTGTAAATAATAGTGAAAAGCACATCAAAATTCGTTGCCTAGTTTAGCAGAAAAACGCGGTCACACAGACAGACACGATAATCGATATTATTTTATAATATGATCTTAAAGTGGAACTACTACAAACTAATTTAATTTTGTATAGTCGGTATAGATAACCATAGTCATGAAAACAAAAGACAAAAACTAGCACAAAGACACAAAAGCCTAGAGCGACCTTTACAAAGTGCGATATATCCAACCCTGCGTCAAATTAGACCACAAACATGACCCACAATATTTAATTATCGTACAGTTAGCACATTTGTGACACAGAGCTAAACGACCATATTGAAAAGCCACTGAAACGCATAAAACTACGTCTGAAGTTATTACCTCTTCAGTCGATCGGGTAATATTACAGTTAGTCAGCAACGACATAGATACCGATGCCATATTTAATTTAGTATTTATATTTCGAAGCCTCGTTTGATATTCAGCACTTTTAAATCCACAGGCTAAATTCTTGAGAGTCGCAGTGACCAAACTAGGAGACAAGAGACATACTTTTGATTTAGTAAATTCTATGTCTAACCGTAGAAAAATCGATCGTGTTCCAATTGCATAAGCGTCTACTGAGGATGTCGAAAATGAGAGAAAGATCATTGAAGATTAATCAGTTTTTAGTAGAAGTAGCAAGAACACAAGAAATAACGCCATAGGAGGAGATATAGTGACCTTATTGGTTATGTTCTTTAGAAAGGTCAGGTGCGTTGTACTCGCAACCGGCGGGTGTGATGATGACCAATTGTATGAACCTAAACGAGGCAAAATGAGTATGTAAGGATCGTAGCAGGAGCCGTTCTGTAGTTTCTGCCTACCCCCATGGGAAAAAGGCGTGAGTTTATGTATGTATGTATGCAACTTGCAACAATACAGCTACAAAATTAGCAGGTTATACAAGACTTAGTTTAATACCTGTAACGTTTTATCCCGCTACAATGACAAAACAATCATCATCAATTATTATTATTTGACCATCTACTTCCAAATTAACTCCCCTCTACACTTGATCTTTAATTATATCAAACAAATCAAAGCAGCATGTCCATTCAATCAAACTAGCATAAGCAGAAAACAGACTTATAACACTTCGCGCCACCACGAACTTTAAAGCCTGTTCATTGGCCACAATTTATCTCGTATAGGTACGTTTCGTCATTTGGCATATGAACACGGGTGGGGTGTTACGAATGTGTTAAGGCCTTTATGCGGAACTGCTTCACCAGTTTTTCTATCGACCTAACCTGTTTCTCAATGTTAGAATACCTTCACTTTTCCTATGTGATTAGCTGCTCTTTCCATGGTTATTAATGCTCCAAACGTTGATTATGTTTGAGATCTAACTATGATAATGTATGAGGTTAATATGAAAACTACTTAGAAGACGAGAGAAATTCTCTACTTTCAAGGTCCTATCTTAATGTGTACTGTGATTGATATCATTTTCATAAATAAATAATCTTTAGTTGGGGTCCGAAGAGATGTTTAAATTATAAGGCAGATTAGGAACGAGGCAAACAATTATATAAGTCCCAAATACGATTCCATAATCCGAGATTGAACGACCATTTAAAAAGTTCCAAACAAGGTATCAAAATGTCAGCGATTTATCTCCTTTATTTGACTCCTCAAAATCTAATTCAGATTCATTAATTGCTTTATTAAATACACAATCAAACACAACAAGGTCGCTCTTATTATCTTGTTCCATCAAAAGATTATAGGTTACATTCCAATGCGGTTTTATTTGGGCGACAATATGTCAAGGATGATGTGCCACAGAGCATGTTGTGGTAAACACCATCATTGAAGAATAATGATGATCACGAAATATTATAATAGTAGTACATTTAGTTAGGCAAGGTTTAGATAATGACTCTATTAAAGGTTTGTGACTAAAATCGTAATGAATATAAATAGTCATGGGGGAGACAAAATTCAAAGCAAATAGGGATCGATTGTATGAGGTACGAAGGGAACAAACGACAGCGTGCCAATTTTTGTATCAATTTTATGTGACCATATATTGATTTAAAACAGTGTCCGTGGAGTTTCTTGGACGTTCCTTTCCATAGACCATTGGTCTGTGATATTAACGAAAAGAGAGTAAATGATAGCGTGCCAATTTTTGAATCAATTTTATGTGACCATAAGGAGGCTAGGTCTAAATTTCAGGTGTGGGTATGGTGTGGTAAACCAAAGTCGGGCCATGTGTTTCAGGACATGCAAGTTAGTCGAAATGTTTTTAAGTCTCGCTTAAAATGGTGTCAAAATCATAGTGAACAAATAAAAATGGACATTTTGGCATCGCACCATTCGAAACATAATTTTAAACACTTTTGGAAGTCCACCAAGAAGTTTAATGGCAAGTCTAGCCTCCCCGTGAGCATTAACGGTATCAGTGATCATACTTGTATAGCTGATATGTTTAAGGATCACTTCACTGTAAAGTCACCATTGGGACCATCACAGTTGGTGAACGATGTTGGGTCGCATTGTCAGGAGAGTGGACCTATAATTACAGCTAAAGACGTTAAAAAAGCTATTAAAGCAATGTCGCGTGGGAAGTCTCCTGGCCATGACGGCATCAGCATCGAGCATTTCAAACACGCAGGCCCTCACCTGCCTAGAGTGCTCGCGATGTTCTATACCCTATGCATAGGACATTCGTACTTACCTCCTGAACTTATGAAAACTGTGGTGGTGCCAATTGTGAAAAATAAGACTGGTGATATTTCTGATAAATCCAACTACAGGCCGATTTCACTTGCCACTACGGTAGCGAAAGTGCTTGATAGTTTGCTTAACAATCAACTGGATAAATACCTGAACATTAGTGACAACCAGTTTGGTTTCAGGCCGAGACTTTCCACTGAGACAGCCATCTTGTGTGTGAAGCAAACTATCAAGTACTACACAGAAAGACGAACGCCCATTTATGCATGTTTTCTCGACTTATCCAGGGCATTTGACCTGGTTAATTACGATATCCTGTGGCGGAAACTGAATGATATATCCTTGCCTTCGGAACTCAGCAGGATCTTTAAATTTTGGTATCATAACCAGGTCAATGTCGTGCGATGGTCGAACGCATATTCCGAGCCGTACAGTTTGGAATGTGGGGTGAGGCAGGGGGGACTAACGTCACCCAAACTCTTCAACCTTTACGTCAACGCGCTGATTGAGGAGCTCAGCAGCACCCGTGTCGGCTGCCATATTGATGACGTATGTCTCAATAATATAAGTTACGCGGACGACATGGTGCTGTTGAGTGCTTCTGTATGTGGCCTTTCAAAACTATTGGGCATCTGTGAAAGGTACGCTCACAGCCATGGCTTGACTTACAATGTCAAAAAAAGTGAGTGCATGGTCTTTCAGGCCAGAGGAAAATGTCCGACATTAATACCTGCCATCAAATTATGTGGAACACCACTGAAGAGGGTGGAACAGTTTAAATACCTTGGGCATATCATTTCCTCTGATATGAAGGACGATGCAGACATAGAGCGAGAGCGCAGGGCGTTGTCGGTAAGGGCAAATATGATTGCCCGCAGGTTTGCTCGTTGTACCACCAAAGTGAAAATAACATTGTTCAGAGCATATTGTACATCATTCTACACGAGCAGCCTGTGGATCTCATACACGCGCCGACAGTACAACGCCTTGCGTGTGCAATATAATAATGCATTCAGGGTCCTGATGGGGCTGCCCAGATTCTGCAGCGCATCAGGGATGTTCGCCGAGTCGCAAGTAGACTGTTTCTATTCTACTATGCGGAAACGATGCACATCCCTGGTGCGCAGGGTTCGGGCTAGCTCCAGCAGCATTCTGAGGGCATTCGCGCAGAGGTTCGATTTTCAGTACCTGAACCATTGCTACATGATTCACATACTGAGCAACCGAATGCAATAGAACGTTTTATGTGGTTTTTATTTTATTGTATGTGTTTTTTGTATATGTATTTTCATTTCATTTCATTTCATTTCTTTTAATTTTATAATTGTTGTGTTTATGATCCTTTGTTGATTGAAATAAAAAGTTTTATTATTATTATTATTATTATAATTGATTTAAAACAGTGTCCGTGGAGTTTCTTGGACGTTCTTTTCCATAGACCATTGGTCTGTGATATTAATGAAAAGGGAGTAAATGATAGTGTGCCAGTTTTTGTATCAATTTTATGTGACCATATGTATGTGTTTACAAGAGTGTCCGTGGAGTTTCTTGGACGTTCTTTTCCATAGACCATTGATCTGTGATATTAACAAAAAGGGAGTAAATGGTAGCGTGCCAGTTTTTGTATCAATTTTATGTGACCATAATATATTGATTTAAAAGAGTCCGTGGAGTTTCTTGGACTTTCTTTTCCATAGCTACCTACTACGTTTTGTAATGGGAAACTAGCTTCATTTTTCTGACTGTCCAAAGTCTTGAAAATTCAAAAGTACCCGTAGGTAATTGGTTAATTTGAAATAAGTTCTTCAAGTTCCAGTTTGACGGTTAACACCGGATAATGGAAGAAGGAAACATGTTGCGCCATCCCCAAGTGACATGGGGCAAGGGCAGTAAGACGATGATGACATTTAGTTATGCGAGGTAACAATTAAATATTTCGTACTTTGTACGAGTATTTGCTTCTCATAGAAACAATTTTGTTTGAAACATGCAATTAAGTTATCGCAACATGTATATTCTGGTCAAAAGCCAAGATCATTGTGGTATAGCTTTTGTAGCAATCGTCTGAGAATTTTCTGAGCTTATGATATATGTAAGCTACTACACACAAGTGCCTTTACTATGGATTATTCACAGAAATACTAGTGATGATAAATAGCAATAAAAACAGACGTTGCCTTGATGCAATTCTTGTTCACTTTGTAGAAGGCTGCGCGTAAAAAAGACATGAATGAAGCCCAAGGAGACCTCTAAGGCCTATTATGTCAGTCGAGGTTGATATAATACTACGTAGTAATTCTCGATTAGAAAAAACACTATATGTAGCTTCGTAATAAACGTTATCGTCTTCCCAAATTATAGGTTCGTTACGTAAAAGCAGAAAGATTTTTTCAAGCCTCTCTTCGGCGCGAAAATGAGCGTTTGAACTGTCTTAATATATAGCATTAGAGGTAGGTGTATATGATTCTGTAATGACTCTATTACGGTCCGAAATAGACGCCGCTTTCACTACACAGATGTTATCATTCAGTGATCGCACACTTAGCGTGAAATATGAGTGAGCATCTTGTACCGTCACTATTATGATGTGAAATGCTTCCAGAAAGTTCTGTGGTCCTAGTACAATATCCAAGTTGAATAAAGGAATGAGGATTGATAAGAAAAATAATGACGATTAACCTTACCACCGTGTGGGTTAACATTTGAGAAGAAATAGATAAGTAGTTTTAAAATGGTATCAAATAGCAAAAACACTTTAAAAATGCTAGTCTCATAAGTAGAGATCGGATATTCAGATGCATATTCACCTAAAGTTGAAATGTTGGCTAATATGGAATGCGCGTTTTTACCATGTTTTGTGTGTTGTTTTAATTAATACATTTACATTTCGGGTTAAACACTAATTTTAAATAAATATGATCCAAGAAACCCGGCTTTAATAAAAAATACGAAGCCGCTTCCGTGCTTTCACAGCTAAATAGTAACATTAGGTAAATATGCATCCGAATATCCGATCACTGCGCATAAGGAAGAAGTCAAAGTGAAACCTGACTAAGAAAGACACATATAGATAAATTACAGAGTATTTTCTAGATCTACCAAAAAGTCGAGTATCTGTGGGTTAAAGAGATAGTTTGTACACTTCGTGACTTCACGTGGTGAAAAAGAGGCCATTTGATTTAAAAAAAAAATGAAAATTCTTCTATGTCATACGAAATCCTATAATGTGTAAATTTGTGTAATTTTCTCCGCTAGTTAATTGAAGGTGCAGGCTTCCTCTAGAGATTTCCATTCCTCCCTTGCATTCGCTGTTTGCTGTTATATTATGTCGTATACCGGGCAGTCGGTAGACCCCTTTTAAATTTTAGAATTACAAAGGATCAGAGTAATGACGCGATACTGCAATATAAAAACCTATCGCAGTATACAGTGTAGGCGATAATTTCTATACATTTTTAGTCATAATGTTAATACAACGGATAATATTTCTATAAGAGAGGAGTCTGTTGTGCAGCCAAGGCAAACTGGTTGAATTACGCGCTTACGGGAAAGGTCGACACTAACATATATTTTCTTACATCATTGTGTAAGTATTACTTAAAGTAAACACTGCACTTCTGTGGGAAAATAGTAAAACAGATTCCATCTATTTATAATTTAAAAACAAGATTTCTAACTTCCTTATTGGAATAAGATAAATCTTCGACATTTGTTTTCCTTTTTTTATCGTAACTATCATTTATATGTGGCGGTGGTTCTGACAAGCTTCCGACAAATAAACATATCATTTATGAAACGACGTAATTCATCAATATCAGTTATAAACATGAACACATTAATCAAAATAGTGTAGATTTTGAGGGATTTTTAGAACATCGGCCTGTTTTCAGCGAAGGGGAAGGACAAATGTCATAAAGTCACATTAGGCTGTAAAATGAGGAGTACCAACCATCAGCCAAGGTGTGTCTGGTTGGGGAACAAATTCACATTCGGTTATTGCCAAATCACTAATGACTTCAATAACACTTTGCCAGATCCAAGCATGGAATCACCAAACCCAAAGCGTGCGTGAGGCAATAAAAAAGGAAAAAAATAATTTACGTTATTTCCTTAAAGACCTAAGTTATGTAACAATGCACCTTGAACTTTAGTATGATGACAAGCAACTTAGTAAGTTACATGATGGATTAAGTTAAGTTACATGTTACAATCTACGACATTTTAGAGTAATTTTATGTAATACACGACTTCCTCTGATCGGCGACGTCAAATGATATAATCAGTCTCGGATCTACTACAGTCTTAATTAGACTAGAATACAAATGCCTTGGTTAGCTAAATTATATACTGGTCTACAGATTATATTTGAATTACCTATTATAATATGGTTATTATCTATGGTCATTATACCAGCAAACAGGCTGGAATTTAATTTTCTGCTCAATTCAACTAAAATACACAGTATAAATACTTATTGGTTTAAATACCTTACCCCAATTCAACAACGAGATACAAGTTCCTTTGATTCATATATTACAGTCAAATTGGTTGGAAAACCACAATATCCCTACAATTTTTTTATTGCCAGACATATAACATTAATTTTTTTCGTCATCTAACCCCATTGACTAACATTTGATCTTCCGGCAGAGTTACCTGATCAAAGCCTTTTGGTAACCCTTCCTCGATAAGCCTTAGGTTACGTATGCTCTTCAATATAACTCAGAACAACAGACTTGGCTCACTGTGTTTTTAAAGACCCAATTACACACTTCAATTTCACAGTTCGTATGTCAGCGTACATTACGAGTTGCCCTAAGGTAGAATTACCACAAAACAGTGTGTTTTATAGCTTACAAGCTACGTGTGGAAAGCGAGAGAGTGGCCTGTGGCCGTCACGGCCTGGTTGTGGCCACAATTAGCTGATATTGTCAATTACTTGTACGTAAGTGTATACTAGGCCTAAGCCCGAAACTCATTCATAAAAGTGAAACGTCATACTTACGTATAGAGCATAACGAACTAGTTTGTTAGATTAAATATTAATAACAAGATGGTTATCAGATTTTGAAGATTGTTTTTCGTGTGCAGTCGTTATGGTAAATCTCTTTGGTTCGCTCTATCTAGGACAAAATTGTACACACGGCTATATATGTACAGGCGCCAGCACATCAAGGTACCCGGTCATCAAGGTAACTGTTAAATTCTCCCAATCACCCTTGAACCTAATGCTTTAGCGATAAAGTTGAACATCTATCAAAGAAATTTGACAGATTGTAGTAGCTCGATGTGCTGGCGCCTGTACATATCAGGCTATACTTTTCCAGTTTTAACAGACCTCTCATTGTATAGGCTTCCCGTAAAATGAGAAGTCAGCTTATAGTGGAAATATATAGCTTGATTTGTAGCCGTGCGTACGACCTCTATATCTTTAGGTTCCTCCTAAACCTGTAGCGATTGGTGCAAAACACCATGGACCATGAAAATGTGCTGGTACAACATTGTGGTAACGGTCCCATGATCATATTATCAGTAGGAAAACATCACAGTTTTCCAACTATCTTTAGTCTTGTATCTTTCTGTCCTAACATCTATGCATACTAATCGACAGTTCGTTTTTTAAACCAAGATTCTAATTTGATGGAAGAAATGTCAAATGTCATAATTACTAAAAAAACAAATACAAAATATTTGGAACGTCAGATTACAAGTCACTGAAATGAAAAAATAATAGTTTAAAAAAAAACTGAAAACACGCTTTATATAGAAAACCAAACTAAAAAGTAAAAAATAAATTTTAATAAATTTGAAGTAAGAATAGTATAAAAAATCGAATAAATGTAAATGAATAATAGTGTAAGAAAGAAAAAAATGTTTTATTTCAAAAAAAGCGTGGGGTGCTTTTTCAGATATTATCGAAAAGATAATCCTTCTGGTCATATCTGTCAATGAAATATTATTAACTATTGACACCATGCACCCCACGCTTTTTTAAAAATAAAACATTTTTTTCTTTCTTACACTATTATTCATTTACATTTATTCGATTTTTTATACTATTCTTACTTCAAATTTATTAAAATTTATTTTTTACTTTTTAGTTTGGTTTTCTATATAAAGCGTGTTTTTAGTTTTTTTTTTAAACTATTATTTATTTTCTACTTTTTAGTTTGGTTTATTTATAAAACCGTGTTTTTTTAACTTATTAATCTACTTTCAATTCCATGATAACTATAAGTAACTGTTGGCTGTTATTGGTCATTAGCTACATCCATAATGCACACATGTTCAAAATTATAGACACGTAGCTCTTTTTATGTGTGTGTCAAGTCGACAGGAACGAACGCGGAGTGCGTACGTTCCTGTCGCTCAGTACGCCCGCGCCGCCCCGTCCCGCTTCGTTTCGAGTTGTTCAGTGCACTATTCAAAACTGTCGAATAAATACATTTCATTATATGTATTTAATAATTTTATTTCATAAATAACAAATATAAACCTAAATTCAAAATAATGCAAAAATCGCCGGCGTACGGTATTAGACTAGTTCAAAAACGCTAGGCGTTCAAAGTGTTAACACTACTTAAGTTTTAGGAAATTATCCTGACAAGATTCCATGGCCAGCAACTGGTTTATAAAACAAAGTAAGTATTCAATCGTTCTTTTTTTTTTAGTACAATCGCAAGTAGTCAAACCATGAAAACTTTTACAAAAGTTTGAAACGGAACGCAACTGATGGTTGACGTTGACACTTGTGACGTTTGACAATTCAAGGTAAAAAATAAATACAAGTCTGTTATTAATCATTGTACATAGAAACTTAATTATATTCATCATCATATCTAATTGGTTTCTTAACTGTACGCCCTGATAGTGTCACATATGGTGCTGACTGGTTGGGGATATTATTCTCTGTCCTAATTTTGTTTTCTTTTTAGGTACTGCTACAGTCAACAGAGGAGTGGTTGAAGTTGGTTTCAATATGTGTTCGCGATTTCTATGGAAAGATCCTTGAGGAGAAGTGATAATATAGCTATGAGGAAGACTATCCTTTTCTGATATTATACCAGGAACCCAAGTGGTTTGTGTTTAAAATAGATTTTGTCACCTATGTCTAGTGTTGGAAGTGTTTTTGTGTTTCTATTGTAATAAAATGCTGTTTTTAACTGTTGTTTTTAAATTTTCTTCTCTACCTTACTGGTGTCAACTGTATTTGGTGTTAATGTGGTGTCCGAGGTAGGTAATTTAGTGCGTAGTTGCGTGACATGCACAGTTGTGCAGGTGAATAACCTGTGTGTTTAGGAGTGTTCCTATACATCAGTAGAGCAATGTATGGGTCTGAGTTGTCAGCTTTACATTTTGAAAACATGGATTAAATTGAACCAACCTCTCGTTCCACCATTCCATTTGAGCGACTCATGTATGGGCTTGAAGTAGTGTGGTGAATACCCCATTCAGTAGTAAAATCTTTAAATTCTTTACTATTGAAAGGTGGACCATTATCTGAATTCATGGTTTCTGGTATGCCATGACGTGCAAATTAGTTTTTAAATGTATTATTAAAGTTTTAGCTGTTGAATCTGATTTTAAGTAAGCTATCTCTACATATTTTGAATAATAATCTATAACAATAAGATATTTACTTTTGTTAAATTCAAAGATATCAACACCAACTTTCGACCATGGTAGCATCTTGTACTCATGGTGTATTATTGGCTGTTTAGCATTGTTATGACGGTAAGTAAGACATGTAGGACACTGTGATATGAATTTAGTGATGTCATCATCTATGCTAGGCCAGTACACAGTTGTCTTTGCATGGCGTATGCAACTGTTTATACCTTGATGTCCTTCATGGACCAATTTTAAAATGTAATCATGCATAGTGCTAGGAATAACTATGTTGTTGCCATTAAATAACATTTTATTGAGAACATGTAGCTGATCTTTTAACTATTGTAACCATGACAATCGTAAAAACTAGGCAACTTCTTTTACCAAATCTTCGACCTGTCGAGACTTGTAGAGCAGCTCATCGAAGTTATTAACGCATTCTCTCGTCACGCGTTTTCTAATGCGCGGGTTAAGTAGACCGTATGTCATATCCAATTGAACCTTCTCTGAGAGGTCATCCTTTGGGAACTTGGCTAATATTGTACGTACCTTAGCAATAAACAAGTCAGTGTTTTCATCTTCTTGATGATTAATATTAAAGAGTTTACGGTAAAGGCGATGTGGCGGGTCATGTTCACCGAAGGCGCATTTTATTCTGGTGACGGCTTCCGACCACGTGCTAGTTGACTGCTTCACACCCTGCCACCAAACTGCAGCAGGTCCTTCAAGTACTTAACATCGAAAAACTGCGGAGAGCATTCGATGCTATAAAGCTAGCGAGAGTTTCTTGAGACATTGTAATGTTCACGGCGGCCGCGTCCGCGGCGCCATTCGAGTCCGAGTTTTCTTCTGACCGTGTTCTTGGCATTTTGGTCACTGAAGACACAGGATAAACAAGAAGAACACACTCCTAGGTTTGATAATAGTCCCCTACGGTTATTTTTTGTGATCGTTGCAAGTTATTTCGCGATCTGCACTCCGTAATACACTACACGAAATACCTACACACGTTGGGCAGCCCCTTATAGCGTCGGTGGGGAGCAAATTAGGACTCACTTATTACAATAACAGTTTATTGTTCAAGAAAAACAAGTTTAACACAAAAAAAGTCTTGACAAACTCACTTATTAGCTAGATTTTTATATTAAGCGCGAGCAGTTACCGCTCGAACGCGGCGGAACGCGTCACAGATGTACGTCAACTAACTAGCGCCCTCTAGCGGACAGCATACAAAAGACGCTCAGGCAAGTTAAGCCTGTCCTGGTAATCCTGGTCAGGATAATGGCACAAATTTATGAAATTATTGCATTGTCATCGGTCCTTGACAGGTGTGCAAAGTTTGAATGAAATCTGTTCGTTTAAAGTGGGTCAAAATCGCGCTATAAGGAGTCGGTTACAAACAAACATACAAACATACTAACATGTTAAGTACGGATCCCTAATGGATATCGCCGTCCTAGCAATTCTTCAATTTACGCCGAGCGCATAAAAACTGCAACGATGACATCCGTCCAGGCACGAGTCGCCGACGCAGCGAAATAGAACCACCAACACTTAATTAATTTTATATGTAATTTTGGCATTCCATATTCTAGCATCGAATAGGTTTCACCAACTTTAATTGTAATAATTTCCTTTTAAAATAAATTAGTTTAAAATAACTTTGGTTTTTTTTCGATCCATCGTCTGCAGCTTACGTAATTGGCGCAGTCGGTAGGATACTCGCGGGCCGGTTCGCGAAGCGCGTTAATATCTCATATCGATAACCACCATCGCGAATCACCTGGGCGGCTATCAAGTCACCTCACGAGTATCCTGAATCTACGGTAACGCTGCGGAGCCGAGGAGAATCCAGACTTCGATTCACGCAAAAGAACCAGAGATGAAATATATGTGAGTACACTAGAATCGTTCTCGTGTTGCTTCCTATCTATTCCTAATTACTTTTATGTCCAAGATTTTCCATCACGGAAAATCATATCCTCGGGAACCTGCATCGCGACAGGCGCGCCGACATATAGTAGATATTAATAGAGATTTAGAAAGTGAATTAGATTATAATTTGAGTAGTTTATTTGAAGTTAACATGCCACACGACCCCGACGTAATTTTTAAGGCCTTACGCCTTGTGCCTGATTTCGACGGAAACCCTAACATATTGACCAGGTTTATTAACATCTGTGACCGGATAGTATTGCAATATGCAAGCCCAGAACTAGGCAGTGAGCTAGGTAATCTGTGTCTTTTAAATGGCATTTTAAATAAAATCACAGGCCCTGCCGCATCAACTATTAACTCGAATGGCATTCCTGAAACTTGGGCAGGTATTAGATCAGCTCTAATTAACAACTTCTCTGACCAGAGAGACGAAACGGCTCTATACAATGACCTCTCGTTGGCTACACAGGGTAACAGAACCCCTCAGGAATTTTATGACCAATGCCAGACGTTGTTTAGTACTATAATGACCTATGTGACGTTACACGAGACCATACAGACTACTGTCGAGGCAAAACGCACGCTTTATAAGAAAGTTACCATGCAGGCTTTTGTACGTGGACTAAAGGAACCCTTAGGCTCACGTATACGGTGCATGCGCCCAGAAACCATAGAGAAAGCTCTAGAGTTCGTGCAGGAAGAATTAAACATTATATACCTGCAGCAGCGCAATGATTCCTCAAGGGATCAGACGGCTCAGAGCGCACCTAAAGTATTTAAACTTTCTGTTGTGCCTGCTATACCATTTAACACGTTAAATGTTCCGCGACCCCCAGTACCTAATTGGCCTACTCCAGTAGGACAGCGTGGTTATCAACCTCAACCTCAGGCCTTCAAGTTTAACATGCCCAACCAGCATCAAAATCGTATGCCTACACGAACACAGCAAATGTTCCGTGCACCACTACCAAACTATCACCCTCAAAGTAATAATTTTAAATTACCACCCAGGAATAATCCACCACATAATTCGGGTCCGAAACCCATGAGCGGCGTTCAACATTTTATTCCAAAACCTTTACCTATGATGCCAGGGCATGATTGGCAAAGAAACGGGAACCCACCACCGAATAATTATTTTAAGACGCGTGAATTAAACCTCAATGAACTTGCTTTACCCGATAGTTCCTATTATTCTGATGTTTACTACTATGAGCCAGGAATCGACTATTACACGGACTGGAATGACTATTGCTATTTTTATGACTGTGACTATAACACTAGTGGGACCAACTGTACTGCAACTTCTGATAAACAGGTAACGAGTGAGACGGAGCCACAACCAGGCCCTAGCCATGCTACTCAGAATCAGGATTTTCGGTCGGATCAGACATCCAAAGAGCCAAAATAGACCTCAATCTACAGACCCAAAGACAGTTACCATATATCGAAATTTCTTGCCCTCCTTTAAAATTTTTGATTGACACAGGCGCTAACCAGTCATTTATTAGCCCCGAAGCAGTACAAAAGTACTTCTATGATTGTCCCCTCAACTATGACCCATTCGAGGTTACAAACGTACACGCTGTTAGTAAAAATGATTACTCTATAACGCTACCGTGTTTTAATGAGTTCCGTGAGTTCGATAACATAAAACTATTCGTATACCGATTTCACGACTATTTTGATGGCCTAATAGGATTAGACTTATTATCTAAATGGGAGGCTAAAATAGATTTAAAAAATTATCAATTAGTTACGCGAACTGCTACAAACCCAATTAAAATGTATAACTCACGCAACGTCAACCTGTATGAAAATGTCATCCCCGCTAAAAGTACTAAATTAGTAAGACTACCTATCAATGCCCCGGATGGCGATGTTTTAGTAAGCGAACAAGTTTTTTGCAATTGTATAATCCACGAGTGCCTCACCACCGTATCCAACAGTCGTGGATATGTGGAGTTAGAAAATCCAACACCCAATGACGTCATATTTTCATTAGACCAACCAACCTGTGCAGAACTGTTCAATGCTGAGTGCATGCAAGGCAAAAATTCTAATCGTGCAGCTGACGTATTATCGCGTTTGCGTACGGACCATCTTAATGAAGAGGAAAAAGCTAACCTTTTAACGCTTTGCTCTCGCTATGCAGATGTATTTTACATTGACGGGGAATCACTGACATTCACTAACAAAATTAAACATCGTATTAGGACTACGGATGAAGTTCCCGCATACACCAAAAGCTATCGATACCCTTTCATTCATCGGGAAGAAGTTAGGGACCAAATTTCCAAAATGCTGCAGCAAGGTATAATTAGACCTTCCGACTCTGCATGGAGCTCACCCATTTGGGTTGTGCCAAAAAAGAGCGATGCTTCTGGAAAACAGAAGTGGCGCCTTGTAGTAGATTTCCGCAAATTAAACGGAAAAACCATAGACGACAAATACCCCATTCCAAATATCAGTGACGTCCTAGACAAATTAGGGAAGTGCCAATACTTTACGACTTTAGATTTAGCAAGTGGCTTTTATCAAGTTGAAATGGACCCTCAGGACATATCAAAAACCGCATTTAATGTTGAACATGGGCACTTTGAATTCCTTCGAATGCCCATGGGTCTAAAGAATTCACCGTCCACCTTTCAACGGGTTATGGACAATGTTCTAAGAGGTCTCCAAAATAACATATGCCTTGTGTATCTCGACGATATTATCGTCTATAGTACCTCTCTTCAAGAGCACATGGATAATTTGGAAAAGGTCTTCCAAAGACTTAGGGAATCAAATTTTAAAATACAGATGGACAAGTCCGAATTTCTAAAGCTTGAAACTGCTTATCTTGGACACATCATCAGTAGAGACGGCATTAAGCCGAACCCAGATAAAATATCCGCAATTCAAAAATATCCAATCCCAAAGACCCCTAAAGAAATTAAACATTTTTAGGTCTCCTAGGTTATTACCGGAAATTCATCCCCGATTTTGCTCGCATCACCAAACCACTTACGTCATGCCTAAAGAAAGGTAGTAAAATTACTCTAAACCCCGATTATGTCAACGCCTTCGAAAGTTGTAAGACTTTGCTTACCAATGACCCTATTCTACAATACCCAGACTTTAAAAAGGAATTTAATCTCACGACAGACGCTTCGAATGTCGCTATTGGAGCAGTGTTGTCCCAGGGACCAATAGGTTCTGACAAACCCGTCTGTTACGCATCTCGTACACTCAATGAAAGTGAGCTAAATTATAGTACAATCGAGAAAGAGTTGCTTGCCATAGTCTGGGCCACGAAGTATTTCAGACCATATCTTTTCGGTAGAAAATTCAAAGTGCTGACTGACCACAAACCGCTACAGTGGATGATGAACTTAAAAGAACCCAACTCACGACTGACTAGGTGGCGACTAAGACTAAGTGAATACGACTTTACTGTAGTGTACAAGAAAGGGAAATTTAACACCAACGCTGATGCTCTCTCTCGTGTTGAAATTCATAATGAGGAGACCGATGAAATTAACTCATTGATCGAAAGTATCAAGGATCTTAGCTCAATGATTAACAACCCTTCGGAGGGACCACCTCCACCGACAAACTCCTCGACTGACACCGTACATACAAGTAATGAACATCCTATACTAGAAGTCCCTATTACAGATGAACCTCTCAATAAATTTCATAGACAGATTTACTTTACCATAGTTGGTGACATAAAACGCCGACCGACAGTAACTAAACCCTTTGAAAATCACACACGAATTGCAGTCCAAATTTCAGAATCTAACTTAGAGTACGACATTATCAGTGCTATCAAAGAGTACGTCAACCCTAAGGTTAAAACAGCTATGCTGATTAATCCACCATTAGCCATGTATTCAATAGTCCCTATTATACAAGACAAATTTAGAAGTTCCTCACTTAACCTTGTACTAGCTAAGACAGAACTGGAGAATGTTAAGGAATACCTCCGACAACAAGACATTATTCGACACTATCATGACGGTAAGACGAACCACCGTGGCATAAATGAATGTTATCTAGCCCTCTCACGAAAATATTTCTGGCCAAAAATGAAGGAACAGATCACTAAGTTTATTAACGAGTGTACCATCTGCGGTCAAGCCAAATACGACAGGAATCCAATTAGACCTCAATTTAACATAGTGCCTCCAGCTACCAAACCACTTGAAATTATTCACATGGACCTCTTTACAGTTCAGAACGAAAAATACGTGACGTTCATTGACGTCTTCACGAAATATGGACAAGCGTATCATCTGCGAGACGGTACCGCTATCAGCATTATTCAAGCGTTGCTACGCTTCTGTACACATCATGGTCTACCCATGACTATCATCACCGATAACGGCACCGAATTTACAAATCAACTTTTCTCCGAATTTATACGACTTCATAAGATAACTCACCATAAAATTCTACCTCATAGTCCAAATGACAATGGTAACATTGAACGTTTTCACTCAACGTTATTAGAGCACATAAGAATTCTTAAACTGAAAAATAAAGACGAACCAATAGTTAATCTTATGCAATACGCCATCATAGCATATAATAGTTCTATCCATAGTTTTACCAAGTGCAGACCCTTCGACCTATTGACTGGACATTTTGACCCCAGAGACCCAATTGACATAGACCTGACTGAGCACATCCTACAGCAATATGCACAGAACCATAAACAACAGATGAAACAGGTTTATGAAATCATCAATGAATCATCTCTTGCAAATCGCACAGCCTTAATTGATAATAGAAATAAAACTCGCGAGCCCGAAATAGAATATACCCCACAGCAACAAGTTTTCATTAAAAATCCTTTTGCCAGTCGCCAGAAAGCTGCACCACGTTATACACAGGATACAGTACTCGCCGACCTGCCTATACACATATATACCTCAAAAAAACGTGGCCCTATAGCCAAATCGCGGCTGAAACGCGTACCTAAAGCGACCCAATTGTTACAGGATCCTGATGCTTCTGACAATACACGCGACACACCCTCAAGAGATAAGACTTGAGACTTTGGCCGATGGACCAGGACTACTACCGTACAAATTAGGATCAACTAGACTAACCACACATTACCACTCATTTATTCAGTATATACAACTAACCGACATCGAAGATAAAATCAATTCCGTACAGACGCAACTTAAGACTTTTAGAAAGAAACTTAACAATGAGACTTACATGCTCTACGAATACCAGATTGACTACCTTACCAACAAACTTAGTAAAGTACTAAAACAACTAAAATCGTTGGAACCCGTTAGAGTCAAAAGAGGTCTTGTAGATAGCCTTGGGTCAGTAGTAAAAAGTGTTACTGGCAATTTAGATTATCTGGACGCTCTAAAATATGACGCGGCTATTAAAACTTTACAAAATAATGAAAATAAAATAGTCTCAGAATTCAATAACCATATTAGTCTTAGTAAAGAATGGATGACCCAACATAATGCTGTCTTAGACCAAATAACAAAAAATCAGGAAAAAGTTAATGCAACATTAGAACTGATTTTAGAGAAAACTGCCTACACAGATTACAGCCTAATAAAATTTGCAAAGTTTGCCCAAATTTTAGGAATCATAACCAATAACGTAGAAGATTTAATGTTAGAGATAATTAGGTTAGAAAATATATTGGCTTTTATACGCGCGTCCAGCACCCACCATTCTATGATTGATATAGAAGTTTTAAAATCTATGGTAGATAGGCTAAAATCAATATACAATCAAGAACAAATATTAAACTTAGAGTTACGAGAATATTACAATCTAATAAAACCAGGTTCCTACTTCATGGACAAGAGAATAGTAATAGTATACAGTTTTCCCATAATCTCCAAAGACTCCTACGACCTGTACAAACTATCCATTGTACCTAATAAAAACCAACTCGCCATTATTCCTCCCACTCCCTATATAGCAACAAACGAAGAATCATTCGTGTATATGGAGGCTGAATGCCCGAAGTACAGTAACATCCATCTCTGTGAAAAGAAGACAAGTCATCAGATCCGGACGAAGCCTGATTGTATCCAAAAACTCATCATCAACCAGGACTTAGAAGATACCTGTCACTTCACCAAGATTTCACTCTCCAAAGAAGCTGTAGAACAACTGGATGATCAACACTACGTCATCTCTTTGCCCCAACCGACCAAAGTACAATTAGCATGCGGTAGAAAGGAATTTAACATTCTACAAGGAAGTTATCTCGTCACCATTCCAATGGACTGCTATCTGCAAACATCAGAATTCACAATCATTAACGACAGCAACGAAATAAAAGGACAACCATTAAAGTTATCAAAAATCCCTTATAACGACATGAACCAAACAATTGATTCCACCCACATCATCGGGTTCAATTCAGTAAACTTGGAAAAACTTCACAGCATCCAGAATAAAATATTAATGGAAAACCCTATTCAGATCGACAATACTCAGCCGATTCTCCTGTATCATACAACCATACCATTTTACATCATTGTACTATGCGCAACCATACTTATCATTGTGGTAATAAGCCGCAGATACAAATGCTGGAACCCCAGAGCAAACGACAAGGAGAAGCAGCAAACTATTAAGACACATACTTATGAAGAGGTGACCAGAGATACCAGGAAACGAGAGGAAGTCCCAGCAACATTTTCTCTCAATATGACAAAATAGTTGCTGATCTGCGGGTGGAGGTGTTAAGTACGGATCCCTAATGGATATCGCCGTCCTAGCAATTCTTCAATTTACGCCGAGCGCATAAAAACTGCAACGATGACATCCGTCCAGGCACGAGTCGCCGACGCAGCGAAATAGAACCACCAACACTTAATTAATTTTATATGTAATTTTGGCATTCCATATTCTAGCATCGAATAGGTTTCACCAACTTTAATTGTAATAATTTCCTTTTAAAATAAATTAGTTTAAAATAACTTTGGTTTTTTTTCGATCCATCGTCTGCAGCTTACGTAATTAACATACAAACATACTAACATACTAACATACAAATATACAAACATACAAGTGAAGCTAATATAAAGCGTGTAAAAATTGAACTATACACACTGATAAAAATGGCCTACTACCAACCTCACTCCTATTGTCCTTCTTATAAAGATCGCTAAATTTTTTATTAATTTGTATGCCGTATTTAAAATAACCAATAAAAATAAATAAAATATGATGTTCACTCGATCTGGAATCACCCGAACTTAAAAGAAGGGTTTGCGGTTAACGGACAGGAAGCATGGATCGGCGCACGCGCATCTACTATTATAACAGGTGTCATCAAACATTCCGAATACTGAATGTACTGATATGCAATTATCACTCTTATTGTCAATGCAATATAATAGCTTTCACCTGTTATGTAAAGAACCCCAAAATTACTCGGCCGAAAAGGATTTAACGTCGTTTTACTGGTTTCTTCGAGAGGGGTACAGTTTTTACACGCTTTATATTAGTTTCACTTGTATGTTTGTTTGTAACAGACTCCTTATAGCGCGATATTGACCCACTTTAAACGACCAGATTTCATTTCAACTCTGTAGACTTATCGAGGACCGATGACATTACTATAATTTCATAAATTTGTGCCATTATCCTTGCCAGGGTTACCAGGACAGCAAAAAAAAACTGTCTTCGAAAACTAAGCTGATATACGTCACAAACTATGCTGGCATACGTCTCAAAATTCAAAACACCCTAAAAAATAGAAAATAAATAATATTTAAAAAAAACTAAAAACACGCTTCTATTTTTTAGGGTGTTTTGAATTTTGAAAAAAAAAAAACGTGGGGTGCTTTTTAAGGTATTTTTTTTATTGATATCAGGCACTCCACGCTTTTTTTCCATTATTTTCTAATTTTTAGTTTGGTTTTCTAAGGAAGCATGTTTTTTAGATTATTTTTTTTTGTTAGGAATTGTACGCACGGCTACACATCAAACTATGCAATTCCAATACAAACTGATTTCACATTGTATGGGATTTCCGTATATTGAGAGGTCAGTTTAAACTGGAAATGCATAACTTGATATGTAGCCGTGTATACAAAGTTGTGTTCTTACTTTGTTTTGTTTGAATGCATCCTAATTCTGACCTAAGCCACGCCGTTTTATGTTTAACTACAAATAAACAGGAATTGCATGGCTAACAAAGCAAATTACACCATTTTCCTGTGATTGTACAGTTAGAAGATATACACCGACAATTTTATAGAAAAAAAAACCGGCCAAGTGCGAGTCGGACTCGCGTACCGAGGGTTCCGTACAAACCTGTAGGTATATAAGTAAAAGTTCACCCATCACGACAATCGAGTCGTAGTTCTGTTCTCTGTCTGTGTTTTGTTCTGTTTATTATAATTATGATGTAACTAAAAATTTACGGTTTTCGCAATTTTTCCTTTATCTGTGCTATAAGACGTTGCTTCGTACCAAATTTCAAAATTCTAGATCGACTGGAAGTACCCTTTAGGTTTTGATTCCCTTGCGAGTTTCGAAAATTTGTGGAAATTTGCGGCATAAACGGCTATATCTTTTGATTACGTTAGCTTAGAAGTTTGATTTTTTCACAGCTCCAAGGGACAGTAGTCTTGAGTATTTGATATAAATTTCAGCTTGATATCTCCACGCGTTCCTGAGAAAAAGGGTCTTGACAGACGGACGGACGGACGGACGGACGGACGGACGGACAACAAAGTGATCCTATAAGGGTTCCGCTTTTTCCTTTTGAGGTGCGGAACCCTAAAAAAAAAACTACAACGGACCGGAAGAGTGAATGGATTGAATGGTGAACATAATCAAGAGGCTTCCTGTACGAGATCGCTTAGATTAAGATACATTACGACTGATTGAATCGAAACCGCCGCTCGAAGGGCCACATCGCCATTATTATTTAATTTGCGGTATTTTTGCTAAATGCGTAAGCGCAGCTGCCCATCCCACGTGACCTTTGACATTGGAAGTTCGGAACAGGTTTTTGTCAATGCAACATAATGGAAATAAGTAATATGTATATGGGTAAGCTCTGATTATTATTTGAGTGAATACATTAGAATTTTTACACTAAGTAAAGCGCCTGCTTAGGTTCGAACCCACAATCTGCTCCTGATGTTGGTGACTATAAACAATTTAGAAATTACAAGGGCTCTATAGTGCGCAACAGAAATACAACCATTGAAATATGTAAAACGGCGATTGGGTTCAGTGTACAGTATACCATTTTCCTGACATTATTCTAATCATAAGTGAAAACATCACCAACTCAACACATAATAAAATCACAGAACATTCCTTCACGCGACCATTTATTTCTAATAAACCCGATAAAGAACTCAATTATCTTAAAGACAATATAATCTTAAACAAAGAAAAGCCAGCTTTATTGCGTGTATGCCGTTACATCGATTAGGAACGATAACGATTAGCGATTGAGATCGATTTACCTCTCGATTCTCGATATGTGTATCGAGACGACTATTCGTGTCACAATATTACAAATATTTTAATAGTAGATCACGTAGCTTCGCGTGTGGTAGATTCCGATTTCCATCGGTAATGAGTTTTAGGAAAAAATATCACTCGATTGAAAAATTATATGGTGATTGGAGCAGAGATATTTATTGGTCTGGGATTGTATTTGAATTTCACAATTTGAATATGAAAATGACTGGACACGTATTGCAAAAGAACATGAAACACAATAAACGCTAATAGGTACGGTCACCAAAACAAAAAAGTTACGTTAAAGTTTAGTAGCCAATGGATTTTTTCGAATAAAATTTTAATTTAATTAATAGAAAACTTAATTACATTCTTTTTTTAAACATCCATCGGTTTCTTACTAAATCCTACTAATATTATAAACGCGAAAGTTTGTATGTATGGATGTATAGATGTATGGATGTTTGTTCCTCTTTCACGCAAAAACTACTGATCCGATTTAGATGAAATTTGGAACACAGTTAGTTTATAACCTGGATTAACACATAGGCTACTTTTTATCTCGGTAGTGCGTTTCCGCGGGATATTATCCGACCTCCACGCGGGCGAAGCCGCTGGCAAAAGCTAGTTTCAAATATATGGACGATTGGTTACTTTTCCCATTTGGTGACTTTACATATAAGTTCTGACTCACTCACTGACTCGTCACTGTTCATCCCAAACCTTTGGACACAGAAAGCTGAACTTTGGCACATAATTTCCCTTTATGGTGGAGACAAGGAATTAGACCGAATATTTCAGAATTACTACGGAATGAGAATGCGAAAGAAGACGCTGGTAAACTGCTAGTGAGCAGATAAACTGAGAGCTGGTACATTGATAAAAATTGACTTAGAACTGTTTGAGCTCTTCGATATTCTAGTTTTAAATTTCCTAGTCTGGAAATAAACAATCTGTGAGGTGAGGAACACTGGGGGCATGATGATGATAAAAAAGAGTAGATAATATTAAAGTTTGATCTTATATAAATCTCATTAACAGCCTTTAATGTTCCGACAGCTGGGACACAGGCTTCCTCTCCGTCAGAGAGTGCGCTGTAATCTACGACGAGCGCAGTGCGAGTTGGTGCATGTCACATATATTCGAACTTTTGGTTCTAGGACATGCCGGTTTCCTCACGATGTTTTCCTTCAACGGTTAGAGAGCAGTGGTGATGAAATTAATTACACAAAGTAAAGCACCAACATGGGTTTGAACCGACCACTTACAAATTGTAAGTCGCAGCCGTTACCACTGGGTCACAACTTCTCTTTGCAAAAACGAAATCTGTTCACCCATAAAGTTTCAGGAAAATAAATAATGATGACAACTACATAAATGACTACAACATTTACACGGCATTGCTAATTCATTTGCTAAACCATGTCGGGTGTCCAACTGTCCGGCAGACAGGAAACGGAACCACGGTCCGATTAACTTCGCGATTGTCGCAGAGGCCCCGTCACGCACACAGTTTGCTATTGGCCCGCGCTCGCGCATTGTGTGTTGTCATCATTTATATGCATGTGTGGCCCATGGCGTATTGTGTTATGGCTAAGTGGATACGGTATTTTGTATAGATTTGGATTTGACGCCTTATTTGCTAGGCTCGTCAGTGATTAAGTGCTCGCGAAAAGAAGTAACCAGCCAATTAATAACCTGAAAAGTTTAGACGAAGAGATCAATAGATTAAAGAAAGACGGATGATAATTCATATACAATTCGTAACTGTTATGCAATTACCAAAACAAACAAGACAGTTCTGGAGCCGAAAACAAAATAAAAAAAATAACATAAACAAGGACACGTGGAACATTTGGCGCCGAATGAAAATTGTGGTGGAATTGTCACAGACATTATTGGAATGTGTTGAAAAAAGATGGTGGCGTTAGCTTCAATTATGACCACGCGCCATATGGTTCTTGTACAGTAAGGAATATATGATAAAGTAGACGATAGACCCAGGCGCGGTCCGAGAGGGGGGGTTCTAGGGGTCATGACCCCCCCCAAAGACAGTTATGCTGTCGAAACCCTGAACGATTTGCCAGTCTTACTATCTTAAAATTGTTCTCACTTGAGCCACGGAGACTCCGATGGCCATTTCCAAAAAGATTATAACCCGGGACATCATTCTGATCAGCAGCGCTTGCGATTACTAGACCAAAGAGGATTTACCTTCCTAAAAATATTCTTCAGTACTCATGGTGACCCCCCCCCAAAATGTTAGGCGGCGACCGCGCCTGGATAGACCCTTCTTTCGGACCAAGGCAAAAACCGGACGTTAACGAATTTCAGGCATTCCACAAAGACCGCAAAAAAAAAACATTTTTGTTAGGTTTATCGCTATATCCTGTACAACAATATATGGTACAGTAGGTTCGGGCTGTAGCCTCTTTTCGGACCAAGGCAAAAGCCGAACATTAACCAGAAAAAGAGTAGATACTGCCCGAACTTCAGGAAGTAGGGAAAGACCGTAAAGAATGTATTGCTTCGAAACTAACACAAGCCGTTCCAAACACGATAACAAACAAACAATCAACATAACATCTAAACAAATGACGTCAGCCAACACAATAACATACAATAGTAAGTCATTCACCATTCTCCTGCCCTTATCACAATTTATTTGGGGTCGGCGCAAAATATATTTCTCTTCCACACTTCTCTGTTAGTCGTCATCTCAGTAGTCACTGTGTGAATTATGATATGGATAGAGAGGGGCCTCTATCCATATCATAATTCACACAGTCCATCCATCGTTTCTATGGTCTCCCTCTACTCTTACAGCCATCGACATTCATACTCAATACTTTCCTCACGACATTTAGCTCATTCCTCTGTATCACGTGACCATACCATGACAACCGATTCCCACACAACTTTTCAGTTATTGGTGCCACTTTCAGACTTCCTCTTATGTACTCATTTTTTATTCTATCCATTCGTGTAACACCACACATCCCTCTTAACATTCTCATCTCAGCTGCATGCAATTGCCTTTCATACATCCCTTTTGTGGCCCAACATTCTGACCCATACAAGACAGCAGGTCTGACCATGGTTTTATATAACATACAATAGTAAGTAAGCAGTACTTATTCGTATTGACAGCGTTAACTGCACACGCATATGATCAACTTTCCCTGAGCGGCTGCGCGGGCGGCGACTGTGACGTGTTTCACTTTTAATGCCGTTATTACAAGAATTGATGTCCCTGTCATGAGGGCTTATTACTCCTTTGATACTGTCATAAAAGAAACAGCTTACGTATGTGTTTTATTCGTGACTGTAACAGCTTCACATGGCCTTTCTCCATGAGTAAACCACGATTAAGATAATTTTTATATATAGTTGGGCATATATATTATGTTTATGGTTTGAATAAGCTTGCGTTTATATTTAAAATATCCTCAAATTCATTGCACTTACTACTGTTTGTCTCAGCATCACCCCAAGGTTGACTGTTAGAAGATCCATGGCATTAAGATCGCCTCAGTACATTTGTGTCCTTGAAGTATTAAATAAATAAATACAGCTGTCTAAAATATTGTAGTCACAGGAATTCACGAAACGATATTAGTAGGAAATTAAGCTGCTATTTCAACCACGAAGACGGTTTCCAATTTAAACACATGCAGTTGAAGATCGACATTTCAATGGAACATAAAGCTCCAAAGAAAGGATCCTATTATAAAGAGCAAAGCAAAATATACAGGATTGACAGCTAAGTATCCCCAACCAAACGTCCAATATGTTTGTCCTACAGCTACAGCATCATTACAAAGCAGCATCAAGGCATCCCTTGATGACTGACAACCATGGTATCATAGAATTGCCAAATCTGTTACTGAACCATCAGTTTTGTGTAGCTTCTTCTAACCATGCAGATGATCTTAACTACCAATATTTATCTGACATTGTTGCTAATTAGTATCTCCCGACAATCGCAGGATGTGACGTAGTAGTCCATTCAATGTTTACCTCACAATTCATTTGTAGCTTCTACAACATTCAATTGTCAATTCGTCGCTTGCGCAATATACATGACGAACTAATTGAATGTCAGCATCAATGCATTGTATACGTATATTGATGACATGGTATTATCCGTGCCAATATAATACAAAGGGAGGGAGGTAGATGATGTAGTAGTTTATTGAAATTCGAATGACTGTTTTGTTTTGCCACGTGGCCAGTGGTTATCGCACACTCTAATTGCGTAACACACTATCATCAATCAGAATCTGAATCATTTTGAAGTTTATTTGACATCCATTCTTTCATATGTTCGAAAAAAAATTTGCTTAGCAACGTAAACAACGCCATGAATGTTGCGGAACTGTCACAATGAAAGCGTACATCAGTAGGAAACTGATGTACTGTGTATTACGCAATTACCCGTCTGGGCTATCTAGCTTAATGACAGACACTGAAATATTTCAGGGTCTTTCAGAAAACTGGAATATTTAGTATATATTTTATATCAAGTAGGTACTGATAGTTACTTATTTCGTTAGAACAGTGCAAGAAGACTAGTTACAATAAAGAAGAAGTCTTAAATCAGCAATGTGACGGAAATTATCCTATTTTTCGCATAGAGAACAGAATAAGATCGTGTTGTATTAGAGAATCGAAAATTTATTGTTGTCAATATTACACAAGTTTAGATTGTTTTAGATCGACCAGACGCGAATGTCAAAAAGAAAAGTGTTGCTTGAAATAAGCGTGGCGAAATTACTGTAAATCTGATGGACAATATTGGTAAAGACCTGACAGGGTTAGGCGGTAGGCCAAGCGTGATTCATCTCGAATTTAGAACTAGATTTCAATCGAGATTAATTTGTTTTCTGACAGTTTTGAATCAAGATTCAAGCTTAATCATTGTTCCGGTGTTATAGGTTAAAATACAATACAGAATCAGTGATGAGTCTCATAACATTTTTAATTAAAGGGTATTATAAGTCTGTGTATGAGTTTGTGTTGAATTTGTTCTGCCCACTGGTTTGGAACCGGGATCTGTCCATTACCGCAGTGCGCACAAAACCTGTAGAGCGAACTTAAAAACAAAAGAAGACGGTTTTTCTATATAGCTTTATGAGCTTAATCACGCTATATGATTGATGAATTTAGGAATCTAAGGGCAATCCAAAGAGCCACAGATTTATGGCTACTACTGTTTTTGCCAAAAGATGAGTTTGAAAAAGTTATAGGAATTGTAACGGCTGTCGACAATGATATCATTGGCTGTATTGACATCTCGAATACCTGACTTAAGCTGTCAAATGTTCCCATAGCTTACAAAGAAATA
Organism: Aporophyla nigra; assembly: GCA_947507805.1. Lineage (NCBI taxonomy): Eukaryota > Metazoa > Arthropoda > Insecta > Lepidoptera > Noctuidae > Aporophyla > Aporophyla nigra. The sequence continues at coordinate 21,675,164 of OX382297.1, read as the reverse complement.
CTTCTAGTAACCACGCCACCGCTTTGCCTTGACTTGTGAAGGGTCATGCGCACGCCTGGTTAGATACCTGTCGCGTGCGCTAATCGCCTAATAATAATTGTTAGATAATTTCAATTTCCTAACACATTTCGTAATACATATTGAAGGTATGAATATGTAATAGTGATTACCAAAGGTCATTGATGATTTGCAAAAAAATGAAAAGCATTTAGAGGAGTTGAACGTATTGATGGTCATTGTAGGCAAGTCTGTGTTGCGAAACGGTGATTGAAGCTTTTGGAGCAATTAGGATATAGTCGGAGCGTGTTATGGTAGATAAAGCGTTTTTAATGTGAACAAAAATTAACCATATGAACAAGTACGACGACTATAAAAAGTTATACTTAGGAATAGAATGAGGAGTTTTATAGCGATTAATCAATGTCTCGTGTATATGTTTCTGCTCGAAAAAGATATATACGAGATCACGACTGCATACGTAATAAGTTGAATGTAATTAAATGAGTGTTTAATCAATTCACAAAATTCATCATATTTGTGACAGAACTTTATGCAAATTAGATTTGAAAATAAAAGCGAATGCATTCTGAAATAAAGTGCAAATGAGTTGTCACAGAAAAACTAAATGGAATATTGTCTTCGTCACAAGATGTGTTGACAAAGGTAATGACAAGAAATGCAACACAACTAACAATGTACTGAACCTCATGAATAGATCGATTACACAGCGAGATCATCGACGCTGATTGGAAAGCGTTTGCACATCATGCGACATACAAAAAAAAGATAATGCATTCATAATCGTCATCGTCGTTTTTCAACACGGTACGCTCTTTTGAAACCTCCATTACAATCAAATTCAGTGAAATACGTTGACCAAACGAATCTTGTAATGTCACGTTGCGAAATGTTTGTTTTCAAACAGCTGATTAAGGAAATCGATGGAAACTGTTGATTTGCAGTTTGCATTTACCGCTAACTGGAGCACGTAGCTTAATAACAAATTGCTTTCAAACCTGCTCACCCCATTTCCATCCGGAACACAACACACAAACACTGTTATTACCTGCGTATTTTCAGTGAGATTCTCGAATCTCGCGAGAATCTCCTTCACAGACACTTTGGGTTCCATAGATTCTTCATGTATCGTCTCCATGTGGCCGCTGGACGATGACGAGAAACTTTGAGGGCATTTCTTAATCCTTTCTTGGTTGGAATGAGCTTTCCTGCAAGCTGGTTCTGGGTCAGCGCGGGTGTCCGCTCCGGAGTCGGAATCCTCGGGGGCGGAAGCGTCTGCGCTGGAGACGGCTCCTTCGGAGGAGTTGATGAGCGAGTCTAGACTAGGGGCTCGTCGCGGGGGTGAGCTGTCATCACAGTCGAAGTCTAGGCCATACAGGCGCTGTAAGTGGCGCCAGTTGTCGCGCATCGCGAGCGAAAGGCGCGGGCGCTGCATGGTGCGCGCGCGGGCGCGGCTGGCGAGGGACTGCGCGCGCCGGCCACTGTCGCTGTCATCTCGGGTTGAGGTCGATGGTGACTTATGGTGGATGCCGGTTTTTATCACTATTATTGTATTGCATATTGTAACGAATCGCCAGTGACATTGATTGACCTTGTATGTGTTGTTATAGCTATAGACGTACGTGAGATATACAGGTCGTGACTATACAATTTCCAATGTTGTCCTACCTGTGGTATTTGATCTATTCTACGTATAAAATAACTGCTGCTGTTCCAACGCTTTATTAGCTATCAGTGTATCAAGGTTGAAAGAAAATTATTCAAATATATTTGAATACTTGATTGTCGATCTGAATAGTTGATTAGATAATATAATCAAATATTTTGTAACAGTCAAACAATGCAATTATATAATAAATGCTTTTGAATATTAATTTCTTTCCAAAGATCACGGACGCCTTTTAGAATCTATTTTTAATTGAACGCAGTTATAAAATGCGGTCTGTTGACTTCGTTTAAAGACTCATTATCTCCTCACAGTTTTGCATTTTACCAACTTGAGGTAAGCAAGTCATCTGTACAAACTCGCGGCACAGATGGATGATGATGAGTATGTGGAAATGATCATTTGCTCACACGTAATGGACGTAACAAATGCAGTGATCATTGAGTGGAAATCTGACAATTTACATTCGCTTTTCACGCAAGCTGTGAGACCATTCACCGCCTTTCACGAGTCGTAGAAGAATACTACGGATATGTGCGGTGAAGATACATGTGCTAGTGTGTAATGTGGTCAGATTCAATCTATGACTGTCGTTAGATTCGGTTTCGGATGTTGTTATGGTGGATTATGAGAAAGGTCAAATGTGTGGTGCCAAACAATGTTTGTTACTTGTAGAGTTTTGGAACGAAGTTCCTTATCGCGCGTTGTGAAAGGGGGCTAGACGGAAAAAAATCTTACGAAAAGTTGTCACGACATGCTTTAACCGACTTCAAAAAAACCGGCCAAGTGCGAGTCGGACTCGCGCACCGAGGGTTCCGTACAAACCTGCAGGTCATCATCATCATCATTCGTCATCATCGTTTATGAAATTAAATGTTTTTTTTTTTAATTTTTATATTTGAGTTGACTGAATGAAAGGTAAATTGTGGTTTACGATTTATGACGTATTAAAAAAAAACTACTTACTAGATCTCGTTCAAACCAATTTTCGTTGGTAGTTTTCATGGTAATGTACATCATAGGGTCATTTCGCCTGTTCGCGTCCATTTAGTGCAGTTGGCAAGTTTGACGGCTATAATAAAAATATCCCAGCACTAATTTCTATGAAAAATGTATGTAATGTGTTCATTATATAGTCTATTTTAAGATTAACTTTCAGTTTGGTTCGAAACATCTTGTGTTTTTATTGTAAATAGATAAACTTCAGATTTAGGCGTTTTACCCAGTTTGCGTCCACAAAATCCAAATTGCGTCCACCCGTGGACCACTTTGCGTCCACCAGCTTAGAAAAGGAATACACGGGTGATATTTTTAAGAATTTGTAAAGAAAGATTGTATTTTAACAATTTCTTTATTTAAGAATATAAATATTAAAAATCAACATTATTATCATTAAAAACATTACTTTAAAAAAATTAAATAATTCTTCTCAACATTGATTGAACTTAAAATTAGGTCAGTAGTAGGTAAATAATGATTGCACCTTTAAGAATAAACAGTAATCAGTTCTGTTAATTTTACCCTAAATCACGAGGTATATTATTATTGCTAAAGATGAGCCTTGATTAATAATAAGTTTTTGGCTATATTATAGCAACAAAACAATACAACAATTTTAATTTCGAACTCCCCTTCTTGAATTATTATCTGAACAGTATCCAACAATTCTTGCTTTTTCACTGGAAATCCACATTTGGAAATGTTAAGAAGCCACTCCTGGTGCTGGTTCTGGTCTCGGTTTCTTTACTCCATCTGGTCTGCGCGCACTGATTTTGTCCAATATCGTGGTCTTGGGAATAGCATATTCTTTATATATTTGTCTTATCGACTTATTCTACTCTCGAATTTCATTTAACGCTTTCTTTAAATCGTCTTCTGTGTATGTTCTCTTTTCCTTCTTCTTTCTTGTCTCCGAAGCACTCATCTTAAATAAATAAAAAAAGGAGAATGAAATAAATTACAAAATTCATTTAAAAATAGAATTATAAACTCGTAGTCTTAATAAAAAATGTACAATAATAATAATCAATACATTTTAAATTATTTTTACAAGCAAGTCAGTTGTATTTAACTAAAAATAGTGGACGCAATTTGGTTTATTATTATCTCCTGTAGGTATAGTTTGCGTCCATCGCGGACGCAAAGTGGAAGTTTTGTAAATTCGATGTAGTAATTCGCGTCCACCTTATTTTATATGACAAATATAAAAAAAAACATAATCAAATTCATAATTAATATTATTCCTTTTTTCATTATATAAGTCTAGAAACAGCTATGTATCCTAAAATTCACATAAACAATAAAAAACTTACCATCGAACACGCCGCTGCACACTATTTATTATCTAAATATCCCGCGCGTACGCACCCCTTGATGAACAGCCGAGACTAACTATTTTTTCTAAACGGGATTGGTTTGGCGCACGGACCTGTTGTCCATGTGTACGTGCCTCTTATACATTGAGGTATTAGCGGTAATCACTTTTCGTTTGATTGGTGTATTAGTTTACTTATTTTCGAGGATTTTTAAAGGGAGATCCGTAAAATGGACGCGAATTGGGCGATGGACGCGAACAGGCGAAATGACCCTATATTTTTTTTAGTTTTATCATTCCCTTATTTTAGAAGTTACGGGGGGGGGGGGGGACACACATTTTACCACTTTGGAAGTGTCTCTCGCGCAAACTATTCAGTTTAGAAAAAAATGATATTAGAAACCTCAATTTCATTTTTAAAGACCTATCCACAGATACCCCACACGTAAGGGTTTGATTAAATTTTTTTTTTGTGTTTCAGTTCTATGTATGGGGAACCCAAAATATTATTGTTTTAAAAAAAAATGATATTAGAAACCTCAATATCATTTTTGAAGACCTATCCATAGATACCCCACACGTACGGGTTTGATGAAAAAAAAAATTTTGAGTTTCAATTCTATGTATGGGGAACCCCAAATATTATTGCTTTTTTTCTATTTTTGTGTGAAAATCTTAATGCGGTTCACTGAATACATCCACTTACCAAGTTTCAATAGCACAGCTCTTATAGTTTCGGAGAAAAGTGGCTGTGACATACTCGGACAGACAGACAGACAGACAGACAGACAGACAGACAGACATGGCGAATCTATAAGGGTTCCGTTTTTTGCCATTTGGCAACGGAACCCTAAAAAGGACTAGGTTTCTCAATTCGACTGTATATATTTTGTTGTTTGTATTTGTTTGTATATTGTTGTTTTTTTTGTTGTGAGTAGAGAGAGAGAGAGACAGGGAGAGAGGGAGAGTGAGAGACAGAGAGAGATAGAGAGAGAGAGAGAGGGAGAGAGACAGGGAGATAGGGAGAGAGAGAGGGAGAGAGAGAGAGAATATTTTTGTTGAGTGTATACAGGTTTTTTGTACATAATAAATAATAAAAAAAATATAAAAATTATGAATCCTGGAAAGGAACTTCGTTCCATCCGGGTGTACCTTGACACCTCTAAAGTTTTTTTTATTCATGAATGAACAATAATATTCTAAGATAGTAAGATATGGAATGAGCACATTTATGGCTAAGAAAGGAGGCAGAACAAGATACGGATGGAGCGATACATAATATGCGAGGAAGTGGTACGGACGGGGTCAAATCAAGTTATACATTTCCATTATATGCTGACTTCGCATTGTACGAAAAGCCTATTTTGTTTGAGTTCAGCTAGTAATACTTCATTATTATTATTATTAACGGGAAATGAATAGCTAGATATGTCGCCGTGTGTACTGTTTACAGCACAGATACTGCGAAACCCAAAAACATTGGATAAGGGCAGGACAATGATGATAATGGTATAAGATCAGTCTTAAACATGATAATCATCAGGTATAGGCTGTTAGTTTCTGATACAAAACTAACACAAAAACAAACAAATCGTCCGGTATGACTCGAAAATAACTTGTTTCTTTTTTACACGTTTTATATTAGCTTCACTTGTATGTTTATATGTTTGTTTGTAACCGACTCCTTATAGCGCGATTTTGACCCACTTTAAACGACCAGATTTCATTTAAACTCTGTAGACTTATCGAGGACCGATGACAATACTATAATTTCATAAATTTGTGCCAGGGTTACTAGGACAGCAAAAAAACTGTCTTCGAGAACTACACTGACATACGTCACAAACTACGCTGACATACGTCTCAAAATTCGAAACACCCTAAAAAATAGATAATAAATAATAGTTTAAAAAAAAACTAAAAAACACGCTTCCATAGAAAACCAAACTAAAAAGTAGAAAATAAAAGGACAACAATGTGATCCTATAAGGGTTCCGCTTTTTCCTTTTGAGGTGCGGAACCCTAAAAATACCTTAAAAAGCGTGTTTTTTAGTTTTTTTAAACTATTATTTTTATCATAATTTTTCAGTTCATTCAAAGAAATGAGCTGCAAGGTTAAAAGTTAAATCAAACGCAATCTAATCAACACGAACACCCGCTGAGATTAATTTGTGAGAAATTATGTTTCGGAATGAGAGATGGCTTGATGAGCCTATATGAATACAAGCTCTCTCTTGAAAAGTGGTTTTCAACCATTTCATTTTAGAAATAAGCTTTGTTAAATAGGAACTACGTTATTTCTTAGTTTTTATAATGAAGTAACTATCTATGGAAGGAATCTAGATCGCCACTTTTATAAGTCTCACCTAGTATAAATTTTAACGTATACAATGGAGTTAGTTTATTTTGCTGTTACGTTCTTGATGTGTGTAGTACACTAATGCGATACGCATAAGTAGATGCAAGATTTAATTTTAGTATAGATACTATGAGTTCTCAACCATTATTATTATTTTTCTATAGGTAATTAAGTGCTGTTTCAAAGTTTACTTGGAACTAAACAGATTTAAAACAAAAACAATTTGGCCTGCATTCTACATTTGACGCCTGCACTGGCCGCGCAAACACGGTAATCTATTCTACTTCTCCACGTTGCACTAAGGCAATTCAGCATACAGCCTAGTAATATAAAGTCTATGGTACAAGCCCAACATTCCAGTCATCGCGGTGTTGTAGGCGTTACATCCACTGTCATTTATCAGTAGAGACAGGCGCGTATAGCGGAACTCTGCGGAACCCAGGCAGACATCTGCGCGGTCAGCGTAACGGACCCATTTAACGGGAGCTGCTATTGCTTACTTGAACGCTGGCATAGCTTGGAGGTTTTAATTAGGCTGAATTGGTGGTTGTCTTTGCTTTTAAAATGCGAGTTTTAGTTTCATTATTTTGGTAAGAAAGTGGTCACCAAAAGGCCAGGAACATTTTTATGTTCTTTTTTAAAACTTATTCATTGTGTGACCTACAATTTGTACAATTGTAAAATTGCATAGTGTGTATACAAAAACTAAGTTTCCTAAAGACCTTCGGTATAGAAATTTATTTTAATGAAAAGTTAAAGATGCAATAATTGAAATCCTTTAACTGTGTTTGACTGCGCTATTAAATGTTTTCACAAAGCGTTATGAATGGCTGTTGCATTCGTGTAGTTAACTGTTATCGAGCATTGAGTAAGAGTAATATGTAACTTTTGTATAACTTCGCATTTTACATTTTTATGATGATGAAGTACAATTATGATTCTAGCCTACGATATGTCCGACAGTTCTCTATTCATATAGTCCATTAGGTATTTGATTCCATTGCCTATGCTATGATACAACAGAATTGAAAACTAAACGTGATATCAGTTTTAAAAGCAACCTGATTTGATTTTGATTACCAAATAATAATTGTTTATTTTCATTCGAATCAGGTACTATTTTTGTCGAAGTCTGAATAAACCCATGATAATGCTATTGTTATAATATTTCAATGCAAATATTTGTCAGTTTGGTCTGTTGTTGATTACGACATCTCTTCTCCTGAGCTGTCCAAAATGAGGTAATTCTTTAAGATGAGCTCATGAATTTTTTTCGTAGTATCAACCTCCGACATCAAAACGTCATCACCATCATTTCAGCCATTGGCCATTGGTTGCCATAATAACTACGCTTGGCAGGTAGGTTGGCGATCGCAGTGAGTTGGTAAAATGCATAGATAATGCTGCTTCCCATTATCTTGTAAGTCCCTTAGTCGTCTTTTGTGACACCCACGGGAAGAAATGGGTGGTGCTATTCTTTATGTCCAGTACCACATGCACACGGATTGTAAACATATTTAGCGGTAATGCAGCCGGCACTCGCCTGTAATAAGCCTGCCCATCTAACAGTACCAATTACGTAGGTACTCATTAAGAAAGCTCATTGAATTGCTAATCTGATGAGCCATTCGCAGGGCTATCAACACAACCGGACTGTCTTACGAGGTTTATGAGGGAAAAGATATGATTAGGTTATTAGCTCGTGATTATTTATTCAAATATTGTTATAATTTATTTTAAGGTTATTTTTAGATTCGTGTTTTTTTATGATATTTAAATTCTTAATTTTATATTTTACTAGCTTTTGCCAGCGGCATCGCACGCTTATTAAACATATAAACCTTCCTCTTCAATCACTGTCTATTAATGAAAACCGCATTAAAATCCGTTGCGTAGTTTAAAAGATCTAAGCGTACAAACTCAAAATGCGGTTTTGTTTTATATTATGTAAGGAAGCTCTCTATGGGTTCATAAACATTGGTCACATTAAAACTTTTTGGAAAAAAAGTGTTATTGACGTTTAGTTTTTGGCGCCAAAAATACAAAATGTGACAGATGATAGCAGCCTTTTTGTCTATGGTGTAGTAGCCCTACTCGTTGCAATAATATCAAATGCTCCGAATTCCGCGACAATTACGGGCGTAAACATCTTATACTAAAATCGTAACCTACATAAATAATTTAACAAATTGTTCTTCCTGCACAGCAAGCTTCAGCTCATTATGCAAGAGTATCCTCGTAAAGTGAATCGATATTAAATGTTATGAAGTTTTCTTTTATCGCCTCATGATTTACGGCGCACAGGCATACAAGGCACTGATGTAACGTTACGAGGTATGAAGCGGTTCAATTGAGACTGGGTGAGGTTTTAATGAGGCTTATGAGGAGAGAATTTTAAATGTTGGCAGCGAGGGCATATAGCCGCAACGTTTATTGAAATGTTTTATGTGCACTTATTCACTTCAACTTAGCCTATCGCAGTCCACTGGTGGACACAGAGCTCTTCCAGGCTACGCCACAACACCATGTCATCCGCTTTCTGCATCCACTCTGTACCAGCCACTGTCTTAAGATCGTCGGTCCATCTAGATGGCAGGCGTCCCACACTAGACTTGCCGATACGCGGTCGCCACTTCAAGACTCATCTGCTCCAGCGGCCATCGGTCCTTTAATAAAAATGGCCAGCTCACTGTGACTGCAGCTTCACTCTGCAAGCTATGTTGGTAACTCTAGTTCTTTTCCGTATGAATTCAAATTCCGTATGACCTTTGTCTTCAAACGTTATTAAGTATGTTTTGATACTTTATTAGGATATAAATCGTTGCAGTACCTAGTTACAGAAACATTACCTTTATTCTTTAGGATTTTTCAATTCTACATCAACAATTTCAGAATTAAGAGAATGTCTGTCGACGACAATTCATGTGATCAATTATTTATCTTCAACTTTTTCTCTATTTCATGGTAATATGAATGCATCTCACGTGCATACTCAACCAGTAAACAGTATTTTAATGCTACACCGTATCTTCAGCGGTGTTAATAGCTGGCCATCAGTACAGACGCACGATTTTATTGTGGGTTACGCCGCCGTCTGTGCCCAATGTCCATATAAGTATGTAAATCACGTTATTTACATACCATGTTCAGCTAGCCTATGATTATAACTAGTATAGTTAATTATTTATTTACATCTGTGGACGAACTTACTGTAATTATAACTGATAGAATTAATGGTATTTTCACGATATGTGACTAAGTTTGCTTTAGTGGTAGCCATCTTGAAAATGCTAGCCACTCTCCCTTGGTTTGATCGCCATTATCATTTCATCCGAAAGACGTCCACTACTTCGACCAGTTCTGTTTCCCCATTCAGCGGATTCCTGTGGTCTTCACAAGGTCATCGGACCACCTTGTGGGAAGCCTTCCAACTCTACGTCTTCCGTAGATATACTAGGTTCCAATTATTTTATTTTGGTAATCGGTACTAAATTCCTTAAATGACATTTAAACACATCTAGAAAAAGGGGCATTCTTTTTCTAGCAAATTAAATAAATTATTTATTCAGGCTGTGTCTAGAAAAGATCAAAAAGTGAATATGGTAAAAAAGTGTTACACCAAAGTCATTTTGATATTGTAGACATAACTTAAATATCCGTGTATTGTCGGTATGGTACCGGACATAAAAAATAGCACCATCCCATTTCTTCCTGTGGGTGTCGTAAGAGGTGACTAAGAGACTTACTAGAGAATGGGCAGCAGCGTTCTCTGTGCATTTTACCACCATACTGCGATCCCCTACCAAACTGAGGGAGGCCTATGTCCAGCAGTGAACGTTTTTTGGCTGAAATAATGATGAAGTAAAATATCTAGTCACCATCCGCTTCCCATATTGCCTAACTTCAAGTGGAGAAATTAGTAAAGGCTGCAACCGGATTGCATAATATTGAACTTTGGACAGCTTCGGAAGTAAACTTAAACAGTATGAAAGTACTAAATTAGGCATATATTGACGGACTGATAAAAATGTAAAGTCATGTGCTCTCGAAAGTTATATAACACCTATATTGTACTGTTTGTTGTACATTCATTGGTATTGCAAAATAATGCTTTTCGTTTCCAAGTGGTAATGTTTTTTTTTTTTGTCAATTCGGTGAGAGTGCTATATCCTTATTAATTTGCCAAATATGCAATTAACTTGCATTGTATGTTTTGATTTCTCGAAGTCCTACGTAATAATATTGATTGATTTTTGTACAAATTTAGGTATAGTCTGTTCCAAAAGGATTTGACGATAGTGTAAACAAACCCTGTTCAGTTCTAATTCTTACACGAAAATTCACTAAAGGGAATTAATAACATATTCATATGTATTACGAAGGTTTTATCTCACCACTAGCAATTATTGTTAATTTAAAACATAAATAAATTCTAATAAAAAAATGGACTGACGAAAATTAAGGTTATAAAGTTAACCTTATCAAAATATTTTGTGATGATTTTAGATGTTGTAGGTGGTGGGTTCGAACCCAGGATTTACTTTGTGTAAATAATTTCATCACTACTGCTCTCAAAACGGTGATGGAAAATATCGTAAGAAAACCGGCATATCGTTAGAACCAAACCTTCAAGGAAATAAAAAGTTTGCATGTAAGTACATTATTTCAAGTTCATTCAATTTCATTTATTCTTAAACCACCCCAATATCTTTTTTTTTTTGTCAAAATCTGGTATCCCTCCAACTGTCAAGTTACTAATAGGATTTAAAGTCCAAGTATAGTAAAGACGACGCGTGTGTCCCAGCAGTGGGAACGTAATAGGCTGATTGTGCGACTTGTAAGAGGTATTACCAGTTGACGTTGTACGTTTTCTGATCAATTGCATTTGTTTATATTTTTTATTAGATTCTTTAGGAACTGGCCACAAATTAATTTTTGACGTCTTTATGTAAATCATTCTCTCAACATTATTTATCAGTGTTACGTGTTTTGATTTATTATAAATTATGACTGTGCTTGATTTTATGATAAATATTATTAAAATGTATTAGCGAAGTAAGAAAATCAACGGTTTTATAGCCGTGTCGCATTCTTACGTAAAAGTTATGACATCGCTTCCATTTAAAAGTTGTTTATAACGCAATTTTAAACAATCAAATAAAGATTGTTTCTTCAAACCAAAATTTATCAAAGCGAAGAAATTACCAGGCTTTTCTTCTTTGCGAATCCTGGCGATGGTCTGTTTTTTTTAAATGTAATAATGTGTAAAAGGACCCTCGGGACAGTTGCGTAACACACTATAAGTAGGAATGTATTTTATTTTGACATTTCAACACCTTCCATTACGTTATTTGCTTTCTTGCGCAGTTAATATTTTTTGAATATATGAAGCGATGAATTAGCAATATTCTCCAAAATGAGTCCGATCCAAAAAGGACACATAGAATAAAATATCTATTAAGGAATACTAGCTTCTGCCCGCGACTTCGTTCGCGTCAAATTTTAGCTCCTCTGACCCTTCCCGTCGCATCAAATTGCCTGCCAGTTTTCGTAAATTTTTCGTTACTGCTCCGCTCCTTTTGATTGTAGCGTGATGTTATATAGCCTATAGCCTTCCTCAATAAATAGGCTACCCAACACAAAAATATTTTTTCAATTCGAACCAGTAGTTCCTCAGATTACCGCGTTCAACCAAATAAACAAACTAACTCTACAGCTTTATAATATTAGTATAGAGAAATAAAAGTTATTGTTATTTATAATGCTCGATTTACATATTGAAAATACCCAAAACTTCGCCACACTCACGGCATAGTCAATAAATTTAAAAACCGCCAATGATCTCAGTCCACCTACCTGAGTATACTGGAGCGCGAACTCAGCGACCAGCGCATGCGCATGATGGGCAAGCGGCACGTGCAGCGTCAGTGGCGGATCCCGGGACGAGGACAGCTGTAAGGAGTGCGGCGCTGAGGATGACGCGCGGAGCCCGCTCAGCGAGAGCGAGCGGCGGATGGTGAGGCCGGCCGGACCTGGCGGGAGAAGGTGAGGTATAAAGAAAAACTTGTGGTTGTAACGGTGAAGCTAGGTCTGCAGCAATTAATACATTTATCTAATTCATACACATTGTCAGGGCATTGATGCGCAAACTGTAACCATGAATTCAGCTCCGGTTCCATTTCCATTTTATTGAATCTCAGAATCATAGCGTTTTAGAATCATATGCTGAACCCATGGTAACAGGTTGTGTCATATCCCTGTCTCGATATCCCTGCTACCCTGTATAAACTGGACAGTTGACCCGTTGGTCCCGGCTCTCGTTCTTGGATATTTGGTAGTCGTTACGGGCCATCAGAAGCCCGAAAGTCTGACAACCAGTTTTTCCAAGATAGGCAGTCACTTCACGTAAATTACTGGTATTTAGTTGCAAGCGGTAAAACTTGAAGCCAACCTTAACATAATTGGCCTGTTAGTCTAATGATTAGTAACCCTGACTGCTAAGACTGAGGTCGTGGGTTCGATTCCCACCCAGGACAAATATTTGTGTGATGAGCACGATCATTTGTTCTGTGTCTGGGTGTAATTTATCTATATATGTATGTATTTAGAAATATATAAGTATGTTTATCAGTTGTCTGGTTGCCATAGTACAGGCTCTGCTTAGTTTGGGATCAGATAACGTTGTGTTGGTTGTCCTAAGATATTTATTAATTTAATTGGAAAAAGGCTAGGCAAAAAATGAGTAACCGAATAAACTCTTCACCTTTAACTCCAATAGTGACCGCATTATGCGACACAGCGAGCACAGCGTTCTCTCCAGGAGGTACCCTCGCGGCGAACAGCCTGGCGAAGTAGAAGGGCCAGGCGCGTGCCATCTCCACGGCCTGCCTCTTGGTGGCCGCGCGCACGGGAGTGTTGCCTTGTGACCGGAGCCACGCTGTGCCGGCGCGGCGCTCGCTCGTGCTGATGCGGAGGGACGGCAGGTTCGAGTTTATGTCGTGAACAATCTGTGGGTAAGTGGAGAAGGTTATTGGTGGAGAAAGGAGAATAGTGTTATAGTCATTTACGTTCGAGAATAGGTATCAAGTGGTAGTGTATTAAGAATTTCATACAAAAGACATCAACGCGTGTTTTGCTAGAAAATGTTGGTTTTGAAGATTTATAGGTGTTAGAAAATTCTACACGTGATTGCTCGGGAGAGGGCTTAAGTTTTAAATATGGTACCCAAAAAACAACAGAAGAAAATTAAAATGACTACAAAATTTTACAAACTAATAACTTAACCAGAATAAATTACGTTTAGTCTTGAAAATCACATAAATAAGTTGTTTTTGTTCTTTAAACGCTTTACCTTAGCTGTAGCTAATTAAGGCTAGGTGATTCGACACTCATACAGATTTGAGGGGGTGAGGTGCGTGGAAATCCGCGGGGCGCCTCCCGCGCGTCCTTCTTGTCGAACACGATAGCGCGCCAAAAGTTCGGGCGGCGCGGCGGCGGCGGGCGTAGCACAGACAGGTCATAGTGTAGCGACATCAGTATGTCCACAGTATTAGAAACCACAGAAGAAACGATAATACGAGACTAATATTATAAATGCGACAGTTTGTGAGTATGGATGTATGGAAGTATGGATGGATGTTTGTTATTCTTTCACGCAAAAACTACTAAACGTATTTGGATTAAATTTAGCTTGCAGATAGTTTATAACCTGGACTAATATTATAAATGCGAAAGTTTGTGAGTATAAATGGATGTTTGTTACTCTTTCACGCAAAAACGAATGAACGGATTTGGATGAAATTTAGCACGCAGATAGTTTATAACCTGGAATAATAGAAAACATACAAATAACTTACTTGCACAAAAGGCTTAGTCACACAAAAAACAAAAAAAATAATATAATTGCACAAGTTTGTGAGCATGGATGTATGGATGGATGTTTGTTACTCTGTCACGCAAAAACTACTGAACGCATTTGGATGAAATTTAGCACGCAGATAGTTTATAACCTGGACTAACATTATAAATGCGAAAGTTTGTGAGTGTGGATGTATGGATGGATGTTTGTTACTCTGTCACGCAAAAACTACTGAACGCATTTGAATGAAAAAAAAAAAACTCTAGAGGTGTCAAGGGACACCCGGATGGAACGAAGTTCCTTTTCAGGATTCATAATTGTTATAATTTTTTTATTATTTATTCTGTACAAAAAACCTGTATACACTCAACAAAAATATTCTCTCTCTCTCTCTATCTCCCTCTCTTCCTCTCTCACTCTCTCTCTCTCTCTCTCTCTCTCTACTCACAACAAAAAAAAGAACAACATACAAACAAATACAAACAACAAAATATATACGGTCGAATTGAGAAACCTCGTCCTTTTTTTGAAGTCGGTTAAAAAGTGTCGTTATAACTTTTCGTGAGATTTTTTTCCGTCTAGCCCCCTTTCACAATGCGCGATAAGGAACTTCGTTCCAATTAGCAAGCAGATAGTTTATAACCTGGACTAATATTATTATGAAAGTTTGTGAGTATGGGTGTATGGAAGTATGGATGGATGTATGGTGTTGTGTGTCTCTTTCACGCAAAACTACTGAACAGATTTGGATGAAATTTTGCACCAAGATAGTTTATAATCTGGATTATCACATTGGGTCCCTTTTACCCCGGTAGTACGTTGCCGCGGAATAATTTTCGACCTCTTTCTATTCACGCCTACCAAGATACTCATCAAGACGAATCAAACGAGCCCAAATTTGATGGGGTTACGTCGTTTAATTACGGAGTTACTATAGCCACCTTCAAGCTCCATCATCAGACCCTGGTTACCATATAGTATCAAAGTACTCGTCAAGACGAATCAAACGAGCCCAAACTCGATGGGGTTGCGTCGTTTAATTACGGAGTTCCTATGGGCCCTTCCAACTCCATCATCAGACCCTGGTTACCATATAGTGTCAAAGTACTCGTCAAGACGAATCAAACGAGCCCAATCTCGATGGGGCTGCGTCGTTTAATTACAGAGATCCTATGGACAACTTCCAGCTCCATCATCAGATCAGCTCTATGTCATAATAATATTGCATTGGATTGCAACATTGTTTTTAAAGTTTTACAAATATTTACACAATGAGAACCACACACACAAAACAAAAGCTTAACCAACTATGGTCTATATAAATTCTTGAAAACAATATTTATTTACAATTTATTTTGTTTTCTCTTATTATTACTTACGCAGCAGAAAGGAAGTGCGCGCACAAAAATTTGTCACAGGTCTCACCTCGATAACGTCTCGCAGGACACTGGCAAGTAGTGGCAAGCGACGCGCCGATCAAAAATCACTTGAACGATCGATATTTTTTTTTAGAAATAAAATGAAAAAAATTGATCGGGTTCAATCGATTCTAAAATAAATTACCTATACATTGATACTAATTATAGAAAAATAGGAGTATTAGTACTTCTTTTAAAAAATGAAATTAGGCTTGTTAAAAAACTGCAAATCGAAGTAAGTTCGGCTTTTTTTTCTATCGAGTAAATTTGATTGTATCGTGTTTTGATCGGGTACAAGCTAAGGAGAAAGAATGTATCTTAAATATATATTTTTTTCAGATTCTGGACATAATAATTTGCCTATTAAAAACCAATTCTAAAACAGGTGAAAACGGTGCCACCCGGCCTTAAACTGTAATAATTTACGTTGTGTATTAAATTGGATGATTTTCCTCTTAAGAGTGATGTACAAACAAGATAATACAAAATTACTAATCGCTATAAAAGTTGGTAATCGGAGAAGGGTATCACTTATTTTGACTGTTTCTACTTCATTTAATTTATCATCATCATCATTTCAGCCGAAAGATGTCCACTGCTGGACATAGGCCTCCCCCAATTTAGAGGGATTTGCCATAATCGCCACGCTTGGCTGACGGGTTGGCGATCGCAGTATGGTGGTAAAATGCATAGAGAACGCTGCTGCCCATTCTCTTGTAAATCCCTTAGTCGCCTCTTACGACACTCACGGGAAGAAATACGATGATGCTTTTTTTAATGTATATCTCAATTTATGTTACTCAAGTAGTGGAGACGTTAACTCACTTGTGCGTAAAGTAGATCTAATATGGCTGGGTCGTTGTAAGTCTCTAGGGGAGTGAACACTTCCTTGCGCACGCGCAGCTTCCACGGCACTCGGCTGTACGTGAGGAACGAGCGGTCTGATGGTAGAAACGCGGCCGGTGCGGGCGCGTCACCTAAAAGCGACAAAATCAAAAATATAAATAAAAAAATTGAGCAAGATGAGCATTTGTTCTAAATATAACAATTATGTTGAAACTGATTTTACTTACAATCATTTGTCTCTAAAGGTTCAAAAATCAGCACCCGACATCTGTCTGACTTTATTGCTGAAATGTATCTTTTTGGCACGTATTTGCACGTTCTTAAAACGTTTCACTTTATATTTTATTACACTTATTGTTATTGTTTACTGTTATTCTTTGTATCCAAAGAAACATTATATTTGAACAAAGTGAAAATTAAATTAAAGAAGAATATTTTATTTGGGACACAGATATAAAAAGTTTGACAACTAACAAAAAGAGTGCGACGCCAACAAGTCTTTTCACTCAGCATAATGCTGCGATATTTTAAAAATATGTACTGCCGCGCGAGTATTCTGATAGGGAAAACTAAAATGTTTAAAAAATAGGAATGAAGAGTGATGAAAATGTTTTGTAATACTTACGTTCAATATGTTCCGTTCTATCAGTGACGTGAGTAGAAACGGAGTGACGTCTCTCCGCCTCCATCTTCCTATCTCTCTCTTTCTGCGCCATGTGGGTCTTAAACGTCGCCCTTTCAGTCGTCTTGTTCTCTTGAGGAAACACAATGTCAGACCTCGGACTTTCCCTCGCCCTTCCAACTAACATATCCCGGGAATTCTTTCTACCATCAAATCTCTCAAAATCATCGAAAAACGGAGACCGTTTGCGATCAAACGCATCCTCAATACCATTCTCCTCTTTTCTACGTTCGGTTCTTGTCGTATGCACTTCGTATATCTCCGACGCTTCCCGACCAGAGTAGTTGTCTCTGTCACGACGGCCGGTTGTGTCGTGCCCTGATTCAGAATCCCATTCGTCTCGACTTTGTCCTCGTTCGTCGTAGCTTCGAACATCGGATTCATCGCCCCAGTCGTTCACTCGGCGTTCGGAGTGACGACGGTCTGCTGTGAGAAAACGAGTGGCTAAGTCATCTCGAGAGGGAGGTGGCTCAGACTCTTCTCTACGTCTTGAGTTCCAGTTAGCTAGGAAGGCATGACGGTCGTCTGCTTCTCTGTTTTGGTGGACGCCGAACGTGTCTCTGTCGCGACGTAGTTGTGCGAAGGTTGAGGATGCGTCTGGTGCAGGGGGAGGAGGCGCGGGGCCTTCAGGAGGTGTTGGAGGTGACATAGGAGGTGGAGGTGCCGGGCCAGGGGGCGCGGGGGGCAAGGGGGGCGGTGGAGCGTCCCAACGAGCCCCTCCTCCTAACTGACGCTCAAGCATCAACTTCCTAGTATCTTCCAACTTATTGATGGTACGTGGCGTATCTGCATTAGAAGATGATGTGGATCGTACGGAGTGGTTCGCAGTGACTCGTTCTAATCTTTGTCTCATTTCAGAACTCAACTTTAGCTTCCCTACACTGCCCGGCGAGGGACGCTGCGCTCCGATTTCGAAGCTTCGTCTCGCAGTTCGTTGGTTCGGTGCCTCCCTACTCGGCGAAACCACTGGACCGTCCACCTCAAACTCTTCCCACTCGATTCCTGGAGTTGTTTCTGACTTAGATCGACCTCGAGGTGGTTCATGTTCCACACCGTTGGATTGTTGCGACTGTGGCGTGTGACGTCTCTGAATCTGACGCAATTTGAATTTGGTAAAATCTTGTGCTTGTTCCTGTCCAACCGCGTCTTTGGGTGGAGGCCATCTCCATTTACCGATGCGGACAGTCTTGGCTCGTCCGTAGGGGTCCATGAAGCCTTTGATCTCTAAGGGATCAGTAGAGTGGAGTGGAGGAGGCATGGGTGGCGGCGGCGGGGGAGCTCCAGGAGACATGCTCTCGTTGGACTCGCGCCGCAGTTTGACTGCACTCCTTGGCGGGGAGTGAACTTGAGCATGAACGACGGTTGACGCACGCACCGGAGAAGTAGGCTCCGATTCTGAAGGTTCCACGACTTGCCCGGCTAACAGAGATTGTAATGCCTGGTTTTGAGCTAGCAATTGTTGTTGTATTTGAAGATTTTGCGCCATCGCGCTCTGCAAGAAAGCTCTCTGTAAGTTTTGATGATATGCGTTAATATCGACTGTACCAGGCGGCGGGAGGTGAAGGCCAAGCGCGGCGGCCAACGCTTCAGGAGTGGATGGCATTGTTGGTGGGAGGGGCATGGCTCCAAAGCTAAGAGTGGACGTGTTAGCTGACGCAGCCCGTGGAGTCGCTCCACCACCTTTTATGGCACCAGTAAGTCCTTCCCCGTCAGTAAGACGTTTCAAACTATCATTCATGAAGATCGGATCAAATAAGTTCGTGATATAGTCATCGACAGAGTCCACACTGGACTCCTTCCTGCTCGCTCTTCCCTTTTCTTTATCTTCCTTCCCCCCACCTTTGATAAGGTGTTGGACTTCAACATTGTCCAAAGTATCAATTTGTTCGTTGTATTCGCAGTTGAGGACGCTGTCGATGAAATCGCTGTAGTTTCTGCCTCCCTTGATGCTGGCTGCTAGAGACCGTGCATCGGAGAGTTCGTCTATGTTGGGGTCTAGTACTGGCGAGAACAGATCGTCGAGGAACTGGTCCACGTCTGATGCCTGGCTCGGAACGCGGACGCGTCGCACGTGGGATGCAAGACTTGGAGCTTCCGATGTGTCTGACATTGCTGATGACCTGTTGGCATCATTAAATTAATTGCATTAATGATCCATTAATTATAATTAGTTTTTCTATAATTTTATTTAATTTACTAGATTTTTTGTTATTTTTACTTATTCTCTTTATCTACCTTAATTGTATTTTATACCTTTTTTAAATTTCACCGGCTACGAAATAATTTACATACTAGTAAATAAAGAGATCAATCATTTTTTCATTCATCATTAATTCATATCTAATAGAAGATTGAGTCAAAAAATTTAAACATGTGAGTGAATTCTTACCTGACACCTCCAAATTCGGAGCTCTTCTCAATATAAGCGCGACTCGACTGCGAGCCGGCCGGCGCGCGTTTGCCAGCATACTGCGACTTTATATACCTCGACGGTAACACACGCGAGCCTGTTCCATACTCCATTTCCATCCCTCCCTTACTACTGGCCACGCTTGGCGCTCCTGTTAATCTTTCAACAGAGTGATAACGGTCATTCAGTCTTGATTGTGATAGTCCTAGATCAGCTAATTTGTTCGGTGGTGGCACAGGATTGTCACCTAAGAGATTATCTAAAGACCTGCTTCGGACTTTATCGGAAGGTTGTTCGAAGTATCGTTCGTTTAGTGCTGATTCCCGCGACAGTACGTCATGAGAAATCTTTCTGGAGTATTCATTGCTGTGCTTAGAATAATCGTTACTGTGCTTAGAATAATCGTTGCTATGTTTGGAGTAATCGTTACTATGTTTGGGGTATTCGTTGCTGTGTTTGGGGTATTCGTTGCTGTGTTTGGGGTATTCGTTGCTGTGTTTAGAGTATTCGCTGGTATGTTTGGAGTATTCGCTGGTGTGTTTTGTGTGCGATTCCTGTTTCTCCATGTTCCAGTTGTATTCGGAGCCGTCCTCGTCAATGATGGAATCTTGCAGCAATCGTGGTATGCTCGGTGAGCGAGATTTTGGTGGCTCCGGTGGTGGGATCTAAGAAAAGTTTATATCACTCTATAATATTTTCTTGATACATTTTGTGAAGAGAAACTTATGAATTGTACGATAATTATGTTTGGAGACTGGAATAGGAACACATCAATAGGGCAACGGATCTTAGTGCCCATCATCGCTATTATCGTTAGATCATTGTTAACTAACACTGGCGTTATGTAATAAGGTTTGATTCATTGTAATAATTAGCTAAGTAGGTGCATAACGCTGACCGCATAATCTACTTAGTACATAAGGCAGAAAATAGCACTGCCGTTGTAAGTAAAGCAATAATGTTTGCTTCATACCAGTGGTCTAGAAGACTTCTCTGTATCTACAGAGGACGCCCTGGGAGGCGGTGCGGGCGGCGTGTGGCGGGCTGGTTGTGCGCGCAGGGGCTCGGCGCGAGCACTGGGCAGGGCTGCCCACGTCTCTACCTCGCCAACTGCATCCAGGGCGAACTCACAGCCTGCCCATTCTGTAGGGAAACGGTGTTATTAGAAGATGACATGTAAGACAAAAGGGAACATTATAACATCATTCAGGCATGCAAGAAACTTGCAATGAATAAAAAACATTCTGTTTTTTGCCAAAATTTCATTCTTTTTTTTTCTTCAAATAATTGAAAGGCTGAATTTGATAAATTGTTTGACAAATCCAAAATATTTTTTATGGATTAGCCATTAAACACGAGGAACTGTCTAATGTCTTTATACAACTTAAACTCTATATTTGAAAAAAAAAGCCACTGATAGATAATTACTCACAGCCTATAAAATACAAACTCACAAGTAGAAGTAGAGAAAGGATTTTTGAAAATTCATCCCCTAAAGTGGTCAAATAGGGGGATGAAAATTGAAATCATCTCTAATTTTTGCCGATGGGAAATATTATCTCTCATTATTGCCTATAGGAAAAATATCTTATAATACATAGTGTCTTACCAGTAAGCTGTCCATTATGTTCCATGGTGAGCGACCAGCCGGTAGTGTTGTGTGGTACGCCGGCGGCGGCCAGTGCGGCCGACGCGGCGCGCTCACACGACGTCCACGAGTCCACGCATACGTGCTGGACTGTATCTGGAGGGAATATGGTTATTATAACTTTACCATAACACACAACATAATGTACCCTCACGTCTGTTTTTCGCCGAAGGTTTAGACACAGAAAGATTGTATTTTAGTACCTAGAATAGTCTTTTTAACACGCTTTTGTTAGCTGTCTACGTATGTTAGTATGTGCCTACGCAACGGAAACTTTGAACATGATTTTGACCCCCTTCAAAACGTCACATTAACTTGACATTTGGTATACTTATCAAGGACCGATGACAATACAATAATTTTATAAATTTCTGCCATTATCCTTGCCAGGGTTAGCAGGCTAAGCTAAGCTAAAAAAAACTGTAATCCAAAACTACGGTGATATACGTCACAAATATACGAAAACTATGCTGACATACGTCACAAAATTTCGAACACCCTAAAGATAGAAAAATAAATAATTGTTTAAAAAACTAAAAAAACACGCTTCCAAACTATAATTTTTTGTTGTTCGTACACAATTTTATGCGCTAAGGTAGCCCGCGAAACTTCCAGGTGCGTGTCAGGCTGTAGGTTGAACAAAATATGATTCACGACCGTAACACGGATATATTTACAGAACAATAATTATTTATATCATCAACACAACCCGCTAAGTTCAAATAAACCCACTGACATGACTATTCCATCAAAACATCATTCAATGGGATTTTATGAACTGGCGCTTCCCTTTGATAACAAAACGAACCTATTATTAAATATATGGTGTCACAGGCAAACAGCTGTGTGAATTATGGTATCGCTACTGGTTAGTAAGGGAGTGACTACTGAGATGACGACTAATATTCTCTATTAGTCGTCATCTCAGTAGTCACCCCCTTTGTGTGGAAGAAAAAGACATGTTGCGGCGACCCTAAATAAATTAAGATAAGGGTAGCAATAGCTCAACGTTCTTCCACTGTAGACATAATCATATCTTAGGACAACCAACACACCGTTATTTGATCCCAAACTAGGTAGTGACAGTTCATTGCACACCAGAGGCAATACTTGAACTATGAAAATCACCTTTACCACTAAGATTCGAAGACACAGTCAGTGTTCGATTTTTACTCCGTGGTAAAAAAAATACCGTCATCCATAGTATAGTTCACTGTAAGTCCATTCTTGTACACTCGCCAGCACATCAAGATACCCGAAACTGTCAAATTTTCCCAATCAATCTTGAACCTAACACTTAAGCAATAAAGTTGAAAATCTATTATATAAATTTGACAGATTGTAGTAGCTTCATGTGCTGGCGTCTGCAATGATGATGCGCTGACATGCTCTGATACGAAGTGGGCATAACCGTGTAATAACATAGTCTATAATGTTCCCACTGCTGGGACACAGGCCCCCTCTCTGTGTGAGGGAGTAGGCCGTACACCACACGGGCTCAGTGCGGGTTGGCTGATGTCACGTCTTCGAAATTTTGGTTCTAGGACATGCCGGTCACCTCGCAATGTTTTCCTTGACCGTTTTGAGAGCAGTGGTGATGAAATTATTTACACAAAGTAAAGGGCTTGTCTACGATCGAAGCTACATCTTACAATACGGCCGTTACTACCGGGCCACCACTGCTCCATTATAGTCCTCCAGACCGTAATAGGATATTTTCCGTTTTTTTAAAAACAGTTTCTGTTTGAAGACTGGGAAGAAATATTCAACAGAAAAATAAAATTAATCTAATCAATGTCCATTTTACGCGTTAGAAGTGAAAAAAATCTAATTTATTTTTAATGGTTTTGAATTTACCGCCAAAACGCTCGGTGCGCTGACGTTTACCGTGTGACTTCATTTTTGTGTATATTGAATTTTGACTTAGGTATGATCTGTTCTCGATCTGTAAATCTCGGAGTGGATTTAGGATTTTTGGAATGGATTAATGGAAATACAATGGAAGCTGGTTTTATAAAAGCCGATAGTGCAAATTTGCCTACAGTAGATGTTTTTATAGTTGGAAATTTCTTTGCAAACAACCCCGATTTTTGTGCTCGGAGTATAAATAGTTTATGTGGCGCAGTTTTAAAAGTGTTTGTACACAGAGGCACCACACACCAGTAATAACATTTTCTATCCATTTGAGATACGAAATTACTTGATCGAAATACTGTTTACAACTTGTTTACACAAAGATGACGTCACCGTGGTAAACGTCATCGTCCGGAGCGTTTTGGCGGTAAATTTAAAACCATTGAAAATAAATTAGATTTTAATCATTTCTAATGCAGAAAAATATTTTTCTGTTAAATATTCCTTCACAGTCTTCAAAATTAAATAGTTTTTAAAAAAGTGGAAAAAACCCTATTCGGCTATGGCGGCCAATCTCAACGGAGACTAGCCATCGGCGTGGGAGATATTATAGTGCAGGCGTGTGTGCGCAGACCTGTGTCGGCACTCACTGTTTCAACACTCTCATAGTCCGATGGGACAGCAATCCGACACGACCGGAGAGAGATCAGGCGTACGACCAACGGCTTAACGTGCTTTCCGAGGCACGAGAGTATCACACCGCCAACTTCCAAACTCTGGGCTGTTACTAAGAAATTTCTAATCCTGCCAGTGTCGCGACATCTGCTCGAAAGAGTTATCGTGGCCGGCATAATTGGCAACTGAAGGAACACGGGTGGGTTTTAGTCAGTAAAAGTCTGACACGGCCTTCCGCTCCGCCCGCGAGACGTCATTTGATGATTTCCCAGGCACAAAAAAACCACTCCTACTGCACCAGTAGTTACTTACCATCATACAGTCTAAGTGGCAGTGCAGGCTTGGCGTCCGTCTTGGCGGCCTTCCACTCCAGCAGCGTGGGCGGGCAGCGCCGCGCCACGCCGGCAGTTCGCGCCGCGCCCGCGCCGCCCTCGCACAGCAGGCGCACTAGCTGCGAGCGCCAGGATGCTGGCGCGCGCTCCGACACGAAGCGGACTAGGTATCTAGGTAGAAAGGAGGGTAGTTACAGTTTTTTGTAACACTGTTAACTGAGTCTTTATTTACTACTAGCTGACCCGACAGACGTTGTGCTGTCTCTTTGATGATATTTGAGCACGCATTCTGTCAATTCTATGTCAAATGTCATAATGTTACATTAAAAAAGTTTACATTGTCCTATTATATGTAAATAAGTGTTCTTAAATTTTCTAATTTTCCGCGCAATTTTTTTAATTTTTTCTTTCATAAGAACCTTCTCCTGACAATTACAAACACAACAAAAAAAAAAAAGTGAAATCGGTCCAGCCGTTCACGCGTGATGTCGTGACCAAGGGAAATAGGGATTCATTTTTATATATATATATGTTACGGCTAAAGGTGGGTGTGAACATAAACTTAAGATTAGCCGGCTAAACTTAGGTTTATCTTCGAGAAGCAGCTAAAGTTCGATATCATGTTAGTTTGCGTCGTGATATTCCATCTTTAGCCGGCTAATGTGCACATTAACCGAAATGAAACGGCTAAAAATTTCCGCAAAATCAGTTTACAGATTGTGAACAAAAATTCGTAGAATTGGAAAAAGTGTCGTCAGTGAAAATGACTATTCGCTAGCTTGCTAATGAACAGTCAACATCAGGTGGACAAGGCTTTCAAAGATTTAATTGCAAGACAAAATGTGGTATACGCAAATGCCGCTGCCGAATAAATAATGTTCTTTTTAATTTGATATGCCATTCCAGTTTATCATGTTCCAACAAATACCTCCATATTAAACATTATAAATAGTAAACATTATTACATTGTTTCCTTTTTCATTTCCTTCTACATTTTTAGCCAAGGGCCTCCAGTTACACTTAAGTTTAGCCGGCTAAAGATAGAAGAAACTAACATTAACACCTCCTCGAAGATAAACCTAAGTTTAGCCGGCTAATCTTAAGTTTATGTTCACACCCACCTTTAGCCGTAACATATATATAGATTAGAAGTTTAAAAAAAACGGGAACGCTATCACTGTTCGCTAAGCATATACAGTAAGGAAACAACGACGTTCTGAACCATTGGTAGATCTGATAGAGGAAGGTTTAGTGAATCAAGCATTTATATTAAAAAAGTTTTTGATGCAGGTCGATTGGACGCCAATTTTATTTAATTTTCTTACAAGCTTGCTTGTGTTTGCTCAAAATCTCAATTTTTTTTCTTACCATTGAGACATTCATCTTTGTAAAACATAAAAGTAAGCTCTACTAACTTGTGCAAGGGCGGCCCTGGCTGGAAGGCAGCGAGACAATGCGCCATCAACTGCCACACCCGCTCAGAAGACGAGTCCCCACTCGCTTGGTTGCACACTTGTACCAGTACCTCGTCGCGAAGACCGCGGGAGGACAGGCCGCGGGAAGCTATGTAGTCTGCTAACACCTGGACAAGGAAACAGGAGTTGTTAGGGATAGAGAGTTGGAGGACTGTCTTAGAAGCCAGCAATGGTTGGGGAAGCCCTATGTATGTCTAACAGTGAACGTTTTTTGGCTAACTGACGATTATGCGTAGAGCTTTTTTTATTGTACTTGTAAAATGATGACTATCTCGTTGGTCGAGTGGCACTCGCAGGTCGGGCAAAACGTTATTAGGTTTTCCTTAGCCTTTAGGTAATAGGTAGAACAAGCTAGTGTCCGTCCGCAACTCCACGTCTAAACGCGTATTTTGCATACAGATCTGGAGTCTTTGTGGAAACAATGCGTGTTGTTATGTTATATTATTATCGGTAGAGGAATGTTAAAAATTCTACCATCATTCAGCCGTAAGACGTCCACAGCTAGATATAGGCCTCCCGTAATTTGAGTGGCTTTGCCATAATCGCCACGCTTGAAAGGTAGGTTGGCAATCGCAGTTATCGTGGTATAATTCTCTAATAAGTCCGTTTGTCGCATTTTACGACACCCACGGGCAGGAATGGGGTGGTACTATTCTTAACTTCCGGGACTACACGGAAAAATCTACCATTAGGTAATATTTACCTTTTGTCTGGCTTCGTTTCCAGCAGCAGTTTCATCGCACCATCTCAATATGAGCTTGAATGTAGCTACTGCATCATTAAAATCTTGATCCCTGAAATAAAACACAACTTATTAGAACTCTTAGTCTCCATTAAAATATAACCAACAAATATACAACACTATACAGAAACCCAATTGATACTTGTGACAGTCGCAGTCACAAAATGTAAGAGTAGGACGGTGAGTTCCGTGTCATCTCGCTCTCACGTTTTAAGACCACAGCTGTCATGAAAAAGTGCATCTACTATTGTAAGTATTACTGGAGTTCGGGCATACAAATAATAATGTACAAACCTGACAGCCGCTTTAGCTAAGAACGGCCTGGTAATTGGATGTTTCTTAGGACTCAGGTGTCCACCATCAGCGAAGTAGACAGAGCTGAATTTGGAGAAAGCAAACTGCTGCAGATCTCGGGGCAGCTGTACGCGTTCCTCTTCGGCGTAAACGTCGCCGGCCACCTGGAGGGAAGATCATTGAGTGTGAATCGGATATTATAACCAAAGAGGATGTTATCGCTTCCAAAACTATAGCGAAGAGTCGAAGACTGCTGTCTGTTAAGTACAGTTAGAGTTGAGATTGTTTGTTTTTTGTTATAAGCCTTCATGAAGTTGAGCAGAGCGGTTTATGAAAAGCCGTATCAAGTCTTAGCTGTGAAATAGATATTATCTAGTTAGCGGCTTGGTTGACCAAAGTGTCAAAAAGCAACGTATTATTTTATTTATTTATTTTAATTTTATTTCTAGTTCGTATAAGATCGTTCAAGTCACGGCAAAATATTTGAATTGATAGGCTTTCAGAAATTGCGTTATAATCTAATATTTTGTTGACTTAACTGCTTAGACATTTTTTGAGTGCGTTCGTTCCATAGACCACCTCAGTCATCGCTTTTTATCGGGCAAGAGCGAGGTTAAGCGCTGACCCATTCATGAATTTAAATAAAATGTACTTCACTCCTAAGCTCGACTCAGTTAAACACATACCTTAGCAAGATTCCTCTCGGTGTGTGGCGGCTGCCACTCATCCAGCTTGGACAATATGAAGGCCAGTTCTGCTGGCACTTCCAATACTTGCAGACTCTCAGCCTTAGCCTTTTGAGCTGCTTTTTGTTCTGCTGCGCGGCGTCTGTGAATTGTAATAATTTGTTAGTAATTATTAGGTAATCAGTTACTGATATGTCCACGGAATAAAGAAAACTAGAGGAAGTGCCCCTCAGATATCGCGCGCGTGTCAACATTTAGCGCAGATGCGCAGCATTTAGCTTATTCGCCGTCAGATACTTGTCGCGATTGGTTGTCGCAGAAATACGCGACATTTTACAAATTATGTCTTGTTGTGCGGTTTTGACCTGCAAAAACGAAAGCAGAAAAAAAAATGTATCTTGTGGAGGTGTATCTTATCATCAGTAAGCACTAAACTTTGTTAATTTTTAATAAAATTGATTTTAATTGCAATACCACATGTTATGACTTCAATGCAAACTATAAACAACCTTATATTCATTGATACAAAGTCTTAATGCACGTAGTAGTCATCTGGAAAATCATAACCAAAATTCTAGTAACTTCGACGCTACTCGGTTAGGGATGGGACACATCCGTAAAGTAGGTCGGTATCGATAATTTTGTCTGATTTTAGTAAGGAATCAATAGCTCAAATGGCTGGTTATATAATAAGACAGTTGATTAAAAAAAAAAAAATGTGATATTTGCGTTAGTGCTTTAGTAACAGAAAAAAAACAATCATTACATAGATTTATTATAGCTAAGGATAGAGGCGGATTATTATACCCATCAGAATCTGTGATTAAGATATGTCAGATGTCTGAAATATTTTTAAAAGACGGTCACATATTCAATAAAGATTATATATATCATGGCTAAAATAATGCGCCAGTTCATTGGGTCATCGATATTCCAAAACATAAGCTATCATCAATTCGGGGAATTTCTTACGTCTAATCATATTACTGACTTAATGAAAGCTATCACGGCAAAATATATTAATATACGATTTCATCACCTATTAAAATTAAACATAAAATTATCAAAACGGTAATTAAATAAATATGTGTTATTTCAAGGTCAGTAAATATTTTTAGTACTATCTGTTATCATTTCATTTATCGTTAGCTTCTGTCAGCGGTTTCGTCCGCGTACCTGATTTTATGAAAATAACATTACCCCCCTATATACAAACATACAAATACCTCTTTAACATTGATATTTTAACAATAATCAA
The DNA here is from genome assembly GCA_947507805.1 of Aporophyla nigra. Classification (NCBI taxonomy): domain Eukaryota; kingdom Metazoa; phylum Arthropoda; class Insecta; order Lepidoptera; family Noctuidae; genus Aporophyla; species Aporophyla nigra. The sequence goes on along the minus strand of OX382297.1, from coordinate 21,646,629 downwards.
CCTTTTCCGTTATTAAACATTTGTATGATGTTAACAAATTAATTACATTGCTCACCCGAATAAATTACGTAACGTCAATATTAAAATATCGATATGTCTACATCTCTAAATTTTTTTTTAGTACTTACTAAAAGCGATTACAAGTGCATGTGAATATGACATCTATTTCAAAGGAGCTAGCGTTCTGAATCGAATGAATTGGTTACAGCGCCATCTAGCATTGAGTTGCTGAACTCTTTGTAAATTTGTCTATCTAAAGTTTTTAAACGAAAAACGTCTTTATTGTGTGTGTCATGTCAAATAATAACAACTTTCATGCGTTGTAATACGACTTAATTTTTGAAAGCAATACGAAGATGATTTGTAAAAGTTGCGTGTGTTATTTGTAGCCTATCATATCACTGTTTTTTATGTGTGTAATGGACAATTTGATATGCAAATGTGTGAGTTTGGCGACACTGGTTCCCGTGCTTAGCCAGTGTAGGGGCACTTCTCTGTATTCTTTGTTCTGTGGATATGTCGATGTTTACCTTTAAATATCTCGGTAACGTAACATTTGGGAATCCATGATACTACACATTTTTTGTTCGTATATGTGTCCTCTACCCATACATACCACTTTCATCAAAGGTAAACATCGACATATCAGTACAACAACAATAATTAAAAATAGACTCATTACGCGAATGTAGGCGTCAGATTGTATCCAAATAATCGTTCCCAAGTTGATTATTATTATTACTATTTATTGGAAGTGAGTAGGTTACATTACATACTACTAGAGAAAATTACAACTAATTATATAACTACTAAATCGCATCGCAACGAAACGCAGTCGACATGTCACTGTCGCGTCGCGACTTTAATAGTGCGCTGCGATTTTGAAAAATAATCAAAATGGCGGCGGGTCGATATCGCAGCTCCCATACAAAAAAGGCCGAACCGAATTAAGATTTATTGAATCAATTCATATGGCTAGACAACAAGCTACATACTTAGCCGCCACTTGCTGCGCCTCCGCACGCCTCCTGTGCTGCTCGCGCAGCGTGGCGAGGCGCCTGCGCGCGCGCCGGCCGCGCACCAGCGCCTGCGCACGCACCACGCCGCGCCGCACGCACAGGTAGCGGCGCCGCGCCATCGCGCCGCGCCACCACGACTGGAGCTTCACGGTCGAGTAGTGCAGTTGTTGGTAGCGTTTTCTGTGAAGGAGATGATAGTTTTGGTATAGAAAATTAGCTTGAATGAGATCAAAGACTTGATATAATTTTAATTTGATATAAATAGGTATGAATATGCTTAACGCTTACTAGAAAATGGGCAGCAGCGTTCTCTATGCATTTTACCACCATACTGCGATCGCTAACACGCCTGCCAAGCGTGGCGATTATGGCAACAAAAATTGGGGAAGGCCTATGTCCAACAGTGGACGTCTTTTGGCTGAAATGATAAGATGTAAATGGTATGAGTACTTTTTTAAGTCATCATTTAGTACAATTACTAAATGATGACATGGTGATAAAGGTAACAATCACTTCTATAATGTTCTCTATTTTCAGTTCTAATTTGGTTAGTTTTATAAGTATTCTTATTAGCTATCTAGTCATGAGTTGACAAGCCAAAGACATCGCAAGACCAGAAGATCTTCAAATTTGATGACCGACATCCCAATGAAGGCATTCACGATCATTAGTACCGAAGATTCAGTAAAAAGAAACAATTGGATATTATGAAAACGTTCAAGAACAATATTCTTCAATATGTTGAAGTGCTCACAATTTAAATATAGTTTTCTAACTTTTTACATAATGGTTATTAGAACATACCTTGCCAAGTATCCTCGGAAGTGTGCCTGCAACTTGGTCGCAGCAGCTCGCAGTTTGTCAGCCCGAGCGCGCTCCAGCGCTCTGTGTAATGCCTCCCTTATAAACACACGCGCTGCGCCTAACTGGTAGTCCGCACCGACTGAAATAAAGACATGCCATTAGTAGGGCTTTTACTTTAAGTCTTCGAGAAATCCATACGTTTATAAGTCACGAAAGTTCCGAACCCAAAAAAAAAAACACACTAGTGGGTGAGAATGTTGATCAAAAATGTTTTTTACGTAAACACAGATGTTATGAAAGTAAACACCTATATAACCGATATTCACTGCAGCTATGGATAGTCAACTAGTTATAGTAGAGACAACGAAAGTCCATATAGAGCCCCTAGTGTATTTTTATTTTCCATCTTGACTTTTCGCATCGACTTTGTTCGGCGCTCCGATTGGCCCCGGACTGGTGAAGGGTCAATCGGAGTGCTAAACGCGATCGAAGCGTTAAGTCGATATGGTTAAAAGAAACTCATACTAGGGCCATAGACCAAATATTCGGAGTGGGCGAAATACTAATTGCAATTTTGTGCTACCCACAACATTACTACTCAGAATAATGCGATATTCGTTCGCCTATTTCTGCATAGGAATGATGTTATTTGAGTTACTTCTATCACCTTACTCTTGGCTTTAAAAACCACTCACACAAAACCATAGCCTCCAGTGTAAAACCTCTTTTCTTGACCCTTTTCCAAATTTTGCCCATTTCGACCAGCACTCAGACACTTCACAGTAAGAACTGGCCCAGTCATAGAGTAGCATATCGAAAGTGACCGCAAAGATAACTGATAAATATACCGCTGTGATGATAGTGATAAACTAATTTGTTAAGCTATTAAGGAAACCGGTGCTTTTAAACTATATGTGTATTGGGAATGAGGAAGACACAGATTACTTGGCTTTACAGGTACAGAATCGCGAAGGAATGTTAGGGCGACCCGTGGGACGTGCGAAAAACCGTCCTGAATTTGTTAGGGATTTTGTAATTTTCAGTTACTGGGGCAAAAAAGAAGTTCTACGGACAGGGAACCTCGAACACCCCTGGGAGTTAAGCTTATATAAACAATTCAGACTATCACAATTGACTATTGGACGTAGAGCTTTTCAAGGCTGCGCCACAACATCCGCATCCATTCCGCAATATAAACTTATTACAAAACGACGATTACGATTTGACTGGCCTGTTAGTCTAGTGGTTAGTGACCCTGACTGTTAAGACTGAGGTCGTGGGTTCGATTCCCACCCAGGACAAATCTTTGTGTGATGAGCACAATCATTTGTTCTGTGTCTGGGTGTAATTTATCTATAATATGTATGTATTTAGAAATATATAAGTATATTTATCAGTTGTCTGGTTGCCATAGTACAGGCTCTGCCTAGTTTGGAATCAGATAACGGTGTGTTGGTTGTCCTAAGATATTTATTTATTATTTTATTTTATTATCAATAAAATATGAAACAGTTTTGCTCAATATTTCAAAGTGGAAATATAAATGAATGGATCTTCTTTTCTAGTTCTACCACACTATTGGTATAGTACTTGGGTAAGTGGTAAGAAACTAATATTTACAATATAGGCCCATAGCAAACCGCTAAAAGGTTCTACAGGGTGCTATCAACTTAAGTGCTATCAGCACCGCGAAAGTAATAACCGCACACAGATTGCTTATAAAGATAAAGTGACATTTTGTGTACCAAAGCGCCGTAAAACAGTAATTACTCGATCGTTAAATGTTTAGTATTATGTCAGGTAAAAGTTCCGCTATTGACATAGCATGAGTTTTGTGATAACTGCAGTGCACTGCAGTGTTTTAAAAATCCAAAACAAGTTTTAAAAATAGTGTTTCTTTTAAATGAAAAACTTTGTGTGTTGTTTTGACTTTTGAGTTGAATTTTGCAAATCATTAATACATTTACTCTTAAATTAATGTTTGAATACTTGTGTTTTTACAATGAGTAATGTATATACATATATAATATAATACATATATAAACTCATGCCATTTCCCCATTGGGGGTAGGCAGAAACTACAGAAGTTTAGTAATAATAAATAAAAAAACATTTTAACAAAACATTAAACCGACTAAATTTACTAGAAAGCAAAAATATACCTTTCAGCCTAAGCTCCTAAATTAATGTAAATTTCTAATTTCAAGTCGGCACCAAACGAACAAAAAGGCGCCTAGCAAAATACATGAAAATCCTCTTTTTAACCGACTTCAAAAAGGAGGAGGTTATCAATTCGGATGTTTATATGTTTTTTTTTTTTTTTTTTTTTTTTTTTATGTATGTTCGGCCATAACTCCGTCATATATAGACGGATTTGAAAAATTCTTTTTTTGTTCGAAAGGGGTTTATTCCGAAATGGTCCCATATCATTTTCATATAGATCTGATGATGAGTTCGGGAGACAGACACCGGAACTCTTTAAAAAATGACAGGAAATCAACCGCGATTTCTGCTATCGCATAAATATGCATTGTTTGTTTGGAATTAGTGCAGGGTGAATACCACAACTAAAAATTTTAAAATAAAAACTTTTTTGCAAAAAAAAACAACCGACTTCCTTAAAAACACTACAAAGTGAAAAATAACTTTAATTTCGGAAGTCGGTGGCAAAAAAACCATAAATACAGATCCTAAGACACCGACTACCGAAATTAAAGTTATTTTTCACTTTGTAGTGTTTTTAAGGAAGTCGGTTGTTTTTTTTTGCAAAAAAGTTTTTATTTGACGTCGGTTAATAATGTGATACGTACCGGCGCCGGTGGGCGGCATCTCGGCGAGTATGGAGTTGCAGATCTCTCTGTACGGGGTGGAGCGAGATGGCGTAGACTTCAACAGGTATCTGTAATAGTTTGGAAGTTAGTTTTACTTCTAAAATAGGTTTTCATCATATTATTATCAACCCTTGTTCATTAACATATTAGAAACTTCAACGAAAAACGACTACATTTCATTGGTGTTTGCAGAATGTTGCCACCAGCTACAAAAGATCATACAAAATTTAAAACATCCAAATATACTTGGCAGCATCAATTCCCCTAAAATTATTAATCTTCTTCTCACTACAAAGATCAATATTTCCTCACCTGTATCTATCTACGAAATTCTGGAATGGTATCCTAATGGGATACCCGGTCTGCCTGATCTTGATGGTGTCCAGCATGCCAGTGTATCTCAACTGTGCGAGTACGCAGGGCATGTCGAACTTCATGGGCGACTTGTCGGTGTTCGGCTTCACGCAGCGCACGAACCAGGGGTTGCAGCGAGACATGGACTCTAGGAGCTGGTGGAGACTGTCTGAGAACCTGGTGGAAGGAAATGGAGTGGTATATTTGTGAAATTGTACATGCGACACTCAAAATTCAAGCTAACTCGGCGAATGGCTTCCATGCAAAAAGTTATATATATAACGTTGCTACTCTTGTTATGGGCAGAAAATTTTTCTGACAAGCAAATTAAAAATAAATAAAACTTCGCTTTTTGGGGTGTAGTTTAGCTGACTTCATGTGGCAAGCTTAAAATAGATTGTCTTAACCATTTCATTGTCAAAGTTCTTATAACTATCTTTGACCAGTTACTAAAAGGCAGGCCCTCAGTCATTAAATATTTTTGCGACTTTTAGTAAATTATTTTTATTATGCTATAAGGAAATCAAAGCTTAGGTTTCAGAAGAAAGTTGTCCTTTAGGTACATAATTTCCAATATCTACTCTTTAACGTTCTAAAAACAAATTATTTTACAAGAGAAAATTTTGCCATTTTTTATTGTTGAATGCGTGATCGAAGTAAAGAGCAGACCCTGCTCTTTACTTCGATCACGCTTGCTGGAAAGCGATGGATGAGGTCTTTATAGAACAAACGTTCTCAGAAGATGGCTGTTCACTTTTGCTTTGAAGGCAGACAGGTTAATTCTTTAGCATGCATGTATGAAAGGGAACAGACGCAGGCAGAGAGTTTCACACCTTAGCTATGTGCCTAATAAATGTGGAGGAGAAGCGCTAAGTATGACTGGTCGGGATTTGTGATATCAACCAACTGCGGATAATAGTACCCTGCAGTACCGTCTGGTAGTTCCGTATTAAAAAGGTGATGATGGGATCAGGTCGAGAAGGTCCTCAGCTCCTGCGCGCATTCTTACCTAGCTGCAACCGTAGGAGTCCGCGGCTTCATAGTAACGAACCGCCCATTGGCGCCTCTCGGCAGCGTCTTGTTAGCGTCATGCTGTGCCCTCAACTGCGTGGACATCTCAGCAACCAGGGGCACCTCGCTGCTACACAGCAACTCCAAGACATCAGCTCGTAGGGCGTCCCGATTCTTATCGAGGAAACCTTCGACGTTGTACCAAACTTGGCCCGCGTAATGTTTGATCTGGAAGAATGCGTTTGTTTAGATAACACTTGAAGTTCAATGACGCAAACTTTAAATGTTGAGAGCACTTCGCGTCTGTTGGTTACTTATAACCAAACTTGACCAAGTGGAGCTAAATAAAATAGTGTAATTTTATTTAAACATTTATTTTCGCAACCAACTTGTCACATAAAAGACGCCCTGTTATTTGTAATACGTCCAACATCTACTTTTTTTAAATGATATGTCTAGTTTTAGTTATTCTCATGTTAAGTGAATGTAATTCTTATGAGAATAAATGATCTCAAACCACATAAAATATAATAGTTAAGTTAATATAGTAGTTAACTTTACATTTTAACGTGTACCTAAAAAACAACATTCTGAAGTCAAATGCACAATCCGTAATAAGAACTAGACTCCAATTCTATTTCTGCTTTGGGTTTCGAACCCATGGCCTTTACAAAATATGGACATTATTATTCTGTCATACGACAATCGAGAGCGATCTAGCATTTAATCTTCAGTTTCCGTTTTCACAATTCCTCTGTGTTTATAAATCGTTGTGTGGCGTTTTTCTTCGCGAATGAATCGTTGCTAATTCATTGAATAGGGTAATCATAGAGTAATGTGTTTCCTACGATCAGTTGAAGGTACAATTTAATATTTTTGTAGGCAGGCGAGTGATCTTATTCCCCTCATCTTGAATATTCCCATTGGGAACCCTTAGTGTTGAATTACTTTTTTTCTGGTTGGGAAATCGTCAAATGACGTCTCTCGCTCTTCGTGTCAGATTTGTACTGACCAAAACCCACCCATGTTCCTTCAGTTGCCTATGCCAGGGCCACGGTAACTCTTTCGAACAATTTCGCGACCCTGGCAGGTAGTGATGAATGCTGGCACGTCAATCGGAATGTTTGATCGGAATTAACATTGATGCAAAACCTACTTCATACACTTCGAAATAGAGTCTATTTTGTAATTGTCACATAACGCCTATATTAAGTTGAATATGCTCGGTAAAGGACCAGCATCACATGTTCGACCGAAGATTTATCGGAGTCATCAGCATCATGCTGATAATTGACCTACAGCTGTCAGTGTCCATGTTAGAGAATGTCCAGTGATGCAACATTAGTCATCACCTCACCTTGAACTATCACGATGCACAAATATTATATTTTTTTTCGGTATCATAATGAGTCAGACAAACAAAATATTGCAGCTTTACAAGTATGGGAAATACCATTTCTGACTGGACCCCAATTTTATTAACATCTTTTCACTACGCAAGCAAAATTTTTTACGTCAGCATGCATAGTGACCTTTTAAGATAATACTTTTCGGAGGATCAATCCCAAGAATTTGATCCTGATAGTACGTAATAATTCCATGTTCTGTATTGTAGTTAATTGCCTGACAACTCTGACAAGTTTTATCTTTCGTTGACTGTAGAATATTCAATCAGTCCCCAGTTTCCTTGTCGATTGTGGTGATTAAAGCTAAAGGCTACTTACCCCAAATTCACTCGCTCCTAACCTCGGTCTTGAGTAAAGTTCGTTCAACGCATGGTTATAATGGCACTTCTCTAGGAACGACGCATCCGATGCGCGCGGGAAGTTGCTCTCATCGTCTAGAAGATGCAGGATCCCCACAGGCTTCTTACTCAGCAACTGTATCACTGTAAAAAGCAAGGAATTTTAAACCCTGTTCAAACATAATAGACAATATTTTTAAACAACAAAACGTACCCGGAGAGTTATCATTCCAAGTCAAATTCGACCATTCCAAACGTTCTTTCTGATACTCTTGTTGCTCCAACTTAAATATGTGCTTATTGAAATAATGTTGCAAAGTTTCGTTAGCGTAGTTAATGCAAAGTTGCTCAAAAGAGTTCTCTTCCAAGTCTTCAAATCCAAAGATGTCAAGGAGAGATATTCTATGAGCATCGTGTAGGCCGGCGCGGTGAACTATCGAGTTGATTCGAAGAACTAGCCAGCTGAACAGGGAGGAGTAGAGGGCCTTAGCGAACGCGTCTCTCGCGTCCAAAGCCTGGTCTATGGGCAGTGGTGACCTCATACGCTCTGCTCTCGCCGCAGTGACTCTGGTAGTGAGCGCCCTAGCCATCGCCTCTGCCGGGACCTTCAGTAAATGCGCGGCCCAACGTACCTCCGCGCCCCCACCTAGCTGTACACCTTCTTGTCCGTGCCGCAACTGTCTTCTATGAAAATATACATTGCCCAAGTGCAGCACCGCTGCTAAAACTCTTATGATATCCTCTCGTTCTGCATCCCCGATGCCGAGAACTTGCATAGCGCCACATAACGCGGACCAATCAGCGCCAGCGCCTGCGCCACCGGAGTCTCCTCCTTGATTCAAATAAAAATAATGTTCGGCGGTCAGAAGTCCTCTAGACCGCCTTTGTTCTTCATCTAGCCCGGCTAGTAGTTCATAGAATACGTGATAGTTTCTCTCTCCAGGAGACTGTGTGACTATTCGGGATTTCTCCAATAAGTAGTGCGCTACTCTCGCTCCTGCTAGAGAGCCATCTTTGAAATACAATTCCAAGAGTTTTCCGAATCGACTAGAATTGTGGTTTTTTGGTGTCCTTGCATTTCCAAAGGCTTCTAACAGAGGGGCTGCTTCTAAGATTTGTTCGGAGACAGGAGCCCTGCCGGGGGGTGCGGGGGCCACGGCAGCGAGGAACTGGACTGCTAGTTTGGTGGACTCGGTCTTTCCTGCGCCGGACTCGCCGGAGATGAGTATGGCTTGAGGCTGAGGGAGCGCCGCGCGCGCAGCCGCCGCTATGGCAAACAAATGTGGTGGGAGGTCGCCTAGCGCCTCTGCTGCGTGGTATCTGGAATTGAAAAGTTTCAAACATTTATCATTTATTTTGCCAATAACTTGTGACAGACCCCTAAAATTAAGGCTTCCACTCAGAATTGAATAGGGGTCGATAAAATGGACTCTTACCTCCTTGCAGTCTGCAGGCCATACAACGCGTCGACTGGTCTATACGGGTTAACAGCAACCAATATTGACCCCGCATACGTGTATATCAGTCCTTGTTCGTATCGGAGCTTCAAGTTCCACAGTAGGGCTGCTTCGTGTAGGTCGTGGAGTCTCGTCATGTCGTCCACGCCAGTGGGGCCCAGCTCCTCGCGGGGCCAGACGGGGTCCCCTTCATCTTCACCGTTCCCCATTTGCAGTGCGAAGGTTTGAGGCTGTTGGTGGAAACAAAAACTTAGAGCAGTTGCAAAAAAATACAATCTAGCTGGAAGTAAAGTAGATCATATGATTTGGTCACTTTCTCGTCATTCAAATATGCGCTTGCACAATTCTTATAATTACCAACATTCGAAACTTAAACCGCTTCATATTTAAAAAGGAACAGCGAAACGGCAGCAGCTCGGAAAATTATAAAGCCCAACAGCCGTAACTGTGACATAACGTAATGACTCCTCACAATACTATCAGAATATCTTTCGCGACCTGCTCTACTGAGATCTTTTCGCTATCGAGATCACTTAAATTCGTTACATTTCAACGCTCGCTGCCTGCGCATATTTGTATTATTTTACTTTAACACAGCGTAATGGACTGTAAATTGATTTGATTACGTCATCATGAAGTGTGTCGCTGCATTACCGCAGTGAAGGATAGCTTGCGATTTGCATAGTGTAACATTATATTACGGAGCATGGTCGTGCTCGAGTAAACATCATTAGTGATCGAGTCAGTATTGATTAAAGCGATACTGTTAACTGACCCTCATTTATATCGTCACACATTAGCAAATTAAAATAGCCATCTCCATTACAAGTTGACAGCCGATCATTAAGCACTTTGTGATGCTCGAAGCATACAGAACAAGTGATGGCTCTATTGTAATGAATGGTGGCGATAATGAACTTTATTGAACAGTTTAGTTAAAAGAAACTAATGCGGATCTGCATATGGACTGCCAGTCGTGAAATGAATCAATTTCATGCACGTGAATGACAGCTGTATCATATAAAATGCAATTTTATTTTAATCTATTGAAGTTAAACGACCGTAACTAAAGGGGACTAAATGGTTCATTATGTTAGTTCATTCATTGATGTAAATGTGCATTTGTTTATAGAAAAAAATATGGAAAAGCAATTACATTGTTTACAAGGATATCCAGGCAGATATTTTTCAACGATGACACAGACATAGGCCTCCGCCTTCTCATACTTTTGTTTGAGCTCAGCGATTTCTCGCTACACGAGCTCGCCATGGGCACTTTCTTCATAATCGACTTAATATTCTTCGTTTCGCAGCTGTTCTGTCGGCGAGACACTAAACGAAATCGACATGAGGAATTGCAAGAGTCGTTAGACATGCAAGATTTCAGAGATTCTGGTGAGCTGTGCGGTGTCGGCGCGAAGCGGACACGCATCGGCCAACACGACAATTTGATGAACCACACTTATCTAGATCCCGTATCAAATTATTGAACACGTGGTGTTGTATCTTAAAGTGATCTTGTCCATAGATTTATCACCCATAATTATCATGTTCTTCTTAAGTTCTCATTTCATCTCACGTTTCAGTCATTGCAACCTTATTAACACTGTTTAAAAGCTCTTTTCTATTAAGTAGATCATCACTGTTTTCACTTCCTTCATGTGCACTGGTTTTTAGCAAGAATTCAAGTGAGAAAACCGCAAATCGTTTTGTAGAATTAAATGTATCCCGCAAAACTGCGTTGCGCAGTGGTTGGCTGGTGGAAGCTAACTGATTGTACCACATACCTTGGTATATAGAGAACTGTTATGGTGTGCTCTTAGGATAACGGCCTACTGCCTGGACCAGTGGAGATTAAATAACACGTTGAGATTACTGCTTTCCTTTCCATTATATTGATTGACGGTGAAGATTTGATCTGGGTTTTCATCTAATGTGGAAGATATTGAAATATATTGTGCAATTTTATTAATAAGGTTAGTAGCGATTTTAGTATGAACAACAAAACTAGTTTGATTGTGAACTACCTATTTCTCTAGTGGTCGAAATTCGACGATCTTTTTTTATAATTTTAATGTATGTTTAAACCTGTCAGAATAAAAGTATTAGCTTCCTCCACAGGAGTGGAATTTTGGCCTTTTACACTCCGCCCGCGTAACTTTCGTAAAAAAAAGAAGGTTAGGTACAAAGTTTGTGCTTCCCGTATTAAAATATAGATTAGTTGTCTTTTTCATTCAAGTACCAAAGCAGTCACTGTCTGCTGTAGTGTTCATATAACCCATTATGTTTAGCTCAAATAATATAGAATTACCGTCGCATCCTATCGTCCCATAGTTTCCGGGTTTTCCCAACATTTTCATATGCACTCTAGTGTGACTAATAAGTTACATTTAAATAAACTGTCATAATTACGTTTATAAAGTCTTATAAAACTGCACATATCCCCAGGATTAAAGTCCAAAGTTAGAGAAGCCGACTAAAAATAACATATAATCATACAAAGTTTCTACTTTATTTTATTTTATTTATTCGGAAAAATATACAATTAGATCCATATTTTACAAATGAATAGTACGTTAGGAGTTATGCAAATGTGCAACCAACAACGTTTTCCACTCCACAGATATACAAACAAAAAAAAAAAAACCAGCCAAGTGCGAGTCAGACTCGCGCACCGAGGGTTCCGTACAAACCTGTAGGTATTCACGGTTTATGCATAAGGTTTATGAAATTAAATGTTTTTTTTTATATTTGAGTTGACTGAATGAAAGGTAAATTGCGGTTTACGATTTGAGATGTATTAAAAAAAAACTACTTACTAGATCTCGGTCAAACCAATTTTCAGTGGAAGTTTACATGGTAATGTACATCATTTTTTTTTTTTAGTTTTATTATTCTCTTATTTTTGAAGTTACAGGGGGGGACACACATTTTACCACTTTGGAAGTGCCCCTCGCGCAAAACATTCAGTTCAGAAAAAAATGATATTAGAAACCTCAATATCATTTTTGAAGACCTATCCATAGATACCCCACACGTATAGGTTTGATGAAAAAAAAATATTTTGAGTTTCAGTTCTAAGTATGGGGAACCCCAAAATTTATTATTATTTTTCTATTTTTGTGTAAAAATCTTAATGCGGTTCACAGAATACATCTACTTACCAAGTTTTAACAGCATAGCTCTTATAGTTTCGGAAAAAAGTGGCTGTGACATACACGGACAGACAGACTTGACGAATCTATAAGGGTTCCTTTTTTGCCATTTGGCAACGAAACCCTAAAAAGAAAAAGACAATGTTGATAAAGTAAAAGTCGGACCGAAAATACACATAAATTACAGCTACGGCTAAGAAAGAGACAGATTTTAATATAATTCACATAATTTTTAGCTTGTGTCAAGCAATATATTTCTAAATTTTCCAACGGATAAAGCAAATACTATACATAGCTCTAACTTAGAGAAAAACTTATTAAAACTCAACATTTAGTTATGAACAATTATTATAGGTATTTAACCAGTCAGTGGCTTCACTAACTATCTTAATGAATAGTTTAATTAATCATCATAATATTTGCGTGCAGCTATTTTAGAAAACACCGAACAAATCAAGATCTCATATTACAGCTCGTCTTTAATGCGAATTAGATTACCGAATGGTAATTAAATATTACTTAATTATCCGATACTTTCGGTTCCTGTGGTTACCTCAGTCCGGGAAATTGTAATTGGTTGTCTAGTTTTAGAAAATGAGCCGTTGATAATCGCGGACGAGGTCTGGTGGACGTGTACAATGTGAGAATTAGATATGGTGATTAAATTTAGAACGATAAATGATTTTATTTGTAACCGACTTCAAAAAAACCGGCCAAGTGCGAGTCGGACTCGCGCACCGAGGGTTCCGTACAAACCTGCAGGTCATCATCATCATCATTCGTCATCATCGTTTATGAAATGAAATGTTTTTTTTTTTTTAATTTTTATATTTGTGTTGACTGAATGAAAGGTAAATTGTGGTTTACGATTTATGACGTATTAAAAAAAAACTACTAACTAGATCTCGTTCAAACCAATTTTCGTTGGTAGTTTTCATGGTAATGTACATCATATATTTTTTTTAGTTTTATCATTCCCTTATTTTAGAAGTTACGGGGGGGGGGACACACATTTTACCACTTTGGAAGTGTCTCTCGCGCAAACTATTCAGTTTAGAAAAAAATGATATTAGAAACCTCAATTTCATTTTTGAAGACCTATCCATAGATACCCCACACGTAAGGGTTTGATGAATTTTTTTTTTTGTGTTTCAGTTCTATGTATGGGGAACCCCAAATATTATTGTTTTAAAAAAAAATGATATTAGAAACCTCAATATCATTTTTGAAGACCTATTCATAGATATCCCACACGTAAGGGTTTGATGAAAAAAAAAATTTTGAGTTTCAGTTCTATGTATGGGGAACCCCAAATATTATTGTTTTTTTTCTATTTTTGTGTGAAAATCTTAATGCGGTTCACTGAATACATCTACTTACCAAGTTTCAATAGCACAGCTCTTATAGTTTCGGAGAAAAGTGGCTGCGACATACTCGGACAGACAGACAGACAGACAGACAGACAGACAGACAGACAGACATGGCGAATCTATAAGGGTTCCGTTTTTTGCCATTTGGCAACGGAACCCTAAAAAGGAGGAGGTTATCAATTCGACTGTTGTTTTTTTTTATGTTTGTTACCTCATAACGTTTTCTAAGTAGGTTTGTACTAAGACAGGTCAATAATATTTAAAAAACTAGATGGGTTTCCTATCTGACTACTCTCTCTGAGAAGAAAGACCGTAACAAACTAAGAGGTCACAGTCTCTTTTAAAATCAAGACAAAATCTTGGTCAGATCATGTTTAGACCATGTAGATTGATGTCTGAAATGGCGTTATGACTTGTTTGAGTGTTTTGCAAATGCTACAACAGGTGACATACAGGTTGAAACACTACCGTTACAGAAAAAAAATGTAAACAGGTTCTGACTGAGGACATGTTTTATTATAGACTTCTGTTCATTCTCCTTTTAGTACAACATCAGTTCTTAAACTAGTTTTATTTAATTACTAGCTTTTGCCCGCGGCTTCGCCCGCGTGGATGTCGGAAATTAACGCAGGAGGACGTACTACCGCGGTACGATGTGTTAATTCAGGTTATATTATAGGTAATAGCTGCTACCCGCGACTTCGTCCGCGTGGTATTTAAAAAAAAGTTTTTCATAAAAACTGTCTTTGAAAACTACGCTGACATACGTCTCAAAATTCAGCGTGTTTTTAGTTTTTTTAAACTATTGTTTATTTTTTCTAAAATAAAAGTAGCCTAAGTTACTTCTTGTTACATCAGCTATCTGCCAGTGAAAGTTCCGTCATTTCAGAGATTAGCCGGAACAAACAGACAAACAGACAAAAATTGTAAAAAATGTTGTTTTGGTATATGTACCGTGTATACATCCATATACACTTAGTAAAAAGTGATTATCTTAATATTAAAAACAGACACTCCAATTTTATTTATTTGTATAGATTTGTAGCGAATAGATATATTTCTGTGATAGACGATATCAATAAAACCTCATCAACGTACTAGGCGAGCATAAATTATCAAGAAGTAGTGGAGTCGTTGAGTCAACTCTCTATGAACATTCCGTCGGCGGCCTTGCGATCAGCCGAATGCCTTTTCTCGCCAATCACGGTGGAACAATGTTCCCTGCCTGTCTTTGTTGCGATTATTTGCTTTTGTATTAACAAATAATGGAGCTATTAGCTAAGATTTCCGTTTTATTGGACGAAATGGCGGAAATAAGGTGCATAGAGGTCGCATGATCGCGGTGACCTTGGTCGATCAAGCTGCGCTGAATGCACGACCGGAATATTACATGGATTAAGTAGAAAAATAAAACGTTCGTCGCTTCGACCTTGTGCTGCAAATTATGGGGATTGGAATGTAATGTTATTGTCGTTGATCAACTAAGTACTTAAGACATCAACATTCCTCGCATTTTTTTACGAATTCCAGTTCAATGTGAGGCTTGCGAGGAGGATTCAGACATTCTTTGTACGTAAAATGTTGGTTTTTAGAGTTAAACATTCATCCCTGAAAGGGCCGCTAGATTCTGAAGCTGGTAAATATATTTAAATATTCATCATCAGCCTACAGCAGTCCACTGCTGAACGTAGTCCTATCTCCATTACACACCATTTAGACCGATAATCGGCAATATGCGGCAGTCGGCAACTCTCAAGCAGCTGCTACCAGCCACCCTGCGAAGATAGCCTGAGCGCGTCCTAGCTTACGTTAGCGGATTTGCAGACTTCACTGAAGCGTCTAACCCAACGGTCATCGATTCAACGGCTAATATGGCTGGACCATTGCCACTTCAGCTTGCTTATTCTGTGAGCTATGTCTACAACTTTGGTTCTGTGCAGGGTTCTATTCCTATTCCATTATATCCCTCAAAGAGAATCCAAGCATAGCTCGCTGACTTTGAATTTATGAACCAGCCGTATCGTTAGTTTCTACGTTTCGGCTGCATAGGTCATACAAAAGAGGCCGAAGCCGTTGAAGTCTTTAGGCTATGCGGAATTATCGGCGGGATTCAAATATTAAAATGGACTCATATTTTCCTGAGATCATTAAAAATTACGCTCACAATCAGAAATGCTGTCAAAGTATATTGAACAAAACCGATGCTATCACAATAAAACATAACTATTAATGTTGTAGCAAACTAACTTTAATCAATACTAAACCATTGTGTTAGATCCAATCAATATTTTAATGTGAACAATAAATAAATAGAAACTATTAAAGCAGCTATGATGCCATCACGTTTAGACACCAAGTTGCAGGGTTTGTACGTGACTGTACCTCCTTCATACTCTACAGTCGTGACATAACTGTGTACGTTACATAGTTTCATGTGCGATGCGATCGTAGGTACTGTCACAATCACAATTATATTTCGTCGAGGAGTTATGGCATTCCGATTACGAAAAGCCGATAGTCTTTTGTTTTAGAACAGCTTTTTTTTTGTGGGTGGTAAATCACCAACGAGGTCTCCCGCTCTGGGTGGATCAGAAGAGCGTGTCAGACTTTTACTGACTAAAACCCACCCGTGTTCCTTCAGTTGCCTAGTTGCCTATGCCAGGGCCACGGTTTCTCTTTCGAACAAATCTCGCGATCCTGGCAAGAAATAACATATAGGCTGGCGAAATGTTTTCGCCAGATATTTATGAGCTCCTATGAAAATGAAGACAAGCCTCCGAGCTCCTACTAAGAATTATCTGGCAGAAAGCCTAATGACACTGCTCGATCCATGATTTGAACTTGGGATCTTACGATTATGATCCAGTTGCATTTGTGACAACGAGGAAATATGATTTTGTAGCTCATAAGTTCACCGTTATATTCTTCTTCGTGCTACTGTACAGACTGACACTAAGCGCCCACTAGCAACTAAAATCATTTTAGCGCTTTACGTATTGAAAACATCGTGCTGTTTCAGTCAATCGTTTGAAGACGACACAGACAGAACGGTGTTTTTCATAGGGCAAGTGGGCCAGGTATGCACTCCTAGATTCATGTTTTACCTGTCCATTGAGATGTGCGGACACAAGCAGCACCCTTGCAGCTCGGTGCACTTCTACCAGCTCTCCGGGCAGCGGTGCGGCGGCGCCCGGCGGCTGGAACCACACCGAGGCGCCCTCCGACCACTCTGACAGGCCCCCGGAGCCCGCCATGCTGTGAAAGAAATTAAATGTTAAGATTGGTTGTTTCATGAGTAGGTTTTTTACTGAAGTGCTTTTGCATAATGGTTTTAGCGAATGGTTTTAGAAACTTAAAAACCCCGACCATTTGTAATGGATTCCAAACAATTCTTGTAAATTTATTTTTATTTCATTCATTCATTTAATTTGATACCAGAGGGGTAATTAAGTAACTTGCTATCAGTAGGAATTGGTTTCATATTGATCTGAGATCAGAGAACAACATTCATTGCGTCATTTACGTTGCTGACCCGACAATTTATTCGAACAAATGACGCAATGGTTTAGAAATAATCTTCAATCCCATTCAGATTCTGATAAATAGTCCGTTTCGCAATTAGGGTGCTGAATTGCCAGCGAGTAGGTATCCTTCAGGTTGTATATCGATCTTTATTTATGGATCGGCCGTGCGTCTGGCCGGTGGGTTTTAACATGAGTCGGCAAAAATGACAAAATTTCATTCAAGTTTTTCATCCCCTGTTTAACACTTATTTAGGGGATAAATAATCAAAATTTCTTTCTTTAGTGCTTACTACCCGTACGTAAGAACTCTTGTGCAAAATTTCTAGACCCAGCGGCTTAGGCTGTACCTTGTCTGTCAGTGAATTTAAGAATTCTAATAAGTAGATACTATTTTAAAATACCAAGATTATCTGAACTGAAGACTTATTTAACGATATATTATGTATTGGACGGGTGTTACCAATGTGAGGTTGTAATAAAACATACAGTTTTAAATTAAGTAAGGATTTATTAATCAAGGTAATCGAGTTCGTAAGTTTAATTCAATATACAGACACATAATATTAATATAACACATTGTGATAACAAGTTAACGAATACAATCTATTCGAACTGTCACAAGTAGATAGGTGACGGTGCGCAGCCGCAGCCGCAGCCGCAGCCGCACTGAGGAGAAGATGTGAAGCAGATGGGGGTGGGGGGAGGAGGCTGCACGCAGAACGGCTCCAAGGGAGGCGGCTGAATGCACATTGATGGTGGCAGCGGTGGCTGCACCATAACTGGAGGTAGAGGAGGAGGCTGTACGCTGATGGGCGCAGGAGGGGGAGATTGCACACACATCGGTGGTGGGCATGGCGGCTGCACAGTGATGGGTGCTGGCGCCGGTAACTCAATCATCATAGATGGCGAGGACGGCGGCTGGACCATCATCGGAGGTAATGGCGGCGGCTGTACTGGCATCGGCGGCAGAGCAGGCGGCTGGATCATTATCTGTCCCAATGGTGGCGGTTGCACCACAATCGGTGGGGGAGCAGGCAGCTCAATTATAATCGGAGGCGGCAGCGGCAAGTCCAAGTAAATTGCTGCTGGCATCGGAGGGTTGACGTACATCGGCGGTGGACAGGGAGGTGTCACACACATTGGAGGAGGTGGTGGAGGGGTTACACAGATCGGAGGAATGGCAGGCGGAGTTATAGTCATTGGAGGCAATGGCGGAGGATTGACCATCATAGGAGGTGACGGAGGGGGAGTGATGGTGATTGGAGGAGGACAAGGGAGTTCCAATATCATTGGAGGTAATGGAGGAGGTTGGACTTGGAGTGGCGGTGGCGCTGGTAGAGTGATGTAGACTGGGCAGGCCGGGGGAGCTGGGATGTTGAGTGGCTGAGAGCAGCAGGCGCACGGTGGGGGTTGGGACATGTACGGACTTGCCGCCATTGCCGGTGGTGTTCCGTAGGGCGGGTAGTAGTACTGGGCGTTAGCAGCATGCTGTAAATAATGCAAAACAATTAAGTAATGAATGAGCCACTTACAAAACAATTCAATGCAACCAAGCTTAAGTTACATTTAGTCATAATAATAAACAAAGACTTGACAATGTAAGAAACATTTACAGTTAGCAAACGATGTTATTGGAAATACAGTAAACAGAACCTTACCTGAGCAATCGCTACTAGTAGTAGGAGAAACATTTTTGTGGGCACCTCCATTGGAGCCCGATGAACTTGAACTTGTCTGTACCCACAAACATACCCTGTTTTATACCCACATATTACTCCAGAATTTTATGCAACACCGATAGAAAAGTATGCAATCTTGATTAACAAATATAAGTAACATTCAAGTAATATTTGTAGCTTATCAATTATGTAATCTATAAGCATTTAATAAAAAGTGGAAATGTAAAAAAATCACGTCTTGCAGCAGATAAGGATATTACAAACATTTTATGACAGAATACCGCAGTGTTATTTGAATGTTCGAGGCGTCAAGCAGTGCCGAAAGTGGAACCCTGCAGGACACCCAAGCATGCGCTTTATTAGAATTCGTAGAAATAAGACATCGGAAGAGCTGAATGGAAACAAAAGATAAGTGTTTAAACAAATAAGAGACTGCGGAGCTGGAATCCTGACAAATGCCGTAATGATGATGGGAAGGACAAGACTGCGATCTGATGGAATGTTCAGCAGCTCCTCCAATTTAATAAGTGTTTACATCGTAACAATGCCTTTTATTATGAACACCATTATATCTGATTGTAAATAATCGTTAAAATCTCAAGATGACAGCTTGCTCCATAAACTCTAAGAGCGGAGATGGCAGAATGATTTAGAGATTACAAAGAGAAACTGAACTCTTCCAGTCATTGTAAATCTCAGAATTCGTTATTGATTCGATCGTTCGTAAGATTTATCGGTTATCGATCGTAAATAAGAGTAAACTTTTGTGATAAATGGTTTCATTGATCATCGTTCATTGCTTCGTACGTAGACGTTGATAAAGATTTATAGTGTGTTGATTTTTAATTTAAGTGTTTAATTTAACAAGTGTTTTTATGTGTGTTTTGAAGTTTCTGCTAGCTTGGCGAATCTTGTAAACAAATCTTTATACTGAGGCATATTATGTGGATTGCACGGCGATTTTGCAAAAGATGGTGACAGTTTGCACGGATATGTCAAAATGGCCGCGACTCTTCAGAGGTTATATATATTATGCAAATCGTGTGCATAGTAAACGAATTCATCTTATCATGTGATCACTCGGTTTTCCCTCTTACTACTTAGCTAAGTCTCGACGTTAACATCTCAAGTGCAGTGATGACTAACGCTAAACTATGCGAAGATAATTTATTGTGTTCAACTTTTCTTCGAGAATTTTTCCAGTCAAGTAAACATGAAACTGAAAAACAAAGATAAATATTCTACAGAAATTAATAGGTACTAACAGCAGCATAGTTTATCATTTCAGAGAATTCTTAGCCAGAGCACATAAATTTAACTAGAAGTTAACGCAAAAATAATCTACAATTGCATTTTCTTGAAAGCATGACGAAAGTACAGGTATTTAATTAACTACGTATTGATTTATGGTCACATTTGTTGTTTAATTAGTGGACGCAATGTTTGATTTATTTGCTTAGAGTAAAATAACAAAATCGTAAAAAATAATTAGCTAGACATCACCTGAGGCAGAACAGGTTTATGGAACATCTCTCCGTCGGAAATGGTTTTCACTTTCTGTACCTACGTCACTTGACATTCAGGTGCTATTAAGGTGCATTAGTACTATGTAAGTGCTTGAGTAGAAATCAGCTTGCTTCGCTTTCCTTGCGTGATGTGTGAAGAGGCAGCTCTATGGGAAATGTGGTGAAAAGGGAATATTCTCACTCGTTACACATTCCAAAGCTCAGAAAGAACAAGCCTTGAATGCATAACGTCATTTCTCTAGCCTTTTTCCAACTATGTTGGGGTTGGCTTCCAGTCAAACCGGATGCAGCTGGATGCCAGTATTTTTCATGGAGCGACTGCCTATCTGACTTCCACAACCCAGTTACCGGGTAATACGATACCCAGTGGTAGGACTGGTTGTCAGACATTCGGGCTTCTGAAGACCCGAAACGGGTGAAGATCCACGATGTAAAAAAGTATTTTTGGTATTGCCCCACGCATATATAATAAAGTACCTAATGTTATAAAAAACTTGACTCTTTTAAAATTCAAAAGGGCGTTAAACGAAATTTTAATTATGAAAAGTTATTATTCAATTGACGATTTTCTAAATGATGATTCATTGACTGATTGATATACTTACTTACTGTTACGCTATACACCTACTGTTTTTGACTGATTTATAATTACATACCTACTGTTACTCTTATTGACATATTATTGTTATTCAAGTGGGCATGATGTTATTAATATTCCGTGTGACATTATTAATATTTTTAATTTATTACTTTGAGCATGTTGACATTTTTTAAATCTTTATTACTTTGACCATGTTGACATTTTTAATTTTATTATATGTACCTAATTCCAATGACATGCCACTTAATGTTAAATTTATTATTTTATTGTAAACCAATTATTACCATGTTGATATTTTTTAATTTTATT
Source organism: Aporophyla nigra (assembly GCA_947507805.1). NCBI lineage: Eukaryota > Metazoa > Arthropoda > Insecta > Lepidoptera > Noctuidae > Aporophyla > Aporophyla nigra. The sequence continues at coordinate 21,625,245 of OX382297.1, read as the reverse complement.
ATATGTACCTAATTCCAATGACATGCCACATAATGTTAAATTTATAATTTTATTGTCAACCAATTATTTGCATGCCCATGAGTCGGCAAAATGTGGAGAACTTTATCATAAATGAACATCTATGTACCTATTACCCATGTTTGCAAAGAATAAATGATATGATATGATATATGATATGATATGATGACAGCCGGGACCAACAACTTCACTTGCTTGCCGAGGCACGGAGAAATCTTGACCGCTTGTGGTATATATCGACGGTTGAAAGGCTATTTGAACTAAGCGACATTTGCTGAAAGTTGCAGGAGAGTGATTCAAAGTTTTATTTTTCGAATAAAGAAATCATTATAAAAGAACTAGTGAGTGGATTTTGGTAAATATAATACAGTTTTTCCAAAATCCACTCACTAGTTCTTTTATAATGATTTACATTTCCTGCAACTTTCAGCAAATGTCGCTTAGATCAAATAGCCTTTTAACCGTCGATATGATCTGTGGGTCTTGGTGTGTAAACATGATGACTCATTCACGAACCAACCGTAGCAAGCGTAGCATACCCTGATCGATCAACCTTTGGGCTTTTACTTAGTTATAAGCCCCTCATAGGACGTAAGCTTTGAATGCATTTTAATGTTTGTTAGTAATAAATAGGCCTCATTTTTCATAGGTTCCGTACCTAAATTAAGGTGCTATATTTCGATTTTCCGAGTTTTAAAGTGTACATTCACATGTTTGATAGCACTATTTTCAAAATCCCACAACGCTTTCAACAGCCTTCATCTGTAGTTAGATAGAACGTGTTTTCTTTACAAATTATTCATACACTATTATTTTCTTGTATGATTCTATCGTCCAATACGCACTGTCAATTCGCAATGAACTTTCTCTGACATTTATTTCACCAAGCACTACACAACAACACCATTTAGTTAAAACCGAAATATTCCAAACGGAATATATTTTCTCTCAAACTCGTCTCTTCTTCCAACCTCCTTACTTCCAAACCAGACGCCGTAGACAGCTGATTCAACACATTAACATAACCATTTCTAATGTTATTCTCGACATAAATATCAAACGCACCCATGACGACCCAAAAAAAGTTCATTGGATCCGGGAAACAATGGTCGGAGAGCCACTTCCGTCTGCCAAAGACGTGGTACCGAACCTAACCTCTGATGCATACCAATATGTATAACCCGATCGATTTTAAACGGTGCATGTTCACAGATTTTTGATGAACTATCAAGTGCGTTTCAAATTAGTCGGGTTATCGCAGTGTTGTGTATTCTGGCTTCGCCTCGACCTCAAGAGGTATGGCTTTCTACACGCACGTTCGCTGCGTCCATAAGTTGATCTTAGGTGTCGAGTAAATAATTAATAGGCGAACTCATTACAAGCTAAGTTGTTTAAGAATGTCATGGTTAACTTAAATAAGATTAGCAATTTATATGAGACCTAAAGTTAAGAGCATGAATATGATATTATAGCAAACAGACATAAAAACATGACGAAACTTGAATAAATAATCAGCAACAATATAGCATTATTTGGAGTACACATTGGCGTTAATTGTTGAAGTGAGTAAATTAATATTATTGTATGCTGTGGTATGCTCAAAAACAACTACTTATTTGATAAATAACTCAAATAAGCTTGGAATTCTCCAAGGTATCACACTCGGTCCACCTTCAGTAAACGTACTTAGTTGACGCAGTAAGTCTGACTGACTGATTCACAAAACAAATGCAGGATTCAAAACACGTACGATATGTTTACAAAGTTCAAGAACAAGTCGATTCAAAGTAAACAAGACCATAACCTTGGTTACTAAGACCAGAAGTAGATTTCATTTGTTTTTTAAGCTACTGCTTATTTTTCAACGAAGTATAAAGCATCAGTGGTCACTGATGCACAGTGTGGTAGAATAGCACCATCCAATTTCTTTCTGTGGGCGTCGTACAAGGCGACTAAAGGGACTTACTAGAGAATGAGCAGCAGCCTTCTCTATGCGTTTTACCACCTTACTGCGATTGCCAACCCGCTCTCCAAGCGTGGCGATTATGGCGATCCCCCTCCCCTTTTTGGTGGAGGCCTATGTCCTGCAGTGGACTTCTGATAGCTGAAATGTTGATGAAAAAGCATCAATTATGCATCCATGAATCTATCGAATTAGACTTAAGACAGCAAAATGACCTAAATAGATTGCATCCAAGAAACATAGGATTTCAATAACGACGAGCACTAAGAAATGTAAGGAATGTAATTGTCCAGCAGTGAGACAGTCAGTAAGGGCTAATATAACAATACCTAACGGAATTTTAGATACGATTTAGAAAGCTAAGTACAATATGATAGCGTATGTGGTTGAGGATAGTAATTCTTGATGATTATGCGAGCGTGGACATAAAGGGCCGGCCAGGTAGTTAAATAGCCGAGGCGTTACAGTAAGCACTAGCCTACAGCGCATTGTTATTAAGTACGCAGGTCATACATTAGAAATCTGAGTGCTTCTAGTGGCTGATCGTAAAGATTTGTCACGTAGCTTTCAAGACGATTAAGACACATCTATTCTTCATATCTACATCAGAAAATAAAGGATAGTGAAGTTTAATCACAATAATAAAGTAATGCAGATAACACGTATGCCACGGATGCTAAATGATTAAGATAAATAAAGGGCAAAGGTGAAGATCTCAATAGCTTTATTGGCATTTTAGAGAAGTTTGCAATGACAGCAGATAATTATTTAAGACTCGTCAATGACAAAAAAAAAATAAACGATTTAACGTTGATATGCAGGTGCATAAATCTACAACTATTGAATGCAAAAGAATTGGAGCTGCAGAAATATAATGACCGAATGAAATCGTGTCAATGCTAGCAAAAAATAACAATTTAATAATACAAAACTGTCATACAGCCAAAGGTATTTGTACGCTGAATTATTAATACATAATAAAAACTGTATATCTCAACAACGGGTTAATATCAATTTAGATAAAAAATACTCCAACTGCTACGCTTGAGCGCATTTTGGATTCATATCACGGAGGTTGTAAAAAAATGGCAGCCACCTTTTTGTGCAATGGTCACACAGATAGACGAAGATAGATACACACGCAAAAAGAAATGCAGTATTTTGCGAGCTCATACGCTTGAAGTGGTTTTTTAGCAATAAAATAATAATCATTTAGAAACGATAGTAGCATTTGCAAATCTACTTTCATCACTTTCATTAGCAATCATGGTGGTCATACAGAATTGCCTATAAATATTTTTCAAATACAAGAATGAGACAAGCGCGTTGCTCGTCATAAACATGTTTTGGCCTCACAAGGCGGCTCCGTTACGGCTAGCTAAAATTGTGGCACGTCGCCGCAGGCAGTATTGACCGTTTTAAATCTTTTTAGTTGATTTTCTAAATGGCAATCAATTCTTATTTCGAATTTGCATATTATGTAGAAGAAATTGAACGATATCTAAGATAATTTTGGCGAAATTAATCAGCAGGAACCATATAATTAAGGCCTCTAAATTATTCTTTAAAAAACTCGTGTTGGGTAATAAGTTCTACAGTTTATTTATATAGCCACTTTCTGACAGTTCTCGATTCAGAGATGACATTTTGCTAGATACTGCTAATTCTAATTGTATAACAGCTACAGAGTCAAACGCTTGGTGCATGCGATTTTTTCTTCTAATTGAATGTTGCTCAACATTGCCGTAATTAGTGTCTGTTATAGCATAATTGAAGTAAGAAATTATGATGATTGCGTCATATTACATCACTCACACGGTATATCGACTTTTACGTAGACTAAAACTTGTTAGGAATAGCGAGAGCGACACATAAAATGTCACAATATAGAATCGTGAAATGTCAAAGTTGACAAGTGACAATGAAGCGACCTTTGCGGTACTTTACATTTCGTTTTGATTTATATCTTTTACAATTCACAACTTAACACTGTTTTAGGAATCTCTTAGACTCATCTGTTCCTATTTGAAGTGCATTTTTTCGTCTATTACAAAGTTCTTGAACAATTACACACATTTTGTACATGTGATATAGGTAAAATAACATCACGCCATATGCGTATGTAAAAGATTGGGCAGGGGTACATCTATAGTAACACCCACATAGTCTTTCATAACGAAGAATAGAATTTCATTAAGATACAGCTTTCTGTATACGAGATGAAGACTAATAGAGAAGTAGGGAAGGTAAAAATGTTGCACCGACCCAAATAAATGGGGATAAGAGCTAGGCAGCTGTTGAAGAGTAAGAAAATGATAATGAGAATGTCTGTATACTGTACACTTTAGATCACCTTTAGCCTTTAGGTGGATGCGCATTGTAGGTAGTCCACGAAATTAAAATTTTCTTACCCCCATTTCTACTTCCCATTGAAGAACTTCAATAATTTTGTAAAGCCATATATACAGTATGTTATCGTCTCGAATTTATATTCTGTTCAGCATACAGCCTGACCTGACACTGGCCTACAAATTGCAGAAAACGCAAGGAAATTTGAATTTCGAGGGCTGCCATCTTCCTCAATGAATCACATACAACTAATTAGTTCCAATTTTTTGTCTCCCTATCAAACTTTTGGTTCTAGACGAAGTCCCTAATTATCCAACTTCATTTTCTCAATATATGAAAAATTACATTTTTGTAGTGTGTCGTCATTATTTCCGCATATATCCGTTGACATAATCACCCGGCCTTCACCTTCGGAGTCGGCTGCATTCTTCTCAGCAATCATTTGACTTGCCGGTACCGCACTGGCATCCATTACAATGAAATCACCTTTAATTACTCCACACGTGTTGCTGGTTCACGATTTTATGGTAACTCCTTTTGTAGGACTGCAACAATGTTGTGGTAGTATGCAGTTTATAGGCTGGAGATTAGATAACTGTAATATGTTTAGTCGACTCTTTAGTCGTGACCCAATACAAGACCGTAAATACGGACCATAATAAGCCGTTTTAAACCAACTTCAAAAAGGTTCTCAATTCGTTTGTATTTCTTTTTGGTATGTTTGATTTCTCCGGCAATTGTGGATGGATTTCGAAAATTCTTTTAGTAGTGGATAGGGTTTATATTTTAGATTCTTTGTACATGAGATTCTACTGTTTCCTGTCACTGTTGCTACAGCAGGTAGTGGTATACGAATTGGTGTGGGATAGGTACCACAACTGTTGTTGAACTGTTAAAATGAAAGCCAATGTTTTTTTTGTTTTTTGTTTGGGCGGGAAATCATCAAATGACGTCTCCCGCTCTAAAGCGGAACGGAAGGCCGTGTCAGACTTTTACTGACTAAAACCCACCCGTGTTCCTTCAGTTGCCCATATGCTAGGGCCACGGCATCTCTTTCGAACAAATCTCGAGACCCTGCTTCTATAAGGCGCTCCACCCACTGCACCGCGCCCCGTCGCGTAGCGCGGGATGGCAGATTTTACCATTGTATGCAAGTATCTCAATTTATATAGAAATCACGCCTAGCACAACGCACTGCCGACGCGGAAATGCGCGGGAAGGCGCCCCGTGCGTTATACGTCGCTCCGCGCACCGCGGTGGGACGCATCTTCAGTGGGTGAACCGCCTAAGTATTACACGATTACCTCGCTGAAGGAAACATTCTTCAGTCATGACCTTTTTACGTTATACATAAAGGTATTCAATCTTTAATTCAGTTTGCGCTGAAGTATCACAATAGTCAAAATCTACTTTGACATGCTTGTCAGGGTATGTCTATTATGAATTTCCATTTTCGTTTGAACTAGTGCTTTGTATAATGTTGAATATTTGTGAATACCCAGACCAGAAAGTAGTCCAAGTTTAATAAACAATACCTGTATAAGTGAATCATGTATCTGGTCCACAAACATCTTAATTTTGTCCGCACATTCCTCCCGCTCAACGCTTGAATGGGCTCTGACTAATTCGTACCGCAACGCTTAATGAATACTCTAAAAACTAACAGTACAGTACAAGTACAATTTCCACGCTTTTCTGATTTAAAATGTTTTGTACGAAAGTAGTAATTATCTGTGATATGATTGGCGTAAGACAGAAGGAATTAGTCACAAATAATAATTATTAATATCTGTGGTAAGATCACACATTCCAGATCCAATCATTCTAGAAGCGACTCGACAGTTTTTATAGCCAGTAAACAACGCCAATTACATAGAACAATTAAAATTATGAAATAAGTCCCACTCGGCAGAAAATGCACGTCATCACATTAAGGAATTGTTGCGTCCACTCCGCGTGGGTAAACACTTACATAATTTCAATATCTCCATACATTTTTCTGTTCATAATTAAAGAAGTGCAACATAATTCATTGTTAAACGTGGCGTATCTGATTTTATTTCATTACATAAGCGATGCTTCAGTGTGGGATCGAGGGCAGAGACAGACTTGCGCCCGCGCATCGGTGTCAGTAGAACAATAGTACATACACACGGTGGGGGAAGGAAGTGTCAATAATTAATAGAAAATAAACCGCCTTTTGTGTGCTCAAGTGAGATTCCATAATGGATTACCTACTTCGTTTTGGAAAGACAGAGACACCATTGTGACAGAAAGACAGTGACCCATGAGAGACAGACCAATGACCTAAAGAAAACAGACGGTTGAAAAAAGTTGTCTTGGTCCAATTTCACTGCAGAAAACATAACCTAGATACGTTAAAAATTCTTTGGCCAAACAGACTGCCCGTCAAATATCTGCCAAGACTCTTACATCAAAACCTGCATGTTTAAATCCATTATATCAGAGCCAAGAACTTGACGTAACGGAGTCAATCACCCAATATAAAGTACGAAGTAAAAGTGGTGCGTTGCGACAATAAAACCGAAGGCGCCATTGACAGCACTTAACCTTGGCAAGTGGAGCATTTTCCAAATAAACTAATTTGTCAATTTTGTAATTGAATAATTTAGTATGTCGACAATTTGTGAGGCGAGAGGCGTGAAAACGTTGCGTTAGTGTTTTGTCACGGGACAAGGAACTGTCATGCTGCGTGGCTTTAGGGCTGAGTTTGCTTAAACCAGTTAGACTGCATTTTGTTTATTTATGTAGACACAGCTGAACGCTATCTTCTGAGATACAGGCCTTGCCTAGTTCAGAAGATAGAGTCTGTTTATCAAACCTCTTTTTACCACCACAAATGCTGCTGGACTATTGTTATTTATTGTATACGAGATTAGTATTAAGTTCGTTTTAATATGTAATTGTGGTTGCTATGATGGTGAGAAATAAACTCTTTTTATTTATTATTCTTTTATTTATTTTCTGACATATTGAGTATATTTTTAAATATTTTTACAAAAATCTTACAAAAACATTTAAAAATATAAAAAATAGTGACCCATCGGCATCGGGAGCAGGGTCCAAGCTGCCGGTGGTCAGGGCTCTAGAGAGAGGAACCTCCTGACAATGCGTGCCGTGTCCAGGACTACTGCCTTATTTATTATTATTATAATAATTACAGATTTAACCAAAGGATTTTTCTTTCTAGACTGAACATCTTAGAGTCATAATTGCAAAAATAAAATAGAGGTTTTCCAAAGAAGACAAAAGATCTTTGTCTTTACAGACTAAAAAAATCCAACCAACTAATCATCAAACTCACAGGATAGGGGAAACCCCAAAGATAAACTGGAGACCCACAAAAATAACCAAAGCAAGCAAATAACAAAATTGTCATACTAGCCCTTTGATAAACAGTACCAACTGACAATGAAAGTAAACTAAGCAAGGACAGTAAAATGATATCAAACAAATCGATCGGCCAGCTCCCGAGCACTAATTTCATAACTTTCAAGTTACTCCGGTCGAAGCTATACTCAAACCGGTACCACAGCATATCAATCAGCATACAATTATTGCAAAATTACTGCTTGTGAAATAACCAGTGTAATGAGCATTGTAATGACCCACCGTAACAGCTGATCAAGTTTGTGTTAAATGGAATTTCACTAATCTTATTACAGAGACTGGTTGAAGTGGTTTTATTTGCATTTCAATGCAGAGCAATTTTCTAAGCGTTGATTTTTTGACTACATTCCAGATTAAATGAAAATTTCCCGATTTCAATATTTCTATAAGTTTTCCTTTTATAGACAAATCTATACAGGAATCTATAAGGAAGGTGATCGTGAAACGAAATCTAATTAACATCATGCAGTAGCATAACTTCCTCCTTAGCTAAAGCTATAACAGTTTACATGTCACCATTAGAAAATGAACGAACATTTCTTACATAAAGGTGAGCAAGCAATTAATTCGTTAATTTAATAGTGAAGTGAAGGGTTGTGAAAGGGCCGGCCAATAAATTAATTGTTTAATTTCGCACATGCGTTCCGCGTGGGTGTAAATAAACGTGTACGCGACAAAACAATAGGCTGTGGGATGAACACATACAATTACTTTAACCTCTAAACTACACAATGGCGCATTGAGAGTCAAATGTCGTACGAACAACCACTTCACTACAAAAACTGTAAACAACAAAAATAAACTCAATCGCAGGAATAATAAGGTTCTTGTAACAGCTGGGAAACAACCAACTTACTAAGAGCCACAACAAGTAATAATATATCTTCATTGAAATGTACCAGTCGAAGCGTGACAACGAGCGAGGAAGGTCAAGATACAGTGGGCGATCAAATTTAGAAGTCAACGATGTCAAGACAATGACTAATTGGCAACTCTTCGCTTTGTAATCTTATAAACACTATGCAGAACGAGCATCGAGTGGTGCCGTAAAAACAGGCGATTGATGTAGGGACGCATTATATCGGTTTCTGTACGAAGCACGAGTCACAATTGTTATATTCAAGTTTGTTATCGACTGTGCAATAGATCAATCCTTTGTTTGTTATCCTTTGTTTATTGGTTAAACAATGGAAGAGGACTACGTTAATTACAGATTAATGAAGGCTGAGAAATTCTTGCATGTCATGTTAGCATCGATGTAAATGCACAGCAAGGAATTTTAAAAGACAAACAAAATTAAGTACATAATGAAGTGCAATGCGTTGCGATTGCTGGATTAATTGAATTGTTGATACCGTTACGCACTGATTGGCTCATCATACAGCTATCAGTAGTGTAAATTGAAACAATCGCGATGAACGTTCGTATACTTTTGTTAGTCTTTAAAGAGATTTTAAAGATTTAGCAAAAAATTCGCGAAAATTTAAACAGACAGATCATGCAACGGCACTTAGTGCTAAAAACAAATTGTAGAAATCAACAGAGAAAGTGACAACAACACATTGAAAGAAAAAATGAATCAAAACTGAAGAGCTTTCGGTTCAGAAATGGCAGACATTCAGTAACTGAAAGCCAGTGTCAATCTACAAGCATGTACGTATTGAAATGGAAGAAGATCGTGTAAAATTGAAGTTGTGGATTAAGAAAGTGCAAGAGTAACGAATTCAGAGGCAGAATCATGTAAGTAGTTCCAAGCTACAAGAGCAAGAAGTTACTCAATATTTTAGCACTCTTAACAGCTATCATAGCACAAACTATGCGCAATAAGTCAACCAAAATAGGACAGGGTCAATCTCAAGTGTGAGAGCGTAATGAAAAAATCTCAAAATCAAGAGATAAATCTTTTTCCCAGCACTTACAGTGTATTTGTATAATTAAAGGAATATCATTCTGAACAATGGCACGAATTAGCGTAAATGGTATATTATATTAATGAATTCAAGCGTTTCCTTAAAGCCTCGAAGCTATTTGATTTCAGTCAAATTACTTACAGATCTAACACCGGAAATGCGAAATGTTGGATGTGTTAAAGGCTCTGCTTAACCCTTTGGAGAAAACAGGTGAAGTTATGTCATGTCTACCACCAGCTGACTGCCTTGCTTTTTCTCCTGGATGAGCTATTTTCATCTATAGTTATATCTATTACATACCTACAAGAAAGGAAGGAAACCCACAGATCAGACGTGTTATAGTAATGTTTTTTACGTCGTTTGTACGGATGGGAGGTACAATAAAATCCATGATAGCTCAGGGAAGTATAAATGCTCTTACTACTTATTCGCTTAGGAACAGAGCTAATCGATTTTAAAGCAGCACAAGCTCATTAGACTGTTATAGATTATAAATCTTCAAAACGAATTGTTATGGAAGTACCCTCGGAAGTTACTGCTTTCGCAAACCTATAAAACATGATCTATTCCTTATTGCTCATTGTTCATAACTGATAGAGAATCTTATTGACTAGAAACTGTCGACACATGAAGGTATTTATGCAACAACAGACGTCAATTCAACTTTGACACCTCCGAATCTTTTCTATCAAGTGCTTTAAATCTATACTATATAAAGCTGAAGAGTTTGTTTGTTTGATTGAACGCGCTAATCTCAGGAACTACTGGTTCGAATTGAAGAAATATGTTTGTGTTGGGTAGCCTATTTATCGAGGAGGGCTATAGGCTATATAACATCACGCGCTACAACCAAGAGGAGCGGAGCAGAAATGAAAAATGTTGCAAAAACGGGGAAAATCGCACAGGTAGGCGATTCGACGCGACGGGAAGGGTCGGGGGAACAAGAAATTTAACGCGGACGAAGTCGCAGGCAGAAGCTAGTCTTAGATACATAAATCAGCATTAAACAAGTTGATAACATCACGTTTTATTTGTTATTAAACCTACTTATCAAACGACATTTAATCATTTATGCATTTTTGTGTCAAATGCTTAATTAAAATCCAATAATACTGTAGATTTTATAGGACGGAATCAAAATTCCGATACAAGTTATCTCAGTCACACAGATATGTAATATACCACAGACAATCGACATTCTCATAGACTAAAGAGTCTCCGCACACATCCGTATACTTTCTTGTGCTTCCGTGAAGCGAATGAGACGTGTCGTTGAGTGCCGAGGAAAGTTGTCTCTGGCGCGCCCTCCGATACCGTTACATGACAGATTGCTTCATCACCCAACAGCATAGGTACAGCTTTTATACAGGTCAACAAGTACTTTTATTGAGTAACTGACCTTTACACTCGCTTTTTTCTTGATACATATGCCTGGCGAAATATTTTTGAGTGGAGAAATCTTATAAAAAGGGTGCGGTGTGCCACAGGGATTTATGGTAGGACTTCTGTGCTTTTTTACATACTACTCATTTTGAGCATGGCTTACTTGCATCAAATTAAATGGAACTATTCAAAATGAAAAAACAAATTAATCTTAAAACCATTCAAACATAAACAGGCCAAAAAATCATAAGTGAAATTAAAACATCAAAAGGTAGCCGCTACATGGTAACAAAAACTTGTCGGCAGAATTAGAAAATTACGCCAGATGTTCACTAGACTTTCTAACTGTCGGTCGCTAACTGCGTAACCATTTCCCTATTATATTATAACGACAGCATTACGTGTAGCAGTATAGACTGAGTCTCAATAAACTGCTGCTTCAATTATGGCGGTCGTTTCGAATTACTCTTGGTTTGAAGGACGTAAGTCATTGTATGTTTAATAATTTTTCCATTCAACGGCAAATTTATCGGTATGGATCATGTAATCGATTGGTCGTGGTTTTCCGGTTAGTTTAATTTCTTATGTTTTCTACCGTCAAAATTAATCTTCTAAAATGAATGCAAATTTCATGTTGTTCTTTAAAGAGTAAATCAATCTCTGGTTTTTGTTCATATGAAGAGGCAGCTAATGGTCTACAAAGAAAATGAGTGATAGCATCATAATCCAAAAATCTGGGTTCTCTTGAGATTGTAGATATCATCTCCGATTCACTATCTCAACCATACCAAAGAAAAGACAACAGAAAAAATCGTCAAAATCGAATACATTCATTATTTTCCTCAACGATGAAAGTCCCTGGTTTGCCTTACAAACAAAAAGTCTTGTTATGGCGGTATGTGTAATTAGGGACGGCGATCGAGAGAGCGGCGCGTGCGCAAATATTGGCGGCATGTGTACGAACCTGTGTCCTAACCACACCGGCCGCTTTCCACCACAGTTTCGGCGTAACACCGCTTCATTCAACTTTTTTCTCTTCACGTTAGTCTGCTTGGCGATTTCATTAACATTTATGTTCTCATTTGCAACTTGTTTTATAATCTCCGATAATAAAGCTGGCTGGTTTATTTTATTATATATGGTAGTCTTTTAATTGCTTGCATCAATGACGAATCGAATTGTTTAAAGTTTGTTTTTAATGCCAAAATATTGTTAATGCCAATCTCTGTTGATAAACGAGTACGATCCAATTACACTAAAATCTTTATGCTGGTACCTACCTATTTGTATTTTTTGTTCTTGATGGAGGTTTCTTCAAATAGCGTTATTAGTTTCTCTAAGGAGATGCATTTGTGTGAGCAGATGCTCGTTTTGCTCGACCACACCTTTAACGACTTATGCAACATTTTCTAATAGGCCATAGTTTCTTACGTTGTATTAAAACAAAGGGTCAATGTAAGCAGCCTTTTCATAATCTTATCTAACATTTCACTGGAAACCAGCAAACGCAGCCAAACATTAAGTAAAAGCAGTCACTTGACCCAGCCACAAAATTACCACTCAATTTGACCAGAGATGAATGAATCAACCTCAACGCACTTAATTCCACTTGCCATGATACTCTTAACAACACTGACGCAGCACATGTTATGCCCACATCATACCTGGTAATGATAGCCACTTGACACGATTCAGTGACACACATCGGTGGCTCGTGGCTAATAACCCCATAGATTTGTCGTCAACGGCAACCGCACAGTTTTTCACCAGACCGGCTATAACTGCGTAACAGTACGCTGACATAATTTGCTACCACTTGTACGGTCGACAGTATTAGCATAATGAAAAATGTGAAAAAAAAAATCCGATGAATTTCTTTTTAACCGACGAAAAAAAACGGAGGAGGTTATCAATTCGACGCGTATATTCTTTTTTTTTTTTTGTTTTTTTTTATGTATGACCACGCATAACATTTTACATAGTAGTCCGATTGTAATAATTCTTTTTTTATTGGAAAGGGTATACTCCGAGAGTGGTCCCATATAAATTTCGAAAACAAAATCGAACCCTTAGGGGTCGGAAAACAGGGGATGATTGATTGTTCACTCATTGATTGTAATGTATAACCACGCATAACTTTGTACAGAGTAGTCCGATTTTGATAATTCTTTTTTCATTGGATAGGATATACCTTGCCAAGTATTATTAGTACATTAAAGCCACAAAAAATACAAAATAAAAACTTTTTAACAAAAAATTAAACCTAGCCAAGGTTTAATTTTTTGTTAAAAAGTTTATCGAAACTAAATACCATTTTTGGTGCATCTGCATGCAAAATTCTCTTTTATTTAGAGATTAGAATTCTCTATGAAACTTCCAAAGTCCTGTTTTGTATTTTTGGAAGATTTTCTGTGGTTATTTTTAGCTCGACGCTGTCGGACACTGGTCTATCAATCGTTGAAGAACTGCTTGAGGTATACTTTTATTCGGTGTTTTTTTTTTTACTACTATTAGGCTTGATAAGCTGAGATTCAACTAACAACCAGCTCTTGTTTATGTTTCCTTACTCTTGTAAGTCGTGATGATCTAACTTTGGACGTGTTCCTTATGCCTTCGAGATTAGAAAGACGGTAGGTCCATAGACATACCATTAAAGAGTTACATTTGCTGCACCGAAACATTTCCATTAACTCGTTTATTGTGTCAGAAGGATGATCCGAATGAGATTTTGTAGCAGATGATTTAAAAAAAAAATCTTGTATTTTATTGTAACTCTATGTTGTGCTAAATCAAAATGTCATAAGGCAGATTAAAATTTGGACATCGTCATAGGTAAATACAACAAAGTTTGTGAAATTACCTTTGCCTGTTTCATCTTCTGGTCAGTTAAATATTCTTTGATACCATGCTCAAAGATTTTGGTATATACTACAATATTTGGAACACAACTTGCTCTACAAACTGTACATGATAAGTAGGTGAAATAATGACTGTTTATAAGCGGCAATATTTTGGAACAGTGAGGTGTGACGTGTTTACTAACGGTCACAGCCGTCCGGCTAACTTTGAGACATAGTTTTTGCTGCACTTAGCTGGCCAGACACCTGACACCTGACGCACAAAGTAATTTAACAAGCTATTGGTATTTAGCCTTCCATTCCATCAAGTTAATTATATAGAACGAAAAAGCAACAAGAAGGTTATTATTAGGATCCGTGTTTTGCTCAAAACTTGATCCATCTTCGACACGTTGCAGCTGTATAAATTGCGCAAAAAAATATGCCTGGGGAAGATACTGCAAACAAGTTTTCATTTCCACTATTTGAATTTGCAAAAAGAAGGCTCGACGAAGGGAACTGCCGCAGGCAATGGTCTGGCAAGCTACTGTTTATGCATTATTCAACCTTTAAGACCAGCGCCTTATTATTTTATGGCTTTTGTAATTTCAATTCTATAAATCTCGTTTTGCCTAGAGCCTTGTTCGCATCAAGAAACTTAAAAAAAAAAACACTGACGTTTCCAATTCATTCAATTATTCCTACGTCATTTAAACGTGGAACGCGAATCTAATCTCGGTATAATGGAAGAAACAAAAGGAGTTAAGACGTTCAACGTCCTTTGGCGTGGTCGAGCGAGTGGTCACAGTGCAGTGATCACCTTGACCGCGGCGGCCCGGTCAACTGGCACCCGAGCCGTGTCGATTCGAATCACTGCCCACTGCTAGTGTTACGTGTAGAAGTAGACTAGTCTGTACTTAGAAAGTATTGTGTAAGACAAATAGGATGGAGCCTGGAAAATGCGATAGATTTGTATAGCCTTCTGCCTGTTCTTTGAATTTAATTTTTGTGCCGTTGGAATTTAAATCTGGGATGGGACACATATAGGACAGGACACATATGGGATTTCCTTTGAAAATATGAAAAAAAAAAACAATAGATTTATTCCAAGCTAAATACTATATGCAGTTGCACATGAATTCATCTGCATTCAAAGTTAGTACTACCAATACACCGAGATATAAAATCCACTCAGGGTTTCGTAAAATTATAGAAGGAACTTCCAAAATCTTGTAAAATTCATATTATCCATGGTATTCTTGTTTTTTATGTCGACCACACAGCACTACCAGCTGTGCATTTACATTTCTGGTTTCACCAAAACTATAGAGTTTCTAAAAACTGGATTCTTCACCACACATGACAAACTCTTAACGTTATTCTGTCGCAGTATTCTCATGAATGTCATCCGGAACTACATCAGGAACTTGCAATCGCAATAAAAACAACTAACGGGGACAAAATTGAGAATGGAAGCTGCGTACGAGAAAGCCACACGCGGTCAAGTTCTTTCGTTTGACATTTCGTCAGCGCAGTTCGGCACGCAAACACAGGAATTGGGACAAGAATTTGTGGTCAAAAACAATTGAAATTCGCGCATTGGACACAATCATGGCCGATGCATTTGAATGAATTCGATTCTGACAATGTGAGAAGTTCACTTTCGAACGATCATCGATACAGGTCTTCAGAATCTATACAAAGAAATAAAATTGGAGTGTCTGTTCCACTTTTTAATAAGTGTATATGGATGTATACACGATACATTTACCAAAACAATATTTTTTACAATTTTTGTCTGTCTGTCTGTCTGTTTGTTCCCGCTAATCTCTGAAATGGCTGGACCGATTTTGACGGGACTTTCACTGGCAGTTAGCTGATGCAACAAGGAGTAACTTAGGCTACTTTTATTTTAGAAAGATTATTTTATTTTAGAAAAAAATAACTGTCTTCGAAAACTACGCTGACATACGTCTCAAAATTCGAAAAACCCTGGCTGAATCCTACGAAATAGACCAAAATAATGTACTACTGTATTGTACACCTTAAAAAGGCCTACAAAAATGTCCTCAATGGTATATGTCTATCTCTTAGGGATAACCCACAATAACCATTTTTTATCTTTTACTTTTTACGAGAAATAAGGGCTTATTTACGAAGCGATTTTAAGCAATACAGCATTAATCCTTATCCAATTAAGTACCTTAATTACATTGTGCATTTAATATAGATCAATATGGCGCTTTACAGCATGTAATTTAAATGAATATCTTAGAAGATATTAGAGATTTAAAAAGCGGGCGCAGAGCGCGTTGGCAGCGGCTGGGTAGTACAGGATAAGTAGGATTGTAATTCATATTACTTTGGCTTCATAGTAATTGCGAATATCATGTGTGTTCATTATACTCAAAATAAACCTAATAGTATTATTCCAAGTAAGAGACCGCGAAATGGCTTAGATGTTTAGATTTTTGGATGTTTGTTTCTCAATGATGCAAAGACGGCCAAACGGATTTAGATCGATTTTGGCACAAAGATATATTATATCATGGATACGTAACAGATGGATACCTACTTTATCCCGGTAGTAGGTTCCCGGGTGATATTTTCCGACAGCTATACGGGCCAAGCCACTGGCAAAAGTACTATTCCCATAATTATGTTCGGTGTCTGGTAAATGATTGAGTGTCTGTATAGGTAAAATAGGAGCGTTAAGAAAAACCAGGAAGACTTATATTCAACTAAACCAAGCCCTATGTCGCAGTCTTCTTACTCTGAATACTATAATTTAAAAAAAAAAAAACACCAACACACATGATGTTCTCATAAACTATGAATCCTAAGTAATATGAGTTATAATCCTACTACTAATAATATTATATATGTGACAATATGTATGATTGGGTGTTTGTTTCTCAATCACGCAAAAATGGCTGAATGGATCTGGATCGAAAATAGCACACAGAGTCTATATTACCTATATAACCTGGAATAACACATTCTTATCGCGGTAGTACGTATTCTTGCATTCATTTCCGACATCCACGCGGGCGAAGCCGCGGGCAAAAGCTAGTAAAGAATAAGTATGTACATATTATCTAGTTTTTATTCTTGTTTATAATTTTAGTAGGCAGATTTTTTGATCTCAATGAACATATTTCTATAAATACATCTTCATAGGAAAAGTGTAGATCTTTATACATACATATTCACATCTCTATGATTGGAATAAGTAGATATACTATTAATATTGTTCCAGTTCCAGTAAATTTACTCGAGTTACTATCTACTAGTACCTACATAAATGTGTCAGCGCACATAATAGTAAGTCAGTAGCAACTGGCGACTGTTGCAAGCCTTAGCGTTTCGAATTGCAATGGACGATACAAGCTATTGTCTGCCAATGGTGACTCCTTCGGTAGGTACAATACGGCACAACATGTTAGCTTAGAATATTATGTAAATAGATTAACTAATCTAATATACTGACCATCCACTTTAACCTACTTTTAGTTAAAAGTAGGTTAAAGTGGATGGTCAGTTTTGATTGAAAAAAGGCTAGGTGATGATGGGTAGATGATGGTAAGTTTAAAATCATACAAAATCACCACTATTCATTCTGGTGCGAAGGTGTGCGAACATTAATATTGTTCACTATTTACGTTGATATTAATTGCGAAACACAATCAATAAAACTTTTTAGACGTGTCAACATCCACTCTTCTAGTTCCGTACTTTCTCCATCCATGCATACGCAAAAAACCATAAATCAATATCGTAAATTCACTCCTGCGTCTGATTGTACTCGCCTTGTACGGCGTGCGGCCCACGTACTTCCGATGTTGTAGACCTACCTTTGTATAGCACCTACGTACCTATCATACCTATCCAGCATTTATTGTTTTGACAGTACGACGGATTCTCGCTCCCAAGCGGCTACCAAGATCGAAGGTTGAATAGAGAATGAGTAGCTGACAGCATGAATGCAGTTTTGTTTATGGTGTGGCGCGTGTGGGCAAAAGCAATATGGCGGTCGAGGTTCATTTGTTGCACATAGGCACAGACAATAAAGGAATCAATCATAGAAATCATTGCGAGTACCATTTTGTACTTTACAAAGACAGTAGGAGTTGGCGCCTGACTGTCACTTTTGTTGGTTTAGCCACATCATGATCATTGCTCCAGACCAGTGGTGGCCCAGTGGTAACGGCCGCGACTGACAAGTTATAAGTCGTGGCTTCGAACCCAAGCAGGCAGTTTACTTTGTGTAAATTATTTCCATCACGAATGTTCTCAAAGCGGTGAAGGAAAACATCGTGAGGAAACCGGCATGTCTAGAACCAAAAATTAGAAGACATGTGACATCTGTCAACCCGCAATCTGCCCGTGTGGTAGATTATGGCCCACTCCCTCTCACCGAGAGGAGGTTTGTGTCCCAGCAGTGGGAACATTATAAGGCTGCTGATGATGATGACCATCATTATATGCAACATGTATGTTGTTCGTCAACCGCTACAAGCTGTCAATTTTAAGAACGTAACTGACCTTGGATAGATATTTAGATCACGAATACGTGATTCTTTAGGTTTGTAATATGCACCGCACAAGTCCGAAGTCATAGTTTTCTTAACCTTCTCAGTTCAGCTATTCAGCCCATAATAAGTATTATATTGTGCTGTGACTTGTCTTGTGTAGCCCTTAGCCAACAACAGCTTCGCATAGAGAAGCAAGCCAGCCAGCATTTTTACACAGCATTTTGACATTACCCACGTAAACACGACCGATTCCAATTCTGAAAAAAAAAGCAAGATTTAACCATCCTTGTTCGTATTTCAAACCTGTATTGACAGCTGTGTGACTAATCTCCAGTATTCTCCACAGTTCCACACCAAGCAGAAAATGAAGTTTTTAGAATTCTGTTCTCGTATAAAAAGGAGTGGTGCATATTTACGTTGTAAATCATAGTTTTCTAGGCAGCTAAATTAGGCAAACATGTTGGCTGTGTGCAGGCAGAGTATCTGCATTCCTTCGACCCATGTGTTCCTAATGCGAGCCCGTTCGTACGCAGGCCGCGGTGTTGCAAGCCAAGCGCGTTCGCCATAAAATGTGCGTTTTCCGGACATGTCCTAGTTTTCGCTTGAGACTTTTTGATGACATACAGATAGAATATAAATCACTTGGTTTCACTTTTAAGGTAAAATGGAGGCCTTCTTAGGTTATGTTGTTTTCCTTTTTGATCTTGTCTGGAATACAAATGAAATAAACTTTAAATGAACTAAACTTTCGATTTTTGCTTTTCTTTTTAAATTTATAATTGTTCAATTATTAAAACAAAAACATGCTGATTTCTTTCGTTATCAGATCGGTAAATCAAGATGTAAATAGGTCGAAAACGGTGGCAATAATTTTGAATATTGTTATTTTTGTAATGCAAACCACAATATTTCGAATACATGTAACTAGGTGTTGTGAAGCCTTTTAGCATATTTAAGAGTTGTACAACATTCGTGCATACTTTACTGACACTAGCGTTTATGAAATAGTGAGCGTCTTTAACTCCGTAAATGTACAAGTATGTTAAATTACGAAACTGGTGACAGTATACACATTTATACTAAATACAAAAAATTAAACCAATTGAACCGACAACGCCACTCTTATTTCTAACGAATCGTTATTTTCTATCTATACTAATAATAAAGTTGAAGAGTTTAATTGTTGGTTTGAACGCACTAATATCTGAAACCACCACCAGTCGGATATGAAAAAATATTGTTGCTTTTATACACCAAGTTATGACGAAGGTTATAAGCCATTTGAAATCACGCTACGACCCTATCAAGCCAAACAACTAGGTAAAGTATTTAGAAAGAACGCTAGGTGACCACGAAGTAATAGAGCGGGCGGGCGATGCGATGGAAGTGGTGGTATGAAACCGAAACACGCGGATGAAGACGCAGGCAGAAGCTAGTTTGAAATAAAGTATTAAATCAGCCAGACGGTTTATAAATAAACAAGAATCATTTCGTTATATCGTAACACACACAAAAATATCCATGGCTTGCAAAATTTTGCAGTCATCACCTTGTGTTCATAACTACTCCTCGCATTATAGACTATACGCTTCTTACATCATTACAGGAGGTAATTTACATCATCGTCATCTAATAGTAGATACTTGCATAATAACTTCAGATATTCAATGCAAGGAGTATTATGCCATGTACATTTTGGGTCAAGGGTCGCCAGGTCATTGTCGTCAAATAGAAGCAATCTAAAATGCGTTTACTTAAGCATTTTTTAATATCACTTAATTGATAATAGATTAGCATCCTGTTAAAAAACGGAATAACAATAAATTCGAAGATGACATCATTTAGTAATTGCGGCCGAGCGAGCTCAGGCAAAAAGTTCAAAGTTTTTGTGAGATCAAGATTTTCCACCGACTTAGCTGTTTCTCATTCATGATATCATTTGTGAACCGAACAGTAAAACTAATTACAAGTCGTTTCTTTACTCAAGTAATATATTTGTGCTTTAAATTACCTGCTTCAACAACAACATAGTCATTGTCGTGAATTTTTTAAATGGGTAATTTATGGTTTCTGAAAATAATAGCCAGTTTTTTTTTTGTATTCCATGAAAAATCAAGACACCTCTATAGTTTTGGGTAGGTATTACAACGTAATTGTGGTCACCCCTATCGCTGATTTGAATTTGTTCTACGTAGGTATATTTAAAAAAAATGTTTTTTTTTAACATGTAGTTTTTGTTTCTCCATTTTAAACGTTAAGCAAGTATTTATAAATAAAAATATCGATGCGTGTTCTTTTAATAAGTTAAATTGCTCTTAACTCGGCGTATCTAATATCAAGTATTTATAACGGGATTTATCTTTTAATCTCAAAAAATTTGTTAAATTTTAATAGCGCTAGCGTGCGTACGTCCAATTCAGGAGTTGTTAACACATCAGATCATCAACGTATCGGAGAAATCCGTTAGAATAGCCCGCCGTCCATCACAAGCCACGAACCAAGCGCTTTCTCTATCAAACTGTTCAGCACGACAGATCACATCCGAATTACTTAACAGTCATTATAAACCGTCTTCATTTGAAGACAACAGTGGAAAAACAAATGTGTTATGAACATTTTTAAGCTTTTATACCTAAACTTTGCTCAGCGGTTTCGACATTGTTGATTGCAATGAATAGAAATAATAACCAGCTGGGTAACAAAAGAAAGTACAATTTCTCGAAAAAGTAATAGTTTTAAATTACCTAACAAGGCATCGTTGTTTTCTTGATGACGTTTAAAGTGGCAATACTACCTTTTGTCATGCGGAGATGTTTCACAGCTCATCATAACATCTCTACAGTGTAATTATTCATTACTGGCTGGTACGTAGGCCTATGATTAAAACGAAACCTTCAAATCATGAGACAGCGCAGGCGCAGGCCTCTCAAATGAAGGTACTTACGAAAGTACTTACGACGTGCTTTTTAGTTTAGCATTGAATAGACATATTGTCGCTGAATAGTGTGCCAAACTATGTAGTCTTGGCGACATTAAACTCGGAATGAGACGATTAAAAAGCGACTTATGGCACTGCAGAAAATGGCAGAAAGGAACAGAAAACTAAGAAGGAATCAGTAACCGGGTCAGATAGGCAGACGTTTCATGTAAAATATTGGTATTAAGGAACTGCATCTGATAATACCCCAACGTAGTGGCGAAAAGTCTAGGCAGATTGAAAAAAGGCGACAGAAAATCGGGTCAAAAGTTTGGGAGAATTTTCCAATCCTTCTGCCTGTCTGGGTACCTAGGACTTACATGTTATTGCCTAAAGCTGCATATTTAAGTGAGGTGTTATCTCAACAAAGGTTGAACTTTATACTGGTCGACGTCACAAGTTTCTGGTCTTGTATACTACTCAGTAACCGCACGACTAGGCTCAAGATAAAACGTGAATGAATTGAAAAACGTGACCTTACGTCATCTTGTCTATGGTGCAGTCGCTGATTCAGTAAGGTGATATTTTGTTATAAAAACTTATCCGTGATCTCAGAAGTGGTAGTAATTGCAGTATTTATACACGAGTTTATATCAAAGGTAAAGGATTTAGGATTTCGTTCTTGTGTTCGGTTTCGAGCTGCTACTGAAAGCAATGTTTGACTAACCTTATTTTCAGGAGATAAAGAAAGTTCCAAAAGATAAAAAAGTCAAGATAATAGGAGAACAATGTTTCACGATTGTTGTATGTCAAGCTTCTTTGACGAAATGCTGTATGCTGATGCGTCTTAAGTTTTAAAAAGACAGAATCTGTGGCTTACAGAAGGAAGAATTAGATTTACATCCAATAGTATAAAGTTCATAAATACTAAGATTATTATTCCATTCGTTATTGGTTTAAAAGCCGTAATTTACTTAGTTAACGACGATTACGAGCTAGTTAATGTCTCGACTTGGAACCAAAAGCGACTAGACATGGTCATTTGGAATTACATAACTGAAAGGACTTATTTATTTCCTATAAAAAAGGGATTACTGCTATTATATCTTGACTCCAAGAAGCGTTGGAGCTTGGAGAATATTGGAGTCGGACTCGGCACAATATCGAGGAACGTGTCGTTGCATTTCATGCAGGCATTTTCTGCAATCTACAAAGACTTTTGTAAGTCTATAGATGCGAGACCTACATTGCAACTTTCAGGTGAAAATTCTTACGGTGCTGCCAATTCTTTAGGATAAAGTTTGGTGTGCAAGTAGGTAACAATAGAAAATATTTGCAAGTTTTGTAACGAAGTATTATTGACATATCCAAATTTGCTCATTTAACGATCGAGCAAATGTTTTTCATGCGGATTTTTTATATCATAATCAAAAGGTATTTATTCATACTAGGCTTAGAATTAGTGCTTTTTGAAAGTCAAAATTACCTATAACAGACCACTTCAGACTAGTTTAGATGCGAAGAAGAAGTGGCGCAACAAACACCCCAGCAGCACAACTGCCTTATCAGACAGATAAACTTTGAGTATCGCTTTCTGAAGTTGGAAACGTGAGAAACATTGAATGAAAATATTGTTTAAGTGCATAAATCTGGACATATTTTCTTGATGATGAAAGTGAAACACCACTTACACATTACTGACGAATTAATTACGAAAATCTCAGAAACTTTAGAAGTTTACAAACATGAAGAGCAGGTATAGGTTTCTTAGATAGTCAGAGGGGTAATTGCGGAACTTTTTATCGGTAGGAATTGGTTTAATATTCATAGTTAAACAACATTCATTGCGTTATTTACGTTGCTGAGCCGACAATTTATTCAAACAAATGACGCAATGGTTTAGAAATAATCTTCAATCCCATTCAGATTCTGATAAATTGTGCGTTTCGCAATTAGGGTGCAGCGCAACCTTTCGGAAGATAATTTACGAAGATTTTTCCTGTCAGAAGTTTGTCTTTGCCTCGAGTACCTACTCGAAAAAGGTTTGTATCTATGCGAATGAAATCGCGGGAGCAGCTAGTTAAATTTAATTTGATACTAACTTATTCGAGTGACAAAAAGCTTACGCAACTAGGCAACTCCTTATAGCTTTAGTGAACATGTCTTATCTGACATTATAGGTCATAAGGTTTGAAGTAACACCTAGTAGGTACAGGTGCCCTGTCCTCTTCCTCGTATTTCTACACCGGTCTGTTTGCTGAGCTGCAATAATCGCAGTCAACCAATTAAAATACCTACTTATTAATGTACCTACTTATTCGTAAGTACATTACCTAGGTAGATATTTCAGGTTTATACCAATGTTGCAAAATTGTAAGTGAATGCGGGTCGATACAAGTGATTTATGTATTGAGTTGTTCAAAGGTACGAAATGGATAATATCACGTCATCAAGGAATTTTAGTACATTCAAAATAAAGTTGGATCCTTGTCAAATTAATAACAAAATCTCGGTATCAAGGCCAACGACCGCACCCGCGGGGTCAGAGGTCCCTTTAGTAAAAGTTGTCCTCAAGCTTAATGTTATTTGCTTTTTTATTGACTTAAGTCTGAGAACATAATTATCGATGATTTATAGGTACCGGATATGTAATTAACGATCGCTTCCGGCGAATTTTACGGACATCCGAGAAATCGGGACGTGTCCGTTAAAAATTGGACGTATGGTTACACTAATAAGGATTTAGTCTGACATAATAATTACCCTTTAATTGTACTTCGACAATTATTTCACAATTATTAAACATGCAGTCTTGGTTTATTGTCGCGAAAATGTTTACTTACTTAGTTAGCTTTTTATCTCTGAAATAAACAGGTAGATTTTTCTGTAATAAATAAAGCTGCGGGGTAGACAAACTAATGAAGTAGATAAACTGAATTCCGTAGTTAAGAAGGCTATAACGCGAAATCAACGTCACCCAGACACGTATACCTTTGGAAGTTGACTTACAGGTAAATAAGCGACGAGACACCCGAGTTCCTTGAAAACCTCCGTCAACTTTCACTAAACTTCATAACACAAGTGTTGTACACAACTGTCACAATATTATTCACTTATAGGTAACAGAGAAACACTCGAATAACGGCAATTTTCACACATATTTTGATTACACGGTTAAGTTTTTAAGTGATACCTTCCCGCGACCACCACAACGTTGTCGGCGACGAATGAAATGACTGGCCCGGAGTTGGCTTGCTTGCGCGAACGCAACACCGCATTCCACGAGTGCTAATCGAGGTTATCTCTCTCTCTCACACCATGCAGCTATACGGTTGTGTGACAGAGATACCAGAAAAGGCAATACATCCAACTTGTATAGGTAGGTAGCCCCGTTATTCATACACAGGTAAGCGCGGTATTATTAAAATTATAATTGCGATGATACTCTCATTAGAAATGACTTTGATTATTAAATTAATAGAGTTGACAACCCATTTTGCATAAACATAATATTGGAGAACCTGAAACAACTTCCAACAACTAAGGCTGTAGGTGCAGTATCTTTGTACCCACCCACTTTTATCTTGAAAAAGCGCAATTAGAGCGGAATCTCACACATTTTTTTTCCAAACTACGACAGACCGTCGTTAGACATAAAATTATAAAACATACCCACATAACTAAGATTTAGAAATTGTGAATGTTTGTTCATAAAAGTGAAAGTATACAAAACGTATATTTATCAAGAGGGATCGTAAAATGAAATATTACATTACTTATGTAACTGCTAACTGCTATTAATAAATATATAAAATTGATGTTTTTATTAAGTTTACGAAGTTTTATTGTCAATTTCTTGTATGATTTACATTGGAAATTATTCCTCGTAATGCGTTTTTCGTTATAATGAGCAACATTGAATTTAAACTATCATATTATTTCAAAGTAGATACACATTTAGGAAGGTGGAGAAACGAAAAGTACCTTTGCCTAATGACAAGTTTTCACTACATATTGTTTATGCGAAGCGCCTACAAAAATTATGAAAGCAATGAATGATTTCGCTACCAATTTTCTAGTCAATAAGTTTCTATGTGTTTTATGGTTGCCAGATTACCATTAAAACTAATTAATAATTGAAAAAAAACTGCCGTTTTCAAAAAAGACGTACTTAGTGATTCATGAGGAAGGTGTTGGTGTATAATTTATTGTGAGGGTTTTGTTTGAATTGGCATAAATATGACGATGATTGTTGAAAAATTCGGAAAAAGTAAAGACAGGACCTTTAATCAAGAACGCTGCCTGCGCGCTTTTATATATGTACTAGCTTTTGCCCGCGGCCTCGCCCGCGTGGATATCGGAAATTAACGCAGGAGGACGTACTACCGCGGTAAGATGTGTTAATTCAGGTTATATTATAGGTAATAGCTGTTACTCGCGACTTCGTCCGCGTGGTATTTAACAAAAAGTTTTTCATAAAAACTGTCTTTGAAAACTACGCTGACATACGTCTAAAAATGCAGCGTGTTTTTAGTTTTTTTAAACTATTATTTATTTTTTCTAAAATAAAAGTAGCCTAAGTTACTCCTTGTTACATCAGCTATCTGCCAGTGAAAGTTCCGTCAAAATCGGTCCAGCCATTTCAGAGATTAGCCGGAACAAACAGACAGACAGACAAAAATTGTAAAAAAATGTTGTTTTGGTATATGTACCGTGTATACATCCATATACACTTAGTAAAAAGTGGTTATCTTAATATTAATAATGACACTCCAATTTTATTTATTTGTATAGATAACAAAACAATGTATGGTGGAATATTCCTCCTTTAAAGGTCTACAGAATAGCTTACAGGTATCTATGTTTTAAGGATAGCTTACTATACTTATTAAAACTTCAAAAAAATCCCGTCGGGTTAAACAGCCGACAACCTATTAGTTTGAGATGTTACTCCTAAAAATAACGCGCGTACCTACTTATTCCTTTAGATTAGTTTAGATAACAAACTTTTGAAACGAATGTTCATAATTTTACAGTTTTTGTAAATAGCTGATGAATAAATGTTTAAGTGTATGTTTATATAGTTTCGATGTTTGTTACTCAATTACACAAAAACGGCTGAATGGATTTGGATGGTTGGCACACAAATAGTTTATAACTTGTGGATTAGCACATAGGTTACTTTCTTCATCTCGGTAGTACGTTCCCGTTTGATAATTTCTGACCCGCATATGTCAAGTCGCTGGCAAAAGCTTGAAAAAATAATATTATATTTCTCAAAGTAAACATTCATGTTTTTAAGTGTATGTGTTGTAAACATGTAGGTAACCGATTTAGTGATTGAAGCGGTTTCACAAAAACGTGACTTTAACATAGATTATTTTACCAACGAATTGCATAATACTGATTGGACAGGTCCACTCAAACAAATCTGTTTTTTTTTTTGTTGTTTTCAACCTTATAAGATCATTTCAGTCACTAATTTAAATGGTCCTCACATGATTTGACCGATCCACATGTCTAGACTTTATAACTGACTGACTTCAAAGTTCGTTTCGGTCTTTCTTCTCAGAGTAGTCCTATATGGAACACCGACCTCAACTAGTTTTTAAATATGATAGACGTCGATAGAGTTTAAAAGTGGTCGTGCTTACGAACCAACTTAAAGAAATGAAATCATTTATTACTGAGCATTAAGTGACGCTTAGATTTCCAAAAGGCTAAGTTGTCACTCACGCTTATTATTTAAACATTAGTGTATACTCTCACTAATGAAATGAACCAAAGAGTAGTATAACATATTGGGTAATGAACCCACACCTAGTGCCGACTTCATCGGGGGCGTTAAAACTTTAATTAACAGTGCACTAAGTATATTTTGGCAAACGGCAAAATAGGGAACTAAAATGACAGCTTTAAATGCACCTTGTTGCTTTGATGTGTTTTGTCTGCAGTTCCCGAGCGATAGCCACATCATCGAATTACCGATTATAGAGAAAGAGACTATCCCTCGAGTATGACTGTATAAGTAACAGAGATAACGCTCAACACGGCCAAACCTATCTTAGACGAGAGAAGCGAATTGTTACGGGTATTTTTAGGAAAAGTTTAGTCGATTTCTACCAGTAAGCCATCAGTGTAGTTGACTGAATCGTACACTACTACTGTCACAGAAAATGTCATGTGTCACTGTCTGTTTAATTCTTTCTGTCAAAATTCGTTTTGTTGAATTTGTGTATTGACTCCAAACAATAAAAGTTGAGTATTCGATCCCATTCTTTGATCAAATAATAAAATGCCGAAAGTACGTCGTAGTCGTAAACCTCCACCAGAAGGATGGGAGCTCATTGAACCTACCTTGGAAGAATTGGAACAGAAAATGCGAGAAGGTAACTTAACCTAACAAAAAGTATTTTGATAATTCATTGTGAAGGTTCTTTCTCTCGGTTTGTTTTCACATTCACAGGATTTACTCCTGGTATATTGGCGAATGCATGTTAAGAATCAATCATTTATTTGCAGCTGAGACTGAACCACATGAAGGCAAACGCAAGCAAGAATCTCTATGGCCGATATTCAAGATTCATCATCAGAAGTCTCGCTATATCTACGACTTGTTCTACAGACGTAAGGCAATCAGCAGAGAGCTTTACCAGTACTGTTTAGACGAGAAAATAGCTGATGCCAACCTCATAGCTAAATGGAAGAAGACTGGATACGAAAACTTGTGTTGTTTGCGCTGTATTCAAACCAGAGATACTAACTTTGCTACCAACTGCATATGTAGGGTCCCTAAGAGCAAGTTAGAAGAAGGCAGGATAGTAGAATGTGTTCATTGTGGGTGCCGGGGTTGTTCAGGGTAATGTTGTAGTATTTAGTAAATTTACAATTGAATGATCTTATTTTTCTTTACCTGATTTGGAATTAGTGCATTAACCCTTTCCCTGCCAGATTTTGCTACAGTAATCGTGCCCCCAGGGCCAGACGTGTTTAGGTATAATTTCGAACAGTGTTGGGAAATCTGAATAATTGTTATCGATATTATATAAGTACTAGCTCTTGCTTGCGACATCGTGTTTAAAACCTTAAGGTAGAGCCGTAGGTATATAGTTTGATGCAAAATAAAACACTCATATGTTGTTGACAAGCAATATTTAATAATAGGTAATTATAATTAACACACTTGAAATCAATTTTTCACTCATAATCTAATCAGCCATCATTTATTAATTCAATATTCCGGAGATGAACTCAGTCGGATTTCTTCTTGAACTTCTTTTGTTGAATCTCCACGGGCGTGGTATATTAGATTAATAATTTTCATATATAATACCGATCGCATATCTGGTCGAACAGTCTCCATTTCGAATGCTATTAGGGAAGCAAAATATTCATTACGAAGGTCTTTCAGTCTTTGGTTAAAAAAATTGGCATCAGGCAAGTTAACAACAGCCGTAAGATCATATTCACTTTCTCCTGGTTTTATAAAGTGCAAGAAGTTTGGCTCTGTCTGCGTAAATTTATAAGTTTTAAGTATTCTTCTCCTTTTCTTTGGATAGAGAAGAGATGGAGATAGATTTCATTTTATTATATTTTATCAAGTCTAAAATTATGGGAACACTAACTTACCGATTCTTCATCGCTTGTACTACTCGAACTGGAACTGTCAATGTTGATATCTCCTTCTAAAATATTAAATAATTCGTCGTCTTCCAACATGTTTCTCAACACTAGGCATCCGAAGCGTACTTGTTATCACGGGGACGGCGCTGCGGTTACTGATGTTTACCAACAAATATGGCGTCCGTGTCGCTTGCGCCGCACGGAAAATCACGGTGATGGCGGCCAGTGTCCGTCAGGCTGTAACTGCATTAGTGACGCCCCAAAATAATATCGACACCAAGAATTTATTTTTATTGATTTCGTTATTTTCTACAGATTCTCTTCAACTGTTATCCATTATTCAAATTACAATTTTAAAAAAGCCATTACAGTTAAAACCAATAACCATAATTTAAAACCATTGCTTTTTTATTATTTAGTTTCTACTAGCGCATCACTAGCCCACTTAAAATTACGGGTTCGGCGCAGTGTGTCAGGGTTGTAAAAGCACCTCATTTGATTACTGCATTTAGATTTCATTGTTATGTATCAAAATGATGAGCCTGAGTTTTAAAAGTTTTATTGTTGTAAAGTACACATCCTGAAGTATTATAAATAATATCAAATTTCTTCAGTTTTTTTTTAAATGTAGTTAAGAATTGGACATCGAAAACATAGAACTTAATATTACGGGATTAGCGCCACGGGCATCAGCATCAAAACACTGAATATTACGGTGACGGCAGGGAAAGGGTTAAGTTATTGGAAAAATTACCCCCAAATCCATTTTCTAATGGACATAACATTTTAATCCGTTATCGATATGTGTTCATGAATAATCATCATTATAAATGTTTATGACCTTTGATAAATAAAAGCCTAACATTCCAAAACAATGTTTTTTGTATAAAATCACATCAGTTGTATAACTATAATTTTGGAACAAATTAAAAACAAGGCACAATTTTTTATAGATTTTATTTTATTACAAATAACAATCATCTTACACTTGGAAAGGAATCATATCGAAACTTAGTTGTTAGTAGTAGTTCTTGTTAACAAATATACATTCTAAACATTTATTAATCATTTACACAGAGTATTTATAACAGTTAATAATCCTTCTGACAAATATCCAGTATTTATTCTTTAATAAACTTAAAAATTTACTCTTGTGTCATTCATGAATTAACAAAATAATAAGCGCACTATCTACCTAAATGATGGAAAGCAAAACAATAAACTTTTTATTTAAACAATGATAACTCAAGTTTTCTTTAGACATACAGTCTAAAAACAAACAATAGACAAACCAATTTCTTTCCATTAGAAAGAATATTTTAAAAGATTGAAATAATGAGATTTTTTATACAAAGTATTAATTAAATGTTTAAAATAAAAATTATAGTAATTACACCTATTTAATACTATATTAAATAAGGCACTTCTCCTTAGTCAAATGAGTATACTTACAATACAATACTTTGTACTGTTTTTGAGCATAAATTGGAGATAACTAATGGAAATTAAATAGTGGAACTGGGTCTACTAGTGAACTGTATTTATTTTCAAGTCTTAATTTTAAACGCAGTACTTTAAAATGAATTAATATATGTTAGCTCTTCCTATTAATTATAAGCTTGAAGAGTTAAAACTAGTGTAGCATTAATAAAACTAATGAACACATGATTGATGGTAACAAAAATTACAACCTAATCCACTAGCATACCCATAAAAAGAAAATTAAATGTTTAAGTAATGAAAATTAAGCCATTACAGTTCTTTGCTCCAACTCTTTGGATAATTCCACTATCAAATCCTTATAAATGATTGGATTCATATTCTTGCCTAGCAAGTACAGAATGAACCAATCTCCATAACCGAAACGCTTCACAATTCGCGATACCATACTCTTCTTCACATACCTCAGTTGACCAGCAATCATTAGTGCACGTAGGGGGCGGAGAGAAAGCACGAGAATACGAAAGATAACAGAGAAGGCAGACAGAAAAGCTAAAATTATAAGCCAAAACCAGAGGATCACAAAGATCTTTTCATTGACAATGTTAAGAGGTAGCACGCAGAGGCGGTCTTTGAACTGCACAGTACCAGAAGGACCGTAGCTTCGGAGCAAGCACTTGGTGAGTTTGGGGAAGAACTGGTCCATGGGATTGACGGAGGCGATGTCGTCCAAATCATTGGGAAGACGCGGGGTATGCGTAAACGCTGCAACCGCCGCGCCGTAGTTGCGAAATGCGCCGCCCAAGAATATATCCAGCAGGAATATTTGACCAACCTGGAAATTTTCAAAATGAACATTACTTTATGATGGTAAGTACTTGATAGCCTGGGGTCCCCAACCTTATGTGGCATGGTCATGTGTAATTTAAGTTAGCTGATTAAAATAATTTCACCCTCATAAATCTATGAAGGCAAAATGAACAATATAATGTATAAAATAATGCACTTACCACATTGATAAGGTTGAGAATCTCGCAGAAGGCATAGCGCAGTGCATACATGTTATGTGTATGTATGTTTGTGTAGCTCAGGTACGAGACCAGCTCGCCACGACGGAACTCCGACCAGTCTTTAATTACCACTGGGCTACCTGCAATAGGAACATGCATTACATAATCTTAAATTAATACTAAGCTCCACTTTCTAAGAATTTCGTCAAGTCTCTGATCACCTGTGAATCTGCTTTCACCATTCTGTGTTTTTGTTGTGATTTGATTCATCATCATCATCATAATAACTGACACGTCCACTGCTGGACAAAGGTCTCCTCTAATTTGAAAGGGTTTGCTACAATCGCCACGCTTGGCAGGCAGGTTGGCGATCGCAGTATGATTTGTGATTTGATTATTAAACATAAATATAAACACTGACAAATTGGTGTAAAACAGAGCGGCAAGATTTTTTCAATATAATATAATGGCTTTAGAAATTAGAATGATCATATCGGGCTAGGATATATAATAATGGTTTTTATAATAAGAATATAGTGAAGATAAAGAAGTTATTTTTAAATACACAACATATGCCTTGTTTTCTCAAAAGGTTGGTCTTCAGGTGTACTCTTCACCCATATTCCGCCTGTTATGTTTAAGTCCTATGTAATAGGAGGTGAGCCTATTGCCATCAGCCAGGCACAATTCTGGGCTCCGAGCTGCTACTGTGAAATACCAGATAGAAAAACCCAACATTTTGCCCAAAATACTGGGAATCTAACAAAAAACTAAGAAAAGAAAACAGAAGAAAATATTAAATTCAATACTATCTATCAAAACAGAATCAAAGGGTGCTTTAGTACACTTTATATGTCTAGAAGTAATTATAACTTAAATTGTAATATGTACAAATTATGATATACTGTTTTGTTATAAAATATAGGATTATGCTATTCGGAATTTGAAATACCCAGCATTATCTGTATCGCTTTTTCCCAACTGTGTTTGTTTCAGATTCCAGTCTAACTGGATGCAGGTAAATACCAATATTTAATATGAAACCAGCTTCTACCCGCGACTTCGTCCGCGTCAAATTTTTGCTCCCGTGACCCTTCCCGTCGCATCGAATTGCCTGCCAGTTTTCGTCCATTTTACGTTGCTGGTCCGCTCCTTTTAATTTTAGCGTGATATTATATAGCTTATAGCCTTCCTCAATAAATAGGTTACCTATCACAAAAAGAATTTTTCAATTCGGACGAGTAGTTCCTGAGATTAGCGTGTTCAACCAAACAAACAAACAAACTCTTCAGCTTTATAATATTAGTATAGATGACCTCCACAACTCAGTTTCTGGGTAGTACTACACTCCTTGGTAAGACTGGTTGCCAGACTTTTGGGCTTCTGATGACCCATAACAACTCTCAAAGATCCACGAATTACAGCCGTGGTTGGTCGGTCTGTAGATGGATGACTACGATCTATACGGACAAACAGCAGCAACCATAGCTTAACCTGATTGATCGAAACTTGTGGCTGTTATTGTTTAGCCACAAGCTCCTCAATTTGAAAATACCTATGTTAATGTAGAAATTGTAGAGTGAGTATGACCTAGATACAATACGGCCTGAACATAGGCACTATAAACTCTTGGGCATGACTCTTAGTCCCACTCACCCAGGCGCGGTCCGAGAGGGGGGGGGGGGGGGTCTTAGGGGTCGTGACCCCCCCACAAAGACAGTCATGCTGTCGAAACCCTGAACGATTTGATAAAGATAAGATAAAGATATATTTATTGCCTGTATTACTTGAGCCACGGAGACTCCGATGGACATTTGCAAAAAGATTATAACCCGGGACATCATTCTGATCAGCAGCGCTTGCGACTACTAGACCAGAGGATTTACCTTCCTAAAAATATTCTTCAGTACTCATGGTGACCCCTCCCAAAATGTTAGGCTGCGACCGCTCCTGCACTCACCTCATGTCACTATTTGGTTTCCATAAAACTTTTGTTTTCCAAACAAAGTCATTTTAATAGCTGTGCTCATATAAGGTTTATGTTGGGTGCTGGACCCTTTGAATGAAACATCTATTTATCATGAGTTCAAGGAAATATTTAAGCTTAAGTTTACTTAAGTACCAAAATAAGTAATTTCGTAATTTAGTATCCTTATTTGTATGAATAAGAATAAAAACTTACAGAGAAGAATAGTCAGGTACATAATTAGTACAAAGGTAAAACATTGAAACAAATGATACATACTCAAATCTGCAGCCAAAGCCTTGAGTCTTCCTCCTTCCCAGATCTTCCACAAGTATCTTGGGGTGTAAAACATGACAGATTGGCCGAGCAGCACGAAGCACACCCACTGGTAGTAAGTGTGTTTTATCTGCTCGTCATTGTCAGATTTACTGGGCCCCACTCCTGGGTAGGCCATGTGAACGCCTTCTACACCTGTAGGCAAAGTTTCATGATGGTTAGGTTATTGTTTGGTAAGTAATTGGGGTCTTCAGGTAGAAAGTTTTAGATATACATATGTGATAGGACTGGTCTGCATTAGCAGACAGCAGAAGTTTAATGAAAAGGGAGAGGAAGCCTTTACCCAGCAATGGGGCAATACAGGATGAATAGATAAGTTTGAAAGCCTCTTATTTCGAACCTGAGGACAGATGATGAACAGTAAAATTGAAG
Organism: Aporophyla nigra; assembly: GCA_947507805.1. NCBI lineage: Eukaryota > Metazoa > Arthropoda > Insecta > Lepidoptera > Noctuidae > Aporophyla > Aporophyla nigra. The sequence continues at coordinate 21,591,175 of OX382297.1, read as the reverse complement.
ACATATGAATTGTTTCAATTATCATTTTTGGATTAAACAAACTAATAATACCGTGTATTTAATTCAAAGAAACACTAAACGCTGAACTCTGCACCTAATATAGTACAAAAAGAAGCTATTGATTCTTCATCGATAGCCCAAGACGCATCGCTGTCACCGTGAGTATGGTGACACAGCGATGCGACTGATCACAACTGTTGACAGCACTGCACGTATATCTATCTCTACAAAATGTTCTGGTTAAATAACATTACGGTTAAATAATTACGTTTTGAGATACTGACCGGCAAATCGACTCTTCAGTGTGTAGGTGCCATAGATCCAGCAGTAGCTGTTCACGGCATCCTTGTCGTTGCCTTTGTCGCTGCCGCTCATGCAGTGGATCGGCTCCCCGAAGAACTGCTTCGAAGTCACCAGCAACGTGAACACCAGCAGCATTATGACCGTCACCTTGTAGTGCATACGGAAAACATTGTTATCCGTACACACGTTTTCGAACTTTAAAAATGCCCGAAAGGGCATAAACAGATCAATCATGATTGTTTTTGTTGATCACCACGCTTTTATCCCTATTCTTTCTCTTCTCGCGTAAAATCTGCAGAAAAGAAAATTTTACTACCCGCGAACTTTTTTGTATTTGATTGACGCGTCCTGTCAACTCAAACAGTAGCAAGAAAATGACAGAAATTTTCATAGATGGCGGCAGCCACATAAATCAAACAGGAAAAATTAATGAATTCGTTGACTGTCCGTGAAATTAATGTAATTCATGCTGAAATTCAAGCTTATGTAATATTAATAATGAAGTCATCAACTTATCAGCCCTTTCATAAGAACATAGTAAAATAAAGCAGCCTAGGGAAAATACCCATTGAACACACCACGAAATTACCCAAAATAGACGGGATAAGTAGGTACATAATGCGGTAAATAGGCCTCTATTATGTTCTTATTTGCTTGTGGCATTTCCAATGACTTTATTCCAAATTACTTAAATTTTTGGTTAAGTAGGTACTACATAGTTTTCCCATTTAGTTTCCTAAAGATTGTCTAACGCACGTTTGAGTCGTACTGTTATGATCTTTTAAACAAGAGAGCTGTTATGATTTTGATGTGATGCTTATTCGACAGTAGATATAGTTTCGCAAATTAAGTAGCCAAATTAACCCCGTCTAACGAACTAATTACCTATGTACCTATCATACCCACATGCAGCACTCAAATGATGATATTCGACCTTTTCTGGCTGGGGTAACGCATACGAATTTGATTGCCTACTTTGTAAAGATTTCGCAACAGTAGGATATTCGGAAATGGACCCGACTAGGGGGACATCAATGAAATGTTGGCTGGACTGTGTTAACTGTTTGAATAATGATATGGTTAGAAAGGGTGTGACGACTAATAGAGAAGTATGGAAGAAAAACATGTTGCGCCGACCGCATTAAAATTGGGATATGGGCAGGAGAATGACGATTCAGGAATGAGTTTGCTTTGGCTGGGCGTATTAGGCTACATTTTTGGTTTCACGGTGATAGCAGCCATCAGCAGTATGTGCGTTGATATTTTCTGTATAATACACAGGACAATGCAAAGGCCATCAGGCTACAGAAGCTTGATAAGTTACTGGATCCTTTGTTCTTCATTCATAGTTTTGTTTTGATTAAGTAATTAATTTCTTAATTTGAGTGAAATTGAGATCCAGCCATAGCGTGCAACACGAGATTCAGCCAATTTAAGCGGCTTAAATTTCTTTTAACTGATTGAATGCCGCAATCACAATACAATTTAAAACCCATTATGTCTCCCGTGGATCTACATTCCAGCGTACAAAGGGTTAAAGGTTATAAATAAGGGCTAATATAGTCTGTAGGTCAGTTTCACTGGCAGTACGACCAGTTGCGCAATCAAAATAATTAGTTACAATAAAAATACTTTTTGGTAATACAAACTTTATTGTTATTTCAAACACCCTCCCTTATGTATACATGGCAATCATGTTTCTAATTTATCACAAACCCCGTCCTTATAAACATTAATCACATAATATATTGAAACCTTAGATAGAAGGAATGTAAGTTTTTTTTTGAATAAATAATGAAAATAACTAATTTTACTACCATTTTCCTAAACACTAACATAATTGAGCAATCTATGATATAGATTAATAGATGTATCAATCAGGGCTATGAAAACATGTGATGATTATTAGTCTTTAAATTTACTATCAAAAGCGTGAGTGAACAGTAACTTTACAATCAAAGGGTGCGTTAATTCTGCGAAATCCGTAACTACAGACATAATAATTATCATAGAAAGCTCGACAACTGATATTATTTTTCATAAAAAAAACCGGCCAAGTGCAAGTTGAACTTACACTGGAAGGGTTCAGTACCACAACGCAAAAACGCCGAAAAAAATGTTTCTTGTGTGGAGACCCCTTTATTTTATTTTTTTGTTATAACATACTCTTTGAAAATTGCAACTATCCATCTATTTCGATTTTCATGATATAGTCCACTGATAGGCATACGGGTGCACAGAGGACTATTCTGTCGGTACTGTGACTGGGTTCCGTCGGTATCGTTTCGGTAGGATCCTTAAAAATTATGATTTACTTAATTTTCATGGAAGCTGATTGCTGAGTTTAAGAACCCAATTTTTTAAAATATTATTTTGAATCAAATCTTATGGCAATCAGTGATACACTACCATATTATTAGATTTTTCATTAATATAATTTTGGAATATCAGCAATATTTTCCAGATGCTTAAAATGAAAATGAAGCGTCCGTGACGGTTAGAACAAGATAAGTTTCAATAATACTCAACTAAAATGACATGGCACATCAATACTATTGTAACGTTATTCAGATTAAAATTCTAACATTATAATTATGTGTGTCAATTTTGTGTGCTATGTTCTGAAAAATTCTTTGGCTTCTCTAAAAACTATGACGTAAAAAAACGTATTATTATGATATTATTATCTTGTTAAATAAAGCTTAATTAAGTAACTTATAGTAAAGTACATACAATCTATAATTATGTCGAATGTGGGTAATTAAAGCACAATGTACGGTAAAGGCACTGCTTAGAAACATATTTTTTCATTCATTTATTTGTTAATTCTTACACATTCATAATTTCTAGCGTACCTGTCAATCATAGTCAGCGTTTTAAAAATCAAAAAATATTTTTAGGAGTTGTGAAAACACGTAATTTTAGAATTCATTTATGGAGTTGATACCTCAAGATAATTGAAAAGCGTTCACCATAAGTTATGTAAGTTAAATTAAGCGTACTTCGGTAATATATACTTTAGCATGGAGACACTTTTTATTTCAAATATCTTGCATTAAGGGTTCCATTCTAAATCTAGCACATCATTACAAAGTTGTACAAAAGTGTACAGTGAGTATAAATACCTTACATTTACATTAGATTCAAAACCGAGTAAGATTTGACGCATTTGTAATGGGTTTAACTTTACAAACAGTTTTTCCGGAAACATACATTTATGACATAAGTAGATTTGCGAGAAAATCGTAAGGTATTTATGCTCGTGACTGTACAAAATTAGTCCCTAATCATAAAAAATGTATAAAAGCAGACTGCATGTTTTGCTTAAAATCTTAACAATGAAATGTCTGAGTGTTTATGACGTCTCTCAATCTTAAACTAATCTTACATCCCTTAGTTCGTCAAATAAGTTTACCAATCAATGATCACACTAATCTATTTTTGTGTCGAATTTCAATGGATGTTAATTAATGCCTATTTGACCAAAATTTTAAATGGATTTAAACCAGACACAAATTAAAACTTATAATTTACTCTTCGCAGCTACGCTGTTGGTGCTGTGTTCTTCAAATGCCATATTTCCTAATGCGAAAATGTTGTCAGGATCTAGTGCTTTTTTCGCGGCGAGTAATAGTTGCCGCCCAGGCTCACTGACTGTATCTGTGTACCATTTCTTACGAAGTTTCCCTACTCCATGGTGATGTGAAATTGATCCTGAAATAAATACAAAAAACAAATTAATTACTTTTATTTTATTTATGTATTAATAGAAGCTTGAGTAGTTAAGTGTAAAAAGAGCATTACAAAATTTTAAAACGTATTAAAATATAATATGAGATAACGAAATTAAAAAAAATATATATCACAGTATAACTCAAGCGTTTGCTCGAACAGTAAATTATAGCGCTGCAACGTTGTTTTGTCGCGCGGCCAAAATTGGAACTAACACTGCCATTTTGTTGTGTCAATACAATGCCTGAGACAATTTCAAAGGCGCCAAAATATAGTTTTAGCCCATTTTATTAGTAAAAATCACTCAAATGACTTCGTATAAAATAAATCAATGATTATAATTTAACCGTTAACATAACCGTTTAATTAACAGATAATACAAACATTTAAGTGCTTCGTTTGGTACCGGACGTAAAGAATAAATAGTACCATACCATTCCTTTTCTTCCCGTAGGTGTCGTAAGAGGCGACTAAGGAACTTACTAAAGAACGGGCAGCAGCGTTCTCTATGTATTTTACCACCATACTGCGATCGCCAACTCGCGTGCCAAGCGTGGCGATTACCTCCCAAATTAGTGGAGGCCAATGTCCAGCAGTGGACGTCTTTCGGCTGTAATAATGATGATGCTAATTTGACTGTAAGTAACTAATAAAAAATAAGGCTTACCGCCACAGGCAATGATTTCGTCCCGAGCAGCCTCTTCGATTTCTTCGTAAACAGATACGGGGTCCGTACATTTCCCAATATTGTGGCCGAAGTAGAAATAAATACAGCAACCTGCGTCATACCTAAAAAGCATCCGATTATTAATGAAATACCGCAAAACAAAAATAACAAAATTAATTGTGGTTTCATGTTTGTGCGAACCAGGAAAATAATTTTATGATGACTAAAGAAAGGCTTTTAGATAAAAACAGCGAGTTGCGTCATTGGTATTTTATCAGTAGTAACCTATTGAGCCTATTATCCATGTTCCGATCCAGAATAAATTCATATGTTTTTTTAAAACTCTTTTCTTTAGTTTTTTGCTTTTTCAGGTGAGTGCTTAGTTGTATGTTGATTAAAATAATTATGATCATAATTATAACTGTAAGTTCATTCATTCCATTGTATGACTATTTCATTAAATAGTAATTCAATTGGATTACATGAATCTGGAGGGTTGTATTGATGTTTTTAGGTCTGTAAACCCATATTTGTTATTGTCACGAATCAAATTATCAACATAAAACTTGATACTGACCTAAAAATATCAAAAAACGAAAAAAAAAAAATGTGGCTGTCCACGGTAGCCCGCGAAATATAATTTTTCTTCCGTTCATTGAAACTAACTAAATGTGGATATACTGTGTATCTGTCTGGACAACAGAGGGGTAATTGCGTAACTTGCTATGAGTAGGAATCGGTTTCATTTTAATTGTTAAATAACATTCATTGCGTCATTTACGTTGCTGAGCCGACAATTTATCCGGACAAATGACGCAATGGTTTGGAAATAATCTTCAATACGATTCAAATTGTGACTGATAGTGAGTTACATAATTAAGGGTGCAGGTGCCATGTAAATTAATGTCATGTCATCATCTCCCTAGCCTTTTCCCAACTATAATGAGGTCGGCTTCCAGTCTTACCGGATAAAGCTGAGTTTACATGGAGCGACTGCCTATCTGACCTCCACAACACAACCCAGGTACTGGGTAATACGATACCCCTTGGTATGACTGGTTGTTAGACTTTCGGGCTTCTGACGACCAGTAACGACTGTCTAAGATCTACGAAAGACAGCCGAGACCAACGGCTTAACGTGTTTTCCGAGGCACGGAAGGGTCTTGGTATGTTAAGATGATCACCCATCCACTCACCAACCGCGGCAAACGTAACTTAACCTGAACGATCGACCCGTGCGGCTGTTATTACTTTGTCACAAGTCATGTAATGTCATGTGCAAGGTATTGAAAATGTTTTCTATACTCACGTCTGCGTCAAACGGTGTGATATGAGGTACTTGTTGATGCCTCGCTTGGCGCACTCGTCCCGAATGCGTTGCTTCACATTAGCGCAGAGAGCCAGGGTGCGGTCCCAAGGTACCGAAGTCTCGAAGGACTCCGCCACCACGTCGTACTCTATAGCTACGTCCTGTAGTAAATTAATGGCTATTTAGAAAACTGACAAATAAATAATGAATATCTAAATAAACATCTTAGGACAACCAACATACTGTTATCTGATCCCAAACTAGGCAGAGCCTGTACTATGGTAACCAGACAACTGATAAATATACTTATATATTTCTAAATACATACATATTATAGATAAATTACACCCAGACAGAGAACAAATGATTGTGCTCATCACACAAAGATTTGTCCTGGGTGGGAATCGAAACCACGACCTCAGTCTTTGCAGTCAGGGTCACTAACCACTAGACTAACAGGCCAGTCGAAGCATAATCATAATAATAAAAGCATAATCTAATCAGTCTATAATATTCTCACTACCCAGAGGGGTAATTGCGGAACTTTTTATCAGTAGAAATTGGTTTAATATTCATAGTTAAACAACATTCATTGCGTTATTTACGTTGCTAAGCCACAATTTATTCGAACAAAGGACGCAATGGTTTAGAAATAATCTTCAATCCCATTCAAATTCTGATAAATTGTGCGTTTCGCAATTAGGGTGCAGGACATGAGGGAGTGTGCCGTAATTCCAGCTCTCTTTCACCGTTTTGAGAGCAGGTTCTGGTACCGGAATACGTAGAGTAAGAAAAAGTTTAGACTTTGTGTAGGCAGAGTCGAAATGGCGGAACTTGAGGGAGGCCTATATCTAACGTAACCAAACGCCCCGTTTTGAACGGGACTGTCCCTTTTTTAGTTACGAGTCCCGGTGTCCCTGAAAAGATCTTTGGGACCTCAAATTGTCCAGTTTTCTGAAAACGCAGTTGCAAATTTCAGTTCTAAAGGCGATGTTGATAATTAAGGTGAATGTAAAAAAAAAACGTGCCAAAACTTTCATTCTTACTTAAAATCATCACCAGCTATATTAAAGCAATTTTTTTCCTTTGATAAATACTGGATGACATTTTTTACCGTCTCGACCTTCATAATTATGGTGTGTTGTGTAACTAGAATAGAAGGCAGGAAGGCCTTCAGATTCATCGTAAGTGACTAAAGGAGCGCGGGACGCGGGTGGACAGGGATGCGTGTGCGGCTCGTGCGCCTACGAAAGATCAATGAGGCCACCTATCGGCCGGCTTCAAAGGGTAGGACCGCGCTCCGAAATCAATGATACATGCCGCCCATTGAGTAGGGTGCGTATGATTTGAGTTTCGATAGATTTTAATAAAAAAAAATTGTTTTTTTTTCCAAATTTCTGTTTTGTTGTTCTAGTACGAAAATGTTACTTTAAATGTGTAGTATTTATTACTAGATCAATTTAATTACATGTTATTCAAAAATAAAATAATAAAAATTTCTATGCCAAAAGCTTCTATTCCGTTCACCTATTACCCCCATATTTTTTTTCAAGACGCTAAAAAAAGTCACCCAGTATAAATAATCGTTTCGGGTATTTATATTTTATAATTCGTAACTTTTAAGCTAACTGACTTATTCTGAATAAATAAATTTTAAAAAGTGTCTTTTTTTTTCATTGACTGCCTGTTAATTGACCTAAATAAAACAATGTCCAGTTTTGAGCCAAAAAATAAATGGTCACGTTACCTATATCCAGCAATGGACGTGTTTTGGCTGAAATGACGATGACCATGATCATGTGGTCATTATTAGCAAGTAGGTATCCTCCTAACGAATTACCCTAGATGGCAATTCATCATTTAGTAATAATGAACAATGGTACCGATTCCCTTGTTCACAAACTAAACTAAATTTAAGTTCAGTGCATCTTCTTCTTTGTATTTCATTAAGAAGAGGACAAAAGAAAAATTTTAGTTTAGTCCTGTCAAATTAATCAACGCTCTATACAAGTTTAGACGTGATTAAAAACTTGCCTACTAAAATTACGTCAATTTACGTCAAGCGCTGATTACTTTGACAGGACTAAACTAAAAATTTTCTTTTGTCCTCTTCTTAATGAAATACAAAGAAAAAGATGCACTGAACTTAAATTTAGTTTAGTTTGTGAACAAGGGAATCGGTACCAATACCTGTATGCCTAAAACTGCTCAATATTTGAGGTTAGTCACAGACATACAATTTTCCCTTTTTAATTCCATTTCAATTTTAATTCCAGTAGTCATACCTTGCGGTTTTAGTTCATTGCGTGAAAGATAACAGTAAGCTGCCATGGGCCTACGTGCGGCAATACACTTCATGTATACTTAAATGTGGAGTTTATCAATCTTATATATATATATATATATATATATATATATATATATATAAAAATCTTGTGTCACGATGTATGTTGCCAATAAACTCCAAAACTACTGAACCGATTTCAATCAAATTTCACATGTAATCGTATTTTGGTCTAACTTACTGGATAGGATAGTTATCATCTTAATTATTCGCTTGTGTCGTGAATGTAAACGAATAAAATGTATCAATTAATTGTTTCTTAAGCAAGTGTTTATTTACTGTTTAGTTTTATGAAGTTCTCATAGATGGCGGTGTACGTTGATTCATCGATAAAATTCTTCAATATTGTTTGACGTCTAGGTTGCAAATACACCCAATAGATGGCGCTGTGTTCTGTTTTTTAGAATATAAAATTCTATTACTTTATATTTCACGTAATATTTATTTAAGTTCACGATATAACCGTATTATTTTAATGGTTTGTGACTGATATTTTTATAATTATACTGCGTATTATGTTACAATATTATTACCATTAATAACAACAAAAAAAAATGTACTATTTTTGTTAGAGAATTATTAAAGTCTTGGCGCCAAATTTTAATCAAAGTTTCAAGATCTGGCCATCAAATTCTATCGAGTCGCCATCTCTGGTTTGAATGTCCAAAGCTTTGGTATCTCATTCGTTCTCGAGACCTCCTCTGAGCGTAAACAAAGCTCCCTCTCGAACCATCGAGATCCACTATTTCGAACAATCGATCAATCAATTCTTCTCGAAGCATGCGAACTAGAACGTTCGGGAAATTCAAGGTTCAGGTATAAATACTGGCGCCGAGTGTCACCGCAGTTCAGTTCCTTTTTAAACGAGTGAATTAATACTATCTCCCGGAAAGTGATAGTCTCAGTAAAATCTCAGTGCAAGTCTTAGTACTACTCTCTGCATCAGTCTCTACGTAAAAATACCTGTGCATTTACCAAGACGTATATAACCTCTGCAAGTATCAATCAGTGCAAAATCATAACTTTATACACATGTAAGTATTTTTTGCTTGCATTTTATTTTCTTCATGAGTGTAAATTTCGCAGACTTAAATTCATTTTTTAATCTATACAAATAAATAAAATTGGAGTGTCTGTTTTTAATATTAAGATAACCACTTTTGACTAAGTGTATATGGATGTATACACGGTACATAGGTATACCAAAAGAACATTTTTTACAATTTTTGTCTGTCTGTCTGTTTGTTCGGGCTAATCTCTGAAATGGCTGGACCGATTTTGACGAGACTTTCACTGGCAGATAGCTGATGTAACAAGGAGTAACTTAAACTACTTTTATTTTAGAAAGATTCTTTTATTTTAGAAAAAAATAACTGTCTTCGAAAACTACGGTGACATACGTCATAAACTACGCTGAAATGCGTCTCAAAATTCAAAAACCCTGGCTGAATCCTACGAAATAGATCAAAATATTATACTACAGTATTGTACACCTTAAAAAGGCCTACAAAAATGTCCGCAATGGTATATGTCTATCTCTTAGGGATAACCCACAATAACCATTTTTTATCCTTTACTTTTTACGAGAAATAATGGCTTATTTACGAAGTGATTTTAAGCAATATAGCATTAATCCTTATTCAATTAAGTACCTTAATTATATTGTGAACAAAAAAAAATGTACTATTTTTGTTAGAGAATTATTAAAGTCTTGGCGCCAAATTTTAATCAAAGTTTCAAGATCTGGCCATCAAATTCTATCGAGTCGCCATCTCTGGTTTGAATGTCCAAAGCTTTGGTATCTCATTCGTTCTCGAGACCTCCTCTGAGCGTAAACAAAGCTCCCTCTCGAACCATCGAGATCCACTATTTCGAACAATCGATCAATCAATTCTTCTCGAAGCATGCGAACTAGAACGTTCGGGAAATTCAAGGTTCAGGTATAAATACTGGCGCCGAGTGTCACCGCAGTTCAGTTCCTTTTTAAACGAGTGAATTAATACTATCTCCCGGAAAGTGATAGTCTCAGTAAAATCTCAGTGCAAGTCTTAGTACTACTCTCTGCATCAGTCTCTACGTAAAAATACCTGTGCATTTACCAAGACGTATATAACCTCTGCAAGTATCAATCAGTGCAAAATCATAACTTTATACACATGTAAGTATTTTTTGCTTGCATTTTATTTTCTTCATGAGTGTAAATTTCGCAGACTTAAGACGAAATGGTATCGTGGTCACGTATGTTTCGAGGGGGTGAAGCAGACGCGGGCGGATAAGTGGCACGCGGGGCCCCGCTCTCTGCCGCACTCGGCCAGCAAGCTATAGTCCGACCGCTGTAAGCGTGACCCTCTCTCGTGAACCAAAATATTTCTGCAAAGGATCGCGCTTACGGCAATCGGACTGTCGTGGCAAGTTGTAGATTTACGTGTAACTAGTTGCGCAGTTTATAGAAATATATTTATTTTCTCAAAGTATGTAATGAGTACATAATATGGTGCAGTAAATAAATGTAAAATAATATTTTAATTAGGCGCATACACTAGTGTTTTTATTATTATAATATCTATCTACTTACGAATACTGGCCTACTTATAAGTTCCTATAACAATTCCAATTAGTTTGTTGTTTGAATGGGTACTCGTATTAAAGATGAATCCAAACTGGTTTTTCCAAAAATCGGTTCTTTACACAGGATATTTTTTTATCACTACCCAAATTTTCTTAGGGTGCTCTATCCATGAATATGAACAACTTTTACTATGGGAACAACTCTAAAATCACGGAAAACATTTTTTTTTACAATTTTTGTTTGTCTGTCTGTCTGTCTGTTTGTTCCGGCTAATCTCTGAAATGGCTAGACCGATTTTGACGGGACTTTCACTGGCAGATAGCTGATGTAACAAGGTGTAACATAGGCTACTTTTATTTTAGAAAGATTCTTTTATTTTAGAAAAAAAATAACTATCTTCGAAAACTACTCTGACATACGTTTCAAAATTCGAAAAACCCTGGCTGAATCCTACAAATTAGATCAAAATAATGTACTACAGTATTGTACACCTTAAAAGGGCCTACAAAAATGTCCGCAATAGTATATGTGTATCTCTTAGGGACAACCCACAATAACCATTTTATATCTTTTACTTTTTACGTGTGGTGCCGGACGTAAAGAATAACACCACCCCATTTCTTCCTGTGGGTGTCGTAAAAGGCAACTAAGGGAGTTACTAGAGAACGGGCAGCAGCGTTCTCTATGCATTTTACCACCATACTGCGATCGCCAACCCGCCTGCCAAGCGTGGCGATTATGGCAAAGCCCCCCAAATTGGGGGAGGCCTAAGTCCAGCAGTGGACGTCTTACGGCTGAAATGATGATGAATGATGATGACTTTTTACGAGAAATAAGGGCTTATTAACGAAGCGATTTTAAGCAATACAGCATTAATCCTTATCCAATTAAGTACCTTAAATACATTGTACATTTAATATAGGTCAATATGGCCCTTTACAGCATGTAATTTAAATGAATATCTTAGAAAATATTAGAGATTTAAAAAGCGGGCGTAAAGCAGCTGGGGGGTTGTACGTCCGTCCCGTCCATCCGTTGGCAGCGGCCGGGTAGTACAGGATAAGTAGGATTGTAATTCATATTATTTTGGCTTCATAGTAATTGCGAATATCATGTGTGTTCATTATACTCAAAATAAACCTAATAGTATTATTCCAAGTAAGAGACCGCGAAATGGCTTAGATGTTTAGATTTTTGGATGTTTGTTTCTCAATTATGCAAAGACGGCCAAACGGATTTAGATCGAATTTGGCACAAAGATATATCATGAATACGTAAGAGATAGGATACCTACTTTATCCCGGTAGTAGGTTCCCGGGTGCTATTTTCCGACGGCTATACGGGCCAAGCCACTGGCAAAAGTACTATTCCTATAATTATGTTCGGTGTCTGGTAAATGATTGAGTGTCTGTATAGGTAAAATAGGAGCGTTAAGAAAAACCAGGAAGACTTATATTCAACTAAACCAAGCCCTATGTCGCAGTCTTCTTACTCTGAATACTATTACTCTTATTTTAAAAACACCAACACACATGATGTTCTCATAAACTATGAATCCTAAGTAATATGAATTATAATCCTACTACTACTAATATTATAAATGTGAAGAAATGTAGGATGTGTGTTTGTTTCTCAATCACGCAAAAATGGCTGTGTGGATCTGGATCGAAAATAGCACACAGGGTCTATATTACCTATATAACCTGGAATAACACATTCTTATCGCGGTAGTACGTCCTCTTGCGTTAATTTCCGACATCCACGCGGGCGAAGCCGCGGGCAAAAGCTAGTAATAAAATAAAATCATTCATAATGCTAGCGGGGTTCTATAACGGGTCCACTATCATATATAATATATAGTGTCTATAATTTCGGAAGTCGGTGTCTTAGGATCTGTATTTATGGTTTTTTGCCACCGACTTCCGAAATTAAAGTTATTTTTCACTTTGTAGTGTTTTTAAGGAAGTCGGTTGTTTTTTTTTGTAAAAAAGTTTTTATTTTTAAATTTTAAGTTGTGGTATTCACCCTGCACTAATTTCAAATAAACAATGCATATTTATGCGATAGCAGAAATCGCGGTTGATTTGCTGTCATTTTTTAAAGAGTTCCGGTGTCTGTCTCCCGAACTCATCATCAGATCTATATGAAAATTATATGGGACCATTTCGGAATAAACCCCTTTCGAATAAAAAAAGAATTTTGCAAATCCGTCTATATACGACGGAGTTATGGCCGAACATACATAAAAAAAAAAAAAAACATATAAACATCCGAATTGATAACCTCCTCCTTTTTGAAGTCGGTTAAAAAATTGTCAGAGCCTCTCAAAGGCATACCACGGTTTCGGCGGGAATCTACCAACTCTGGAAGAATGTGTTTGTGATACAAGTTGACAAGTTTTGGCACCATTTTATTTTTCCAAAAGACGTAATTTTTTTGGATGTTTACAATTTCCATTTTTTCATCTTCTCCTCCCCATATCCCGAAAATGCAATATCGTCGCATGCGTCGGCCGCCGCTCGCTTCCATGATTTTATTACGATACATTGCAGGTAGATAGGTATTTTGCGCCCATGCTATACTGATTTAAAGTCGGATAACAAAAAAAAAGTTTTGAAAAAAAATATGTCAATGTGTTCTATTACTTATACTGAACCACCAAAAAAATTTGCGCACTGGTAAAAAAAAAATCCTGTATGTAGGTATTCCATGTACCCTACACGGAAGTTTTAGACCATAATATCTATCTCTATTACAAAACGAAAGTTGTGTGCTTATACAATAAATACGAATTACTACGTCAGTGTCAAATGTCAAAATTGGTGTTTTTTGTAAACAAATAAATATTCAAATTCATAAATTTCAGCTTCTTGAGCCTCAGTCTTGAATATTTTTTTATTTTATTGCGTTTATTCACCATTTTTGTGACTAAAGTATCAGTTTACACTTCAATGTTTGCTTGAGTAGTCGGCGACAACGGGCGTAATAAAGTTGTACACGGGTGCTCTCTAAGCCGCGCTGCGGCCGACTGACAAGGTGCGGGAGCGGAGGGATGTGCAATATCATTGCACGCTTTTCATAAATATTGCTTTTTTAAATTCTATTTGCTCTGTTACATTAAAATAAATCCATAATCCCCTAATGTCTTTAATGGTGCACGTATAGACGAAATATTATTGAAATTGCTTTAATTACAATCGGATAAAACCGTTTTTTTCTAATAAAAACGCTAATTTTGAGGAAACTTTGCGATTTTTTTGTATCGAGCCAAATTATGTCAATCGTGTATTGGCCCTCATAATTCACTAAAAAATATCTTCAATTTTAATAATCATGAAAAAAAAGAACGCAAATTTGTAGTTTTTGAGGACAAAAATAGATTTTGCGTGCATCCGAAATGCGTCAAAACATCTTCTTTGAGACCCATTTCGTCTTAAATTCATTTTTTAATCTATACAAATAAATAAAATTGGAGTGTCTGTTTTTAATATTAAGATAACCACTTTTGACTAAGTGTATATGGATGTAGACACGGTACATAGGTATACCAAAAGAACATTTTTTACAATTTTTGTCTGTCTGTCTGTTTGTTCGGGCTAATCTCTGAAATGGCTGGACCGATTTTGACGAGACTTTCACTGGCAGATAGCTGATGTAACAAGGAGTAACTTAAACTACTTTTATTTTAGAAAGATTCTTTTATTTTAGAAAAAAATAACTGTCTTCGAAAACTACGGTGACATACGTCATAAACTACGCTGAAATGCGTCTCAAAATTCAAAAACCCTGGCTGAATCCTACGAAATAGATCAAAATATTATACTACAGTATTGTACACCTTAAAAAGGCCTACAAAAATGTCCGCAATGGTATATGTCTATCTCTTAGGGATAACCCACAATAACCATTTTTTATCCTTTACTTTTTACGAGAAATAATGGCTTATTTACGAAGTGATTTTAAGCAATACAGCATTAATCCTTATCCAATTAAGTACCTTAAATACATTATGGCCCTGCCAATATGGCCCTTTACAGCATGTAATTTAAATGAATATCTTAGAAGATATTAGAGATTTAAAAAGCGGGCGCAGAGCAGCTGGCGGGTCGTACGTCCGTCCCGTCCATCCGTTGGCAGCGGCCGGGTAGTACAGGATAAGTAGGATTGTAATTCATATTACTTTGGCTTCATAGTAATTGCGAATATCATGTGTGTTCATTATACTCAAAATAAACCTAATAGTATTAATCCAAGTAAGAGACCGCGAAATGGCTTAGATGTTTAGATTTTTGGATGTTTGTTTCTCAATGATGCAAAGACGGCCAAACGGATTTAGATCGAATTTGGCACAAAGATATATTATATCATGGATACGTAACAGATAGGATACCTACTTTATCCCGGTAGTAGGTTCCCAGGTGATATTTTCCGACAGCTATACGGGCCAAGCCACTGGCAAAAGTACTATTCCTATAATTATGTTCGGTGTCTGGTAAATGATTGAGTGTCTGTATTGGTAAAATAGGAGCGTTAAAAAAAACCAGGAAGACTTATATTCAACTAAACCAAGCCCTATGTCGCAGTCTTCTTACTCTGAATACTATTACTCTTATTTTAAAAACACCAACACACGATGTTCTCATAAACTATGAATCCTAAGTAATATGAGTTATAATCCTACTACTACTAATATTATAAATGTGAAAATATGTATGATTGGGTGTTTGTTTCTCAATCACGCAAAAATGGCTGAATGGATCTGGATCGAAAATAGCACACAGAGTCTATATTACCCATATAACCTGGAATAACACATTCTTATCGCGGTAGTACGTCCTCTTGCATTAATTTCCGACATCCACGCGGGCGAAGCCGCGGGCAAAAGCTAGTATTATATATATTCTATACTAATAATAAATGTAAACAGTTTGTTTTTTTGTTAGAACGCGCTAATCTCTAGAACTACCAGTCAGATAAAAAAGAACCGTTTACATTTCCCAGCTCAATTATTATAGGCTATTTAATTAATTTTTTTTTGGATGGGAAATCATCAAATGACTTCTCCCGCTCTGGGCGGAGAGAAGGGCGTGCCAGACTTTTACTGACTAAAACTACCCGTGTTCCTTCAGTTACCCATATGCCAGGGCTACGGTATCTCGTTTGAACAATTTCGCGACCTTGGCAGGCATCGGTCCTAGCAGACCCCTTTAGTTTGCTGACATCTCTATGAGGCGCGCGTGGAACACTACGCGCCGTCGACACTGGCTGGTCCAAACCGGGAGGTGAGCTACCCACTGCTCACCACCCGCAAGCCCGCGCCTATGGTGGCCGGGAGTCTGCGATCGACTCCCGACGCCCGGGGCGTCTCCTCGTGCGGCGGCTAGGGACGTGAGGGCGCAGAGACTGCCACTCCCTCACGCGCCCCACCTCCTCCTTCCCGAGCATTACTGCTTTGCAGAAGGAGGTGACGGCTTGCCATGCACATGAACAATTTTTGTCAGACAGACAAAAATTTAAAAAATGTTGTTATACCAACCGGTATATGTATCGTGTGTACATACATATACACTTAGTAAAAAGTGTTTTTTTTTTAATATTAAAAACAGACACTACAAATTTATTTATTTGTCTAGATTTCATAATGCGGAAAAGACAAGCCAACACGCGCCCGCGATATTCTGTGCCATAATATAGTTTCTTTGCGGTGCCATGCGATTTAGCTGGCAAATAATGAATTATAGCAGCAGTTTTCTCATGCTCCTAGTACTAGTATGTAATGTACCTACTTTCTTGCAATAAATAGTAATAATAATAATCAACCTGGGAACGATTATTTGGATACAATCTGACGCCTATAGACACGTAATGAGTCTAATTTTAATGATTGTCGTTGTACTCATATGTCGATGTTTACCTTCAAATATCTCGGTAACGTGACACTTTTGGGTCCTTACCGTGTTACATCATTACATGGAATTATTTGTTAGTCTATGTGTCCTCTACCCATACATACTACTTTCATCGTGCGCAGCGATTTCGAAAAAAAAAAACAAAATGTTGGCGAGTCGATCGATACGTCACACGGTGGATCGAAAATCGGCTGTAGAAGACATAGGATCTCGATTTCTTAAATGTTATTTTTTTTGCTGGAAATGACTTCTGCTGATCATTACTATGTACAAAAATGACACCCGAGTTAATTCTGCCCAAAAACGAAGGAAATATATTTTTTTTACGAAAAATTTGTATGAAGCTAGTATGAAAAATCGAATTATCTCCTAAACGGCATGTTTAACCGTAATATCCTTGGAGGTGGTCATAGTGCTAATTATTTATGATTTTTTGGTTGCCGACTTAACGAAAAATTTAATGCCGTTTTTTTAAAAAAATCGTCAAAATGTTTTTATTTATTTTTACATGTAAAACGATCCCTTTTAGTGTCCAAGTTAAAAAGTTCGATATGTTATTAACCCAAATATTAAGAACACACAAAACAAGAAAAATTAAATTAAAAAATTGCTATTTTTTACACTTTTTTATTAATTTAAATAAAAAAAGATTATCAAACTCTTATTTAAGTAACATATAAAGTTATATTATATACAAAATAATTTAATTTAAGGAATTAATACTAAGCATTTGTAAAATAAAGTAAAATAAATAAAAAAAAAGACAAAATATCATTAAATATTACAAAAAAAAAACCCAAACAGACTCAAATACAAATTTACAAATAAGTTCATATATATTTTTTTTACAAATTTTCCTTATCACTCTCGTTGTCAGACTCCAATTCTGAGTCAGCATCCAGATTGGATATATCCAAAAACTCGAACTCAGTTTCCTGAAATTGAATTAAGTCGAGAGTTTCAGCAAAAAAGCTCTGCTTTTTCTTGGCATCTAACTTAGGCCTTTGTGCACTTAGCAAAGGATCCGAAGAAACAACAAGCATATTTAAAATGTCTTGATTGGAATCCTGCCTGCTTCTTTTCCGCGAATGATGTTCTCGAAACCTCCTAAAATCTTTGTTTCGAGACTCTGAGGCTTCTTCCGAGAGAGTCCCAATCGGCACAATATTATTTTTCTCAATTATGTCAGCCCCATGGATTAATAATTTATGAACGGTTGACGACATGTAGTACCAGTCGTATAATAATACCTACTTTTCTGCTGTTTTGCGGGCATAATCTCTAAATTTTATTATATCGACCTGCTCTCCAGATGTAATTGCTTGTAAAATTACAGCAAATCTTTTGATGAGGTCTTCATCCAAACTGGTTATAGCTGCGGTTTTATTAGGAAACTCAAAGAATTTTCTTGCAGTATTCCCGTCATTGGTGGTTCCCGAGCCTTGTTTTACTATAATTTTCAATCAACAGATTGAGCTCATCTTTGAATTTATTTTGAATTATTTTCTTCCTTTTCTGTAGCATTTCTTTGTGCTCATCACTTCTCGCTGCCCACCGTTTGAAGTCGAGCCTGTATGCAATGTGTAACAGACATTCCATACAATTTATACGGGCGTGTAGGGATGACAAGCCAAATTCATACAGGTCAGAACACACAAATTTTTGATGTTACAGCATCTAAGCGGTTCATTTCTGTACGTTTTGCTAAGCACAGGTAGCACGATGCATTTGATCTAGCTTCAGAAAGGTAAGTGCAAACTTTAGCGTCGATCATCGTCATCATTAGTTCATGAGTCACCCTATTATTATTATTGCACTCTGTGGGGATAAGGGCCTCAATTTCTTCATCCATTTGTTTTTTCAGCTCAAGGACAACTGCTTCACTCTCCTTTACAAAAGTAAACTGAACTGGACGACAATACAAAACTGAGCATGGTTTTGGGTTCGTCCATAAGATGTTGTCTCCATCTGTCAGTTTAAGTGGCACCAAGGAGGTCATGAAAATGCTCGAGTCATCTTCCTCACCCTCCATTTTCTGCTTGTATCGGCTTTGGTTAGAAGCACCATCAAATCCCCACTTGGATATCAGCTTCAACTGCTTGTTATGCTCTTCCTTAGAAAGGCTTTGAAGGATTCTTGTAACTGTGATATCAAGTAAAGCTTGAAGTGTAATCCTAGCCGATGAATCAGTAACTGTCACTGATTGCTTCGGAGGGTAGCAATCAAGCTTAGTTTGTTGCACTTTATAGTAAGATGGATAAATATCCTTAGCACCTTCCCGAATGGCAGCCTCTCGCAACGTAATATATTGCCACTTTGAGAGTTTTAGCGAAAGAAGCAATCCAAGCGCCTTTTCTGACGTAAATATGATTGTTTTCGTTGGTTTCTTAAGCGTTTCATTTAATTTAGCGGCTGCTTCAGGATTTTTCATCATGTATTCGATGACGGAGGCGATATCTCCATGCCCTTCTTCTTTTAAACGTGCTGCAGCTGCATATGCCAATTCACTGGAATCTTCGCCTGTGTGTTCATCAGATCTTCTCTTTTTTTGTTTACTTCCCAGATCTTCGAATGGTTTACGGGATCTTTTCGTCATTGTTCCAATGGACGTTGATGTCGACGGTTCTGGAGAGACTGAGGGCGCTCTTGGTATCTCAGCAACACTTGGTTCTTGATTAACTAAAGTTTGCACAAAACTCGGCCAATCAATATTTGCTCCCAACCAATTCTCGTACTTTCTCCTGAAATTATCAAGGAATCGGTTGGATTTCTGCCACCTTTGTAAAGCGGCTCGCGTAAATCTCCGACAAAATTCTTTGAGAACAACACGATCTTCGTCAGACAGGCAATCGCCTATGCGGGATACAACTGCACTGAACAATACTTCATGATCAAATGAAGTACTCTCACTTCGTAGAAGAACAAACAAGTCTAAATTCGTGATTAAACTTTCCATTCTAAGATTTTATAGTCGCAGATTTAGTGTTAGCAGTGACACAGTTGTGAACAAACTAAATTGTAAAACAAAACTGTAGCCCTTTTATTGCAAAACGCCAATAATTAGGTAACTACCCTCATTAGTTATCTTCTCATTAGCTAATGAAAATTTATAATTGTCACTAACTATTCTTAGAACTCATAGCACTGCTAATTAACAAATTAGGTTACTTATCAGGAAAAGTTGAATGTAATCCATAGTTGGCATTGTCGTGAGATATTGAAAATCATTAAATCACCTATAAAGACTCATTAGAAGACCTAATCAGTGTAGTTACTTAATCACTTCTTTTCGGACTCATTAGAAGAGTAAACAATTGGTAATTTGGTTGTATGAAAAGTTTTAAAACTCATGATGTGTTGATAAATATCTAGCTCAAGCATAGTTGTCTACGTGTGGGTGTACTATAAACCTCTGCCAACTCCTTCGGAAATATAGGAGTGATGCTATTTTATGTTACGTGTAGTTAAAAGTCCGTGTTCTTCAACATAAACACTAAAAGGAATCGTTTCATATGAAAAAACAAATGAAAATATTTTGACGATTTTTAAAAAAAAAACGGCATGAAATTTTTCGTCAAATCCACAACTAAAAAATCATAAATAATTAGCACTATGACCACCTCCAAGGATATTACGGTTGAACATGCCGTTTAGGAGATAATTCGATTTTTCATACTAGCTCCATACATTTTTTTCTTATAAAAATTATAACTCTTCCATTTGTGCACATATTTACTTCATATGACATTTTATAGAACAGTAATGATCAGCAGAAGTCATTTCCAGCAAAAAAAATAACATTTAAGAAATCGAGATCCTATGTCTTCTACAGCCGATTTTCGATCCACCGTGTCAGATCGGTTCTAAGCTCTTTCAACGTAGACGAATTCGCGGGACAAGCTAGTAAAAGATAATTACATTGCTTTTAGGTAAGCACCTATAATATCGAACAGGAAAATAAATCTAAATCGTCTATACAACACCCAGGTATGTAGGTACTTAATTTTTACCTAGGATTCCACATACCATGATTACCAAATACCTACCTACTTAAAATGCTGAAGTACCTTTGTTTTTTTAGGTATGTTTTTACGTGGAACCGATTTTGATGGAATATGGTTGAATCACGAAGCAGGACATTAGGCGGATTACACATTACAACGTTTTTATTTTTTGTTTGAAAACAGCACGCGCGGGAGCGTCTTATCTGCGCATATCGCGAGGCATGTTGGTAGCACAGTTGTACCTACTTGTTGTGTGTGATCCGCCTAAGCATAGGAACTTTATTTTAAACTAGCTTTTGCCCGCGGCTTCTCCCGCATGGATGTCGGAAATGAACGCAAGGAAAAAATAAAGGAGGACGTACTACCGCAGTAAGATTGTGTTAATTCAGGTTATATTATAGGTAATAGCTGTTACCCGCGACTTCGTCCGCGTGGTATTTAACAAAAAGTGTTTCATAAAAACTGTCTTTGAAAACTACGCTGACATACGTCACAAACTACGCTGTCATACGTCTCAAAAAGCAGCGTGTTTTTAGTTTTTTTTTAACTATTATTTATTTTTTATAAAATAAAAGTAGCATAGGTTACTCCTTGTTACATCAGCGTCCAGTCAAAATCGGTTCAGCCATTTCAGAGATTAGCCGGAATAAACAGACAAACAGACAGACAAAAATTGTAAAAAATGTTGTTTTGGTATATGTACCGTGTATACATCCATATACACTTAGTAAAAAGTGGTTATCTATATATTAAAAACAGACAATCCAATTTTATTTATTTGTATGTATAGATTAACTCTTAAAAGTGTAAAATTAGAGGGATTAAACAATATTTTTATATAAATACTTTAAATTTTCATGACTATGATAGGCGAAAAATGTTCTAAACTTCACCCACCTCCTTTTTTCACACTTTTTTAGTTTCCAGTATTTTTTTAGGTTTTTATGGTAGTTTTTGATAAACTTTTTAGTGTGAACTTATTGCCTACTTTTGTAACTATCGAACGATACCACTTTTATGCCTGTAGGACCTCTAATATTGGTAGATATGGCAAAATAAATGAACCCAACCGCACTCAATAAAAATAAAAAATAAAATGGCCGCCATTTCAAAACAGTAGCGGCAAAATGTCTTATTATGGTGGCTTTGTCCATAAAATCGATCATATTGCTTCGCCTTAACGGGTCGGACACCGGTGACCAGACACACTGTATATTAGAAAAAGTTCAGCGTTGTACACATAGCTGCATATCAAGCTGCACGTTTCCAGTTCAAATCAAATCAAAATTATTTATCCCTTTTTATATTTCACATAAACCCATGTAGCACTTATAAAACATCAGAAGCTAGGTGCACGTTTCCAATTTGTTGATTCAGTTTTAAATGACCTCCCATTGTATAGGCTTTTCATTCTAAGAAAACTCAGCTTATACTGGAAATGTATAGCTTGATTTGTCACCGTGCGTACAACGTCATTTCTGACACTCCATGTGTGTGCCTCTTTCTAAAGTTCGAAGAGCCACAATTTACGTCCAGGATCCGAACGAGGCACCTGTCTTACCGCTGACGACGAAGCGACTAGCTATCAATGATCTTCGCCCTCAAGAAACGTACAAACGTTTGTCGGTCCCGTGTAAATAATAAAAGTCTAAACTTTATTGTAAACTTAAATAAATTAAAGAGCAGACTAAGCCCTCGTTAGTTGTGGTACCTACTCTACACAAATTCGTATACCTTTACTTGCAACTAAATAATAGTTACAGAAAGTTATTATAACATCAACAAACACTAAGTGGAGTGCTGTTTTCATTTTTAAGATTCCGCACCTCAAAAGGATAAAGCGGAACCCTTATAGGATCACTTTGTTGTCCGTCCGTCCATTCGTCCGTCCGTCTGTCCGTCCGTCCGTCTGTCAAGACCCTTTTTCTCAGGAACGCGTGGAGGTATCAAGCTGAAATTTATATCAAATACTCAAGTCTACTGTCCCTTGGCGCTGTGAAAAAATCAAACTTCTAAGCTAACGCAATCAAAAGATATAGCCGTTTATACCGCAAATATCCACAAATTTTCGAAACTCGCAAGGGAATCAAAACCTAAAGGGTACTTCCAGTCGATCTAGAATTTTGAAATTTGGTACGAAGCAACGTCTTATAGCACAGATAAAGGAAAAATTACAAAAACCGTAAATTTTTAGTTACATCATATAATAAACAGAACAAAACACAGACAGAAATAAAACCAAGCCAAGAAACAGAACAGAACTACGACTCGATTGTCGTGATGGGTGAACTTTTACTTATATACCTACAGGTTTGTACGGAACCCTCGGTGCGCGAGTCCGACTCGCACTTGGCCGGTTTTTTATTTTTAGCTTTGAATGTTTTTTTTTTTTACAAGTACATTTTATTTTGAAGCCAGGGAGGTGCAAAAGCACCCTTTTAAACCCCGGACCTGGGAGCAGGTCCCATGCTTATGAAAAGTGCTATTTGAAACCACTGCGAAAAAGAGACGACGCTTTGTCTTATAAAGCTCCACATCGCTCTCAGATTGAAAATATCTTTGTTCAAAAACGTCATACATTTGTACGCACGGCGACAGATCAATCTATACATATCCAGTATAACCTGACTTCTCATTGTACGGAAGGCCTATAAAATGCGAGGTCTGTTAAAACTGGAAATGTATAACATAGCATAATAATCTTCATTGGTATAAATTTATACATTTTATTTTGGTGAATTCCCTAGCTCCTGCGCTAGTGTACACTGTATTACAGAAGCTAGTGTCTTCCCCTAATTACTAAGTAACATATAAATTATGGCATACAAAGATAATGAACCGAAACAAGGTAAAATAAATAATAAAATATAATAAAGTAATCTAACATGCATAATAAAAATACTGGCCAAGTGCGAGTTGGACTCAATACAATTTATGACGTATTAAAAAAAAAAAACTACTTACTAGATCTCGTCCAAACCAATTTTCGGTGGAAGTTTATATGGTAAAGTACATCATATTTTTTTTTTAGTTTTATCATTCCCTTATTTTAGAAGTTACGGGGGGAGGGGACACACATTTTACCACTTTGGAAGTGTCTCTCGCGCAAACTATTCAGTTTAGAAAAAAATGATATTAGAAACCTCAATATCATTTTTGAAGACCTATCCATAAATACCCCACACGTATGGGTTTGATGAAAAAAATAGTTTTGAGTTTCAGTTCTATGTATGGGGAACCCCAAATATTATTGTTTTTTTTTTTTCTATTTTTGTGTGAAAGTCTTAATGCGGTTCATAGAATACATCTACTTACCAAGTTTCAACAGCATAGCTCTTATAGTTTCGGAAAAAAATGACTGTGACATACTCGGACGGACAGACAGACAGACAGACATGACGAATCTATAAGGGTTCCGTTTTTTGCCATTTGGTAACGGAACCCTAAAAAGAAAAAAAATAAATGACAAAAAAAAAACTTGATATGTAGCCATGTGTACGGTACTGTACTACAAGCTAAACTTACCCTGAGATAAGCAATGACAAACGTCAGCGTATATCCATTCTCGCCATTCGTGGCGCCGGCAGGGATACCTCCGAACTGCGCGGCGATATTGTTCAGCTTCGACTCCCGGTCAGACACCGCCTCTGCTGACCCCTCCATGAGGAGCGTCACCACGCAGAGCTTGGCAGGGTCGAAGCCTTTGATCTTGGTGATGTAGAGGCGCTTCAGACCGTCGAGGAGTACGCCTCCCCAGGTGTTTTCGGTTTTAAGGGCTTGGCCGAAGCGGAACTGTTGGCAAATAGAAACGGTGATATGTTTAACTGAATAAAAATAATTATCTATCGTGGATAAATAAGTAGAGGAGCTTGTAATGATCATCATCATTTCAGCCGAAAGACGTCAACGGGGAGATGACAAGCACATCTCCCCCTATTTGGGGGGTTTGCCAAAATCGCCACGCTTGGCTGACGGGTTGGCGATCGCAGTATGGTGGTAAAATGCATAGAAAACGCTGCTGCCCATTCTCTAGTAAGCGCCTTAGTCGCCTCGTACGAAACCCACGGGAAGAAAATGGATGATGCTATTCTTTACGTCCGGTATCACACAGAACAAAATTGAGGATAGAAATAAAAATCTGATTCCTAGACAAATAGTACGAGCAATGTATAGCGCATCGGCTTATGTAAAACAACTCCCATAAGTTTAGTTTCATTTAGGCGCTTGCTAAACGTTTCAGAAAAGTCTCTTCAGTATAAACATATTTCTTCTTCAATTTTGGCTTTTAAGACTTGTAAGGTCTGTTGCCCAAAAAGCCCCAAAGAAAGAAGTCTAGCGCCTTCAGATCTGGCAATCTGGCCGACCAGTTCATATCACCAAAACGGGCCCAGAAATTGGTGTTTAATAAAATCACCATCATTGCATGAGCTGTGTCGTCTGTAACGCTCCACTGCATTGTTAACTTATATCTGTGTCTACAATTTAAGTATTAAATCACAATGACATTATGACATCACTTTTGCTCCATCTTGTACCTACTACATTAAGTTTGGTTGACTAGCTCACCCCAATGCAAGGTAAGGCGAAGTCATCTTTATCAAATATATCTTTATCTCTGCTGTAATACCGTATCTAAAAGCTACAACCGTTGAATTATTGTAGTGAGTTACCTGCTCATTGTCCATGAGCCGTATGCTGGAGGGCTGCAGGCGTTGCCTAGCAACCTCCCTCTCGAAGTAGAACCCGCTCTCCCAGTCCGGGAACACCAGCGAGCCGTAGCGGACCACGGGCGGGAGAGGGCGGATCTTTATCGTCACCTGGAATGTTCAGTTGTGTGGTCAGTTTAATATAGATAGAGAGAAAGACGAATTGATAATAAATAGTAAGCGCCTTTTGGTTTTTGTTGGGCAATTTAAAAGAAACAAGAAAAATTGTTTATTCTGCACAATCACAACGCACATTAAAAAGAAATGCGAACATACAATGTAGCCAAAAGCCCCGTATTCAGGTAGAAAAAGTTTTTCAATTTTGTCTATTGCTTGTTTATGTCGGGGTTATAAACCAAAGACAATACAAATGGATCTGTGAATTTCAAATTACGCTGAATATAACATATCATTACGCTTATTTTCCGAAGAGATGGGCAGAATATAGAAAGGCGAAATGTGTCTATGCTAAAGGAACAGCACCTTTAGTATTTAACCTAACCTATTTAAACGATGTGGAACCGTGCACCTAGCTTCTGACGTTTCATAAGTGCCCATGTTGGTTTATGTGAAATAAAAATATTTTGATTTGATTGATTGATTGAACCATATTTCACCAGTTATGTTTAAGTCCCATGTAATAAGGGGTGAGCCTATTGTCTTCAACCGTATTCAAATCCGCCTCCAAGCTGCTACAGAGAAATCCCAGATGGAAAAACCCAATAACACTTTGCGTGCAGTTGTTAATTAAATACCGCAGGCGTTTGCGTAGTCTACACTAATATTATAAAGAGGAAAAAATTGTATTTTAGTTTGTTTGTTTGTAATGGATAAACTCAAAAACTACTGGACCGATTTAAAAAATTCTTACACCATTAGAAAGCTACATTATCTGCGAGTAACATAGGCTAGATAACATCATGCTACAACCAAGAGGAGCGGAGCAGTAATGAAAAATGTTGCAAAAACGGGAAAATCGCACGGTTAGGTGATTCAACGCGACGGGAAGGGTCGGGGGAACACAAAATTTAGCGCGGAGGAAGTCGCAGGAAGAAGCTAGTAGTAGATAAAGTTCTTTGACTGATGGAACGAAGGAACGTAGGAAATTTTGAATTAAGGTACTGTAAAGGTTGCCTGCAAATGCGACCTAATGTTGTTCAGGCTGGCGCTAAAATAACTTTAGTGACATTTGAACTAGGAAGAATAAGCTTTGAAATAAATTAGAATAGGTTTTGGAAAAAACGGAGTAATAACACAGGCGCGTTGCTGTAAACACGAAAGTGTGTCATTTTAATGAGATCGGTGTATTAATTCTGCTACGCCCTACAGGCACGTCGCACAAGAATAATACA
The DNA here is from genome assembly GCA_947507805.1 of Aporophyla nigra. Classification (NCBI taxonomy): domain Eukaryota; kingdom Metazoa; phylum Arthropoda; class Insecta; order Lepidoptera; family Noctuidae; genus Aporophyla; species Aporophyla nigra. The sequence goes on along the minus strand of OX382297.1, from coordinate 21,564,280 downwards.
GGCAGCTGGATACCTCAGTAACGACTCCAAAGCAGCCCTCGGAGCCCATGATGACGTGCTCCCACTCGGGCCCGCACGAGATGCGCGGCACGCGACAACTCTTCTCGATCACCCCGCGCCCTGTTACCACCTGCAAATAAAACGTAAACAGCATTACCAGTTATCCCTTAAAGTGTAGGCAGAAGTAAACCTCTCGTGTACCATAAATAGTCCACACTTTACGAGTTCTATTGAACCCATGTAAAACGGAGGGGTCATTGCGTACTACACTATCAGTAGGAATCGGTTTCATTTTGACAGTTTCGCAACATTCATGGCGTTGTTTACGTTGCTAAGCAAACAATGTTTTCGAACATATGAAGGAATGGATGACAAATAAGCTTCAATGTGATTCAAATTCTGATTAATAGTGTGTTCTGCAATTAGGGTGCGGGTCGAGCTTTTTGCCATGAACCAGGTAAAAATCCAAAATTCGAGGTGTTTTTGAGAAATATATAGATATGTGTGAGGTGTACGAGAATATACATAGCTTAATACCATCTAAACTTGTTGCCATTGTTCCTCTCAAGCAAAGCATCTGTTTTCTAGTCTCTTCACCACCCTTGGTTGACTGGTAGAGATTGCCTAAGGCATTAAGTCCGCCTTTGTACCCTTTTTCGTGTGAGAAAAATTTAAATAAATAAATAAACAGTTATGTAGAACTCCTTGCTTATTATTCAAGTGTTGCAGTAGCGAATCAGCCCTACTACCAATTAAAAAAATCTTTAACTTTTTAACCGACGAAAAAAAAACGGAGGAGGTTATCAATTCGACGCGTATATTTTTTTTTAGTTTTTTTTTTATGTATGACCACGCATAACTATTTACATAGTAGTCCGATTGTGATCATTCTTTTTTTATTGGAAATGGTATACTCCGAAGGTGGTCCCATATAAGTTTGGAAAACGAAATCGAACCCTAAGGGTCAGAAAACAGGGGATGATTGATTGTTCACTCACTGATTGTAAACCGCGCATAACTTTATACAGAGTCGTCCGATTTTGATAATTATTTTTTCATTGGATAGGGTATACCTTGCCCCAAGTATTATTAGTACATTAAAGCCACAAAAAATTATAAAATAAAAAAAAAATTAACAAAAAATTTAACCGCCGAAAAAACTGAAAAGCAAATAAACCTTAAAATTTTGAGTCGGCGCTGAAAAATCAATGAACAAAGATCACTCAAAGCGCCGACTCATAATTTTAAGGTTTATTATTTTTTGCTTTACAGTTTTTTCGGCGGTTTAATTTTTTGTTAAAAAGTTTTATCGATTTCCGCTCTTCGGTTTCGAAGCTTTATCAGCTAAATCTTCCGCCTATGGTCTTCCATGGCATTTTTGAACAAATAAATAATTTATATGCATTACGACTTGTTAAACACAGAATCTAAAATAGAGTTCATCTAGAAAAGTCTCAAGCCTGTAAGTCCCATTGGATTCAACTGTCGTTTTATTTTTTGGGGGCTGGAAATCATCAAATGGCGTCTCCCGCGCTTGGGCGGAGCGGGAGGGCGTGTCAGACTTTTACTGCAAAAACCCACCCGTGTTCCTTCAGTCGCCCATGTGCCAGGGCCATGGTATCTCTTCCGAACAAATCTCGCGACCCTGGCAGATTCAACTGACTTGGAAATCAATTAGCAAATATCTAAAGGAAATACTAAATATTCCAAAGCATACCTTGGTGTTAACGATGAGGTCCTCAATGTTCCCGTAGGTGTTCTTCTTCATGCCGCTGGCTCGCGTGGCCACCCACCCGCCGAGCGTAGAGAACTCATACGAGTCGGGCTCATGGCCCACTGTGTAGCCGCGCGCGCGCATCTCACGCTCCAAGTCTTGGCCCACTATGCCAGCCTGGAGTGGGAAAATGCCGTATATTGTTACTGTTTATCAAGTTTGCTGGTTATATTGGTTCCTACTTTTCGTGACATGGACTGAATGGAAAAACAAATAAATAATTTACCAAATCAACCTTTTATCGAGTTTGCTATTAGCACCTTGAGGTAGGAATTTAACAGTCGGTTTGTACATTAGCTTCCTTTATATACGACTAGTTTCTGTCCGTGGCTTCAATCGCGTAAAAAAAACTTATTTTAACATAAAATGTATCTTATATGAAAAAATAATAATAGTGAAACAATTTTCTGAATTGAATCAGGAGTTCCGTAGATTACCCCCTACGTACTAAGTCGCATTTTACTTTATTAACTTTCTAATAATAATGTATGTAGATAGTATCATCGCGTTTTACTTCGTGTAAATTATTTCATCACCACTGCTTTCAAAAACTGTGAAGGAAAACATCGTGACAAAACCGGCATATCCTAGAACCAAAGACAAGTGACATCTACCAACCCGCACTGGGCTCGTGTGGTGAATTACGGCCCACTCCCTCTATCTCGCTGTAGTTGGATCATTTGAAAACTAATTAAGCTAAATAAAAGTAGAACTTCACCTGCACTCTAGCCAGCAGTTGTTCCTTGTCCAGCCACACGATGGAGTTCAAGTCGCTGGTGTCTAGCACGAGTATCGGTCTGGTCTCCTTCTCGGGACAGGTGACGGCGCCCGACACGGAGGTGCCTCCACCAAACGGGATGATCACGAAGTTGTGGTGGGACGCGCATGACACTATTTCTTCTACCTGAAAAGATTTCACCATTAGAAACATTTTCATTGATAAATACAGGCTGGTAGAAACATCGACGCACAGCCTGATATCATGAATTCAGTATTTTTTTCTGGAAATGGCGGGGGCGTTGAAATACGCTAGGGCGTCTAGAATCACGTACCGAATTTATGGTTACAGTTTGCGCGTCTATTTCCCTGCCACCCTGTATAGACCTCGTAGGAGTAAGTAAGTTAACAGAGCCGTACTTATATGAACGGTTGTCGAGAGACGGAAGGTTTGCTGGCGGAACAATTGCTAGATGGGTGGATAAACTACAAAAGTCCGCGGGTTAGTCCTGAATGCACTTTCATAGATCAGGAAAACATGGTACGTGGTGGTTCGACAGTCGTACCATGGTACTATTCGGTGGTTTATGGTTCGACTTTATTCAGCTGCGGATGAAACAAGGCTGCTAGTGATGATGATAATGATGACACAAAAGCGTCAGAATATATGTATAAGACAATAGCTTTAGCACTAATCGCAGGCTATCGTATCGAAAATGATACATTACGATAACCTGGTCCTTGCCCGACAGCAAGAACCTGGTTCGGGTTTGTGGACAGCGTTTACCGGACTCGTACGATAACAGTGATTGACTTTGTTACGGAAGCATATCGAATAGTTGTGAATAGCAACATTGAAAATGTATGTAATCCTCCATTAAACCCTTTGCACCTTGACAAGATCAAACACACCAGTGACATTGGCATCACATAACATAATTCTATTTCCTAATAACACGTTGATCGGTGATTTTTGTCAAACCAAATATCATGATTTACAGTATCATACTAATCGTCTTGACACAGTATCTAAATGTGTTACTTAGCAACTCGCACGATGTCGTGAAGGACGTAACCACATGACCTAGGAAAAGAATTTTGAAGTAATCCAATTACTTAACTTTTTTACCAGTATATAAATGTATCTCCCGGGCCCCCGACTTATGTAAGTAGAAGGAACAATGGGGGTTTTAGGAGGCAGAAATTCAGCCTTACTCTCTGTTCTCCCTAAACGGAGGGTATCCATGAGGAATTCGTTAAGGAAAATACGGTGATTTGTCATTTGACCGATGGCCGTTTTATGACAAAGTATTAGCAAGCGGCAGCAAGTTCGTCATGCTCTCTTGGAACCCCTTACTAGCGGAAGCGTCAGGGATCGGGTTGCCTCCTTCCCTCAAATATTTCATGGGGGTAATGGCTGATCCTTTTTTTTTTTTTTTGGATGGGTAATCATCAAATGACTACTCCCGCTCTGGGCGGAGCGGGAGGGCGTGTCAGACTTTTACTGACTAAAACCCACCTGTGTTACTTCAGTTGCCCATATTCCAGGGCCACGGTAACTCTTTCGAACGAATCTCGCGACCCTGGCAGGCATCGGTCCTAGCAGACCCCTTTGGTGTAATGGCTGATCCTTGCGTTATGGTCGTGGACGGGTACTGCTTGTAGTGACAGGTCGTCTTGATGGCCATGGTTTTGTTATCGTTAGTAATTAATTATTTATTTATTTTACTCCGAAGGTCCTTTTATCATTTGTGACATCAAGTTAAGGCTATACGAATTTAACCGGGCACGCCCTTTATGCCTGGAGGCGTTTTATTTAGGTTAAAGTTCCGATTACGTTCTTATTATTAATTTTCCTTGCGTATAGTTTCCAATGTGTTTGTTAGCATATTGGCGGATAAACAATTATGGTATCATAAAATAATTTAATTTATTGTGTCTCGTAATGCTCGTCTTACAGAATCAAGTTCTTCGAACTGAACAGACATCTGTGGTGGTGGGGAGTTTGCTGCACCACCTCTTCTTTCCAGCTAAAGCACTAGGAAGTGGTGAAAGTCGGGCGTTTCTGGGGGACTGTTTTATGCTATTTTGATGTTGTAAAAGTCCTGACTCTCAGCCTTTTATGATGAAATAGCTTTAGCCAGCGGCTTCGCCCGCGTATTATATTATTCATATAAACCTTCCTCTTGAATCACTCTATCTATTTAAAAAAAAACCGCATCAAAATCAGTTGCGTAGTTTTAAAGATCTAAGCATGTATATAGGGACAGACAGAGGGAAGCGACTTTGTTTTATACTATGTAGTGATAATTAAATACATAGACGAGTATCTTGCTATTAAACGGGCTCAAATTCAGACTCTGGTCTTCTATTGAAAATTTCTTAATAGCCCAATAACACTTAGCCTGCCCTAGGAACAGAATACAGGACTTAATCCCATAGAATATCTTACTCATCAGCTACGAGCATCGCTTTTATGATTGTCCATTAGGTGTCCACTCAGAGGGGTAACTGCGGAACTTTTTATCAGTAGGAATTAGTTTAATATTAATAGTTAAACAACATTCATTGCGTTATTTACGTTGCTGAGCCGACAATTTATTCGAAAAAATGACGCATTGGTTTAGAAATAATCTTCAATCCCATTCAGATTCTGATAAAATGTGCGTTTCGCAATTAGGGTGCAGGTATTTTCAAATAAAGCGTGTATGATAATCGTAAAATGCGATGGCCTACTTTTAAACTCATGTCGTTTCGTCAAAAATGACCTTAATGAAACATTAGCAATTAACGTGCCATATCATAGATAAACAGAACCATAAATATAAATAGTTTAATGTTTGACCTCCTCAGTTCGCGATGTGAAATTAAATCCCTGAATTGATATTTATTACAAATACCTTGTTCTTGACTTTGATAGAGATTTTCAATAAATATGCGAATATATTCAATGGCACAGTTACGAAATAAATATGATTGCTGTATCATGGGAACGGCTCGAACAAGGCCCTTTAGTTAATTATGTAACGTTTAGCATAACTTCATGACGTGTTTCCACGAAGGGTAGGGCAGAGGTGTATGTAGAACACACCCACATTTCGTCAGATATGTTTAATTCCCATATCTGGCATATTGGCTGGCCTGTTAGTCTAGTGGTTAGTGACCCTGACTGCTAAGACTGAGTTCGTGGGTTCGATTCCCACCCAGGACAAATATTTGTGTGATGAGCACGATCATTTGTTCTGTGTCTGGGTGTAATTTATCTATAATATGTATGTATTTAGAAATATACAGGGTTATTTGTAAAACACCGGCAACCTCTCAGGAGTATGTTACTAACATCATAATCAACAACTTTTGTTCTATGACTTTAAAAAATTCATCATATTTTAGTTCATCAGATTTTCATACAAAAATCGGTTGCCCGTTAATAGGTCAAGTTCAAGCGCCCCCACCGCCCTGACCTCACTCCCCTAGCTAATGTACTATCACTTTCTTTTGCTTCGCATAGACTTTGTAACATTTAGAGCGTTCAATTTAAATATTTTTTATTTTTGTATGAAAATCTGATGAACTAAAATATGATGATTTTGTAAGTCATAGAACAAAAGTTGTTGATTTTGATGTTAGTAACATAGTCCCGAGAGGTTGCCGGTGTTTTAAAAATAACCCTGTATAAGTATGTTTATCAGTTGTCTGGTTGCCATAGTACAGGCTCTGCTTAGTTTGCGATCAGATAACGTTGTGTTGGTTGTCCTAAGATATATATATAAAAGGAGGCGAGGCGATTGCCGTCAATTGGGCACAAATCCAGATTCTGGGCTGCTACTGATAAATTCTAGATACATAGGTAAACCCAATAACTCTTGGCCCAAATTTGGGAATCGAACCCAGGGCCACATGTTCAGCAGTAGCGTTTGTGACCACTAGACCAACGAGGCAGTAACCTTTAAAAAGAACTTTACAGTAAGACGAAACGTACTAGAAGAATTTGGCGCTTCACTTCTATATCTTAAGGTTTCTTAAGGAACGGCGGGGTAATTGTGTAACACACTATCAGTCTATTTGGCTTCCATTTTGACAGTTCAACAATATTCATTGCGTTATTTACGTTGTTGAGCTGATACATTTCTCGAACATTTGAAGCAATGGATTAGCAATATCCTTCAAAATAATTCAAAACATTGATTGTATTTGTATGTTATGCAATTATGGTCGTAGGGTGCAGTTTAGTCTGGTCTTTAATATTTTATGCTTATGGGTTTGTAATGGTACGTTTTCAACAATTCCTAAATTTTCTTACATAACTAATTACCATATTTCTGTTATCTATTATTTTTAACCGACTTCAAAAAAAAGGAGGAGGTTTTCAATTCGACTTTATTAAAAAAAAAAAAAAAAATATTACCTCATAACTTTAGACTGGGTGAACCGATTTTGATCTTTTTTTATTTGAAAGCTGGTGCTTCCCGAATGGTCCCGTTTTAATTTGGTTCCATTCGGACAATGGGATCCATGTGAAAACCACATAAGTCTTAAATTTGCATAAAGTATTTGCGCGAAAAATGAACGAATAACGCGATTAGATTAGTGCGGGGTATCTACCATAACTAAAAAGTTAAAATAAAAACTTTTTACACAAAAAATAACAACCGACTTTACTTTTGGAAGTCGGTCTTAGGATCTGTATTTAAGGTTTTTTTGCCACCGAATTCCGAAATTAAAGTTATTTTTGACTTTGTAGTGTTTTTTTAAGGAAGTCGGTTGTTATTTTTTTGTAAAAAGTTTTTATTGTATTTTATTTTTATTCGTTTTTCTTAAAATTGTGTGCACCTATGCTTATTCCAATAGTATTTTATCTACAATCGCTGTAGTATCTTACTGGTCGGCCAAATTTTGATCAATAGTCATTAGTGACAGTGCATTGTTTCCTCACCTGTTCATGAGTCTCCGGCCATATCACAGCATCAGGGATCCTCGGGAAGCTGTTGCTCCTCAACTGGGTCATGTCCTTTAGAGTCTGTCCATGTGCCCTGATCAGCCGGTCCATGCCATCGATGCTAACCAGCGCGATCTTCTCCAGTTCTAACCTGATTGGCTCTGGTAGCCTGCTCTCGGCAAAGTTCGTGGGTAGCTCGGGTATCTTAGGCTCTCTTGTTGGATCTACCCCGAGGTTGTCGATAGCCCATTGTGCCAAGTGCGGTAGGGAATGTCCTCCGATGGAATATCTGTAACAAAAATAGAGCTACAATTAATTGGTGTATAAGAAAGCAGGAAGACGTAGAGTTGGAAGGCCTCCCGCAAAGTGGACCGATGACCTTGTGAAGGCCGCAGGAATCCGCTGGATGCGGATAGCACAAAACCGGTAGAACTGGCGGAGCTTCGGGGAGGCCTATGTCCAGCAGTGGACGTCTTTCGGCTTAAATGATGATGATGATGAGAGAGCCGAATTTAAATCTATACAAATAAATAAAATTAAAGTGTCTGTTTGCAATGTCCGAATAACAGCTTATTACGTAATGCTTATATTTTTATATATGTACGTATGCTTTTATTTTAAATTTTCTGTGTCTGATTTGTTCCGACTAATCTCCAAAATGGCTGGACCAATTTTGACGGGATTCTCACTGGTAGATAGCTGATGTCATAAAGATAGGATTAGTTAGTTCTGAATTTTGTCCCAGAACCTCATTCCCGTTGAATAATTCCCGATATACAAGCGGGCCAAGGATTGGGCTCAGCTAGTGAGATCTAAAAATGTCGGTATGGTGAAATGTGGTACGTGAATGATCACTGCCAGAGCAAGCTGCACAGGGAGTGTAGCGTTTCCGAACGGACAGTTCCCGCGCTTTCAGGTGGACGGACCAATAAGAAGGCAGAACGAACTGTCAGACCAGTAAGCGAGGGCAGATTCTTTCAGTTGAGTTTTTACACACTAGGAAGTCCTTCTCAATAATTGGAGAAAGAGGAACGCAAAACAGACAAATAACAAGACCAAGAGATACACTTGCTCGTTACTCGGTCCACGCTTGAGCCTTATATTTAATAGTGCTGTGATTAACGCCGGAATATGCTTCCAATGATAAAATGATAATAAACTAAGTTTAAACTGGAAGGAACCGAGTTTCTGTGCTCCCTAACTACAGTTCCCCAAACTTTCAATCAAAAGAATATTTAAAGCAAAATCGGTTTATGAATGACAGAGATCAGAGGTAACATTTTTTTAAACGTATTCGAATTCAGAACCTCTTTCTTTTAAAAATGTCAGTTTATCGCACACAGCGAATCATAGGCCGTTGGCTATTGCTATTAAACCCCAAAATTATTCTACTTACAATTTCGTTGTTGTCATTTCAGCGGATTGTTGTAAAGCCATATAATCTTCACCGCGTCATCAGACGGACAAGTAGTACCTACCTATACAAGTAATATTTTTCTAACATATCAACAACAAAAATTAGGTATATGAACCTATTACCTAATGCAAAGGCGATAAATGATGTCAAAACTTCGTAGAATGCCATAAAATTTGCGTTTCACACATTTTTTGATCAAATGTTTGTAGTTGTATGTTTATAAATTTTCAGGATGCGTACTCAAAAAATATGATGTCATTCAAAGTACTAAATAAATCAAGGTTATTCTGTAGAAATCCAATGGTTTAAAAGGCTTAGACATTTACATAAGAACTATAGATATAAATAAATAACCAGAGTCGTCGGATATAGTAGTAGTTTAGTAAGAAACCAATGGACGTTTTCGAATGAAATTTAATTTGATAAACATTACCTAAAAGCTGGTAGAAGTTAAGTGATCTACCATTCAAACGGCAAGTTATTTGTTTTCTAGCAGATATAGCTTTTTATAATTTAAATTAGTTTTTAGATGAGAGATTTTGATTATGATTATCTAGGTTTTATCAATTCTTTATTTTTAATATTCGTTTATTAATATGACATTTTTTTTAAATATGACTCGTACTGACATTTTACATTTTTACGATAATCTGCATTTTTTTTACGATTATTCATTTTAATGATTATCTGGCAGTTGGAGTACTTAATGCGGCCTGCCAAGATGTCCTTTCTTTGGTATTGTTCGTCGAATCGTTGTGCTCCTTTTGTTCTGAGTTGATCTGTAAGATTCCTGACAAATGCGTGCTTTGACTGGACAGGTCCACTTAATCTGTATGGTTCTTTCCTCAAAAGACCATTTCAGACACCCCTATGTACATGGTCCTCAAATGATCAGACCGCGACTATTTCCTGATTTTATATACACACTTTAATTAATTTTACTTATACAATGATATGAATATTTACTTTTAAAGTATTATATTGTTTTAATTATTGTCAATGTGAAGACTAAGTGGGTGTTTTTTTCTGGTTTCCTTTTTTTCTCATTTAATTTTTATCATGGTCTGGCAGTTTGAGTAATTTATGCGACCTACACAAATGTCCTTCCTTTGGTATTGTTCGTCGAATCATTGATCTCCTTAAGTTTTGAGTTGAGCTGCATGATTACTGACAAATGCGTGCACTGATTGGACAGGTCCACTCAATCTGTGTGTTTCTTTCCTTAAAATACCACTTCAAACACCAATCCACATGGTCTTCACATAATCTGACCAAGATTATGTCTGGACTTTAAAAGAGACTGTGACCTCTGAGTTTGTTTCGGCCTTTCTTCTCACAGTAGTCAGATAGGAAACGGCGACCTCATCTAGTTTAAAAAAAAATATGAATGACATGTAAAAGTGTTTGTACAAACCTACTTCCAAAAATAAAGTAATTTATCATTTATCAAATTACTGTTTAAATATTTGCATAATTACCGCCCTATTAGCCTTGTATCACATTTATATAAGGCGTTTGTGAAAGTTACCGCATCTCACAACAGCTAGATTCCCATCAACCACCTGAACAGGCTGAATTCAGACGAGGCCTCTCCACAACTGACCATGATCTACATGCTCTAAACCAACTTATCGAAAAGTTTACAGAATTCAAAAAACTATTGTATCTAGCATTCGTCGATTATGCAAAGGCCTTCGACAGCATCAACCACCATTCACTTTTCAAAGCTCTTAGTAAACAAAATATAGAATCCACTTACATCAATTTATTTAAGACAATATACAATAATAGTACAGCGTCAATAAAAATTAACACCACTGGACCGTCCTTTCCAATAAAAAACCGGCCAAGTGCGAGTCGGACTCGCGCACCGAGGGTTCCGTACAAACCTGCAGGTCATCATCATCATCATTCGTCATCATCGTTTATGAAATTAAATGTTTTTTTTTTAATTTTTATATTTGAGTTGACTGAATGAAAGATAAATTGTGGTTTACGATTTATGACGTATTAAAAAAAAACTACTTACTAGATCTCGTTCAAACCAATTTTCGTTGGTAGTTTTCATGGTAATGTACATCATATATTTTTTTAGTTTTATCATTCCCTTATTTTAGAAGTTACGGGGGGGGACACACACATTTTACCACTTTGGAAGTGTCTCTCGCGCAAACTATTCAGTTTAGAAAAAAATGATATTGGAAACCTCAATTTCATTTTTAAAGACCTATCCATAGATACCCCACACGAAAGGGTTTGATTAAATTTTTTTTTTGTGTTTCAGTTCTATGTATGGGGAACCCCAAATATTATTGTTTTAAAAAAAAATGATATTAGAAACCTCAATATCATTTTTGAAGACCTATCCATAGATACCCCACACGTATGGGTTTGATGAAAAAAAAAATTTTGAGTTTCAATTCTATGTATGGGGAACCCCAAATATTATTGCTTTTTTTCTATTTTTGGGTGAAAATCTTAATGCGGTTCACTGAATACATCCACTTACCAAGTTTCAATAGCACAGCTCTTATAGTTTCGGAGAAAAGTGGCTGTGACATACTCGGACAGACAGACAGACAGACATGGCGAATCTATAAGGGTTCCGTTTTTTGCCATTTGGCAACGGAACCCTAAAAAGGGGAGTCAAGCAAGGAGACCCATTGTCCCCTAAGCTTTTTACTGCCACGCTTGAGGAAGCCTACAAAACTTTGGCTCCAACTTGGGTAGACAAAGAATTAGTTATCGGTGAAAAGGGGTTATCAAACCTCCGCTTCGCCGATGACATTGTTATTTTTTCCTCATCAGCGGCTGAGCTGAGCAACATGCTCGAGGACCTGAACAAAGCAAGCCTCGAGATTGGGCTTAAGATGAACATGTCACAGACCAAACTCATGACAAACAGCATCAAAAAGAGAATACACATTGGGGTCGAGGAGATTACATATGTCCAGGACTATATATATCTGGGCCAAATAGTCTCCTTTCAGGCGCGGCAAGACATAAAAGTCAACCGACGCACTGAGAGCGCCTGGAGGAGCTATTGGTCAATGAAAGATCTTCTGAAAGGAGATCTACCACTGTCTCAAACGGAGAATTATGGACATGTGTTTGTGTATTCTCCCCATTCTCACATATGGTGCTCAAACCTGGTCTTTGACACTTCAACAGAGGTCCAAGCTCGAAGTTTGCCAGCGAGCCATGGAGCGCAGTATCCTGGGTGTTCGACTATCAGACCGTATAAGGAACACAACACTGCGCGCCAAAACCAAGGTTACAGATGTCACCCAGAAAGCTGCCCAGTTCAAGTGGGACTGGGCCGGACATGTCTGCCGGATGTCTGATGACAAATGGGCTAAAAGAACCACCAATTGGGTCCCACTAAACGCTCGACGACATCGCGGCAGGCCGAGACGAAAATGGCGGGACGAGCTTGACTCCTACCGAAAGGACTGGCCAGGACTAGCAAAAAAACAGAATTCTGTGGAAAAGGGAGAGGGAGGCCTTTGCCCTGCAGTGGGACAATACAGGCTAATTAGATTAGATTAGATTTTCAATTAGGTACGTTTATAAACGAACCCTTTCAAGCTAATAAGAAATAATTAATAGACACTACAAAATATACGTCGTAGATATTGATCGTCTAACTACAGAAGGCAATAGGGTTGTTTTGCGTGTGTACGACTTACGTTTTATTTCAATTTTTCATAAGCAGCTGATGTTTCCCTTGAGAAATTGCCAGGTGTAGGTACTTGACTGGTATCTAAGTAATTAAGTAAAAAAACTATTCGCTTCATTTTATTGTTAAGTTAAAGATACTATCGAGCTTATCGGAAAATACATTATTCCTCATAGTGTTGGGTACGAAGATAAATAAATAAACAGTAAATATGCGTTTAACGACTGTAGAAAAGGAAAATTACATTTTATTTTATTTGGGAAAACAAACAATGGTACAATATATATTATTTAGATACTCAGTATGCTATAAGTAAATGTACAATCCCCTACGTTTCCATATGATACTAGTTTATATTAGATACAGTTTTGGTAAAAATCAATATACAGGATCAGTTTTTATCCAGTGCGCAAACTTTAACCATGAATTCAGCATATCATTCTAGACCCCCCAGCGTAGAAAATTTTCGTCGGTTATACAAAAAAAAAATCAGCTGTTCCATACATTTTGACCCCGTAGGTATTGCATTTTTCTATGAAACAGCTGATATTTTTTTGGTAAAAATGACGAAAAATTTCTGCGCAAAGGGGACTAGAATATGCTGAATTCATAGTTACAATTTACGCACTGGATAAAAACTTATCCTGTATAACAACGATACAATTTTTTATCTATCTATAATATTTTCATAACTATCCGGGAATAACTTTATGTAAATGTAACTTGGAATCTATGGTATGGAAACTTGGACAGGTGGACTCATGCCGTTAAATGTGACCCACCCATGTTTATATCCCCATGTGTACATGTCCCATGGACCGTCGGTATAAAGTTTTCAACGGTACAACTGTCTCTAATTAGGTCTCTAACGTAAAATAACTCAAAATAACTTGCAATTAATCGAAACAGATATATCCAAGATCGAGCTAAACAAGACAAATATGGTTAGTGTTGAAAACAAACAGCATTGTATGATGTTTGTAGTCGTTGGTTGTGAATGACAAACATGCAAACACGCGAATATTTGTATACGCATTAAGTCGGAACGGCTAGGCAAAGGTCTTTCACAACATCAAGGGTCGACAGGTTAATAGCAGACACCCGGCCACAGTAGGCGCGAGCGAGCGGGCGGCGAGCAATGGGTAGCTCGCCGCCCGGTAAGGACCAGGCGCGGGTCGACGGCGCGTAGTGTTCCACGCGCGCCTCAAAGAGATGTCAGCAGTACTGAAGGGGTCTGCTAGGACCGATGCCTGCCGGGGTCGCGAGATCTGTTCGAAACAGTTACCGTGGCCCTGGCATATGGGCAATTGAAGGAACACGGGTGGGTTTTAATCAGTAAAAGTCTGGCACGCCCTTAGACTTCCACTCAAGAGCGGGAGACGTCATTTGAAGATTTCCCACCCACAAAAAAAAACGACTCTCATTTTGATCTTCCAGTTCACCTTTTTCATGATTGGTTTGTTTTCCATGAAAGGTTTCATCTGACATTAGTAGCATGTACACTCAACAATAGAGATAAGTGGCCAGGGTCGTCGGATTTGATAAATGAAGTGTTTGTTTTATATAACTTAATTAAATTAATATGATTTCGTTAACATCCATTGGTTTCTTACTAAACTTAAAATATATTTGACGACCTTAGTTACTCTTTTGGTGACTATACAGTGAAACTATAATCTTTTGGCGCCATGACATTAACGGGGGTTTTTGGTAAACATTTGTGAAATTGTCTCAAAAATTCCATTGAATAAACCTGTAGGTATATTAGTAAAAGTTCACCCATCACGACAATCGAGTCGTAGTTCTTTTCTGTTTCTTGGCTTGGTTTTATTACTGTCCGTGTTTTGTTCTGTTTATTATATGATGTTACTAAAAATTTACGGTTTTCGCATTTTTTCCTTTATCTGAGCTATAAGACGTTGCTTCGTACCAAATTACAAAAATTCTAGATCGACTGGAAGTACCCTTTAGGTTTTGATTCCCTTGCGAGTTTCGAAAATTTGTGGAAATTTGCGGTATAAACGGCTATATCTTTTGATTGCGTTAGCTTAGAAGTTTGATTTTTTTCACAGCTTCAAGGAACAGTAAACCTGAGTATTTGATATAAATTTCAACTTGATACCTCCACGCGTTCCTGAGAAAAAGGGTCTTGACAGACGGACGGACGGACGGACAACAAAGTGATCCTATAAGGGTTCCGCTTTTTCCTTTTGAGGTGCGGAACCCTAAAAAACCGGCCAAGTGCGAGTCGGACTCGCGCACCGAGGGTTCCGTACAAACCTGCAGGTATTCACGGTTTATGCATACGATTTATGTTTATGAAATTAAATGTTTTTTTTTTATTTTTACCAAGTTTCAACAGCATAGCTCTTATAGTTTCGGAAAAAAGTGGCTGTGACATACTCGGACAGACAGACATGACGAATCTATAAGGGTTCCGTTTTTTGCCATTTGGCAACGGAACCCTAATAAAAAAACCGGCCAAGTGCGAGTCGGACTCGCGCACCGAGGGTTCCGTACAAACCTGCAGGTATTCACGGTTTATGCATAAGGTTTAAATGTTTATGAAATTAAATGGTTTTTTTTTTTAATTTTTATAATTGAGTTGACTGAATGAAAGGTAAATTGTGGTTTACGATTTATGACGTATTAAAAAAAAAACTACTGACTAGATCTCGTTCAAACCAATTTTCGGTGGAAGTTTACATGGTAATGTACATCATATATATTTTTTAGTTTTATCATTCCCTTATTTTAGAAGTTACGGGACACACACACACACACATTTTACCACTTTGCAAGTGTCTCTCGCGCAAACTATTCAGTTTAGAAAATAATGATATTAGAAACCTCGATATCATTTTTGAAGACCTATCCATAGATACCCCACACGTATGGGTTTGATGAAAATTTTTTTTTTTTTAGTTTCAGTTCTATGTATGGGAACCCCAAATTTTTTTATTTCTATTTTTGTGTGAAAATCTTAATGCGGTTCACAGAATACATCTACTTACCAAGTTTCAATAGCATAACTCTTATAGTTTCGGAAAAAAGTGGTTGTGACATACTCGGACAGACAGACAGACAGATAGACAGACAGACATGACGAATCTATGAGGGTTCCGTTTTTTGCCATTTGGCAACGGAACCCTAAAAACAAGATAGCTGTGTTACCTCGGATTGTAGCCACGTCCAAAAAAATGTTTGTACCATTGTAGTTCCGATACGACTCAGAGGACTAGTAAGTACTACAATGTGCGTTTGCGCACTACTTACATTCGATTCCAATTTGAGAAATGACGGTGGCGTAGTACCATTTGTATCGAGGATGCGAGATTCAAAATCCGTCCGTCCGAATTTAGAATATTGGATCTCGTATTCGGATTAAGATCAAATAAAACCTGCCAGGGTCGCGAGATTGTTCGAAAGAGATACCGTGACCCTGGCACATGAGCAACTGAAGGAACACGGGTGGGTTTTAGTCAGTAAAAGTCTGACACGCCCTCCCGCTCTGGGCGGAGCGGGAGGGCGTGTCAGACTTTTGAGAAGTCATATGATGATTTCCCATCCAAAAAAAAAGATAAAAAAATATATATGAAATACCTATTACTGTGCACCGTGGAGGATCTTACCTAACCGCTACGTCTCCCAAATAAAATATAGGACCAGTCAGCGTCAATAATATCGATATGAACGGACTGTTCAAAATTATCTAAATAACTATGAAAATTGAGAATGAACTCAATGACACAAATAATGTTTCAGAATGAAGACTGTACACGACAACGTTCTATCATTCTGTAAAGAACTTTATCTAATTGAAATCAAGTTTAATGTTCTTAGATGTTGAGATAATTTTGAACAGTCTGTTTGTCCCGATATTTTTAACGCTGACTGTAACTTCATCACAAAATCGACAAGACAGAACCACTTGTAAAAATTAGCACTAATTTTAACGTACTTATTGATTATTACGAAAAATTTATCTAATTCGATATAATGTATCTGTAGGATGTCACAGTTACCTAATGTGTATATTTGGTGGCGCTCTTCTAATAGATAGTGTTAATATTGACGTTCGTCCATTAGTAAATGGTGTCACTTGTTTGGCTTGCCGGCCCGTGTAACATTTACGGGTGTTGTACCTGCCTGTACGCATGTTTAAAAGATACACATTCGTCAGATTCTAAAGTTAGTCGACCTTCGTACGGACGTATTAATAATAAATAATTTAATTCAGGCAGCAAAGACCCATAATATAAATACCTTATATATTCATAATATAAATACCTTATAGACTAACATACATAATTATAAAAAACCACAAAAACACTACACTTGGGAGTCTGGTTTCGGTCGTGCTTCCCTGTAACGTCTGTACACAACTGTAATAAAATCGTGGCGGGAAGTTTTCGCGTACTGGATCTTCATCGTACTGCTGATTGTCGAGAGTCGAAATTCGAATGCAGTGCATCCCAGCCCGTTGAAAATATACAGTGTTCGAAATTCAATTCTCGGTGCTAAGCAGAGCATTGAATAGCCTCTAGGCTGGCAGCATTGCCACGTTGTATAGGAATTAGGGTTCATGATTTCTCGAGCTTTTTAATTTCTCGGGTCTCGAGAATTCTCGAGGCTAATTTCTCGAGGCTTCTCGGGTTGTCGAGAAATTTTCATTTACGTACGTTTTCTCATATTATTTGGTTCCAATAACGTCAAAAAATTCAGTAGTTTTCCTCTCAAATAAAAGTATCAAATTAATTATAAAACTTTTATTGATTCCTTATTTTTTTTTAAATATTTCCATAGTTTTGATGCTGCATCTTTACTGTTATAGTGACGTTTCGGTAAAATCTATAACAAACGCAATTCAAATAAATAATAAGCCCTTGGATTAATATGTGATACACACACAACACAACTGGCAATATTCGTCTCACAAATTTAAAATGACACATTAATTACCTAATTTAAAATTACTTACATAAGAAAAACATATTAGAATCAATAAAAACTAAGCTTGTGTGTTGTTGTTTTACTAAAATAGGAAATATAATTAGACTAAGTAGTATAATTAATGTATTGTTAGTTATTTTTTGAATTAAAGTTTGACAAAAAAATAATAGAAAAGAACAGATAGGTACTCGTACCTAATAAAATTTAAGATCATATTTAGATTATATTATTGATAAAAATAATATGAATATTAAAGCCATGATGTGTCAATTAAAGTGAAAAGACTTAGTTACCTGTTTGATTTCAATTTATCACGTAATCTTTGAAACACTCATACGTAAACTATACTTGGCTAGAGTCGAAACACGAATGTACGTGTAAAAACGACGCCGCAGAGCACTTGCAGCGAGATCAAAGGGTGCCGCTGCGCTTTGGCCCGTGCCGCCACGCAACACAACAAACGGCGATTTAATTTCTATATAGGTACAAGATTTCTCGAGTTCTCGACTTTTCTCGACCTTGATTTCCCGGGAACAAAGCACAACGATTTCCCGGGAATTCTCGGCTCGAGAATTCCCGGGAATGAACCCTAATAGGAATGCTTCGACTCTGGACAAGGAAAAAGCCAGCCCTTGGGACACGGGAAGTGTCAACCAGCCGTCTGGAGATTTCGTTGAACATACCATGACCACTCGGACCTTTAAAAGTAGGTTTGATAGTACTTCAGCAGAAAATTATGGATGGATCTACGTATTTGCGCAATGGCACGTGACTGTACCTACCACGTTGTTTAGTTGAGTTATTATTTTATAGTTGTTTCCGAGATATCTACCCCGTATAGTGCACACTCCACCTTTTGTCTCTCCATCACCCTAAGGTTGACTGGCAGGCAATGCCTCAGGCATTAAAGTCCGCCTTTGTAAGCACAGCCACACATCAGGCTATACATTTCCAGTATAAGCTGACATCTCATTGTAAGAAAACTCCATACAATGCTAAGACTGGAAATGTAAGTATACTTTCACCTGTAGCCGTGGGTACAGTATTTTTTTTTAACTTGTGCATAAAGGTTTAAAAAATAAATCATGAATCTGTTTTCCACGTTTAAATAAATTTACTCGATTTTTGAATTGACCTTACACAAGACGGGTAATTGCGTAATTTACTTTCAGTACCTAGGAATCGCATCAATTTGACAGTTCCACAAAATTCATGGCGTTGTTTACGTTGCTAAGCAGACAATTTTTTCGAACATATGAAAGAATGGACTAGCAATAAGCTTCAACACATACATACATAAAATCATGCCTTTTTCCCATGGTGGTAGGCAGAAACTACAGAATGCCACCTACTACGCTTACAGACTCCTTTTGCCTCGTTTAAGTTCATACATCTGGTCATACACGCACGCCGCGTTACCAGTACTACGCACCTGACCCTTCTGAAGAACATCACGAATAAGGGTCACTATTATGTTCTCCTAGGGCGTCCCCTTCCAGCATGACCAGTCACATCTGCCTTGTAAATAACTTTTGTTAGCTACCCTTCATTCAGTCTCTCAACATGACCAAACCATCTAAGTATACTATTTTCAATTTCGCTTCAAAATGATTCAAATTCTGATAAATAGTGTGTTATGCAATCAGAGGGATAGTTGCGGAACTTTTTATCGGCAGGAATTGGTTTAATATTCATAGTTAAATAACATTCATTGCGTTTTTTACGTTGCTGAGCCACAATTTATTCGAACAAATAACGCAATGGTTTAGAAATATTCTTCAATCCCGTTCAGATTCTGATAAATAGTGCGTTTCGCAATTATGGTGCAGGATGAAGGTCATCAAAATAGTTTTTTTAGCCTTGTCTTACAACATCAGTTTTTGGGAATGTCATCTACGTAATGATTTAAAATGTTATAGGATCAAAAAAATGTCTGCGTTAGTAGATCAAGGTTCATTCTACGATCAACTGTTACTATCGTATTCTAATTTGTGGCCTTACTATGATTTAGTACGTTTCTCTTATCTTATCTTTATTGAGCCGTACTACCTATATGGAAAATAATACTGCTGCCAATTTTATGAATCTTTAATATACATGGTGGCAAGGAAGTAGACGCACAACCAGCATGGATTTATACTCCATTTGTTTAGGTAGTTAACTAAATGTAAACAATCTTAACATGTCTTTTATCTAAAAAACTGTCTAAAAATTGAATCTAAAAATGTTTACAATTAGGTATTTACTTAAACCGATGTTAGGTAAGTAACTTAATTTAAATAATATTTGTTGGTCTTTTATACGATTTATTTTATATAATAAAAACTTTTTTGCAAAAAAAAAACAACCGACTTCCTTAAAAACACTACAAAGTGAAAAATAACTTTAATTTCGGTAGTCGGTGTCTTAGGATCTGTATTTATGGTTTTTTTGCCACCGACTTCCGAAATTAAAGTTATTTTTCACTTTGTAGTGTTTTTAAGGAAGTCGGTTGTTTTTTTTTTGCAAAAAAGTTTTTATTTTTAAATTTTTAGTTGTGGTATTCACCCTGCACTAATTCCAAACAAACAATGCATATTTATGCGATAGCAGAAATCGCGGTTGATTTCCTGTCATTTTATAAAGAGTTCCGGTGTCTGTCTCCCGAACTCATCATCAGATCTATATGAAAATTATATGGGACCATTTCGGAATAAACCACTTTCGAACAAAAAAAGAATTTTGCAAATCCGTCTATATATGACGGAGTTATGGCCGAACATACATAAAAAAAAAAAAAAAAAAAAAACATATAAACATTTGAATTGATAACCTCCTCCTTTTTGAAGTCGGTTAAAAAGACATATCAAGATTGTTTACCTTTAGTTAACTACCTAAAGAAATGGAGTATAGTTCATGATTTTGAACTGACAAAAAACGCAAGGAACGTTGAAATTTTTCGTCTATTATTAAAACAACAATTCGCTGGTCCATCAATTTTGTCATCGTGACTTTGTGCGCCCTTTTTTATGAAACAGCCGATTTTTTATCATTGTAAATGAAGAAAAATTTCCACACTGTCTAGAATCACGTGCTGAATTCATGGCTACCGTTTGGCTGTCGATGTCCCTGCCACCCTGCAGAGAAATAGGTATGAAAAAAAAAATGTCAATGAAGTGCCATAAGCAAACGTGAATTCTAACAAGACCATATATTCCTAACTTCCTTGTAATAAGCATACGTAAAACAAAAGATTTACGCGTGAATATAACATAAATAATTTGTTTGTTACCCACAATAGACACAAGTTCAAGCCATTCATGGAGGTACAACGTGTTTGTTTGTTTTATAGTCAATATTTACAGTCATCGGCCATCTCAATGATTGCTGTACAGCTCTGACCGTTATTTGCATGAATCGAACACGCGAATGCGTTGTTTAAGTGCTAAACTTGTATGGTTGACACTAAGTTTTATTACTGTGCAATAATTGCATGTTAGCTCTTCTATTAAAATTATAATATCTGTGAGTGCCTCAGTTTATTTCATTCCATTGTAATACTATTCAACATAGCACTTCTAGATAGCCATAAATGTTTATTAACCAAAAACATATTTTATACAGGGTGGCAGGAGGACATAATTCAGCACATGATTCTAAATACCCTAGCGTAGAAATTTTCCGATCTCCGCTCCCAAAGCATTTTTTTAAACCGACAAATATTTCAAATTATTATTATTATTTTTAATATTTGTCGGATAAAAAATAAAAAAATGTTCCAGAACCATAAAGATATCTGATATTATTCAAAGTTTGTACCAAAAGAATTGCAAAATTTATTACCTAGTCTACGATTTTCCCGGTTATAAACTTTTGAGGCAAATCGCCCATCCTCTTTTCGTAACTATGATAGGATCGGCTTCAAGCAAGTCCAACCGGGTACCTACAGCTGATTCCCACTATTTTACACAGAGCAACTGCCTACCTGACCTAGACGACTTGGTTACAGGGTAAAACTCAATAATCCAAATACACAAAATAAATCTGGTAACATGTGTTTAATCAGTTCAAATTATCAAGAGTACCAAGATACCTAATGTACAAAAACCTATTGAGTGTAGAATGATGTGCCGTGTCAAATGGCACGTGCTGCAAATTAACGGGAAGTGCCAATTTGTGGCCGCCCACCACCAAGCCTGGTTTAGACTGGATCACTGGACTAGTCATACCTCGTTGACACCACTTTCTTTGTGTTTGTGACCCCGGTCTAGACATAAAAGAGACTATTGAGTTCTTAGGAGCGAGGTGTATCATTAATGCCTCATCAATCAATCAGTTTAGGAGAGCAGTGGTGGCCCAGTGGTAACGGCCGCGACTTACGAGTTGTTGGTCGTAGGTTCGAACCCAATCAGGCGAATTAGTTTGTGTAAATTATTTCATCACCACTGCTCTTAAAACGGTGAAGGAAAACATCGTGAGGCAACCGGCATGTCTTAGATCCACAAATTCGAAGACATGTGACATCCACCAACACGCACTGGGCCCGCGTGGTGGATTATGGCCCACTCCCTCTCACTGAGAGGAGGCCTGTGTCCCAGCAGTGGGAACATTATAGGCTGATGATGAATCAATCAGTTTTCGTTCAATTATATCACTCTGTCTAGCCTTTTCCCAACTATGTTGGGGTCGGGTTCTAATCTAATCGGATGCAGCTGAATACCAGTATTTTACACGAAGTGACTGTCTATCTGACCTCCTCTGGCCAGCTACTGGATAACACGATCACTCTTGGTAAGATTGTCAGACTTTCGGGCTTCTGACGACCCGTAACGACTGTCAAAGATTTATCACAATCTGAATTATTTTGAAGCCGATTGCTAATCCATTGCTTCATGTGTTCAAAAATATCTCTGCTCAAAAACGTAAATAACGCAATGAACGTTGTTGAACTGTAAAAACGAAAGCCATTCCTACTGTTAGTGTATTACGAAAATGATTCGCAAGTGTTTAGCAAGTAGACGTATTTGCTGTGTTTAAGTGTTACCTATTAATCAAATAAATATGATTTATATTACGATTTTTGTTAAGATGTCTTGTAGTTGTTGGATTTTGGAAGTCTTTGGCAAAAAAACCAAACCAAAAACACAGACTTCCGAAATTAAAGTGCTTTTCCACTTTAAAGTGTTTTTCTTGGAATTTAGTTGTTTGTTTGTATTCATTTGGCAAATACGCTGATGGACGGTTTATCAAATATTCCAATGGAAAATGGTTAGCATATTTAGAAGCTTAACTTAACCTAAATCGATTTGCCATAATAATAAAAATTATAATAAATTCTTTATTTCGGACAACATAAACGTACGGACGGCGACGTATTGCCTAACTTAGATATGAAATTAATCTAAAATATTGTTTTTTGATGTCCTTAGTCTTCACCACAATACAATTATGTACATACAAAGCCACAATACAATTATGCGTTTTGACGATAGAAGTATAATGAATATGCGATTCAGAAGAGCTCTTTCGCAAGGAGCCACTTTCGAAATACCTATGTCAATGGATACATTCTAAAAATAATAATACTACTTAGTAACACTTGAGAAACTAATAATTGTTTTTGAAGAGAATTTTGATACAAAACAGTATCAAAGGCAACATACTCTGAGTCGAACGACGTAACCATCTTTTGGCGGAGTGAGGATTTCCTAGCAATTAAATGAGCGAAATAAGAGCAGTTGTGGCTCAGTGGTGATTTACTAGTTGTACGTCGTAGGTTCATACTCAGGGAGGCGATTTACTTTGTGTACATTATTTAATAAACATTGCTCTCAAAATAGAGAAGGAAAACATCATGAGAAAATCGTCCTAGAAACAAAAAATTTGAAGACATGGGACATCTACCGACCCGCACTGGGTCCGCTTGGTGAATTAGGGTCCACTCCCTCTAAATTATACAAAGGAAGGTGCTGATACCACTGGGCCACCACGCTGCTTCATTATCTATTACCTCATGTTTCTATTTGAAGATTAAGCATTTTCACTTTTCTTGTCCGAAGCTCAATTTATGAACACTGCTTTAAGGTGTACGTACCTATGCTATGGCATCAAGTTGACACTAGATTCTACTTAATCTCTATTTAGTGTTTCCATATCCGTAATAAGGTATGTCTGGTAGATATCGCTATTAGTGAAAAGATCGCCGTTGTGCGCTGAATTATCATGCTCCTGTCGATATCCCTATTTATTTCGAGTCGGTATATCATGACTTTTTCTTCAGAACTTCTCTATTTAAGTCGTCATCTCGGTGGTCACGTCACCTCCTTTCTAGTCACATTAGCTTTCATCGTTTCTTGGGTCTTCCCCCTGAATGCTTAAAACTTTTCTCGTGATATTGTGGGTATGTTTGCCTGCTCATTCCCAAACTCATGTATTATATATATATATCTTAGGACAACCAACACATCGTTATCTGATCCCAAACTAGGCAGAGCCTGTACTATGGTAACCAGACAACTGAAAAATATACTTATATATTTCTAAATACATATATATTATAGATAAATTACACCCATATATATACCCATATTTATTTTATTTACAACTAGCTTTTGCCAGCGGCTTCGCCCACGGGTAGGCCGAAATTTATGCCACAGGAACGTATTACCGGGATAAAGTATCCCCATACCATAGCAACAGGTTTGCACACAAGTTTTCAGTCACCGGTGCTACGTTGACACTTCCTCTTCATCATCATCATCATCATTTCAGCCCTAAGGCGTCCACTGCTGGACTAAGGCCTCCCCCAATTTGGGGGGCTTTGCCATAATCGCCACTTTTGGCAGGCGGGTTGGCGATCGCAGTATGGTGGTAAAATGCATAGAGAACGCTACTGTCCATTCTCTAGTAAGCCCCTTAGTCGCCTTTTACGACACCCACGGGAAGAAATGGGGTGTTGTTATTCTTTACGTTCGACACCACATGGTACACACACCTCAGTCACTTCCTCTTACTCATTTGTTATTCTATCCATTTGCGTAGTACCACATAGCATTTACATTATTATCTGTGCGGCAAGGAAATTGCCTTCCATTCATCTCTTTCAAAAGAGAAGGCCCGTCTTCCAGCAGTGGGGAAATTATAGGTTGATTATGGTTATGCTGTTTTGCATCTCTTTTATAGCCAAACTATACTTAATCATTTTACCCTGAATATTATTGGGTTTGTACATAACATTTTGGTTTGCAATAAAGCCAATCCATCTATACCTACTGGCCAAAAAAATAGGGTCAATAGACATGTTTGTTTTTGTTTTTTTTTTAGTTTGAGAAATATTATGTGCCAAGCATAATGTAGTGCATGGCGGACGAATATTAAATCAAGGTTCATTGCGAAATTCGCGAAGGAGTGTTAGATAAAAACTCACCGTTCGTGATAGCCATTTAGAGGCCAATAAGAAATATAACTGGTTTGTTTAATAGATGCTACTGATTGCAAGATGTATTGCTTTTCATATTAGAATGTTATTAAACAAATGTTTAGGTATCCTACCAATATAATAAACATGAGAGTTTGTATGGTTGGATGTGATTTGGCACATAGGTAGATTAGGTAGTTCATACCTGGTTTCACACATAGGATACTTTTAACCCGGTAGTACCTGCGTTCCTTTGGGATAACTTTCGAAATCCACGCGGACTAAGCCGCTGGTAAAAGCTAGTTCAAAGGGTATATTTTTAAAATTATTAGCATACCTACAATATTGTTATTGCTGGCTAAATTATTGATTAAAACTAGATATTTGTATAGACAACAGTAATTTATTTTTATTTTTACTATTGGTATTTTTACTAACTGCTTTGCAGAGTCATTTCATTACCAAATATTATCAAAAGTCACAAACAACTTTTATAACCTTACGATGCATAAAATAGTCCTTTGTTCCGTAGTTCATTAAGATCTGTATGTAGTTCTATCTCCAATCCCTCAAACTTTCATTGTGTCGTTTTCAGGACGAATTTGGTCAGAATTAAAAGATTGTAAGTTAAAAATATTTGTTCTTAAGACATAGGACTTACCTGTTACCGGTGAAAGAAGCAGTGTTTCCGTCCAATTTGAACATGGAGTCCTTGTATCCCCAGCCGTACCATTTCAGCAGATCTTGTCTGAAAATAAATATTTTATTCATTAAACTTTTGATTTACAGACGTGTTTTATTACAAGGCAGATGTAGCCGGGACGAACATAGAAGGATATTATTTTTTATTATTAATAGCCTGTGACGTCCTACTGGACAAAGGCCTCCCTACTCTCTTTCGACTTCTTTCTTTAAAGCTACTAACCACCAGAGGGGTAATTGTGGAACTTTTTATCGGTAGGAATTGGTTTAATATTCATAGTTAAACAACATTCATTGCGTTATTTACGTTGCTGAGCCGATAATTTATTCGAACAAATGACGTAATGGTTTAGAAATAATCTTCAATCCCATTCAGATTCTGATAAATTGTGCGTTTCGCAATTAGGGTGCAGTTCTTGAAGGAGTCCACTTCATTCCGCCATCTCTGTCTGGACCTACCACGATATCGCTTGACATTAAATGTGACTCATTAGTTCGGAAGTTTGGCCCGTTGGTCGTTTGGCACGAGCCCGATGTCTCCAGCGAATTGCATTTTAGCGTGGCAGCTTTTTCAAGTGATATCAGAGTGGGACTGTAGGTGTGATTGAGTACCCTAGAACATACATGACCCTATTTGTAATGTTTTGTTTGTTCAGAAAAGTCAGATGTGTATTCGCACCCGACGTGCGTATTTGATGGCTTGAGTTTATGTATGTGTGTATTTTATTCGATCTACATATTTGCCAGCACTGGACTACCATTTTCTGTAGTAAAAGGGACACAAAAATGTCGCTGTCTTAAGGAAATATCGCTACGAGATATGCTTCGCTGTGCTACGAGCGATGTGTTTTCTGGGGTGGCTTGGGTGGGCGATTCGTAGGCCGCAGACCGCCGCCGCCGCGCCGTAGCAGGGATGAGCTACAGAACAGTCGCCGTCTTAAGGAAGTATCGTTACGAGCTTATGCTACGCTGTGCTACGAACGATCCCTAAAATCGCTACGTAAATCTTTCGTAGCGTTCTCTGGGGTGCCTTAAGTGGGCGATTCGTAGGCCACCGTAAAAGTTAGAGCTACACAGCGATCGGTTGCTTCCAAATAAGTACTTTATGGAGTATGGAACGATCGTAGCAGTGTGCAGTGTGCGTACTGTAGTTTCTATGTACCTCCATGGGAAAGGCGTGAGTTTATTTATGTCAGTACTTGTGATATTAATTATTTTATTAGGTCTTTAATTTTGTCCAGAACTTTTTTGTAACTTCTCAAAAATAATATATTTAAGTAACAATAACATTGATGATTCTATATTTTAACTAGCTACTACCTACAACGTCTGCGATCCAGGATGAAAACTAGCCAATGTCGCCAACTCCTCACCCATTTCGGTCGTTCTAGCGTGAAATCGTAACAAACAAGCAAACTTATTTTCGTATTTATAATATTAGTTAGTCGGTGGTTAAATACAGATCCTAAGACACCGACTTCCGAAATTAAAGTTATTTTTCACTTTGTAGTGTTTTTTTAAGGAAGTCGGTTGTAATTTTTTGTAAAGTTTTTATTTTTAACTTTTTAGTTATGGTATGTACCCTGCACTAATCTAATTGCGTTATTCGTTCATTTGTCGCGCATATACTTAATGCAAAATTAAGACTTGTATGGTTTTCACATGGATCCCATTGTTAGAATGGAACCGAATTCATGGGACCACACGGGGAGCACCAGCTTTCTAATAAAAAAAAAGAATAATCAAAATCGGTTCACCCTGTCAGAAGTTATGAGCTAACAAACATTTTTTTTAAAGTTTAAAAAAAATACAGTCGAATTGAGTACCTCCTCCTTTTTTGAAGTCGGTTAATTTTCCGATAAAAGTATTTCTATCAAAAATAAGTCCTTGGTAGAATAAAACATAGTAGTCCATATTAGAAGAAATATTTTGATGTCTCTGCTAAATTAAAAGTGTGATAAACTCATGAATAATGGACTAGGCAGTTTATTGTTTTGTGTCATTGCCGTGTTGTAAATATTTACACAATATGTATTGTAGAACAAGGCGTAAGTTCAAACATCTGGTGAAACTGAGGTGAATCTCGCTTGTATGGAGGTGTGTCTACTAGCTCTAGTACAAGTCACATGGTTAGTAATTAAAAGCAACGTAAGCGCACTCGCATTAGTAGTATGATCAGTCCCTAAACAACAAAGTTCAAGAGGTTAGGAAAAATTACATTGAATAGCAAAATAATGTTAATCAGAATAGTAAAATAATCATAATCAGAATGATATAAAAATAATTTTTAGTCATTATGTTTCCCACACAATGACAGAAAATTTTAATTTTGTTTGCGTAATTGTGTTTTAGTGAGTAACTAAATAAATTAATTAAAATGCTCTTTTGTTGCATATTATTTTGCCTATCGACATTTCCGAAAATACATTTAGCTAGAATTTTAAACACTATTTCACAAGTACGCTGAACTAAAAAATGTTATTTTGGACATACATTATTCTTATCGTACAAATACAGTTTGATAAGATAGTAAAATACAGGTCAGTTTCCTATATATCTTATCGGTTACTATCGATGTTAATAACCTGTTTTTTAAACGAATTATTTGATCCTTCTGCTGTTGTTAGGTGCACTCACACCTGCAACTACGTAGAAATAGGAATCAAAAGTTGTATCATGTAAAAATTGCGTTAAGTGCTTTTCCTGGCAAGTTGGTCGCGATCGGTCCGTCGATGGACCATCTTTACATACTGAGACCCTTCTATGCCTCAGAAAGCACAATTAGCTGTCGGTTCGGGCTGTCATTCGTAGAATTCTGACAGACGTAATGGGACGTCAGAAGCCTGAAAGTCTG
This sequence comes from Aporophyla nigra, assembly GCA_947507805.1. Taxonomy (NCBI): domain Eukaryota; kingdom Metazoa; phylum Arthropoda; class Insecta; order Lepidoptera; family Noctuidae; genus Aporophyla; species Aporophyla nigra. The sequence goes on along the minus strand of OX382297.1, from coordinate 21,535,849 downwards.
AGAACCAGGCTTATGGGGCTTCGTGTTGCCCAGCTACTGAGTTGTGGAGGTAAGAAAGGCAGTAGTCGCTCCACGTAAAATACTGGCATTAACTTGTATCCAGTTTGACTGGAAGCCAACCACAAAAACTGTTGGGAAAAGATTATGATCGCCTTAGCTGATACAGGCAATTCATAGGTCTTCCTCTTTCTATCAAGTGCCAATTATTTGATACAATGCAATCTGTGTTTTGTTCACCAGCAGGGTTAACATGACTAGTGCAAGAACGCTCTCTCTCTCATGATTTTGTCGTAATTTTTTTTACAAGTCTGACGTCATCATTTTGCCTAAAAAGACCGCCCAAGCTCGAGCATAAATCGAAAAAGGCACTTGGACACTTTTTTTCCTCCCGAAGAGGGACTGACAAATTTAGCAATTTTTTATAAACATTTTAGTTTAATTCTTAGAGTGAGTTGCACCAACTAACTTTAGCTATAACCAATGCCATGTCAGCTGTCAAATCTCCACCCCCGTGTCACAAATGGGAGCAGTTGTGACAAGGACTACAGTGGAGATAAAAAAATCATGAAATTTGTGTGATGTAATTTACGGATATGGCCCCTAGCCGGAGATTTGACAGAACCAAGGCATTGGTTATGGTTAAAGTTAGTTGGTGCAACTCACTCTTAAAATGTTACGGTTACGGTTATTTTTATTCACAATAAATAAAAACAATTCACCATAAAACTTAATTTCTATTCGAAGTAAAGTTGTTGCAGATTTATCGATTTACAAAGCAATAAAGAAGCAAACTGGCATTTACAATATGAGAATGAGCATTGTGAAAATGTAATAGCAGTCCTTGTACATAAGAGGTTAACAATCTGCCGCTCCTAACACAATGAGATGTTAACATTTATACTGTATAGCAATAACGAATCCATTTCCATTTTCCAAGATCTTCTTTAGCACTTCTCTACTCCTGTAGATACTGGGTTTCAGTCTCACAGCATCCTCTTGGTGTTACACAAATTCAATCACAAGTTTTAAATTGAATACAAAATTGCTTCGTATGTTTGAAACATTACGTAAAAAACAACGTAAATAACGCAATATATATAGCTGAAATGTCAAAATAAAATGGATGGCTATAATAAGTATGTATCGCAATTAGGCTGCAGGTAAAGCAAAGAGAAATTGGGTTTTCCTATCAGGAATTTCTCAGTAGCGGTCCAGTATTTTGTGCCCGGTTGTTGGCAAATAGGCGTGCCTCTTTTTATAAGGTACTTTATGGTGAAACATGGCTGTACACTTCTGATTAGACCTTCGAGAATTACATGCGTAATAATGTTTTCTTTACTATAACTGACCATGGAGTCAGCTTAACAGAATCTGAGTAAGTATAATAATATCCTCATAATATCCTTACAACAACCAACACACTGTTATCTGATCCCAAACTAAGCAGAGCTTGTACTATGGCAACCAGACAACTGACAAATATACTTATATATTTCTAAATACATACTCTCTCTAGTATAACACTAGATTTGTCTTGTTTTGTTCCCACACGAAGTCAAGCCATTAAGTTGGAAACCATGCTATTAGTTATTCGATGAAGCTCAGTCGTTTGCAAAAAGTCTTTGGAAATCTATAGGTTTAGTAGAGCGAACATTAGGTTCAGGTAAAGAAGTGTTTCATGAAATTCTACAAAATCTATTGCATTAATCACTAGCTTCTGCCCGTGACTTCATCCGCGTGAATTTCGTGTTTTCTGATACACTGCGTCGTATCACATTGCCGAGCTATCATTTCATTTTCGCTTTTTTCTGAATTTATTTTTACTTTTCACAGCTCTTAAGAGTCCTAGTACAAAGTTACGTAGCATAAAGCCTTTCTCTAAAATCATACTATTAATGTAAGAAGAATTTTTCAAATTCGAATGGCTATTTCAGAAATTAGCGCGTTTAAACTCTTCAGCTTTATTATTAGTAGATATCTATCAGCAATACACTAAATACATTTTCGTTTGCCATTCTAAGTAAGAAACTTTTTCAGTGAATAAATGAGCCGTTATTTAATTTCAGTGAAAATTACATGGTATCTACCCGAGTAGAATACGGAATTTCATCAATCGTCGTCGTTTCGTCGTAATGTAAACATAAACCTATTTTTAATTTAGTTAACGTTTCTCTTTTATTAAACTGTAATGTTCATTGAGAAATAAATGTTTTTAAACTGAATTTCGTCTCACAAAATATCGATAAATGCTAATACGATGCTACAAAATTGCGATGTACGTTACTGCGAAAGACCGTCTCTATGAAGCCACTACACTTCGATGCACGTAACCGCGATTGATCTTCACTGCGATACTACTTGACTTCAATGCACGTTACCGCGAAAGATTTTCACTGCGATACTACTAGACTTCGATGCACGTTACCGCGAAAAATCATTTCCACGGAGCTCGTTAAGCTTATCATATCTTATCTACATTTATTTTATTTTTTATTACTACCTACTGCGAATTCAAATGACTAAAGGCAATCTAATAGAATGATTCTTCTCTGAATACTTTGTTTGTGTTATAATTTTTTTAAATCTTTTTTTCAATTCAATTAATTTATTTCAGATATTTTTTGTTAAGTATTAAACATTTTGGTGAAAACATTTAGGTGAGTTTTGTTTAGCTGAAAAACTGAATAAAAGTACGTAGGTGCACATACGCATACTTAATACCCGATCATTTGCATAGACACTAGACAGCAAAATTTATTCATCATTGTTTTTAAATTGCATAACATATAATATATGTCTAGTACTGTTTCGAATACAATGAATTTCTGATATAATTTATTTGGTACACTTACGTGACTTAATATAAAATCAATCATTTCAAGACCAATGATGGCTCCCTGCGAGACACCGACTAATATTTGAGGGTTGCCTCACAGAAACCGCGTCTAGATCGCAAGTTATACTTAGTCACATTCTATCAATAAAGTAAGTGTAATCAATTAATCATAGATGTATTAAATAAAATCTAGGTACTATTCATTAATCATGTCGTAACTACAGAGTATCAAATAAAATAATATTAATTATATAACTAGCTTTTGCCTGCATTTCGACTGCATTTGCGTGGATGTAGAAAAATATCCTACGGGAGCATATTTCAGGGATTAAAATTCAATCCAGGAAACAACCTGGTTGCCAAACTTTGCGGCAATCCGGAACATACAGACAAAAATTTTTCGTTACTAGTTTATCTTAGGTATAGACTTATTCATGGCTAAGAATTAATCAATTTATATTTTACACTGCATTGTTTTGTTTCTGGTGATTAATGTAAGGAATTGTAACGATACGATTTTGTTGTAAATTAAAGTAACATTTTATGACCTTTATGCATATTGAAATGACCAACATTTACTTACCATACCAATTCGTAGAATTATTTAATGAATCAAAAATGTTATTCATGAAAGATTTTGCGAGTAAAAGGTTACTTACGTCAAATACAAATATTACCTACCCGTGTCAGGATAAGCACCAGATTATTTTAATATTAATTGCTGGATCTACACATAAGTATGTAAGTATATTATTAACATATTATGTATGAAAATCAAAATACGTGCGTCAGTCTTGTTGCAAAAACTCGTATTAAAATTTTAAAAACTCAAAATACTAGCTGGAAAATGGAAAACGACATTTTCTATCGAGCTCAGGTGGTGGACGAAGCTACCCAGTGAGCATCTAGGTAATTTATATAGTCAGGCCATCATCACATTTTCCTTACTATGCTGGGGTCGGCTTTAAGTCCAGCTGGATGCAGACCTCGACAACCCAGGTACTGGGTAAAACGAGTCCTCTTGGTGAGACTTGTTTCTTTCTTTAGTTACAGCCGGGACCAGCGGTTTAAAGCCTTTGTACACGACACGGTTCTTTACGGTACAGCGTATAAACCGCACCGTAGAAAAAACGTATATCAACAAGCTTCGATAGTGATACATACATACATACTGTGAGACAGCTTTTTGTACTTCGCGCCGTGCTGCGCAAACACTGTACGCTACATCTAGATGATGCTAAGCTGAAAAAACGCAAAGGCACTCCTGTGTGATATAGTCCAATGCCGTTCCAAGCTTGCCAGCCGACAATATGCGGCAACTAGCTCTAGACTGTATAATAGTATTAATAAACTTATACTCATATACCCCCTGACTAAACATGAAGTAAAATCAAACCTACAGATTGGTTGCAGAAGTTAACATATGACGCAACCGAGAACTTTATTACAGTTGTCTCTTAATTGTCTCTAAAACGAATTACTGTATTCAAATTAAGGCGCTGTTTGTTTGTTTATTTTTTTATTTTTTGTTATCTAAAGTACTTGCACGTCATTATAAATTGTATGCCATTATATCTGGAGGAACTTTGTCTCCTAAAGCACAGGCCTTTGGCCTAGTTTAGGAGGCATCAATTTGCCCTTTAATGTGACTTTATTTTACAATATTACATAAACCCTTGTGTACTTATATATGTTTTATTGTCTGTACAAATCGGCGATGAAGTGACAAGAACTTCTAACTGACATTTTGGCGATTTTCGTTTTCTCATCAGCTATTACGTCTAAATAAAAAAGTTGGTTGTATAGGTATATACTAGGCTCTCACATCCTCCGATAACAACTTTTTATATAATATAAAACCAATAAAAGGTTTATTCATACGTTGTGCTTAAAAAAAATCAAACGTTTTTTTCGATTCCTGTAAAATTATGTTTTGGTAGATAAAGGTTCTTGTCACTTCATCGTCTAAATGACCATTTTATTTATAACTAGCTGACCCGACAGACGTTGTCCTGTCTCTTTGATGATATTTGAGCACGCATTCTGTCAATTCTATGTCAAATGTCATAATGTTACATTAAAAAACTTTGCATTGTCCTATTATATTATGGTTGTTAAGTATTCTTAAATAGGTGTTCTTAAATTTTCTAATTTTCCGCGCAATTTTTAAATTTTTTTCTTTCGTAAAAACCTTCTCCTGACAATTACAAACACAACAAAAAAAGAAAAAGTGAAATCGGTCCAGCCGTTCACGCGTGATGGCGTGACCAAGGGAAGTAGGGATTCATTTTTATATATATAATATAGATAGATTAATATTATTATACAACACTGACGACCGTGATTATACACTGCGAATAAAGTTTTCACAGAAAGCAAAACTTGTGTGTTTTTACAAAGGGCATAATGCGTTTTCCGAGGCTCGGTATGAAATAGATAGATGGTCAAATCTACGGATCAACCTTGGCAAGTGTAGCTTAAGAAGATTGATCGATCCGTTCGGCGGTTCTTTCTAAAAAATAAATAATAAAAACATTAAAATTGCTGAGGTTACTCGCACCGGGATTGTGCAGAAAACCTGTTTGCCATGGACGATCTTAGTTTTTAATTTGATTGCCAAATTATTCGGCCAAGGTAGAATTTCATTACATAGCGTGCAAACCCGTGTTATGATGTAATTTATCAGTCTTTATCACAGAAAAACATAAGGCCATTGTGGTCATGGAATCAGGGAATATTCGATACCTTCTAATATATTCATTGGTGCTTTTGAGCACTGAATTTATACTTGATAGCTTCGTGACCTGTGTATTCTTCCCATTCTAACCTACGGTGCTCAGATCTGGTCGCTCACCGAGTCACAAAAGTTCCGCCTTGGAGTTTTCCAAAGAGCGATGGAAGGCGATATTCTGGGCTTAAAAAGCTAAAACAATTCGGAACACAGGGGGAACAAGGCAGTGGAAAGGCCCGCAGTAGGCACACCGAGCATCTGCAGAAGGACGATAATGCCCTCTTCCGGCCTCCAAATGGATCCAGGGATAGCGGATTCGGGGTCGTCCGCCGCCCCATATCATATAAGACCCGAGGTGGTGGCACGTAATGTTTCACGCGCGCCCTTAGGCGTCGCGGGGAAGTAAACACCTCACTCCCACCGCTTGACCAGACAGGACCCGTAGAGGCGGGTCGACACCAGTCGCCCCAGGCCGGAGGACAACCATGAGGATTTCCAACCAGTAACAAAAAAAAAAATGGAATGAAAGACACCACGAATTGACAACTGTCTTTACTCCCGATGTGTTTTTGCCCGTCCATAAAAGTTAATTAATCAGCTGTACTATTCACTTCGAACTTTCAAACTACTTTCGGAAGGGTCCGTATCTTCGTTGACGGAATTAGAGATTAGGCCCCTGGCTAGACAGAATTCAAAACTAGTCATGTTATTTCTAACGTGAATTACGGTTTCGAAATAGTCGTCGACTATACAAAGCATTCAGTACTAGTCTAGTAGTTTTACCTTGGTTCGAGATGTCACTACTATGTGAACAGTATGTAAACCTAGGCTAATGCGACTGGAAAATCAAGGATAAGATGCTGAATCAATAGATATACATGTAGGCAAGGATGAGTACCTTCGTACTACATAATAAGTCGTGGATAACTGGTAATACTGTACATAATAGTTAATACGATGACACGAATGTACCGATTATTATGCACGGTGTCTAAGGTGTTATTGTGTTATACTTATGCTGATTTGGTCATGTTGAGAGGATGAATGAAGGTCGGCTCACAAAAGGTATTTACAAGGCAGATGTGAGTGGAAACACCGGGAGGGGACGCCCTAGGAGGACATATAGGGACCTTATTGGTGTTGTTCTTCAGAAAGGTCAGGTGCGTATAGTACTCGCAACCGGCATGTGTGTATGACCAATTGTATGAACCTAAACGAGGCAAACGAAGTGTGTAGAGATCGTAGCAGGTGGCGTTCCGTGGTTTCTGCTTACCCCCATGGGAAAAGGCGTGATTGTATGTATGTATATTATGCTGATTATACCAATTTAAACACTGAGAACTAACTGACTGTATAGTTTATAATTAGCTTTATATTGTATTCTAAAACATTATTGGAATTCCAGCCCGAACTTCGGTCCCAGAAAATGCTGTATTCTTGTCCAGTTGAAAAACACCGTCAGGCACTAGTGGTCTGGCATTGTTGCTGAACTGGGCGTTTTTGGCGCAGCCTTGAGACATATGAAAATGATAGGTAGTTTGTGACGTCGCACCTGACCTGGCGCTTTTTTTGTTTTACTATTTCCTGCTGTATATTGTGTGCCTTTTAGTCTGTGTTAAATAAATGAACGTTTCTCTTCTTTCTTCTGCTTCTTGTATGTAATGATAGGAATTGTATGATAGGAGGCAGAATAAGTTCTTCTGGATTTCTCCACTGCAGCAGAAGTCCGCAGAAATTTAGCAGTACCAAAATATCTAAATTTACGCAATAATACATAATTCTTATCCCCGCGATAACCATTGCTTTAACGGTTAGTGTTTTATCCCTTTAATTGATGTTCATTAGTACAAATAATCGGTAATGAGGTCAATGCCGCACAGTTTGGTGTATCGCACATACTTGTTACATATAATGAATACGATTACTTATTTAACATTTTTATCGGTACCGGTGACGCGTCTTAAATTGAAATCCCAACAGTAATTGATTAGACAAATACAAACAGTTTTCAGACTTCCCAAATATTTCAGTCAAGTATCATTTTAATAGAAAAGAGCATTTATTTGCCATCTTTGCTAAAAGGCATTAAGCAACAATTTATTTTCAGAGAGATCATAAATAATCATAATCTAATAAAATACGTTTTTTATAAAACGATTAATAAAACGATTAAAAAATCGATTCCAAATAATCCACTAATTACAAAGTAAAAATAACTTCAATTTTGGACGTCGGTGGCAAAAATCTATAATTCAGATCCCAAAATAAACACCGACACCGACTCACCAAATTTTATTATAGTTCTGTTCGCTTTGTAGTTTTTCTTTTTGGAAGTTGGTTGTTTATTTTTTAAGAATTTGGTTTTTTCTTGTCAAATATAGGTAGTTTTTGGTTTTTTCTTGTTAGGTATGTATATTGTATTTATGGTTTAAATAGGTTTATGCGTTTATATTTTAAATATTTGTTCACCAAATTTATTGCACCTACCACTGTTTGTCTCTGCACCACCTAAAGGTTGACTGGTAGAAAATGCCTATGGCATTAAGTCCGCCTCTGTACATTTGGGTGCGTGAAGTATATTTAATACTAAAATAAATATGATAGCTACAATTCGTATACCACTACTTACTGTGTACACAACAAGGACAGGTAGCGTTAGAACTGCATCAAGACACACAGAGTGGATGAAATACATATTATCAAAGCTAGCGCAAGAACTACCCAAGAAAAGTAAATTTTAAAAAAAATTGACCGCCCCTGAAACAGACCCTATCCATTAAAAAAAAAAAAATTACGAAGTCGATTCAAAATTTCCGGAGATATCGCGAAACATACTTTAAATAAAAATACAGACGAATTTAGAATGTCCTCTTTTTTAAAGTCGGTTAACAATAATATTAATTTTTCCTCGATATTGTTATTAAAACATAGGTATTATTTCGTGTAGAGATGCGGAAATTTCGATCGATTAGACGCAGAATTCACTGGTATTTTTGCCGCCTCTTGGGCCCAAATTTACACGAGGAAGGAAGTATAGTCACAGCAAACAATATGACCAATAGTTAACACTTTCATATCTAATCTTTATAAATTTTATAATATAGTTGACAAAATTCAGGCCCTTATCTTTCCGATAAAAATACGATGAACTCCTTGTGAGACATTCCATGCGTCACCGGATTTCTTTGCCTCTAAACGTTCCGAAAAACGAAAAAAGTTATTGGCGGGAAAGGAAATAACATAAACTTTTAGTCTGAAAGCATACAATGCAATGCTCTATTTGTATTCCCAGATATTTTTAGATCGCGCTTGTTAATTATATCCAGAAAACTGGAGCACATCTGCGCTTGCATGCTCCTCATTAAGGGTGTAGCAAAATATTAAATTTATTTTATGAAAGTTACAAAAAATAAAAAATTGGTCATTGGCCGGTTGTACTGCAGATAAAGCTTGTGCCAGAGAAGCCAATAAATAAATAATAGCTTACCGTCGTCTAGGAATAACACTCTTTACTTTTATAACCGTGCTGTTGTTTGAGCTAGAATCGCTCTTTTTATTTTTATCACCAACACTTTTCTTTTTAACACTATCAACTGTCCTCTCATTACTGTTATCATTTTCCACATTTTTCATTTTATTATCGGAGCTGCTCGCGAATGCAGCTGACATTTTTACAATGGGCGACGATTATGGATTTGTGTCGGATAGCATTTGGTACGATTTTTATAAATCGCGCAGCCTGCCGCGCATGTGGTGACATGCTCGGTCGGTAGTGCAGGGCGATATTAGCGACATCTATGTTCTGTTTGAAGTACTTATGAATTCGATAGTTGACTAGAGAGGTTAATGCAAAGGAGGACAGACATTCATGTTGTAGTTATGGGCAAGACTAACAGATGGCACTATATTAAATTCTGGTGTGAGTATCTGAGTATAGTTGTAATTTTGTCTCGCTACAAAAAAGCTTCAGGAAGTAGGAATATTATTATTATTATTTCGTTTATTTAATTTTACAAACATATAAATTATATTTTTTAATATTAAAATAATAAAATCATAAAACATTTAAAAATATAATAAATAGTAGCCCACCGGTATCGGGAATAGGGTCCAAGCTACCGGTGGTCAGGGCTGCTGAGTGAGGAACCTCCTCAATATGCGTGCCGTGTCCAGTAATACCGCCTTCTGGATCAAGCCCTTGATCCAGCTGCCTAACGAGAGCCTCTTAAGGTGTTGGTCGAGGCTCTTGGCTATTATGCCATTGGCCGTCACGACTATCGGCACAATGACTGCTGTATCCACATCCCACATCTCGACAACCTCGCGAGCCAGGTCAAGATATTTGATCTGCTTATCTTGTTCAGCTTTCACGAGGTTCTCGTCATGCGGGACTGCTATATCAATAATCATTGTGCGACGCTCTGATCGATCTATCACCACTATGTCCGGCTTATTAGCAACAATAGTCCTATCAGTGATGATAGATCGATCCCAATACAATGTGATATTGCCATTTTGGAGAACTGGGTCGGGCACATACTTATAGTACGGCACTTCTGATTCCACAAGACTGTATTTCAGAGCAAGTTGCTGGTGGATAATCCTGGCTACAAGGTTGTGCCTATGCAAGTAGTCTCCGTTAGCCAGACGAGAACAGCCAGAAATAATGTGTCGGATTGATTCCCCTGGACGGTGGCATGCCCGACAGATGTGAATTTTTATTATTTATTTAAATCGAATACAGGTATTCATATTGATGTTAGTAATACTTATAAAACTATGTTAGTAAAACAATTCTTATTAAACTAAAATAAATAAAACACCAAGAAAAAACGAATTCAAAAACTTATAAAACTAATTTAAATACTTATAAATATTTCCCCTTCCCGCTGCACTAGACCTGCAGCTATGCATACGGGTCCAGTGCCCCAGGAACGGGCAATCAGGCTTATTCACGATTACCCTCAAAATGCTGCTGGTGCTCCCCCGAATCCTTCGCATCAGGGATGCTGTTCTTTTTCGCATAATAGCTTGAAAGCTATCAGTCTCTGCTTCAGCAAACATGCCCGATGCGCTACAGAACCGCGGGAGCCCCATCAGCACCCTGAAGGCGTTATTGTACTGTACTCGAAGCCCTCTGCGTATGTCTAAACCACAGGCTGCACGTGTAAAACGACTGGCAAAACGCCTTGAACAAAGTGAGTTTCACTTCTCTAGTACATCGTGCAAACCTACGGGCATCTACTACTACTAACATCTATTGCATCGGACCGACAACGCTCTTCGCTCCCTTTCTATATCACTGTCATCATTCAAGTCCTCATTTACTATGTGTCCGAGGTACCTGAAATGCGACACTCTATTTAGCGGTACACCATAAAGGCACACCGGAGGAACTGTCTTAGGTTTCTTAGTACCTACCCTAAACACCACAACCTCACTCTTCCGTACATTGTATACTAAACCATGAGACGCGGCGTATTTCTCACAAATAACAAGCAACCGCCTGAGTCCATCAATCGCGGGGCTCAGCAGCACCATATCATCAGCATAACTTATAATACTATTAATTATCTCACCATCAATAGAGCATCCAATACCAGTGCCGCTGAGCTCCTCGATCAACTTATTGACGTATAGACTGAAGAGCGCCGGGGAAGTCAAACCTCCCTGTCTCACCCCACACTCCAGCCCATACGCCCCAGATAAAGCACCCGACCATCTGATCTGATATTGTCGTATCATTGCAAGTTAGTGATGATTTAATTTAAAAAAAAAATTATATATTTGTGAGCCTATTGTTTAAGAAAAGATCTATAACTGGTAGTTCCACAGGGCGGTATCTGGGACCTCTCTTTGTTCTCATGATCATGACTGCTGTAAATTTAACCCATTATTTAGCAGTTTTTAATAAATAGGAAGTAGCACAAATGGAGCGTGACAAATCATTCGATATTTTCATTTTGGTCATAAAAAACTCAACACAATAATTTAATAAAATATTTATTGTTCTAGTTTACATTAAGTAGGTATGTTGTACAAAATAATTACGCTTATATCTAAGATAACAACTTAAGAGTCTAAACGGTTAAAGCAATGGCTTCGCCTTGGAGTTATTAGTTTAATTACATAAGTACTACAAATTAATATAGTCTTCGATACAATAAAACTAGGTGTAGAGTCTAAAATTTGCATTGGCTTACATACAAGTAATTTAATTATAAACGTACTCTTACATTTGGCCGTTAATGTCATAGATATAAATGCAGAAACTTACATATGAATGCAATTAATTCGTTGATTAGGAACAAATCCAAAATACACACACGTATATATGTAAATACAAAGAAAAGCTATTAGGAAATAGTTTAAATATTTCAAATGAGGTTTGAGGAATGAGGTTTAAATCAGCAGGTTTTCATTGGAACGTTAGTAAAATTGTCTATGTATTTTTGCTTTTAATCTGAGTTATATTTAAATGTGAAATCTAAAAGCCTCACAATACAATGATTAGATTAATACAGCTTTAGATTTTGTGTGTACTTTGAAACTGTCACAAATTACAAAGTAATAAACTTAAAAATAAACATTTTCGTTGTATCTAAATGCAGTACATAAATCTAGATAATAATTTAAATTCGTGACGCAGTCTTACTATATATCTAAGCACCTATCGATCACTTAATAATAGATTGCGGAAGCTGGCCCATATATACAATGCAGTTTACAAGATTAGGTACTCTACTCATATAGTGGATAAGTTAGGGTGTGCTAAAATATAGCCTCGAGTCTGTTACAAAAGTTATGAGGACTGCTATGAAACTTTTAATCCTCCTTTAATCTTTAATTGAACAGCCTTCTTGCTCAAATGACGACGTTCTCCACAAGGTTTACAAAAACTGCAGATATGAGTACGTTGATGGAAAAACAAAAGTGACTAAATGTTCAATAAATTCTTCAGTATATTTTCAGATTCCAGACACATAATAAAAGCACGTATTTGCACTAATACAGTGTCGTTTAAATATTCTGTCACATAATGTACATGCGATGATTGAGCATCTCAACCAACTATGTCGAGTGACCAAGTCGAGGGAAACACAAACTGCTGAACTGGTCTTTGAAAGTTTGAAATGAATGAATCCTACAACAGACCTTACTTTCCATACTTTTTACGATACTATAAAAGCTGCAACTTGGAGTCTATTTTTAATCTTATATATACTGTTTATAATTGTTAGAATTTATGATTTAATTGATAGCATCGAAAGTAAGACTGTAAGAGCTTAGTTCGGATGTTACCCAAAAGACTGCCAATCAGCCCGACTTAATAAAACAATTATAAATAACTAATTAAGACTTGAAGATCATTACTTAGGCGATTCACAATATTACGTATATTATTTTAAGAAGGATAAAATAAATAAAGAATCAGTACCGATATTCTGTTCAGTAATGGACTCAGAGACTCAGACTCAATTGATTGCATATCTTCACTTTTATATCCACCGGGAACGCACAAAGTAATCCGATTAAGGCAATAACTTATGGTACTCCGCGGATTTCTTATTCTTCTCGATTATGTAGAAGGACTTAGGTTTCCCGTTGCCGGAGTAATATTTTCTGAAAGACATTTTCTTCGCTGGGATGTAATACGCCAAAGCGTCGAGCGAGTTCGGATGACTGATTGCCTTTGGCCATGTCGGCGTGCTCTCGACGTCTACTATGTCATCGTCAAACCTCGCCTGCGGTCGGTGTTTCGCGAAACTTTGTAGCACGGGAATGTTCCAGTGGTATACTCGGGCAGGTTTGCCGTTGCTTGTCATTTGTAGAGGTAGGGTTCTTGCTGCAGCGGGGGCTGGTTCTGCGTGGCTGTAGTAGTTGGTGTTAGGAGGTAGTTTGATGACGTACATCCTTGAGTCGCCGGTGGCGTGCCTCCTGCCTTGTTCGGCGACGCGTTTCCTGTGGTGGGCGACGGGTATCCTCAGCTTCTTCAAGCCGAGTGAACTGAGCAGCTCGTGCGTGGAAGGCTCGAGCTTGTCCATGCCGTTGTCTCTGTAGGCGCTGGGGGCCGGTGACGGAGCCGCGAAGGTCACCGCCACTGACACCAGCAACACTAGTGACCTGTAACAAGAAGAAGGAAAATTTGTATTTAAGTATTAAAATAACTTTTGCTTTGCAGGAGTTTTTTGAAGATGGATATCTAAGATATTCAGAGACAGTTTATGTTATATCACACAACCAAAATTATGAACTGATCTTAAAAATAATGAGATTAGAGACCAAGATTTGTAATAAAGCACATTGACCGGCTGTTGACTTCGCATAATAGGGCTTTTAAAACACCAAGACCTACTTAATAAGGCGGTGCCTAATAAGCACCGAAGACCACAAAAAGACCGCAGTCGCACATGAAAGCCAAAGCAAAAGCAAACATAAATTCCTTATGAGTTATTAAGTGTTTTACGACAAAATTGATTATTCTCCATTTATATCTAAGTCTACAGACATTCCACAGTTTCTTGCCACAAACGTGCGCTGACTTCAAATTGTTTGCAGACTTTAGAACTCCTAAAGTTAAATAAAACCAAGAAGGTTTGTATAGGTATGGTGACTGTCTTGCCGTTGTCTGATATTTCAAAAGCAATTAGCATAGGTACGGTAGTTAGGTATTGTGTACACTGAGGATTTAAGAAAGCTTTTAAAGTAATAAGCCAGACAGTGCGATTTTTTGTCGTGAACAAATAGTCGCAAGTTTTGTTTTAAGATTCCTAGAAGATAGCGAAATGACTGTTCAGTGTTTTATGTTGGGATATTAACATTACAATGTAAATGGTTATTTATGAGCGCGTTGTATCATTTCACATGACTATATTAAGTACGGAATCGAGGATAGTAATAAATATTCGCAACAAAGTCGTTTATACATATTAAAATAATAGCTCTACGTTTCGAAGAAGTGAAATAGGTACGTCCAAGTATGGCCTATGGCCTATGGATCTATAGATGTGAATAACATTTATAGATCGATAGGCCATAGGCCAAACCTATCTACATATACGTCCATACATCATCAAACGACTGTTTACCGCCTTTTGGGCTCTACATAGGTTTGGACACAGTGAATGGGTGACCATCTTTCCATACCAAGGCCCCGCCCTGCCTTGGAAAGCACTTTTAACCGTTCAGTCTCGCTACATTTTTGAGTCCCGGGAAAAAAAATCGAGACTCGACGGGGTCTCGAAAATTCCGGGAAAAACGAGACTTTCGAGACTATTTCAAAAGTAGGTTTCATATTAATCAAATATCACATTTTCAGTCGAAACAAAGATGTACGTACGTAGTTTTCAAGCACGTTATTAAACATACCTATAGTCGCAACTTAGAAAACCCATGAGCCTTATTGGGACTGGACCAGTCATGTCAGCCGCATATCGGATGACAAGCGGGCTTAGAGTACCGCCTATTGGGACCTGCATGACGCTATCGTGACACGAAGGCCGAGACGAAGATGGTGCGACGAACTTGACTTCTACCGAAATGCCCAGCCGTAGCACTAGCAAATAACTGTGTCGTCTATCATAAAATCAATATATTTTATTTCACATAAACCTACTTAGGCACTTATGAAACGTCAGACACTAGGTATTGGCGGTTCCGTCACTATCAAAATCAAAACTCATTTATTCAAACTAGGCTGAGAGTCAGCACTTTTTGAACGTCAAAGTTATATAAGACAGTTCCCCAAAACGCCCGCCCTTCACCACTTCCTAGTGCTTTAACTGGGAAGAAGAAGTGGCGCAACAAACTGCCCAGCAGCACAGCTGTCTGTTAAGTTAGAAGAACTTGATTCTATACAATAATATGTAAATAATTAATATTATGAAAACAAAACACACATTCAATTATTTGCCATATGTCAGCTAGCTCTAACGCGCTAACTATATCGGTAGTGTCGGGACGCGCTAGCACCAGGGCGAGCATCTGATGCTTCGTCATGTCGAGATGTACAGGGCTGAGCTCCGCCAGACCCTAGTCCAGTGGACTGGGAACAGCGCCTTGCGTTACCCAGTGCAGGGAATTCCCCTTTACGGTAACACCCGATGTGAGGGAGTGGTTGACATGTTGTCTGACGTCATGACGCCCTTACTTTTCGGCTGATACAGGTATTGTCTAGACATGGGTACTTCGGTAGGTACCTGTGCCGCATAGGCCGGGAACCGACACCCGTTTCCCAACATTGCAACTGCTATGACGACACGATGTGGTACACCCTTGAAGAATGCCCTGCTGGGGCAGTGCTGCGATGTGACCTCGTCGCGGGGGTTAATGCAACGGATAATCTCTCATACGCGCAGTCACTTCCGATCATGGGCTGGACCATCTACGGAAACAGGGTCCAGTCCTAGGTTGGAAGTGAGAGCACGTAGGACGCCGTCGCCTCCTTCTGCGAGCAAATTTTGGTCACGGAGGCGGCGGAAAGAGAGAGGGAGGATACAATCTCCCTTCTAATACGCAGCAGAGTCACCGGGCGCCGAAGCGCGCGGATCGATCTCCGGCCGCCTTAGTCGGAGGCCTACAGGCAACAGACTTGGGAAGTTTGCTGTCTGAACAGTGAACGGCCCGCGATGGTGGCGCGCTATGTTCCCCGCGTGCCTTTCTCTAGAAAAATTGCGGCCGTATGTGGTCGGTGATGGTGACGGGATCCGTGAATTCATGCGGGCTAACACCTGGCCGGGGGAGTGTGTGAAATGCGTAAGCGCTCCAGTACCCTGGCTAATGGTAGCAGTAGAACACCTTGTGATTTTATTAAGTCAGAGTCTGACACACCCCTCCACCCACCCCAGGGTGGAGAACATCCAAACGATAAAAAATGGCGGTTCGCCTACACAGAGCTTCTAAGGTCTTGATATCAAGTGAATACGAGATTGCTTTTATTGTAGTATACTCTGATTCAGTGAACTCTGTTTCGCTTAGAACGCATATCTTTATTTTAGGAAATCGGTCAAGCCTTTCAACTTGATTGGACCATTTCGTATTACAATCAATGATTAATTTAAGTTCTCTGTGGAACTCTTCCTCTACGAATTTCCTTTAGTTGTTTGTACTAATTACTTCGCACTGCACAAAAAAAACTCGTAGTATGTAGATATTTATTAAAATCCTTGTCATTCTTGAACAAGGATATTCAATCTCCACAGATTGTATTAAACTCTAAGCTACACTGTTGGTTTAATAGATTATTCAATAATGTTATATTAATTAGGAGGCAGTCTCGAAAGTCTCGTTATTCCCGAGACAAAATCTACTAGTCTCGAGTCTCGAAAATACCAAAAATCGTCGAGATCGAGATTCCCGGGATGAAAGCCCTATTGGTACCAGCTGTCATTCGTGAATCTTTGACTGTAGTTACGGCTCGTGAGAAGCTCGAAAGTCTGACTAACAGTCTTACCAAAGATTATCGTTTGACCCAATAACTGGGCTGAGAAGGTCAGATAGGTAGGGAGTCGCCCTTTATAAAATTCTGGTATTCAGCTGCATTCGGTTAGACTGGGAGCCTACCACGACATAGTTGGGAAAAGGCTAGGCATGATAATTTGGAATAGATCGGCTGTGTAGTCTTTATCTATCATATTTAGTCATCGTATTAAAACACTAGCTTCTACCTGCGACTTCGTCTGCGTCAAATTTTTGCTCCTCTGACTCTTCCCCTCGCATCGAATTCCCTGCACGTTTTAGTCCATTTTTCGTTGCTACTCCGCTCCTTTTGATTGTAGCGTAATGTTATATAGCCTATAGCCTTTCTCAATAAATAGGCTACCCAACACAAAAAGAATTTTACAATTCAGACCAGTAGTTCCTGAGATTACCGCGTTCAATCAAACAAACTCTTCAGCTTTATAATATTAGTATAGATTATCCAGTCAAGTGCCATTGTATCTCAATTAGAGGAGACACTTATTGAGAAATATAAAATACATTGAAGTTTATTTTATGACCCAGCCCCATTGAGCCACAGACCTAACCACCGCCATACATCCACGTCCCTGTCAGCTGCATTAGCAAAATATTTGTTTCTGAGAAGAGGACAATGTGTCGCAGACATGGCCGGCCCTATGTGGGTTTATAGCCACACGTTCGTGTTGAACCTGCTTAGGAGATGGTTGAGCTTACAACCTCATTGTGTTTGTGGCCAGTGTTGATATCTGTTTGTCGTTTTACAGGTAAGGCACGTTTTAAACGGACACTTTTGAGATTACTGCTGATTTTACTGACTTGAAATATTTTAGACCAGGAGTTCCTAAACTTTTAAGGTAACGGAACACTCAAACCAAACACCAACACCAAATCAAACAAACTTTATGTAACCCCATATGAAATTATAACAAATCAAAGTTACTGTAATTTAAATAACAACAAAAACTATTATTGAAATATTTTAAAAATGAAACACTCTCAATCTTTACTTTAATTTTTAATGTGAAGAATGAAATTGTTTCTCTGTTTTATCAAAAAGTGCTTTATCTTCACCAAAATTAATACCTAACCGCGGAAACCTACTTACACTTAACCCTAACCAAACCAACTGTCACCCACCGATCAGAATGAAACTTTGCACTTCGATATAACACTAAAAAATATTTAACCCGTTTTTTTTTTATTTTTCCGGAATCCACTTTTTAGGGGTAGAAACCACCCCCTAGGTTTATAAGGGTTGTAACGGTTTGTAGGGATAAGTTATATTAGGGTTAAGGTAGGTTAGCCTATCTGGCCCTGGTGGCGAGCTGGCAGGACAGGCTTTCACGCCCTACCGCCGGCCTCGCCACCGTCGAGGCGGTCCGGCCAGTACTCGGGCACTGGCTCGGGAGGAGGCACGGCTCCCTGTCGTTTCGGGCGACACAGGTGCTCTCGGGGCATGGTTGCTTCGGGAAGTATCTGTGTCGCATAAACAGGGAGCCAGACGCCCGGTGTCACCACTGCGTCGACTGCCGGGAGGACACGGCGCGGCATACGCTGGCAGAATGTGCCGCTTGGGAGGAGCCGCGTCGTGTCCTCGTCTCAGAAGTAGGCAGTGACCTATCGCTG
The DNA here is from genome assembly GCA_947507805.1 of Aporophyla nigra. Taxonomy (NCBI): domain Eukaryota; kingdom Metazoa; phylum Arthropoda; class Insecta; order Lepidoptera; family Noctuidae; genus Aporophyla; species Aporophyla nigra. The sequence goes on along the minus strand of OX382297.1, from coordinate 21,517,196 downwards.
CCGGCCGTGGTCGAGTCCATGGTTGGCAGCGAGGAGTCCTGGGACGCGGTGGTATCCTTCTGCGAATCAGCCATGTCGCAGAAGGAGGCTGCGGAAAGGGAGCGGGAGATATCTTCCGCTCACCCAGCCCGCAGCAGGCGCACCGGGCGTCGGCGGAGGGCGGACAACGCCCTCTTCCAGCTCCCCTAAATGGGTCCAGGGGCGACGGATCTGGGGACATCCGTCGCCCCCTATTGCTACGGACCCGAGATGGTGGCGCGTAGTGTTCCACGCGCGCCTCTCTGTGATGTATGGGGGGGAGTTTAACACCTCACTCCCCCCCAACGTGAGGAGGCCTGCAAAGGCGGGCCGGCACCAGTCGGGGATCGCGGAAGACATATTGGTTCCCGTGGTCCCCGACGTAGGTGTGGGACGGAACACCGGGGTGGTTTTAGTCAGTAAGAGTCTGACAGACCCCTCCGCCCACCCCAGGGCGGAGGACATCCATGAGGATTTCCACCTCGTGATCAAAAAAAAAAAAAGGTTAGCCTATCTGTGGTCAAGATCGTAATGTTCTGATTGAAAAGCAGTCGAATAAACTCACTCTACCCAGAGTTACACGGGTTAGCCTACTTAGGGGTTATTAGGGGTGGTTTCTTCCCCTAATAAGTGGATTCCGGAAAAATAAAAAAACACGGGTTCAATATTTTTAGTGTTATATCGATGTGCAAAGTTTCATTCTGATCGGTGGGTGACAGTTGGGTAGAGTTACTAGTTAGTGACTTTTCTAAAGGACCCCTAGGTTCCGCAGAACCCACTTTATTGACTACCTACTGCTGAAATTAGCCTTTGAAAGATTAGACGAAAATAGGGGTTCATTCGGTGTTCTCAAGTTCGTGTTTATTGGCAGTTGGTAAAGTAGGTTTTGAAAAGACTAAAGTTTTTTTTTTTTTCAATTATGATTCTACCCAATTTGATAGGTATGCGTTGACTTCATGACATGAAGCCAACAAATATTGAGTCGTCGTATTAAATAGCGGGGTCGTATCTAGGTCATTTATTGATTATCTAGTTGTGCCCTCGGCTTCGCTTGTGTAGATGTCAGAAATTATCCTACGGGGACGTGCAAGAAGAAGCCTTTGATACTATTTAAAACATCAGCTATCTGCCAGTGAACAAGCAGGCAGACAAACCAAAAAAAAAAAAAAAATTTTATTTTAAATGCTGTACAAACTTTTAGGTATACTTATAGTAAAAAGCTGTTGTTTTGACATTACTTCAGTTTTATTTATTTGTCTAGATATAGTTATCGGCACACCAACAGCATAGAATAGTACATTGTACAGACGCCAGCACATTAAGCTACTACAATCTGTCAAATTTCTTTGATAGATATTCAATTTTATGGCTAAAGCATTAGGTTCAAGGTTGATTGGGAGAATTTGACAGTTTCGGGTATCTTGATGGATAGCTTCTGTACATAAATCAATACGAGATAGCTGAAGACCAATTGTTGTGATTATAATCGTTCAAAATCTAGTCGCAGTCTATCTCTAGTCGTAGTTCGTACGTGACAATTAAATGTCAAAAAGTTGTCAAAAATGCATGGAAACTCGACATATTTTTGAAAGACTGAGATCACACTGAACATTCTTAAAATCACAAGAATTTTCCCTCAGATATAAGTAGGTAAATCAGTCATACATAAGAATTAATCAAAATGTCAGACCACCGGACAATAAAATTAAAATTACGCAAGATAGAGTGGAGATATTTTACACAACCATTAACAGTTTTAGTGGATCAGAGGTACTGTGGAATTCCTTCCATACGGCCCATCCCATCTCATTGCACACAGACAGGTACCGGATAGCCCAGTGCTCCATTTGGCTCAGTTCCACTGCGCCCGCGCATCCGAGCATTGAACCACTTACAAACGTGATCTGACTGGCGTTTGGATAACTGTTCATTAAGTTACTGTTTATGTTTTGATTTCCTCATTAGGTTATACTTGTGATCAAAATTTTAGTAGGAATATTATAACGTTTTACTTTATTGTCCAATTAGTGTGCTGATCCTCCTACTATTCTACAAATATTATGAATGTGAACATTTCTGTTTGGATGTTTGTTACTCAGTTACGCAAAAACGACTGAACAGATTTGGATGAAGTATGGCACACAATTTGGTTTATAATCTGGATAAACGCATAGGATACATTTTATCCGCAGATATCTTTTACGTGGGATAATTTCTGACATACGCGCAAACGAAGCTGATGGCAAAAGCTAGTAATTGAAAATAGGATTCAGGAATATTTATGAGACTCCAAATGCTATAGTTCTATCTACTTATTCTAAAGCTTTTGTATCTTTTATTATCACGGAGGTCATTGTGGCAAAAAACTGCAACAATCGGTTGATGATTTTATTCCACGATCATTCCAGTTTTTATTTGAACCAGACATAAATACAAAAGATATCCTAGTTTAAAAGCACGCAATGGCTGAAAGAGAAGCGCCACTTTTTTGTATCCTAACAAATAAAGTAGAGCTTTAAATACAATGTAGAGAAGGTTATTATCAGTTCTGGTGTTCCAGACACTCCACCCAACAATATAAGGATAAAATGGCAAGATTTTTATAAAAGACGGCTACATTTTAGAAACGATGTTATGAAGGTAACGGTTAATAGAGATGAAAGAGAGACAATCAAAATAATTTGGAATATGAACAGGAAGATGTTAAAGTGTCCTAGAGGCTGTCGCTTGTCATACAGTTAGCGAAGCAAACGTGTGCCGCTTTACTAAGATCCTACTGCAAGACTTTCGTATATTTTTTTTTTTATATGCGCTCCGCACGCACCTCGCTTTTAACCCTACTACGGCGAGGGTTCTGATTTTGACTGATACGATGATAGTTATGAAAGAGCAGATGAACATATACATAGTGTTCATCTACTCCTTCATAACTTCTAAACTACTTATCATAAATTGGCAAATGAGATATCGTTGGAAGCGACTTGATTGTCCACTGGTTTATAGGCTATGTGATGTCACATTACATGAATATACGACCTCGGCTTTCAGATGACAATATTTTCTTGCTTCATACTATATAGAGCGTGATTTTTCAGTAATTTGGTTTTAGTTTTCGGACTTATTTCTATTGAAATACGTAACACTGCGGGTAGATGCATCAGCCTTAAAACGTCAAAGTACCGTCTCCTAACCAACGTCAAGAAAAAGGAGTACCGTATCAAGAAGTACCTACTTATACACGTTATCCGCCATCATTACACGAGGTGCGTGGATACAAATAATACGTCCAAGCATGTAATTGTCGCCTAAGCGTCGTATCGTGGCAGAACTGTTGCTAATCAATGTGCGCGAGAAATACTGGGCAATGTTGCGTTTCAGTAAGCAAATAATATGTGGTTGGATTAATCGGACGTAGATGTAGAAAATGGTGTAGATGCGACTTTGGTGGATAGTCCTGCTATAACTAGAGCTGGGGGTCTACGCGCGTTTCCTCTGTATCACGTGTTGTTTTTAGGGGTAACTTTCAAAAGGCGCCCGGGCTTCGGGATAAGACTTGGGCGTGTGGGATTAAAACCACCCTGGTGGTCATCGATCCGAAACGCCTGTTATGGGCATATCTCTGAGGAGACTGTAAAAGGGTCTCCGAATTCCGCAAGTGTGCGAGGCAGCACGTGTCCACGGTGCGTCATCTTCCCTGAGGTACTCCATGTCAAGTAAGGACTTATGATAAGTTCGGAGCACGAATTGATTACACAATTTGACAGTTGTAATAGTAATAGTATTTATTGTCTTAATAGTTATTTACAGTGGTTCTCTAGATCCCATACTAGGATTCCCTGTGTCGTGGGATCTAGTTACTTCGTTCCGTTACATTAAAAGACAAAAATTTGTTATCGTTTTGAAGGCTGGATTGCTTAATTACACAGTTAAAAAATAATTGAGAAAAAGAAAAAAGAAGAAAGAAGTTGTTGTGCGGATCAACAGCTTACGGAGAGGCCCGTATCCTCGTTGTCTATGGTATCTTCATTCACCGACTTAGAGAGTACGGAAGGCTACGGTGTAAGTTACTAATGCAGTTTTCGCTGAATGAGGCAATCTGACAGTGATTAATATTCCTCAATTTATAGTAGCATTAGCAGTTTCGTAGCTGAGTGAAGATCATCTGGAGGTTTATGGTATGACAGACTGCCTACTAGCTCAAGGCACATTGAAAGATTGAAGCAAGGCTGGATGCCCTACACTGATGAATGATATGAGACGGTTTATTCTAATACTCTCTCATATGGAAAGAGGGAGAGCGTGTATGTTTACATAGAGATACTTTCTCCCTAATTGTACTGTAATGCACTTCAATCTAAACGTAAATCATTTTGAAGGTTATTGCTAATTCGTTGTGTCAGTTCGAAGAGATGTGTCTGCTCATCAACGTAAATAACGCAATCAATTGGCTGTTCAATTTCAAAACCTAGAATATGACTTTTTTTTTCAAACGGGTGTTTTTGCATTTTTCGGCCTTATAGACCACCCTCCACATACTAAGTTAGCAAAAACTCCCAAAAATTAGTTACACAAATTCGGAAACCTAGTATCTAGAGCAAAAGTTTAGTTGTGCAGAAATTGTTTTTCAGCTCTCCTTTTTAGTTTCCAGTTTTATGCAGATACTGGGTATGATATTTCACAGCCGCAATGCTATTGAACATTCCCACTGCTAGTATGTTACGCATTTATACAGGTTTTTTTTTAACCAGTGCGTAATTTTTTTTTTTTGGTGGTTCAGTATCAATAGAACACACATTTCAACTATTTTTTCAATACTTTAAAAAAAAAATCCGTCCTTAAATCAGTAAACTGTGGACACCCTACATATTTCGTAATATGATATCGACAATAGGAATAGGTCAGTAACCACGCGCCGGCGTAGGTACTTCGAACTTCTTAGAATTTTGACCGATCGAACTGGTAGGTACTCGTAGCTACGCTCGGTTGTTCACATTCGCCGCCGCGCCGGCGCAGCGCGCAAGTTACCAAAAAAACCAGTTTCAAAATAAACATGTTTCGTTAACGATAACTTAATTTTTTTGTACTAAGATATATCAAAATAAAAATTGCATGATAAAAATAAAACATGAAAATAGAACATGAAAATTATAACATCATATTATAAACGAATTATAATATAGTTCGTTTATAATATGATGTTATAATTTTAATTTGTTAAAATTTACGCACTGGTTAAAAACTTATTGAAATATAACTGTTATTTAGTGCTTATAACTTCACTCAAGGTACTAAGATGTTCCTGATTCACGTCTTTGACAATTATATTGTGCTTGTACGACCGATATAGGTATTATTAAGAGCGTAAGAATGTAATAGTTGTTTCCTTATATGGGCTTTATTGGAGTCATATCAATGCTGATCGGCGAAGCTTAAATAGGTAAGCGACCGGTAATTTACAGTTGGCGCAGGTAAGAAGCTAAAATGAGGTTATCTCTTTGCAATAGGCAATAGCATAATAGTATATCTCTGTGAAACTGTAAATTTAGAAAACTTTACAAGTTTACTCCTTAAATTCGGAGTGTCTCGGAGTATTTGCCTATTATATTATCGTGCTTGGGGCATCAAATTATTTTTTTAAGTGTTATTTTTAAACTGAATATTTTAAAGTTACTGTTTATCAGTGAAAACCTGTAAATGGCCTTCAATTTCATTTTGTATGTAAGAACACTATTCCTATTTTAGCTGTAAGATTCTCGAAGAGAATAAAATTAATTGAAAAAAAAAAAAAAAAACAAGTCACGCTACCAGTCGTAGATCATTGTCGGATAGTTTTTTTTTTTGAATTAGTCTCACTTTAATTTAACCAAATATCTGGTCAGAGGGCTGGCTCGGATAAGGACTGATAAAATCAGATGGTTAATGAGATTCGTTAAGCAATGATAATGGAACCAATGACGGAAGAATTTATTTTCAGAAATCCTAGATTTTCCTCTGCCGAACCATTTAATTAGTTGCAAGTTGTAAGTTTTTGCTCCCATACATATAAATACACAAACATGTCATCGATTCTGTACAACTCGCGTTACTTTCTACAATCATAAAAATGTCTGCATGGTATATCTTCACTTTAATTTAAATCATCTCCAATGCGGTTGCAATTTGCAGGCTCATAAACGTCAAACGTGCAATGGCGGCGCGCATGCGTATCACGTAACTCGCGTGACGGATATACCTTATTTCACATGCAATTAAGTGTCCGGCCGAGAGATGGCGCCTGTTCGTGATTAATATTGTTTTGTGCGATGATCTTCAAAGTTAATGGAATAGTTTCTCACTGTATGATCTTCATAAATCCTGAAAACCTTGAAAGCACCTAATTGAGTTCTGTTTACGATGTTCTACGCACAAAATATGTTTGACTACTGCCATGCATAGTAGTGCACATCTAAAATGAGTTTCCCATGTTTCCGTTCATGCTTATTCAAAGGTATTTTCCTTGACAAAGAAAACTAGTAAGCTTTTGGTATATGCAAACAATGCCAACCAAATATCATTTCGCCTCCGTATCACTACATAGTATAAAACAACGTCGCTTCCTTCTGTTTGTCCCTATGTCTGCTTAGATCTCTAAAACTCCGCAACGGATTTTGATACGGTTTGTTTTAAATACATAGAGTGAGGAAGGTTTGCACGTATAATACGCGGGCGAAACCGCTGACAAAAGCTAGTAAATAAATAAAAATCAACATGAAAAATCAGTCCAAGTAATAATTCTAAGTAAAGCTCGTATTCGCGACAAATGACGAGCCTGTTGTGAGTTGTTAAGGCCCTCTCAGACGTGTTCGCACGGTAGCGCGTGCGATAGCGATCGATAGCCTGCGAGATCGACGTCCGATCTGAATAACATGCACTCATTTGCAATAAACTTTAATCGACACTATACAGAGTAGATCCCTGTGTTGACTAGTAGTCTAACTACGTTTAATAATTTCTAGTTTTGATAAATGATAGTCAGTAAACTAGGCAATAGATATACCTACCTACCAGATAAGTTCTAAATAGAGCCAGATTTTGGTCTTATCTGCTTTATAAATTGTCTGAAACTATCGGTAGATCGTCGTTGCGACTTCAAGACCTCTTATGTGGCACTTTTGGCAAAATCAATTTTTTACGCCAGCTTTTTTCACATTTTGAAGCTCTATTGAACGCAAAAATTCTCATGTGTATACGACGATTTAATAGTCATTTGTTTACCAATTTCAAAATATACAATGTGCTTCCTAATAAAATGTTGGTACTTAAAATATCTTAAGTGCATTACAATTTGATCCGGGTAATGCATAATTATATTATGGGTACCCCAGAAAAGAATGGTACTTTGATTTATAACTTTTATTTTATTCTATGTTTTTATTCTACTGTTATCTTAACCTAATTAATGTTTCCTGAGAAATATATTTCTGTTTTTTCGTTAAAACTAGTAGTTTTTTTATTTTAATTTTACATAGGCATTTTTGTTCAAAAGCTCTTGTGATACGTAAAGCGCAACGAAAATCTCTTATGTGTTAACTGAAACAGTTTCTTACCATCATACTACTTTTAATTTCAACTAACAATAGCAAAATAATAAGTAAGAAGTCATTTGGCTGATACCTATATTTTTTGTTGTAGTTGGTTTCATTATATTTTTTTCAGTAAACGGTTTATATCAATTTTCTCATAAAGTTGAATTTAACACATAAGAGGTCTTAAAGTCGCAACGACGAGATGGCGAGACAGGCACTACCACTGTTAACTGTTAAAAATTCGCAAATTGGAACATGATTAATAAAACTTAATTAATTACTCAACAGTAACAGAACAATACCACAAAAATATTTAGGTGCATCGTCAGTGTTTACGATCTGAACGTGTACCATAAAGTCCCGTTCAGACGATCGTTCCCACCATAAGTCAGGTGGGTATTGGTATCGACGTTCCCGTAGCTAGCCGGGGGCTATCGGCAGTCCGTGTGGGCGGGCCCTAACACCGCTGACCGCTTGACCTCGACTCCCGGGTCAGCTCGGGGTCAACGTCCTGCGATAGCCGCGTGCGCAATGCATTGTCGCCTGCACTTTGGTAAGCTTGACGGAATGCCATTATGGAATTTTCAGTTTTGAAATATGGTCTGCGGCTGCGTTGATCATTGTGTCAGGCCCTTTATGCAGACTGCGTTTGGTATGTCTCTTTGGTTATGTTTTTTTAACATGTTTATATTGATGATATGAACTTGATAAGTACCCAATGTGAATTTATTAAGCTCTATAGTTAATTTATATTGTCTACATATTGTTTCACGAAGCAGAACCATGGGTAAGGCTACAGAAAATCGTATTAAATTATCACATCTATCTTCTACATGCTTACGATCTGGCCAAACTGCCGATGTATTCTGTTAAAATCTCACCGTGAGAACCTAGGTGAAGTGACCTAACAGTGAGCTGTCATCCCATCTGCCGATGTATTCTGTTAAAATCTCACCGTGAGAACCTAGGTGAAGTGACCTAACAGTGAGATGTCATCCCATCTGATGCTAAGGATTGACGCTAATAACAGCTCACTTTAAGCTCACTTCACCCCAGTTATCACGGTGAGATGTTAACAGAATAGCACTACGATGCTGAGGATTGACGCTAATGACAGCTCACTTTAAGCTCACTTCACCCCAGTTATCACGGTGAGATGTTAACAGAATAGCACTACTGACGTAGATCCGTGGTACCTAATTGCGTAACACACTTTACCAGTAGGAATGACTTCCATTTTGACAGTTTAACGACATTCATTGCGTTATTTACGTTGTTGAGCAGACAAATCCCATCATATGAAGCAATGTATTAGCAATATCCGTAAAATGGTTCAGATTCTAATTAATGGTGGCATATGCAATTAGCTGTTCTTTACTATAGCTATAGAATTTTATTAGCTTAACAAATTACTATTAACAGCCTGCACCCTAATTGCGAAACGCACAATTTATCAGAATCTGAATGGGATTGAAGATTATTTCTAAACCATTGCGTCATTTGTTCGAATAAATTGTCGGCTCAGCAACGTAAATAACTCAATGAATGTTGTTTAACTATCAATATGAAACCAATTCCTACCGATAAAAAGTTACGCAATTACCCCTCTGGGCATTAAAATAATAATGAACAAGCAAAATCAATAGTAACTTAATCAAGGGGTTATTTTACAGTTTTATTGATGCATAAAATGTATAATCGAACGTTGATTAGACTGACGTAATTTTATTGTGTATTAAATGAAATAATACTTGAAACGGTCTTAATACTGTGGTACGGTCTTTCCATGCAGGGCCGGATTTGGTTCTAATTATAGAACCGATCGCGTAAGTATTCCCGTATTAGGTAAATCGTTTATTGTTTTTTTTTTTCTATGCACCTTATTTCCTTAATACATAAAAGCAGATATCAGCTTTATTTTCTCGTTATGTTGTAACTGTTGTAAGCCGTTTTTAATGTAGATATTCTTTATTAACATGATATCTACTTAAACCGCCGACGAGTATTAACCTGAGCGTCGATAAAAGAGAGAATTAAATTAAATCAAATAATAGTAGGTACGTGTACTAAAATTATGTGTATTTATTTTATTGATGTGTAAAATAATATTAACTACCTATCTACTATAATATATTAAGTTGTTACAAGTGTCACATATTTAATTATGAATTTTTATATAAGATGATAACGTAACAACATCTTGAAAGTAAAAAGCCTAATCAAAAATTTTCACATGTTTCTGCGGTTATTCAATTTATAATTATGTTATTTTATTACAATATGAAAATTTACTACCCACTGAAAGTACCTCCTTGCATTTACGGCCAATGTTCAAGAATGCTAAGATTCTTAATGCTTGTTGCCTCTAGCATTATCTCTTTCAAAATAATTACAAAAAAATAAATTAAAATTATTAAAGACATTCAGGCATTCACTTTATAATTTACTAGTAATTTATAATGTAAGTTATTGTAATTTAAAAACCTCTTTATAATTTTAGTATTTTTGTAGTCCCTAGATTTAATCCTTTAAAGTCGCGAATCGTAAATGATATTAATAATGTAAAAGAACTATTATTAAAATAGCTTAAGTTCTTAAAGAGTCAGAATTATAGTAATTATTCATAATTTTAGCTGCACTTTTCTCGGCACCAAGCCCCAGTTGATATCACGACAGCATTCTTTGGCGTCTTGAAGCCAGTAATTTAAATACCTATTTAATAGCCGGGTAATAAATTAAGAACCAATAAAAAACTGATAGCCGTTTAGCAAAATGGGCAATTTAGTAAATCGTTCTCAGCTGTATTACTTTTCTTTAACTAGTTTAATAAAATTACATTTATTTTTCGATGTAAATAGGTAGATACGTTATAAAAAGCTTTAGGACACAAACAGGCGCGATGCGACGCTAGAAGAACAATTTCTATAAAAACGACATTTTTTTTTTTTAAAGAAACATTCTGAACATTCATACCTAATTGATCTACTCATCCAACAATTACAGTAAATGCACTTCGGACAGTAGTATAATTATATATTCTATAGTTCTTTTGTATGAAGTATCACGTCATAATATAAATTAAATGAGGCACTATCAACGCGCCTGTCTGCCACAAACAAAGCCATGGGGTTAAAAAATACTTCAGCAATATTTTTTTTCCTTTTTTTCCTTCGACCGCATCATCGGTCAACATCTCCGTACGACCGCAGCTTCTTAATTTACTTCTTTGTTATATGTATAATCCTCATAGACATAATAATACATTATAGGTATTAATAGCGTAACCATGTCAACTTGGAACATTCAGTAGCGCAACTTATACACTACTTGTTCTTTTGTGTGGTGTGTTTGTGGTTCAAAAAAGTTAGAGGTATTTTACATTTATTTATACAATTAAATCATAATGAGTACAACTTTACAGACGATTTATTGAAATTTAAAAGTGTTAGTATTTAGTCATTCAAAATGTTTAGATGCCGTTTTCGGCCTATTCAGTGGAAAACTTTCCGTTCAATACAAGGGCAAGAATTGATTTAAAAAATCTACTGACGCACACCAAGACCTTGAAATACAATTGGTGTTTCTACTGTATTTTAATCATAACTTCATCACAAGATTCTAGATCAACTAACTTAGAAACAGTTCGTCGGTTATTTAAAAAAAAAACTGCTGTTTCTTAGAAAAGTACAATAGGTGTAAAATGTATACAATAGGTAATTTTGCTTATTAAAGTTTCGGAATCATGTAGTGAATCCATAGTTTCAGTTTGCGCGTCGATGAATGCCACCCTGTATAATCGAAACAAAAAAGATCTCAAAAGGATTGGAAAGGCTAAAAGGCATGTCTGTTTACCTTAGTTTGCATTTTCTTAAATTCTAACAAAACACACGACAAACACTGGTCTGTGCCGGTACTATAATTCACACAAGCTGACTCTAAATATAATTTATAGCGCTTATTAAAGCAAAGCTCAGCAATCCGTTCTGAAAATTCAAAGCATTTAGAATCCGCGGCAAGAGACAAATTGCAGTTGTTAGTCGCCTGCAGAAAATAATATAATATATAAAAGTGTCGATTCGCCCGGTTTGGGAGAGTAAATTGGCGCGGATCAACTAGTCAGCCGTATATACAGGTAGCCCAGGCATAGGCAACTGAAGGAACACGTGTGGGTTTTAGTCTGTAAAAGTCTGACACGCTCTTCCGCTCCACTCAGAGCGGAAGACATCATTTTTTCTTTTAATTTCATTTATTGTATATATGTATCATTTGCATCGTTGTATATGTAAACGGGCACGCCCTTTATGCCTGGAGGCTTCATTAAGGTTTGAAGTTCTGTTTACGATTTTGTTTTATTATTTATTTCAGCTTGAGTATAGTTTTCAATGTTTTGTTGGTATATTGGTGTGTGCTAGCTGACATATGGCGAATAATGTATGTTTTGTTTTATAATATTAATAACTTACACAATAATTGTATAGAATCAAGTTCTTCTAACTTAACAGACAGCTGTGCTACTGGGGAGTTTGTTCCGCAACTTCTTCTTCCCAGCTAAAGCACTAGGAAGTGTCGAAAGGCGGGCGTTTTGGGGGGACTGTCTTATGTAACTTTGACGTTCAAAAAGTGCTGACTCTCAGCCTAGTTTGAATAAATGACTTTTGATTTTGATTTGAGGATACCAACACATAAAAAACAAAAAAGCCGTATATACAGGCTTAATAGTGGGTAGTAATTATTACGGCAGATATTAAATAAGTACTTTAGAATTATTTCGTTTACTACCTAAGCATAGTAAACCTTGATGGGGTATTTCTACTGGTTACTGGTGGGCTATTTTACATTTGTGTTTTTATGATAGTACGTTTATTATTCTAATTAAAACAAATGGAGACAATTGTAAATGCTTCGTAAACTTTTCTAACAAACCATATAACACATGTATACACACAAATATATGAAATTTAAAGGTCTGTTTGTAATGTCAAAATAATAGCTTTTGTACTAAATGTTGTATTTGTTGCTCTGGCTAATCTCCGAAACGGGTGGATCGATTTTGACGGGACTTTGAGTGGTAATAGCTGATAATGTCCGGGTAGCACGTCCCCTTGAGATAAAATCAGACATCCACGTGGGCGAAGCCACGGGCACGGTTAGTAACACCTATAATCAAAACTAATACCATAAAAAAGAAAGATTTGATAGTTTGTACAATTGTTTGTAATGGATAAACTCAAAAACTGAATAAACGATTTAAATATTCTTTCACTTCTGGAAAGCTACATTATTCCAGAATAATATGAGCTATAATATTAGATTTCGTTTTGAAGACTGATAAGAGTGATAAAGTATCTAAGTTTTTAAAGATTCTTCTGTCATTCTATTTCACTGTACCCGACACGGTCCACCACGTTTCCCTTCACCGTTTTGAGAGCAGGGGTGATGAGATAATTTACACAAACTATTGCGCCTGACCGAGTTCGAACCTACGACTTACAACTTCCGTTTCCACTGGGCCACCACTAGATCGGTTTCTTACTAAACTTCAACTATTACCGTGGTCACTTATTTCTTTAGGTGACCGTACATACAATATAACAGACTTAATCGGCTATTCATAAATACAAAGCAATGGCGGCCTACAACAAACGAATCTGTTCATGTTTTGTGCAACAAAATTATTAACACTTTTTGTTGCCTCAAAATTAAAATGCACTGAATAGTTTGAAGCCACTAGGATAGCTCAAACATGCGACTTTTCTCCTCGCCGCATCATTTTGTATAAACTATGTTAATTCATTTGCGAATTTATTCACGGAGCCAAGTTTTTAGGCCGCTAGCTGACGCCCGCCGACTCGCATGCAATAATTGTCCACATGCATGCTTATGTCTGGACTGGCAATTAGCTTATTAGCTGGTTATTTAGAGCATAATAATATTGGAGCGGACTAAGGTCATATAAAAGAGTACAGACGGATGATAGGTACGAGTAATCAGTCAAGTGACCGTGAAGTGTTTTCTTTAAAAATCTCACCGTCAAATGTAGGTGAACGGAGCTGTCAATTGTAGCTGTAGTTGTGAACTTACTTATTTCCTGATACTAGAGATGTCAATCAGGAAATGTACTAAATGATACTAGTATCAGGATACATTACAGCTCACCTAAGCTTTCACGGTAAGATTTTTACAGAATAGACCGGCAGGTAGCTAAACTATCTACTGAATAACTACTTGATGAGGTTTATTAGTACTTACTTAAATATTTGGCACAAATGACGAACAATAAACTATAATTTACTCATAAATTTAACAATCTATTATAATAAATAATAATACCCGTATTTATTTTCTAAGCACCTATAAAACCACAATATTAATAGTTTCATTTGCATAATTGATTTTCAGATGATAATTTTCCTTATAAATATCCCAAATTAATTATTTTAAAAATCAGAAAGATATATTTTTACGATTGACTAATTAAACAGAACATGAGTCGATGCACCCAACCTTACAGCCCAATTACGTCCCTGTGTCATATCTGTCATTCTAATTCGTGTAATGCTCGCGTGATTTGTCTTTGCACATAATTGAAGTGTTGTGTTTTAAATTAAAATATGCTAAACGTTGATTCCTTTTGCACACGGAAAGATGTAATATTTGCAATCGCGAATGCCCGATAATTTACAGAGACACTCGAGAAAATTTATGTTTAAATATTAATATAGGATTAAACATGCGTTGATTGCTAATGTTTAGCATACATATGTTTAATTGTTTGCTCATTATCTACTATCACTGCTGCAATACATAATTTTATTTATTAGCATATTTATTAATAAATAGTGTCCAGATTTTTTATACGGACAACAACATCATTAGCGGAGTAATTGCGTAACACATTACCGATAGAAATAGGTTACGTTTTGACATTGAAACTACATTCATTGGGTCATTTACTTTGTAGAGCAAATTAATTTTAGGAACATATGAAGCAATGGATTAGGATTATTTAAAATGATTGAAAGTGTGTTACGTAATTAGGGTACTGGTCACGGGTGTTTATTTAATAACACAACCGAGTAAAGAGTAGATGCTATTGCCGTAGTCTTCGAAGCTTATTACGATCATTGGGATTCTAAACAACAGACAACAGGTCAACTTAAACGGGCAATTACTTTTTCATATAATCCCTTTTTTTTTTGTTGGTCGGAAATCGTCTCCCGCTCGGGAGGGTGGAGCGGAAGGGCGTGTCAGACTTTTGCTGACTAAAACCCACCCGTGTTCCTTCAGTTGCCCATATTATGCCAGGACCACGGACTCTTTCGAACAGATCTCGCGACCCTGGTAGATATAATCCCATTGAATGACGATTTCTTGAAAAGTAATTATTATATTTTAATCAACATACAACCTGAAACTGACCTGCAAATTACAAAAAACATAAGAAAATTTTAATTTCGCGAGTTACCTTAGCGCATTTTCTCAAAGAAACGTCATAAATAATTAACTTTTTCTGGATTTTTTCATTTTGATTCGCAGCAAACTATAGCCCTGACTGGTAAAACGTTTAAGTTAATGCCCATGGTTATTTCCACGAGCTTTTTGCCTTTAAATGTAACATTAAATATCTTACGGCTATTCGTGATCTGATGGGTAATTGCATAACTTATTATCCTAAGGAATCGCTTTCATTTTGACAGTTCAACAACATTCATTACGTTATTTACGTTGTTGAGCAGATGAATTTTTCGAAAATATGAAGCAATGATTTAGAAGTACCTAATCTTTAACACGTTAACTGCCATGGCTAAAATCCGAAAAAGTAAAAAAATGTACTTAGTGTTATTTCAATTTATATAGATTATTTATTCCATAAATACATTATTTATTCCATAAACATGTTCGCCAGGCAGCAATGACATGTTCAAATTTTATATGTGTTGTCAGTCATATAGTCCGACAAGGCCTGAATGGAACAAAAAGTGTCGGACACATAGTCCGACATGGCAGTTAACGTGTTAAAATAATTCAAGTTCTGATTTATAGTGCGTTACGCAATTATGGTACTGGTAACATAGAAATTATTATCAACATCAAAATCAGAATTACAATATAGTACTCACATTATTCACTTTATTAGTTAATTTCATAATTAATAAATAAAAAATCTCTTTCATTAAACGGATAAACTTTTAAATTGACGTAAACATTTACTTAATTTTATAGATTCGAGAAAACCATTAATTGTTTTTCTTGAATCTCCGACAGTCAATAAGGTTTTATAAACATAATACAAATATGGTACTTCATAAGAAAACCTTACAGCTTATACGTATTTACAGTTAGGTATTTCATAAAATACCTATCGGTAATCAATAAAAGAGTTCTTTCTGAGTTCGGTCACGCTTACGGATCCAGAAATGTGGAATTTGTTTAAAACCTCAGAAGGCTGCCTAGCCTTTTCTCAACTAAGTTGGGGTCAGCTTCCTGTCTAACTGGATTGTAGCTGAATACCAGTATTTAACATAGAGCGACAGCCTATTTGACCTCCATTTAATTACTGAGTATTATGATATCCCTTAGTAAGTTGGTTGTCAGAATTTCAGGCTTCTGACGACCCGTAACGACTGTCAAAGATCTACGAATGCCAGGGCCAACGGTTTAAGTACTGTTCAATGCACATAGGGGTCTTGATATGTAAAGATGGTTACCCATCCACAGAACAACCACGGTAAGCGTAGCTTAACCTGATAAATCGACTCGTGCGGTGTTGAATCGTGTAATTACTTAGCCATGGTCTCCTGAAACATATGTAAGTAACTAGTAGTAGTAAGTACCTAATTTTGTGCAAAAAGGCTCTCTTTTATAAAGGAGGTGGTTATTTGATTACTTTTACTAAGTTCAATTCATCATGATAATAAATCCCATTCGCATTTTTATATAAACCAAAAAATTCAAACCCCAAATTATTCAAGCATTTTATTTCAGTTCCTGATATCACGCTTTTAAAATCATTATACGCCTATTTATCGCTCGCATATGTCCAGCTATCCATAGTATTCGTGCGATGCTAACGAGGTGTGAAGCCATGTAAAGGGGCCAGTATCCCGTGCCCTACAGGCGCCGGCGTCAATTAACCATTTATCTTCCCACCTTTTACCGCCAGCAAGAAATAGAATGGAACTCGCTTTTTCCTATTTTAAATGTTAAGTGAAAATAGTTTGGTAGCGTTTCTTTTTGTGGTCCATGGTCCTACCATGTACCACAAAAAGAAACGCTGTTTTGTTTTTTTATTTCTGAATAAGGCTTTTAGTTTCGAGTTTGTTTAATGTTAATTTATTTATGTTAAATTTGAAAATGCTAGTGCACTGCACTAACTGCACTTTTGATCAAACTGAATTTATACTGTACTATAAAACACAGCATGTATTTATATTTTTTTAGTATAAATATTAGATCGCCATCGATCGGAGTTGCTTTCTTACAAAATTAAAATTTATGTTGCACTAAGATGAAGCATAGATGCTGTGGGTAAGTAAGTATATATATGGCTGTGGGTGTATTTCCTTAGTATTTTCATTAAAATTAACAATTTGTAAATTTTACTGGCGGTACCTAAGGTAAATATTTGTAATTACTCTAGACGTTTGTTATTACGTAGCGTAATGCTCGGCTGTTGCAGGAAATGACAGCTATAAAATTCGCTATTCGTATGTACACAAATTACAATATAATGCTTCCTTGTGAGTTATTTACCCTCTACCTACGTATATTTTAGTTTTACTACTACAAAATACAGGCACGTAATATTCTGAATTCTTTATTGCATTCCGTAGTGATGGTAAAACAGTTGTAGGCTTGAACTAAAGAAACAATTATGGACCCTGTCGAGCACAGATTTTTAGTAGAGAGGAGGAAGAGCGGTTGCCTATATGTGTTTATATTATTTATTATTACGTTTTCTTTTTCTTCTAATATTTACATTGAAAGATTTTGGTAATATTTTAATGAAATAATTCGGTTTTATCTCTTTAAGTTATAAATAACACCTACTTGAGTAAGTAATTTTTTTGTTGTTGTTGTACCATTATACTTTTACTTAGTTATTCCTAATATCTTCTTCTCTAATTTTTATTTGTTAATGATTAGAAATACTTAGAAACTTGATACTTAATGGCACCACATTTAAAAGTAGCAGAGGTATGTAAATCCCTTGGTTGTTGGCAACTCTCCCTTTATTCTGTCATCACTAGTTCCTTATTTACGTCCAGGAGCGAGGATTCCAGCAAATTAAATTCTGTATTCTGCCTTTCTCACGACAGTCGATCGCGCAGTGGCTCAAGATTGACTCGTCGTGTCTCCACAATGGCTTGTAATTGCCTTATAAGTTCTCGTAAAGCAGAAACTTGCAAGGAAATGTTGTCTATCCCCATGTTTGTAAGAGTTGAGAGTCGTTCAAGGCGCCCGTGAACGAGAACGAGTGAACGACAGTAATTGATTCTCAAATGTAATGATCTTTTTTCAGGCGTTATGAAGTTGTGTGTAAATCAGAAAACGCGAGAAACTGAAACCTGTTATTCACTTCGCATTCAATTAAGACTAGAGATTTAGTAGTGAAACAAAATATTTCTGAGAAAACACCTTGTGTTTGTTTACTGTGGAAACTAGAAATGAAATTAATTAAACGGAATAATGATTCCCATTAACATTATTTTATTTAATAGCTATCCCACTCGTAAGCAATAAACACGAAAGAAATAAGTAAATAATTATCGACTCACAGTAGGGATAAGCATTAAATAAAAGTCAATAAGAAACAGACATAAACTCTACATTTTTACAACGACTACTGATCAATAAATCCAATGCTAATTTAACGCATACTTAAACTAAATACTTAAATGTACTTTTCGCGTGCACTTACAGAAGAGCCATAAAAGTGAATATTATTATCATTCAATTAATTGTCCCACTGCCGCCTACGCGACCATCTAGAAAACTTATCTCACAAGCACTTCTTATTTATTACTGGCCAGTTCTATTTGCATAAAAATGCGATACAACCTCTTTGGTAAAGATTCCATCTATTGCTCAGAGGGCACCACTGGGCACCAATTAGCACTCAATCTTAACACCCACACGCAGTGTAAGGCGTTATAAAAATAGCCTAGAGAGTATATAGGCACTGTGCAGCGGAAGAAAGCTTAGTTCAACATAATAAATCAGTAGGAATGCTGTGTAGTAGGTACATAGTATGTTTAGCTTAACCATATTTACTTAACTTAACCATATAATTCAGGATATAATATTTATTAATTATCTAGTTACTAGCTGTTATTTAGCCTATTGTCATGTAGTCCAAAAATCTTTTTAGTTGCGCTTGCGCGTATTAACTGCTGCGTGTACTTATAGCAGCAGGAGACTTACACAGAATAGACCAAGAGAAAATATAAAATAGAATGGATGATATAAAAACAAACAATGACCAATTTTGGACGTACCTATTCACACAGGACTTCAGAATTCCTCTAGCGGCTTGATATCGAAGATAATTATGGAACTACAGAAAATTAAGAAATTCTGAAACTCTTACTCTCAAAATCTTATTAAATACCACAAATAAAATATCACACAGCCATAAAATCCATTAAAAACTATAAAAATAATTAAACAGGTCTTTACGCAGTCTAGTAAGCATAAAACGCCAGAGGCATGGTCAAGTGAAGTCATTGATAATTATTTAGATTAATACCTTCAGGAGCAGCCATCAATAAAGAATATCCTGTATTAAGAAATACATAAATGATTTAAACCATATTTAACTAAGGAACATGTAAGGGACGGCACGAGGCTGAGCTTCGAAGGGCAGTTTTACTACTTCAAAATTATTCACTTCCACTACTGCCCTTTTATTATTGGTGATTAAAATTAATATTTTTATTAGAAAAAGTCCGTAATAATGTTTTCAGAGTATTTTATGACGGCGGCGCCTGCGATGCACCCGAACCCCGCCCTGACGCCGGCCCTGTGCTTTACTTATAATTCAGCAAGCGTAGCATGACCACCATAGAAAGAACTTTGTCTATTCTTGGTAGAATAGAGATAGAATTGTCATGCTAAGCCAGCATAAAACGGTACAAATCTTTCTACAATTTTTAATTCTGTCTTTAAACTTTCTACAATCTGTAATTTTGTCTATTCTTCCGTCGACAAAACCCCTTTCTACGGTGGTAATGCTACGCGTGCTGGTGCGGTATGTGTAGAAGGCTCTTATATCAGCTTCCAAGACCCTTAGAAATGAAACATATAACATAAAATCACACCTTGTTTCCTCGAAGGGTTGGGCAGAGGTGTACTTATAGTACACCCACATTTCGCATGTTATGTTTAAGTCCAATATAATAGGGGGCGAGTCAAATATGGTGATGTTTTATAACCACATTTGATTAAACATATATAAATTATCTATTTTCACTGATTTTCTAGTTTACGCAAACTTGAAAGGATTGTGTGGTTTTTATGAAATCACGGTAAAAGTGAAACTTTTATTCACATTATAGAAATTTAACAAAAAAAATTCGGAATATGTGCAATAGCTTAATAAAAAACCTTAATTTAATATTCATACGAAATAAGTTAAATAATAAATTCAAGCACTCAAAATTGAAATAAATCCATAAACAACAACATGCACTAGCGAGTGCCTTTCACTTTATCCCTATTCCGCGGCCGACCGTCACGTGACATGCAACACACAGGCGAAAAAGTGTGAGACGATGTAATAAAAGTTTCACTTTAAAAATCAAAAGTAGATAATTTATTCAAACTTGGCTTAGACTCAATACTCTTTGAACGTAAAAATTCCATTAGACAGTCCCGCCCTTCACCACTTCCTTAGTGCTAAATCGATCAGAAAACTCCCCATGACATAAATATTGAAGTATTGACAAAGGTTATCATAGTCAAGCTTCGAAAAATGTTTGCATAACATAACATTTACATACACATCACGCCTTGTTGGCCTTGAAGGGTTGGGCAGAGGTTTACCCACATTTCGCCTGTTATGTTTAAGTCCCATGTAATAGGGGGCGAGCCTATTGCCATCAACCGGGCACAAATCCAGATTTCCGGCTGCTATTGAGAAATTCCAGATGGAAAACCCAAAAACAATTTGTCCGACCTGGGAATCGAACCCAGGACCTCATGTTCAATAGTAGCGTTTGCAACCACTAGACCAACGAGGAAGTCAGCAGAAAACGGTTTGATGATGGCAATATTAACACGTTAACTGCCATGTCGGACTATGTGTCCGATACTTTTTGTTCCATTCAGGCCTTGTCGGACTATATGACCGACAACACATACACAATCTGAACATGTCGTTGCTGCCTGGCGGCCATGTTTTTGGAATAAATAATGTATTTATGGGATAAATAATCTATTTAAAATGAAATAACAGTAAGTACATTTTTTTTTATTCTAGCCCCACTGCCATCAGTTAACGTATATATACTGCAATCAGCAAACCATTTTCGAAGCTTATTAAAACAAATCTTATGCTTGCCTTATTGTGCTTGAATTAATAGAGGAATACCATAAACCATACTGCTTCAATCAAAGTAAGTTAGAAATGGGGACATTTAGAGAAACTTCGTTTATGTGTTCGAGTCCTTCCGTGCGACCTATTCCGCGGGGTACTACGTTCTGGAAATAGCTTTTTATAAATACCGTGTGGGCACTCTGAGCACTCAACCGGTTCTGCCATGTTAATTGGTCCCCTCGCACATTTAAATTTGTTTATTTATATCTAATTGGCTTTAGGCGGTCCGCGAGTCATCCTGCCCGCGGTCCTGCGCAGCCCTCCAGTCCTATCACTATTACGTCGGCGAGTGCCACAGACTCAGCCCGTAATCCAGGCATACTTAAATGAGATAAGAATGAGGTTTCGCTCGTAACTTTTTTATGTTCTCGTCTTTCCTGTGCATCTTAAGTATTCGTAGTATTGTTGAATAGGAACCTGCTGCTACCGTGGGCCTCGGTTTGTAGTTTTATCTACATGGAATATTACTTTGCCATAATACTAAATTAACGTATTTAATTTTATTACTCTTCCTCTGAAAGTTCCGCGTTGCATTGGCTCCTTTTGAAATAAATACGTAATGACCCATATAATAGGCATATACTGGTCATTGTTTTATATTTAACGCTTTATTTACATAACGCGTTAGAATAGTGATTTAAAATAAGAGAAACAGCGTTATATTTCAGAGGTTAGGGTCACACACAACATATCGCACCTCCGGTGCAACAACGTCACTTATGCAAAATCCACACTGCCACACTATAATATTATAAATGTAAAAGTAACTCTGTGTATCTGTCTGTCTGTCTCGCTTTCCTGCTAAAACTACTGAACCGATTTAAATGAAATTTGGTTTACAGATAGTTTAGAGCCTGAGAAAGGACATAGGCTACTTTTTATCCCGGTAGTACGTTCCCGATATTTTCCAACCTCCACGCGGGTGAAGCCGCTGGCAAAAGCTAGTATGTAATATTTCAGGAGAAGCGTTTGAAAATTCCACATCCCATTATAATGTATTGACTAAAAAAATTAACTGGTAATATTTAAACTACAACTTTGAACTTCATATTAAAGTTAAAGCGAACATTTAATTAAGGGTACATTAGCTACTTTTTCTCATACTCATTGTCAGATAAATTTTGACAAAATGTGCATAAGTGACGTTGTTGCACCGGAGGTGCGATATATTGGTCCTGACCTAGACAAATACTTGATCTCTGTAAAATGCCATCAAGCATAGACCCCGTCGCGACAACTCGAAAAAACTATAAAATGAGAATTTACACCCGAAAGAAACCTGCAGCATGACTGCAGTGCAGTTCTTTATTTTATGTTGTTTATCATACCTACTCCATAAATTCATAATTAAAAACTACCATATCTTCTACTTTATGATATCTCCTAATTGACAGGTATATAGATAATAACCCGTTTTGTCCTGTTGTGCCTTAGTCTGAGAGCAAATAAGTTATGCTAATATTTAAATTATAATGAGCCACCTATCATGTCATGGCGCATAGTTAGGCAGTTATACGATGTCGCCATTACACATTATTTTGTTTTTTGCTAGTTTAAAAATAGAACAGCAGATCAACAACAACATTTCGATATTTTTATAGTGTACATGGTAGAAAACTCGTAGACAATAATTGATTTATTTTTCAGTAAATTATACAGGCTGGTTCCGATTAACATGATAGTTATTTTTTTCTTGTAATAACGGTTATTAAGAAGACGGGATTGAAAACTGTTGCATGTCAGTATTAATAAAAACGAAACTAAAGAATTTGCGAGAAATAATCTATGAAACAATCAAATAATTTCCGAAGTATGTTCACTGTTTGGATGCAGAAAAATCTCATTCCGAAGAAAAACTTCACTTTCGTTAACAATTATCTTAATTATATTTAATTTGAGAGCGTAACAGTTAGTCGAGTTCCTCTAACTATTGAATGATTCATTGAGTCGAGTCGATCGATGTAACATTTCATTGGATTAGATACAGACTTGCACTCACGTCGGTTAGCGTAGCGCTACGTGCCCAATGCAGCACACCACTCACGTCTCAACGGTTACTTTACTATTTTGTTTATGCTCAATTTGAAATATCGCTTTTACTGACAGTAGAAAAGTTCCACTTCATATTTCATTTATTTCTACTATTTTGAATGTGTTTGAATGCAAAATACGTAAACACGATACACGATTGGATCAACTTCAAATAATTTATTGTACTTTAAAAGATGTTGTGTTTTAGAAGAAAAGGAGCTAAATAATTGGTTTAGTCACACGTCTAAATAAATGTCTCTGCCACAGACCGTCAAATTAAAACACACTTTTGTAAAAATACGAGTTATTTATCATTATCTTCGTACCGGGAAAGGAATGATGTTTGCAATTCACTATGCTTCATCTAAAAATCGACTAAACCAGTTTCGAATTTTGGTGATGTAAATAACGTGAGCAGGTTTGTTTACCGGTTTACGATAATACAATTTATAACGGAATATATAAAAATAAACCTTACTTAAGTTTAGTCATGAGCGCATGCATGACATTAAGCCGATATTTATTGAACTTTATTAGAATAATAATGAGATGGTATTCGACATTTACGAGAGTTTCATACACTAAGTAACCAAACATTTATGGATAACATATTGCATCGTAATTACGATAAGGAGGTACTTCTGTGCATGCTTTGTAGCCAGCATTCTTTAGGCTATGTAGTCTAAAGTGAGACTTTGAAATAATTCTGCAAATGGCAGTCAAATTGTAAAATCAGAATACTAAGTACCTATTCTGATTTAACAATTTGACTGCCATTTCATCATTTTGCATCATCAGCCTATATTGTTCCCACAGTGGGCCATAATCTACCACATGGGCCTAGTGCGGGTTGGTCATCATTATTTCAGCCGAAATACGTCCACTGCTGGACATAGGCCTCCACCAATTTGGGGGTAAACCCCCTCCGGTTTGCCACAATCGCTACACTTGGCAGGTGGGTTGGCGACCGCAGTATGGTGGTAAAATGCACAGAGAAAGCTACTGCCTATTCTCTAGTAAGTCCCATAGTCGCCTCTTACGACACCCACGGGAAGAAATGGGATTGACTGCCATTTCATTAATATAATATTATCTGACACATTTCAAATTAAAATCCAAATAATTTATTTGCTAGAAGATATATGAGATAATACAATTTATAATTCCACAGCGTTTTCTCAATACTTACGCCAATCTTCCATTATTCAACGCATTTTCCAGCTTCCATTTCCCGGTAGCGAAAAAAACTTTTAAAACAAAAAATTTAACAGACGAATAAAGAAACTGAAAAGCAATTATAAGTTAACCTTTAATCTAACTAAATGAGTGTAAATTACAAATTTTGGGTTGGCGCTAATGAAACATAATGGCGCCCAATAAAACAATGGCAGCGTGATTGATCACTATCAGCGTTGATTATTTTTTTGATAAATAAGTTTTTTTTCGTATATTTTTTTTCTACACTTAGGGGTGGATTCTGATTTCCATATTAAATGGGCCTAACTGTAAAGCCTGAACTGAGCCGGAACTTTGGTTCCTTTCCAATAAAAAATAAAAATCTAAATCGGACTTAACAGTACAAAGTTATGTGTGGTTATAAATAAGATAAAAATATATTTTCTTTCCTTTATATTTCGTCGTTAAAAAGTGAATCATTCACAATGAAAAGTTCTTACTCGCCAATAAGTAGCCATGGGAAAATCATGTAGCCCTAGCCATATTACTAAGTCTGTAGTACTGTACCGATCTGCGATGAACACATTTTAGGCGAGTCGTGCACTGATCTGACACGCGGGCCAGTTAGCTGTCTTATTGGTTTCTTATTATTAGTCCACAGACAATGTAGTAGCACTAATGCCTTGATTTAATTATGTGGGACTACTATCATCGTCTTTCAGGATAGTTGTGGACTGAGGTATTACCATAAAAAGAATGAGCATGTTAACGTAGATAGAGATTATGAATAATTTGGTTTTAGCAAGGAAGTGGCCAATCTGTATGGCACACTACCGGAACGACAGAGGCAAGTGCAGTCACTAGAAAAAAATAACGAGTTCCATATTTAAATCGCAGAAAACAAAAACATTTGACCGCTCCATTATAAATTCAAATTCGCACACCAAAAATTATGCTTTAATTACTTACATTCGAAATTCGAATTAGGTCAATGAACTTGTTTGTTACTTTTTTAAATAATTTCTGCTGTTGGCGGGGAAAATGACCTGTTTTTCATTTTTACACATTCGACTTATATTTTTTTTGTACGAGAGCATTACTATCCACAGGTATTTATTGAATTTTCTTAGTGTTTCACGTTGCGTGAACGAATGGCATAGCTTCCTATCTTCAAAATTGTTTAGAGCTAATTGATGGGGCGTTTGTCGTGAGAGCATGCGATGTGTCATCGTCAGCAATTGAATTGTCTTCCGAGTTATGTGTCCCGTTCCGCATGGAACCGATGGAGCATTTTACTAAGTGTGTAATCGGTGAATCGCAGATTTTCATAAGATTGTTTCTTTTATCAGATCTGCCAATGACTTCAGCTGTGCACTTGAAACTAATGTTTTTGATAAAATTAATAGCTTTTGGTCAGCTACGCAGCGTGGAAATTTCAAGGTATCCCTGAATGGACTACCGGGATAAAAAGAGAGATAAGAGATACGATTATCTATAGCACAAAGACCCATTAGGAATAATTCTTTAAATAATGCTCAAAAGAGATCGCGAAAATAGCCCGTGCAAGAGTGTCAAAGATTTTTCAGAAACTTCAACCGGTTGGTGCTAATTATGTTGTTTTAAAAGATTGATGATGTAGGAAATATTTAAGAAGTTTTTAATTACTTAATTAGTTAATACGTAGATCAAACCATAATTTTCGAGAGAATCTTAATTGGAATCTTCCTCATTCCAAGATATGTAAGGAATGTCAATTCCAGCCGCTCGATCACGATTTGTCGAACACAAACGGATTTGTTCGATTCCGAATAACATTATCATGAGTGTGACGAAAGCAACTGGTTTCAGCATTTTCAAGTTGGTGACATAAGGACAGGGCCAAACCGGCGGCGAGGTCGGCGACCGCAGACCTAGCGGGAACGTAGCCATACGACCGAGCCCACTTAGCGCGAGGCCGCAAATGTACATACGGCCGACATGGCCGAATACCTCATTACTGCGAAATGTGTGAACCTGACTTAATCATCCCGCAGTAGGTCAACTAGGCGTATACCCATCGTAAAATACACGACGTTCCAGTCAATCAGGAAGTGAAGTTCTAGCTTTATTTTCTAATCTAAAACGTGCGGCTAATTCTTCGATTTTCTTTTTTTTTGCCTTGAGATTTTCTCGACGCGTCTGGCATTTTTCTCAACGTCCAACGGGGTTAGAGGTTATTTTCGGCTAATTACGGCTATTTTCTGCTGTTAAGCGATGTCCCACAATACAATGTTTTCTTGCGGTCTTTTCTCTAAACATTTTTCGCCAGCAACTTCACACTTTTCACAAGCAAGCATTCCTTTGCTCTTTAGTACCTTGGCTCTTCAAAATCGTACCTCGGAACAGCAGTTTATCAACATACATATGCGTCTATATTGTGGACCGGTCGGCGATTCCGATAATTTCCAACAAACAGCCCAGTGATTCATTGAGATATCAATGGAGCTTTGTTGAGACTCTCATGGCCAGTTGGTCACCCTTATTGCAAGACGTTTTATGATGTTTGAGCGAGTCTTTTGTTTAGCAAGTTATAAAATGTCTTCTAAAATATTTTATTATGAGAATGGCCAGAAATATTGATGTTTCAGTGAGGGTGTGGCATCATTGCAAAAAGGCAAACTTATTTTCTAAGTATGAGGTGTCTTCCAAGATGCAAAATCTTATCTTTTTTGTGTTGTACCTAATTTCTTATATCAAACAACTGTTTACGTTCACATTTTCATTCTTTTAAGATCACAGGTTTCCAGGAGTCGATTACAAATGAGTATATGTGGTGTACTTTAATAAGTAAGTATCGGTAAATGATAATTGTTTCAGCCCTATTGGCCTGTTCATCGTGCGCTTGTTGGGGGTCTGTTAATGGCGGTGCATTGTCGTGAATGCGCATACCAATTGCATTTAATCACGCGCAGCCGCGGTGTGACCGCGCCGTTGTATTGTGTGGCCCATATATTAACTTATTGATGGAAACTCATGGGTTTTGTAGAAGCCAAGTAAGACATTTTGTTTTCAAATTAGACGCGGTTTTGGTTCGTTGATTTAGTCTGTCTGTGGTTGGTCTTGGTAGCTACCAAACAGTCATAGTTATTCAAAATCTACTTGTTTTTTTTTTATGTTGTCAAAAAAGCAGTTTTTTTGGGAATTTATCTATTAAAATATTTATTCATATTTCAGTCCAATTACACCGTAATCTCCATCTGATCAAACATTAAAATCATCGACGTGATAAATTCCAGTTTTCTTTCCAAGAATGTACACGTTAACAAGCTGAAACCTCTTAAAAACCAGTGCACCTACATTTATGCACAACAAGTCGATATCCCTTATTTTTTCTTGAAGCAAGTTGCATTGATTGCTCCCGCGCCGCCCGCCGTGCCGCTAGATTTCTTCGTTCAGGCTCACCCGCATTATAATCTAGTAGAGTCAAGTTACTTGTCAATTCTTGGTGTAGCCAGTTTGCTAACTAGTATCTAAGCAATGTTCTTGTTTAGCACAGATGGGTCAATCACACCTGATATGAAACTTCGCTAAATTATTAACTTACTTAAAGGTTATATCTTGGGCTTGGTCTTATCTTGATAATCAGTGGGTATCGATAAGTCGATGTTAATGTGCTATGATTATTTGAAGTTTAGGAAAGTGATTCGATTTCAGTTTCTCTTTGAGTCGATTAAGCCATAAAGTGCGACCTATAACAAGAAAAAGAAACCACCCTGACTCGACATCGCACGGACGTTTCAATATCGCAGCGGATTTTTTTCGTGCACTAAATTTTTAACGCTGTGTGTAGTGCCAAGAGTTGAAAATCGAACAGCGTTTGTTTTTGACGCCTTGTGATGCACTCTGTGGGATTCTCAATG
Source organism: Aporophyla nigra (assembly GCA_947507805.1). NCBI lineage: Eukaryota > Metazoa > Arthropoda > Insecta > Lepidoptera > Noctuidae > Aporophyla > Aporophyla nigra. The sequence goes on along the minus strand of OX382297.1, from coordinate 21,488,910 downwards.
CTGGGTTCCACACGGAGACTTGAAAATTCAATGCATCTGCTGCGATATTTCTACAGAACGTTCACTCGAACGCTTGAAGCGGAGTTATATTTGAAAGAAGAAAATATATATACCACTACAGTTTCTTGCATGGCCCAAAGTTCACGTGACAGTCCATAATTTCAGCCAAACACATAACCCGTGTACAAGCTAATAACTTCAAAATCACTAAAAACGAAGTCCATAACCCTACAAATTACACTACTAATATAGCAAATGAATTAGATGCGCCACAAGATACCGTGCACTTTATGAAGTCTACCTCTGTTATTGTCCTGATCCGCGCAGCTGATAGCAGCATTGTGCCGTGCTTTATGTGTCTGACATCACTGACACTTTATTGTATTGTTTCGTGCTAGTTATTAGTGTTAATTTACTAGCTTTTGATGCTTATTGTCTTGAATTTTGGCGTGAGTAATAGAGGGGCTCACCTACAGGACGGTCTATAAAAAACATAGTGCAGAAAATTTGGCTGTCTCATCCTAAGAAGTAATGGTACAAAACATAATATGCAGAATAAACCTCTTAGGACGATTAAATCTTATGCTGGACTTCGATTGCTTAAGGTGAATGCTCCAACCAGCCCGCGAAATTCAAATTTTCTTACGTTTTTTGCAATTTGCAGGCCAGTGTTAGGTTGTATGTTGATTAAAATATTATTCGCGTCTGTAAGACATATGTAGTTACAGAATTATAATCATCATAATCATCAATATAACGCTTTAAGTTCATGTGCTGTAGGAATGACTTTTCTGTTTTTTTTTTTTTGTTCCTAGTCCTTTATGAACTTGGAAGGTTGTATTGGTGATTTTTATGATTATAACTCTGTAACTACATACGTCTTACAGCCGCGAATGATATTTTAATCAACATACAACCTAGCACTGGCCTGCAAATTGCAACAATCGCAAGAAATTTTGAATTTCGCGGGCTGGTTGGAGCATTCCCCTTAATTTAGCGAATCTTCAGTAATAATACCTCAATTCCATCGTACGGTGGACTTCTTTTGCCATTTTTTTTTTTTACATAATCTTCAGTAAAATTAAAGCAATGAAACATTACTTCATTGATCCCGCTCGAAGCACCGAAGAATACAAATAACACACGCACGTGCAGGGAGCGTCCGGTCCCCCGCGGTCAGTTTGCCAACTCATTTGATTGCCGGTACTAATGGAATTTATTCCAGAAATTAGCCTTTTTATGAAATGAAAAATTATGGAGTAACACGACAAGTCATGTTTTATGTCAACTCGCACCTGTGTGATCCTGGGAGGCTTAGAGATGATAATTTAGAGCTACAAATACTCTTTGTATTGATCACCGAAGAAATGCTTTTAGGCTAGACAATAAGTAAACCGTTTTACAGAAGCCCATGTTTTCAACTTATCAATATTAATAAATAACAAGCAAGGACGTCCTCGTTGTAACATACTGGAATTCAGCTGAATCCGCCTTGATTGTAAGCTGACCCCAAAAATAGTTGGGGAAAAGTTAGGCAACTGATAAAATTCCATGCATATGCTAACGACATAACATAAAGCGGTTCTAGAATTAATTAAGTAGACGAAATGAAATCTAGAATTAATTTCATAACTTAATTAATATTTACGAAAGTCCGGTGTCTAATTACTCTGACAAGAAAGCCATCGGTGTCTTGTTGTTAATTGCTTCATTAGGTCCGTTTGTTTATAATTTACACGCGGCCATGAGACCGATTTCAAACACAATTAAATCGATTCAACGTAATCGATTTCAAACTAGATCAACTCGTTCGGTAGCCAGATAGCTTTCGCTGCGTTCATGAATACATGTATCGAGTAGATCTTGATCCGAACGATTGTTATCAGTAAACGAACCAATTGGTTTAAAATTAGATACCAATTTGATAGATTAATGTCTACACTATTTCTTATAATGTTATGCTGATGTAATCATGTTTATTTTAAGAAAATTGAGAAAGTAATTTCTTGGTAGACCAACGCAAGCAAATTACTAAAGAAACTGGTTTGGCTTCCTTGATAAAATAAATACATCACATAAAATCTGAGTACACAGTATCAAATAAATGTCAAAGAAAACGTCGAAGAAGTTTGTTTACATCTAAAGTCTGAACGTAAACAAACAAACAACAACCGAACCATTTAATCAAATAGCTGCAAATAAATTACAAAGAGAAATAGTGAAAAGCGTCATTCAACTCCAATACGAAACTGTTTACGATGTTTTTATTCTAAATCGGAAAAGTTCACTCGTTATTTCGTCGGCTCGAGAAATCGATCTCGATTCCCCACACAATACTTGTCAATTGACTAGACAGTTTATTTATAATACATTGTCGGTACACGAAACGAACCCACCTTCGTCTTTAATTCTTAATCAGACATGTACAACCACCAACAAGGCATTTTCGACTTGATCTTTTTCGTCTTGTTACGCAAGAATCTAGATTCTGCCAATAAAATCACTTTCACTAGAGAAAGGCTTATCTGCAGCTGAAGATCTATAAAATGATAAGGCGTGCAGTGGTGAATTCAGTCGTCTGCAATTATAGGGTCGCATAGTTCAAGTTGTTCTTACTTTTTCTTGGATTAGAAACTAAAAATAGTCTGTCTGGTTTGTGGAATTTAATGTCTATTTACGGTACCTAGATGGAAAGTTCTGTATATGATAGGAATGATACGTTTTCTCCGGTAAAGATCTGGTCATTTCCTCTTCTGCGTATAGCTTCATAAACAAAATATTTGTGGCTTTGAAGATCAGCGGACGAGAGCTCTCGACGGCTGGCGAGGACACTTCAAGAGTAAAATCCAATACACAATATCATTACCTCACAGTCAAGAAAAGTTATATGTATAAGAACACGCCCGCCAGACTATAGTTGTCGGAAACAAAATCAGTCACCGTAGCCGATATCAGCACGTGATTCATATTTTTCATAGCTGTATTACTGACGACTGTTGTGCTAAAGTTAGATGTTACAAGTCCTACTGGATCAGACATTATTCAGTCTTCATATCCATCTTTACTTATCAACTATAATATCAACATCAGCTTCTGAGCTTCCCGACTCACTCGACAGCTGATGATTGCCATGATCAAATTGACCATTAAACTCGGAATTTTCATTTTACGATTTACCCACATATTTTATAACTCCAACGTAAGTCTGTTATTATATTTTAAAGGACAAAATACAGATGTGTAAAGTTAATAGGATTCTATTTCTGTCAGATCCAATGTAGATTTCTAGGTATTTTCTGTGTATGGTTAATTCACTAGTAGCAACTAGTATGCTTGCCATTTATTTTGTTATTTAGATTTTCTTTTCCTTGTAAGTGAGCGAGAGTATGACGGGTTTAATATAACCGTATTTCAAGGAAATTCAGAAGTTGTCTTTGGGATTCTTAAGGGACTGGGTGCTAGAACTAAACAAACTGAGTATGTATTTTGTATAGATGTGTAAGTTATAAGAGAGACTAAAATGCTAAACTTAACAATACCTAAAATTGGCGAATGTGTAAGGGAAATTGTTTTATAGAATTATAAACAGAACCTGCATAAAAAGCTTAAAAGCTGTGTAAAATTGAAGATGTAGTGTTTGATTGTAATGTCACAAACAGCTTTTTACTAAATGCATACGGCACTTATGTCACAAAAAAAATCTCTCTCGTCTATTTGTTCTAGCTAATCTCCGAAACAGGTGTACCCTCTATGATAGAATTTTCATTGACAGATAGCTGATGTTATAAGGAGTAATAATAGCTGCTTTATGTCTTGGTACCACGTTCTGGGATAACATCTCACATCGACGCGGGTGAAGCCGCGGGCAGCAGCTATTCAATAAATAAAGCAAATAAACTAGGTACTACCTACAAAGAATATAATAATGTAAAACAAAAAGCAAGACCTCAAGCCATGCATACTTATAATTTCTAATAGCAGACTTCATTGCGAATCAAACGCAGGCCGTGCAGTAACCGACTCATAAATACGTCTATGAGAACCTACTAGTATACCTACAATTATTAGTTTTAATGTAAACGGTACCACCCTGGGGTCGGCCGCCTGCCCTCCCGTGGTCACTCAACTTTGTTTTTCTACTTACGCACAGACAACACTTCATTCTGCCTCGTTGACTTTCTCAAGGGGTTCGGTTTACAAAGTAAGTTTTCTAAAAGTTGGAGAGTTTTTATCTACGTTTGCACGAAATTCATACATTGCTGATATATGTATTCGTGAATCGTTTTTATTAGCGTTACGGTATGTGGCCTGCATGTAGAGTGTTCGACAAACACGAAACTTCTTTATTTGGTTTGTTGTGGGTGGGTAGTGAAATATTTGAGTAGGTATTTGATTAAGTGTGATGGCTCTAATTTATTAGACACTGACTTCTCCATATGGAGAAAATAATGAGAGATGTTTTCGGTCTAGTCATGTTAAAAATATCATGACACATGTATCATGTTCCAGTGCGAAAGTGATGCTTCTGATTGGAGCATGCCTCACTTGCTGGAGTGTCCTAAGTGCCCGTTCACCTGCACCCCGAAGACCTAAAGAATGCCACTGATACCGCAATCAACGTGGCCACCTACTGGGTTCAAACTATTAAAAAAAAACTAAGAAGAGAATCTTCAAGACAAAAAGAATAAAATGTTCGTTAGGAATTTTTGTCATTACTCAAAGGGAAAATCCTAACACTGTGTACGCTTGCTTTACTTCTATCCACTAAATCATGATTATCAACATAACCTCAAAATAAACTGATACGGAAGTCGCCTACACGAGGCAGTAGCGGACAACGACGCGACGTAACATTATGCGCGCACGCAGAATGCAACAATAACCATTTGACCGACGCACGGCACCCCCCCGACTCCACGACGTATGGCGGACGCCTACAAACTAACTCTATGGCTAGGCGTTGAACGATTTTCAATTTTCAGCGTTTAGCCGAGCGTCGGAAATCGGACAGCTCGCTTTTATTTAGGTGCCTTCTAGTGTTAGAGAAAACGGGCATTACAATCTTAACAATTGGGTGCTTGGACATCATGGCACGACCATATAGGATAACACTGTCATTATGTCGTAAGGCTTTAGGGGGACAGTACACCATAGATGGTCGTTTGATAAAGTGTGACCTTTACAACGACCTTTGACTGCTGTGGCAAATTCAAATTTTCAATTTCGAATGTCCCCCATCATAGTTTCTGACGATAATTTATCGTGGACCGCAATGTCACGCGGCATCACGATAACACAGGGAAGTAAATTGTATGAAAATACAAGAAGAGGTTATAACGTGCTCCTAATTGCATACATGTTACGGATATGGACATGAAGGTTCGATGGATCTGGTCAAGCAACGCTTGCGGCGGTAGATCCGTGGATGGATGACCATCTTTACATACCAAGACCCCTCAAGTATGTAAAGGTACCCATCCAAGGACCAACCGGGGCAACTGTAGCTTAACCTAATTGACCGCCCCGTTCCGCTGTTATTACTTAGCCACAAAACTTTTAAACTAAAGCTAAATTTGATTGAAAATCGATCGTAGTTAACTCACAAGATTCGCCGCAACGCCCGTTACTTCGTCTTCCGCATCACCTATGACCATACTCAGGTCGCCGATCCATCAAACTGTATTAGTGTTCCTAATACCTCCATTACCAAAGTAAATAAGAACTGACTATAAGCAATAAAGCCTAGTTTTACCATTACTTATTTATCTTGGGTTACGGTCAAAAAAGCGGTTTTCCGAGAGGTTGGCTTATGTGTATACCGCCATCATAATGACTCAATAACTGCAAAACAAACAGAAACTACGCCTGCGCGGAATCTAACTCGTTCTATTTAGCTTTTTACACAATAATGTACTGGAGTTTCTCATGGAGGCAGGACAGTGACGTCAATGAGCCCGACTATGTCAGGTTATGTAGATACGGGAATAAAGGCATTGAAGGTGGAAGTCATAATTTTGAATACTTCTAGTGGCCAAATATGATTTCATACGATTTTGTTTATATCAGTAGATTGTGGCAGGTAACTGTACTCTGTCTGGCGGTTTTGAGTATTATGTTATGGCCTACGCGAATATCCTGCAGATATGGTAGCGTTTTGTGACGGGTCGTTGAGCTCCCTAAAATAGGGTTGAGCTACACGACGGCTGATGCATGCATGCCGTCTCTTAGGACCGGTCAGCTCACAGCTGCAAAGGCTCTTTCTTCAAAAAGCCGTTCCAGACGATTCTAATATTATAATGTTTGTAATTTTAAAGAGACCATGACCTCTAAGCTTGTTTCGGTATTTCTTCTCAAGGATCGGTCAGCTAGGAATTGCCGCGCCATCAAGTTCCAAAATATTGAACAACAAACTGTTGACGTGTAGTATCTTATAAGATTTGCTTAGATGAATAAACATAAAAACATTGAGATGCATAAACCACCATTTTTCCTAGTCACCACGTTTTCAATTGCATCCAACGTTCTATTTGCAAAGCAAGAATCTATCAATGCACATTTTAATGTCAAACTGCAACCATTGTGAGCAAAGCTATAAAACATTTCATACGTCCAAATTCACATACAAAATGGCCTCGGGTATGCCCATAGAAACTGTGGTTCCTAAGAATTTCGTCGTTCTAAAGTCCGCACAGGCATGTACGACTCGTCTATAAATCTAAATATTGTACTCCACACTGTTCTATACACATAGACCATGTGAGAATTGATTTTTAAAAGGACATTAGCATTCCTAGCGACTCTCTATCGATGTCCTACCATACAAATGAAGTAAGTTCGCAAGGAATTAATACTAGGAGACGTCACATAGATGTTATCTTTACGAACTTCTACGTTAAATGTACCGTTATGGCAAAACTAAAGATTTCGGAAGATTTTTGGGTATTTTTATATGCAAAGGATATCGTGTAGCCGTCAAGTTGTCTGCAAATACTCGTATATCAGTTAGAGTTAGACGGTTCTGTGTTCTCACGGAAACGTGAAAGATTGCGCTGTTAATATAATTAGACTCTTGTGTAACATATTCTATTATTACGTCCTTACCACTTATATTATTATGTTGGAATAGATAGTAAAGATTCCAGAAAGTATCGTAAGTTCGAAAGAAGCAACGACTGTTTTACTGATCAGTATTATTTTGACTCCCCTATTGTATATTAAATCTGTCTTGTTTTTGTAATTGTGTAGCCTCTGTTGACGATGCAATAATAAACGTCTACCGATCATTCCTTCCTTCCCGCCTGGAGCCTGCTCGTTAACGATTTAACGAAATGAGTGTGGGCCTAGCCAATTAAACGCTGCCTAAATTATTTCTTGTAGCGCAACTCTAAATTTTGCTGCCGTACCACTCAACGATATAGCGATTCACCACGACTCACCAGCATATAGCTTATCCAAATTGTCAATTTCTGAATCGTCACTTCCGTTAGATATAATTAGCTCTGAATGGCGGGTGACAAAGTGATAAAACAAATGACAAAAAATTGCGAATCACTGTAAAGAGCACGTGAATTCACAAAAAAATATCATTAGATGAGTCTATTATTTATTTAAGTAGTAAGACATTCTGTATTGTCACTTTTTGTTCAAGAGTGTGTACGTGGTCTATTGTTAAGAATCTACCTATTCTATGATATTTTTAACACTGAATGGGCTTGTAAGGAAGTAACATTTCATTTATTTATTCTTTAACAATTAACATTGTGTTGAATATAACATATTAAATAAAATTAACACATGCCGAAACAATACATTTAAAAGCCTAATCAAAATCCAAATTGAAGTGAAATGTTAGTACAAGAATCAAATTAATTTTACATATGTCAAAAAAAAATACAATGTCAAATTATTAGCAGATATTATGTAAAATTCAATGTCAAAAAAAAATATATAATAACAATAACATAACATAACGAGTACAACTTCTTCAAGGTCCAAATGATGAGCATAGTGTTTAAGGCAAAAGATATAAATTTATGATATAGCTTGTTCACTACTATTTTTATACATGATTATTTTTATTATTTGACATATACTCTGATACCGAGTAGAAACATTCAACATTCAAGCAGATTAATTATTTGGTACGTGTTATCTGCTAGTTCTGAAAATATTTCCGTCAGTAGTATTTTTAATTATATTAAGTTACTAGCTTTTGCCCGCGGCTTCGCCCACGTGGATGTCGGAAATTAACGCAGGAGGACGTACTACCGCGGTAAGATGTGTTAATTCAGGTTATATTATAGGTAATAGCTGTTACCCGCGACTTCGTCCGCATGGTTTTTAACAAAAAGGGGCCGTTCAAGTATTACGTAAGCACATTTATTACAATTTTTTATGCCCCGTCCCCCTTTTCAGCAAAAGTAAGCAAAGCTCTTACCCCCCCCCCCCCTCCCATGCTTACGTAAACATTGTTATAAGCATTTTTCTTTTAATGTACTGTGTTTTTTTTTATTGATTCATGAGCAGTAGTTATAATTCTAGAAATAAGAAAAAACTTTTTACAAAAAAACAACAACCGATTTCCTTAAAAAAAACACTACAAAGTCAAAAATAATTTTAATTTCGAAAGTCGGTGTCTTAGGATCTGTATTTAAGGTTTTTTGCCAACGACTTCCGAAATTAAAGTTATTTTTGACTTTGTAGTGTTTTTTTTTAAGGAAGTCGGTTATTATTTTTTTGTATTTTTTTTTTTTTTACTTTTTAGTTATGGTAGATACCCCGTACTAATCAAATCGCGTCATTCGTTCATTTGTCGCGCGAATACTAAATGCAAATTTAAGACTTAGATGGTTTTCACATGGATCCCATTGTCCGAATGGAACCAAATTAAAATATGACCATTGGAAAAGCACCACCTTTTAAATAAAAAAAAATCATTGAAATCGGTTGGCGTGATATTGAGTTATTGGTCCATTTGTCGCACATATACTTCATGCCTTGTATGGTTTTCACATGGATTCCATTGTCCAAATGAAACTAAATTATTAATTCGGGAAGCACCAGCTTTCAAATAAATAAAGAATCATCAAAATCGGTTCATCCAGTCAAAAGTTATGAGCTAACAAACATTTTTTTTTAAATATTTAAAAAAAATATAGTCGAATTGATAACCTCCTCCTTTTTCTGAAGTCGGTTAAAAATTGATTTAAGATTGGGGACTTTAACGCATATAATATTCATTTAAAATACATCAAATCGTCAATCGTAGCGAAACGACAAAATAGGTTGACGGAAGAAATTTAGTCAAGTAAATAGAGCAAGGTCCCCTACTCGGTTCTAAGCGAGTACCTAAACGTCTACATTATTCGTGAGAATCCCTGAAAATGCGTTTCATTTTCAAACATAGACAATGTGTGGGTTGCCATATATTATGTGTAAAAAAGTAAATAACCACTGCTCACGTAATCACCATCTAGACCCCCCACCCCCCATGTCATCAAAAATACGCAAATCAAAGACCCCCCCGCCCCCCTATAGTGCTTACGTAATACTTGAACGGCCCCAAAGATTTTCATAAAAGCTGTCTTTGAAAACTACGCTGTAATACGTCACAAACTACGCTGACATACGTCTCAAAATTCAGCGTGTTTTTAGTTTTTTTAAACTATTATTTATTTTTTCTAAAATAAAAGTAGCCTAAGTTACTCCTTGTTACATCAGCTATCTGCCAGTGAAAGTTCTGTCAAAATCGGTCCAGCCATTTCAGAGATTAGCCGAAACAAACAAACAGACAGACAGACAGACAAAAATTGTAAAAAATGTTGTTTTGGTATATGTATCGCGTATACATCCATATACACTTAGTAAAAAGTGGATATCTTAATATTAAAAACAGACACTCCAATTTTATTTATTTGTATAGATGTATAGATTTGTGTTCAAAATGTAGAGTAGTAAGTTAAAAAACTCATTGAAATTTTACATAGGTTATAGCGGAACACGCTAACAGTCGGAATGGCTTTCATTTTGACAGTTCAACAACATCCATTACGTTATTTACGTTAGGTATTAACCAGACATTTTTTTTTTAACATACGAAGCATACGATTTAACATACGATTAGAATTATCCTTCAAATTGATTCAGAATGTGATTAATAATGTGTGATACAAGTAGGGTGCTAAGCTTAAACTCGAGGACAATGATAGTAAAAACTACACTTCTCTACGATGTGATATGACCGCATACTGGTGCAGTCAATGCATTCAAATCCTCCAACTCATCAATATACTATATATATTTTACATATTGTTTGACTAAGTCAAGCATGATTGGCAACGCACACGTAATTCTTCCACAAACATAAGAACATAATATTCACTCTGTCAGTCTTTGAAATTTAAATAAGCAATATTGTGAGAAAAATATAGAAATCAATCGTAAAAGTTATGCATAAAATCATGAAGCAGCCACTGATTCGGTCATTAGCTTCTTGACACAGATAATACATCATTCCGAGCAATTTCCTCTCGATGATAAAAAATCGATTTGAATAGTGATTGACGCGACATGAAAGAAATCGCTTCGAACCAAACTAAAATGCAAATCGATACTACAAAACCGGAATAAGCAAAGCAATAAATATTTGTTTAAATAAATTCTTATAATTCGGTATTTGTTCAACAAATCTATGGCCAGTCGGATATTTCACGTTCTATTTCATTTAAATCCATTAGAACTAATCGATTTTTCATTCGAATCGATGTTAGTCGCCCCACAAACCTCTGCACTATTGATTTTTTACCGTCAACCGGTGCAGGAGTGGTTATGAATGATAAAATTCTGTTTCTTTTTTTACGGAAAAGCAGACAGTAGTTTAGACCATTTTTGATGTTTTTTAATGTAGTTTGCAGCATTTATCCGGTTGAGCTTCTTGACGGTTAACAATAAATATTTAAATTGTTGATATCATTTTTAGTATAGAACCAAGTTTGTTTAACTAAACAGACAGTTGTGCTGCTGAGGATTTTGTTGCGCCAATTCTTCTTCCCAGCTAAAGCACTAGGAAGTGGTGAAGAGCGGGCGTTTTGGAAGACTCGCTTATGTAATTTTGACATTCGCAAAGTGGCTGATCCTCAGCCTAATTTCAAGTAATGACTTGATTTTTTTTTTCAAACGTAACGTAACATTAGATGACTTTTGATATAGGAATCTGCAAGTCTGGAAGACGCTAAGATACCTACATAACATAGGCACAAAGCTACTTAGTTAAACTATTAGCTTATCGTACCTTCATATTACCCTAAAGGTCGCCGATCAGGTTAAGCTACGCTTGCCGAGGTCGGTACGTGGATGGGTGACCATCTTTACATGTCGAGACCTCTCCGTGTATCCGGAAGCTAGTAAAGACATTGGACCCGGCTATCATTCGTTGATTTTTGTCGTTACGGGTCGTCAAAAGCCCGAAAGTCTGACAACCAGTCTTATCAAGGGGTAAAGTGTTCCCAAGTTACTGGATTGATCATCATCATCATCATTTCAGCCGTAAGACGTCCACTGCTGGACTTAGGCCTCCCCCAATTTGGGGGACTTTGCCATAATCGCCACGCTTGGCAGGCAGGTTGGCGATCGCAGTATGGTGGTAAAATGCATAGAGAACGCTGCTGCCCATTCTCTAGTAAGTCCCTTAGTCGCCTTTTACGACACCCACGGGAAGAAATGGGGTGGTGTTATTCTTTACGTCCAGCACCACACGGTACAGTTACTGGATTGTGGTGGTCAAATAGGCAGTTGCTTCATGTGAAATAGACAGGTTAGACTGAAAGCCGACCCCAAAAATAGTTGGCAAAAGGCTCAGCAGATGATGATCTACATTCAACCGTACTTAAACCTTTCAGGGTTTACAAGATCAGCTTGCAAAATTTAATGTTATTCACAGTTCGAATCACCGTGACCAAGTAAAGAAAATTACACATCACTTCTTAACGGGACGCGTCCCAAAACTCACGCTTAAAATTGATTCCGGGCCCTGGAATTAAACTGGACACCTTTACTTAACGTCTCAAAACTAAAAAGAAAATTGTAAGCAAAACTGATCGTTAGTGACAACGGAGTATGTTGATTACTTTAAAACAACGGTCGACGTCAATCTTATGTGAGCACGTATTTTAGGCTCACGCTGCACGCTCGACCGCGGACTAATCGCTTGGTGCATCATCGACGGCTTCGGTTAATGGAGCGATTTAACTAACAGACGTTCGACCATGATAAAGCCCGTTGAACTAACTGGGACGAACTTATCGTGAAAAGGAAAGCTGGCCCAGAAAGCCTCACAAATCTACAATACAGCACGGAACCCCATGAAAGGACAATCTGCTTTTTATCGGGTTACCGTTACCAACGGTCGGTCCGACGGTCGCATATTTGCATCGCACAGATTGGAGCAATGGAACCACCTCTTCAAGGTCGCGACGATTTGTTATTGCGTAACGGACCCATTTCTTCGAAACTGGTTTCGTTGATTTGATAAGGGCCTGCTGTCCCGCTAACTTGCTGACACCCACTTACTCGCCGGAAATTCGATAGTGAACTCGTTATGGTAATAATATTAGGTATAAAAGCCCGTAATAACATAGATAAGTCTTGATTTATCGCCAGTAATCGTGACACAGATCGGTGTAAAAAAACTGGGCGATCCAAATGCATACAAATAGTCGAAATGTCTTGTTGCGAGGTACACGCGAGTCTACTTAAGCGATTTATCGGACTAATTGCAGATGAAACTTTGTAGATAACAAAGCCAACTATTTAGACGATTTTGATGCCTATCTCAGTAATACAGCACTTACTAACTAGGTACCAATCAGATGTATTTACCGAAAGTTTACCAAACTTGAAAATGCAGTAGAATTTCTTTTTTCTTCCAACTGTGTCCGACGCTTAACAATTTTGATAACCGTATCACTGACGCGAGAAAGTGAATAATTGCATTCATTAATTGCAATCAAATCGGAATTTAAATCTTAGCACACTGACACAGAGTCCGTTAATTAATTCCCACAATTAAACAGATACTGACATACGCATACCTTGATGACTGTGATTACAATGAGCTCTCCTCTCTTGAGTATGTGTAGAATTCGAACATTTGTAGAGAAAATAACTTTTACTCAAAGAGCTTCTGCGCTACGCCATAAATAATTTTCATTGAGAATTGAATGATCGTACTTATATAATTTTTTATCCTTATAAACTGTAATGTAAACATTTGTAAACAAATATTAATATTTTCTTGCTGAATAGGTTTCAAGGCTCTTTTTGTAAGGGAACTACACAAAAAGGGTAGTTAAAAAGTGCTATGGAAACGGCTTTCTGCGTGAGTGCTGTCAATACGGTCTGCATCGATACAAATCTGTCTCGAGAAGCTATTTCTTATTCTAAAGTTTAATCGATGACAGAATGTATCGATAACCATATCGGTAGCATACTCATTCGAGCCCCATTATAATTTTAATATTTCTTCGTGAATAAAAAGTGACGCGCAGAAATTAGAAAATCAATTATCAGACCGATATTGGCAAGTGCCCTTTCCTTACTAAGAACTAGTCTAGTCGAACCAATATGTCAACACGCATTCTACTCTCTGGTATAAAGAGTTTCTATCTGGTCTATGGATCTATTATGGCGGATATACGATGAGATGGGACTAGTTTCATGTGCGATTAGGGTCGCTACTCCTTGAAATGTTGGCTAGGAATCCTATATTTAGAAATGAATAAAAAGTGCGTCCGCTTTCGTTCTTTTTGCGCTGTCAAAGTCAATTAAGGAACGAATGGTATGTCAGTAAATGACAGGCTGCAAGGTATTATTATTTATTGACAAATGTAATCCCTGTGACTGGTTGACTGGCGGGATGACTGAGTGCCTATGTCGCGATAGTGCGCAGGGATTATGATCCGTTTGATTTGCTCTCTGAACGCTTCGGAATTTTGCGCGTATTTTCTTTTTAGAAGTAATTGATGGATCGACAATCCCTACAAATACATTGCTTTCGCTGTCTTTAAAATATTTCTTCTACAAGAGCATACTACTATCTGCGAACGCCGTTTTACTGTTTTTAATACTCAACAAATCGTGTTTTATTGACTCATTGTTATAGAACGGAATAAAAACTTGAATAATAGTCGTGTGAACTAGCACTAGAGTCCATTTCGCTTGGCGTTCTAATCAAACTCGCGAGGTGTGGACTGACCCCGTCTGAGCAAACACTAAGCTTGGAGAGTTGGCGCCTCTTTAAGGAAAACAACGGTGTCATACGCATTTCTAATCACTTCTCCAAATTGTTAGGACAGAGGATCAAGGTGAGAATTCAGAAGAAGTGAGAGAATTATAAAGATTTGAAGACAGAACTAGCTTATGTAGAGCTGTGTGATGAAATGGGAGAGTTTTAAAAAGATTAAGTATGAGTATCAGAAGATCAAAGACAAATCATTTATTTTGAGCACTTATAAGGCATTTTTAACGTCAATAACTAGAAAAGTTCCAAAAGGTCATCATATGGAGGAGAATGGGCAAGAAACTTCACAGTTACTCGTTGAAATGTTTTACAATATTATGGAAACACTAATTATATGTGAACACAATTAACCTAGTATAAAGGTATAGGCTTTGCAACGTTTTGCAGAGGCAGGCGGAGATGCAGTAACACAAAATCACAGATCTACTAAAAGAATACTGAGTTAAAGCTCGTACCTAAGTTGCAATTGTAACAGTGAAACCAAATATGTACTAGCGCTAATTGTGCCTACATGAATGAAAACCATGTTAAGCAAAGCACCACGTTATAGTTTACTGCTGGTGTATTCTGTAAAAATCTCACCGTGAACAATTAGGTGAAGTGAGCTGTCATTCTGACGTTAGGGATTGCCACTATTGACAGCGCACTTCACGTAAGGATTTTTGTAGAATAGATTGGCAAGTTCCTTATAGCAAGACGTAAACATTAAACCATTCTAAGACCTAATCGCGCGTCATGCTCTATTCGTCTGATATGATAACTGGTTTGTAGGTACACTGCACTTGAATTAATTACTGAGGGCCAATTACATCGTGTGACGTGAACGTTAACAATGATGCAAAGAGGCTATCTTTGAAAAAGGTTTTGCTTCATTACTAGCAAGTGAATTTTTCAAAATTGAAAAAACGTAAAGAATTTGGAAGTATCTATTTATTCCGAGGCAAATAGTACATACCAATTCCATGTTGGAATATGGAATTAGTATGTACTATTTGTCATGGTATTTTAAGTAAAATCTTATTTGGCAATTCGGACGTTTAATGCTTTGATATATCCGGAATACCTTGCACTATTGCCGTAAGCACAAAGTGTAAATAAATAAACAGACTATGATTTGATCCCGTTACGACAAAAACGTTAGAAAAATAAAGCTTTGTTCTCTATACTTCCCGTGTGGGAATTAACATGAGTTAGAAAATTAGAAACAGTAAAACAAGGAGGAAGCAAAGTCTATAAATCATGACAGGTGGCGTTCGATTCTCTCATAATACCGGATACAACAGATCATTACATGTCACAAACGCTTAGCTTCAAGACTTTTTTGCCCTGCAAAGCTAAATGAAAGGGTAATGTTTTTATCCGTCTTTGTATGTATCTTTGTATTCCGATACCTACGGATTTTCCACGATTGCAAAAGTACTAATCCGATTTTGACGACTGAGGTGTTTTAAATACTTATGAGGAGCACCTTGATCTTATGATCTACAATGGCCATAGGTTCTGTTGTGTGTGTGGGTTTATACAGCTTACCCTTTGCGTGATTTCGATTCTTCTCTAAATTATATCTTTCAAACACACAACGTTGATAGAGCTCACCTTTTGCTCTCTGAACACGCAACTCACACACATAATATGTTCTGGTCCAATTATTCCAGTACCACACCTTTGCCCATTCAATATCAGACAGAAGATAACTGGCTTACTGAACGTTTCATGACTTAAATATGAGTTCAAAATAAGTAAAACCCGAGTAACTACTGAAAATTCATGCTCTACAAAGTTTGAAACGGGAAAATATTCTCATTTGAAAGCCGTAGTCATATACAATTTTGCCCTAAAGCTCTCTTAATGTTACTTACTCGATCTCGTGATCGATTTGTGATCTCGATTACTACTGTTAGAATGTTTTTTTTTTTTTGTTAGGGTTGGTGGCACATGACTACGACTTCATGACTTTTTCATTTAGAGGGCGCCATATTCAATCTGTATTATGTCCATATAGGGTATGACGAACGAACAAGACACATCCAAAAGATACCTTACTTGTCACATTATGTTAACGAGTTTAGAAGTTATGAGGGAACATTCGGGTTAAAATCATAACCCTCATTTTTGCTTCGCCGTAGTCGGGTAAAACACATCATCACGCATGTCAGTCACACTCATTCTTCATTAACAATACGAACGTCAAATTATTTCCCAAAACTATAAAAACACGGTGATTCATTATTTCCCACAATTTGAGCTGTCCGTTATATTCTTGTCACACAATGTGCGTACTGAAGGAGGCTATGTGTGCCACATATATCTACGTCACCGGTTTTAGATATAGCTGTATTATTTTACTATCTAAATCCTTATGACGGACCTCTAAGGTATCGAGTATTGTAACTACATTTGATGTGACTTTCAATACATATGAATACTTTTTTTATAAGAGACAGGAACTTGAAAAATATTTAGTTATGAGAATTTCAACATCTAGGTATAATTAAAAACACAGACGTATAGTGAAACAATATGGCGTCAGTTGTATTAATTGAATTCAAAACATTCGAGGCTCATGAAAACGTATTTTATAGTTCGAGTCTAATGAGAATCAGTCAAATTGAAACATTACAGTAATTGAAATATTTTCGTAAATATAACATGATATTAAACCTGTAATTCCAGAAAGATAAGTCTTATGTAATAGGGGGCAAGCCTAATGTTATCAACCAGACACAAATCAAGGCTTTTGCACTGAAATTCCAGATGGAAAACCCAATAATACAGGACCTCCATTGAGTCTAATAATAATCGATCCAATTAAAATAGCTACCGTTACTCAAATACTTCCAGCAGACTGAATTTAGAAACGATGCTTTTGTTCTATAATCAAAACAAACTAATTTCTGACATTTACATGACACTGACAGATAATTAACTTTGACTGACAGTTAACGAATAGATACGGTCATGCCCTTAACCAGCATTTCAATCGTATTAACTTCTTCAATCCTGGCTTATTTATGACGTGCCGTTAATGCCGTGCCGTAATGCACAAATAAGGAAGAGATGCAATAGTTGAGCTCCCACGCCCGCACTCCATGGGTCATTCCATCTTTATGGGTCAAACAGATTCAATCGTGGCGTCGGACGAACGGTTTGACACGAACGTCGCCGTCAAAGTGAACGCGACGATTCCACATTCAAATCGTTCCTCTAATTACCGCCATTAGCATAATTAGAATTAGAAATTACTTGGACCGCTAAAGGAGGCTTGCATGGTTAATTTTAAAGTTCAGTGCGCTGTTTTAGAAGTAGAACTAACCATGGCGTTTTGTATAGGTGTCTTATCGCTAGGTAGGTGTACAGAATAAACTCTAGAAAGCCTAAATTAGAGTATTACTAGGTACATATTACAAACATAAAAAAGTCTCTTCGCCGCACCTGCTTGTCAGTCTGAACCCTATAAACTGAAAAACTACCGAATGGATTTTTATATACCTAGTCTTAAACACTGAATACCAAAGAAGGTACAATTCATTCACATTTTGAAAGTATTGGCTGAAATATGACGATGATTGTTGAAGAACTCGGCATGATTTTCTTGTTTCCGTGGGATAATCCCAGAAAATCGCGCCGATTTCTTACACGGTAAATATAGTTATATTAGAATAAGTCTTAAATAACATTTGTAACATTGAAAAACGTTAATCAAAACCACATCTCATCAATTGCGATCTCAGACACTAATCGAAAAATACCTAAAAAGTTGCCACCACTCAAAAACCAATGAGTAATATTACCTTTAAATTGTCTCTTCATTTCTGCTAGACTACAGACATCTAAAAAAAAAAATGATTTCAAAATAAGAACACTCGTTCTTTTCAATCTTCAAATGCAAACAACAAGTTGAAACTGAATATCCTAAGATATCGTCACAGACGTTACTAAGGTTACTAAGACGTCAACAATATCACACTTAGTGCATTAAAGTCGGTATCAATGTTGCACAGTAATTGAAATAATGAATATTTTATCTGCAACTGTCAGGCGCAGTCTTAGCACTTCGCGTCTGAAATTTGAATACGTCTGCAAGACAAAATAGAACTTGTGTTTGGAATTGTTTTGGAGTGTCTCACGATTATTGTAGAAACCATTTTGGTATTTTTGATTCATTACATTATATCCCTAGGTTAAGTTTGGTACAGCAGTTTGAATTGGGAGTAAGTGTGTGTGTGGTTTTACATTTATCGTTTTTTGTGAGAATTTGTTATCATCATTGTCAAAATCTAGGCCATTCCTCAATCTACATTGGAATTTCGTCTCGCTCTTCTGAACAATACTCTATTAAACGACTGTAACTGATAAAAGATTCCGAGAGCAATGGTGGCCGAATTTATTCATCATAATCAGCCTATATTGTTCCCACTGTTGGGACACAGGCCTCCTATCGGTGAGAGGAAGCGGGTGGTTAGATGATCCATCACAAGGGCCCATGTCACATATCGTCGAATTTTCGGTTCTAAGACATACCGGTTTCCTCACGATGTTTTCCTTCACCGTTTTGAGAGCAATGGTGATGAAATAATTTACACAAAATAAATAGCCTGCTTGGGTTCGAATCCACGATCTACAGGTCGTAAGTCGCAGCCGTTACCACTGGGCCACCACTACTCCTTTGCGTTTTTTACATTATGTTATGTTACATTATGTATGTGTTGTCTACATGTAATAACACAGTCCTTTTCATACTAGCGATAACATAAAACGAATGTTCAATTAACAATGAAATGTTGACCCTGCTCTCTAGTTCCAGGCGCATTACTTACTTAAGTACTTGAAAATTTATTGTTTTGTTAATTACCTTTAGTATCAGAATATTACTGGCTTAGAACAAAAAAAAAAAACAAACGACTTTGATATTAAAAAATTAATTCTAATTATATAAATAACATAATAAATCCAAATAATATAATAATCAAATACGAACTACAAATCAAAGGGAATATAGCTTAAATTATATAATATTATAAACCGAATCTCTACTATCGGTAGCATTATTAATCTTCCGTATCTTCCGAAATGCGTTATGGATATTTTCCTTCTCATTAGAAAAAGTTGTAAACGCCAAATCTTAAAGTATTATACACGTATTGTTACTAAAGTCATAAAGTCATAAAATGTTAAAATCTTACTCTAAAACTACGGGGCAAAGGCCTCAAACAGAAAGAATTAAGGTTAATTCAAGCAAAAATAACTGTATTTAAAACGATAACAATAACCTGACTGCTGTAGCACGAGCTAACAAGAGCCTCCGATTTCACGTTCTCACAATATTGACACTAAGCTTCCAAGGATTGCATGACTATAATGGCATGTAACGCTACCCGGACTTTCCTGAAGTAATCAGACACCTTATCAATGGCCATTATTGCTAAGCCTTCACGAACAATAACAGAGAACCTCCAACTTCCTAGGAATTCTTAACATATAGGTACCAGGGCTGCAGAAGTGCAAAAGACGTTAACAAAAACCGAAGTAACCTATTTGATGAAATGAATATTGAACACCAATGGTTTTGTGCAGCTACATGCAAAATAACCTAAATCCTATAAACCATTTACGACTAACGATAAACTAAAAGTTAAGTTAATCTATTAGTTAGATAAAGCTGATCCAAGATTTACGCACCATAACCAATCTGAATCGCATCCCGCTAATAATTAATATCTTCAAGATAATTATCGGCTGCCATTCATACGGATGCATCGAGATACACCGCGATAGCTTGCTGATGCTGACAGAGATAGCCGAGGGAATGTGCCAACAATGCCAGCAACACTAATGCACCACACTTTGTTTACCGTTAATTGTAACGATGTTACATCTGGGACGGGAGCATCACTAATCTCATCCTAATCTCTTGTTCTCTCTGAAAGCTGTCTTTGTGAAACTGGTGATATTTCTGTAAAGCTAATGAATTTAATTGACATTAACGTTAGTAGTTTGTAATGACTGAATTACTCTGAGTTCCAACAGCCATGGGAACTGTTCTGAAAACAATTCTAATTAGAATGTTCCATGTCATTCTTCTTTCTGATTTGGGTACATTAAGACACTTGTGAGCTAAACGATTCAGCTTTCAAAGAATTCTATTGTATTCAGATTCACATTTGATTTAGACAATCTAGATGTTGTTATTAACGCTACAGCAATTTCTGACAGATCGTTTAACACTTGGATGTAGCTAACTTTTTTAAAGGAAAATTAACGAAAAGATTATATTATTAGCTTAATTTTAATTTAAACTTTTTTAAATTAAAATTACCGAAAAGATTATATTATTAGCATACATACATAATAAGCATTTCCACAACACAAAACCTTGCCCACAATAACGCAAACCCTAATATTTTGCATGACACCAATCAAATGCGTCATGCAACTTATTAAAGTACAAACATTTTCTACACAAAGTTCTAATTTTTTTGTAATTTCTTTTCAATTCGGTTTAAACATGCACTTGTTTAACATATTGCACGAAATTTTCACTAAACCATGTAGAATAACACAACTTCTAAGTATATTCCAATCGCGTGGATAATGAAACAGAGGCAGATCGCACGAGATGTGAAGAAAATCTGTCCATTATGATTTACATGGCCGTACATTGTCATAATTATGCCGTTTAGAGATTAACCGATTTATTTTTTTGTCTCGTGTTTCCGCGTAGAAGCAGTTTGAATAGTTTGTGGTCATGATACAAACCGGTATGAGTTTTTGTGCGACGATAATGAAAGTTTAATTCATATTCTTTCTAGCTACTGTTTGGATATGCCAATTAAGCGTATTTACGAATAGAATAATTCGCATCTCATAAACAGCTGTGACGCAAACAATCAAGAATAGATTACTTGCGGGGAAGACGTAAAAGATTTGCATCTTAATAGTTTTCCTTCCTTCTTCTATTTTCAATGTATTGATAGTACGACGAGCCTGTTTCGTGGATTAGTTAGATATTTTGCCTAACAGAAGGCGCCTTCTTTACTCCCGTAGATATGATTTAAAACAGAAGCTTATGCTCTAAAACAAGTATTTAATCCTAATAATCTCTTAACGACGTCCAGCACAACATTTATACCAAATTAACACAGCACTCACCCACAATTTCCGGACAGATAAACAGTAAAAGGTACAACGCTGACCGTTAGTCGTTTACACTATTTCACTTATTTACCTCTCTTGTGGTATATTGTTGGCGTTGGCGTAAATATCAGACACGCAACCGAGGCTATCCTAGAGAACTGTTACTCACCGCTATTCAAGCGTCTACGAAAGATTCCGAGGCTACTCGTCCGTCCGTTTGTCAGTCTGAACACAACTGATCAGAACATCACTCTTGGGACCAAAAAGGAAGGTGTCCAGTTCAGCCTAGGATTTATTGTAATCTGTGATGACAGTTAGCCTTACGATCGGGAATTTGTTTGCTTTAAGTGTTGCGAATTGTGTTCTTACGACGTTGTTGATTATCTCACTATAGGTTTGAATAAGAATGATTATGAAATCAGGTTAATAAATAATAGTTTAAAAAAACTAAAAAACACGCTTCCATGGAAAACCAAACTAAAAAGTACAAAATAATGGAAAAAAAGCGTGGGGTGCTTTTAAGGTATTTTTTTATTGATATCAGGCACCCCACGCTTTTTTTTTTTTTAAACTATTATTTATTTTCTATTTTTTAGGGTATTTCGAATTTTGAGACGTATGTCAGCGTAGTTTGCGACAGTTTTTTTGCTGTCCTGGTAACGCTGGCAAGGATAATGGCACAAATTTATGAAATTATTGCATTGTCATCAGTCCTTGACAGGTGTGCAAAGTTTGAATGAAATCTGGTCGTTTAAAGTGGGTCAAAATCGCACTATAAGGAGTCGGTTACAAACAAACATACAAATATACAAACATACAAGTGAAGCTAATATAAAGCGTGTAAAAAGACAGATGTTTTCATGGGAAAAAGGCGTGATTCTATGTATGTATGTATATTTTCATGTGCATAAAGCGCAGATAAGACGCGGATGTAATTCAATTTAAAGCACTACATGGCAACAATCTTATTCCAACACAGAATGCCATAAAAGATGGTAACCATAATCAATGAAGTATAATTTCACAATTCCTCAAAGCCCGTTTTATAATTAGACACAGAACCTAAAAGCCACAAGACAGACCTCCTAACGCTTTTCTAAGAAAAACAAACGGTAGATCACAAGTGGATGCCTCATTGTTCGCCGTGTGTCCGACTTACTACTAATAACTCCACAATTTTATGCACCGTCTTGACTGGTCATTTTCTCAGTACACACAATTCAATAGAACTCCCGTGAGTTACTGCCTACTTTTACGACTAAATATTAGTTAGTCCAAGGAAAATTTACGTTTGACGCTTCATAGAATATTATTATTTGTTATCTTTGCCTCTCTGAGTTTCATGTATGTCGTTAAATTCAATATCTTCTGTGGTATTCAATATAACATGCTTGTTAAGATGTAGGTATACTATTAAGATAGTGGTATAAATATTATGGAGCTTTATTTTGGTTATCAAATCGTTTTGTCATTATCATAAAACATCTTTAAAAATGTTCGCCTCATTGGCATCTTAAAAACTTCTTTTCTTGTTATGAATAAGGAAACAAGGAAGAGGAAGGGTACTCACTACAGACTGTTGTGAGAGAATTCATTTAACAAAATGGTTCCGTCATGAAAGGGTCAAGTTCCAAATTAACGTGGTGCAACATCATTATCTCTGTAGCGCATCGGCGGGAACACTTTCGCGTGCGATTAATGACGCGACGTTGTCTACACGTGTCCCGTTCCCGGTCTCACGCGACCAATCCCGGACTTCGCGGAATCCCGGGCCACACGCAACACTGGCCTCCACAAATAGTTCTTGAATAAACAAAAAAACTGTTGACTCAACATTTCGTCTTCGTCTTGTGCGTGACGCGCGGCGACATCAAAGTTTTGTATAATATTGACTCAATTGATTTTTTGTCCTTTTGTTGGTTATTCGTTTAGGTATTGTAATTGATGAGTGGTTCCATTAATTAACTTCTTAATTTCTTTGCAATCATGTTATTCAAGTTGATAGTGTCTAGTGACTCAATTTTATTGAAAAATTACGTATTGACACTGGAAGTCGTAAGTAAACAACTAAAACAAGTATTTTTATACTTATTTTAGCTGTTTTGATAACAATAAAAATGAACTTGATGGATATTAAGTATGATATTGTAACAGTTTGCTGATTGTACATACACAATTACACCCTAGGCACAACAAATCCTAGCAATGAAAATACAAATGCACACGCAACGATGAAGAGTAAATATAACACACAATCATAAGACTCTAACAATACTATGCCCTGCAATAAACATAAAAAGAAAATCGTATTCAGAGAGGAAAATTCACAAGACATTCATATTAGCCGCCACTAAAAATAAATCTAACAGAAATTATTTTCATACAAATGTTTGAAAGAAGTACCAACGACAACAATGGGAATGATAAAAATCCAGTAAAAGCCTTTGTATTGTGCATTTGTGCTGTTATTTATTGAAATCAGATAGCAGACGCAGTGCCTGTCATTCTTCATAACGTTTTGTAAGAAAGACTTGCAAGTTTATTTTAAAACTTTATGTGAGTTTCTGAGTTGTCTTTTCTTGTTGTAATGTACAAGTTTTTATGTACCTATAGTCGGTAACTATTTTCTTTTATTATTGCTTCAAGATGATCAATTGTTTACTGTGACTGCTGAGACTTTTCAATTAACTTCGACAAACAAACAGATAGGAATTGTGAATGATGAGGATGAAAGTTAAAGGGAATTGAAATCAATTTTTGTACGACTTGGACGTGGTTTAAAACTTGGTGATACTAAGATAGCTGAGATCAGTACTGAGAGGAAACTAAGAGTAAAATGTCACTTCGATCAGTCAAGTCAGTTAGTGCATTTTCGCCGATGTTAGCGTGAAGGCGCTACGTTTTGTCTTTTATCCCAACTTCCACCGGACTAGACATCATCATAATCATCAACAACATCATCATCATGATCATCATCATCAACATCTTCTTGCCCTCGTCCAAATACTTTGGGGTCGGCACAGAACATTTTCTTCTTCCATTCTCTCCTATAAACCGTCACGCTATCATTCAGTCCCTACTCTTTCAAATCTTCAATACGGTTTATTTTTAAATTAAATTAGCCTTCTATATACCGTTTTAATAAACAATAAATGAATAATGTCATAGTGTAGAATAAAAATGCCATTAAGAATCCTTATAAAGCTAAAACTAATTTCAACGAAACTAAAAAGGAGGTGTAGATTCCTAACTACGAAAGATTGATTTATTTCTAGCAATTAACGTGTTTACGCGTAACTGTGTCATCGATGTCACTCCGCTGCAATTTAATGGCGGTGCTCACGATCAACGGGATCCTGCTGACAGATGGACCTTCTAACAACTAATGGTTAGTGATTATAATCTATTAATATATAGTAACTACAAGGTTTGCAGCAAAGCGCTTTAGCTCTACAATTCCGGCTTGGGATTAGAGTCACCAAAAACGACCTAAAAATGTTCATCAACTGATTTTTTATGTGTTTTTTTTTTTTAAGAGGCGTCTTCTTTTTTGCCTCGGGCGGTTTTTAGTAAGGGAAAATCTTATCGGTTCACGTCAACGATATGCCAATGTTAACAATTTTGTAGCTATAAGTTTGCATAGTTTACAAATTTTCACTATTGTTGGCAGTCCCCATGACCGCCTATGTTTTTATCTTTGTTGCTGACTTTTGTAGCCAGCAATAAAATAATCTCTTTTTTAATTTATTACGCAGCTCCACCGAACCGCAAAGCCACTAATTAACGTGTGCACTAATTGTCTGCAAATCTTCTAACACGTATTTTTTTCTTACGTTCAAGTTTTCATTGTAGTATCTCTCTTTGTGCTATAAATTGAAAAACTGTCAGTTATTGAAATCGGTTGTAGTTTTTGTTCAAATGTTATTCGTGTCTCAATGGAATTTATATTTGTATAGCAAAACGTTAAATCTTTTTTCGTCTATATCTTGGTAACGGTACAATACTTACTATTTTTACTCGCATTATGACACTTTTTCAACACTGGAATGCAAGAAAGAACTCAGATCATGTCACAGTTGCGTTATAACAAGGTAAATGCAGTTAATTAAACTCTCTGGATGTTACTGACATGAAAATCTCAGGTCATTATTAATCACACCTTTGTTCCTTGTGGTGCCGCACGTAAAGAATAGCACCGACCCATTTCTTCCCGTAGGTGTCCTAAGAGGCAACTAAGGGACGTACTAGAGAATGGACAGCAGCGTTCTCTATACATCTTACCACCATACTGCGATCGCCAACCCGCCTGTCAAGCGTGGCGATTATGGCTAACCCGCCTGATTCCCCAATAGGCCTCCCCAGGCCTATGTCCAGCAGTGGACGTCTTTCGGCTGAAATTATGATGATGATTAATCACACCAGCCTAATTATTGTCTGACTGCAGGACAAAGGCTCCTACTCATACGGAGAAGACATGAAAATTGCGTCCGCGTTAAATTTCTTGCTCCCGACCCAATCCGTCGCATAGAATCGCTCGCCCGTGCGAATACTTCGTATTTGCGAGATTTTTCTTTTTGTTCGTCTTCTAAGGGTCCTACCGCGATGCCATATAGCCAATAGCCTTCTTCAATAAATTTAATCTCCAACACTAAAATATTTTTCAATTCGAATCAATAATTCTTAAGATATCGCACGTTCAACCAAACAAAATCTGAAGCTTTTTAACATTTTATTAGTAAGTAATACGTCCAGGTCGCTCACCTTTTAGTGACAATTAGTGTTTGATCCTATTCTTTGCTCCTTTAAATTACTAATTATTAGATAAGCCAGATTACCGACACCAAGGACCGTAGATAAAATCTTTATACATCTCAGAACTTCCATCTAATAAGTGGTGTGAGCAGCTATCCTAAATTAAAAAGTCTGGAGACTCTAAAGTTTTACTGTTGCCGTAATGCACAAGTACTTACCTAAGTGGAAACTACTTGTTAGTCTACCCACGAGTTTATTAGGAACTTGTTTCGGTTTTAATTCTACCTGTATATTTCTTTATTACCTATAGTACCTCCTTGATGTTCTTCTAGGACAAACAGGGTTTTGTTTGGAAATTGAAAATCATCTCTATGGACTTCGAACAGATAGCATACAGTAAACTTTGTATCTAACTAGGCTGATTATTTTAAAATCATAATTTCAATAGCGTGACTAATATTTTCATTAGAAACTAGCTTTTGCCAGCGGCTTTACTCGCGTGGAGGTTGAAAATAATCTTACGGGAACTAACTACCGGCATAAAAAGTATCCTATGTATTAATTCAAATTATAACCTATCTGTGTGCCTAATTTTATCCTAATCGATTCAACCGTGTTTTTGCGTGATTGAGTAACAAACATCCAAATATTTAAACATACAAACTTCCATATTGCTAATATTAGTAGGATTCATAACACCGTACTTTAAAACGGGCCCAAAACTTAAAAGCTGCAAAGCAATAATTATCGAGAAAATACGTGTGAAATTATTTTCTAATTACAGGGCACGCGCAACTTTTAAAATTAGTGCTGTGCCAAAGGGTCCGGCCCTTTGAGCGTTAAACCGGGTCCACACGATACGATCTCCGCGTCCGAGATATAAGTTAGGGGTCCGGCTTTAAAATTAATATTTCATTATTCGCGATGATTACCGGCCAGCATGTATTACGGTGCTATACTCCATTTGTTTAGGTAGTTAACTAAATGTAAACAATCTTAACATGTCTTTTATCTAAAAAACTGTCTAAAAATTGAATCTAAAAATGTTTACAATTAGGTATTTACTTAAACCGATGTTAGGTAAGTAACTTAATTTAAATAATATTTGTTGGTCTTTTATACGATTTATTTTATATAAAAAGACATATCAAGATTGTTTACCTTTAGTTAACTACCTAAACAAATGGAGTATAGTTAGTAAATCAAGTGGACGCGTAATGATTGCCAGTGCACTTTGATAAATGGAAGTCAGGCTTCGTCTGCGCCTCCCTACAGCTGCTCCAAGATATTATATACAAAATTGATTAGCATTTTAAGTGATAGTCTTCAGGTTTAGTGGATTTTCGAGTTAATGAATATTTTATCGGTTTATTTTTATATGATTATGTTAATAAGATTCTGTCTGTTTAGGATTATTAATTGTAATTAGGATAATTAATTAATGTTATATTGCTTAAATTGTTTTGATAGATTTTTGGAAATCTGCAAGGATATCGTGTTTAGTCTCTGGAATGGGAAAATTGAAAATTTGTCGAAATTTTTCATTCAGCGAATATTCACTTACTGATAGTACACATAAACATAATTATCATCACGCCTTGTTTCCTCGAAGGGTTGGGCAGAGGTGTACCTATAGTACACCCACATTTCACCTGTTATGTTTAAGTCCCATGTAATAGAGGGGCGAGCTTACTGCAATTAATCGGACATCACGAATCCAGACTCCGAGTTCTACTGAAAAATTCCAGATAGAAAACCCCAATAACACTTTTCCTGACCTGGATATCGAACTCAGAACCCCATACTCAGCAGTAGCGCTTAGACCACTAGACCAACGAGACAGTCACTGATACTATCAGAGTTAAAATAACCTCATTACCGAACTTGGACGTTGACCAAATATCTTCCCAAAACCACCATACCAAGCTAACAGATCGGTGATCGTACTTGTATAATGCAGAGAAACACTTTTCCGATTATAGCCAAGTACATAACGCAATCAGATTAATAAAATAAGGTAGGTATACAACCTACATGGTGCACTAACACAGATTCACCTTATATGCTCATTGCTCAGGGGTCGCAAACTCCATTTCCGCATGAAGTCTAATCGGCCGCAAGAATAATAAATGAAGATTTGAAATCAGAACCACTCAATCATACCATGTAGATTTTATGCCAGTCTTGAAATTTGATTGCACAATGTTGATTTGGCTTCTATATAAACATATTTTATATGCATTTGTGTGCTTTTATATGACAAATGTTCTACAGTTTTGTAAAATTTTACGACAACTATAAAATCGCGGCACCTTTTGTGTCATTTTAGTAAATTCTCATTGCTTTCTACAACGATAAAACGTTTTGCCTCAATAATCCATCATTAAAAGACCTCAACTGTTTATTACAAACTCTCCGCATACATTTTATCTTCGTGTGAAATCGCTTGCATTCCATTGTTTTTGCATGGGGTGGCCAAACCAGCTGGCTACGCAGCTCATATTAAAACGCTTTAAATTTTATGACATTTACACGTAAAACTTCAATGATTTATTGGCGGCCAGCAGAAGTATTCGAATAAAATTAGCGATACTCGAATAATTGAGTTGTAAACACTGATTATCACTTTTGACTCATCTTCCGTTAGTACATAACTAACGAACCCAATGTAAAAGGGTTCTTTATCCTCGTCCAGCACACCAATTAACACATACATAAACGTTAAAGCTCACAAACTTTATTTTTCAACTTCAACGGCAGAGTGCGATAGCTCGCAGTAACCCTCGGTCAAGGGTTTGAATTATCATAAATCGCATAATAACAGGGTAACTCACCGTACGAAGTTCCGCATCGTTGCTTTGCTTCACGTGAATTAAAAAATAAACACTTCAATTTTTTACTGAAATATTTGTTTGAACACTCGTGAGTATCGCGAGGCGGCTGTGAACCGCGAGTGACGTCGGCGTGCGCTCCGTACGAAAGCTGCGGCGATTGTGGCCGCTCAAGAGTCGCGTGCCTGCTCTTGAACTTGCGACTTGACAGCAGGTTGCATCGCCTTGCACACCGGTGCATTTTTGACAATACATTCAGCCTCTGTCGTCTGTAGCGCCACCCTCCTGACATCTGTCAATCAATTCGACGCTGGGGGGCGACACACAGGTAATGTTCGCTCATTCGAAGAATGCCTTGCTCAGTCTGAATGAACGATTTAGTGCGCTAGGTCTGCGCAATTAAAAGATCAGGATAATTACTGGATACACGGCTAAATGATGGGCAATAAAATGAAATTGCTAAGCTAATTAAGATTTATTTACGTACTTAAATGATCAGCAGTCGGTTGAATGCGTGTTCCGTTATACCATAGCTACATTAATTTATATCATTTGATGTCGTACGCCGCACGCACATTATCATCATTGTTCCATTCTCCTCAATTGTTTATGGGTCCACGAAATATGAATTTATCTTTGTCTTACCGTGAAATTAAGATTTAAAGTTTACTAAAATATTTACAGTTATGTACACCAGCGTTCTTTAATTATTTTATTTATGTTCATCATTAAAATCCACCATTATGTTGAGCATGAGGCGTAAACAATACACATTTATTTTCATCAAAAGGATCTGTTTTTAGGGTTCCGTTGCCAAAGCAAAAAACGGAACCCTTATAGATTCGTCATGTCTGTCTATCTGTCCGAGTATGTCACAGCCACTTTTTTTCCGAAACTATAAGAGCTATGCTGTTGAAACTTGGTAAGTAGATGTGAAAAAAAAATATTTGGGGTTCCCCATACATAGAACCGAAACTCAAAAAAAAATTTTTCATCAAACCCATACGTGTGGGTGGCGTGCACAGGGTTTTATGATCGGGTAGGCAGTTCAAAAAAAAAAAAAACGTCTTTCGTAATTGCTCAAGTTAGTGAAGAAAAACTCACTAGGTGGTTTAAAAGTTTAAAATGGCGATTTCCTGATAATGCCAATAAATGATTTCGGCCACCTTAAATATCTGATCCAGGTGAGTGATAGTTGAAAAAGGCCCTTCATGTGATTCGTATATGTAAATATATTTAATAGGTAAATTAAGTACGGGTAACAGCAAAAATAATAAAGTAAACAAACTCATTTATAAATGACATCTACGCGTCTATCTTTTTTAAATATGATTTTAAACCATCGTCATAAATGGTCGGTATGCGTCTTCATTCGACCAATAATTCTTTTTCCGTCGAAAGCACAGAAAGATGTGTAGGTACTTGTTGTTGACTTTGTGTTTCTTAAATAGGTGCGTAAGAATACGTTTTAATGAAAAACTTCTTCGTAATACTTCTCTCAATACGATAATTACCAAAATCTTTGAGCAAGCCGTGGGATAGTAATCATGTAAATCTGCAAATCCCGAACAATTCCGCACTGTACTCGAACTACTAAAATAGCAAGGAAAAAAAAAATGTGTGTAAACAAAAACATAGCCGGTTTTAGTTGCTTAATTATTACTATGAAACTTACGAGTTGCATTACCTCTTTGCTGGGTTATAATTCTCGTTACTCAGGTACACATTTCCATTTAGATACACTTTTTAACAAACACACATTTTCAACACAAACCTCACAATCGAACAACATTTTGAAAAAAACAAACAAACAGCGTAGTAAGTAAAAATTAAAACAGTTCAAAAAACTAATTGAAATAAGCAACAAATCTACCTAAATATTAACGTTTGTAAATGAATTAATTACAAGAAAACTCAATCAAAATAAAAACATAAAACAGCGCGCTTCACATGTACGAAATCAATATGGATCCTTTCGTAAACAAACAATTTCTAAATTTTGATAACTAAAACGTTGACAAATAAAATTGCATCATTGCGAATCGTAATGTTCCTGAGGCTACGTACATATTCAACTTGATCGCATAATACTCACAGCGCGCTGTGATAATACTCACCAATCACAGGCGCCTATGCGCCATTATTGAATGGCGCAGGGAAGCCTGTGATTGGTTATCCTGCGGCAGGACTTCGCTTTATGTGTGCAATGTATAGACACGAAAATGTAGAAGAAATTACCACTACATGCGTACATTTATGAATGAAATAAAGACACGATCGTTCGCTGCCTGCTTACGTTACGATCTATTATGAATGCGTTGCCGTAGTAAATAGAACGGTATGAACGTTGCTATTATATTTACATTAGGCGTTTAAACTTTTTGAATGGTTTTATTACTTACTGTTAGTATAATTCTTTTATTTTTGAAATATTAGTAACTAGTCCTTATCTAGGGTCTATACCCTAGGGTCTGCAGTGTCTTTTTGCCTATATGGACTGCACGCCACTGTGTGGGGTATCTATTAATAGGTATTCAAAAATGATATTGAGGTTTCTAATATCATTTTTTTCTAAACTGAATAGGTTGCGCGAGAGACACTTCCAAAGTGGTAAAATGTGTGTCCCCCCCCCCCGTAACTTCAAAAATAAGGGAATGATAAAACTAAAAAAAAATATATGATATACATTACCATGTAAAATTCCACTGAAAATTGGTTTCTACGAGATCTAGTAAGTAGTTTTTTTTAATACGTCATAAATCGTGAACCACAACTTACCTTTCATTCAGTCAACTCAAATATTTAAAAAAAAACATTTACTTTCATAAACATAAACCTTATGCATAAACCGTGAATACCTGCAGGTTTGTACGGAACTCTCGGTGCGCGAGTCTGACACGCACTTGGCCGGTTTTCTTTTTCGTGATTTTAAGCGCATAAACGCACATATTGACCAAAAGAAAACCGATAATACAATCAGCGCCGTTCTAAAAATAATATTCGGCTCTATCAAGTTATTTAAATGCACTAACATTTTCAGCTTAGAATACACTGTTCATCATAAAAATAATGACGAATAAAATACTTAATCAAAACAACAAAAACTTCAACGGCAGGTGTCATTAAGGTGTTACAGTAATTTATCCGAATTATACCAAATTAGAAGCGCTCATGAATAGTAATAGTAGCTTTTATACGAACGTTATTATTATACTATTATAAGTGCATTAACACACATTCTTGATACTTTTACGAACGCCCATTTAACAGGGAAAGTGCACATTTACTTTTATTTTCAAAATCACGCTCACTGGAAGTGCAGTTACCTCGATTTGAGTAACATAATTAAAGAAATTGCATTACTCTCATGAAAATTCATAGTGTATTTTGCTCTTAATAGTTAACAGTGTGTTGTGAAACAAATTAAACGACTAATTGCTGTAATGAGGAAGTGTTTACTTGAACGAGATAAGTGAAATCAGTGGACGTCCGTCAGACTTCTAAGTATCATCCACTTACATCGCTACTGCGGACGCGAGATTAGACGTTTATATTTCAGATTGCATGTTCTTTTTTTGAAAGTATTTTTGTTTTCTTTTTAGACGGCTGCATTTATTATTCGATTCGAATAAACACTTCTGTGAAAGTTGATTTAAAACGTTTAAGTGTCACTCGGTAGCATCTCTAATAATAATTTTGTTGTTTTAAACGAAACGTCTTCAAATTATAAGACTTTTACTTCATTATAATAAAGCGTCGCTGTCGTATCGATTGAAAATATCTGTCATTATTTAAACCGCCAATAAAGTTCGCGTTATTTAATTAATAATTTCATACCTTCATTATCGAATGACATATTAAACTATAATCAATCTCAATCTCTCATACATTATCTGACGTGAGCTACCGCGCAATTATTGATTTCAAACGAAATACAAGAGGAAAATAAACAAAAAAATTAGGGATGCCCCGCTACAGACAATCATGTTGGAACTTGGAACTTCCGCAGTTCCGACAAGTCGCATACGCACTCAGAACGACCGGTTTTTGAACCAAAGTGATCCGTTGTCAAGTCTGATGTGAACGTGGTTTTTGTAATATGACTCGATCAATCAAACCATCGGATGCCTTGACGTTAATCCTGCGTAGCCATTCGTACTTCTTCGTTTGTATTTTAGCACCAAAGTCGTAGTGATTACTATCTGGAATCAAGGCATCGGCGCTACGTAAGCGTCGCGACTACGCAGCGTTTGCCGACCTACACGGTGCTACGCCGATTCTACGTGGCGCTACGCCGATACAACGCGGATCAATCTTTATTTCAGACTATGTTACACATTACAATGTACTGTCCGTATTTTAACAAAGAGTAGAATAAAATTATTTAAGAATAATATTAAAGCACTAATTATAACATAAATGAACAGATTATAATTTTCAAAAGGGTATGAGATCAGTTACGTAAGGTTAGTACTCTGGTACTCTTATTGTGGTTCCTTGTGGTACCGAACGTAAAGAATTGCACCATCCCATTTCTTCTCGTGGGTGTTGTAAAAAGCGACTAAGGGACTTACTAGAAAAGGGCAGCAGCGTTTTCTACCCACCATACTGCGATCGCCAAGCCGCCTGCCAAGCGTGGCAATTATGAAAAAGCCGCCCAAATTGGGTAAAGCCTATTGGTAGCAGTGGACGTCAGCCATAAGGCTGAAATGATAATGATGATTGTGAATACGCAGCGCCTACGTTACCACGATAACTGCCATGTAGGACTATGTGTCCGACACTTTTTAATCAATAATTGACTTAAAGTCAAATAACACTAAGTACATTTTTGACTTTCTTAAATTTTATCCATGGCAGTTAACGTGTTACGCAAACGCAGTGCAAAATCAATGATTTCACAGAATAACCTGACAAGTTATGGCACCTTTTTAAAACATGGTGTTAAACTGCCATTCCTGTAAACAAAATCTATACAGCTACACATCCCTGTGAAGGTTCATTTTCAGTTCACTTACCCCGCTACGCAGGTGACCTATAATTTCACTTAATGACTAACCAGTCATTGACTTAAGTTTATGACACACGGCGAGTATGAATTAAATGATTCACACATCTCGGCTCGGCTTAACCTAGAATAAGTGAAGTTTCTGAACTGGTCATCGGTCATCGGGGAAAATACTAGAACCACGAGTGAATGAAAGTTTGAATGCATAATCAGATCTTGTTATTTGACAACTTTCTTTGAAGATCTTAAAAGATTTTAATGTCTATGTAAATTAATGCATTGTCTAAATGGCATTAGCAAAATATGGGTGTATGTACGCAAGGCGACAATTCAAACTATACATTTCCAGTATAAGCTGACTTCTCACTGTACGAAAAGTCTATATAATGCGAGATCAGTTAATACTGGAAATGTATAGCTTGATAGGTAGCCGTGTGTACCTACACCTCTGCCTAACCCTTTAACAAATATAGGTGTGACTTATGTTATGTTGTAACACGTTGTCAGACATTCTGATAGTGAATCCATTTTATATTTAAGTACCTCCTTAATATTTTTGTTACATCCATGGAAAACTTAAAACCAATTTAATCTCAACATCACCACGATGTTTTAAAATTTTTTTTTTTTACATACACGTAACTATAAATTCATACAATCCATGAAGACTAGAATATTATTTAATTAAATCCATATTGCATTAAGTAATTTGCATTTATGCATTTAAGCTAACTGTAGATATGTTAATGAAAAAAACACTTTATTAACATAACACATTAAAGAGAATGTCTTCATTTATTAATTTTTTTGCAATTACAAACAAGGTGTAAAAATCTTAATTTAATTTCTCGCTAATTAATAATAAAGAGGTTCTATTAAGATACAGATATTATAAACATAAGGGGCTGCCATGGCAGAATACAAGTAATACTTTTGTCTACTTCTAACATTCTGATTGAAATATGTAATGTTATTGCATACATTGCCGGTTTCCTTACATGGAATGTTAATTTCAACTAGAATTTAACTTGTTTTAAACTTCCCGTTATTTTAAAGTGAGAAAATATAGTTGACTCTAATTGCATAATACGCCAGAACACGTACTGTGTACTTTATTAATTATATGTTTGGGTAGAAATGAAGAGTGGTTGTCTGACCTTTATGGGGTACCTAAGAACTAAGAATTTGAGCTCTACTTGACGTCTTAAAATATCTTACGAAACTTGGTTTCGCCAGCGGCTTCGCCTGCGTGTTTCCCTCTATAATCATTCAGTCTATTAATGACAACCGCATTAAAATCCGTAAGCGTACAGACGCGGGAAGCGACTTTGTTTTATACTATGTAAAGATGAGTTTAGTACTTCATTTTTTTAGGGTTCCGTTTCCAGATGGCAAAAAACGGAACCCTTATAGATTCGTCATGTCTGTCTGTCTGTCTGTCCGAGTATTTCACAGCCACTTTTTTCCGATAATATTAGAGCTATGCTATTGAAACTTGGTAAGTAGATATATTCTGTAAACCGCATTAAGATTTTTACACAAAACTAGAAAAAAAAAACAATAATATTTGGGGTTCCCCATATATAGAACTGAAACTCAAAAAAAAAATTTCATCACACCCATACGTGTGGGGTTTTTATGGATAGGTCTTCAAAAATGATATTGAGGTTTCTAATATCATTTTTTTCTAAACTGAATAGTTTGCGCGAGAGACACTTCCAAAGTGGAAAAATGTGTCCCCCCCCCCCCCCCGTAACTTCTAAAATAAGGGAATGATAAAACTAAAAAAAATATGTGATGTACATTACCATGTAAAACTTCCACCGAAAATTGGTATGAACGAGATCTAGTAAGTAGTTTTTTTTTGAATACGTCAAAAATCGTAAACCACAATTTGCCTTTCATTCAGTCAAGTCAACACAAATATAAAAATTAAAAAAAAACATTTAATTTCATAAACATAAACCTTATGCATAAACCGTGAATACCTGAACCTGAAGGTTTGTACGGAACCCTCGGTGCGCGAGTCCGACTCGCACTTGGCCGGTTTTTTATAGATCAATTTAATGTCGTTAATGACCAAATGTTAAAGAACTTATAAGCAATGGTGGTCCAGTGGTAACGGTCGCGGATTACAGTTGTAGGGCGTGGGTTACCCAAAAAGGCACTTAATTTTGCATACATTTTATCAGCACTACTCTTAAAACTGCGAAGGAAAATATCATGTGGAAACGGAATGATATGTCCTAGAACCAAACAAATCGAAGACATGTGACATCCATCAGCCCGAACTGGGACCTCTCCCTGTCACAGAAAGAGGGACCATTATAGTCTAATTATGAATTTAAAAGAGAACAGACTTACAGACAGCCAGACAGCGTCGCGTCGCGTGGGCTTTACTCACTTATTTCTATAAACTAATAAATCAAATATTAATTACATTCCTATATGTTAGCAAGATTTTATCAGAATTTACTGCCGTACACACATGAGTATTTTAACGACGATTTATTAATAAAAATTGGTTTCATTTGACTCGCTACAGTTCGCTCGAGTGAAAGCTAAACATGCTAAAAATCTATCTTAAACTTTTTAAAGCTACATCGATCGAGCCTTTGTGAAACATTCAATTAAAGATCAATATCTATGAAAATGGATTAAGTCCCATAATAGCCATTTCTTGTATGTATCAATTCTTTTAACTGGGTGCCAGTAAATGAGACAACAACTAAATTTGCAGTTGTAGGTAACTTGTATTGTCTAATCTATATGTAATATAATTAAACTTAACGCAAAAACTTGTACCCTTTTTGAAGAAAATTACTCTGACAGTGCAATTTGTCTCAGTTAAAGTTTATATGGAAAAAGAGTGCATAAAGCATTGACATATTATAAAGCTAATATTTTTGATTAAAGTGTAAATTAATTATGGTCGAATTTCGACCACAAGTAAAAATCAACGAAACAAAAAAAATCTGAATAGGTCAAATGATTAACTTACACCCTAACCAAAATGTGTACAAAGTATTTTTGTACACATTAATGCAACTTATTAGTAGTTGGTACCTTTTTAGCGGCGAAATATTTAAATTAGAAACTTACTTCTTTTACTTTCGAAAATGAAAAAAATATTTCAAAATATCGTGTAAGATATAGATATCTGTGGTATACTTTTTATTTTTTATTTTACTTGATACCTATAAAAACAACGTTGAAGCCAGCTAAAAGAAATAAAGAGTTTAGAATTAACACAAACTGTCAATCACAACTGTCAAGAAATGGCGCGAATCAATAGGCAGAATAGTCTATCTTAAACATTGGCAGAATAGTCGACATCGGCTTTACTTGTCATTTCATAAAAAATAGAATAGAATGGGCATGTTGGCAGCCCTGATGAACATAATCAGTTAAATTGACGCGATGAAAGTAGAGCGAGAGTAAAGAGGTGACAGCAGATCATCCAAGGGCAATTACGCATAGCTGAAGGTCCAATCACTGCCAATTAACATGTTAAAGTGGCGTTAAAAGCATGTTTGAATGATTGGCAATTAATAATGAATATACACATAAATTTTAAACGAGCTTTCTTTACGACATTTTCATGAAGTAAATCGTCTACATCTGGTTCAGAAATGCCTACTAAATAACAGTGAAACTTCCCATCATTTTTATTTTGCTACTAAGTTCTGCCCGCGCCATCATCTGCACCAAATTTTTTGCTCCCCCGGCCCACCCCATCGCATCGAATCGCCTGCCCGTGCAAGGTCTTCGTATTCGTGACTTTTCCTTTTTGCTCGGCTCCTAAAGGTCCTAGCGTTAGCGTAAGCGTAGCGGGTCCTCAGTAAATAGGCTACCCAGCCCTATAAGTTTTTTTTAATTCGCACTAGTGGTTCTTGAGAATAGCGCGTTCATCCAAACAAACTCTCACTTTATAATATTACTGTAGACTACCCTTACAATATTAGTGTACACTAGCTCTCTATTAAGAACAAATCTTTACCCTTCGTAAAGCAATATGATCTTGCTTTTTAACCTGTTGGAAACATCCATCATTTTACCACCACTGCGCCATCCGCCTGCAAGTTCTACCCCAATACTGTCTCCCAATTTCTCAGCATCCATTCTATCCCTAATTTGAGCCATTGGATATCTGGTATGCAACCAACATGTCGGTCCCCGTTCAGTTAATTTGGCAGCTGTCTGAACGAAGTTTCTAATTAGCATTTTGGAACGCAGTGCAGTGTTACCTCATAGTTTGAAACCTAATAATGTTGATGTTGAAGGCAAAGTTGTACGACCTAGGAGGGGAGATAGTGAGTATAAAATTACCAACGTGATTTGATTTGATGTTGTGCTTAAGAGAAGCCTTGCTTACCGTCTACGGGTCACAGTTCGGACAGAAGGGAAAAATCCTCGAGCAGACTTGAGCTTTCTCGCCGCAATTCAAACCGAGAACAACCGAGTCAGCATGCGCGAGCCGGCTGAGTCAATATTCATACAATTTTCTACTCTACTTTTAAGTTATACGGTCCTATTTTCAATGGAGCCTCAAAGAAAAAAATAATGTGTTTATTGGCATTATATCTTTACTAATATTATAAAGCTGAAG
Source organism: Aporophyla nigra (assembly GCA_947507805.1). Classification (NCBI taxonomy): domain Eukaryota; kingdom Metazoa; phylum Arthropoda; class Insecta; order Lepidoptera; family Noctuidae; genus Aporophyla; species Aporophyla nigra. Next base: position 21,450,280 of record OX382297.1, on the reverse strand, counting down.
AGTTTGTTTGTTTGATTGAACGCGCTAATCTCAAGAACTACTGGTCCGAATTGAAACATTATTTTTGTGTTGGGTAGCCTATTTATTGAGGAAGGCTGCATAATATCACGCTATGATCAAAAGGAGCAGAGCAGCAGCGAAAAATGGTCGAAAACTGGCAGGCAATTTTGACGCGGACGAAGTCGGAAGTCAGGCAAGTGCAGTCAAGGACATTGGTCAGGCATTTTTCCGTTTTTCTGAACTGATCCACGGATCAATTTCGGAAAAATGTCTACCTAGTTGGTCGCAAGCTTTACAGCTGAGCATGAGGTCCTCGATTTGACATCCAGGTTGGGTTTTTCTGTCAGGTATTTCTCTGAAGCAATAGTCCGGTCTGGATTTGTGTCCAGTTAATAGCAATAGGTGTACTCTGCTATACCATTTGGAGATTATAGTTGTGATGTTATGTTATGCAAGTTTTTTAGTCCATTTACAAATAACTTTAAACTAATACTTCTGACATTCAAAGTTACATTTCGAGATGTCGTTGAACCTAAAAGCCTGTGTCTTGGGCACTGTTAAATAGGTACAGTAGGCTTCGCTCGCGTTCATGTCGCAAAAATTATAATTTCAACACCCCACATCACCCTCTTAGGAATGGAATTTCAGAAAACCCTTTCTTAGTGAATACCTACTCCTCACAAAGAACACACCCTCCAAATTCCACGTCGCTACGACCAGTGGTTTAGGCTGTGCGTTGATATATCAGTCAGTCACTCAGGACTTTGAATTTTATATACACACATACAAATATACAATCACGCCTTTTTCCCATGGGGGAATTTTATATATATTGATATATAAAACTTTATATTGGCTACAGTTAAGCTAGCAAGATAAAAAATCTAAACTGACAAATTACGGAAAAACTAAAAACATTTCTAACAATAAAATTTAAATATGAAATATAAAACATGCAATACGCTCATAAGTAAACCACGATGAATTCAACAATACAATTTCCAATATTCCCACGATAATGAATCGAAATTCGACAAACATTCGCACGCCATGTTTTCAACAGACTTGCAGCTGGGACTGGCAACATGCCAGCGGTTGGCAGCCTCCTTTAGAAATGCAGTCGGTGCTTGCCAGTTCATAGTATGGCCTGCCAGGCTTACCAGCTAATGTCTAATTAACGTTGTGAATTCGAAACGAATTACGGTATTTGGCACAGATCCCTTATAAGGGTTTTCTTTTGTGCTTGCATTATGTTAATGAACTTCGAGCTTGACTTGGTTTAAAAGTGTTTACTTACAACATTAGAACTTCTATATGAGTAGGTAGAGTTTATTGCTCTTTCATATTATACATTCATACACACATATAGTCCTCTAGACCGTATTTCGATTATGGCGGCCAATCTCAACGAAGACTAGCCTTCGGCGCAGGAGATATGATAGTGCACAAGTGTGTCCGCAGACACACTCTCATAGTCCGCTGGGACAGCAATCCGCCACGACCGGGAAGAGATCAGGCGAAGGACCAACGGCTTAACATGCTTTCAGAGGCACGGAAGTATCACACAGCCAAGTTCCAAACTCCAAGCTGTTGAAGAAATGAAAAACTCAGTAACACTTTGCCCGACATATTATATTACTATTTATCGATTATATTCATGTACACACAATCAAATAAATCATTGCGACATATAAGTATTGGGTACGAAGGTACTGCTCATTTCTCAAGTAATTTCTTCCAGCAGACCTGCGAAAGGAGAAATGACAAAGACGATAGTGTGTGAAGACAAGAGAAGAAGTTGATTTTGTGACGTGTTACAATAAAATGTTAAACATACCTACCTGCACACTCATATGATGCAAAAAGATGTTTAAATAATGCTAAAATATATAATCATATAAATATAAATTCTTACAGTAAGAGTAAGGGAAATGCTCTCAGCTCTATAGCAATTATGTTCCAAGCTAGAACTTAATAAGTAAGTATTATCATATTCCGATATTGTTACATCTCAATTTCTTAGACGAAAAGGACTTAATAGAAATTGCTGTATCTAGACGAAATTACTTGCATATGGATTTTTAAGTGACATTAAAAAATAATTCACTTAAGAATGAATTTCATTCACCTTTCACTACATTTGTGTAAATATACCGTATAGTATGAGAAATCACGATGAATCATATACAGTGAATCAGTATAAGATTGCATATATATATCTCTAGTGAATTTGAAGATGAGGTTTCTTAAAATTCTCTTGTAAACTTTTTTTGTTTTCATTTCATTCGATATTGTAAACTATCGAATGAAATGAAAATAAATGAGGTGTGCTGATATTCAAGAATATTATTGTTTGATTTGACGGGTCTTCGTCTTTTCCTGCAACGTTTAGTTACTCAAGTCATTATCATCAGTAGCCTCTAATGTTCCCACTGCTGGGACACTGGCCTCCTCTCGGTGAGAGGGAGTGGGCCATAATCCACCACGCGGGTCCAGTGCGGATTGGTAGATGTCACATGTCTTCGAATTTTTGGTTCCAAGACCTGCCGATTTCCTTGCGACATTTTCCTTCACCGTTTTGTGAGCAGTGGTGATGAAATAATTTACACAAAGTAAAGCGCCTGCTTGGGTTTGAACTGACGACCTACTCGTAAGTCACGGCCGTTACCACTGAGCCACAGCTCCTCAAGTCATTATGGAGATACCTAAAAATGTATACATATAAGTCTACCTAGACATAAGATTTTTTTTCCAAGAAGTAATGACATAACTACTGCCACAAACTGCGCTTCTAATTCTATTATTAGGGACTACGAGTTTGGTATCATTGATTTAAAGTAAAAATACATGTATACAGAACCGCAAAACTCGAAGAATAAATATCCTAAACGCTATTAATTCTCTGGGAAGAGTGGGAAGCCAGCTATTCCGACGTCATTCAACTGTGGTTAGACCGCCAGTGTACGTTTGTGGTGATCCTACAACCATTTAATGTTCCGTCGATCAGAGGGTTATAAATCTTCTATGTTCGTACTTTTAGAGCAAAAAATACATGTATTCTTAAAACTGCAAGCCTTTTAAGGAATGTCTTTAGTGCCTATAATCGTTTATAACGCCATTAATAATAGCTATTAGCATATTAATAACATCGATGCATCAAATCTGTCAAAATGATCTTAATTGGAAGATCAAAAAGGTGGTGTTACTAGTTTTGCAGCTTATTTTTAAGTACTTACGTTAAGACACGGTACTAACTTTATCATCAGTAGGGAATAGAGTAGGATCAGATTATGTTTGTAAATATGATGGGGACAGCATCTGAATACCACCTTTTTACTTGGATCACCTGCTTTTCTGCCTTCCACAATACAGTTACTGGGTAATACTATTGCAGCCCGAAATTCTTACCACGCAAATTCCGTAGAAGACGTAGAGTTGGAAGGCCTCCAACAAGGAGGACCGATGACCTTATGAAGGCCGCAGGAATCCGCTGGATGCGGGAGGCACAGAACCGGTCGAAGTGGCGGAGCTTGGGGGAGGCCTATGTCCAGCAGACCCAGCAGTGGACGTCTTTCTGCTGAAATGATGATGATGATGATGATGAAATTCCGTGGTAAAAAAATTACCGGGACCTAATGGCCCATAAGGTCTGTCAAACGTACATGAATAAACAGAGGAATTTTGGTATGTAAAGATGGTCACCCATCCTCGGACCAGCCGCGGCAAGCGTAGCTGACCTGATCAATCAATTTAAGTTTAAGTTTATTTCTTTTCATAATCAACAGGTTTTAACAAATAAGTTGTAGAGGCCTTCTTTTAAGTATGGAGATACCTGTAGCAGAAGACCTCATCAATCCTGCGGCTATTATTACTTAGCCATAAGTCTACAGCCAAAATTACCGAATTCAATTTCAGCGAGTTATATAAATCACTGGCCCATCCCTTATGTCAAAGTCAAAGCATTTATTTCAGTTAGGCCCAAAAAAGGCACTTTTAAATGTCAACTGTTACATGACAAAGAAATGATTCTAGTTGCCCTTTCCAAAAAGTAGATTCGTATGGAGAAGAATGGGCAAGAAACTCCACCGTTACTCTTTTAAAATAGTTTTCAGTATTTGTATACAATATTTATACAACTATATGTGAAGACGATGCACCTACAATAAAAATTACCATACCACAATAGGTAAAAGAACTGAAAAAGACGCAATGAGAGATAAATTAATTATATGATAGATACATGGTACTCACATATTTACAAAAACATTGCAAAGGCAAGAATACGAATTTCCTAATATTTTTGTAAGTTACAATGTAAATCAGTGTCATAGAAGAAAAAAATGATATTATCTAATTTATCTATACAATTAAGTTAGCAACCAGTTTGATAATCTCTGAGACTGTCCTATGGAACGACCAAGACATCTTTCACTATTTAGCCTGCAATGCGACAAACTCCAACCATATTTTGTAGATGCATTACATTCAGAGACATGTGTGAGACCCGTGCGTTATGCTTGGAACATCGCCCTACTTTCTAGGTCAGGAATGAACGCAGAGCATTCATATACATTTTCCATTAATTGCTGCCGTCTCATTTTAAAAACAATCAAGACGGGAACTGGACGTGGTTTCATGTTGAAAACTAGACTGGGCACACATTTGCGACTTAGTTGCGCGATTAACCAGTGCTAAGTCGATTTCCTAACGACTAAGGTACTGAGGGTTGGACATATTTGTCGCTATAAATAAACGGGTAAAATAGTCGAGGTGGTTTTTAATGGCATAATTCATTAATTACCAACACTAGAGTCGTAGTCATTACTACGACTCTAGTGTTGGTGTGGTGTTCCATACAAAGTAAGATCATAATTCCAGCGTTTTCAATAGTAGTTAAGTATGATCGGTTTCCAATACTTGCCATACACACTGTCCTTAAGTATTGTCAGTTCATGAAGTAATGCCTTCAATTTGACCTCTTCGATTCCTTACAAACATCTTTATGTCCGCGCCAGACGTATAGAATAGCATCATCTCATTTCTTACCGAGGGTGTCGTAAAAAGTGACAAAGGTACTTACTAGAAAATGGGCAGCAGCGTTCTCTATGCATTTTACCACCATACTGCGATCGACAATCCGCCAGCCAAGCAAGCAAACCCCCCCGAATTGGGGAAGGCCTTTGTCCAGCAGTGAACGTCTTACGGCTGAAATGATGATAATGATGATTATATGACGATGATATTATTGATGACATAAATACCATAACGTCACACTTTGAATAAGTCGTAAATGTGTAGCCAGTCCAAATATCCTGTCAGTATGGACAAATACAGAATAAAAGTACTACGGCCGCACGACCGGTGGCTCGTGTGGCTTGGATAGCTCGGTCAGCTCAGTCAGCTCGCAAATTGATTCTGGCTCGCTCACCATCGTATCGTTAATCAGTGGCTCAGCGCTCCCGACCGGAAGGCACAGCACCTGAATGTAGATTGTAAACAAAGCGCTCGGCAAATAAATTAACGTTTTACAAGTCTAATTAATGTATTGAAAGGTAATTGAAAGACGATGAACGTTCCTGTTGGAACGTCGGCTGTTTCTCATTGATAATTAAATAGCTTTTTCGTTTTGTTTCTATTTTTAGTACCTACATGGCCATTTAGGATAGCACCGTAATTGCTGATCACATTTGCAACCGCCATCCCCTTTATCATAATAATTTATTTGCCATATTGTTGTAAATGGTATCATCACATTCTGCCAAGTGTGGCGCCCTTAATTTTAACAAAGTGTTTCCTCGGAATACGATTCGGATTTCGTTTCATTGACAAAATTTTAATGATTACAATACGTTAGGCAAAAGTGCAGGTCATTAATTGAATTTTCAAACTTTCCTTTACAAAATGTTACTTCATCTATCATTGACATGGAAAGAAGATTAAAAAAAAAGTTTTATTTCAGAAACTTGTACAACTTTGACAGTAAATCTTACGGACCTCCTTTTAAGTAAAAGATGTACCTGTGGTAGGAGATTGGTTTTCAATGAAAGAAGGCTTTACACAAAAAGCTATTAATGACCACATGCAATAGAAATAATAACGAGGGAGAGTTCATAATATGTAAATGGAAAGTGCACCGACATATTTGATGCGTTAATCGCTGTCGGCAATGCAAGTCAACTTATAGATTGAAATGCATACCGGAGTAGTGAAACTTGATCATCAGTCTACAGAGAGTCTGTACAGACATCATGGCGACCTATTTGCCTAGATTGATTTGTAACAGTAGGAGAAACAAATGACGGATATATTAAGGAAAGAAAATTTGTAGACACTTTACTATGCGTGTTCCTCGGTGTACTTCAGTAGAACGGTGACTTTGTGGCTAGGTAATATCAGCTACACGCGTTTTTCGTTCAGGTTCAGCTAGTTCTGCCGCGGTTTTTCCGTGGATGGGTCACTCAACACACCAAATACTCCTCCGTGCTTCCAAAAGCGCGTTAAGCAGTAGGTCCCAGTCATCAATCATAGATATTTTTGACAGTCGTTTCGGGTCAGTAGCCCGAAAGCCTAACAACCAGTCTTACCAACGGGTAAAGCATTATCCAGTAACTAACTTATCTGTGACTTGTGGAGGTCAGATGGGCAGTCGCTTCATGTAAAATACTAGTTCTCAACTGTATCCAGTTCGACTGCAAGCCGACACCAACTTATTACGGAGAAGTCTAGGCAGATGATGATGTTTTGCCAAGAACGTCGTTTGGGATGTAAAAGGTGTGGTTTGTGTGAATGATATCAACACCACTGCCTTCAAACCAGTGAGAGGAAATATCGTGAGGGAGCCGGCATGTCTTAGAACCAAATATTCGAAAACAAGCGGATCCAATCCACATCCAGTTATTTTTGAGATATTGACGTTTGAAGTTCAAGAAGTGTTTTTTTTTTTGTCAGTGTTATCACACTTGGTACGCATGTAGCAAGAGGTGTTTTTTCATAAGTAATAGTATAAACTGGTTAAGAACCAGAAAGATTGAATTGTTTATCCTGAAAAAAAATAAGAAGCGTCATACTATGGTCCTAAAGTTTAAGTATACGAAAAATAAAGCTATTTTTAGCTGGGTCGTTTTCGACTCGTAGTATCGATGATTTGGATCAGTTTGGTGCATTTAACTCATTTTTGACCAAGCTGTGCATTGGATCCTTTTTAGGGTTCCATTGCCAAATGGCAAAAAACGGAACCCTTATAGATTCGTCATGTCTGTCTGTCTGTCTGTCCGAGTATGTCACAGCCACTTTTTTCCAAAACTATAAGAGCTCTGCTGTTGAAACTTGGTATGTAGATGTATTCTGTGAACCACGTTAAGTTTTTCACACAAAAATAGAAAAAATACAATAATATTTGGGGTTCCCCATACATAGAACCGAAACTAAAAAAAAAATTTTCTTCAAACCCATACGTGTGGGGTATCTTTGGATAGGTGAATACCTGCAGGTTTGTACGGAACCCTCGGTGCGCGAGTCCGACTCGCACTTGGTCGGTTTTGTTTTACTGCGTCCAAGTGATGTCCACCAACCCGCACTGGGAAATCGTGGTGGATTACGGCGCACTCCCTCTCAAAGACAGGAAGCCTGTACAGACATGCTTGTGTAAAAGATATCTATAGATAGAAGCTTCACAACTTTAACAATTTCCTTCGAGGAATTTTCTAAAGATAGGGTTATCGGGAATTTTAATGATTTCATGGTCTTGGATCATGATACTCAATGGTCTTCTTTTTATATAATACGGGTACTATCGATGCGCAAAGTGCATTCGCTGGCGATTCATTCAAGTGATCCATCATTAGTTACACCTTGAATGGCGAGTACTGTCGAGGAGGAAAGTGATTTGTTTTCAATAGGCTATTCATCATAATATTCCGGCTATCCGATAATACCGAACTTCTGATTACCATGATATTTACTTGCTGTATCTTGAAACGTCTTCCATTTCTTCCTGTGTGTGTCGTAAAAGGCGACTAAAGGGCTTACTAGAGAATGGGGCGCAGCGTTCTCTATGCATTTTACCACCATACTGCGATCGCCAACCCGCCTGCCAAGCGTGGCGATATAGCAAACCTTCTCTAACTGGGGGAGACCTATGTCCAGCAGTGAACGTGTTATGGCTAAAATTATAATAATGATAGTTCATCATATATTCCGGCTATCCGGGAATGCAGGACTTCCAAGACATTCACTTGCTGTATCACGAAAGGATGTTGTCGGGAACAGTTGCAGGAGCTAGCGTATAAACCTTATACTTGTTCAGTACAACCTCCGAGTCCTCCGACTAGTTATTTTTGTCTTCTAAACTTGCACAAGACAGGTCCAAGATTGATAGGTCGTAGTTTTAATTGGAACTTCAATAAATATGGCTTCTAGTCCACAGTAGTTAAACTGGCCAAAATCAATCCCAAAACTTGTGACCGTTATATCCAAAATCGCTTGAAAATATTTAAACAGAAGTGTAAAAGAAAATCTTGCCGATCTAAAAGTTATGCCCGCCTTCCCTCGCCATCCTGCAACGTTGTTCCCGCCAGTACCTAATAGTATTAATGATAGCGCCCGTTGTATTGAGTGCGCCAATCGAACCGTGAAAGATAACAAGGGGTGCTTGCTCTCGTCATCACCCTCTGTCTTAACTCAGTGCCTCACCAGCTCATTCGGAAACTTTCGGAAACACTCGTCAGTTTCCGACACCCTTCGGCACAGGACACAGGACAATTTGAAGTTAGTTTATCAGATACTCGACTATTGGCTAAGTGCGGAAAGAATATTAAATATGTCACCGTTTACAATCTCGCTAGATAGATTGTAATCTAACAGTTTTTACAATTTGACTGTCACATAAATAAGGTCAAATTAGTGCGAACGGTTAGCGAAACTTCACAGACAGGACGGTCGACAGATGGTCTATTTAAATTAGTTCGATGTGTATATCGATATCCATCGAACTTATTTAATTTAACCACTTACCTCACCCCTTACCTTACCTTGATTCAAGATCGAACAGTACACTAATTGGAAGAAAAGAAAGAAAGAAAATATCTGCAATACTATCAATAAAAATCTGAATTATTTTAGCGAATGTTACTTATCCATTTCTTCCTATATTCGATAAATTTGTCAACTCAACAATGTAATCAACGCAATGAATGTTGTTGACTGTCAAAATGAAGGTTATTCCTAGATACTGTTAGTATGTTAATGCCCTTATCCCAATTTATTTAGGGTCTGCGCTACACGTTTTTTTCTTCCAAACTTCTGTATTAGTCGTCATCTCGGAAGTCAAGAAGGAAGGAAAGGAAGGTGTCCTTTCTATCCATATCACAATTCACGCAGTCCATCCATTTGTCTTCCCCTACTCTTATAGCCATCGACATAGATACTCAAAACTTTCTTTACGACATTTTCCTCATTGCTTCGTATCACATGCCCATACCATGACAACCGATTTCCACGTCAACTTTTCAGTTACCGGTGCCACACGGACTTTCTCAGTACTCATTTCTTATCCTATCCATTCGTGTAACACCACACATCTCTTTTAGTATTCTCATCTCAGCTGCGTGGAATTACCTTTACCTAATTCGTTTCCTATACTTACCCATATTTATTCTGTGCCTACACTGTGTATAAGCTGCATTGCTGATTGGCCAATTCACCATTTCAACCCCCCATTTCACCTTCTTAGGAATGGTATTTCAAAAAACCCTTTCTTAGTGGATACCTACACTTCACAAAGAACACACCCTCCAAATTTCATGTCTTTATGACCCGCGGTTTAGGCTGTGCGTTGATAAATATATCAGTCAGTCACTCAGGACTTTGAATTTTATATATATAGATAGCTAAGTAGTTCCGTGTCGTGCTGAAACGAGGAAAAGGGAAGCATAATCCTTGTCAGTTAAACATCCATTATGAACTATTTCAAGCTACATTATGACTTATGAGTCTCACTTATGCAGCCACTTAAAGAAATTACATGATTCGCTGATTACTTAGACATGTCTACTCAACTGTGACAGTAATAGCGTATCATTGCTATTACCCATCGCTACTTATTGACGGTCGCTATTACCCCTGAGTATTTACTGACGGATGGTTGCGTTACCGTCCGTTTATCGCCGCACAGTGGGTCGAAACTATGATTTTAGTGACTTAGGGCTCAACTTTGCTTTTTCACTTTTTTTTTTATGCGGATGGGTAGAGCTCATTAACTTCAATAATAATTGTTCTGATGTATTTTTTCCTAAACTTTATACTTTGGGTAGAAAAATGTGTTTTGTTATTTTTTTGTATGGAGCGGCTCAAATAAACTTTAATTCCTGCTAAGTAGCGTGTGATCCCGCGTTGAAACTTTATTTTTCATATACCTTGTCTGGTCTATTATCATTTGATGCTATAAACAAATGCATAAAGTTGCAACTCTGCCAAATAAATGGATCGAAAAAAATGAAAAAATACATAGAATAAAAAGCTTCATTTTTTACTTTCGTAAGTTATTTTAAGTTAAATTTGATATGGAATAGTAAGTAAAAGCACGTAATAATACACATAATTACTTAGCAACTAACAACAATACATTTAAAAGGTCCCTAATTAGCTTAAATTTACTAATACTACATATATTAGTAAATTTAAGCTAATTAGGGACCTTTATTTAAAAATGTGGATATGAAATCAATTAATTTCTATTTGTGTGTTTAATTACTGTAATTAGCTTAACCTTTTACCTTATAAAAAAACAATGTTTTTCACTTTTAGTCATTACTGTAATATTAATTAGGATAATTAGTTAATGAGGGTAGTAGAAAAATTAGTAAACATTGTTTGTCACTGGATTCTGGAAGTATAAAATGACCATAATTTATTATATACTAACTAGTGTTCGTTTATTCGTACTACTACTAACATCTCGTGATTCTGATCGTCCCTTTTTCGTTATAATGGATAATTTTGTTAACAATTTAGATTTATTTATGATTTTAAGAGAGCAGGTCAAGTCACTGTCGGATAGTCAAAAATTCTTTCAATTCCTACAACATAAAATAAACGTGACCGAAGAGAACAGTGTTGAGCTCCAAAAATTCTGTACGCGCTTTTGTTCAAATATAAGTGCAAGATGGGAACGAAGTAGTCGCACGTTAGCACAGTTTGTAAGAAAAAATGGTGATTGGTTGGAACGTGCAATAAACTGGCCCGAAGGAATGATACCTGAAGCTGTGAACACTGAACAGGAAAGGCTCGAGATTTGTAATACTGAAGATGTCGAAAATCTACCACCATCTACTACAGAAGCTTCGACATCTACATTTACACCTCGAAAACCTTTCGAGGAATTGGGCTCCAGGCAAAAACGAAGACGCGTTGATCAAATTAACCAATCGCTTTCGTTATCCCCGGATGAACTTAAAGCTACTACAATTGCTAGTTTAAGAAACACCGGAAATGAGGATGTAGGAAAAATTATGAACCATTTACTAAATCACCCCGAAGATCTAGAAAAAGTTAAAGAGTGTTTAAGTACAAGTAAACCGAAAAGTAGTACATATTCACCCGATAAGGCACTGTCTTTATTAGTTTCACTTAAATTAAGTAAGTGGCAGTATATAAGCCTAAGAGAAGCAGCAAGTGAAAATAGGTCTGATTATTATAAAATAAAACAAGCGAAGGCAAAATGTTATCCAGGGAAAGAAGACATAATTATAACTGAAGAAGGAGCTGCTATTAAACTGCAAGCTTTACTCAACTTGACGGTATCTAGGCTTTTAGAAGTGATTACTTTAGATTTGGATTCGCCAACTGAGTTACTGCTAATAAGCAAATGGGGTTTTGATGGAGCCTCAGGTCAAAGTAATTATAAACAAAAGACTGAAGCAGAGTTTGATGACTCAACTATCTTCATGGCCAGTCTAGTTCCTATAAGGCTTCAACAATGTGATGGAACAATTGTTTGGGAAAACGATCGACCCTCATCAACTTTCTATTGCCGTCCGATAATGTTCAAATTTACCAAAGAAACGCAGTCAACAGTGGTAACTATAAAAGCTAGCATAACCGAAGAAATAGAAAGACTTCAGCCAATCAAGTTCAATCAAGTTGAAGTTAAGCATCAATTGCACTTGACGATGATAGACGGCAAAATATCGTCATATTTGTCAGACACATCTTCAGCTGTCTGTGATATCTGCAAAGCAAAACCGTCAGAGATGAACAATTTAGAGTCACTTGCTCAAAAAGAGAACAACGAAGAAGTGTTCCAGTATGGAATGTCATCTTTACATGCCTGGATAAGAAGCATGGAGTGCTTACTTCATATCGGTAAATATAATTTTATTAGTTCATAATTTTTTTCACGTTATATAGTTACTTGTGAGATTTTTATTTAAGTGATATTTCTTTTTGTTTGCAGTTTATCGTTTGGACTTCAAAAAATGGAGTTGCAGGGGCGATGACAAAGAAAAAATGTCACTCAGAAAGAGCGCTATACAGCAAGCGTTTAAGAAAGAATGCGGTTTACTTATTGACGTAGTCAAGCAAGGAGTAGGCACAACCAATGATGGCAATACTGCCAGAAGATTTTTTAGGGATGCAGAAACAACAGCTCGCATAACAGGAATAGATAAAGATTTAATAGAAAGGTTTCATGTGATTCTTCAGACGGTTGCATCTGGAGAGAGCGTGGATCTTTCTAAGTTTTCCGAATTTTGTAGAGATACTGCACAATTGTACGTTCACTTATATCCCTGGTATTATATGCCTTCCAGTATACATAAATTGTTAGTACATGGGAGTGATATAATTAAGCACTTTGGTGCCATACCTATAGGTAAACTGTCGGAAGAGGCAGCGGAAGCTCGTAATAAAGATTTCCGGAAATATAAAGAGAGTCATTCTAGAAAGGTAAGTAGAACGGCGACAAATGAGGATATTATACACAATCTTCTTTTGTCTTCTGATCCAAAGATCACAAGTCTAAGACCTCGAATGGTGAAACAAAATATAATGGTTCTCTCTCCAAAAGTCAAAGAGCTTCTGCTGATTTTTCCCACAGAATCCGATATAGATTTTATTGATGTAGATAATTTACAAGATAGTCATAGCGATAGTGAATAAGATTTTTTGGTAGTTTGTAAGTTTCTTGTTTTTTTTATTAGTTTATAAATGTCAAACTCATAATTGAAAGGAAATAGTAATGTTTGATGTTGTTTATAGTTAGTTTTTAGTTTGCTTGTGTTAGTTGTAGTAATGTTAGTTTACCTTTACTAATTTGTATTATTATGTACCTATCTTTACTTACTATTCAGTATTAAATCTAACTTAAAATAACATTTCATAAACATGTTAAAGTCATTAAAACAAAGAAATTGAAATTCATAGATCCCTAATTAGCTTAAATTTACTACTACTACATATATTAGTAAATTTAAGCTAATTAGGGACCTTTTAAATGTATTATGATTAGTGTGATTAGCTTTAAATTTACTAATACTACATATATTAGTAAATTTAAGCTAATTAGGGACCTTTTAAATGTATTATGATTAGTGTGATTAGCTTTAAATTTACTAATACTACATATATTAGTAAATTTGAGCTAATTAGGGACCTTTTAAATGTATTATGATTAGTGTGATTAGCTTAAATTTACAAATTTACTAATACTACATATATTAGTAAATTTAAGCTAATTAGGGACCTTTTAAATGTATTGTTGTTAGTTGTTAAGTAACTATGTGTATTATTACGTGCTTTTACTTACTATTCCATATCAAATTTAACTTAAAAGAACTTACGAAAGTAAAAAATGTAGCTTTTTATTCGATATATTTTTTCATTTTTTTCGATCCATTTATTTGGCAGAGTTGCAACTTTATGCACACGTTAATAGCATCAAATGATAATAGACTAGACAAGGTATATGAAAAATAAAGTTTCAACGCGGGATCACACGCTACTTAGCAGGAATTTAAGGTTATTTGATCCGCTTCATACAAAAAAATAACAAAACACATTTTTCTACCCAAAGTATAAAGTTTAGGAAAAAATACATCAGAACAATTATTGTTGAGGTTAATGAGTTCTATCCATCCACATGAAGAAAAAAGTAAAAAAGCAAAGTTGAGCCCTAAGTCACTAAAATCATAGTTTCGACCCACTGTGCGCCGCCGCAAATTGACGGGTTGCTGTCATTATTTGCTTCTGGTATTAAAGGATGGAAGATTATTGAGATTACCTAGAGTTAATGAAGAGTTTATTTATTTATGTCATCATCTGCCTCGCCTTTTCCCGAATATGTTGGTGTGGGCTTCCAGTCTAAGCAGCTGGATACCAGTATTTTATACAGCTCGATTGCCTATCTGCACCCTAATTGCGAAACGCACAATTTATCAGAATCTGAATGGGATTGAAGATTATTTCTAAACCATTGCGTCATTTGTTCGAATAAATTGTCGGCTCAGCAACATAAATAACGCAATGAATGTTGTTTAACTATGAATATTAAACCAATTCCTACCGATAATAAATAATAGTTTTAAAAAACACGCTTCCATAGAAAACCAAACTAAAAAGTAGAAAATAATGGAAAAAAGCGTGGGGTGCTTTTTAAGGTATTTTTTTATTGATATCAGGCACCCCACGCTTTTTTCCATTATTTTCTACTTTTTAGTTTGGTTTTCTATGGAAGCGTGTTTTTTAGTTTTTTTAAACTATTATTTATTTTCTACTTTTTAGGGTGTTTCGAATTTTGAGACGTATGTCAGCGTAGGTAGTTTGTGACGTATGTCAGCTTAGTTTTCGAAGACAGTTTTTTTGCTGTCCTGGTAACCCTGGCAAGGATAATGGCACAAATTTATGAAATTATTGCATTGTCATCGGTCCTTGACAGGTGTGCAAAGTTTGAATGAAATCTGGTCGTTTGAAGTGGGTCAAAATCGCGCTATAAGGAGTCGGTTACAAACAAACATAAAAACATACAAATATACAAACATACAAGTGAAGCTAATATAAAGCGTGTAAAAAGGTCCGCAATTACCCCTCTGACCTGCACAACCCAGTTATTGGGTACCTAATATGATAACCATTGGCAAGACTGATTGTCAGACTTTCGTACTTAGACGACCTGTTAGGAGTGTCAAAGATCCACCAATGACAGCCGGGACCGAGGGTTTGCTTTGCTTTTCAAGGCACAGGATAGTAGAGGTAGTAAATGTGTTGCATCTACCCCAAGTAACATGGGGAAGTAATGATGGATATAATGCTAAACATCCCAAAGCAAACGCTACATAACGAATCGAACTTCACAAAGTTGTACTGTAAAGTTGTTCTTCTTTCTTTTCCTTGTAGTATTCGTTCAATTGGTCATGCATATAAATTCGTTTATTCAATAAGTGCAGGAGACCGGAAGACGAGAGGCAGCAGGGGTTTCTTAATGCTGAAAAAAATAATGCAATAAAAACTTTGGTGAGATGTGTATTCCTTCATTGATACCATAAAACATGATGTGCAACTTTTCTCGTCTCCATTTCCGGACAGAAAAAAGAGCAAGCTAAAATTATGGAAATAATTGAGAACTTGAAAAACTGAAATCCTGAAAAAAATAAATTATTTAGGTCTCCTACGAACAGGTGCGACGCGACTTTACTAGAATAATTTCCGTGAAGTTTTCATAGAAATTGTTCAATGACATTCGCGTCGCGCTGCCGCGTCGCGCTAAGGGAGCCTTTAACGTATCTGAAGGAAGAAAGACTTATGTTTAAACCATAAATTTGTTAATCAATTAAAACAAAAAAAAAAGACGAAGGGTTCTATCAAAACCATCATTTCAACCGAAATACATCCACTGCTAGATAGGCGAAATTAGGCCTCCCCCCATTTAGAGGGGTTTGCCATCACCACGTTTGGCAGCCGGGTTACGGAACGAAGTACGTTAATCTAAACCACCAGCATAAACAAGCCAGCATCGAAGACCGACCTCCTTGGAACGACCAACGGGGCATCAACAGACACTAAACGACTAATAAACTCCTCTATAGCCCATTATCAAGACAATTACTGACATGTAATTCAATTTGCAAATTGTAGCTAATAGCGACCGACAGACTCTTTGAATATTTTCTAACTAAACTAATTTAACACGTTAACTGCCATGTCGGACTATGTGTCCGACACTTTTTGTTCCATTCAGGCCTTGTCGGACTATATGACCGACAACACATGCACAATCTGAACATGTCGTTGCTGCCTGGCGGCCATGTTTTTGTAATAAATAATGTATTTATGGGATGAATAATCTATTTAAAGTGAAATAACAATAAGTACATTTTTTTACTTTTTCTGATTTTAGCATAGATTATAGACATGGCAGTTAACGTGTTAAACACAGCGGGTAGAGGCAGAGGTATTGTGTTTATAGAGCAAAGACTACTTTTACATACATACATAATTTGTCTATACCATTCCCACTGCTGGGAGACAGGCTTCTCTCGGTGAGAGGGAGTGGGCCGTCATCTACCACGCGGGCCGAGTGCGGATTGGTATTTTCACATGTCTTCGAATTTTTGGTTCTAAGACATGCTGGTTTTCTAACAATGTTTTCCTTTACGTAAGTCGAGGCCGATACCACTGGGCCACTACAACTAGTTTTGTAAATACCTAAGTACTCTTGCTAACTACATACCAAATCATAATAATATACCAAATAATAATTGGCATAATACAACATCACCTGTTCCCGCACTATTTATTTCTTAATAACAGACTAAGATTTTGCACAAACTTTGCCAAAACGGCGCGGCGCGGCGGTAGCATCGCGCTACCCATAAAACAACGGAGTACATAATGCACCAGTAACAAGATAACTCCACCAAGCCTGCCGTGAATTGAGCTGTAAAACCAGCCGCGCATCCGATAAAGATCCTATGATACATAGATAATTTAATAATAAGATAATCTGCTAATAACTAAGCGTATCGCCATCGGCTGCACTTCGCGTAAATTTTAGCGTAGCGTGAAAAGTAATTGAGAAATGTATGAGCTTCCGCGAGCAGCTCTCTCCATAAATTTTGCAGATAAGATTTAATTTAATTTATTTTGCACAATAGGAGGCGCTGACAGGCATAGGCGGCATATCTATGTCCAGCTGTGGACTGCAATGGGCTGAGTTGATTGTCTTGGAAAGTTAACCGCAAATAATCCGAAAAATACCGATTTTCGCTTTTAGGGCGCAAAAGAAATGTCTTAGAGCTGTTTGTGGCATACGTGCCCCAGAGAGTTGTATGCCATATTTTAAAAAGCTTAAGATTTTGACCTTTCCTGCCCTCTACATTTATGAGGTCGCTACATTCGTGAAAACCAATGGCGAAAAGTTTGAAAACCTGCACTCCCGTCGACATGCCGACAAAATAGCAAATATTATGCCCTCAAAAACAGCCCTACTTTCTAAAAGTTTCTTCGGAATGTCTTCACGAATTTATAATAAGCTTCCTAAACAAATAAGAGAAATCGAAAACATTAATATTTTTAAGAAAAAGTTAAATGACTTCTTAGTAAATAGGCCATATTATACAGTACACGAATTTTTGTCCGACAGATTCGTGATGAGTTAGTGCCAAACTGCTTTTATGTTTTGATGCAAAAAATCACTTTAATTCCATTTAAATGTCATGTTGAATTTACATATATCACATAAACTTAGGTCTAAGAAGACAAATTATTTCAAACTATTGTATGCCTAACATGGTAGAGCAGTGCAAACGCACACCAAAATATATCTATAACAACTCTGTAACCATTGTCTCACAATAAAGAGTTTTGACTTTGACTTTGAAAATCCTTACTTCCAATGGCAACAAAATTGTACTTATTTCAGAAAATACCTTTCTAATCCAACTGTAACTCAATTGATTTCATAATTATATTTTCCTTGCACGGGAAACAACGTCAGTAGTTTCTTAATTTTAAATTAAAATGCATGATCTTTATCTGATACTTACACTGTTATCTGATTACTTTATCAGTGAGTAGGAAGGGCCTTATACAGATTAATTAATCAGGTGCCCTGCGAAACGTGACGCGGTACATATTATGTCAAGTTTCACTTACCTTCCTATGTGCGCTTTCCTAACTTTCAATCATACAGTTTTCTACTGAGATAGTTTTCTAACGCTAGTATTTATTTTATTACTGAATATGATTGATTAAATACTGTGGAATGTAATGAGGATGTAGACACGATGTTATTTATAATCTAGATCTAATTTATGATTATGTTCTGACGGCTAGACCGCCTCCGTTGGCCTAGTAGCCGCAAGTGCGGCTGCTGAGAGTGGGTCCTGGTTTAAATCCACAGGGTTAAGTGTTTTTGAGTTTATCTTCAGGGATTTCTCAGTAGCAGCTTGTATTCTTTATTTGTGCCTTGCTATATTTAATAGGCTCATATACCTATTATTATTATTATCTTTCAAACGAATCTTCTATCTCTTTCTATTTTTACTTTAATGGTTCTAAAAACTTGTAACTATTATGAGTACATATTTTAACTTTGTTAGCTTAGTTGTTAACTTTTTTGTGCATGCTTGCTTTACTTATGTGTAATGGATTGTATGTATGTTTTGTCAAAGTCAAAAATAACTTTAATTTCGGAATTCGGTGTCTTAGGATCTGTATTTAAGGTTTTTTTGCCATCGACTTCCGAAATTAAAGTTATTTTTGACTTTGTAGTGTTTTTTTTTAAGGATGTCGGTTTTTATTTTTTTGAAAAAAGTTTTTGTTTTTAACTTTTTAGTTATGGTAGATACCCCGCACTAATCCAATCGCGTTATTCGTTCATTTGTCGTGCCATTATTTAATGCAAATATTAGGTCTTTACCTATGAAATTGCCGTTCTGCAGTACTGGCCATTTCAAATCAAAATAATTTTTGTTTGTCTAATAATTCTAATTTCAAATTAATTTTATTTTAAAAACGTGGAATTCTTTTTCCAAAAGTAGTCATTTGTTTATTGATTAGTGTTACATTTTCATCGCATTTCAATCTTTTTCGTCATCATGGATACGTTAAAAAATCGAGTAATTATGGAATATGAGTACCGTCGTGGCAGCAACGCGGCACAAGCGGCACAACAACGACGTTTACGGAGCTAACACTACAAACCAACGCACCACCTGTTATTGGTTTGCTCGCTTCCGTTCTGGAAATTTCGACCCGAAAAATGAACCTCGCGGTCGTCCGAAGACTTTGTTCGACAATGACGAATTAAAGGGGATTGTGGAAGCTGATGATACACAATCTACGGCTGAATTAGCAGCAGCTTTCGACGTTAGCGTCAAAACAATATTGGTCCATTTGCGTCAAATTGGCAAGGTAAAAAAGCTTGAAAAATGGGTGCCCCACGAACTCAATGATCGCCAGCGCGAAGTACGCGTCAAGACGTGCCTTGCACTGCTCAACAGACACACAAATGAAGGAATTTTGAACCGCATTGTTACCTGCGATGAAAAATGGATTCTGTTTGATAACCGCAAGCGCTCAGCAAGTTGGTTGGATCCTGGTTCAGCACCTAAACAATGACCTAAACGAAAACTTACCCCTAGAAAAGTGATGGTCACTATTTGGTGGGCTAGCGCCGCCGGTGTGATTCATCACTGCTTCTTACCAAACGGGGTGAGCATTACTGCAGATGTGTACTGTGAAGAACTGAACTCAATGATGGAGAAGCTGGCACATCTCCAACCAGCATTGGTCAATCGCTCGTCTCCGCTGCTCCTGCACGACAACGCGCGACCTCATACTGCACAGCAGACGGTCTCCAAGTTGCAAGAACTGGGTTGGAAGCTCTCCGTCATCCGCCCTACTCACCAGACCTTGCGCCTACAGACTACTACTTTTTCCAGAATTTGGATAACTTCTTGGCGGGAACAAAATTCAATACCCGAGAGGCAGTACAAAATGCCTTTGAAGAATTTGTTGCCTCCAGTCCAGCTGATTTTTTTAAGAAGGGCATCAATAAACTAGACAATGGGCAGCAGCGTTCTCTATGCATTTTACCACCATACTGCGATCGCCAACCCGCCTGCCAAGCGTGGCGATTATGGCAAAGCCCCCCAAATTGGGGGAGGCCTAAGTCCAGCAGTGGACATCTTACGGCTGAAATGATGATGATGATGATCAATAAACTGCCACTTCGTTGGCAAAGATGCATTGATTGCATGGGTGATTATTTCGATTAATACAAATAAAAAATAAATTTAAAAAAATCGTTTAATTTTTTTCATACAAAACGGCATTTTCATAGGTAAAGACCTATTATAAGACTTATATGGTTTTCACATGGACTTAACTGTCCGAATGGAACCAAATTAATATGGGACCATTCGAGAAGCACCAGCCTTCAAATTAAAAAAAAATCATCGAAATCGGTTCACCCAGTCAAAAGTTATGAGCTAACAAACATTTAAAAAAAAATACAGACGAATTGATAACCTCCTCCTTTTTTTGAAGTCGGTTGAAAAGAGTTAGTTTCAGAGATAACATTACATTCCCTGCTGTTGTTTTATCATGATCATCATTGCAGCCGAAAGACGACAACTTGCTGGAGATAGGCCTCCTCCAAGCACCGCTATTTCGACCGGTTCTGTGCTTCTGGCATCCAGCGGATTCCTGCGGCCTTCACCAGGTCATCGGTCCATCTTGTGGGAGGTTTTCCAACGCTATGTCTTCCAGTACGCGTTCGCTACTCCAGAACCTTCCGACTTTTTTTGTGTACCGGGTAAATAATTATATCAGATACAATCAATCAAGTAAAGTACTAAAGAGACCTCCAAATTACTTCCCACCAAAAAGCAAACTTACCAATGCCACTAGCTCCTAACGAGATCTCTAACTTCGACTCAATCATGCGTGTACCTAATTCTCTAACCGCACGTACGTCCGCCACGGGTGACGGATCAACCGGAAATCTGGGACACTCTGGGACATGAGCAATCCAACGCTAATCCCCTCGCACTAATGAACCGCCCTGTGATTTAGCTTCTCATGATACAGCTAATCCTAATAACCTAATTACTGAAGAAAGTAGTACAGTGGTTTATAAGACATCTGTGGCTTTCTGTAACCTGTACATAGCTTGTAAATTATGTTTACAAATGTAACTTTGCTTCGTTTAATGATTTATCTTCTTCATATTCAACGTACACGATCCCACTGTTCTGCTGAAGAGTTTGTTGCGTCACTTCTTCTTTCCAGCTACAGCACTAGGAAGTGGTGAAGAGCGGATGTTTCGAGACTGTTTTATGATATCATTTGGGTGATTCTCCGCCAAATTTTAAGCAAATAATAAGATTTACACAGAAACTCTCTTTAGGCTGAGATTCGACTGTACTATGAAGTTGTCAATAAGTGTTCATAGACAAAGTCAAAATTGCGAGGATTGTCTGGAGGACACGGTGGAGCATACGGTGGAGGTGTGCCCTGCCTGGGCGGAGCACTACCGTGTCCTCGTGAAGGCGATCGGTGGCGGCGACCTCTCGCGTCCGGCTCTGGTGCGAGCCATGGTACGGAGCGTGAAACGGCGGCATGGGAAACCGTCATCTCCTTCTGCGAAGCAGTAATGCTCGTGAAGAAGGGGGCGGGGCGCGTGAAGGAGTGGCAGTCTCTACGCCCTCACATCCCTAGCCGCCGTAGGAGGAGACGCCCGGCTTCGGGAGTCGATAGCGGCCTCCCGGCCACCGTAAGCGCGAGCCTGCGGGCGGCAAGCAATGAGTAGCTCGCCACCCGGTAAGGACCAGGCTCGGGTCGACGGCGCGTAGTGTTCCACGTGCGCTTCAAAGAAATGTCAGCAGAACTTAAGGGGTCTGCTAGGACCGATGCCTGCCAAGGTCGCGAGATTGTTCGAAAGAGACACCATGACCCTGGCAAATGGGCAACTGAAGGAACATGGATGGGTTTTAGTCAGTAAAAGTCTGACACGCCCTCCCGCTCCGCCCAAGCTGTGCTATGAAGTTGTCAATGAGTGTTCTTAGACAACATCATAGCACAGTCACAGTCCCAACCACCGTGAAACGTCGTATACAAATAATTAGCAGTCAAATACCGACGCCTGATGACGTCGGAACTCCGGTACAGTTACTACTCCATTTGCGACGCGTCTGATTGGTACGCTAATGTGCGACCAGCGACGCGACCCGGCCGCGTTTGACGACTGCATTTCAACAAATTAGATCGTTTCGAATTGGATATTTGCTGTTCCACAGCGAGAAATGAAACCTGTCTGTATTTTCGTAGATATTGTTTGTAGAAGAAGACTATCATCATCAGTGTCTATGGCCAGATGTGGCGGCTGTAGGCGTCCCATATCCCTAAAATAATAGAGGCCGATACGACAAGGAAGATGTAGGAAGACCAATGGTATTAAGTTGCAGGAAGTTGCGGAAAGATCCGGACAAGTTTATGACACAAAAAGGGAAGAATGGAGACCATGCACAAGGATAAAATTTAAATTTCATGTACTTTTGTAAACATTACGATTTTGCAGTTACTCGGTGTCCCATCCGAATTTCCTCTCATTCGTATGTCTGTATTTTTTGTAATGTGTGAATAAGATTATATTCCTTAACGCGGCTTGAGAAAATCGTCACGCGTAACGAAAAAGCAAGCGACTTTCTATTCCCCGACCGCAAAAGTTTTTTATGCCGCACAACTTTAGTTTCGTTGCGTTCGCCCTACAAAACTGTGTCACTTTGACCTACCCTCCACATCACCTATCCTGAAAATTTAATTATGATATTAGATTATAATTCTGACTAGCCCATGTAATCTGAGGATGATCCTGGAAGGAGGTTCTGAGTGACTATTATTAGCTGTGTCAACATTGTCAAATGTATTGTTATCAGTTATATTCCCTCCACATCAACGGCCTCAGGAAGCAGGGGTTTATGACATCTACCATGAAGTATTATGTACCAGCACGAAGCACGACCTTCTTGCTAGTTTCTAGTGTGACAATATCTACTCAAAGTCACACAAGTCTACTGCAGGAGCCTAAAGCACCTACAACAATAAACTGGTACCTAAATACCGCTATAACTAAGAGCCACGTCAATTAAGCGGCTTATCATTCCGTGCTTACATGTTGAAAGAATCTTATTATCGGTTGTTCAATTAAAAGAAATGTAGAGATGCCGCACACAGCATTGATTTTTCTATGAAAGAAAAACCTGGGAGGAGAAAAATCAGGAAATTCTAAAGAAATATAGAGCAATGTGATGTGTATCAAAGTATGGATATCATTAGATGCATCATCAGATCTGCAGTCATACCTACCCTATGCAACAACGTCTTTGGATGCAGTTTTCTCTGGAAAATGTTTTCACTTTACCGATCAATCATTTGTTTTGTTTCTACAGGGTGCAAGGTGGCAGGGCGAAATCTGTTACAATAAAGTCAGCACAAGTTTCTAGAACACCCTAGCCAAGAAAATTTTCTGTTGTCTTTAGAAGAATGCTATATATAAGTAGGAAGTCAAAGTGAATGGAACAAATTATTTTTTTATTTTATTACTTGCGAATTTTTTTTTACGCAAGGGACTTCATAAGTCTTGGTAACAGTTGCACGTTGGTGGCTTTGCTACCCTGTATTTTCAGCCTATGGTTTATCTTTTGCCCAGAAACAACCATTTAGTGGGTGAGTAAGTTTGAGCGTCCCTTCTTGGAGGAAGTTCAATTATACTAACAGCAGTTGACTTCGATAATTTATTCATAGGAATATCTAATAGTGGCTATTAAGACCGGAAGTTTTCGTCAGATCTGTTCAAGATAGCGATCAAGCAAACAGCACTGCAGATACTATTTATACACCAAACACTACGTTTAAAAGGAAACACCGACCCACTGAACGACTAGCTAACTGTTTAATTAAAATGTATTTAATTAAATCCAGTTTGGAGTACTCTCCTGTCGACTTCGAACTGTCATCAAAGTGTCTCCAGGTCACTTGTCCAATTACGGAACCGTTTAAACCACTTTATTAATGTCGTTAATATAGCTATAAGTATGATTGGTAATGATACACGATAAATGAATGATTCCTGATTGACGATAATTGAAAAAGCTGTCGAGACGCTCAATACCTCGACATCGACAGACATGGAACACGTTGAGAGGTTTCCGGTTTGTATGTGGAATGATGAGGTGCAGAAGGTACGCTCGGTGTGTCAGGGCCTTCAATCACATGTGACAGACATGTTTATTTTATCTTACATTCATCAGCAGCCTTTAATGTTCCCACTGCTGGGACACAGGCCTCCTCTCAGTGAGAAGGAGTGGCCATAATCTACCACGCGGGCCCAGTGTGGAGTGGTAGATGTCGCATGTCTTCGAAATTTTGGTTCTAAAACAAGCCGGTTTCCTCACGGTGTTTTCCTTCACCGCTTTGAGAGCAGTGGTGATGAAATAATTTACACAAAGTAAAGCGCCTCATTTTTTTGTGTGGGTAGGAAATCGTCAAATGACGTCTCCCGCTCTAGGGTGGAGCGGAAGGGCGTGTCAGACTTTTACTGACTAAAACTCACCCGTGTTCCTTCAGTTGCCCATATGCCAGAGCCACGGTACCTCTTTCGAACAAATCTCGCGACCCTGGCAGGAAGCGCTTCCTTGGGTTCGTACCCACGACCTACTCTTTCATACGTCGCGGCCGTTACCACTGAGCCACAACTGCTCTCCTCGAACACAGTCGTACATTCGCCGGGAAAAAATTGCTGGATCTATATTCTCAGTAGTGACTGACCAAAGCTTCGTTTTCGCTTTCGGCAATTTTCTGCCAAAAAATCAACCATATTTTCGTTTTCGGCCTAAGACTAGCCGGGCAAAACCAAACCGAAAATCAGAAGTTCGTGAATTTTCGCGGGTCATTCGGTCTAGTGCGTAAGGCTCGGCAATATCAGGTGACGTTCGGCTAATTTCCGAGTGATTAGAGCTCGCTCGTGGTTTCACTCACCTGTAAGTCAACGGTTGTTTTGAAGTTATAAAACGATGTTATTTTTTTTATCCTTTACTAGCTTCTGCCCGCGACTTCGTCGGCGTTAAATTTCTTGTGCCCCCGACCCTTCCCGTCGCGTCGAATCGCCTACCCGTGCGATTTTCCCCGTTTTTGCGACATTTTTTATTACTGCTCCACTCCTCTTGGTTGTAGCGTGATGTTATATAGCCTATAGCCTTCCTCAATAAATAGGCTACCCAACAGAAAAATAATTTTTCAATTCGAACCAGTAGTTCCTGAGATTAACGCGTTCAATCAAACAAACAAAAACACAAACTCTTCAGCTTTATAATATTTGTATAGATTAAAAAGAACCCAATTCTTAATAATTGATTACAATCTAGCCTAAAAGACTCATCATCATTCTCCTGCCGTTATCCAAATTTCTTTGTGGTCGTCGCAACATGTGTTTTTCTTCCACACCTCTCTATCAGTCGCCGTCTCAGCAGTACTCCCTTTCTATCCATATCATAATTCACACAGTCCATCCATCGTTTCTTTGGTCACCCTCTACTCTTATAACTATCGACATTCATACTCAATACTTTCCTCACGACATTTTCCTCATTCCTCCGTATCACGTGACCGTACCATGGACACAACCGATTCCCACATAACTTTTCAGTTATCGCTTATCGGTGCCGCTTTCAAACTTCCTGCCTATAAGACTAATAAGCAATTTTAATCTTTACACAATTCCGTTCCACTCTCTTAGAGTCGGATATAATGATATTATAAACACTTTGTTCATGTGATAATATGTGTGTCATTGTAACTATTATTTCTACACTTTTACACTACACTAACTCAAAAGGGTTTGTTCGCTATAATCTTCGCACTATACTTGTTTGATCTAGCAGCTGAATTACCTCGATGTCCACATGGAGGTGGAATAGGTGGGCCTTATTTTTAGTGGGTGGGAAATCATCAAATGACGTCTCTCACTCTGGGCGGAGTGGGAGGGCGTTTCGGACTTTTACTGACTAAAACTTACCCGTGTTCCTTCGGTTGCCTATATGCCAGGGCCACGGTAACTCTTTCGAACAGACCTCTTGACCCTGGCAGGCATCGGTCCTAGCAGACCCCTTCAGTACTGCTGACATCTCTTTGAGGCACGCGTGGAACATTACGCGCCGTCGACCCAAGCCTGGTCATTACCGGACAGCGAGCTACCTGTTGCTCGCCGCCCGCAAGTTCGCGCCGACTGTGGCCAGGAGTCTGCAATGGGCTTCTGACGCCCAGGGCGTCTCCTCCTGCGGCGGCTAGAGGCGTGAGGGCGCAAAGACTGCCTCTCCCTCACGCGCCCCGCCTCGTCGTTCGCCAGCATTATTGCTTCGCAGAAGGAGGTGATGGCTTCCCCTGCCCTCTCACTCCGTACCAATGGTTGCACGAGGGCCGGACGCGAGAGGTCGCCGCGTGTCAGTGGGCCTCAGCAATTTTTTTTTTAAATTATGTTGGTGACGGGTTCAATTTTTAGGTCACAATGGAGTTTGCCATTTCTTAAATACCAGGGTGCATTAACAATACTTCTGAGTATCTTATCTATACTATATACTAAATATACTATTAATATTATTAAGCTGAAGAGTTTGTTCGTTTGTTTGGTTGAACGCGCTAATCTCAGGAACTACTAGTCCGTGAAAAATTCTTTTTGTGTTGGATAGCCTATTTATTGAGGAAGGCTATAGGCTATATAACATTACGCTAAACAAAAGGAGCGTAGCAGCAAGGAAAAATGGTCGAAAACTGGTTGGCAACTTGATGCGACGGGAAGGATCAGGGTAGCAAAAATTTGACGCGGACGAAGTCGCGGGCAGAAGCTAGTTCTGGAATATTTGTATAATTTTGATATTGGTCGGTGTAGTAAAGTCCCAGAGTTGGATGTCATGTGTTAATATGATTGTATAATAACTTTTTCTTTTTTTGTTATGTGTCGATAGGGAAACACGAACTTTGTCCCATGAACCATTACATGTTTTTAAATCGCATGTATTGTAGCGATGCGATGCTATGTACTAATATTTGTTCACACGCATACAACAGAATTTTCTTGTCTGAATAATTTTCGTATTCGGCTTCGTTTTCGGCCGAAAATACCTAAGACTAAAGCCGAATCATTTTCGTATTCGGCTTCGTTTTCGGCCGAAAATACCTAAGACTAAAGCCGAATCATTTTCGTATTCGGCTCCGTTTTCGGCCGAAAATACCTAAGAGTAAAGCTGAAGCTTCTTTTTGGTTTTCGGCTAAACATCGATTAATCGTTCGGACACTAATTCTAAGCCTCTACAGTCTACGGGAAAGCGACGCAGTGGTAAGAAAATGAATTATTTATAGCAATATCTTGAAATAACAAAGTGAATGAGCACCCTTCACTCACAATTTCCTTTACGTAGATCTCGAGTTCAATGCTGTTTATAATATTGCTGGGGCTATGTCCAGCAGTGGACTTCTTTCGGCTGAAATGATGATGATGATGCTGTTGATAATATAATTCGGCTAATATTGTGTCTACACACTAACATGAAATTGATCTTGTATCTTTGTTGTCTCTCTGAACAGACGTGTGGGTCAGCTAAACTAACAGCCTGAAGTTTCCCGGATTTGCACGAATTGAGCCTTCTACAGCTATACTGTATTGCGTACATTGACACTTTTTATACATTGCCGGATAAGTAGAGAGTAAAGCTGCGGACGTTAAGTTGACATGTGCACGATTCTGAGAAGCCTGTAATAATGATAATTTTAGCACGGATCCTGTCATGGACAGTGACGGATGTCGGACACACGACGTCTATCCGTCAATGCGAACAGCTGATTTGTTTACTACTCAGAAAACAAATACAAGAAATGAAAGTACAAAACGGATCATTAGCTAGAAAAATAATGACAGACAGTAAGCTTATCACAAAAAATTAAACCGCCGAAAAAAACAGAAAAGCAAACAATAATAAACCTTAAAATTATGAGTCGGCGCTTTGAGTGATCTTTGTTCATTGATTTTTCAGCGCCAACTCAAAATTTTATGGGTTATCATTGTTTGCTTTTCTGTTTTTTCGGCGGTTTAATTTTTTGGTAAAAAGTTTTTATTTTGTAATTTTTTGTGGCTTTAATATACTAATAATACTTGGCAAGATATACCCTATCCAATGAAAAAAGATTTATCAAAATCGGACTACTCTGCACAAAGTTATGCGTGGTTATACATTACAATCAATGAGTGAACAATCAATCATCCCCTGTTTTCCGACCCTTAGGTTTCGATTTTGTTTTCCACATTTATATGGGACCACTCTCAAAGTATACCCTTTCCAATAAAAAAAGAATTATCACAATCGGACTACTATGTAAAAAGTAATGCGTGGTCATACATAAAAAAAAAATATACGCGTCGAATTGATAACCTCCTCCGTTTTTTTTCGTCGGTTAAAAAGCGAAAGCTCACTCATTCATACATTCCTTCACTGATTAATCCTAACCTCTCAAAAACTACTGGACCTACGATGCACAGAGGCACTGAGGTAAATTATAAGTAGGAGACGTCAGCTAAGAAAGGATTTTAGGAAACTTTCCCTGTAAAGGGCTGAAATTAGAGGGTTGAAGTTTGTATGAAAGCCCGTCAGTTTTGAAGGTAGATTCTTAAAATTTTGTGTTTAGGCTAACGGTAAAAATAATTTATACGTATCTCAGCGTTTTTGATAATTCTACTCACGAAGAGCTGAAAAAGGGGATGAAGTTGTGTGGAAAACCCTTCATTTTTAAAATAAACATCATAAAATGTATTATTTACTCATATGCTAGGAAACTTCTAGGAGACATCCACGCAGGCGAAGTCACGGAGAAAAACTAGTAAAGGATAATTCTATAATCCTTGGCTATGTGTATTACCTACATGTGTTAGCGATCCTCACTTTTAAAGAAAAATAAAGGAGAGGTAAAATAAGGAGAGGTAATAAGGTAGAATTACACTGTTGATTTGACAGATAGTCGAATCGGAGCAGCCCGGACGGGCATTATCAATTGTAACGTTAGGCCTAACGCTTGTTACTATATTTTTAAGGAAAAGTTGTAGTCTACTGATTAAAGCATTTCAGGAAATGGAAGACTGTGTATAATTTGACCTGAGTCCGCTCACACATGTATTATCTAAAACTTTCACACTTAAAGCCGCTGACAACGACTTGCTAAATCGCTTGTGTGCCAGCAAAATGGAACACAATAAACGAACTGTGAAATGCCCAAAAGAATAAAACGAACAATAAATTCAATTAAACAAATGGTTGCAGTAGTTTAAAACGCGAGACCAGCTGCATTTCCCGTACCCCTGCATTGCGTATCCCACGAGCTACGATGAACTACATAAACCACTATACATATAACGTGGCAACGTTGGGAAAGTCTACCTACAATACCAACCCTGCCAAAGTAGGTTATTTGATATTTATCCACTCCAGAGAGGGTAAAGCTCCATGCTCGTACTTTCAACTATGGCATCATTACATTTCAGGAGCATCTATGAGTAAAAGATCAATATAAATAAATTTATATCACAATTACTTAAAATATTGTACAAATAGCTGAAATTCCTTCCTTCGTATCGTATAACTTTGAAATGAAATGGCGGATACAGATGTTTAGTAATTGAGGCATATTTAAGTACAGTACTAATGGGTAAAGTTGCTCATAGAAAGTAAAGATGCCACAGTTGATCGTTATTAAAAGCGTTCAAATTCCAGTCGCAATCTCACCTCATCATCATCATCATCATCATTTCAGCCGATAGACGTCCACTGTTGGACATAGACCTCCCCCAAGCTCCGCCACTTCGCCCGGTTTTGTGCTTCCCGCATCCAGCGGATTCCTGCGGCTTTCACAAGGTCATCGGTCCACCTTGTTGGAGGCCTTCTAACTCTACGTCTTTCGGTACGCGGTCGCCACTCCAAAACCTTTCGGCCCCATCGGCCATCTGTTCTGCGAGCAATGTGCCCTGCCCACTGCCACTTCAGTTTAGCAATTACCTTGGTTCTTCTACGGATCAATCTCACCTCAGCGATATGGTATATAATGTCAAAAATGTAGGGAAACTCGAGGTAATTTTGACAAACTGAGACCGGGATCAGCCTGTGACTTTTTAAAAATTACGGAACTTGTGCCTCTGAGGTCGATAAAATGACAACTTACCTAATTTAGCAAGGTTTGCCGCTAAGATTGCGACTCGATTTTAAACGTTTTCCATAAATAAGGAGAATTGGTCCTCAGCTTTACATTATGATTTAAAATTATAGTTCTCAACTATAATATATTATGGGATTACATATTTATTAGGTACTTGATACATGTATGACAGCCGCCAAAGTTTGGACGTTCATAATTATGTCGATTTACAAATTAAAAAAAAATCTATTCTCAATTACGGATTTAGGTATTACTGGGGAGAAAAGAAAAAAAATCAACCGACTTTTGAAGGGTACCTACTGTAGTAAGCCACTCCGAGATCTATTTTTCATAGAATGTTAATTCAGGTTAATAAATTCCAAAGCAAGCAGTGCATCTTCAGCAGTTAACTATTACGATGAACACCATCACCGCAGCCCTCAATTTTATTGCTACCTGCGTATTGACAATTCGTGTCATCAAGACTAACCACGGTCTTACCTCGTCATTACGAGCTATAACACCTGACGACCACCGCGAAGAACATAACTCTGTGTGGAAAACATGTAATATGCAAACGATAAACAAACCATAAAATATTACAGGTACCTTTACAGCGTCAGAATGACCATATTTACAATTTCTCTTGAAGTAATGGTAACACTGACGGAGGCTTCTCGCTAAATTAAGCACAATTAAGTTTCTATTAAGCTACTCTGTGCGGTGTTCCGTGCTCGGGATCTGTCGGCATAATTACGGAACGCAGGGCTCTGCTCAATTTTCTGATATTAACATAAAACTTGGCTTGTAGGCCAGTAGACCACTAAGTTGTTTTTAGGGATGTGCAACGAAGGTACTGGTTAGAATCTTTTATCTTTGGTAGTTTTAGTGAAACTTGCAAAAGTAGGTAGTGACATTCCGTGTATTGCTACTGTTACTAGAGTAGTATTAATCCGCCTATAAAGTTTAACCCAGTGCGGGTTGGTGCGAGATGTGAGATGTCAAATGTCTTCAAATTTTTGGTTCTAGGACATATTAGTTTCTTCACGATGTATCATTTCCGTTTTAAGAGCAGTGGTGATGAAATAAATTACGCCAAGCGCCTGCCTGGGTTTGTACGGGTTCGGACGCATGACTTATACAAGATGCAGTTTTGAACCTGCAAAACATTTCAGGAGGCACCTCTGCTCCGAACTAGAGTATAGTTCGTCTAATTTAAACGACCTCCACAACATTTTATTTACAACATTCGTAATAGGCACGGATATCGAGGGATATGCCTTGGGGGCGTGGCACGTGCCGCCTCAATACTATCAATTTGATAGTATTGTCGAACGGCGGCTGTACGCTTCATTCAGTCGCTTTGTAACTGCGTACAGTGCACTATTGATGCGTAAAAAGCCAAAATGCCGAGTTGTGCAGTAATTATTTGTAAAAATAGACCAAATACCATCAACCTGAAGACAAATGGCATGTCCTACCACCGGTAAATAAACAATTAAGTCACTGTTTTATATTTTAAATCAATTTTTAAATGATTTACTAACTTACGTGCGGAGCGACACGAACTAACCCGAACTAGCCCAAATCTTCCCGAACGAAACGAACGTTTTCGACTTAGAGAGGTGCAATCGTTTGCGTGCGGCTGATTTTATCGATATGCGTATTATTGCAGTTGAATATTTTTTACAGAACTCAATGGATATCCTCGTATTACTTGTATAGTAAAACAGTTAAATTACTTATTAATTTAATGTTGTTTGAACCAAATTAAAACATTATAATTCCAATACAGTTAAGTGTGTGTGTTACTTAAAGTAATATTATGCCTAAAGATTTTCACAAATTAACAGTTTTTAATTTATTGTACAATATGATAAGTAATATGATAAATAAATATTACATTTCATCCAATTATTTATATTTGGTAAAAAAATTACAATAATTTGTTTTCGAAATACAAAAATATGCATTTTTTTTTAAATTTGCTATTTGGTGGTTTCGTAAGGTGGGCTGGTTTCGTAAGGTGGCCCACCTTACGAAACCACCAAATAGCAAATTAAAAACTATTAATAATATTGCGCAATATTATTGACCGAGTAAAATTAATATTGAAGATCATCATCATCAGCCTATATTGTTCCCACTGCTGGGACACAGGCCTCCTCTCGGTGAGAGGAAGTGGGCCATGATCCACCACGAGGGTCCAGTGCGGGTTGGCAGATGTCACATGTCTTCGAATTTTTGGTTCTAAGACATGCCGGTTTCCTCACGATGTTTTCCTTCACCGTTATTGAGAGCAGTGGTAATGAAATTATTTACACAAAGTAAAGCGCCTGTCTGAGTTCGAACCCACGATCTACAACTTGTAAGTCGAGGTTGATACCACTGGGCCACCACTGCTCTGAAAAATAATAATAAATATTGAAGATTGCGATGGTAAAATATTGTAGAAAATAAAAAAAATATTTTCCGCAACATTATTGTATTGATCACTAAATCGCAAGCCCATCTTAGTCAATCATGAGGCCGACGATCTAAGGTTCGAAGTTTAAATTAGAAAATTCGCGATCCGTCGCTATTTTGTCAAATTTTTGTCTATAATACTGAGGGTTACACATTTTATTTTATTTCAATACAAATGTGTTAAAAATGTCGTATAACTTGCGTGAAAATTGTATTATTACGCTCTCGGCTCCAATCCGGTCTCAGACGTAGTAACAAACTTAGCCCACATAGATATAACATAACGTATTATATTAAAATATTCTTAGTAATAATATTTTTTTTTAAGATTAAGTAATATATTATTTATTTATACGGCATGATATGTAACAGAGAGCGTTCCCTTTAACCGATAATACAAAATTTTAAAAACATATTCCCATTTTATTTTAGTAAAAGTAAACTATATTTTGATAGATATATAAAAAAAAAAAAAATTTAAATAAAATTAAACGAAGTTATTATAATACAATAATGTG
Organism: Aporophyla nigra; assembly: GCA_947507805.1. Lineage (NCBI taxonomy): Eukaryota > Metazoa > Arthropoda > Insecta > Lepidoptera > Noctuidae > Aporophyla > Aporophyla nigra. The sequence continues at coordinate 21,417,071 of OX382297.1, read as the reverse complement.
CTAAAATTAAATATCGATAAAAATAATCGACCATCGCTTTCGACTCCCTAATTGCATGCGTGTGCATTGGATGTTCGCAAATAGCAAGTGTTTACAAGTGAATGCCCCGCCCATTCTATGTATGTGTGCTATTAGAAATTGATTTAGTGTGGCTGCTTTCTTTTTGGTGTGCGTGTTTAAATTTTAAGTGTGTGTCGTCAGTACACTATTTGTTAATGTTGTAATTTTTTGGGTGGGAGATAAGCGGCGACACTAGGATTCCTTACTATTCCGCAATGAAGGCATATCTCTGGATATCTATGGTAATAGGTATGCTACAAGCAGTGGGAGCTGCAATTTTAAATTAAACGGTCTTTTAATCCACCTTAAAGTAATTGTGCAAATATATTCGTTAAAACAAAGTTTGTCGACATGACAAACAGTAATCCAATGACATTTCACCTGACTTACTAGGGGCAAACGTAGAGACAATTTAGAAACCTAGGCGGACAATTAATCTTCTTATGATTATTTTTAGTAGCAGTCAGTGGTCAGAACCGCCATTTATCCACAACGGTGACCCATCGTGGTGACCGCAGTTATTACATAACTGGACTATTTGTCAAAATAAACAAACGTTACTTTTTAGCAGACCCACTTTTTCAGCAAGTTTTCAGTGAGTCAACATGAGCTACTTACAGTCATTGTTTTTGTAGTTCATGTTGTGGTAAAAGAATTTGCTAGTGCTCAGTTTGTGAACGAACGGGGTTTACTCCTGCCAAGGTCGCGAGACTAGTTCGAAAAAGGTACCGTGGCCTTGGCATATGGGCAACTAAAGGATCACCGGTGGGTTTTAGTCAGTAAAAAGAAAATAATGGAGTTTTTTCCCAATGCTGTTGTGGATATTCAATTCATACATCGCCACTCACGCATGGAAATTCTTTTAATCCACCTCATTATCATCATCATTTACCTAGTTTTTTAAGCAAACTATGATGGGGTCGGTTTCCAGTCTAACTGGATGCAGCTGAGTACCAGTATTTTACATGGAGCGACTGCCTATCTGACCTCGAAAACCCAGTTACAAGGTAATACCACAGTATAAAAACTTACAGTAGGACGACGCCTTTGATCTCCTTGTAAATGCCGACAACGTGTAGGCATTGTCGCAAGAGCTAGGGTTGTCTCAAGTAAACTTTTTTAAATTTATTTTAGATCAACATTATTGCCTAACCATAATTTGCATCTGAAATTTATAATACAGGAACTATTATATTAATGTGCTTCGTCTATGGTCTGACACGCAAAAATATACAATTCTAGATTGAGGTTGAGAAAAAACACATGTCACAATCCAAGATGGCGGATATTTCTCTAAATTAAATTTCATTTAGAGAAATATCTGCCATCTTGGATTTGAAAATTGATGTTATTTTCATAATCTTCACCCCAAGAAATCACAAAATTGACACGAATAACTATTTTTTTTTTTTTCAAAAAATGTCCTCCATCCTGGGTCAGGTACACTTGCACGATAGACATTTCCGCGAAAGACACTTGACCTCATTTTTATTTGTAGGGATTTCGTAAATCTTGAAAATGACACCCATGACGAAAAATTTGCAAATTTTCGTTGCGCCATCTTGGATTTTAATTTTGACCCCATAGTCGGTTTTAGCGACCTCTAAACCCATGAAAATGATACCCATGACGAAAAATTTGCAAGTTTTCGTCGGCGCCATCTTGGCCGCCGCACAATAAATAAATATCGGCTACACGTCGCGCCGCCATGTTGGCTTTCTATTAAATAAACAATATTTTATTTATTTGTTTACCTTTCATCCATGCGCGGCAATTGATGAAATCGCAATTCTTTATTAATGTAAGATGACGAGTTGCAATCCTTCACAGCACACGTCGTATGCACCATTTTAATAAAATTATTTTTAATTAATTAAAACAAAAATAAAGTGACACACGATAGCCCTGAAAGTTTTATCCCGAACTACTAACACGGTAGCGTATGCAGTTCGGGAGCGCCCTTCCCCCGTCTCGCCCCTCACACCCCGCACGATTGCCCTGTCTAGACGTCTTCGTCGGACGACTGTATGATTTTTAGACTGTGGTAATACAATACTCCTTGATATGATCCTTTGACTGGCCTGTTAGTCTAGTGGTTAGTGACCCTGACTGCTAAGACTGAGGTCGTGGGTTCGATTCCCACCCAGGACAAATCTTTGTGTGATGAGCACAATCATTTGTTCTGTGTCTGGGTGTAATTTATCTATAATATGTATGTATTTAGAAATATATAAGTATGTTTATCAGTTGTCTGGTTACCATAGTACAGGCTCTGCCTAGTTTGGGATCAGATAACGATGTGTTGGTTGTCCTAAGATATTTATTATTTATTATTATAAGACTGGTTGTCTGACTTTCGGCTTAACATGCTTTCCGAGGCACGAAGGGGTCTCGGTGTGTATAAAAGTCACCAATGCAAGGACCCAGCTGTTATTGAAGCAGCTCTTCTAGTTCACCTATAATCCTATAACTTACTTCATCTATTTATCGTATCATGTCCAAAGAACCATATGTAAAACCAACTGATTCTTAAACGTCACAAATTCAATGTTCACGACAGTAAATTACAACGATAGTAAACCTAGGCATCAGGGTAGCAATATCACCTATATTACCATAATTACCAGGCTGTCATATTAGCTGTAACACGGGTCATTACGGCTTTCTCCTAGATCGAATGACGACGTAGGACGGATGCAAGCGCATACATAGTGCGCTTAATCAGTAACGTTCGATGAAATAGCTGCAAAACTAAAATCGTACAGTAATCGTGAGTAATAATACTAACTTTGGTATTGCTGTGTAAGCAGAAGTAAAACATTTCCTTTTTTTCTGTAGAGAACCTTCAGGTCTGAAACATTGCATTTATAACATAAATTGAGGCAGCGCCAGTAAGTTACCGAAGTACTTGTGTTGGGGCTGTCTCGCTACTTCCCTTAAAAATCTAGCAGAACAATATTGAGACCGTTTACAAACCAAAGTATACTGTAAAAAGAAACTAAAGTAAAAATGTTTTGATATTGGTGCAATCATATGCGTGGGTGTGGGAGTCAGGTCAGATCAGTGATAAGACCGCCCATTGTATATTTTCGGGTGTTTGAAATGTTTTTTGTTATGTATTTCTCTGGTGTACAATCAAGTATATAATGTAAATAATAATCAATAAATAAGGTCATTGAGAAAATCCCACAGTTACTTGTGTATACAACGTATTATATATATTTATATATAGTCCTCCAGACCGTATTTCGGCCACGGCGGCCAATCTCAACGGACACTAGCCATCGGCGCGGGAGATAATTATTATATTGCTCAAGTGTGTGCGTAGACACAGGAGCACTTTATCTTCCCTCACTCTCATAGTCCGATGCGACCGCAATCCGACACGACCGCAGAGAGATCAGGCGTAGGACCAACGGCTTAGCGTGCTTTCCGAGGCACGGGGGTATCACACCGCCAACTTCCAAACTCCGGGCGGTTACTAAGAAATTCCTAATGGAAAAACCTAGAACACTTTGCCCGACCCGGGAATCGAACCCAAAACCCCACGTTCAGCAATCACGCTTGCGACCACGAGACCAACGGGGCAGATATACAGGATAATTTTTTATCCAGTGCGCAAACTGTAATCATGAATTCAGCATAATATCATTCTAGACCCCCCAGCGTAGAAAATTTTCGTCGGTTATACAAAAAAAAAATCAGCTGTTCCATACATTTTGATTCCCCGTAGGTATTGCATTTTTCTATGAAACAGCTGATTTTTTTTTTGCATAACTGACGAAAATTTTTCTTCGCTGGGGGCTCTAGAATGATATGCTGAATTCATGGTTACAGTTTGCGCACAGGATAAAAAATTATCCTGTATACAGGGTTATTTGTAAAACACCGGCAACCTCTCAGGTCTATGTTATTAACATCATAATAAACAACTTTTGTTCTATGACTTTTAAAAATTCATCATATTTTAGTGCATCAGATTTTCATACAAAAATCGGCTGCCTGTAAATAAGTCAAGTTCAAGCGCCCCCGCCGCCCTAACCCCGCTCCCCTTGCTAATATACTATCGCTTTCTTTTGCTTCGCATAGACTCCGTAACATTTAGAGCGTTCAATTTAAATATTTTTATTTTTGTTTGAAAATCTGATGCACTAAAATATGATGAATTTTTAAAAGTCATAGAACAAAAGTTGTTGCTTATGATGTTAGTAACATAGTCCTGAGAGGTTGCCGGTGTTTTACAAATAACCCTGTATATAGCACGTATGCAAAAGTAATTGGGGGAGGCCTATGTCCAGCAGTGGACGTCGTTCGACTGAAATGATGCTAATGAAGAGAAATTGTATAGCTATCTGCATAAGTATAGACAACTATTCGCATCCCTGCCGAATCAGATAAAGGACAAGCGAAACGATGGGAAGACGACATCAAAAGAATAGCTGGTCCAGAGTGGATTCAGCGGGAGATGGAGAGACAGAGAGAGTTGGAAATCTTTAGAGGATGCCTTTGTCGAAAGACCAGCGATGTACAAAGAGTGCACCGAACGCCGATAAATAAAGGATAATTTATTTCAACTTTAACAAATTGTAGAACCATCAATAAAGGCTTCTGTTATTTTATGTTTATTACTAGACAAATTAGGTAACCGAAAATGGGTCATTTTCGACTCGAAAGCCTGTCGAATGGTTGTGAATAGCTACATGCTGGTCAAACTGGAAAATCGTCAATCCCATCTAACTTGGGAAAATCCAAAAGGAATACTTACCACCTAAAATAGAATCAGCTGACAAATGAATGACGCATGACCACAAACGTGAATTTCCTAAATTACTTACAGAGAAATACCGCTAGAAAGAGCAATTGATAAAGTCATTAGTTTATCAATTAATAGTTTAACTATTATCATATAAAACCAAAAGGAATTGATCATCAAACATTGTGTTCTGTGTCTTCAAGATGAAAGCAATGCAATTGGTAAGTAAAGTGATAAAATTTGTATTGTATGAAGTTTATCTGTCTTATTTGTAACTTATTTTTATGTGAAACTGACAGTCATGTAGAATAAGGCAATAGAAACATATTTATTTGTCTTTAATTTTTAGACTAGTTTTTTGTGCTATTTACCTAAAGTCCAGGCATTTGATGGTACCTAGTACTTAAATTAGGTATACCTAGTTACCTACCTACATATGAGATTAGATACAAGTGTTTTCAAGATAATATTGTAATGGCGATTGAAATAATTAATCTACCTGTATCTAGATACAGGTAGATTAATTATTTATGCATATGCTATTTCACAATCTCAATACAATATTGATCATTCCTTAGTAGAATTAAATTGGATCTATGCATCTATCATGTGTCCGTAATAACTTGTGTTTGTACATTTTCTGTAGTGTAATTGTAATTAACTTTAATTTATAATATGTTCAGGTTGCCGTGCTGGGGTTTATGGCCGTCGCGTACGGTCTCCCAATGAACGACCAGCAAGGGAAGAACCTGATCACAGGCGTCTTCATCCCGTCTGATGCGTTTAAGAACCTGCAGGACAGGGCCAACGCGAACTCTCCGAACAACCAGCAACCGATTCAAGGAAACAACCCACAGCCGAACTACCAGCCGGTTAACACGAACCAACCGCAGTATCAACCGATCAACACGAATCAACCACAATACCAACCAGCCAACACCAACCAACAGCAATACCAACCGGTGAACACTAACCAACCACAGTACCAACCCGTCAACACGAACCAACCGCAGTACCAACCTGTTAACACCAACCAACCACAATACCAGCCAACCGTCATGACGAACCAGCAACCTGGCCAAAACAACCAGCAACCCACCAACAATCAACCTTTATTGGTCCAGCAACCACTTCAGAACAACCAAGTACCAGTACTGACCAACCAGCCGTCAAATATGCAGCCGATATCCAACCAACCAAATGTTGTGTATACCCAGCAACCACTGACAGCTAACCGAGACCCAAATCAGTCAATTATGGTAATGACCAATCAGCCAAATAACCAACCTGACCAGCCAATCGTGTTAGTGCAACCGCCGCAGACGTCTAACCAACCAATCTACGTCCAGCAACCGAACCAACAACCAACTCAGGTGATATTTGCCACCAATCCCCCTAATGGTAACCAGATGCAAGGGACATTGGTTCAGTCTCCAAATCAGAATCAACCTGGCTCCAATGTTTACACACTGATACCACTAAATGGCCAGAACAATAACATGAACACCAATTCAGGTGGCTCGTACTTAATTCCAGTTCAGTCTGGAAATTAGAATGACTCGTGATCTTGATCGACGTTTTGTGAGAATTTATAATAAAAAATTCAAAAAAAAGTTCATTGAGCTACAGTCATTATTTATTTATCTCCAAAATATTGATAGATACTGTTCTAGGACTTTTTACCTCATCAATAAAATTTTATGAGTACATTCATATATTTGCAGTGTTTGAAACCATGCTGCCTTTTAATTACATAGATCTAAGCAGTCTAAACACTTTATTACATACACTAAACTATACAATGGTGCCGATTCCCTTATTCACAAACTAAACTAAATTTAAGTTCAGTGCATCTTTTTCTTTCTATTTCATTAAGGAAAGGACAGAAGATAAATTTTAGGTTAGTCCTGTCAAATTAATCAGCGCTTGACGTAAATTGACGTAATTTTAGTAGGCAAGTTTTTAATCACGTCTAAACTTGTATGGAGTAGTGACAGGCGCTGATTAATTTGACAGGACTAAACAAAATTTTTTCTTTTGTCCTCTACTTAATGAAATACAAAGAAAAAGATGCACTGAACTTAAATTTGGTTTAGTTTGTGAACAAGGGAATCGGTACCAATGTCTAACTGAATCCCTGTTAGGACCTCCTGCTGCCTATACGGTAGAAATCAGGATATCACTGTGGGAAAATGTCTAGTTTAGTCATCATTAACACACACATTCTCAGCATACATTTACGCATTAGTTTTTGTTTTATCTGTGTTTTTACTTCACACACTAGAGAATAACATAATGGATAAACAAGGCCCAACACCGTGTGTGATCGTTGCCATTTATTATTTTTCTTTCCATAAAAGACATGGCGTCCACTAAAAAATGGAGCCCAAGGAAACTTCCCTCGTTTGTAAAGCTGCTCGGTAAAATTATGCAAAAAGCGAAGCAAGTGAACAAATTGGAAATCTACACTAATATAATATTATAATAATAATCTACACTAATATTATAAAGAGGAAAAATTTGTATTTTTGTTTGTTTGTAATGGATAAACTCAAAAACTACTGGAGGACCGATTTTAAAAATTCTTTCACCATTAGATAGCTACATTATTTGCAAGTAACATAAGCTACTAGCTTCTGCCAGCGGCTTCGTCCGCGTGGATGTCGAAAAATTCACCATTTCAACCCCCCATTTCACCCTCTTAGGGATGGAATTTCAAAAAACCCTTTCTTAGTGGATACCTACTCTTCACAAAGAACACACTCCACACAAAACCCTCCAAATTTCATGTCTCTAGGACCAGCGGTTTAGGCTGTGCGTTGATATATCAGTCAGTCAGTCAGTCAGTCACTCAGGACTTTGAATTTTATATATCGCTCATTTGGAGCGACAGTGACACAAGTGCAAATTTGTAAATTTTACACTACGCCAGTTTTAAGATTTTTTCGTAACACACTTGAAGATTCTGAACTTTTCTTACAGCTAATGACTATCTCTATATTTTATTTATGTAGTTTGAACTCAGGGCTTGAAAATAGACTCATGTCTTTTTTATTAATCAATCCATATCTATGAGGAAAAAATATATTTTATTTTAAGACTTACAATTGCGTCGTTGTTACCCTAGGAAAAGAAATTTCGAGTAGTTATGACTTTTGTTGTCTCTTATAAAATGAAACCAATTTAGATTAAACAACACAATTTGTTTTATTTCAATAAAAAACTAACAATGAAAGTCAGTGGCGACATAGATATGGCCCATATTATGAATTTAATAATGGTGTAACGCGAAGCTTTATCTTAATTACACTTTAATAGGAACAGATCATCAATAAATTTAAATCATTTTCATCATCATCATTTCAGCCGTAAGACGTCCACTGCTGGACTTAGGCCTCCCCCAATTTGGGGGGCTTTGCCATAATCGCCACGCTTGGCAGGCGGGTTGGCGATCGCAGTATGGTGGTAAAATGCATAGAGAACGCTGCTGCCCATTCTCTAGTAAGTCCCTTAGTCGCCTTTTACGACACCCACGGGAAGAAATGGGGAAATATTAAAATACTAATATTAAAAATAATACTAAGATTAAAATAAATTTAAATAAAAATAGGATACAAAATTAGTTCTTTTTTATCTGTCTTAATAACTGCTATCTTCATGGCACAGAAAAATCTAAGATGTTTACTACAATATTCTTAAAATCTATAACCCTGCACATCCAAAAAGTTATTCTTAAAAGTTAAACTTACGTGTATACGTAACGTTAGAACAATTTTTAACATTTCAGTCTCACTATCGTTTTTAAGTACTCAAGTGACTTGTGACTTACAATATAAAATGAAATAAGAAAAACTAAATGACACCAATAAAAATTGGCACTCAAGTTATTTAAAACAAGCTTTCGTAACATCCAGAATAGCATCTGGGAACAATGTTTTTTTTTTCTGCAGAAAATATCTCTGAAATTTAGCAAAGAAACATTAAAACTCGGAAAACAGCATTAAACAAAAACTATAATGCATGTAGTGTTTTATTTACCATTGGCACTAGTAGAAATAACGGTTTCTGAAGCAAGAGATTGGTCCTCAGTACTATCAAACTTTGAATATTCTTGCTCACAAAGTTTGACTAACATTCGTGCTTGGCTTCCCATTTTAATGGCTAAAAATTTATAGCAAGTAATAATCATATTAGCGGGTTATATTTGATATCAAATTATTGAAATCAGTCATAATTGTGATTGTTAATAGAGCATTTGAGAACGATATTGGCGTAATTATATTTACGTCAAAACAAAAATACCAAATGTTTGGTGGAACAACGGCGCAATTGTATGATACGTCATAGTATCCACAAAACTATTTTAATTTCAAGTTAATAGTGTCATAAAGTACAATTGCGTCTTTGTAGCTCCGATTCTGAATAGCAAAATGGAATATTTCAACAACGTCTTTTCTCTCTCTAGCGGACATTTTTTGTACTTACAAATGTGACATTTTCACTCCTTACGTAGATTATTAGGCAGATAATTTTGGTGTAATTAGGTCAGTTTCGCATTTTTTTGCAGTTGTGTCACTGTCGCTCCAAATGAGCGATATATAGATATAACATCACGCTACAACCAAGAGGAGCGGAGCAATAATGAAAAATGTTGCAAAAACGGGGAAAATCGCACGGGTAGGCGATTCGACGCGACGGGAAGGGTCGGGGAACACGAAATTTAACGCGGACGAAATCGCGGGCAGAAGCTAATTTTAGAATAAAATGACAACTTATGCCTTTGGAATGGAAAGAGGTCTGTATAAAACCGGGATGAAGGACTTGGCGGTAGATTCTAAAACTAAGATCTTGCAGACTATTTTCAGTAATACCTAGGTATTGTAGCATTTTTAGGCCTACATAAAATCTTTTAATATGAGAATTACGAAACTAGATTTGTTTATTCGTTACGCTTTAATGCTGAAACGGCTGAACCGATTTGCATGTAATTTGAAACATAGATAGGTGGACCATGACAAAGGCTACATTTCATCCTGGATCCCAGATGAAGTCGCGGGTCATCATTTCCGTCGAAAGATGTCCACTGCTGGACATAGGCCTCCCTCAATTTGAGGGGGTTTGCCATAATGGCTTGGCAGGTGGGTTGGCGATCGCAGTATGGTGGTAAAATGCATAGAGAACGCATTGTTAGAGAATGTGCAGCAGCGTTCTAACGATACCAGAGGGAAGAAATGGGATGCTGCTATTCTATACGTCCGCCCCTACACGGAACGCGCAAAAGTCGCGGGTAACATAATCAGCCTATATTGTTCCCAATGCTGGGACACAGGACTCCTCTCTTCGAGAGAGAGTGGCCGTTACACAATGTCAACCGCCTGCCTGAATTCAAACCCATGACCTGCAACTTGTAAATCGGAGCGATTACCACTGGGCCATCACTGCTCACAGCGCGGGTAATACCTAATAATTTAGTTAAAAACTATAGGCGGTTAGGGCTTGAGAAACAAGGCTTGATCACAAGTGCTGCTGAGCTCACACCAAGGACGAAGTGAAATGAGATGATGGTCAGCCTTCAGTATGTAATTGGAAAGGCACAATGTGAAGATTAAAATATATATATCCTCAAGAGAACGGCTAACTAATAGAATACAACTCCTTTTATTTTATAAAAAAAACACTCTTTTTAATTTACCACCTACCTACTTAATTAGGTACGAGTTTAATTGATACTCTCAGTACATATAAAGTCAATAAAATTAATAACGTGTCGTTGTCGTGACATTTGCTGAAAATAAATAAATTAATAAACTGGAGTTACAGTTAGGGTAGATTACTTTATTATAAATACTGGTTATATTTGAACTGTTGGGGTATTGGGATAACCTACCTTTTGTTTTAATATCGTATACACGGCTACATATCAAGCAACACATTTCCAAGTTTTCCAGACCTCGCATTACATTCGCTTCAGTCAGCTTACATTAGAAATGTATCGCTTGGTTTGTCGCCGTGCGTACATGCCTTTTATTCCGAGAAGGAATATACAGGAGAAAACGAGAAACGAACAGTTTAAGAACACCTTTTAAGATCCTGCGAGCCAAAAAAAGATCCCGCTGTCCCACGGCTGAAAAGAGGAGGTATTCCATGAAGCACACCCAAACGAAGCACACCCAGACGAAGCACACCTAAAGTATTCCACTTAGCACACCCGTAGGTGGGCTTCAAATAAAAATTTAAAATAATTCGTTTCCTATTCCACGAAGCACACCTACGAATATCACTCGCATAGTGCGGGGACTAAGAAATAAAAATGTCAATAGAAGAAAATATTTATTATTTAAAAGACTAACTGCACCGATTGTTGCTGCACCGGTCGACGTCATCACGTCAGCGCCGGCTGTCACTGAAAACCAGCGCTGGGACTCTGTCTCGCATAGGGTCAAAGCATTATGCTGAGTGATGGCCGTTTTGCGTGGATGTGACGCATGTTTTCCCACACCTTATTTTTTATGTTTGTATACCTCTGATCTTTCTATGCGTCGTGTTTGCCGCAAATAAACGTATTTTCTTTCTTTCTTTTCTTTTCTTTAACTTAAATTTCTAAAATCATTCTGTTTAATTATAATAATGTGACACAATATTTTTCATTGTTGTAATCTTACTATTTAAAATCACAGATTGTTTCATAATTATCTTTCCAAATAAATAATAGTTTAAAAAAACTAAAAAACACGCTTCCATAGAAAACCAAACTAAAAAGTACAAAATAATGGAAAAAAGCGTGGGGTGCTTTTTAAGGTATTTTTATTTTCTACTTTTTAGTTAGGTTTTCTATGGAAGCGTGTTTTTTAGTTTTTTTGAACTATTATTTATTTGGAAAGATAATTATGAAACAATCTAAGATTTTATTAAGAGCACAAAAAAGGAAAATAATAGAAAAATAGTTAAAAATACAAAATAATATTTTTGGAAAGATAATTATGAAACAACCTGTGATTTTAAATAGTGAGATTACAAAAATGATAAATATTGTGTCACATTATTATAATGAAATTGAATGATGTTAGAAATTTAAGTTAGTCTTTTAAATAATAAATATTTTCTTCTATCGATATTTTTATTTCTTAGTCCCCGCACTATGCGAGTGATATTCTTAGGTGTGCTTCGTGGAATAGGAAATTAATTATTTTAAATTTTTATTTGAAGCCCACCTACGGGTGTGCTAAGTGGAATACTTTAGGTGTGCTTCGTTTGGGTGTGCTTCATGGAATACCTCGAAAAGAGGAGTCCCCTTTAAAATTAAATGAAATACCTACTGCTCCCCTACGGGTCTCTCCGTTGGAATCTTTTACCAATCTGTGAAGAATGAATCTAAGGCATTCCGTCGCAGCGTCATAGCCCATCATCCCACTCATCTGCCCTAATCATAGATTTAGTGAACCTATGACAAAACATAACAGCACGCCTGTATTCTCTGAAGGGTTAGGCGGAAATGCATCTAACACGGAACACCTACAAGTCACCAATGGGTATACGCCTCTATTTTATAGGACCGAATCCTATTTAGGTTCCATATAATAGGGTCTTATTCCCATCACACCATTTAGTATTACTAGCGTAGTACCTATATACTTACTTTTATGGTTCTATGCATTACACAAGAAAACAAACCTCTAACGCCATCTAGTGAACAAAAATGAAACAAACTGTGTTGAACTGCCCTCAAAAGTATAGGATGCATCAAGTTAGTAGAACGAGACAAGTCACAAGTATGGCTTTAGTTGTATAGAACCATTGGATTTTTTTGGTTAGAACAACTTTATTTTACCTGTGGTTGTATTTTAGTCAATTTTTACTCAAGTTACCCTTAATCGATTTAGAAATGTCATAGCTATAACGTGACATTTCAAAAAGTGAATAAAGAACTAAAAGCACATCACTAGTGTTTAAGCCAACATGGTGGTTGCGGTGCAGTTTGTCGTTTACGGAAAGACAAAAACTAAATAATTCTTCAGTGAGGCATACAAAACCACAAATATGTCGTCAACAGAGCCTTCCCAGAATAAAACCTGGGAGCTCTCCCTGTATGAGCTTCACCGTACGCCGCAGGAGGTGATAACGGACGCCACTGAGATCGCGGTGTCCCCCCGCAGTTTACACAGTGAATTAATGTGTCCAATTTGTTTAGACATGCTCAAGAAAACCATGACTACAAAGGAATGCCTTCACAGATTCTGCAACGACTGTATCATAACTGCCCTTCGTTCTGGCAACAAGGAATGTCCTACATGCCGAAAGAAGTTAGTGTCGAAACGCTCATTGAGGCCAGACCCAAACTTTGATTTGTTGATTTCAAAGATATACCCCAGCAGAGATGAGTATGAAGCTCACCAGGAGCGTTTGTTGACAAAGCTGAGTATGTCACACTCACAGGCGTCGTTAGTCAACTCGATCACAGAGGGAATAAAACTGCAGTCTCAAAACAGGCCTCAGAGATCGAGGAAGAATCATGATGATAACAGTAACACTTCTAACTCGAATGGTAACAACACAGAGAATGCTCAGAACGGTAGTACAGGGACAGTTCCTGCTGCTCCTAAGGATGGAACATCCACAACAGGCATCCCAACACCGTCATGCCAGTCTACATCCAACCCAGCCTCGGTTAGGAGCACACCATCCCCTGTGCCATCTAATATCAGCTCAATTTCAAAAAACACAAGCACCACTAAAAGGGCCAAGTCTATTTTAACTTCAGAGAGGAGTGAGGAGAGTGAATCAAGTGATGGCAGGTTAGTTAAGTTCATATTACTACTAGCTTACATAAATAAATATATATTGCAGCAACTTTTTGGCTGGTTTTGCCATGTCATCTCAACTTCAACTCCTGGTTTGTGGCTTTATTGGAAAGACATATGGGCCTTTGCTTTTGAATAAAATAATTCCAATTGTGAAACATAAGTTTAAAAAAAAATATAGCTAACAATTAGACAATAGAGTTCTAATGCCAATTAGAATTATAGTGTGACTAAAGATTTGATTGAATCAACTACCTGTCCAGATGGACAGGTAGTTGATTCAATCAAATCTTTAGTGCACCGCACCACAAGATTGTGGTGCGGTGTTTTATATTCTGATTCTCATAGTATTCTTATAAAAACCCCATGACACACTTAGTTTTAACAACTATTAACAAATTATACAATATACTGCCAATGTACTCAGTAAAGTTAGTTGCTAATTGCTATAATGGTGAAGACTGCATCTATGTTAGGTTCGGTGCTTCACTTAGTTTTTCAGATGGTCCATTGTGTGTTAGCCATGGCTAGCTGTCATTTGTTATTTCAACCAGCCCACTTCCCTCCAGGAGTTGATTATGTCTCCTGGTCTGTGTTAAGTACATCTGCGTGAGAACTGGGTGTCCTGAGGGTTTCAGTCTTAATGTGTAATGTTTTCCTCAACCTCCATGCAAGCCCTGCATAGAAGGCTGGCTGTTATGCCTATAGTGTGGTTGTTTAGCGAGCAACTAATCTAATCATTGTCATATCTGACTAACTGCTCCTCACAGTTTCACCCGCATAAGTCATGATCCTGTGGATATTGAACATTGAGATAAATAGTATTCTATGTCCTAATCTAGGTCATGGTCTACCCATGTCCATTGAGAGAGAGACTTCAAACATTAAAAAATATAATCCATTTTCTTTATAATTAAAAAAAACCTGCCAAGTGCGAGTCGGACTCGCGCACCGAGGGTTCCGTACAAACCTGTAAGTATTCACAGTTTATGCATAAGGTTTATGTTTATGAAAATATTTTTTTTTTAATTTTTATATTTGAGTTGATTGAATGAAAGGTAAATTGCGGTTTACGATTTATGACGTATTAAAAAAAAACTACTTACTAGATCTCGTTCAAACCAATTTTCGGTGGAAGTTTACGTGGTAATGTACATCATATTTTTTTTTGTGCTATCATTCTCTTATTTTAGAAGTTATGGGGGGTTACATACATTTTACCACTTTGGAGGTCTCTCGCGCAAACCATTCAATTTAGAAAAAAATGATATTAGAAACCTCAATATCATTTTTGAAGACCTATCCATAGATACCTCACACGTATGGGTTTGATGAAAAAAAAATTTTTTAGTTTCAGTTCTAAGTATGGGGAACCCCAAAATTTTTGTTTTTTTTTTTCTATTTTTGTGTGAAAATCTTAATGCGGTTCACAGAATACATCTACTTACCAAGTTTCAACAGCATAGCTCTTATAGTTTCGGAAAAAAGTGGCTGTGACATACGGACGGCCGGACAGACAGACAGACATGCCGAATCTATAAGGGTTCCGTTTTTTGCCATTTGGCAACGGAACCCTAAAAATGCTATCTTGTATTTAAAAGATTACATGACTGAATACTGTCCCCTGAAATGCAGGCCTGGCCTTTTTGGGAAGTTTGGGAGTTAAGACTATGTTTTTTATTTTCTTTGTAATACATTAAAATCGTATGGTTATGACTTTGGGTGTCTGACATATTTTTAGTGTATTTCTTAGTGTACAATATAATAAAAATGTTTATTTTCACATTTTTATTATATAATTTATAGTATGAGGAGCTATCCTCTTATAAGTTGTTTAATAATTGATTTTGATTCTGTGTCATGTCATAACACACAGTGCTCTGTTTTTCCTTAAACTTGTTAGATTAGCATAATTATGTAATATAGGTATTCATGACTCTTAAATATGTGTTTTAATAACGGTTTATGCATTAATTATTTCAGGACTGAAGGTGAGAATTCGATGGACACAGAAGGCGAGGGGGAGCCTCTCAACCCCAATGAGATTGAACTTGTCTTCAAGCCGCACCCGACTGAGATGGCTGGAGACAACCAACTGATGAGGGCTCTCCGAGATAGCTCTGTTAGATACTTGAAGACCACTGCCAATGCCTCTGGTAAGTGCATACATCTATACATGGTACTATTGGCCCTTTTGTTTGTTTGCTCATCCACCTTCGAAACGGCTAGATTGATTTTGACGAGATTTTCACTGGAGCATAATGCTAAGGCTGATGTTATAAAAATTAACTTAGGCTACTTTTATTTTAGAAAAAAAAAAACAAAAAGAAATTAAACCCATGCAATCGCGGACACAGGTAGTTTTTAATATAACAAGAAGTATCTAGTATTATATAGTGGTTAGTAGTAGTAAATCACAACACTAGGTAGATCTAGCGATAGCACATACAACCGCATTTCATCATCATTCACCACGCGGACCCATTGCGGGTAAGTAGATGTCACATGTCTTCGAATTTTTGGTTCTAAGCATTTTGTCGGTTTCCTCACTATGTTATCCTTCACTGTTTTGAGAGCAATGGTGATGAAATAATTTACACAAAGTAAAGCGCCTGCTTGTGTTCGAACTCACGACTTACTACTCGTAAGCCGCGGTCGTTACCACTGGGCCACCACTGCTCGTCAAGTCATTATGGAGATACTTACAGATCTCCAGAAGTGCTTTGCCAGTTTAAGTCCTACGTAATAGGGAGCGCACCTATTGTCATCAACAAGGCATTAACCCGGGGTCTGGGTTAATAAGTAAATTTGTCGAATTGTTGTAAAACAGTACATTGAAATGTTAGGTCATAACATAACACAAAATTATATTTTTATTTTATTTTCTGATTGCAGTTTAATTACTTACCACAAATGTTGCAAATTTAGACCACAGTCTTGATTAAAATGATATAATATTAAAGTTATGGTATGGTATGGTAGAAGCTTGTCAAAAAATCAACCAATTAATAATGGCTAGAGAAAATTAATATTTAAAATCAACTCTTTCAAAATGTCTACTACGTATTCAAAGTAACAGTCTTTATGTAGCACTTACTTGAAGACAAGTACCGAATCAAGGTATACATACAAAACAAAATAAACATATTCAATTGACTGTGACTAGAGTTGTGTTCAAAGTGGTCCAAATTAACACCTTATGTGTAACATCAGTAAATTGTATAGAAAATTACCAAGGTCTTCAATGTTGTGTAACTTCTCAGCCACTGAATGAATTATGTATATGCTCATTTTCCACAATATGGAAGCGATATATGAGAGACGCACAGAACCGGTTGAAGTGGCGGTACTTGGGGAGGCCTATGTTCAGCAGTGGACGTTTTTCGGCTGAAATGATGATTATGATGATTCCATGTTATTCTCTTTAGCTTGCACTTGGGAATATCTCAGCAAGGAACATTTTAGCTCTTTTGCTTTAGCTTTTCTTAAGTGATTAGGGTCTATGTTTCTAACAAATACTGTATTCTGTTTGTAAAATTTGAACCTCCCATGTTAAAGCAACATACCTCTTTAACCTCGATTTTCATGGTATGCTAAAGCTATTATGTTAAGGTCTCACTGACTCATCTGAGAGTGAACCTATTATTAAAAAAAAAAAAAAATATGTTTAACTACTCTCTCCAGTCGCACGATTCGATTTAAGGTTAAATTACGCTTGCCGTGGTGGGTTTCTGGATTGAAAACCAATTATTACATATTGTGAACCCTCTGTGCCTCGGAAAGCAGTTGAAACTATTGGTTCCAGCTGGTCATTTGTAGATTTGTGACTGTCGTAAGATATGACCTATTTTTTAAGTACACTAAATTGCCCTAGATTTTTTTATAAAGTGCTGTACGTCTATGATTCCAGTGGACCACTTAAGCAAATACTTGGCGATGCGTCTCACCCTAGACTTGGATGCAGAGCTACCGGAAGCATACCGTCTGCTTAACTTCTGCATTTACGTTGCGCCGGCGCCGGGGCAGTTCGTGCCACTGGCTGGCTCGCAGACTCTGCGCCAGATCAATGATAAGTTTTGGAAGGTAAAAACTAAGGTTTGACATAATTATGTTCTAAATAATAATTAAAACCCCATTTGGGGACTACTAATGCTCTTCTTGTGGTCCTGGCTCCTATTCCCAGGTAGAAAAGCGAAAAAACCTTTATTTTTGGTACTTTTGGTTACTAGGTTTTCCGGTTAGTTACTTAGTAGCCGCCCAGAATCGGGATGTATGCTTGTTTTGTGGAAATATTCTCTGGAAATGTAGATTTACTGCAACTATCTACCCTTTCGGGAATATAGTCATGATCTTATGTTTATACATTGCTCGGAAAATCTACCTACGCTTGAACTGCATTTATATTAACTAAGAATAATCCCCACAAGATATGCATGTTCAAATGCAATTAGTTGACTTCAGATGCAGCAACTATAATTTATCCTTATTACTATGAATACATTGTTTATTTACTTCACAAGAATTTACTACTAAAATAACATATTTTAAGCCATGTGTTATTGCTGCAGGTAAACAAGCCACTGGAAATGTACTACTCTTGGAAGAAAACCTAGGAATAATCAACATTTTAGCAACATGCTGAAATAGAAGTGCAGTGATAAAGTATTTATAAGTAATTTTTATGAATTTTAATGTAAACAACACGATTAAACAATGAGACAAGGACTCTTGATGATTGTGATAAGATAATATCAATGGAATATATCTCAAGAATATTAAATGTTTTACTATAAGTTATGCTTTAGTTTTAAGTTATCAATTTATTTTATGTATTCATTGAATTGTATCATATTTTTTTTAAGAATTCAGAATTTACTAAATTGTTTTAAATATTTAGGACTTTCCGATTTTAACATTGTAAATATTTATAATCTTCTATCTATCTAATGATGAATTGAATTGATGTACTCATTCAGTACTTGACATCTGTAGTCATTTATATTTGTATAAGACAGCTGCCTATACACATTTTACATAAATGTTGGTCAAGAACATAGGCTGAAACAAGAGCCATTAAAATTGAATGCTGTTTGTACATAACATACAATATTGTGCAATTTTATTAAATGACAGATGAAAACATATTTTTTATTAATTTAACTGCCAATAAAAACTTGAAATTCAATTGAAATTATTACGGTGTTCGTGTTAGTACCTACACTCACACCCATTTAAATTCAATCACGAAGTATTGAAATAACAGGTCGTGGTTTAGCAGTAAACTTGTTTCTAATCTACAATTTTGATGCCTAAAGTCGATTTTAATACATGTATGCATCAAAGTACCTACTAAAAAAGAACATCTACTCGGGTGTTAATGTGCACTGTAGTTATCAAAAATACACTTTGTTAACAAGATAAGTGCATTATTGCAGTCGCCAATCCTGAATCCATTTATCATTTAGATAGGTACAAAGGCGTGGCCTAAGTATTATCGCGAAAGTATAGACTGGCCGGCAAGAGAATGCGTTTATGATACCTGTCAGTTTCAAATAAACGAATACGTGTTTAGCGAATTTGATCTTTATGAGTTACTAGAATTGTTGCACTGACAGGTGTCACGAACGCATTCTCTTAGCGGCCAGACTTTAGTTACTTATAGTTTGCCTACACAACAACATAAGTTATATATATATATAGGGTTGGGCAGAGGTGTATAAGTACACCCACATTTCGCCTGTTATGTTGAAGTCCCATGTAATAGGGGGCGAGCCTATTGCCATCGACCGGGCACAAATCTAGACTCCAGGCTGCTACTAAGAAATTCCAGATGGTAAAACCCATTAAAAATTGCCTACACACTAAAGGATAATATCCGTCCAATACGCATTACTTACACATTAATAATAATGTTTGACTATAATGATAACTCCTCCCAAGATAACAAGTGATAACGTTCTGCCGCGATGATTAACAAGAAAACAACAACGATCACAATAAATAATTTATTTTCTTTACACATTATTATCGAAAAGCTCCACACTAGCGATTTAATTAACAAGGGTACGCTTAATATTGGTCTCGAAACATAACATCACATACCTAACGAACATAAGGACGGAAAACAACATCGGAAATCACAAATAAATAGGTACATTGTGCTTAAAATGTGAAACAAGTTACCCTACAACTAAACACGTCTAGAAAATGGAACATGAACATTTTTATTGTGACAAAATCTTCGGTAATTCGCCTCCAATTTGAGCACTCGAATCGGCGCGAACTTTAAAACTACGTGGGGAGTAAAGAACCCGGTACCACCCGGCACTGGCCGGTATTTCTTCACATCTTGGCGTGCGGCGGAATGCTGAATAATTCAATATTTTGTACTATATTTTACTTGACATTGACCTTCGGTAGCAAGCAGTGCCGCCAAGAACTACCAAGTTATACAGTTGGTAGAGTTTGAGTATCTAAAGTATAACAAATTCACAAGGCACTGCGTGTTTCTAGCGGTGCTGTTTATTTTGACGGTATAAAACGCATCCTAAAAGCACTGTATTCCCTTCTAAGAGCTTTCGTGGTCTCCTCTTTTAACAACTGCAACCCTTCAACAATTCCTTCCTTGTTATCTGATTCTAGTGCAATAGTAAGCCTCTCCATTGTAGCGAAATCTATTTCTTCTATTCTTTCTGCTTTATCTAACAAAAGGTATACGTCATCCAGATAATTGCTGCGTGATCGAGATCCGCTTTCAGCGTTTTCTTTATAATTAAGCAACCTTTCCGTGTGCTCCCATGCTCCCAGCGCTCGACGTCCAGCTTCCATTTTAGAGGTGTGCATAAAATTCCTGAACAGTTTTCTACCTCTCTCATCATTGAGAACATTTTCGATTTTGTCCGTGAAACGATCCAAGTCAGATTTTGTTATTCCTTCATAGTCGTCACAGCCGCAGGCGACGAAACAATTATCCATTTTAATATCATTTGTGTAACACCTCTGTTGTTTTGTCTCGAATATCGATCCAATAATCAACCAAAACGATTACATTTTTGAACATAAACACAATCAATACGGTACATTGTCGAAACCCACAAAATGTCCGAAAATTTCGGTAGACACTAGAAATTGCACATTAACACGTTAAAACTCCAAACTTTTATTAAAATTATGATTCACTTGTGAGTAACACGAAGAAGTGAGGTTAACTACAAAAATAGGTTTATACGCTGAGGCACGAGCCGACAACTTCCGTGCACGGCGTAAATAAACTGCGTTTGTGGGCCTTGCCTGCGCCTTGCGGGCTTGCGTATTGGTACGAGAAGTCACGAAGTTCACGATAACGTAATGCGCATGCTCGACTTTCTTAGTTTGAAAACTCCCGCCGGACGGATACTCCACAGAAACGACGAACAAACTTGCTGAGTATACAAATGACTCAAAGAAAATAAGACAATAACAAAGAGAGGCTGCGCGTCTTGCGAAGGTGCGAATGCGAATGTGATTCGTATGAAAAATGTGAAGCATTACATCACTACAGGTAAAAAAACGCCGTGACCTCGGTCGACGACTGGCGTTGTTCATTCATGGGAAATAATATCACCGAGGTGAAGCCAAGACAATAGTCTTACGCTTATAACCGCTCCCCTTTGCACAACACCGGTTGAGCGTCCCTTTTTCTACGTAGGTACTTAAGTACGGAGATTATACCTACCTTTGGTATAGATAGGTATCTATAACTAACGTATGGGTAATTTGATATAGATCTCTAGTAGGTACTAGGGATCTATATCAAATTACTTAGCGCATAGGTACACCTACATAAACTGCTTAGGTCATATAAGTAAGAAGTTCCGTTCTGTCCGCCTACACGGTACACCCATATGAAAATGGTAGAGTTCTTTTAGAATCCGATCGAATTTGGTTTTCGGTTTTCGCTCATTTTCTGCCAAAATATTGTCCGTTTTATGGCAAACAGTTACTTATTCCAGATTTGGTGCACCAAGATCTAAATATTTATACTACCTCTTAATTTCCGCTCGTTTGTCTTTGTGGGAGTTTGTGTACTGTGGCAGCTTGGCTTGAAATAGACTGATATTATGCTCATTAATTCAGCTAATAATGACGAGCTGAAATATGACAGTTGTTCCTTAGGCTCTGACTGATCGAATTTGGGGGCAGTCTCCTTGATTTGTAGCCGGGTGTACAGGAACTAGGATAGGACTACATACACTGATGTTTGTTTTGAAGTGAAAATAAAAATAAATCAACTCCATTCCGTTTATATTCTGAACCTTACACATCGTAACTCCTTGTTTCCATGAGACCTTTCGAAATGAAACCTATTAATAGATTATTCACTGAGGGGATAAAGCAATGTCTTATGTCACGGGCGTTATGATGAATCATATTGGTCCATGTTTAATTCCGAGAATCACGAAATATCTTCAAGTACAGTGAAGGGTTCCGTAGTTGGGATCACAGAGTATTGGTACATATGAAAGTTGGGATGAATATTTAAGTATGCCTAGTACCTACCTTTTATTTTTATCGACATCCAAGAGGATGCGTTTTTTAAAAACAAAAAAAATATCATAAGGAGTTGAATATTGTCAAAATAAGGCAATTGTAAATGTGCTGATTGCTGAATGTTGCTGGAATTTGTTTCAAACTCAAAGATTTATAAAAAAATAAAAAAACTGTTACAGGAACTTTTGAATTGTTAAGTGGCGGGAAGTCAGAAAACCGGCCAAGTGCGAGTCGGACTCGCGCACCGAGGGTTCCGTACAAACCTGTAGATATTCACGGTTTATGCATAAGGTTTATGTTTATGAAATTAAGTGTTTTTTTTTTATATTTGAGTTCATTGAATGAAAGGTAAATTGCAGTTTACGATTTATGACGTATTAAAAAAAACTACTTACTAGATCTCGTTTAAACCAATTTTCGGTGGAAGTATCCATGGTAATGTACATCATATATTTTTTTTAGTTTTATCATTCTCTTATTTTAGAAGTTACGGGGGGGGGGTGTCTCTCGCGCAAACCATTCAGTTTATTTAGAAAAAAATTATATAAGAAACTTCAATATCATTTTTGAAGACCTATAGATAGATACCCCACACGTTGATTGAAATTTCTTGTTTTTTTCTATTTTTGTGTGAAAATCTTAATGAGGTTCACAGAATACATGTACTTACCAAGTTTCAACAGCATAGCTCTTATAGTTTCGGAAAATAGTGGCTGTGACATACACGGACAGACAGACAGACAGACAGACATGACGAATCTATAAAGGTTCCGTTTTTTGCCATTTGGCTACGGAACCCTAAAAATGGAGCTAGTTGCCCATTACAAAGCGTAGTAGGCACCTATGGAGAAGTACGGGCATGAAACTCAATGGACACTCTTTTCAATCACAAGTTTTGCTACAAAAAGTTGGTTATTACATCATTTGTGTGGAATGTGAGAACGATGTAAACATACGTTAAAGAACAATAAAAGCTTCCGCAATTAAAAAATAAATAAAATAACAATTCAGAAATTAAGGTGAATGCTCCAAACCAGCCCGCGAAATTCAAAATTTCTTGCATTTTTTGCAATTTGCAGGCCAGTGCTAGGTTGTATGTTGATTAAAATATTATTCGCGGCTGTAAGACGTATGTAGTTACAGAATTATAATCATCAAAATCACCAATACAACCCTCCAAGTTCATAAAGGCCTAAGAACAAAAAAAAAGAGGAAAAGTCATTCCTATAGCTTTATGAACTTAGAGCGTTGTATTGATGATTTTGATGATTATAATTCTGTAACTACATATGTCTTACAGGCGCGAATAATATTTTAATCAACATACAACCTAGCACTGGCCTGCAAATTGCAAAAAACGTAAGAAATTTTGAAATTCGCGGGCTGGTCGGAGCATCCCCCTTAAAATAAGCCGTTGCAGCTAAGAGATGACCAGTCCCTACTGATGGCGCCCGTTCATGAACATGACGTATGGACCAGCAGCATTTAGCTCAACCATTTTGAAAGGAACTCATTGATCCAACTCACACGCCACTACTAGCACGACATTTGAGTGAGCATGACAAACTCTCAGCCGCCGGCTGGCTTCTCAGGGATTCAAGTCGACGAAAGACGTACCGAGTGCTGAGGAACATAGTGCTCACACATCTGCTATGCAATTATATAATGCTAAATGATTGAATTTATACAATGCAAAGATATCTAGTATTTACAATCTCCAGCAGCTCCAACAATATTTTTGAATGCTAATCAAATTAGTTTAAGCGACATTGTGGAGCAGGACAAGCAGCGTTTAGCCAAGCATTTTTGTCAGCAATGTAATCCCCAAACTTGTAATATGGTTGGCTACATGGTGTACGTTATACAAGATTTAAATTTGGAATTCATTGAGTTGGAGTATGTGGGGAGGTATTTAAACAGTTCCCAATGAAGATTAAGTCTACTTTAGCCAGTCTGAAATTTAGTAGAACTAATTGGTCCCTATTTCTAGTCTCAAAGGTGTGTTTTGTTTTGTTTTGTTTGGCATGTTGTTACAATAACATCACGTGGTGGAGCAATAGCTAAACAAGTAGGAAAGCAATATCAGATTGCTGGCCAATTACAAGGCATACGGGATTCACAGAAACTGTATAGAAGTGCATCATGTCTCGCTTATTTATTATTTACTCGCAACGAATTTATATACATAAGTGTTAACTATAAACTCAGTTTATGAGATTTTGGTGGAGAGGTATTTCTTACTACCAACATAACCTTCGCACAATTGATCGAAGCAAATTACGGATAATAAAAATGACAGCCCGGAATTCACTTTGGGATTGTATTATATACCAGTTAAAATAATGTACTCTGTGATTATAATGTTCCTGAATATATGTTACTTCAAGAAAGTTTGAATTTCGCGGGTTCTGAATATGATCGTCCAAGAGTGAGTGGGGCAAAAATAATTACTACTAGAAGCAGGTTATCCTTTCAAAAGGTAACCTGCTTGTAAATATCAAAGTTAAAAGTTTTTTTTTTATGGCTATAATCTACTAATGACATGCTTGCAAAATCGGACTATTCTGTACTTAAGGTGAATGCTCCAACCAGCCCGCGAAATTCAAAATTAATTAAAAATATTATTCGCGGCTGTAAGACGTATGTAGTTACAGAATTATAATCATCAAATCACTAATACAACCCTCCAAGTTTATAAAGGCGTAGGAACAAAAAAAAAACAGAAAAAGTCATTCCTACAGCTCTAGCTCAGCTCAGCTTCAGTTCCTTGCTTGCTCGAAGCATGGATATTTTTTTTGTATGCAAAAAAGAAATACATGCTTCGACTTGAGAACCTTCTCCGTTTTTTTTTGTCTTTTAACTACAAGCGATGAGTACTAATCTGCGGAAAATGCTCCGATTTTTGTGTAAGGAGTTTTGGAAATGGCATTTGTACCACCTTTATAAAATATTTGCCAAAAACCAAGAAGCAATTCACGAGAACGCGATGACATGTAATAGTAGCCCTGCTTCTCTAAATGAATCTGCAAGATCACATCATAATTATTTCACCATAAAAATGTGAATCAACTAAGTGGAAGATAGGCGGTCCACGTAGCGTTCTAGTTTTGGTTAGGTTTTTTTAGGATGGCAATGTACATTCAGACGTGCCAACTTCACCAAAAAATGACATTTGCGTCGGCCATTTTGCAGTTTTTACGGTAACTGCTCTACACGTGTTGGTAGGTTATTTGACAAAATTTAGTAAAAATCTACAAAATACAGCACAGTAGTGTGTTATAAATTATCTACGCACATTCCAGGTTGCCGAGATGGCAGTTGCTAAGAAACCCGTGGCTAAAAAAGCCCAACTGCACCAGAAGACTGGTAAGAAAGGAGTAAAAGGTGGTAAAATCCGCGGCAAAGGCATCAAGCGGAAGATCAACCTGAAGTTCTTGATCGACTGCACGCACCCCGCTGAGGACAGCATCCTCGACGTCGGCAACTTCGAGAAATATCTGAAGGAGCGCGTCAAAGTTGAGGGCAAAACAAATAACCTAGGCAATCACGTTGTCATCGCTAGAGACAAGACGAAAATCACCATCAACGCAGGTTAGTAGCTATTTTCAACAATGCTTTTATTTACTGGCAACGTTTAAACAATGTGATATCCAAATTACGTTCTCTTGTTGTAAAGTTCTTATTTACAAGAATTGTCCCCAGTCCCCGTAATTTGTGTTCCCTTTCGTGACACGTTATCGTCGGATAGGTAATGTTGTTTTTAAGGATGTGCACTTATTCTAATGATGGGGAGGTGAGTGCAGGGCCAATATTATTGCAGAAGTCAAGAGTGCTTAATTATTCTAACATTTTAATTGTCACCATTGTATTATCAATTAATGACTTCTGTTTGATGAGATGCAGGTGACTTGAAAGTATTGCATAGTAAGTTACTATCCCAGGGATACATAGGTACTTATAAGTGTTTCAACTTGACCATACAAGTTTTATTGCATGATATTTTGTAAACATAACCCTCTTTTGGTCTCGGAACTGCATACAAAGGGTGCATTCTAGTTCCAATAGTTTTATAGTTCTTGATAATATCACAACAGACTAAAAGATATTCTACTAATTATGATATTAGACTACTTTTATTCAGAACAGGCCTTTTGCTACTTTATAATTTTATGAAGAAGAATCATGCAGCTCGAAAAAAAAACATGAATGGACCAAGCATTGTGTTAAACCGTGATGAAACTCATATTCAGTTATGATCTAACATAATGCTATCTTCTTTCCAGACATTCCCTTCTCAAAGAGGTATCTGAAGTACTTGACAAAGAGGTACCTCAAGAAGAACAACCTTCGTGATTGGCTGCGAGTGGTGGCTTCTGCTCACGACTCATATGAGCTGCGTTACTTCAACATCAACGCTGACAGCGACAATGAGGACAATGAAGATTAAGCTATTGACACAATAAAATAGTTTTACACTATGCCTTTGTATTATTTTATGTAGAATAATAATTATACAACACCCAATACTCAAAACATAATTCACATACACACACCAAGTTGTTGCTGACAAACCAATAGCTAGGTTAGTTCCCGGAACTACATAAAACTTATATTACTCAAAGGGTTAGCCTGTATGGAAAAACCACATGTCAGTAGTTTTGTTGAAGTCCCATGTAATAGGGGATGAGCCTGCTGCTGGACACAAATACACCTGCTGCAGAAATTGCCCTTATATAAACCTACAACAACACTACTAAGGGCGCGTACACATAGAACATCCGATTTCACAGGATCCTATTTAACAGATCCGACGCTACTGG
The DNA here is from genome assembly GCA_947507805.1 of Aporophyla nigra. Classification (NCBI taxonomy): domain Eukaryota; kingdom Metazoa; phylum Arthropoda; class Insecta; order Lepidoptera; family Noctuidae; genus Aporophyla; species Aporophyla nigra. The sequence goes on along the minus strand of OX382297.1, from coordinate 21,390,111 downwards.
AGGTAATATTCACACAGCATTTACGGGACCGATTTTAACGGATCCGACGCTACTGGTTTGTGAACTGGCTCATACAACTACAAACGCTAATAATATACACGTTTAAACGGACCTGTAAAACGGATTGCTGCTTATTTTGTCGGATCGGTATTTTTTACTGGATCCGGAATACTGTATTCTGTGTGAACTCGTTCATACAACTACATAAGCTAATAACATATACGTTTAAACGGACCTGTAAAACGGACGTTCTATGTGTACGCGCCCTAAGAAATTGGTAATTCCACCAGACCAAATAATCCATTGTTTTGTTGTTACAAGAGGAAATGCTGAGCATGGTTGGTCCTGAGTTTAATTCTTGAATTGAAACGGGGCAGTGTTGAGTATGCTATTCTTATTTAGCAAATGCATAACTGAACATAAGACGAAGTCTGAAAGTAGGACCAGTAGCTGAAAACTTGTGTGCAACACAAGCAGCTGTGTTGTTATAAAACTAATACAAATATTGTTTGAAAATTTTGCATGTCGTTATTTTATATGTATTGGGATTATAAACATCTATACAAATAAATAAAATTGGAGTGTCTGTTTTTAACCACTTTTTACGAAGTGTATATGGATGTATACACGGTATATATACCAAAACAACATTTTTTTCAATTTTTGTCTGTCTGTCGGTTTGTTCCGGCTAATCTCTGAAATGGCTGGACCAATTTTGACAGAACTTTCACTGGCAGATAGCTGATGTAACAAGGAGTAACTTAGGCTACTTTTATTTTAGAAAAAATAAATAATGGTTTAAAAAAAACTAAAAGCACGCTGAATTTTGAGACGTATGACAGCGTAGTTTGTGACGTATGTCAGCGTAGTTTTCAGAGTTTTTATGAAAAACTTTTTGTTGAATACCACGCGGATGAAGTCGCGGGTAACAGCTATTACCTATAATATAACCTGAATTAACACATCTTACCGCGGTAGTACGTCCTTCTGCGTTAATTTCCGACATCCACGCGGGCGAAGCCGCGGGCAAAAGCTAGTTGTAAATAAATTTATTAATTTTTAGAGCAGTGGTGGCCGAGTGGTAACGGCCCCGACTCATGAGTTTTAGGTCGAGGGTTCGAACCCAAGCAGGCGCTTTACTTTGTCTAAACAATTTCATCATCTCTGCTCCTCAAAACGGTGAGGTAACATCGTGAGGTAACCGGCATGTCCTAGACCAAAAAATTCGAAGTCATGTGACATCTACCAACCCGCACTAGGTCCATGTGGTAGATTACACACATGTGTAATGTTTACACTTCCATGCCATGCCAATTATCATCATCATCATCATTTCAGCCGTAAGACGTCCACTGCTGGACTTAGGCCTCCCCCAATTTGGGGGGCTTTGCCATAATCGCCACGCTTGGCAGGCGGGTTGGCGATCGCAGTATGGTGGTAAAATGCATAGAGAACGCTGCTGCCCATTCTCTAGTAAGTCCCTTCCTTTTACGACACCCACGGGAAGAAATGAGGTGGTGTTATTCTTTACGTCCGGCACGCCAATGCCATTATGGGCTGATAATGGCATGTTATGCAAATGATTTCTATGGCATGGTCAATTTAGGCCAATTTTGAGGGTTCAGATATATACAGATAGATACCTACTAACACTCTGGTATTTTGTCCGGTATAATTGATTTTATAAAACATCCAGTTGAGACTAAGTTAATCTCAACCTTCAGGTTGTCTCTACTAACTAAACGGTGAACAATTTCCAAGGTTATGGAAAATGTCTTAGCCTTTTTTTTTCCGTACGCAAAATGCGCGCTCAGACGTGGAGTTGCGGACACCAGCGCGGTCTACCTATTCTTAGCCTTTTTTGCAGAAGTAGAAAGATGCCGCTATATTTTATAGATTTCTTATTAATTCTCTAACAATTGTCGCAAAATGCGTAGCCAGAGGTCGGACAGAAAAACTACTGGCGGTAAATCTCCAGCTCTTGTCTAGTTCAACTGCGACCGCGGGTGCGAACAGGGCCGGCTTAGATACGGCCACGGAATGCGGAGAACCTGGCTTGTGACTAAACTTGAGAATCGCCTATGTCCAACAATTTACTGCTACAGGCTTTTTGGAACGAAGTTCCTTATCGCGCGTTGTGAAAGGGGGCTAGACGGAAAAAATTCCTACGAAAAGTTGTCACGACATACTGTAACCGACTTCAAAAAAAGGACGAGGTTTCTCAATTCGACCGTATATATTTTGTTTTTTTTTGTTGTGAGTAGAGAGGGAGAGAGAGGGAAAGGGGGAGAGAGAGAATATTTTTGTCGAGTGTATACAGGTTTTTTGTACATAATAAATAATTTAAAAAATTATAACTATTATGAATCCTGGAAAGGAACTTCGTTCCATGCGGGTGTCCCTTGACACCTCTAATTTTTTTTTTCTTGGTTGGGAAATCATCAAATTACGTCTCCCGGTCTGGGCGGAGCGGCAGGGCGTGTCAGACTTTTACTGACTAAAACCCACCCGAGTTCCTTCAGTTACCTATATGCCAGGGCCACGGTAAGTCTTTCGAACAAATCTTGCGAGACCCTGGCAGTACTGCTATAGGCCGAGTTAATAAATTTGGCCTCCACTGATACTCAAGAGTAGTTTGCAGAGTTTGTAGAGAATGTGGATATCTAAACTAAAGTAGTCTTGTTTTGAGGATTCTGTCTTCTCGTAATAGTATGGTAGTGGGATAAAGACAATAATAAAATGCACCAAAAATAATAAGTAACGTTTATTTTTGAAGTTTGGTAAATATAATTATAAATTAATTAATATTATAAAATCATTTGAAACGATGATTTTCGTAGGTACTACAGCTATTTTAAGATTCATCACCGCCGTGACTAAGTATTGTCTGAATAATGAAAAATGCTCTAAAGTATACATTGAACTACGTGGTAACAGCTTACTTGCACCGGGAATTAAGGCGTTAGTGAAAACACTGGTAACCCTAACATTACATTATTTACTTCATATCAATAATATGGCCGTCCACTCATTAAGTTTCCGAGACCTGAGCCACCTTTACTAGTGTATCATTATTAACATGATCACATGTTTTCACGGCCTCTACCGTAGGGATGATTGATATTCATCGATTTTAGCTTAACATTATAAATCTATATATATAAAAGAAAGTCGTGTTAGTTACTTCACTTATAACTCAAGAACGGCTGAACCGATTTAGCTGAAAATTGGCAGGGAGGTAGTTTAGAGCCAGGAGAAGGACATAGGATACTTTTTTTTTTTTTTTTTGCTTTTGGCAAAGGATACTTTTTATCCCCTTCGACCGCGTTCTCGTGTGATGTGACATAAAACGTCAAAGAGAATACATTTCACTATAAAACGTGGTATGACAAAAACTTTGCCTTCGAGGTACCAGGCGGTCATAACTTGGTATGAGCTTATTAAACAGCAGTGTCAGCCAGAAAACGCTTTATGCCTTCGAAGTAACAGGTTATCATAACCGAGTAGGAGCTACCCAAACATATGAGTATCAGCTAGAAAACGCTTACCAGATCACCACCGCGTACCAGGTTGTCAAACTTGGAAGGTTTATTACAACATTTTGAATCTTAGGCGATACGAAGTTCGCTGGGTCAGCTAGTATTATATAATTTGATTTCATTTTAATCCACACTACACTATCTAATTGATTTATTTGACACGAGTTCTGTTCAGAACACAATTGTGTACACAATGTCATAATCTACCTAGACTTTTTCCAACTATGTTGGGGTCAGCATCCAGTCTAACCAGATACAGCTGAATACCAATATTGATGATAATGATATCACACGATGTGTCGATATTATATTGACCACTACTAAAATATATTTGTACATTTTTTTTTGCATAAAGTTCGCGCTTGACCGTCGATTCGGAATCTGGCTTTATCTGGTATTCAGGTGTCATTTCTATAGCTGTACCATAATAATTGTGTTGTCAACAGTCTGCAATGTTTCAATTCGATAGGATTTAGTGGATAAATATTCAGTTGCAGGATTTATTTACATGTCTTGATTATAACAAGTTATCAAATATATAACTTCGGGGCAAACGAAATAACAGAAGTCCGGCTTCGACCGTCGCATGTGTACGTAAAATAAATAAATAAAAAATAACATAAAAACATTTATTTGACTAAGAATACATGTAACAGATAATCAATACGAAACTCATTTTCTGTCGCATGTGTCCGAGTGCGATAGCAGCGCCAACAAACTGAATACTTATAAGATAGAATTTCCTAATTTGCTAAGATCGGCGATTAAATACTAAAATCGATGTCGATAACAATGATTCTCCTTTATTCCTACAAGAACGTTGATTCGAATGCAAAGGACCGCGACCGATGCGGGCCGGTGGCATTACATGAACGAAGCACGTGCGGTTTTATTTATACTTTTGGCTCGATATTACTACACATCTAAAATTACCCTACTTTCAGGCTCGGGCGTCCAGTGCAAGATTATTATAAAATGGGGCGAGTGCGCGTTCACTTCTTGGCGGCGATTTCCTTCATCCTGTTGAGTGCGGAGCCGGCCTGGAACCAGGCGATCTGCTGCTCGTTGAAGGAGTGGTTTAGCATGATCTTTTCCGTCTTGCCATCTTTGTGCTTGATTTCGCATTCAATGGGCTGAAAAAAAAAAAAATTTGATTTAGATTACAATTGCAGTGTTGGAAGGATCTTTTGGGTCTAAAATTACATTGGCAGGAGGGTTATTGGTAAAAATTGTGATTGTATTAGAAAACAAGACGGCGTAAGTTCCGATTTTCGAAACGCGCCAAAACAAGAACATTACAAACAGTATTTATGTTTGTGATGTCGAAATTCAAAATGGCGTTGTTTGGCGTACCAAGCGCCGCCATTTTGAATGTATTGTGATGAATTCGATTCAGTAAAAGAAAGAAAACAAGGTTTTATTATTAGGCTCTGTCAAGGTACAAGCTATACTATAATGCTGTGAGACAACTAACCCTTTACCGTAGTTAGATCCTAATATTTATTATACACTAATATGACTGGGTTGACATGATTGGGGTTTTGATACGTTACCTTGCCGGGTGCGAAGGATTTGAGTCCGAGCAGCGAGATCTTGTCGTCGGGCCGGATCTTGTCGTAGTCGGCGGGGTTGGCGAACGTCAGCGGCAACATACCTTGCTTCTTCAGGTTGGTCTCGTGAATCCTGGAGATCATCGAAAGAATTTATTTATTTTCAACACAATTCGCTTGTCTGCTTTTGCTCGTAAAGTGGTACTTATTCCATAGCTTTTAGGTTCACAAAGCGCCGTATTTAAAACGCCTTTTCGCTTAGTAATTTAGCAACAGTGCGAGAATGTGCATCACATTATAAGTATATTGTTTTTTACTGAATACATTTTAGTCCTAAAATTATTATTCCTGAAACTACGTTATTGCTGCTTATCTTTTTTATTTTCCACTTCAGAATACAACTCAGACTGAAATGAAGTTTTTGAACAAACATACTTTTAAACTAACAATAGCAAATAATATTCAGCCCACTAATCTATGTATTAATACGTGAATAAAAACTTTCTATCCCTTTTATTAACATTACGTGGCTGGAGGAGTATGAGATTTAGATCAGTTGAAGTTTATATGCAGAAAGCTAATACTTTGTATACAATAACGCTAATAAAAATTCTTCTTAAAATTTTAATTAAGTATGGTCTAATTTCGACCACTGGCTGACGACTAGTTTAAACAGAAGTATATATGTTCGTGTATTTTCATACTGAATATTTGATTTAAAACATTTGAATAAGTATGCATTATTTTGTTTGATGTTACGTATTTTAGTTTCTCTTCTAGTCTTACACATGGTTCACACCTCTTTTTTGTCTATTTTCCTATCGCAGATATGCTGGAAGAGATTTCTTTGAAAATAAGCATTATTTTTGTACGTATTTTGAGTTCTTATCAGTGTATAAATGGCGAAATAAATAAAAGCTGCCTATTACCTGGCGAATGACTTGACGATGATGGCCCGTCCGCCCAGATGGCGCGGCTCGAGCGCGGCGTGCTCGCGCGAGGAGCCCTCGCCGTAGTTCTCGTCGCCCACCACGACCCAGCGCACGCCGGCCGCCTTGTAGGCGCGCGCCGTGGCCGGCACGGGGCCCCACTCGCCCGTCTGCTGGTTGCGCACTTTGTTCAGCTCGCCGTTCTCGGCGTTTGTGGCGCTGGAGGATAACAAATAATATTATATAATATCACCGCATCTTTACGTTGTTCGTATGGTTTCGGTCGTAAATAATAGCATCACCCCATTTATGCCCGTGGGTGTCGTAAAAGGCGACTAACAGACTTACTAGAGAATGGGCAGCAGCGTTCTCTATACATTTTATCACCATTCTGCGATCGCCAACCCGCCTGCCAAGCGTGGCGATTATGGCAAACACCCCTTTTTTGGGGGAGGCCTATGTTCAGTGGACGTCTTTCGGCTGAAATGATATTGATGATGATCTGTACGTTCACGACATGGAGGAGTTTGCGCACTCTGAACACTAGGAGCGGGCCTAGAGTTGATTTTAGGTTTTAAAATTCATTTTCCCACAGCAGTCAAATTTCGTCGTAAAAGTAAAACTTTATCAAACGACCAGCTATGGTGTACTGTCCCCCAAAAGCCTTACGACATAATGGTGCCGATTCCCTTATTCACAAACTAAACTAAATTTAAGTTCAGTGCATCTTTTTCTTTCTATTTCATTAAGGAAAGGACAGAAGATAAATTTTAGTTTAGTCCTGTCAAATTAATCAGCGCTTGACGTAAATTGACGTAATTTTAGTAGGCAAGTTTTTAATCACGTCTAAACTTGTATGGAGCGCTGATTAATTTGACAGGACTAAACTAAAATTTTTCTTTTGTCCTCTTCTTAATGAAATACAAAGAAGAAGATGCACTGAACTTAAATTTAGTTTAGTTTGTGAGCAAGGGAATCGGCACCATTGTCAATGTTATCCTAAATGGTCGTGCCACGATGTCCAAGCACCCAATTGTTAACGACTGTAATGCCCGTGTAATGTTGGTATGAAAAACCCATCCATGGACCGACCGCGCCAAGCGTAACGCAACCTAATCGATCGACCTGTACAATTAATATTACGTAACTACAAGACCCTCAGGTAACATCAAAGTTGAATATAGTGAAACTCAAATTATTTTACCATGTTATTATGTAAATACCGATTTCTGGCCAATAAATACATTTAATTTTAAAGGTTTTTAGATAAAAAAAAAAACAAACAAACCATGCTCACCCTAAATTGCTAAGTCTAGAAGTATGAAATTTTACACAAGAGTTGCTTACATAGAGAAGGTGGAACATTAAAGAAGGGTTTTATTAAAGTTCATCCTCCAGAATGGTCAAATAATGGGAGAAGTCAAATTAATTTGAATATTCGTAATTTATGAACGATGAATTGTTGACTTACGTAATAAACATGTTATTGGAGATGTTGTCGAGATGTCCGCGGTACTTGAGCCAGGGCCCGGCGGCCGAGATGTGGTCGGTGGTGCACTTGCCCTTGACCTTGATGAGGATGGTCATGTCCGTCAGGTCCTTGCCGTCCCACTTGTCGAATGGCGCCAGGAGCTGCAGGCGGTCAGACGTGGGGGCCACGTCGACTTGTACCTCTGTGGGTGGGAAAATGGTTCATCAATATTTTATTTTATAAACCTATATGGGCAACTTATAAAACTTCCGAGGACACGGTTCCAATTGGGCGTTTTTAATGAGGAAGACACGGCAAAAACTCCTAAGATTATTCTTTTGAAATAATTGGCTTTTATTAAAAAAAATACACTGTTAATAGGTATGGGTGGAAAGTGAAGGCCTGTCAACAAGTATCAGGTACTTAATAAAATAGAAAGTAGTCAACAAATCGTAGCAAATGTGAGTCTAACAGGTCTGTGGTCGATCGTCATGTGGTCTTTGCCCAATTGAATTTTGTTTTATCATTCATTTTGTTTGTCTAACATTAAATAGAGTCAGAATGGTCTATTAGACCGGAAATCTGACTTTGGAATTCGATATCTGTATTCTTAAGACGTGTACTAGTCCCTAGGGCCAGGTTAAGCTGATGCACCCTATTTTTAACCGACTTCAAAAAAAGGAGGCGGTTATCAAGTCTATATTTTATATATATATATACATATATTTGTTAACTCATAACTTTTGACTGGGTGAACCGATTTCGATGATTTTTTTTATTTGAAAGCTGGGAATCCCGAATGGTCCCATTTTAATTTGGTTCCATTCGGACAGTGGGATTTATGTGAAAACCATGTAAGTCCTTATATTTGCATTAAGTATTGGCGTGACAAATGAACGAATAACGCGATTAGATTAGTGCGGGGTATCTACCATAACTAAAAAGTTAAAAATAAAAACTTTTTACAAAAAAATAAAAACCGACTTCCTTAAAAAAACACTACAAAGTCAAAAATAACTTTAATTTCGGAAGTCGGTGGCAAAAAAACCTTAAATACAGATCCTAAGACACTTTTTTTTTAAGGAAGTCGGTTTAATTTTTTTTTTTTAAGTTTTTTGTATCACACAAAGGACGTAAGTAAGCTATTATAATGGCATTTTATTTAAATGTAAAAAGAAACAGTTCTATAGTTCGTTATTAATAAAACAAAGCTCATTAGTCTAGTGGTCGCAAGCGGTACTGCTGACCAGGAGGTCCTGTGTTCGGTTCGTACTGGTCGTCGATGTGTTATTGGGTTTTTCCGTCCCGAATTTCTCAGTAGCAGCCCAGTCTAGATTCGTGCCCGCTTTATGGGAATACACTCACCCCCCTTTATATGAGACTTAAAAAAATAGGTGAAATGTGGCTTTACTAGAGGTACTACATCACATCTCTACCAAACCCTTCGGGGGTTACATGCGCGATGTTATATTTTAAAAACAAAGTAATACATACTGGTGCCGTCGCTGGGAGGGTGCTGGTAGGTGTCCTGGCCGGGGTCGAATCCCCGGGCGGGCAGCTCGTCGGCGAACGGGTCCGAAAGCTTGAACTTCTTGCCGTCCGTGCCTGTTAGCGAGTCCGTTAGCGGGTTGAAGTCCAGACGACCTGTGGAGAACATATATTTGTAGCGGGAATACAGACATTTTTAGCTATGCAACTTTTGTAGCTATTATCGTTTCTATTGTAATTTATGTCAATGTGTTTTTGTTCCTAAATAAAACTTATTTGGTATGAGTCTTCTTGCCCTCGTCCCATGTTATTAGAAGTCGATGCAACAAGTTTTTTTCTTCAATTCTCTCCTGTTCACACTATCATTGTCTCCTTATTCTTTCATAAAATTATTCCTCACACAACCCATCCAATTGTGTTCTTTGGCCTACCTCTCCCTCCATCAACAATTATATTCATTACTCTTTTAGTCACATGCGTATAAGCAGTAGGTATTAGAAATAATTACACCTGTGTACATAATCTTCTCATAAATAAATAGTTTTATAGTGACTTTTAATTTTATTCAAAAGGCAAATTTGGTATTTTATAAAATCTAAAGATCCTCATTGATAGTCAAGACAGTTGGACAGCCCAAAGATACAAAATGTAGAACACAAAGAGATATGACGTTTTCAAAGGGAGTTTTGGCCAATAATGAACAACTATGTACAGAGCTAAAGTGAATGTTACCAGCAAGAGACAGAGCGGTGACGAGCTCGGGGCTGGTCACGAAGCAATGGGTAGCGGGGTTCGCGTCGTTACGACCGGTGAAGTTCCTGTTGTATGACGTCACGATGGTGTTCTTCTCGCCCTTCTTGACGTCCTTACGGTCCCACTGGCCGATGCAGGGGCCGCATGCGTTAGCCAGCACCTGAGGGGAAATTTAGTAAGTCAATGGTACCAATTCCCTTGTTCACAAACTAAACTAAATTTAAGTTCAGTGCATCTTTTTCTTTGTATTTCATTAAGAAGAGGACGAAAGAAAAATTTTAGTTTAGTCCTGTCAAATTAATCAGCGCCTGTCACTACTCCATACAAGTTTAGACGTGATTAAAAACTTGCCTACTAAAATTACGTCAATTTACGTCAAGCGCTGATTAATTTGACAGGACTAAACTAAAATTTATCTTCTGTCCTTGCCTTAATGAAATAGAAAGAAAAAAGATACACTGAACTTAAATTTAGTTTAGTTTGTGAATAAGGGAATCGGCACCAATAACTTTCTTAACAAATAGACAAAGGTTGGTATGAATTGTCCCAGCGCCTGCAGAACCGCACTAAATATTTTGCAGTCGGTAAGAATTGGGTTAAAACCAATAAAAGAACTACTAAGCCTAGAACGATACTCATCATTCTCCGGCTTGTATCCCAATTTATTTGGGATCAGTCCAATATTCTAAATCATATGTTACTGTTAATGTTACATACGGTAATTTCGAAACCGTTAAGTATCAATATAACTTTTCACTTTTTTTTGCTTATGTACTTGCTAAGGTTATCTTAGACAGCACTGCACTGGTGATGGAAAAACATCGTGAGGTAGCCTGGACTTAAAATCAACTAGCTTTTACCTGCAACATTATCCTCGCATCGGCTGATTATTTCGTTTTCGCTCAGCTATTTTTCTTACCCTTTTTGTTTTTGCTTAGCTCCTAGCGTGATATTTAGTAATCCACATATATCTATAGAGTACAGTAGTCTATACAGTAGTACAAATCCGACTGACTGTTCCAGAGATTATCACGTTCAAACAAACAAACAAACTCTTGAGCTATGTTAGTAGTTCAATAGATATACGAGTCCGAAATTGCCAATCCAAAATTACCAAATGTGGAGATTAATGCCCGTGCCTTCTATGTATGAAAACAGGCCTTTGCCCTACAGTAGTACAGTAACATACTGGTATTATTATAAAGTACTTACGGTGCCTCCGAAGTCGCGGAGTGTTTGCGCGATGCCGTCACGCTCGATGGTGGCGCGGATCTGTTCAGAGCCGGGCGTCACGTTGAACGGCACCTTGGACTTCACGCCGTGCTTCAACGCCTGGAGAAAGATAAAACATGTTTATATACTGCATAGATTATGTTAATAAGAATACGGTAAGAATGAGGAAGTAAGGATTTCAGAGAGCTGGTACTTGCTAAAGAGCGGGATGGAGCTTAAAAAAAGTGAACTGAGTTAGAAAGAGAAAGATTATAGTGTTTAATAAGATTTGCTATTTTCCAACAATAATGAGTTGTTTGTAGTGCATTTGAGATTTCTATTGTTCGTCATCTACATTATACACTTACACCAAAACAAATAGATACGTTTTTGTGTTGCATAAATCTCGTCAAATACGCTAGTGTACTATTTTGTGGTTTTATCGTGACATCTTTTAAACTACCTTCATTTTGCTATAAATACGGGCACCAAAAGAGCTAAGTAAAAAGGGACATCAGATATAGTTGAGGTTTATTTATTCAGAAACCGATGGATGTTTTCGAAATAGTCATTCAATAGGGTAATTGATACTTTTTTGATATTTGATACAAAATCATCAATACAACTCTCTAAGTTCGTAGTATTCTTATTTGATTGTGATGCTAGTGGTTTATAATTTTATAACGACACATTTGACTGGCCTGTTAGTCTAGTGGTTAGTGACCCTGACTGCTAAGACTGAGGTCGTGGGTTCGATTCCCACCCAGTACAAATGTTTGTGTGATTAGCACAATCATTTGTTCTGTGTTTGGGTGTAAATTATCTATAATATGTATGTATTTAGAAATATATAAGTATGTTTATCAGTTGTCTGGTTGCCATAGTACAGACTCTGCCTAGTTTGGGATCAGATAACGCTGTGTTGGTTGTCCTAAGATATTTATTTATTTACTACGGTCGCGAACCTTCAAGTTTGAAAAACGTTAACAATTTCGAGGGCTATTTTACATAAATCATTAAACAATTTATATGAATAAAAGCTCGTTATTGACTGACCTCCTTAACAATACTGGCGCAGCGGCCCATGTCTTCGTAGGACGAGTTGGTGCACGACCCGATGAGGCCGACGCGAATGTCTACGGGCCAGTCGTTCTTCTTGGCGATGTCTCCTAGCTTGCTGATGGGGTTGGCCAGGTCGGGGGTGAAGGGGCCGTTCACGTGGGGTTCCAAGGTTGACAGGTCGATTTCGACTACCTGTTGGGTTGAAAAAAGTGGTCAAGAGTCATTTATTTCGTAATAAAATAATATTGTTTTGAAAATATTGTAGCAATGATGAATAAAATATTAAAACATTACATTCATTATAAAAAATAATTACACATTTAAAATTCATAATTAATTCAAAAATAATGTTGAGTTAGAAACATGCAAACATATTTTATTTATTGATTATACTTTTGTATTTTATACAATATAGGTTATGAAAATTTATTCAACACTAGCTTCTGCTCGCGACTTCGTCCGCGTTAAATTCCTTATTTCCCCAACCCTTCCCGTCGAGTCGAATCGCCTACCCGTGCGATTTTCCCGTTTTTGCAACATTTTTCATTACTGCTCCGCTCCTCTTGGTTGTAGCGTGATGTTATATAGCCTATAGCTTTTTTCGATAAATAGGCTACCCAACACAAAAAGAATTTTTCAATTCGGACCAGTAGTTCCTGAGATTAGCGCGTTCAATCAAACAAACAAACTCTTCAGCTTTATAATATTAGTATAGATTAACACCGCGATTCAGAAAATGACGTCATTTGCACAACGCCATCTATCGGATTTGGATTTCAACTATCAACATTAGTTCTATTTTTAGTCTTAAGATGTCGTTGCAAGTACTATACTGAATTGCGTAACGTAATATTTTACTTCTTGAAGTAACTAAATTAATCATATCTTTTGATAGAGTGAACCGATTTCGATGAAAAAAAAACTAAGTTAAACCTCAAGTTGCGTATAATTTTTGTATATAAACATTGTCAGCATTGAATTCGTAGATTTTACGTGATGTGCGCACAAACAAACAGACAAACAGACAAAAATTTCAAAAATGATGTAAATGGGTTCTGTTACTTATCTTTTCACACGCTGGCTATTTTTTGTTTCAATTTCTTCAATGTACAAAAATAACTTTTCTACAGATTTATTATATGTATAGATAATGCTTATTTCACATCTAGCTAAACAGGAAATTTCATGTCATAGTAAATTGTGCCATATTACCTGGTCGTAAGGTGCCTTGGAGTCGGGAGTAAGAAGGTTCTGGTACTTGTTGGCTAACCCAGCGATGTCCTTGCGGCCAGTCGACTTCAGGTAAGCTTCCATACGCTTGTTGTACGGGAACACCTGTGTACACAAATAAAACGTGGAGTTTATAATAGTTTTTCTATTAATTAAAAGAGTAAGAGTTTAGGGTAGTAAATTTGGCACAACCAGAGGAACAATTTCGTATTTGTAAGCACGCTTGCATTACAATGTTAGCCTCGATTTGTTAAAAAGCCTCTAGTTTACTTGTAGCTCTGAGTTTTAAACATTGATTGTCACTGAGATGAGACTGACTAGAATTTAAATCAATTTTACGTTCGACATTTCACAATTTTACGTTTGTAATTTTTCGTGGAACATAGTTTTTTTTTTCAAAAACCATAATCTAACATTCATTTGGTGGCTTAATGTAGGTACATGTCACGGTATCATTTCAAATATTGAACAAAATTTGAAGGATGACATTGGTTTTTTTGTCTAAGTTTAGATATTTTATCGCTAATTTAATTTGACCCTGTATACTTAATTGTATTATTTGTAACTAGCTTCTGCCCGCGACTTCGTCCGCGTCTAATTTTTGCTACCGTGACCCTTTCCGTTGCATCGAATTGCCTGCCAGTTTTCGTCCATTTTTCGTTGCTGCTCCGCTCCTTTTGATCGTAGCGTGATGTTATATAACCTTCCTCAATAAATATGCTACCCAACACAGAAAGATTTTTTCAATTCGGACCAGTAGTTTCGGAGCCTATTCAATACAAACAAACAATCAAATCTTTCCTCTTTATAATATTAGTACAGATTATCTGCCCATAAACATCCCCTGGTAAACTAGCCTACAAATGACATTTACACCGGTTTGGCCCTGACATAACTTCTCACGCGACTTTTACATCAGCCCTGTTAATCCGGGTCAGTCTGTTTTGAGAGAAACCTCACAATATTTATTACGATGTCTAGTCTAGACACGTGTTTAAAAAATGAGTAATACATTACGCTGATAATTTCATCGATAAGTAAACTCAGATAATGTGTGCCTTCTGACCTAGAGTGCGTGCAGTAATCAACAGACACCATGTGCCTCAGCCTTGTACAAAGTGCAGTCACTTCAATACTATTACCATCCTGCTATATCAGATGTCTCGCTTGGACCTTCATTTGTTTACAGGCCAATTTAGTTTATGTCAGTTGTCTTTTCATGATACATATTTTGTTTGGAAACAAGCTCTGCAATTTTAAGACTAGATGAACATCCCATAGTTTTAAAGAGGTTTGTGTAAAGCCTACCGATGTCGGATGTTATACTACAGAAAACTTGTAAATAAATATGCCTGTTAAGTGATAGAAGTCTAGGAAGCCTTTTGAGTCAATCTGGACGAGCCAGCGAGACCCAAATCTGCTGTCATGAGATGAAAGGCCGTAACTTGCAATTTTATCCAAATGAGTTAAATAAATGTAGGGTCGGGTTCAGCATGAAATTCTCCACCTTCGTGTCTAGGTGATAAAGCTGTATTTCGGTCGTAGCCACAGATACATACTGTTAGAGATACGACGATCGACAGAGCTTGAAACTTTACTTCAGACAAAACTGTCTCTGTTTAGATGTAGTTACGGTTTTTAATCAAATGACGGCAGTAAAAGATCAGCCACAAATATTTAACCTGCAGAAATTTTGTACTCACACTCGTGGTAGCTCCGATCTCAGCACCCATGTTGCAGATAGTAGCCATTCCGGTGCAGGAGATGGAGTCCACACCAGGTCCGAAGTACTCCACAATAGCGCCGGTTCCACCCTTCACTGTGAGGATGCCAGCGACCTTCAGGATCACATCCTTGGGACTCGTCCAGCCTTTGAGTTGACCTGGAGTACAAGGTTTATATTAATTGAGTGGTAGGACAATGTGAAAATGATGACTGTTTTGGTCCTGATCAACCAAGAAGTTACTGAAATCAGAGACTAACTAAGGTCATTACTTTTCCATTCTCAATATGTTTGTTTATTGCTTTCTATAATGTGAACTTAGGTGGTAAGTTTACAAAGAAAATCATTGTGGACTCTGTCAGGCACAGCACAGTAGTAGAGAGAAAGTAGGCTTTCATTTTGCAACTTCATTTTTGATCTCTTTCATTATTTTTCTTTTGGCGAAGGATAGCAAGACAGACGGAGTTTTAGATCGGATCCTAATAAAATACAAAATTTGTAACTGTTACCAAAATTCTAATCACAACGTGATTTCAGCAACAACGTGATTAAAACATTGCAATATAGAATAATCTGCCCAATCTTTTTTTATCACCTATTCTATAATTATGACGTCTGCTGCAGAGTAGTTTGTCGTCATTTACTCCCTTATCATCGGTCTTATTCCATTTCATACACGTGTCAAAGACTGTTAGTTGTGATTCCAATATACGAACAATTTAAATTGGCAGTTAATTTGCTTAATTTCCCTGGATTTGCTTAATATATAGTCATTTTTATTTCAGGTGAATCACCACCAATACCGAAATTATTGAAACAAAATACGGCACTGCCCATATGAGATGGACGTGCCGCTGTTTGCTGTTTTCCTAGTATGGTACCTGCAGTGAAAACCAGTGAAAAGAGTAGCAGTTCTTCTCTACACGTCTTACCGAATATTTTGACTACCGGAATGTTAAAGTTAGTATCAGACCGAAAGGGATTTTCAGCCGAAAACGAAGCGTCGGCTTTAGACATTTAATTGAATGATTTAGACATTTTAAAGAAAACATACAACATAATCTCGCTTAACAAGTTCAAAACCAAATCACGAGCCTTTATTTCAGCTGAGTGAAACTACGAGCGGATTCAATTCACCCCGAATTGATATTGCCTATCTTTACGAAGTAGGCCGAATTACTGCGACAATTCACGAACTACTGATTTTCGGATGGTCGCCCATTTTGGTTGATTTTTGACAAAACGAAGCTTCGGTCGATCACTAGTTAAAGTGCTACAGCAAGGTGTTTTTGGGATTTTTCATCACGAATTTCCCGCAGTCTGGATTCATGCCTGGTTGATGGCAATAGGCTTTTTTTTTGTGGGTGGGAAGTCATCAAATGACATCTCCCGCTCTAGGGTGGAGCGGAAGGGCGTGTCAGACTTTTACTGACTAAAACCCACCCGTGTTCCTTCAGTTGCCGATATACCAGAGCCACGGTAACTTTTTCGAACAGATCTCGCGACCCTGGCAGATGGCAATAGGCTTGCCCCCCATTTCATGGAACTTAAATATTACTGACGAAATATAGATGTACTATAGGTACACCTCTGCCCAACCCTATGGAGAAACGGGCGTATTATATTATTTTTGTATGTCGCAAATAATGATATACCTACATATGTCAATCTTCGATAAATGCCATCGCCCATCACGTAGCACGAGTACTTTCTTCCCGACATATGCGCGTGCGACTTACAATGCCAAGTTGATAGCCAAATATAATTTGTATACCTAAATTCCGTATGTGCTTTGTTATTGGATACTTAATTAGATATTATTATTATCTTTATACATATATATTATCTTACCGTTCTTAGATGGTACATTGGAAGAAAGGAAATTTTATACAGGATACGTTTTTATCCAGTGCGCAAACTGTAACCATGAATTCAGCATATCATTCTGGACCCCCCAGTGTAGAAAATTTTCGTCGGATATAAAAAAAAAATCAGCTGTTCCATACATTTTGACCCTGTAGTTATTGCATTTTTCTATGAAACAGCTGATTTTTTTTTTTGTAAAACCGACAAAAAATTTCTAGGCGGTCTAGATTGATATGCTGAATTCATGGTTATAATTTGCCTACAGGTTGGTGGAGATATTGGCGCGCAAACTGTAACCATGGATTCACCACATTGATTCTAGACTCCCTAGTGTAGAAATTTTTCGCTAGTGTTTCATAGAAGAGTGCAATACCTATGCGTTCAAAATGTAGGACTGAACACCCATTTAATGTCCTACGAAAACTTCAATGTAGTTGTAGGTAGAACCCCCAAGGTTCAGTATCATTTACTGAATCCATCGTAACAGTTTGTGCGTCAATGTCCATGTCAACTAGCGGGCGAGCACGGTCTCTGTGATAGGCTTTTATCACGCATTTTATCACGGTTTTTGCTCCCAAACTGTGTGACTCAAGCCTTTCACAACAGGCCGGACCGCCGAATTGTGATTATAGAAAAACTTTTCGTTATTATTAGCGTATTTTTTTCTGTCACTTCTGCGAAACAATACGTCTGAAATCTTGGTCTGTATAAGAATTTTTGTTACCTGTTTCTCAGATGTTTCTGACATAACACCAAAGTATCAAAAAAATCAATATAACAACATCGTTATCATTGATAGGTATCCGGTAGCTTCGTTCGTTCATTTTGTTTGTCTACTAGGGGTCATCAGTAAAATACGTCACACAAATTTTATAATATTTGACTCCCCTCATCCTTGACACAGTTGGTCACATTTGTGAGACTCCCCTCCCTAGTTCGACGTCACATATTAGTATAGTACTTTAAGTAATATATTAGATTTTGAAATGTGACGTCACAAAATTTAGGACTCCTCGCACCCCCGTGTCACACAATGTCACAATTCATCGACCCCTTCCTACTGCCTTAACGTGTGACGTAATTTATGGATGGCCCCTAGTATTGTCACGATAATTCGTCACTTTCATGTTAAATAGCTCCAACCAGGTAATGCCGTATGTACATATTGTTTATGTGAGTTTTGATTTGGAGTAAAGCCTCCTTATTTTGGAATCAGCAAGGTTATCTCGGGTTTACTTTTCTTATAAAAAGTTCCACTAATAGAAGACTGGCAAAGCAAACAAGAGGTGGTTGGTCTACCTACGAGTTGAAGGTCAT
The DNA here is from genome assembly GCA_947507805.1 of Aporophyla nigra. Lineage (NCBI taxonomy): Eukaryota > Metazoa > Arthropoda > Insecta > Lepidoptera > Noctuidae > Aporophyla > Aporophyla nigra. The sequence continues at coordinate 21,371,971 of OX382297.1, read as the reverse complement.
GGATTCAAACTCAAGCAGACACTTTACTTTGTGTGAATGATTTCATCACCACTGCTTTCAAAACGGTGAAGGATAACATCGTGAGGAATCACATTTCCTAGAACCAAAGATTGGAAGACATGTGACCTCTACCAACTCGCAAGTGGCCCCCGTGGTTTATGGCCCACTTCCTCTCACAAAGAGAAGGCCTGAGCCCCAGCAGTGGGAACAGTAAAGGCTGATTATGCTATGGCATAACAAAACTAAGCGTTTGTATAATCATAGTTTGTTACTGTTATAATCACATCTACCAATTAATGCCATACACATACATACATAAACCCACGCCTTTTCCCCATGAGTGTGAGGCTGAAACAACGGAACGCCACCCGCTACGATCCTTTAATACTTCTTTTGCCTCGTTTAGGTTCATACAATTACAAGAGGTATAGGTATATTTGGCATACAAAAGGTATTTACAAGGCAGATGTGAGTGGAAACACCGGGAGGGGACGCCCTAGGACGGACCTATAGTGACCTTACTGGTGATGTTCTTCAGAAAGGTCTGGTGCGTAATACTCGCAACCGACGTGTGTATGGCCAATTGTATGATCTAATACTATATATCTAAAGTTAATTGCTAACAAATGATTGAATGAGCAGCAATTAAAAAAATATTGCGGTAACTATTCCATGTTATCATTACTTTATCATAAGATTAAACAAACAAGGCGTTGTTTGTTTTGTAAATATCTGCACTTCACTAAGAACATTTTGTAATATTATTTCTCACTAGCTTTTGCCAGCGGCTTCTCCCGCTTGGAGGTCGAAAAGATCCCAAGGGAACGAACTGCCGGGATAAAAAGTATCCTATGTGTTAATCCAGGATATAAACTATCTGGATGCCAAACAGTCGAACCGATCGAGTTACAAACATACTAAATATTCAAACTTTACATTTATAATATTAGTAAGATGTAAGAAAGTTTTTTTTTTTTTTGTCCTATACTGTCCCTTTCCTGGGCAAAGAGCACGCTATCTACAACCAGCTTTCGTGGTACGCGTCCAAGTCTGCATGCAGGGATGTGACTGGCCCCAATCCCATTTGGGCCTGGCAGCCTCGTTGCCTACATCTATTATACTTGTTGTGGAACTCAGCGTGGTGTTCCGAAAAAAGTGACAAGACCATAAATGCTCTCTACTTTTAGAAGAGTTACAGAAAAAAGAACTACCCATGTGTCCCAACAGTAGAAGAACCTGTACGTTTGAGGAACTAAGGATCGCCACTGACAGCTACCAACGTGGCCAACTACAGGGTCCAATACTGTTAGTACCATCAACTCCAAAATAAGAAGAATGGAGAAGACTGCGCAATATACTCCATGGTTACCCTAGCTGCTCTATCTGTTCTACAGTGAATATCGAATAACTAATTACTTTATTCAGGAATTACCACATTGTTTTTACCTTATAGGTAAATAAAATACATCATTTAATAATTCCCGATGAAATGTGGGTGTACATAGATACAACTCTGTCTTACCCTTCAGGGTTTTCAGCGTTATATATCTGCGTAGAAAAAGCTGTAGTGAATACTTTGACCAATCTAAAATCGACTGATTTACACACTCACATTCGACGCAGACGCCACGTGATATGCATTGTACAAATTGTATCAATTGAATGTGAATGCTGCGTAGCACTTTAGCTATTTATGTACTTATATATTACGTATATATTATGTATATATGTTTAAGTACACTCGTGTGACATAGTCACGTGAAGTCTGGAGGGTAATCGGGCGAGTTCATTATGGTCATAGATATCATTATTGTATTTCAATACATACGTAGTATAGTAAATTGAAAATGGTTGCTGTTTTGTTGTATTTATTTGTTGGATGTTAGCCTTCTTCATTGTGACTAGCGGATGGAGGACATTGGTACTTCATAGTGTTAATAGGTTCGTATTTATGCTATAAGTGCTATCGGATACTTCAAATAGGTATGTTCATTTTTCATGACTATAGTACAGAAGAAATACCTATATCTTTTCTACAAAGGATTCCTAAAAATCCAAATATCACCCAAACCTATTTCTACTAGACTAGCTACACCAATTTATCTCATAACTGGATTTCTCGCAACTTTTATTCTATTATGTAATACCCTACAAAATATTAACAATTGATGAAAGAAATTATTGAGTGTTGCAATATCAGAATAAACTCGTGGCAAAAAACGCATAGTAGTATCAATTATATCGCGTCATTGAATTCTTGTGTTTTATTAACAACACTACACGCCCACATTTAAATATGGAACTGCAGAAAAAGTGTCTGCCGGGTTCCGTACAATAATAAAAATATCGAACTGAAACAAATGACAGACTTGAATATTAATACGTAAAGGAAACATTATTATGTTAAGACTGGGCTCCATAGAAAAAGTTTTCATAGTGAAGCACAATGCCCTCTTCTCAGGTCTTCAGTTATTTCAAACTAGCTTCTGCGCGCGGCTTCGCCAGATGTCGGAAATGATCCCACGGGAACGTGCTACCTTTAATCCTTCGTAAGGTTGCCGTCTATCTCATTGCCAAGTTTTATCGTAATCCGTTAAGTGGTTCAGGCGTGAAAAGGTAAAATACAGACAGAGCTACTTTCGAATTTATATTATTAGTATGAATACACCTGGTAGAAGTATGGGCATTTGCTATTAACATCTATTTTTTATACAAGTGTGTGTAGAATACTTGCTAAATACTACTAATTATTATTATTGAAAACTACAATACAAAATACCAATAAAATACTAACAAAAGACTGCGAGATCCAAAATAACTCCTCACCAAACTTTTTCACGTGAGGATTATCCGACAGCTTGCTCATTACTGCTTTTGGAACTTTTGACATATCACCTGTAAAATGATATGTCTACAACTAAATAAAAATAAAATAGAAAAAAAAAGAATACGTTTAAGGTTGTAATAAGTCGACCTTCACGGGTTCCTTATTTATCTATGCAAAACAATTTTCTTCAATTTTAGAATGCGTCATTTGAATTTAACGCACTAAAAAGTTCCTATATTGCTTGAAAGCAGTGTCATACAATATGGTCGAGTATCTATAAGTTCTTGTACTCGCGTCAGTCCACCATGACATCCGAAATGGCCGATTATTTTAAACGAAAGGACCGTCACGTTATTCAATTATCGAAGTTCCAATCACTGCGGAACCCTAGAGAGTTCTTCCGCCCACTACGTATTGACATTGGCAGGTTGGCGCCGCGCCACGCGCATCTTACCGAGCTATTTCTATCACACTCACACTACATGTGTTACATAGATAACATATCTATGTGCACGCTATTTTTTTCAGTGCAACCAAACTAGTACGAATCTGATCTTCAGAAAATATTGGTGTATTATGTTAAATGTTTGCACTTTAATTGGCGTATTTGTCCAAGATTTGTCTTGTTTGAGCAATACAAATTAAACTCAACGCTAGGTACAATAAAGTTCATTTTTGTATCAGCGAAATAACATGAATAAAGTGCAAATACGACACGTACGAGCGGGAAAACATTCGTAATTTTGGTATAATTTTAAAAGATAGTGTAGATAATACCTAGATATTTCTGAATGGCGCATTGTTTACAATCGCAGTCACACTGATTATAAAATCAGTACCTACTGAATATTAAGTGATTTATTTTGATGTTTTATAATATGCTTTTGACTACTCGGTGCAAATATTGTAAGAGATTATAAGTAAGGTCAATTTAAAAATAATGAAATGCGTACGATGATTTGGATCTATAAATAATGCAAATTAGCACGTGCCGCGAATTAGGAGACCAAAAACGCATTCAATTAAAAACATCAATATATTATTTGAATGTCGAACTCCTAGAAACTTGTATAAAAACGGTAGTATTTTACTGGGATAAAATGGAATTAGTTGATAAGCCAGAAAAGGCAGCAAAGAGAGAGAAGAGACTTTTGTCCGGGGCAGAATAGTTTCAATAAAAAAACGCCACCTATTAACAGCGAGAGCGCTTCTTACAGAAAAATATTTCAGTGTGAACTTGGCAAAGGTCAAAGTCACGTTTACTACAACCATATTGGTGTAAATAAAGTGTAATAGCACTATGTAAGGCAGACGCCAGTAAATAACGTAACAACCTATTACTCTCCATTACCGGTAGTACGTCGAGTGAGCGCTATTAAGTTGATTTACAAGGTGACTTGTTCATTTAAATAGCGATACTAATGTTGGAAAAGGGTTATTGTTTTCAGATTTTATTATATTCTTACCTATTGTTTCATGAGTTGTGCTGCCAAAAATGGTATTTTTTTAGGTCACGAAAGTCAGTAAAAGGTTTAGCAAGTGCTGTTATGGTAGTACATTTTATAGTTAACTTTTGATTAGTAATAAAAATATTTTCTAGCCTTTTGAGGTCAAGGCTAAGACGAATACGGACATGTTTTCTTTATGGAACTTATGATTAGCCTCCTAAATCAACTAAGCGGACTTATTTAAGACCGAAATAATTTAAATAATTTCTGTTCTGTGTAAATAGACCTTAATTCTCTTGTTATTGAGACACGCAAAAGTGAGTCCTTAGGGACTCATTTTTGCGACCTTTTCTAAAGACCGTTCAGACGTATCTTAGGCTAAGATTCTATTCTATTCAATTAATGTTAGTAATGTTGACTTACCAGTGAGTTTAACACCAATCACCTTAGGGCACTTGAGTTCCCAAGGAATGCTGGCCATTACGTCGACGGCATCGGCACCACCAACACCTGAACAATGGAGAAATAAGGTGAAAAGACTACTAAAGATGACCATGGAGTTTATAGGCTGGGATACTGGCAGAAAGTTAAGTAAACCTAGAATGAATTCTTGAAATGGTGCATAAGTTAAAAATGGCGGTATGAATGCACGTTACTCCTTTTCTTATGGCTTACGGGGCGTAATCGCATACAGCCTTGATGTTTTGCATAAAATGTACATTTTGCTATATCAAAAGTGGGATACATAGATGTGTGTGGCATAGATCATTTCTGGGGGTCAAATGGGTATTATCTTTCAATTTTCTTGAAACTCAATAGAACGTTTGAAGCATCGAGATAAGGTGTTATCGCGTAATATCTAGAATCAAATCAAGTTTTATCATTTATGCAACAGATTCCCTTTTACAGATTTTTTTAATTAACATACATGTTACATCTGGTGAAGAATAAAAGTAATTCTCATGGGTTATTGTATAAATTTATTTTGTGGAAAATGTGTATTATGAGTTGAAACTACACATATTTATTTACAGTGTCCAAAGCCCTACATACACGAGGATAATTGCGTCTGCCGTGCAGATGTGCATAGTAGGAGTCTTTAGAGACCTCTGTCGGTCCTAGCAAACAGGATTAAATTTAATAATGTGCGTTAAGTTTTATAAAATATGGATATTTTTCTTTTGTCATTTCACTTACCAATGCAAAGTCCACCAAGACCGCCACCATTGGGGGTGTGGGAGTCAGTTCCAATCATCAGCAGTCCGGGGAAGGCATAGTTCTCAAGGATGATCTGATGGATGATACCGGAGCCTGGCTTCCAAAAACCGACGCCGTACTTAGCGCCCGCGGTCTCCAAGAACTTGTATACTTCTTTGTTGATGTCCTAAGGAGTTATTGATGAGTTTGCTTATTTTTGTTCTAGTTAGAACAAAAAGGTAGGTAGTGTCTAGGTAGTGTTGATGGGTCGCTTTGAATAAGTAATTTTGGGTGCGATTTAATTTTATGCAGTTTGTCAGAGTTGTCTATGAAAGATGTGCGTTTAGTGTGCTGTTCCTCATGGTACAGACAGTTGCCATATCGATTATTTCAGTATACATATTAGGTTCCCCACACAATAATAAATGCACACCAAAGACCAGGAGTTCCCCCTAATATCTAGAGAATACAATGACGTAGCATCGAATATCGGTGCATATTGTTATTGATCTGAATTTTTATGATTTAATTGTTTACATTCAGTACACTATCTTGTAGTGAGTACATACTGTACATGACCTTTTACCTGATAAGATATTGCGAATTTATAGTATGAATGTTTGTATTCTTTATTTACGTTAATAAAAAGGCATGCCAAGGTGCAAGCTTACCTACAACATCCATGTGGCATACAAAACATTTTAAACAAATGTTTTTGTATGCCATGTGAATTATAGGTAAATGGCAGGCTTGGTATTTAGTTGGTAAACTTGTTCTACTTATTCAAGTAAATGACTAGCTATAAAATTGGTACTTACAATTTACCTCAACATATTATTATAATCAGTTGTCAAGGTAAACCCTACCCTGGGTCAGTGGCCATGCTAATGAATGATAAATGAAAATGACACTACCTACACCTATAGTATTTATTTATCTCATCTTTCCAAAATCTCTGTAAGATTTGTAAGATTAATCTGTATACCTTATGCAAATATTGAAAATGTTCATATTCTTTTACCAATTATATTATCTGTTCATAATAAACTACTGAGTTACTATTCCTAGAAATGACTTTTGGAAGTGAATAGTTAAACTGGTAACTACCAATCTTTGCTTTTGGAAGTGAATAGTTAAACTGGTAACTACCAATCTTTGCTTTTGGAAGTGAATAGTTAAACTGGTAACTGGTAGTCTAATCAGATGCAGCTGAATATGAGTATTTTCAATAGAGCAACTGCTTATCTGACCTTCATTGCCGAGTTATTGTGGAATATGATACCCATAGTAATACGGGTTGTCAGACTTTCAGGCTTCTTACAATTTGAAAATGTTATACAAACATGAAAGCTGTAAATATCTAGTTTACCTGTCTTCATTTATATGTTAAATTATGTGTCCAATTAAACATTCTTTTCTTTGTATGTATCTTCTTTCTTACCTTAGCTCTCGCCAAATCCTGGGCGCCTCCGATCTGGGCCTCAATCAAGTGGTCGCAGTGGATGGTGGAGGGTACGGCGACACGGGGCAGTCCTGATGATATGAACTGTAACATGGCCATCTGGGCGGTGGCATCCTGCATAGCAACCCTGTCGGGCCGTAGTCTCAGGTAACTTGTACCACGCTCCAGGTCCTGTTGAAGAGATTGAAATGGTCGTGTCATAATGGCGGGAGATTGTCAAAGCTGCGGCGTGCAGACGCCTTTTATTCATAAGATATTGAAACACAGCAGCAAAGTGTGTGGTCATTTCTACAATTTATGTTTCTTGTTTTATTATATTGTTCAACCAAGTAAACATTGTTTCATTAGAAAATTCATCCAACAGGTGAAAATGTAGAAAGTTCTTGAAATATTACAAAATGGAAGATATGTAACACCAGATCCATCCATCCAACAGGTCAAAATGTAGAAAGTTCTTGAAATATTAAAAAATGGACGAAATTTAGGACTAGATCCATCCATCCAACAGGTCAAAATGTAGAAAGTTCTTGAAATATTATAAAATGGAAAAAATTTAGAGCCAGATCCATCCATCCGATAGGTCAAAATATAGAAAGTTCTTGAAATATCACAAAATGGACGAAATGTAGGACCAGATCCATCCACCCAACAGGATGAAATGTAGTGAGTTCTTGAAATATTACAAAATGGAAGAAATATAGGACCTAAAATCAGAATCCCATGGAAGAGATTTTGTGGATACGAGTTGAGGAAGTCTTGTAAATGTAGAATGATGTTCAGTTAGAAGGTTGAAATTGACAGATTTCATGAACCAAAATCTAGTTCACTTTAGTTTAGTTTAGGTCACTTTCAGTGCCAGGTCGAAAAAAGAATTATTCAAAAGTAGACTCTATTCACACCTAGCTTATTTTTGTGATTTGCACCCGGTAGGCGGGTGCACGGCATGGTCGCAAGGTACAAACTACTTGTACGTAGGATTCGGATGCGAGTTGTGGGCATCCGAACGGTAATTCTGTTGGACCCGAATCCGGGTTCTTGGCACTAAAAGTGTTACAAGAGTGCATATTGTTCTCTTTAAAATAAGTTTCTTCTAATAAGCAAATTCTTAGCAACTTTGATATGCATTATTTCATATCAGAAATACCAGCACTTTGTTTAACACAAAAGCATCATAAAAGGTATTGTTAACAATAGTTTATTAACATGAACTTGATAATTTCCAGAGCCAATGAGAAAATCATTTAGAAAAAAAAGTTGTGAGCATTGTCTTTGATAACAACTAATAAACCCTTTTATGACATGTTTTGTTTACAAAATTTATAATAACGTAATAGCAAGGTATTTCGGTAAAATTATTGTAGTTAGGAGAATTTCCTCAAATACATAATTTATCATTGAGACATACTGTACCATACAGGAAAATGTCTTAAAAATATTTAACATGCATGTTGACTCTTTCAATGTTGTAAGGATGATATCCTTGTAAAAGGTCACACACTTTACTACTTATCTGATCTTTTCTTAGAAGCTAAATTAGGAGTTATATAACAGCTTACCTGTCCTTTAGGGTCATCCAAGTGAGAGTATAGCACTTTCTCAGACAAGGTCATGTCACGACCTAACCTCTTCTTCACCACTTCCAAATTCTTGGTCAACTTTTCGTATGGCAGCGCACTTTGGTCGAACTTCGACATCGCCACCTACAACACATCGTACAACACTCAGGATCACCAACTTCCAGCCCTAACTAGCAGTTTTGATTGTGACAATGATTACATAACAATATCTTATTAACACTGAAAACACTTGAAATATCACTTTTTAGCGGTTTCTACGTACTTGTGCCGCCGCAGCGGTGAGAGGAGACACGCTGAAGCATCTTTGCTGGATTTCCAAGAACGCCGCGCGTGTCCTGGTACCCTTGAAGCAAAATTACGACGTCATTAAATTCCTTGAAAACTTGACACACTATGCGACAACTGCTCCAATTACACTATAAATAGCAGAAAACCTGATAAATATATTAATCATAACCCCGGTTGACCCCATCATATGGCTTAATTTACGTGACCTGACCCATCCATTCATGATGGTTTATCGGGATTTATTAATCGCCCACAGTTACGATAATAGGATAAACAAACATGAATTAACTGCATACACATATAAATCGGATAATGATATAATATATTCGTTAAGTAACCAAAACGTGGAATTAATTAGGAACTTGCCTGGCCATGCAAAACTCGTATACAGTGAGCCATGGTTACCGGACGGACTTCACAGAATCAATTGAGGTTGGAAAATAACTTTATAGTTAAATATGTTACGGCAACATGGAACTTGTAAAATAAATAACTTTAAAAATGATCGACAAAATCCACAAAAATCACACTCTCCGACACTGCGTCCGCCGGATTGGCAGATTTTTGACTTTTGTTCTGGTTCAATCGAAACTATTCTTCTTACTTGACGTTTTGATTTTGTAGTTGCCATATCTAAAATCCGTGATTTTATTTCGTGGAGATCACTTGCGCTATTTGTCAGCGGGTTATATAGCGGTTATATAGGCAATTATTATATTAGAAAAATGAACCAATATTAGTGTAGAATAATATTGGCAATATTGGACATTGACCCACCTACATTAAATTACGGATTTTAGAACAAAGAGTCTGAAACAAAGAGTATAATAATAATATGGGAGGTCTGATAGCTTACATTTTCTTTGCTATACACAGTATACACATACCATAAATCACGCCTTTTTCCCATGGGGGTGGGCAGAAACTACAAAACGCAGCCTGCTACGATCCTTGCATACTCTTTTTGCCTCTTAAAACTGTCATTGCTATCTTAAAACTTAATTACGATTCCTAAATTCAGAGTACCTACTGAGTAAGGTTATAATTACCTAATTATAACCTCATAACAGCGTACCTACGCTGTTTTGAAAATTGTTCGTTATCCAACGATACTTAGTTAATCATTTTCAGTATAAATACGATACGAAGAGATATTGACTACTGTGGGAAAGGATAATGACTACTGTTGACTAGCCGTAACTACATCCACATTTTGCCAGTTATTTTTAAACATATTTCGTGAGGAATCGAACCAAAGGGTTCGATTCCAAGGTTGGGCAAAGCGCGATACTCGGTGTTTCTATTAAGGGTTTTTCCTGAACTCTGTACCTATGTCCGGTCATTAAATTGGTGTAATGAATTCAAGAACGTATAATTAAAGTTAGCACTCTTAAATTGTCCTTGTGACTCAGTTTTTTTGCAAATACTGGAGATTTTTGGTCAGGGGCTGTTCATTTATTATGTAAGATGATTTAAGGCAGGAAGGGTCCGTACAAGTCTACAAGTCTTATGTTTTCTTACATGAAGGGTCAGCAAGGGGTTAAAATTGCAATAACTTATAAAAGGCCATGCCCCTTATACCGCAGAAATTTTGTTTTTGATAGTTCTATTGAGAAAACGATGAAATTCAAAGTCATCTTTGCGGTCGATAAAATCAATACTCGGAACTCGTTTTTTTCTGACTCGTTACTTTGCGCGTTGAACCACGCAAAGTAACGAGTCACAAAAAAAAAATGATTTGACTAGAATGTTTTAAAAACACGGTAATTTAAATTTACGGTGGGTATCCCTTTTAACGTTCTATTCTACGTTACAAACATGGACGTCTCATAGGCAATTACCGTATTTATAATCATGTGTGGTGCGTAATCTCAGTCTCAATCTGGGCAATTTTTTAAATGTTTGACATTGTGTGTCGCTGAGATTAAATTGTAACTAGATTTGGAACGTTGGAGTTACGGGATTGGCCTTCTGAAACCCTGCAATCGTAGATGTTCAAGGATCTTACGGTGTCAGTGACGAAAAATTATACAAAACTAAAAACCAAGTTAATATCCAAGCCATCGACTGGCAAAATTAAAGTTATTTTTCAGGCAGCAATAGTTTTAAGTTGGTTGCTTTTTTCTCCATGGCAATAAGTGCGAATATTTTTTATGTTTTTTTTTTCCTTTTTGGCAATTTTTGATGTTACTATTATAGTCAGTGTTGCCAACTTTATTTTAACGAAACCACAAATTGTGGTATCGTAACCCACCAGACCACCAGAAAACCACTAACATATTATGCCAGACAGATAATACCTAAATATTATTTGAAAATAAAACAACCATATTTAATTTTTTATTATAAAATAAACCAACCGCAACCGGCGTGTGTGTATGACCAATTGTATGAACCTAAACGAGGCAAAAGAAGTGTGTAGAGATCGTAGCAGGTGGCGTTCCGTGGTTTCTGCCTACCCCCATGGGAAAAAGGCGTGATTCTATGTATGTATGTATGTATTATAAAATTATAGTTTATTTTGATAAGTACAAAAAAAAAATCTTAAAGGCTTTAATTTTTTGTACTTATTCATTAAATCTTCGGACGAATTGGCTTCTTCTATGATTTCTGTTTTTGCAGAATAAAGGAGATGTTTCATTTTCGGCCATCAGATGTACATTTATCGAAAAAGAGATAAAAATACCACAAATTGAAGAAAAACATTCTCTGGTGAATTTGAGCCTGATTTGTTGTGTACAAAAAATAATAGATTTTCAATTATTGCCATATTTTATTCAACATGGCGTCTCGTTTGCTTGCAGACTTCGTTTGTTCTGAAATCATGTCTCATCAAATCAATGAAACGTAGAAAATAATCAAAAATGTGTGCATTCTTGTAGTGTTAAAAATAAATTACTATTATCCTCTTATACATATTTTTGAGTAAACATAATTACTAATAATTACTTAAATGGTCACATTTCATTGTTACAAAAATCTTTAGTCTCCATTTTTGAAGTGTGTTTCTAAACGAATTCAAAATAACCATTTGCTAACTCTTAGGACAAACGTCAAACATTTAAAAATTTTATTTTGTACATAAAAACCATTTGATGCTATGAAAAAAATTTAATTTATTCAGGGGCAAGTTTCCCAGCTTCGCTAAAAGGTACATGTTATGGCCGGAGCCCTATATGATTAATCATTTATTTCAGAACATAAAACATTCCATATAATTGTTAGTAAATCATACTTAAAACTATGTTAGTTAGTTTATTAATGATTACATAAAAATGAATCATCTCCTTTCCTTGGTCCCAATTTTTTGTACTACGCTATTGGGCAATTTATAGTTGTTGCAGCATTTTCCTTCGCGTTTTAAACCAGCACGAACTGTGAGAATTGAAGATAGCAAATCTAACTTCATTCGGTTTCTGTGTCTCGTCTCGATAACGTTCATCATACTAAATAAACGCTCTACGTCAGCATTAGAATGAGGTAAAACTTGAATTGAACCACATAATTTGCACTTAGCAACTGGACCAGTAGTACTTTCCACCACTTGTAACCAGTCGTTTAAATCTGAGTCACGTAACCAACTTTCACGGAACTTTTGGGTGTACTGTAATTTAGGCATATTCGTTTTACAAAATAAACCAAAACCAGTAAAACATCCAACGCCAACTCCGAATTGTACTGTCCTTTGTATATATATTTTTGTGCATTACAAACATTTTTGATTCAAACCAAACTTTTTCCATACAAATAAAGCCTATAATCAAAATTATTCAAGAAATTGATAAACTATTTTCGGGGAAACCCCGAAACCAACCACCTTAGTTCTCAGTGTTGCCTACACATAAAATAAATATACATTTATAACGTAAACGTTTGAGTTATTTCCTGAAAATATGTTAATCGTGCTAGTGGTTGAATTTCGTACCTTACCACTAACAGAAGCCACTAGAAAAATCCACTAGCCACCAAACACCGAAATTTCCCCGCTAAAAAGTAAGTCTAAACCACCAGATCTAGTGCTAATTCCACTAAGTTGGCAACACTGATTATAGTGGATCAAACGAATGAATGTCAAATGTCAATCAATTGTCAGAAATTGAACATGTCAAAATAGAGGTCGTATTTTGGGCTGAAAAAATAATTATTGTGGAAGATATCCTCGTAAATCTCTGTTTTTTACATAACGAGGAAGAATATTTGATTATTCATGATTTTTCCATGTACAGCAGCAGCTAAGAAAACTTGTGTATAACGATGACGAACGCTACGATCCAGGTATACACCCACTTTGAACTTATTTGTATTCTTCGGTAAAGTTATGATTTTGAGAGGTAAATGCTGCATAAAATGCCACTATAAACTTTTAGCTGAACAATTTCTCTTCAATGTTATTTCAGTAAACGAGAACATAAAGTTTGTAGTATTAAAATGTAATCTGATGTTATTGTTATTGTTTTCTCGCTTTCTTTAGGAAATAGAGGGCATAGATGACTACTGGGGCCCGGCCTTCCGTTCGATATATGAAGGGGAAGGCCACGAAGCGTTTGTCCAGCAGTTGGATGAGCGGATAAAGCAACATGACAAGGAAATTGAGAAGCTGTGCAACTTTCATTATCAGGTAATTAATACTATAAACCATAATAATTCTTTTGCCCTTTTACTATAATACAATAAATGTGGTGTTTTGAATGTATGCTGATCTATATATGATTAGAAAATGGCTAAAATACACTGCTTATGAGATTAAGTAACTGGGCGATTCTCAATATTAACCCTTTATAGGACTGCTCATATAAAGTGGCCAGTAAACTGGACAGTCATTTCAAGGTACCTAGGACCATGAAATGGACGGTCACTTCTTCACTTTTCACTGTTTGCCGTCCTGACGGCTCATATAAAGTGACCAGTAAACTGAACAGTGAATAGTGAAGAAGTGACCGTCCACTTTAAGGTCCTAGGTATCTTGAAATGACTGTTCAGTTTACTGGCCAATTTGTATGAGCCATCCTATAAAGGGTTAATTATATAAATATTGTGTGATTGATGTATGAGCTATAAGGCTCCGTTGGGTAGTACATTATTGAGAATCATCATCAATCTCCTTATTCTAATTTATTTTGCCCTAATCCAAATGATATTTTTCAAGTTTATTGGTGCCACTTTCAGACTTCCTCCTATGTACTCATTTCTTATTCTATCCATTCTTGTAAGGCTACACATCCCTTTTATCATTAAAAATAAATAAATCAATAAGAATAGATTATTAAGAATATTATTTGTTTTGTATCAATATCCGGAATCCATCTTGAGTCAAGCACCCGTCTTTCAGGCTGTTGTCAGCATTTCCTTTGCCTCTCCGCTGGTGCCGCCCTCTATACTTACCGTTGGTACTAAGTATTTCAAGCGCGCATCGGGTGATGGCCCGATTTACCGTCATTATAGCGTCGTTTTTCGCGCCGTTTAGTTGTCAGTGATATTTAAACTTCGCGAAAAAAGTTCTACCTAACTACTTCATTTTAAGAACTTGGTAAAACTATTAAAGTTTTAGATTCGTGATTATATTTTACCTCTCCGTTGTCAGTATGGAAAATTCTAATATTAATTTAGAGTCAGAAAGTGTTAAGAACGTGGCGCCCTAAACTCGCAAACCACGAGCCGACGCAAGGGCAAAATTCGGTCGGAATATTGCTATCTCTGTTTGACAATAGAAGGCCAACGGTGACGCGGTGCGCACCCGTGTGTGAGTGAGTAGTAGTACCTATAGATTCTACCCTTTATTCATAACGACTCGAAGACATTTTTATTTACTTGTAATTAGGTATGTTCGTTATTTGCTTTATTTTTGTTGACTACTTTGGGGAATCGTTAGTAAATGCATAGACTAGTAATGCGTTTTGTGGAAATTTCTTTACAATGTCCGTATCTAGAATTATTACAATTTATCTCGACATCTAGGCCTTTTGTAGAGAGTCTTACATACCTTTCCTAACTTGGTACTTGTAAACTAATTTTAAGCCTATTTATGTTTGTTCATTCCCTATGGAGTGGTCTCAACTTTAAAAAACTGGCCAAGTGCGAGTCGGACTCGCGTACCGAGGGTTCCGTACAAACCTGCAGGTATTCACGGCTTATGCATACCTAAGGTTTATGTTTATGAAATGATTATTATTATTTTTAATTTTTATATTTGAGTTGACTGAATGAAAGGTAAATTGTGGTTTACGATTTATGACGTATTAAAAAAAAAAACTACTTACTAGATCTCGTTCAAACCAATTTTCGGTGGAAGTTTACATGGTAATGTACATCATATATTTTTTTTAGTTTTATCATTCCCTTATTTTAGAAGTTACGGGAGGGGGGACACAATTTTTACCACTTTGGAATTGTCTCTCGTGCAAACTATTCAGTTTAGAAAAAATGATATTAGAAACCTCAATATCATTTTTGAAGACCTATCCATAGATACCCCACACGTATGGGTTTGATGTTTTTTTTTTTTTTGAGTTTTATGTATGGGGAACCCCAAATATTATTGGTTTTTTTTCTATTTTTGTGTAAAAACCCTAATGCGGTTCACAGAATACATCTACTTACCAAGTTTCAACAGCATAGCTCTTATAGTTTCGGAATAAAGTGGCTGTGACATACTCGGACAGACAGACAAACATGACGAATCTATAAGGGTTCCGCTTTTTGCCATTTGGCAACGGAACCCTGAAAACGAAGGCTTTTTCTGTCATATTTATGTATAAGTAAGTATTCTTTTTACTAATTTTATAAATTGTTATCACTACATCACTACATATTATAAAACAAAGTCCCCCGCTGCGTCTGTCTGTCTACTTGCGAAGAACTCAAAAAATGTTGAATGGATTTTCATGCGGTTATCACCAATAGATAGAGTGATTTATGAAGGTTTAGATGCATTGTCCAACCTCCACGCGGGCGAAGCCGCCGGCAAAAGCTACCTACTTATAAATAATGAATAAATGTTACTAAAAGTGTTATGCAAAATATTAGTAACAGACAAATATTCCAATAATTTATACATATTTACGCGATAAAAGAGGATTAATAAAAAACTAGGTTTTTTTTACACGCTTTATATTAGCTTCACTTGTATGTTTGTTTGTAACCGACTCCTTATACCGCGATTTTGACCCACTTCAAACGACCAGATTTCATTCAAACTTTGCACACCTGTCAAGGACCGATGACAATGCAATAATTTCATAAATCTGTGCCATTATCCTAGCCAGGACAGCAAAACAACTGTCTTCGAAAACTACGCTGACATAAGTCACAAACTACGCTGACATACGACATAAACTACGCTGACATACGTCACAAACTACGCTGACATACGTCACAAACTACGCTGACATACGTCACAAACTACGCTGACATACGTCTCAAAATTCGAAACACCCTAAAAAATAGAAAATAAATAATAATAAAAAAGCGTGGGGTGCTTTTTAAGGTATTTTTTTATTGATATCAGGCACCCCACGCTTTTTTCCATTATTTTGTACTTTTTAGTTTGGTTTTCAATGGAAGCGTGTTTTTAGTTTTTTTAAACTATTATTTTTTAATTAAAATTTATTTGTAATGTTCTTACACGTTACTCTCCTGAGGAAAAAACCTTATAAAATAAAAATCAAAAGTAATTTATTCAAGCTAGGTTTAGAATCAGCACTTTTCGAACGTCAAAATTACATAAAACAGTCCCACAAACCGCCCGCCCGATTTATTTGTAATGTTCTTACACGTTACTCTCCTGACGAAAAAACTTTATAAAATAAAAATCAAAAGTAATTTATTCAAGCTCGGTTTAGAATCAGCACTTTTCGAACGTCAAAATTACATAAAACAGTCCCACAAACCGCCCCCCGCCCGACACCAACTCCCCAGCGGCACTGTTTAGTTACATAAACTTGATTCTATACAATAGTAGGTAGGCAAAGTAATTACGAGACACAGAATAGATATTACAATACATTATTGACCATATCTGCGAGAGCAGTGGTCTGGTGGCCCAGTGGTAATGGCCCCGAGTTACGAGTTATAGGTAGCGGGTTCGAACCCAACCCGCTTTACTATGTATAAATAATGTCATCACCATTGCTCTCACACCGGTAAAGGAAAACATCGTGAGGAAACCGGCATGTCCTAGAATTAAAAAATCGGAGACATCAGACATCTACCAATCCGCACTGAGCTCGTGTGGTAGATTACGGCCCATTCCCTCTCAGAAAGGAGGCTTGTATCCCAACAGTGGGAACGTTATAGACTGATTATGTATTTGCCATATGTCAGCTAACTATGCCAATATACCAACAAATAAATAAAAACTGGTGAAGTAAAAAATATACAAAGTAGTAGGTTTAAATAGTGTGTGTGTGTAACACAATAAATGAACATTATGATAATAAATTGTTCAGAATCGTTTACAGAATCGATTTCTGTTATTTTCTATACTGGCAATTGTTTATCCCAGAAATAATTAAAACTACGTTAATTATGGTCAAACTCACGTTCCCACGGACGCCGGACGTAATAAGATCGCGGCTGGCTATTTTCGCGCACTGTATTTTCAACTGTCGGTGTTGAACAGAGCATTGAGAATACAACAGAGTGCAGCGCGGGTGAGTCTCAGCGCGTCGAAGCACCGTTGAATTTTCACCTCTTGGCGCTGAGTAGTACCTTGAAAATCCAGCGCACGAAAATAACCAGCTGCGATTTTATTACGTCCGTGGGAACGTGTGTTAAATCATAAAATAATTAACGTAGTCATAACATAATTAACGTATACCTAGATAGGTAGGTAAATACCAACTTATACAAAATATACTTAGGTACTTACTACTATTAAACTCGGACCACGAAAAAAAAATCTTTATTTTATTGGGCTCGGTTTAAAAATATGTAAGTAAACAATTAGTAGCCAAGCAATATTAGGCAGGTAACTTATAATATATCATTGGGTAATAGAATAGGTTCTCACTTACTGTGAGACACATCCCAACGTTCGGAGTCCATGTTGGCAACCAAACCGAATCGTGAACAATAAATCCAGGTCCGTAAACAAAGTTCTTGCCAGGGTCGCGAGATTCGTTCGAAAGAGTTACCATGGCCCCATATGGGCAACTAACTAACGGGTGGGTTTTAGTCAGTAAAAGTCTGACACGCCCTCCTGCTCCGCCCAGAGCGGGAGAAGTCATTTGATGATTTCCCATCCAAAAAAAAAGCAAAGTTCATCATCATTGCATTCTCATCAGTCATTCAGTCTCTGTACTCGATACCAGATCAGAAGAAAAATCAAAAACCAAGTTCTATAGCATAGGTCAATAATAGTGTCAGAAATATCACAATACAATTGAATAAACAAATAAAAGTACGCCCAAAATGCATGTTACGCTAGTGTGAATCACACTGGTGTGAATGCATGTCCGAGCGGTACACAACACACCTACCGCGAGTCGTACGACCGTGCACACATTGACATTTTTGTGAGACGCGATAGCACTACCAGCTATTGAAAATTATGATAAATTTGGATGTGTTCCGTAATACCAAAAATGATGAATGAAAACTTGATGATTTTTCAATTGTTTTTTGTTATTTAGTATCTTGATAATATAATCTGTGTTATGGATACCCATTATTACAGATATTGATGTTTTTAATGCAGAAAAAACAAAAAGAAAACATGTCATTTATGTTGTAAAAATGTGCGAAATGCAATTCGCTTAAAAATTTGTTTTGGCTTAGTTTTTTTTAAAAAAAACGTCACCATAACCTAGATAAATACTGTCTAAAGCCGAATATCATCTTAAAATGGTGGAAATATGCTCAAATTGCAAATGATTTTGGTATTACGTTTGTATGGACAGACTGTCCGTCGCCGAGCCCTTAATGGCGGTTCATTATCGCGTAAACGGGTTCGTTCTCAGACACCCAGTACAAAGGATAGTCATAGTGGTTCCTCTACGAGTAGTGGACCGACCCCTGAGAAACGCAGAGTGAGAAGGGACTCCCAAACCGTGAGTTATGCACATTTTGAGTTCTTATCACAACAAGTGACCTATTTAACGAATCTTATATCGAAAAACTCCAACGTTGAAAATATAAATTCGAGTGCTACAAAGAGTACACCAGTTACCATAAACGATTTAAACTTACGACGACCTGAAAATAACAAACTTCAGATTTTGTCGGAAGTCAGTACAACGGTAAAAGATCCGATTTACCCGCGAGCGAATGAAGTGTTTCTTAAAAAATTAACGGAACTACAGCGTTTTAAATGTGAAGATTGGTATGCCGTTCGATTTTCGGAGGCACAAAAGAAATATTCAGCTACCCCCGGTTTTGTCGAGTTAAATGTTAACGACGAATTAAAGCGTTTTGAATCGGATATGTTAAAAGAAGATTCACGCTCATATTTATTGGAACGAACCTTTGCTGGATTAACGAATGCTTTACTTTCTCAAAAAGACGAATTGCATAAAACATTACAATCATTGGTGGATTGGTCAAATGAGTCTAGAGAAACATTGACACCCAACACGTTATTTGAAAAATTGGAGACATTGTTTTCGAAAGAATCCGCGTATAGTAAGGTTACTGATGACTTGTTACAAATAGTGTGCGGTCGTAGGGCCGATTTAATAAATATACGTCGAGAAGCTTTGTTGCTCCAGATTTCCGAAGGCTTTCATCGCGATGTATTACATAAAATTCCTCCCAGTACAGAATCACTTTTTAATGACGAGGCAGTGCAAACCTACCTTCAAAAAATTGGGGGGGTGGATAAATTAACTATATCAACAAAATCAGTACCTCAAACTTATTCTAAAGAGAATTTCTATCAAAATCAAAAACCGTCCACTAGTAAGCAAGCTGATGATAAATTTTTTCGTCGTGACAACTTCAATAAAAGTCAAAAACATGGCCCACACGCTTCACAACAACACAAAAACAGAGCAAGCAACCAGCGAGCAAAACCTCGGGGAAAGAAATCGCAATCGCAGGCTTTCACTAAAACCAAGCGTCGCGAATGACTGTCGGATATTTCAAGGCGGTTGTCTAAAGCAATTTCAGTATGCATGGAGCAATCTAGGAGCACCAGACAAAATATGCCGGCTTTTAAACGGTGCACGGATACCCTTTATACTGAAACCGCCGCTAATATTTCCGAGTCCCACGATTCTAAAATGTTACAGAACCAAAACATCACCCAATATGACGAAACAAATTCAAACCTTGTTAGAGTCAGGTGTACTAGAACCTGCAGAACGGTCGCCCAGCTACCTTTCCACGTTCTTTCTGGTACCGAAATCAGATCAGACCTTCCGACCTATCTTCAATCTGAAGCAACTGAACCAGTTCGTAGTAGCCAAACCATTTCAACTATTCAGTCACTTCCGTGTTCCAAATTTTTTGCAACAACGAGATTGGATGGTCAAACTAGATCTGAGCCAAGCATATTCTCACGTGGCTATAGCACAGCAGCATCGCAGGTTTCTCAGATTAAATTATCACCAAGATTCACATCAGCATCAGCTACTTCAAATGACTTGTTTGCCGTTCGGCCTTTCATCGGCACCCAGAACTTTTGCCTCGATAACCAATTGGGTGGCAGAATTCCTGAGGAGTCACAACATCAGGTGCGTCGTATACTTGGACGATTTCCTTTTAGCAAACCAGTCAAAATCTCAGTTGGAAGACGACATCGCTTTCACGATAAAGATTCTACATTTACTGGGCTGGACAATCAACTCCGAAAAGTCTGTCCTGGTTCCGACACAGTGCCTCGAGTTTCTCGGCATAACATGGGACACAAAACGCAACGCAAAGTCCCTGTCGGAGCCGAAGTGCCTATCGCTACGCAAAGCACTTCACCAACAACTCCAGAGAAGCAAGTGGTCCCTCAAACAGTACCAAACTCTAATGGGGAGACTCAACTTCGCAACATTCGTGACTCCGAGAGGCCGCCTTCACTGTCGCACTCTGCAATACTACAGTCGACAGCTTCCGGTGAAACACCCGTACCGGCTACTACCTATCCCTCAACCAGCTCGGTCAGAGATGGAATGGTGGTGTCAAGCTATAGGAAAGTCGATGCCGATCCACTTGAGCCCGGTGACACATCTGTTGACTACAGACGCATCAGATATCGGTTGGGGGGCACAACTCAGCGATACAAATATTGTGGGAACCTGGACAAATTCGCAGAGGACATGGCATGCCAACAAAAAAGAGATGTTCGCTGTTTACGCAGCTATACGTCAAAACCAAGAGCAACTCCAAAATGCACAGATACTGCTGCAAACCGACAATCGGACAGTAGTCTCGTATATAAACAAGGAAGGCGGCACGAAATCCAAGAAACTGCTCCAACAGACCCGACAACTACTTGCTGTTCTAGACAAGCAGAACATTTATCTGACAGCATATTATTTTCCGGGCAGATACAATGCAGAAGTGGATGCTCTTTCTCGGCAGAAGGCTTGCCCAGAGTGGCATCTTACGAAGACAGCAACGACACAAATATTTCGAATGTGGGGCATGCCGGAAATAGACCTTTTTGCATCGAGAACAGCTCACACAGTCCCAAGGTACGCATCATTGGACGTGAACGATCAGGAAGCACAACACCACAACGCATTTTGTCATCAGTGGCACTACGTCCTAGCTTGGTTGTTTCCACCACCAAACCTGATTCCCAGGGTCCTGAGACACCTGAACCAAGCCAGCGGAGACTACATTTTGATTGCCCCGAAGTGGAACAAGGTATTCTGGCAGGCAGATGTTCAGCGGCGGGCACGGCATCCCCCTTTTCTGATTCCAGATCTAGCCCGCACTCTGATAGATACCAGAACAGGGATACATCCGCCGCAGGTGCAAGACCTACACTTGGAGGCTTGGCTGATTTCGGGTGGTCAGATATGTTGACGGACTGGACAGATAAAGAACAAAAACTACTCATGTCAAGCTGGAGAAGTTCCACAATCAATACCTACAGACCAGCGTGGCGGAGATGGAAGCGATGGTGTGAGTCGCATTCAATTAGTTACAAATACCCTATTGCGGATCAAGTAGCTCGATATTTAGCACATCTGCATTGTGATATAGGTCTTGCCTATAGAACTATTTTGGTACATAAATCTGTTATTTCAACTTTCACACACCTGACATCAAAAATTGATTTATCGTCAAATTTCTTTATAAAACACGTATTAAAAGCTATTTCTGTCGCACGAGAAAATTCTGCTAAACCACCTATTTGGAACCCTAAACTTTTATTGCAACACATGAGTACGTACAATTTTGATGAAAATAATATATTTCATGTATCGAGACATGTGGCTACTCTTTTACTGTTAGCATCAGGCCGCAGGGTTCACGACCTTACATTGTTGCGAATGGACAGCACTAGTCTAGTTGATGACGATATCTCGATTGTATTATGGCCAGCATTTGGTTCTAAAACAGACAACCATAACCATAGGCAGTCTGGATGGAGGCTTAAGGAACATCCTGATAAAAAATTAAATTTGGTATTTTGGTTAAGACAACTATTGCATATTACTTTAAACCGTCGAGGAAGTATTAAACATTTGTTTATTACAGTTAAGGGGGATATAAAACCCGCGTCTAGAACTGTGATTGGCGGATGGGTGAGGTCTCTTAAAAGCTAGTGGTATTGATGCAACTCCAGGATCAGTAAGATCTGCAGTAGCTTCTCTCAATTTTGTAGAAAACTTTCCTATTGATCAAATTCTTGCAACTGGTAATTGGAAAATGATTCATACTTTCCAAAATTATTATAAAAGGGAATTGCAAAATGATTCTAATATTCCTAATCATTCTGTATCTTTATCGAATTATTTTGATCCTGTTCATTGAAATACAATTACTGAATTATACATAAATATTTTTTATTAAGCCATTTTTATTTTATATCCATACTATACACATTATAGCGTCTTTGGGTTAAGCGCACCAGGTGATAACAAACACATCACTCAAGATGGATTCCGGATATTGATACAAAACAAATAATAGAGAGTTTTACATAAAATAAAACTTACCTATTATTTTTTTCATCAATATCCGGAATCCAGGTAAGGTCTACCTGGTGCATCATGAGTTCCATAATGACGGTAAATCGGGCCATCACCCGATGCGCGCTTGAAATACTTAGTACCAACGGTAAGTATAGAGGGCGGCACCAGCGGAGAGGCAAAGGAAATGCTGACAACAGCCTGAAAGACGGGTGCTTGACTCAAGATGGATTCCGGATATTGATGAAAAAAATAATAGGTAAGTTTTATTTTATGTAAAACTCTCTATTTTTATTATACACAATACCCAATAGATAGAATACTTACCACAATAATATAGGTTGAGAGGGATATTGACACCACCATTCCTTGGATTCAGTACATGATTCTGAAGCCACTGCATTAAATGTATTTGTCTGTTATAAAAAATAATTAGGTGCTCCATACATTAAAATCATGTAGGCCTGCACTTTTCAAAAACATTTTTTTTTTATATTCAATGTACATTTTACACACTAGGGTTTACAATCATGTGCTAGTCTGGAGTTCTGAGATAACAATAGGAACACATTGTAAATATATGTTAATTCATTGTATGCCATGAACATGGATGCACGCAAGACACAATGGTTTTTAATTGTGTCTGTAATTACGGTACTCGAGGGTTAAAACATAAAATAAATAACAGAGTCCTTGGGAATTCACTAAAATAACACTTGAACACATAAAAAGGGATAACTGATTCTAATATTTGACATGCCACAAATTAATTTTATTTTAATTGTGCTGTAAAGAATAAAACTCATGTTGAGTCAAAAATTTATTGGTTCTAATTTAAATTGTTATTTTTTCCAGGGCTTTATTGACTCAATCCGTGAGTTACTACTAGTGCGGTCACATGCTGAAGAGTTGCATGCAGATATATCTAATGTGGACGCCAATGTTAAAGATACCACTGACAGTAAGCAATCATATACATATTATTTTGTGAAGCAAAAAGTTTTATACTCCTTTTTACGAACATTATGCAGACTGAGGAGTATGAAATTCGTCACCGTTCATTATTATGGAGACGCAGTTCAGAGAGCAAAATATTTTTTTTAGCAAATTATGATTGAATTTCGACCGCCCAGTGGTCGAAATTTGACCATACGAACAATCATGACCCTGGTTCGTTTTCTTATCAGAGAGCATAGGTACCCGAAGGGGATTGGCGCGATGGGTTCTGGTCCCACCGGTGTCATGCTCGACCCCCTTCTGGCAATTTCATCATTTGTAATCATAGTGTCTATCAATGGGATATTCATTTTATTGATTGTCTAGATACCTACAAAAATCTGGAACAATTTATGTTGGATAATATTAAGACTATCTCAGACAGGAATCTGCATGGTTATCAATAGGCAGGCAAATAGTTTTGGCCAAGATCATTTCTGGACTTTCAAAGGAATAGGAGTTTGTTTTGGTCTTTCTTCTCAGAGTAGAGAACTCATAAGTTTATGTAGTTTTAATAGGACTGTTTTACACTAAAATAAAACAGTCATTATGTGCCGAAAGAAAGACACAGCGTTAGTATGAAGAAGCAGTCTATGATTCTGGTTTCTAGGAGCATAGATATTGTAAAACATACCTGATTCTCTATGGATTTACGTTGTTACCTCTCAGTTCCGGCAGGGGTCGCCATCTCTGGTTCCGGCGGCCGGCCGTTTAGGTTTCATAGTGTCTTCATACCAGCAAGGGCCTTGAGCTAACGCTGTGTCTTTCTTTCGGCACATAATGACTGTTTTATTTTAGTGTAAAACAGTCCTATTATATGCCTACCAGAAAGACACAGCGTTAGTATGAAGACTTGTTTGATATCTGCTGGTGAAGGTAACATAATAAACGTTATGTGAAATAAATAAATGTGTTAAAGAATGAAAGACATTCATTTCAGATTGAACATTTATTATTAATTACCATAATCAGTAAGGTAATATTACTGATAAATAATTATATACATTTAAAATTAAAATGAACAATTTGTTAGGTACTTCAACTTAAACAATCAACATTGGCACATTAAACTTAACAGTTCTAATTAAAACTTGAGAAATTTAATCTTAACAAATCTTCCTCTTCATTATTTGTATTTTTATTAATTTCTCTACAGTAAAACTTTCTGAAAGTCTTATCACTCTTCCAGTTACCTCTAGCCAATATATCATCTATAGGCACATTCTCCCACCAGCCTTTGGATGCTACAGCTGCTCTGACGCTTCCTGGAGTAGCTTCTAAATTTAAATCTTTAAATATAGACTTAATCCAACCTGCTATGATAGACCTTGTAGCTGGTTTTATTTGGCCCTTTAATGAAACAAATAGACTTGTAACATTACTATTAAGTCGTCTTTCCTGTGAGATCTGAATCAGTTGTGAAATATGTCTCAAGGGACATATATTTGCATCTGGGTGTTTTAATAATGACCAGCCAGACTGTCTATACTTGCTTGAGTCTGTTTTTGATCCAAATTTTGGCCATAATATAATTTTTTCTTCTTCTTCTATGAAGTTGTTTTGAGAAATATCCAACAAAGTAAGGTCATGTATCCTTCTGCCTGATGCTAACAATAAAATAATTGCAGTTCGTCTTGAGATATCAAAAAGTGAATTTGTGCTTGGAACTGTTTTCAACCAATTGAAAATTAATTTTGTGTCCCATATAGGGGATTTTGTAGGTGGAGGTTTTGCTAATGCTATGGCTTTTAAAACTTGTTGAACAAAGAAATTTTTAGATAGGTTTTCTGAATTTGAAGTACAAAAGGTAGAGATAGCTGATTTATGTAATAAAATTGTGTTCACTGAAAAATTTCTTTTTAAATGCAGATCTGCTAAAAATCTTGCAACGTCTTTGCCATCTGGATTTCTTTTATTAATATTATTTGTGGCACAAAATGATAGCCACCTTTTTATAGGGGTTTTGTAAGTATTTAGAGTGCTTTTGCGCCAACTATTACTTAGTAATTCAATTTCCTCCCTACTCCAGTTTGCTACTTGATCTGACCACCCCCAATTTTCCAAGCCTGGAGGGACAACTTGTCCACTTGTGGGGGACACAGCCCCGTTGATCGATCTATCAGGTTCTTCCGCAGATCTGTGATCGATATTGGGTCTGACAGGGCCCTGGCTTGTAGATCGGTCAGCCAAAAGCACTGATCCCACTGTGGTGCTATTACTATGTACGTCCCTATGGCTTTGTTTAGATGATGGAGCACCCGAGGGATCAAGTTGGGTGGAGGGAACACCCAGCCCAACTGAAAGTCCCAATCTCGACTGAAGGCGTCGCAAAAAATTGCTGACCCATCTGTTGAGTCCCAAGTTACGTACTAGGGGACCACTGCTGTTTCTTTTGAAGCGAACAGGTCTACGTCTAGGACGCCCCATTTTTGGAATATTACATTCTTGGCTTGGGGTTGTAGTTGCCATTCGGGGACCGGTTTTCCTCTTGAGAGGCAGTCTGCAATCCCGTTTAATCTCCCCGGGAGGTATGATGCCGACAGTGTTATGTTGTGCTGCTCGGTTAGGTGAAGGAGTTTGCTTGTTAGGCCCAACAGGGCTAAGGACCGGGTTCCCCCCTCGTTCCTTAAGTAAGCTATGAGGGTTCGATTGTCCGACTGCACTAGAACATGTGCGTCCTTCATGTGTGCACCTTGTTTTACTAAGGCTGCATACACAGCAAATATTTCCTTCACGTTGGAATGCCACTTTTGCTGGCGGCGATTCCATTTGCCCAAAGAGAATAAAACCACTAGAGAGCGTATAGGCCGATTTCTGCTTAGCACACGACTCACCACTGCGGGCCGGGGGACGAGGAAGAACGTGCGGCTGCAATTGGTCAATTCAAGGTCAAGTTGCGTAGTTATGCCCATCGTAGGGCTGCTCTACTTCATTAAGGGAAAATAGTCGATATCGATAAAATGGATTTTAAAATTGTGATAAATACTCAATTAAAGTCAAAGAAATCATATTTAATCAAAATCAATCACTAATAAAATGAAAACTAGAGAATCCAAGAACAAAACTTTCGCCACTATCATATTCGACGAAATAGCAATCAGAAACTGTGTCGAATATCATCCCCAAGGCAGAAGGTACTATGGCCACGGTAGTTTTGGCGCCAGTTTACAAACGGATTGTCAAGACGAAGCTAAAGAAGCCACAGTCCTATTTCAATTGAATAAAATTTTCATTCATTTTAATTTAAATTTTCGATAAAGACTTTCAGCTATTAAAGGAAACAGCACTAATTTTTACGATAAAAATACAAAGTGAAAGTAAGGGATAGATGCATTAGAATTGTCTAATGAAAGAACGAGACTTTTCCAAAAGACATCAACGCGGGACTCACACAGTGTGCTGGTTTACCCAACCACCATTTTAAATAGACCCCTACGGTGGATCATAATCTGATTAAATCACAATAATTTTTCGAACTGTTTATTTACTGATGAAAACTTATGCGATCATTTTTGTAACTAAAAGTCTTGGAATGTTTCTCACACCACTTCACTGCGCATGAAGGTATTTTGATGCGTTATAATTGCAGATTTAGTTATATTATTTGCAATAATTTAGCGTGCACAGAGGTCTAACAATTGGTCACAACTAAAATGGCTACTTGAACCGCAGCCTATGCATAGGCGACAAAATACTAATAGTTTTCGAGCGTCGGGGCACTGTATGCGCAGTCAAGTGGTTATATAGTCTTTGCATTTGCCCGACAACATGGTGTTGTTCAGGTGTGCTCCCCAGCCCGCGTCCGCCGCGTCTGTGGTGAGAAAGTGGGTAAACTTTGGGGTGTGCATTGGTCTTGCACTTTTCCCTACGTTTCTTACCCACCATTGTAACTCTTGGGTCACTAGAGGTGGTAACTCCCTCTTTTGCCTTGGTCTGGCTCCTCTGAATGATTTTAGAAAAATCTGAGTACGGCGACAATGGAGGCGACCGTTTGGGGTTGCTAAATTTGCAAAATTTAACATACCCAGCAATTTTTGCATCACTCGGAGACACGACTCTTTCTTCTGTAATAAGTTTGTTGATAGTTTTAGAATTTTTTCTACTTTTTTTACGGGAAGTGAAATTAGTTTTGTTTTTGTATTCTATATTATGCCTAAATATTCTATTTCTTGGGTTGGGGTGAGAAGTGATTTTTGAAGGTTTACATGCCAACCCAACTTTTCCAGAGTCTGTATGGTTATTTTGGTGTGTTCTACGAATTGTGTCTGATTTGGACTGGCTATTAAAAAATCGTCCAAGTAAACTACTATTCTTATGCCTTGTTTCCGAAGGATTTCCGCAATCCAATTGGTCACTGATGCGAAGGAGTGAGGAGCTGATGAGAGACCGAAAGGTAAGGCCGTTAACTGTAATATTTCGCCTCCATATATTATGCGCAGAAAACGCCTGTGGGTTTCCTTTATGTTTAGGTGAAAATATGCCTGATGGAGGTCTATTTTTGTCATCCAGTCCCTGTCCTGTAGGAACTGAATTACATCCTGTCGAGAAATTAATTGAAAATGTCGAGTTGAGACATGTGAATTTAGGCTCTTTAAATTGAAAATAGGGCGTATCCCCCCATCTGATTTTTGGACTAAAAACATTTTGGAGTGAAAGCCAGGTGTTATGTTTTTTGGTTTTTCTAAAATGTTTGCATCTTTTAACTGTTGTATGATTTCTGTCATCTTCTTGGATGACTTTGTTGCAAACTTGTATAATATTCTTTTGTAAGGGTAATGTAAAGGAGGTTTTGTTGAAAATGGTATGCGACTCTCTGTTATTGTTTTTTGAATATATTGACTGGCCCCCAATTGTTCCCATGCCTGAACATGGGATTTTAGGCAACCGCCTTTGAATACCTTGCTTTGATTGTCACTTATCTTTAACGTTGGAGGTATCTTGGGTGCCTGTACGTCGAAAGGAATGCTTTTTATAATGATTATTTTTAGATTTTTTGTCCGAGTTAAACTTAGTTTTCTTATTGAAATTAGTTTTATAAGATGGCTTGAAACTTTTATTGTTAACCTGATTGCTATTATTAACTTTCTTTTTATCTTTTAAATAACTTGGCATGTTAAGCCATACCTGCGAGCCTCCTAAAGAATCTACCAGTGGGATGAGCGCTTCTCTGTTGAAAAGATACTCAGCGCTAGGTGGAATATTTTGTAACGCTAATTTAAGATTAACGTTATTAACTTCTTTTAGAATGCGGTCACGCCTAACCTCAATACATTCAGCACGCTTGCCACATATGACTTGCATACAAGTTTCCATATTTTTATATGAAGGGGACGTTGGACCAAATTTTTCAGATAATTTATCATAGAGAGTGCTTGCATTGAGTTCTGTGTCAGAACTAGCAGCCCAATTTACAACCTCCTGCAAACCATTTTTCAAAAGTTGCCTGTTTTCCAAAACAGCATTTGACAATCCCGCTAACAATTGCTCCGTACCAGCCAAATAATCTGTTCCTTTATTAAGGTGACATAATTCCTCATTTAATTTTAAGCCTATAAAACCTGGTGTTGCCATAAGTGCCTGTAAGTCCTTTTTATACCGAATGCCCTTCCAGGCCTGTGAGTTAAATTGTTGAAGACTATTTAACTCTGCTAATTTAACGGGATCGGCAACAGGTACAATCTTAGATTCGTCATAACTTATTTTCAACTCCCCCAAACACATATTATTATTATTAGTTGCTTTATTTAAAACTTGTGGTTTGTTTAGAAACTGATTATTATTAGTATTCTTAGAATTCACGGAATTAAAATGGCTGCCGACATTTTCTCTAATATTGTTAAAATTTGTACTAATAGCAGTGAAAATCTGCGGCATTTGAGCTACACAGTCTGATAAATATGTAACTTGATTAATTAGAGTGTTCATGCGAGGATCCGAACAAGTTCCGACTTGATTGAACCTGCGCCGCTTAGACCTTTTATTAGGTGGCGGCGAGGCAAAACCTTCTTCGTCTTCCGAAGACGAAGAACTGCTTTGCGATGAGCTTGAGCTCACAGCTCTTCGCTCTCCATCCGGAGCAGCGACTTGAGCTACAGGTTCAGGGACGGCATCCTCCGAGTTCATAATGGTAGGTAGGTACTTACCGAATCGCCGTCAATAACGCAACACTGAACTCTGTATAAAACACTGAATACGTGTTTATTATTAGTATAAAATCACTCTAACACAATTTTTAGACCGAAAACAATGAATTATTGGAATCTAATAAGATTTTTGACAGTTTTTTGAACTTTGAAAAACTTTTGCTCCTAACACGACAAAAATCATAAACGCTATGAAACCTAAACGGCCGGCCGCCGGAACCAGAGATGGCGACCCCTGCCGGAAATGAGAGGTAACAACGTAAATCCATAGAGAATCAGGTATGTTTTACAATATCTATGCTCCTAGAAACCAGAATCATAGACTGCTTCTTCATACTAACGCTGTGTCTTTCTGGTAGAAATATAATACATTATTTTATTTTTCTTGTTTAAAAATATTTATTAAAATAAATAAATTTATTAAAAATATCTCTTTTCATTCTTTAAGGTCTATGCGCCAAAGCTGAGGAGTTGATCAGGGCTCGAAGAGTGGAGCTGAACATTGCTGCTACCATTGAGAAGATGGAGTTATGTCTGCCTTTACTGACCACTTATTCCAAGCTGAAGTCACAAGTGGACGCCAAAAGGTAATTGTTTAAAAGACAGTGTGTTTAAGTGGTATAGGCCTAATGTTATATATTATCCTTATATTTGTGCAATATGAATTACATCTGAATATAGTTCAATCGATCGCGTAGGGAAACTCCAAGCATAGGCCTCTCCATCGCCCTTTGGGTGACTTTCAGCCTTCTAATAAGGCCCATTGTGAGCGACCGCGTTTCGGTTCCATAATTATGTCATCACTGGCAACACACACTGGTCAAAGACCACCACACACCACACCACAGATCTGAAACCGACCACAGATCAGAAATGAAGAGATCCGTAGGAGAACCAAGGTAACCGACATAGCCCGAAGAATTGCTAAACTGAAGTGGCAATGGGCAGGGCACATTGCTCGCAGAACAGATGGCCGATGGGGCCGAAAGGTTCTGGAATGGCGACCGCGTACCGGAAGACGTAGAGTTGTAAGGCCTCCAACAAGGTGGACCGATGACCTTGTGAAGGCCGCAGGAACCCGCTGGATGCGGGAAGCACAAAACCGGTCGAAGTGGCGGAGCTTGGGGGAGGCCTATGTCCAGTAGTGGACGTCTTTCGGCTGAAATGATGATGATAATAGTTCAATCAATTTGCCAACCCTTTTCTCAACTAGGTTGAGTAGGCCAACCCCAATATAGTGTACTATAGTTGAGCTTAACCTAAAGCAGCTTTATACCTGGATTTTACATGGAGCCACTGCTTATTTGATCTGCATATCCAAGTAACTGGGTAACACAATACCCCTCGATAAGACTGGTTTTTAGACTTTTGGGCTTATGACTACCTGCAAAAACTGGCAAAGGTATACAAATGACAACCAGCACCAGTTTATGTGCTGGGTTGAACTTAATATGATAACCCAAAGCTCTCTTTGGGACTTGGCAGAGCTGAATATATATAATAACTTTAAAATAAAAGATAAGATAATATTTATTTGCTTAAACATGTGTCATACATACAGAAAGACATGCATGCAAGATGATCAAAACATTGAAAGTACTGACATGTTAGCCACATGATGTGACGTGCAAATATGAAGGCATATTATTATTCAAACATTCTCTTGAAACAACAAAAAAACTAAGCAATTAAATTATAATAATAATATTGTGGCAAATTTAAAATAACAACAAATCAATCAGAACATTAAAATTAAAATAAGTTAGTATAAGATTAATACAATAATCATGTCAAAATAATAATAAAAATCTAAAAATAACTCAACAATGTCAATGAAAATAATAAACACAAATAAAATAATAATAATAAAATAAGCTACAATGTCAATACATTTTTTTCGTCTAGGAACTCGTTAATGTTATAATAAGCTTTATTTACTAAATATGACTTAAGTTTTCGTTTCAAGTGCACGTTATAAGGAGCTGATCCTTCCAACTTTTAGGTAACTTATTGTATATGACTGGAGCCATATGAAAAACACTAGCGCATAAGTGCAGTCCTACAGGGAAGTACACATAGTTAGTTGCGTTTGCATAAAGTTAAAGTATCTTAGTAATCAAAGGTAATATTAAAAACCTTCCTTATATCAGTTGATTCTCAATATCCAAGAGACTTTTGGTTGTCCTCACATACTACGAGTTTTTCATAATTCTTTGGTTACCTACTTCACAGGTACTATCCAGCCCTAAAAACGCTAGAACAACTAGAACATGTGCTACTACCTCGTGTTGGTCCGTACAAATGGTGCGGACAGATCGCCGCTGACATACCTCGTTTACGACAAGCGATACAAGACGCGTCTATGGCAGACCTCAGGGATTTCCTCGAGAATATACGCGAGCTTAGCCCACAGGTTAGTTACATTTTATCATTCTTTTGCCCTTATCCCAATTTATTTCAAGTTAGTCTGACATGTAAAAAAGATGGCAGTTAACGGTGTTGAATTTACGACGGGCGGAATTAGGTACGGGCGATTATTTTCTCCGCGGCAATGTTTTTTCACACACTGGCATTCAACACTCTGCTTAGCGCCGAGAGTTTGAGATCCAACTGTTTTTTCGTACGTGCATACGTGCTTAGCAAGTTAAAAATCCAGTGCGCGATAAGTTTTCGCCGCGATATTTTTACGTCCGTGTTATGTTGGCTACAAAATGCTGAGTCGGTAAAGCAGATTTTAATGCTTATAATTATGTCAATAAGTACGTGTTACGGTCGCGAATCATATTTTGATCAACCATTACAAACCTGGTACTGACCTGCAAATTGCAAAAAAGGCAGTCAATTTGAATGTCGCAGGCTACCCTGGTTCCCTTTTTTTTTTTGGGTGGGAAATCATCAAATGACATCTCCCGCTCTTGGGCGGAGTGGGAGGGCGTGTCAGACTTTTACTGACTTAAACCCACCCGTGTTCCTTCAGTTGCCCATGTGCCAGGGTCACGGTATCTCTTTCGAACAATCTCGCGACCCCGGCAGGCATCGGTCCTAGCAGACCCCTTCAGTACTGCTGTCATCTCTTTGAGGCGCGCGTGGAACACTACGCGCCGTTGACCCGAGTCTTGTCCTTACCGGGCGGCGAGCTACCAATTGCTCGCCGCCCGCAAGCTCGCGCCTACGGTGGCCGGGAGTCCGCTATCTACCCTGGTTCCTCGTAGTTTCGTCTTTAGCTAGTCAGAAACAAAGAATACGACACTTTATATATAGTTCCAAATGCGTTAAAATGGCACTATTATTGTACAATTTTACGCCCGGTTTTGACTCTATAAACTGACTGTACTCTTTATATGATAGTTAGAAAAAAAGGTTTTTCAAGAATAAATAAAATTGTATGTGTGATTTTACAGCTGAAATCCGCTAAGTAATCTGTAATCTATTTGTTAATAGGTGGGAGCAATGGCATTAAGACAGACTCAAGAAATGCTAGGAAGAAGCTTGTCTAGCATTGTCCAAAACAAAAAAGGTATGTGACTAATAAGTGTTCATTATGAGTATGGAACTACTCTATACATTTCTAGCGCCCAAAAAAATGTTTCATTAGTGCAAGTGAAATTATTTGCTTATTAAGTATTTTATTAAGTGCTTTCTCGCCCTAATCAAAAATGTTTTTAAGAACGTGGCGCCCTAAACTCGCAAACCGCGAGCCGACGCAAGGGCAAAATTCGGTCGGAATATTGCTATCTCTGTTTGACAATAGAAGGCCAACGGTGACGCGGTGCGCAGCCGTGTGTGAGTGAGTAGTAGTATTCATAACGACTCGAAGACATTTTTATTTACTTGTAATTAGGTATGTTCGTTATTTGCTTTATTTTTGTTGACTACTTTGGGGAATCGTTAGTAAATGTATAGACTAGTAATGCGTTTTGTGGAAATTTCTTTACAATGTCCGTATCTCAAA
This sequence comes from Aporophyla nigra, assembly GCA_947507805.1. NCBI lineage: Eukaryota > Metazoa > Arthropoda > Insecta > Lepidoptera > Noctuidae > Aporophyla > Aporophyla nigra. Next base: position 21,338,012 of record OX382297.1, on the reverse strand, counting down.
TTATTACAATTTATCTCGAGATCTAGGCCTTTTGTAGAGAGTCTTACATACCTTTCCTAACTTGGTACCTACTTGTAAACTAATTTTAAGCCTATTTATGTTTGTTCATTCCCTATGGAGTGGTCTCAACTTTAAAAAACTGGCCAAGTGCGAGTCGGACTCGCGCACCGAGGGTTCCGTACAAACCTGCAGGTATTCACGGTTTATGCATACGTTTTATGTTTATGAAATGATTATTTTAATTTTCAATTTTTATATTTGAGTTGACTGAATGAAAGGTAAATTGTGGTTTACGATTTATGACGTATTAAAAAAAAAACTACTTACTAGATCTCGTTCAAACCAATTTTCGGTGGAAGTTTACATGGTAATGTACATCATATATTTTTTTAGTTGTATCATTCCCTTATTTTAGAAGTTACGGGAGGGGGGGACACCCTTTTTACCACTTTGGAAGTGTCTCTCATGCAAACTATTCAGTTTAGAAAAAATGACATTAGAAACCTCAATATCATTTTTGAAGACCTATCCATAGATACCCCACACGTATGGGTTTGATGATTTTTTTTTTTTGAGTTTCAGTTCTATGTATGGGGAACCCCAAATATTATTGTTTTTTTCTATTTTTGTGTAAAAATCTTAATGCGGTTCACAGAATACATCTACTTACCAAGTTTCAACAGCATAGCTCTTATAGTTTCGGAATAAAGTGGCTGTGACATACTCAGACAGACAGACATGACGAATCTACGAGTATAAGGGTTCCGTTTTTTGCCATTTGGCAACGGAACCCTGAAAACGAAGGCTTTTTCTGTCAAATTTATGTATAAGTAAGTATTCTTTTACTAATTTTAAAAATTGTTATCACTACATAATATGTAGTGATAACAATATTATAAAACAAAGTCCCCCGCTGCGTCTGTCTGTCTACTTGCGAAGAACTCAAAAAATGTTGAACGGATTTTCATGCGGTTATCACCAATAGATAGAGTGATTTATGAAGGTTTAGATGCATTGTCCAACCTTCACGCGGGCGAAGCCGCCGGCAAAAGCTACCTACTTATAAATAATGAATAAATGTTACTAAAAGTGTTACGCAAAATATTAGTAACAGACAAATATTCCAATAATTTATACATATTTACGCGATAAAAGAGGATTAATAAAAACGTGTTTTTTTTACACGCTTTATATTAGCTTCACTTGTATGTTTGTTTGTAACCGACTCCTTATAGCGCGATTTTGACCCACTTCAAACGACCAGATTTCATTCAAACTTTGCAACCTGTCAAGGACCGATGACAATGCAATAATTTCATAAATTTGTGCCATTATCCTTGCCAGGACAGCAAAACAACTGTCTTCGAAAACTACGCTGACATACGTCACAAACTACGCTGACATACGACATAAACTACGCTGACATACGTCACAAACTACGCTGGCATACGTCACAAACTACGCTGACATACGTCACAAACTACGCTGACATACGTCTCAAAATTCGAAACACCCTAAAAAATAGAAAATAAATAATAAAAAAAAGCGTGGGGTGCTTTTTAAGGTATTTTTTTATTGATATCAGGCACCCCACGCTTTTTTCCATTATTTTGTACTTTTTAGTTTGGTTTTCAATGGAAGCGTGTTTTTAGTTTTTTTTAAACTATTATTTTTTAATTAAAATTTATTTGTAATGTTCTTACACGTTACTCTCCTGAGGAAAAAACCTTATAAAATAAAAATCAAAAGTAATTTATTCAAGCTAGGTTTAGAATCAGCACTTTTCGAACGTCAAAATTACATAAAACAATCCCACAAACCGCCCGCCCGATTTATTTGTAATGTTCTTACACGTTACTCTCCTGACGAAAAAACTTTATAAAATAAAAATCAAAAGTAATTTATTGAAGCTAGGTTTAGAATCAGCACTTTTCGAACGTCAAAATTACATAAAACAGTCCCACTAACCGCCCGCCCGACACCAACTCCCCAGCGGCACTGTTTAGTTATATAAACTTGATTCTATACAATAGTAGGTAGGCAAAGTAATTACGAGACACAGAATTTTACAATACATTATTGACCATATCTGCGAGAGCAGTGGTCTGTGGCCCAGTGGTAATGGCCCCGAGTTACGAGTTATAGGTAGCGGGTTCGAACCCAGGCAAGCGCTTTACTATGTATAAATAATGTCATCACCATTGCTCTCACACCGGTAAAGAAAAACATCGTGAGGAAACCGGCATGTCCTAGAATTAAAAAATCGAAGACATCAGACATCTACCAATCCGCACTGGGCCCGTGTGGTAGATTACGGCCCATTCCCTCTCAGAAAGGAGGCTTGTATCCCAGCAGTGGGAACGTTATAGACTGATTATGTATTTGCCATATGTCAGCTAACTATGCCAATATACCAACAAATAAATAAAAACTGGAGAAGTAAAAAATATACATAGTAGTAGGTTTAAATAGTGTGTGTGTGTGTAACACAATAAATGAACATTAGGATAATAAATTGTTCAGAATCGTTTACAGAATCGATTTCTGTTATTTTCTATACTGGCAATTGTTTATCCCAGAAATAATTAAAACTACGTTAATTATGGTCAAACTCACGTTCCCACGGACGTAATAAGATCGCGGCTGGCTATTTTCGCGCACTGTATTTTCAACTGTCGGTGTTGAACCGAGCATTGAGAATACAACAGAGTGCAGCGCGGGAGAGTCTCAACTCTCAGCGCGTCGAAGCACAGTTGAATTTTCACCTCTTGGCGCTGAGTAGTACCTTGAAAATCCAGCGCACGAAAATAACCAGCCGCGATTTTATTACGTCCGTGGGAAGTCATAAAATAATTAACGTATACCTAGATAGGTAGGTAAATACCAACTTATACAAAATATAGGTACTTACTACTATTAAACTCGGACCACGAAAAAAAAATCTTTATTTTATTGGGCTCGGTTTAAAAATATGTAAGTAAACAATTAGTAGCCAAGCAATATTAGGCAGGTAACTTATAATATATCATTGGGTAATAGAATAGGTTCTCACTTACTGTGAGACACATCCCAACGTTCGGAGTCCATGTCAGGGTCGCAAGATTCGTTCGAAAGTTACCATGGCCCTGGCATATGGGCACCTGATGGAACTAACTAACGGGTGGGTTTTAGTTAGTAAAAGTCTGACACGCCCTCCTGCTCCGCCCAGAGCGGGAGAAGTCATTTGATGATTTCCCATCCAAAAACAAAGCAAAGTTCATCATCATTGCATTCTCATCAGTCATTCAGTCTCTGTACTCGATACCAGACCAGAAGAAAAATCAAAAACCAAGTTCAATAATAGCATAGGTCAATAATAGTGTCAGAAATATCACAATACAATTGAATAAACAAATAAAAGTACGCCCAAAATGCATGTTACGCTAGTGTGAATGCATGTCCGAGCGGTACACAACACACCTACCGCGAGTCGTACGACCGTGCACACATTGACATTTTTGTGAGACGCGATAGCACTACCAGCTATTGAAAATTATGATAAATTTGGATGTGTTCCGTAATACCAAAAATGATGAATGAAAACTTAATGATTTTTCAATTATTTTTTGTTATTTAGTATCTTGATAATATAATCTGTGTTATGGATAAAACATTATTACAGATATTGTTGTTTTTAATGCAGAAAAAACAAAAAGAAAACATGTCATTTATGTTGTAAAAATGTGCGAAATGCATTTCGCTCAAACTTTGTTTTGGCTTAGTTTTTTTAAAAAAAAACGTCACCATAACCTAGATAAATACTGTCTAAAGCCGAATATCATCTTAAAATGGTGGAAATATGCTCAAATTGCAAATGATTTTGGTATTACGTTTGTATGGACAGACTGTCCGTCGCCGAGCCCTTAAGTGACTGAATGAGAAAATGTGAATCCCAGTGTGTTCCACTTTCAAAGTTTGAGGCAGGCCTATTGCCTACCTCAAACTTTGAAAACCAAGATCTATCACTATACTGGAAGATTTTTTAGTCACCGTCCAAATTATGATATATTAATATTTTGCGAAAATCATTTAATACGTGTTTTTTCTTTTAGTATCACTCAATACAAAAATATTGAGATATCACATCACAAAGTTATCTATAAAAAGTTGATGATTCTGGACACCGCCGCGCGCTAGGTAATAGTGCTGGCTATTATAACCCGCGCAGATAGAGAATAGATCTGAAAATGGCGGCAAGTACGCATGGTACGGTTGGCAAAACAAGTTCTCAAACATCGAATTTTATTTTTTATTGACTTTTTTTGTTATAAATTATTCTTTTTTAATATTATTAATTATTAAACTATTATTATAGTAGAAATAATGTCAAAAAATATTAATAAAATAAATAAGGAGCAAGGGTACATATGACACTGGATTTGTGGTAGGATACTGCATACTGTGGTAGGATGCATTATCCATGACGAGAATGGAGTTTTTAGGCAAATTTGGTATTAGTTTTTCTGTTTTTCAAACGTAACGCAAACAAATAACAATCAACTCAACAAAAACAACAATGAATATCAACGAAAATAACAAAATAACGGAACGAATTTAACAATAACTCGGAGTGCGTCAAGTAGCGTGGAAAGCGAATCCTGACTGACTATTTTTTTGTAGCGCGTATTTCACTGTGTGAGTATAGACAGCGATAGAGAGTGAGCGAGAACGCATGCGAGCGGACGCCATTTTCAGATCTATTTTCTATCTGCGCGGGTTATACCTAGTGCGTATGCACCGCGCTAGCTATTAATTTCGGCGGCCCACCCCGCGCGCCGCCGAAATTAATTGAAAACAATAATAAACAAATTTACAAATTTTCCCTTCATACTCTCACGGGCGGCAAGTGTAGTATTAATAACGTTTAACTTAGTGACCACGCAGAGCGGATAATTCTTTCGAGAAAATGATTTAAAATGTAAATTTTATGTATCGTTTTTTTTTCAAAAATGGATTTATTGAATGATACCTAATAATGCCTAGAAAAAGTTTGGACGGTGACTAAAAAATCTTCCTGTATAGTCGCTTCCTTCTGTTTGTCCCTATGTATGCTTAGATCTTTAAAAATACGCAACAGATTTTCTTACGGGTTTTTTTTTAATAGATACAGTGATTCAAGAGGATGGTTTATACGTATAATACGCGAGCGAAGCCGCTGGCGAAAGCTAGATTATTGTAATGTTATTGTTATAATAAAACTTATCTTGGTCCAGATATGGCGATGCTCGGAATACCAACGAATGTCACCGCGGGGCCCCAGTGTCCGCATGAGCTGGTAGACTTCAGTCCGTTACACAGATGCCTGCACATCCATAGTGTACTGGGCGCTAAGAATGACTTCATACAGTATTACAGGTAATTTATAAACAACTCACATCACTGCCTACCCTTCGGGGTCAGTCAGTCGTGATGATAAGATATAATCAGCTTATTTCGCGTTTTTGCTTAAGCTGTTTGGTTTTGCTTGCCTGTTCTTTCCGTATGTCATTGTTGATTTACAGATTTTTCTATCGCGGAGTCTGAACATGTTTTTTTATTTAAACGCTTTGATTAGCGTATTACGCGCTACTGACGTAGTACTGCTTTTTCAAGTTTAGTCGAGCATCTAACGTGTCTGTTGACGACGTTTATAAAAAACGTCGTAAACAGGCCCCAAGTATGCCCTTATATCCTGTTAATGTTGAATCATCTGTCTAGCCTTTTCCCAACTACGTGGGGTCGGCTTCCAGTCTGACCGGATGCAGCTGAATATCACTAATTTACATAGAGCGACTGCCTATCTGAACACCACAAACCAGTTACTGGGTAATACGACGACCCTTGATAAGACTGGTTGTCAGACTTTCGGGCTTCTGACGACCCGTAACGACTGTCAGATATGCAGGAATGACAGCTGGGACCAACGGCTTAACGTGCTTTCCGGGGCACGGTGGGGCCTTCAAATGTAAATATGGTCACCCATCCATGGACCAACCGCGGCAAGCGTGGCTTAACCTGATCGATGGATTCAAGCGTCTGTTATAACTTAGCCAAAAGCCCCTCCTGCTAACTTTTTAGTTTATAGTTTAAAGGAATTAAAGGCCCTTACCACAAAATCTTCAGTCAGATTTCTACCATAACTTAATTTTTTTTTTACATTCTATCAGATCGCAGCGAAAGCAACAAGCCCGTCTCGTCCTTATCCCCGCCTCAACGAACCTACACGACTCGATAGTAGGAGTCAAGAACTACCTAAACGCTGTCCTTGGATTCTTCATACTCGAAGAACATCTTCTAAGCGCAGGCGCAGGTGAGAAGACAGTGTTGGCTTTGTTAAGTAAATGTGTTGGCGCCCGTTGACACGGCGCTGTACTTTATGATATTTTACATTGAAATGTTGGGATCATATGCTAACATTCCACTGTTCATATGGTCAGCAAATAATGGTGAATAAAACTGCCGTGTGATCTCAATATTATACAATTTTAAAAAATACAACCGACATTCAAATTGAAGTTATTTTTCACTTTGTAGTGTTTTGTTTTTAAAGTGCGCTGTTTTCCTTAAAATAAACTTTTCACTTTTTAGTTGTGGCCTTATCCTTCAAAAATTTTTATACTTTGACTTGCTAAGTAAATAACAGAAAACATTGAACACAATTACAGAAGTTATTGTAGCTGACTCAAAAACAACTAACCAGGACTTGATCAACTTGATATGGGACCACTCAATAACCACAAACCTCCCTAAACCCTGAGGGTGGTTGGGGGCTTATCGAGTGGTCCCTTTCAAACAAAAAACCAAATTTTCAAATCGATTTATAAATGATGGGAGTGCTGTGGTAACAAACAATAAAAAAAAAATAACCGTATTGAGAACCTCTTCCTTTTTTGTAGTCGGTTACAAATGTCGTACTTCAGCGTTGTGTGAAGGTACGCATGCTCCTGCCAGAGTCGCTAGATTTGTTCCAAAGAGGTAATATGGTCCTGGCATATGGGCAACTGAAGGAACGCGGGTGGGTTTTAGTCAGTAAAAGTCTCCCGCTTCGCCCAGAGCGGGAGACGTCATTTGATGATTTTCCACCTACAAAAAAAAAGTTGGGCATGCTATTAATGTGACATAAAAAGTCAAATCAACAAGAAAAAATACTTTTATTCTAAAACATCAGTTTAATTTTCCAACCGTCTTTAAACACTGGGCTTTTGGGCACGTTATTACTATTGTCCCATTTTTCGTTCCAATTGTGCAGAATATACAGTTTTGTTCTATCTTTCTTTCAGGTCTGGTCTCAAAAGACTGGTTGCTAGACATGTGGGGCATGTCAGTGACTAAGGTCGCGTCCACATTGAGGACTAACACGTCCCTGATAACAGACCCAACATTGATGTTGAGTATCAAACACCAGATAGTGCTGTTTATTAATACTTTGAAGTGAGTATTTAGTATATTAAACTTGCGATTAATTTGCAATTTATATGATTTCGGAAAAGTCATTTAATGCGCACTAACTTAGATTCAGCTGTAAGTTAAATCTCTCTCGGGTCGTTCCAAATTACATGTGCCACATGAAGCTAATACTTGTCTTAATGTGACCCATTTAATTTGGGACGAGCCTATGTAATCCAGGTTAAGGTTTTTGAGTACTATCAAAAATATACATGAATAAAACCGATTTGCAAAAAATGTATAACATGGGTAGATACAGAGAAGTTACACGTTTTTGTAGTAATTCTTCTATCCTTATCGCGCAAAATGATCATTGAACGTACTTTTTAAAACTTGTTTCAATTTCAAAAATTCTTTTCGCAGATGTTACGGCCTTCCAACGGATCCGATACCGTTGCTATTACAAGAAATGGCGGAACATTATACTGAGGTGTTGATGCAGAGATGGGTTGGTGTGTTCAGGGATATACTTGATAATGCATCTTTCGTACCGATAGAGGTAACTATTCTCTTATTTATACTGACTAAACGGGTATAAAATTATTATAACCTAATAAAAATATTAAATTCATTCATTTATTCTCTGACAGACATTGCACAACAGCTGAGTCTATAAGCATGTAATTCTTTATAGTATAAAAAATTTAGCACTACTGATGGATTTTTGGTAAATCCGATCGCAAAGGGTCTTAAATAGGGGAGGAAAGTTTGAATGGAATTGTGTCATTTTGGCCGATGTGCAAACCCATCGGCCAAAATGACACAATTCCCTGGCCTTGTATTCACAAAATGAATTAAAATTGTTTTGGATAAGATTACATTATTAAGACTTTGATATATTTGTTAATATCACTACAAAAAAAAAAAAAAAAAAACTGAATTCACAATATAATTAAGTTTTTTTCCAGTCAATTAAAAGTATTAGGTTGGGGAAAAGTCTTTTCGCATTATAGTATGTATGAACTTGTAATAAAATCTCTTTGGCTATACTATTTGTATCTGGCTGGTTTTGGTATCATTGAAAGTTTAAATTTTAAAGAACATAATTCCAAATTCAAATTAGGAAAATGTGTGATTTTCATTTGTTTTTCGTACCGTCAAGATGAGTGAATCTAATGAAGAAATTCGATACATTTTAAAATTTTACTACAAAAAAGGTAAAAATGCAACGCAAGCCGCGAAAAAAATTTGCGATGTTTACGGACCTAGTGTAGTGTCTGTGAGAGTAGCACAAATTTGGTTTAAGCGTTTTCAATCCGGAAATTTTGATGTCAAAAATGCACGTCGCTCTGGTCGCCCTATTACGGATAAAATGGATGCCATTTTTGAAAAAGTGGAGCAAGATCGGCATGCCAGTAGTTACGACGTAGCTGAAGAACTGGAAATTGACCACAAAACAGTTTTGGCGCATTTGAAAAAAATTGGGTACACAAAAAAGCTCGACATTTGGGTACCTCACGAGCTCACTGAAAGAAACCTAATGAACCGTGTACTCATTTGTGATTCTTTATTACGACGTAATGAAACCGAACCATTTTTGAAGAAGCTGATAACTGGTGATGAAAAGTGGATCACGTATGACAAGAACGTGCGAAAAAGGTCGTGGTCAAAGGCCGGTCAGGCTTCACAGACTGTGGCGAAACCCGGGTTAACTCGTAACAAGGTGATGCTGTGTGTGTGGTGGGATTGGAAGGGCATTATTCATTATGAGCTGTTACCACCAGGCAGGACCATCGATTCTGAACTCTACTGCGAACAACTGATGAGATTAAAGCAAGAAGTTGAGAGAAAGCGGCCGGAATTAATCAACAGAAGGGGTGTGGTTTTTCATCATGATAACGCTAGACTTCACACATATTTAGCCACCCAACAAAAATTAAGAGAGTTTGGCTGGGAGGTGTTAATGCATCCGCCGTATAGTCCTGACCTTGCACCTTCAGATTTCCACCTGTTTCGGTCTCTTCAGAATTCTTTAGGCAGTGTCAGGTTAACATCACGAGAGGACTCCCAAAACCACTTGTCGCGGAATTTTGACCAGAAGTCCCAAAATTTCTATAGCAATGGGATCATGTCCCTACCTACAAGATGGCAAAAAGTTATCGAACAAAATGGTACCTACATACTTTAGTTAAATGTAAATAAACTTTATTAAAAAATGTTTTGAATTTTCTTAAAAAATGCGAAGAAACTTTTTCCCCAACCTATTATGTTATTTTCAAACTGAAAGTAAGTTATTTTAGCAGTAAACTGACGTTTATCTGACATTTTGTTTGCAGGTTGAGAACCAAGATCAATATGATGGTGTTATGGACACATTTCCATACGAGGGAGATGAATTGGAGTCGGAACCCTTCCCGAGGAAGTAAGTCATTATGATGTATTTCTATAGTGTTTATTTGTCATTGTTATTTTCAACCAAAGCACATACTATCTAATCTCTTCACCACCCTTACTAGGCTGGTAGAGAATGTCCAAGGCATTAAGTCCGCCTTTGTGCCTTCTTGTGTGCAAAATTTTTAATAAATAAACTCATAGCCAGGACCATGACTTTGAAAAAAGACAGAAAGAACTCAATGGACTTAACATACTCAAAAAAAATCGTGACTCGTGAACCTAGTTCCAAGTTTTTAACATCTACATTAGTCTCTGCATGATTAATAGATTTTGAAATATTGAAATGAAGTATTGAATTGTTAGTTAAACCAGCAAGATACAACTCGAAATTTTAAACGAAGCACCTTTAAAACAAAATATCTTTACCCCTCAGGTTCCCATTCTCCACCACAGTTCCAGCTGTCTACGTGCAAGTAAAAGAGTTCATATTCGCGTGGCTCAAGTACTCTGCGGGGCTTGGCTTGGGCGGAGGGCGGAGGGCTGCGGCCGCCAGACATTCAGCCTCCTTGCTCCTCAGTCGATCCTTCACTGGCTGTTTATCTGCACTGTTTAGACGACCACTGCCGCTGATGCAGCTGGTGCAGGTAACTATCAACCTAAAGTGCACTATTAAAAGAGGTCATATTCGCGGGCTCAAGGGTGGTGGGTGTTCAACCATTCAGCCTCCTTGCTGCTTAATAGATCCTTCACTGGTTGTATTAAAAGACTACTGCCACTAATACAGTTAGTGCACATAACTGTCAACCTAAAGTGTGCTAGTAATAGAGGGCATATTCGCGTGGCTGAAGGACTGCGAGATATTCAACCTCCTTGCAGATTTTTATCTGGTTTAAATCAGTATTGAAACTAAAAGCCTGTATTTCAATTAAAGGAGTCGGTCAGTCAGAAATATGAATCTAGTTGTTTATTCCAAATAACCTACAAAGAAGAACAGTCTAGAAAAATCATGGAAATTCTTCTAAATTATTTTGTTAAAGAAGTATTAGTTACATTACATTCATCTCATCATCTCATCTTTTCAGCGGTAAGACGTCCACTGCTGGACTTAGGCCTCCCCCAATTTGGGGGGCTATGCCATAATCTCCACGCTTGGCAGGCGGGTTGGCGATCGCAGTATGGTGGTAAAATGCTTAGAGAACGCTGCTGCCCATTCTCTAGTACGTCCCTTAGTCGCGTTTTACGACACCCACGGGAAGAAATGGGGTGGTGTTATTCTTTACGTCCGTCACCACACGATACACACACATACATTACATTAATGTTGAATTTATGATTATATTTGAGCACGTTACAAAATAGATGTACACTTTAAAATCGTCCAGAGTACACAAATAAAAACGAAACATAAAAAGCAATCCAAAAATAAAATAATTTGCGGGAGCGCGCCAGTATGTACGTAGCTGGAACAATTCCCAAAAAGTAGATAATTATTCGCCTAAGTAAATCAAGATGGCAAAAGTTCACTTCAGAGTATAACGATGTGGGAAGATAATGCTACGAATTGCCTTACTACACAGTACGGGGTTTCTGACAGACAACTGATTCTACTTGGGTCAAGCTGGGCCCAACAGCGACATCTATGAAAATATTTAAATAACAACTAAATTGGCATGTTTGCCATATTGTTCCAGATCATCGTGGACACGCAGTATTTAGAAGGCGCAACGTTATGTCTGTACGAGTTCATTAGCAACATCACAGGCTCCGAGCTGGTCACCACTCAGGTAATATAAAACAAGATTCGTACAGACGCCAGGACGTCGAGCTACTACAAGCTGTCACATTTCTTTAATAGATTTTCAACTTTATTGCTATAGCATTAGGTTCAATGTTGATTGAGAGAATTTGACAGTTTCGGGTACCTTGATGTGCTGTTACATAGGTTTCTTCTGTGAATGTGAAGACGTGTTTTTGGTTTCTTATTCTTCTCATTTAGCTTTTATCATGGTCTACCAGTTTGAGTAATTTATGCGGCCGACACAAATTTCCTTTCTTTGGTATTGTTCGTCAAATCGTTAAGCTCCTTAAGTTCTGAGATGATGCAGGTCATGATTATTGAATGCGTGCGCTGATTGAATCCACTCAATCCACTCAATCTTTATTTTATTTATTTATTTAATCTGTGTGGTTCTATCCTCAAAAGACCGTTTCAGACACCAATCCACCTGGCCTTCTCGTGATCTGACCAAGATTATGTCTGGACATAAAAAGAGACTGTGACCTCTGAGTTTGTTTCGGCCTTTCTTCTCAGAGTATTCAGATAGGAAACGCCGATCACATCTAGTTTAAAAAATATAATTAATGTGTAAAAGTGTTTGCACAAACTTACTTACAGAAATAAAATCATTTATCATTCATTCGAATTTTTGGTTCTAAGACATGTCGGTTTCCTCACATAGTTTTCTTACGGTTTGGAGAGCAGTAATAATGCAATAATCAACAAAAATTAAAGCACCAGTCAGTGTTCGAACTTATGACCTACAACTTGTAAATTGCAGTCGTTTCCACTGGGCCTTAGCTGCTCTAACAAGATAAAACCGTTAAAATAAACTAACCCATTGAAAAAAAAAAACTAATACCTGCCACTGTGAGCAGTGGTGGCCCAGTGGTATCGGCCCCGACTTACGAGTCGTTGGTCGTGGGTTCGAACCCAGGTAGGCGCTTTACTCTGTGTAAATAATTTCATCAGCACTGCTCTCAAAACGGTGAAAGAAAATATCGTGAGGATACCGGCATGTCCTAGAACGAAAAATTCGAAGACATGTGACATCTACCAACCCGCACTAGGCCCGCGTGGTAGATTACGGCCCACTCCCTCTCGCCGATAGGAGGCTTGTGTCCCAGCAGTGGGAACAATATAACCTGATTATGATGACAAAAAAGATCAAATAATAAGGGCATTCAAATTCGATTTATATGCATTCCGATGCTGTGTTAAATATACGTCTGTGTTCTATCTTGTTAAATGCAAGCTTATTATTATTAATCCATTCAAATATCAACCTTATTATCATAAACGTAAGAAAGTTATCGCTTTGTATCAGACGGCAGGCAGCATGTTCCAAGCGGCGAGAGACGATGCTGAGCAGCAGATCTGCGACAAACTGGAGAAGAAAGTGGACGAATTCCTTGACCTTGAGAACTATGTCTGGCTATTAGGTGAGTGACAGATTTATCACATTAACGCGTTTATAACATGTGTTCATAAATAAACTAAATGTTTATGAACATCTTTTATATGTTTATACCCATATAAATTGATTGAAAGTACAATTAGAATTATACACACAATGCCATGCATACTTACTTTGTAAAGTTATTACTTTAATTACGTATTGTGAATGTGAGGAACTCTGTGGGTAGATTTTTTTCTCAGAAGGTTTTAATTAAATGAATTTTATTTGCAACAATTGTAGTATATTGAAGATGAAAAAAATATTATTAAAAATAAAAACCCGACGTTTTTATGTGCGTCTGAACTGGGGGACCACACAAGGAGCTCGCAAAATAAAAATCCTAGGATAAAGTAGTAGAGCTAAATCAATTGTAGAACTAATCTGGGAATTTGTAAATTAATGTATAAAAAGTTACAGTCTTTAAAGTGCAGCCCCTCATTCGTTCTCATAGACCAACCGCGAGATCTCGGAAAGTACCTTTTTTAATTGATAAAAAAAACAAACCTTTGCCGCGCAGCGAACCCAGATCCCCAGGTCAGCCTGGGGATTTTGATGTCTGGATACGCTCGGGCAGAAAAAGTAGGCTCATCAATCGCGTTTATGACCATTAGATCTACGTGGCAGTCGAAGTTAAGTAATTGTATGTCTATTCTAGTTGAGCCAACCGGTCAGGCTTCATCGTTCGTCACAGACATGCTGAGTTACCTCTCAGGAGTGCTGACGTCACTGGAACAGCTGCCGGAGAGAGCGAGGTCAGTGGACAACCTTAATAATTGGGCTTTCGAAACTGTGTTGATAGTTTCGTTTAATTTCGGAAATATTTATAGCGCCTTGCTTTGTTTTGCTATAAAAAAATAACATAAATATATACAATACATAGGTACATCCCTTGATCTTCACTTCTTGAAAACTTCTTTAATGATTAACGAAAACTTCTTTAATATTAATAAAAACTTCTTGACATTATTTAATCGCTTTATTCCTCTTATAGCTCGCTCGCCATCTTTTCTATTTATTCGTCTGAATTTCATATTGTATTTATTTCTTCAAATTATGACGCGTTCCCAAATAACATCCTTCATATATTTGTATTCTATCAGAGTGGCAGCAGTACGCGCCGCTACCAACCGCATAGCGACCCGCCTGCACGCCCTCCTGTTGGACCCCGCCGTCAAACAGATCTCCTCGGGAGCGCTGGACCAGCTCAACCTGGACGTCATACAGTGCGAACAGTTCGCGGCAGGAGAGCCCGTACCCGGCCTCAAGGAGGGAGAGCTTCTCGAACACTTTGCTAGTCTGAGGTAAGGTCCAGGGTAGAGACCAACTCAATTGGACGTTATAGTGTGAACAGTTCGTCACAATCGAGCCAGTTTCTGGCCTCAAGGAGGGAGAGCTTCTAGAATACTTTGCTAGTCTGAGGTAAGGACCTGGGTACATACAAGCTCTACTGGACGTTATAGTGTGACCAGTTCGTCACAGGCGAGACAGTACCCGGGCTCAACGAGGGAGAGCTTCTCGAACACTTTACTAGTCTGAGGTAAGGACCAGGGTACAGACTAGCTCAACTGAACGTTATAGTGTGACCAGTTCGTCACAGGCGAGTCAGTACCCGGGCTCAACGAGGGAGAGTTTCTCGAACACTTTACTAGTCTGAGGTAAGGACCAGGGTACAGACTAGCTCAACTGAACGTTATAGTGTGACCAGTTCGTCACAGGCGAGTCAGTACCCGGGCTCAACGAGGGAGAGCTTCTCGAACACTTTACTAGTCTGAGGTAAGGACCAGGGTACAGACTAGCTCAACTGAACGTTATAGTATGACCAGTTCGTCACAGGCGAGTCAGTACCCGGGCTCAACGAGGGAGAGCTTCTCGAACACTTTGCTAGTCTGAGGTAAGGACCAGGGTACACACCAGTTTAACTGAAAGTTATAGTGTGACCAGTTCGTCACAGGCGAGTCAGTACCCTGGCTCAAGGAGAGAGAGCTTCTTGAACAATTTGTTAGTGAGGATGACCACGCGTCTTCTAGAATACCTCATACATTTTTTGACATAAAAAGTAGCCTATCTCATTCTTCCGTTCTCCTTTTTTGGCTACCTTTTGTCGAATTTCATTAACATTGGTTCAGTTAGTCGTGATGACGTAACAAACAAACACGAGTTACTTTTGCATTTAATTTTATTATATTTCTAACTAACCGCTCAGACGGTGTCTTGTAAAACAAAAATATAAAACATCCAATAGAAAAAAAACCCAAAATTTTCACATTATCTGGGTAAATCCGGGTAATTTTTCTTTTATTTTTTCGAACCAACTTATTAAGTGGTCAAGTGATACACTTGCCAACGAACAGCATACAATTTTTAATTATATTGATTAGTGTGAAAAGTTCATTTAAAACCTCTATTCCAGGCAACTTCTCGACCTCATCACAGGTTGGGACTGGTCATCCTACCTCCACGACGTCGGTATAGAAGGAGGTAAGTACTCTCTAGTCACGCCACGCGAAGCCGCCACGCTACTCGAGAAACTGAAGGAAGCAGAACAGAAGTCTTCCGTCTTCTCCGTACTCAAGAAGAATGAGCGAGACAGAAGGAAGTTGCTCGACACCGTCTTGAAGCAGCTGAAGCAGTTGCAAAATCAGGATGGATCGTGAGGATATATATAAAAATATGATAACTAAGGACTCTGTATATTTATAATAATTGTCATTTTAATTCTGGAACTGTCCGATTATTTAGTTAGGTTTATTTTTGAATGCTCCAATATTTTGTAATTCGGAACGGTTTGGTTTGAACAGAATTTACTATGAGTTTTTGAAGGCAATTGTGTCACGGTACGACGATATCATTAAGGGGGAAGCGCCAAGGGGCACGCGAAATTCTTTTTTTTTAACGTGTTTTGCAATTTGTACCTCAGTTGCAGTTTGTATGTTGAACAAAATGATGTATGTGTAGTAAGTGCTAATCATTATTTCATGATAAATTACTTACAAGGTTGAAATTCATGATTAAAAACAATATTTTCTGTAAACATTTTTCTGTAAAGCTAGATTCGTTACGAACGCGAATCATATTTTAACAAAACAACCTTTTAACACAAAAACGTAAGAAAATTTTATTTTCGCGGTCTTCCTAAGCGCATCCTCCTTATCCTCTACGCGCTCCTCTATGGTTTGCGATGACAGTGCTGAAAAAATGTAGCCATACACAAGACTAGTATGCACCGACATTGTTTAGACTAAGTGCTACACTCTAATATTCAACAGTATATTTTTGGTTTTATTTTTGTAAACCTCATTTTGTAATTGTTTAAAGGAGTCATTGTTTTAAGGATTTTTTTTTGCCGTATAATCTATGTATAGTGGCTCGAAAACTTTTAAACTTTCTCGAAACGTATTTACGAACTATTATGAAGAATAGCATTTTTTGTAATCACATTTTTGTTTGGCCAGTGATCAATTGGAAATCAGTATAATTGTACAAACGCCAGCATAAAAAGCTACTACAATCTGTCAAATTTCTTTGATGTGTTTTCAACTCTATCGCTATAACATAAGGTTCAAGATTGATTGGAAAAATTTGACAGATTCGGGTAGTTTGATGTGCTGGCGTCTACACTTATAGTTAAAAACGACTTAATTAGTATTGTACAATATGCCTTATCAGCGTAGTGATAGAAGCATTTATATAGAAGTTAATTAAGTGTTAAATATAGCAAAAGACATTGTTATACATTTTAATATGTAATACATTATTTATTGTAATATTTATTGTTTTATTCATTCTACCGACGTAAGTACGCTGCACAGTTTACATACTTATAACGAGACTAGTTCATAAAATTTCTAGGCTAGACAAACCGGTAATATAGTAGGTCATGTGCTATCAAAATGATAAAAACATGAACTCGGTAACTACTAAAGACATTCTGACTTCGAGACCTTGTATAAACTGCTTTAGTTGGGTTTCTAAGATGAAATCAAATACATGAATATGAAGTGAGAAAAATCATTTAAAAAAATTAAACTTTTTTTTGCACTTTTTAGTTATAGTATGTACAGACGCCAGCACATAAAGCTACTACAATCTGTCAAAATTCTTTAATAGGTTTTCAACTTTATCGCTAAAGCATTAGGTTCAACATTGATTGGGAAATTTTGACAGTTTCGGGTAGTTTGATGTGCTGGCGTCTGTACCTACACTACACCAATTCGTATACTACTAGTTATGTAAACATCAGTGAAGTATTAGAACGTCATCACGATATACACAATGGATTAAATACGTATAACACAGCCCGACGTGACTCTTGCTCTTTGAATGAGAGAGTCATTCCCCGTAGATTTTGGGTCACTGAATTCAAATTCGGCCTCGGAATTGCTCCATCACATCACATTTTTTAGACATCCTAACCTAAAAGTGCAAAAAACACGATTTTAGCGTGTTTTCACGGCCATGTAGCATCGCGACAAATTAAGCTATCGAATAAATACACATAATGCTTTAACGTATAAGCATTGCTCTTCCAAATGGCGTTGAGTTTGCGCGAATATCTGTTTTCATCATCGAGAAATTTGAATATTTTTATGTACATTCGATATTTCATACAATTCATGTATATAAAAATTAGAAATTTTCAATGAAAAAGTATTATTGCGAGGCCGAATTTGAATTCAGTGACCCAAAATCTACGGGGAATGACTACTCTCATTCGAGGAGCAAGAGTCACGTCGGGCTGTGTTATCGAAGCTAATACAAAAAGTACCCAAGCATAGTGATAAAATAATAATATTGGATCATCCCTGGGGCATACCCTATCCATTAAAAAAAGAATTTTCGAATTCGATTCACACTTGCTAAAGATATCTCAGAACAAATAAACATAAGAAATAAAAACACAGACGAATGACAAACCTTGTTTTTGAAGTCGTTTAAAAATAGAACACCCCACTGATCTATAGATTCTGCCTGCCACTATGAAATCAAAAAGGCGCGATAGTACATGTTTATTTGATTACGATATCAGTATCAAGATCGAAAAGATAAATAAACTGTAACACCAGTATATTAAAAATTAAAGCTACTCCTTCATTGCACAAAACTTCCAGTTCTTCCAGTCCAAAAAATAACAATAGTCGCTGATACGATCAGCGAATTAATAAAACAAATGAACAGCTTACTAAATAAAATTATAAAGAGGTGTACAGACGACCCAGCCTGGCGACTAGTAGAGTCTGTTCTGGTAATTCTGACAACTGGCGTCCTTTGACTGAAAAGTTTCAGTTACAGTTAGTAAATTTATCAGCTGTCCCGCAATACTTTCCTAAAGCTCTTTGGCGTGATCACCAGCTTAAGAGCGACCAACCGTTCGTAATTCTCAAAGAAACGCAGATATTTAAAACTTACATGTATCTTTATATCTAGGTTTCTATGTAAAACTTTGTTAGTACGGATTTTTTATCCCTAGATAACTAAACTATTTTCGTTGTTACATGGTTACTAAACATTCGTCGAACCGACTACGCCAAGTAAATTCATTTTTTGGAAAAAGTATTTCTTAATCACAAGAACTTCTGACATTGGTACATTCTTTGGATCATTATTAAACAAAAAATTAAGAACTATTTCCACATAGCCACATCATATATCGATGTTCACCTAGAAGTACACGAACACGAGAATCGCGGGTAGGTGGGTCGTCGAACGGACGAATGTTTAGATAACAAGGGTTTATTTTTTTTATTTTTTTAAACACGTATTTCCTGGAATAAGGTTTTCTGAAATCTCCGCGCGTAAATTTTCGTTTGATGTTATATTGCGTTGGATGAAACAAGAAGCTTTTCTATCATGCTGGCATTGATGATAGACGGCCCGGGAACGGCTCTCTTAACAAACTAATTCATCATCATTATAATGAATCTATAGTAGTCTACTGCTGGTCTTTGGCCTTTCCAACGTCACGCAAAAACGTGATCGGGTTCTCCTATCCAGCTATTACCAGCAAGCCACCTAGTTTCGAGGGATCCTATCTTACGTTTGCTGATTCGCGATTTCTAGTAAGGAACATACGTCTATCTATGGAAATTGGCATATGGATAAGCTCAACTTGCTTATTCCACATGGCGCCAACTCGCCAAGTTGGTTCATGTATGGGCTTCTTTATAACTTACTTATTGCACAACGGTATCTGTCGATCTAGATCGGCGTCGATAGTATCGTTCGCTTATCTGCGTCCGCGCAGTGGCAAGGTCGGCGTTTAACCTTCGGGTCGGGTCACATACGGTACCCGTAGGTATCTACATACCTGCGGTATTAGCAATACTTTTTATTTGTAAGTAGAAATATTTAAATGTCAAGCTTATTGTTGGAGCCTATGTTCTGTATTGTTAAAAAAAAAAAAGTGTTGGTCTAACCTTTTTCCGTAAGTTTTACATAGGAAAGGATGGGTATAATTTTATTGTTTTTTGACAAATTTTTAGACGGTTGTCCCCGACCAACTTTGAATTATAGATATTTGAATTCTTACTGATAATATTGCCAAGGTTTGCGACCACACACTCAATATCACACATGGAAAGCTCCATGGGAAACCAATTTCTTTAAAAATTAAAATATTTGAAAATATTGAAGTGGCTGTTTGTACCTAATGTAAAAATAACAGTTTTTCTAAATTATTTTGTAAGAAGGTTACATACAACACTTGTAACAAAAATATTAATTTTCGTTTGTCCGTTTGTTTGTTCTTCTAATCTCCGAAACGAAATTTTGATTGGGATACTTTGAATCCTGGGGGAGAGCATAGGCTACTTTTTATCGACATATCACTCGAGCGAAGTCGCAGGCGGAAGCTAGTTGTGAATAAGATGATTAACATCATAAAGATCGGGAGATGCAGGCTCCTGTAGTAGTTATAGTCCCACTTCAGCTTCAAATTGAAGTTGCCACAGAAAAGTAGCACTACTCCATCGGTGACTACCAAAACCCAGCACCATCATCATGCTCCTGACTTTATCCCAATTTATTTGGGGTTGGCGCAACATATCTTTTTCTTTCACACTTCTTTATTAGTCGTCATCTCAGTAGTCACCCCCTTTCTATCCATATCATAATTCACACAGTTCATCCATCGTTTCTTTGGTCTCCCTTTACTCTTATAGCTATCGACATTGATACTCAATACTTTCCTCACGACATTTTCCTCAATCCTCCGTATCACGTGACCATACCATGACAACCGATCCCACACAACTATTCAGTTATCGGTGCCATTTTCAGACTTCGTCTTATTTACTCATTTCTTATTCTATCCATTCGTGTAACACAACATATCCCTCTTAACATTCTCATCTCAGCTGCATGTAAGTCTTACCAAGATATGGAAACTTCTGCAAGGTATACGAATACTCACATTTCAAGGGCATCTATCAAAAACAAGTTCCATTAAAGCGTTTAACCCACATGTGATGTAAGTCAGCGTTCAATACATCGAACTTGACAAATGGACGCCTCGAATGGCGAACTTTATCAGATAGACTTGACGAGCCGTGACTTGCGACGTTATGACTCGCCCACTGAAGAGTTAGGTGGTTTATTAATGGATTATAGAAGTAGAACGAATAATAGTTTCTGCACAAGTAAATAAGTTGTTAATAAGTTGGTAACAAGAGTAATAATCTAGTTACATACATGGGAAGGTATTATGATATGCGGTTTCTTTGAAGGATAAGATTGTAAATTACAAAAACAGAAGAAAAAAAGAATGTTAGAATAAATGGATGCTAGAATGCTTTTGTTAAGCTATTTTCTCAGACTTTTTGTTGAAAAAACGTATGTACTTACCTAAAGCCTGCAATTTGTTATCTTAAATCCATTTCAGCTAATCGTAGCTGATATTTTTATTTGATAATATCTTGTGCCTCACAGATTCAGATGGCTAGTCTGACACCCCAGCGTAATACACTGAATCATTTTGAAGGATAACGATAATTAGACTTTTTTGTTGAAAAAAATTGTTGGCTCGATAACGTAAAACGCAATGTATGTGGTTGGATTGTCAAAATGAATGCCATTATTACTATTAGTTTGTTACGCAATTACCTAGCTGACTCCTCAGAATCTTTAGTTTGAGATGGCACAGGCAAGGAGAACCAAAATGTATCTAAATACCTACGTGTGCTAGATAGCCAAAACTGTGGCAAAGTAATTTTCGGAAGAAGTACTTATGATCTACTTAGTAGGACCTACATCATACAAACACTAGAACCATTTTTTTATCGCGACGTGGAAATCCTCATGGATGTGTCAGACTATTACTGACTAAAACCACCCCTGTGTTCCGTCCTATACCTACGTCGGGGACTGCGGGATCTAATGCGTCTTCTGCGATCCCCGACTGGTGCCGGCCCGCCTGTGCTGGCCTCCTCACGTTAGTGGGGGGGGAGGGGGGCGGGGCGAGGTGTTAGACTCCCCCCCGTTCATGGCGACGGATGTCAACGCTTGATCCCTAACGTAACCCATGATCTAATTTATTCCACAGCTAACTTACGTACATACTCTCAGTCACAGTCTTTTTCAAAAATGCCTGAATCAATCTTTCAAAAGAACTGCATGCCAAAGTTATAATATCAGATCGCAACCTTGTAGGTTCGTGACCCGCCCGGTCTAGATAATAAATTGCACTGAAATTAAAACCTGATTGCACTAAATCATTTCAGACTTCTGTAGAACTAATGGCTACGAGATTAGAATCATTATGGCTTTACTCTGCATTCAAAATAAAAGTAATTAGTAAATTATGTACCAATAAGAAAGAAAGAAAAATCGATTTATTTGTCACAGAAACACGTGCAAACAAAAAGATGACATCACTTTTGAAAAAAAAAACATGAAAGCAATACAGATTTATACTTAGGAACACAACATAAATAGTATCAAGCTGCACGCCGCGCGCCGTGACTGTGACCAGAAGGCTTCCACATAGCATGATGCTGTGTAATGGGTCTCACAGCACAGCGCTGATTTTCAGTGTTCACCCGAAAACGACGTACGAACTAAGTCAGTTCGCTAGGATTTTTAGGTATCGTGTCAGCGTGTCCACCTTTTTTTTTTTTGGATGGGAAATCATCGAATGACTAGTCCCGCTCTGGACGGAGCGGGAGGGCGTGTTAGACTTTTACTGACTAAAACCCACCCGTGTTCCTTCAGTAGCCCATGTGCCAGGGTCACGGTATCTCTTTCGAACAATCTCGCGACCCTGACAGGCATCGGTCCTAGAAGACCCCTTCAGTGCTGCTGACATCTCTTTGAGGCGCGCGTGGAACACTACGCGCTGTCGACCCGACCCTGGTCCTTACCGGGCGGCGAGCTACCCATTGCTCGCCACCCGCAAGCTCACGCCTACGGTGGCCGGGAGTCCGCTATCGACTCCCGACGCCCGGGGCGTCTCCTCCTGCGGCGGCTAGGGACGTGAGGGCGCAGAGACTGCCACTCCCTCACGCGCCCCGCCTCCTCCTTCGCGAGCATTACTGCTTCGCAGAAGGAGGTGAAGGCTTCCCATGCCCTCTCGCTCCGTACCATGGCTCGCACCAGGGCCGGACGCGAGCGGTCGCCGCCGCCGATCGCCTCCACGAGGACACGGCGGTGCTCCGCCCCTGGCAGGGCACACCTCCACCGTATGCTCCACCGTGTCCTCCAGACGATCCTCGCAATGGAAACACCCGGGCGTTTCCTCCCGCTTTATCCTGAACAGGAACCCACCGAAGCACCCATGCCCGGTGAGAACCTGCGTCAGGCGGAAGGTGAGGACGTTTTAGGTATCCATGGGTCGTGTTAGCGTGTCCACCTCCGCAAGGAGTCGCTGGAGACTCTGAACAGGGACCCATGGGGACGGCCCTACAAGGCCGTCCGGGAGAAACTCCGCCCATGGGCTCCCCCGCTGACTCAGAGTCTCCGGCCCCAGCTCGTGGAGGGCGTGGTGAGCGCTCTGTTCCCTTCGCGAGGGGAACATAGTCCCCCACCCATGGCTCCGCCTCCTGCGGTGCCCGATGCTGCGGACCACACCAACGATGACGACGACAACGCTCCAGAGGTGACCGAGGTAGAGTTGAGAGTGGCGGTACGTCGGCTAAATGCCAAAAATACCGCCCCAGGACCCGACGGCTTGCCTGGCAAAGCATGGGTCCTGGCCTTAGAGGCTCTCGGGCCTCGACTCAGGGGGCTCCTAAGCGCATGCTTGGAGAGGGGCCAGTTCCCACTTCGTTGGAAGACAGGGAAACTGGTCCTCATTAAGAAGCCTGGGCGCCCAGCGGACTCTCCGTCCGCTTACCGGCCCATCGTGCTGCTCGACGAGGTGGGCAAGCTCTTTGAAAGAGTGATTGCAGACCGCCTCGTCGGGTGGCTGGTGCGGGAGGGGCCGGACTTGTCGGAAGGCCAGTACGGCTTCCGCAAGGGGCGCTCTACGGTGGATGCCATCATGCGCGTGCGAGCCCTCACGACGGGGGATGCAGTGGCCCGGGGTGGGGTCGTCTTGGCGGTGTCTCTAGACATCGCCAACGCCTTTAATACCCTGCCCTGGAGTTGCATCAGGGAGGCACTCCGGTATCACCGGATGCCGACCTACCTCTGTCGTGTGGTCGAGGCTTACCTGACGGATAGGGCCGTCATCTACCCCAGTCACCAGGGAGACTGGAACCGGCGAGAGATGTCGTGCGGTGTCCCACAGGGATCGGTCGTTGGGCCGCATCTGTGGGACATCGGGTACGACTGGGTGCTGCGCGCCGACCTCCCTAGCGGCGTCAGCGTAGTTTGCTACGCTGACGACACGCTGGTCCTGGCGCAGGGGAGGTCGCACGAGGCGGCGGCCGAACTAATGACACGCGGGGTTGCGACAATCGTCGATAGGATCCGGCAATTGGGACTCGAGGTGGCCTTGCACAAGTCCGAGGCCATGGGTTTTCATGGTCCTCGGAACGCGCCACCTGCGGGTTCCCAACTCACGGTAGGAGGGGTTCACATCGGCGTCGAGTCGACGATGAAGTACCTGGGACTTGTCCTCGACAGCCGGTGGAACTTCGTCGAGCACTTCCGACGTTTGGCCCCCAGACTGGAGCGGGCTGGGGCTGCGTTAAAGCGGCTCCTGCCCAATCTGGGGGGTCCAAACGCCTCCTGCCGGAGGCTCTACACGGGGGTCGTGCGGTCCATGGCCCTCTACGGGGCACCGGTGTGGGCGCCCGCATTGAGGCTGCGCCCAGCGCGCCGGTTGAGTGCGGCCCAGAGGGTCATGGCCATCCGGTTAATCCGGGGATACCGCACGGTCTCCTGCGAGGCGGCGAGCCTCCTTGCCGGAGTGCCGCCATGGGATCTGGAGGCAAAGGTCCTCGCCCACATGTGGGAGTGGCGCGAGGATGCGAAACGCCGGGGCGAAACTCCGCTGCCGCGACAAATCGCGGCACGGCGGACAGAGCTCCGGCAGGATCTCATGGCGACATGGCGGGTACGATTGTCGCAACCCAGCGCAGGGCACGCCACAATTGCGGCGGTAAGTCCCCTCTTTGAGGAGTGGATAGAGAGGCGCCACGGCGTCCTCACCTTCCGCCTGACGCAGGTTCTCACCGGGCATGGGTGCTTTGGTGGGTTCCTGTTCAGGATAAAGCGGGAGGAAACGCCCGGGTGTTTCCATTGTGAGGATCGTCTAGAGGACACGGTGGAGCATACGGTGGAAGTGTGCCCTGCCTGGGCGGAGCACCGCCGTGTCCTCGTGGAGGCGATCGGCGGCGGCGACCTCTCGCGTCCGGCCCTGGTGCGAGCTATGGTACGGAGCGAGAGGGCATGGGAAGCCGTCACCTCCTTCTGCGAAGCAGTAATGCTCGCGAAGGAGGAGGCGGGGCGCGTGAGGGAATGGCAGTCTCTGCGCCCTCACGTCCCTAGCCGCCGCAGGAGGAGACGCCCCGGGCGCCGGGAGTCGATTGCGGACTCCCGGCCACCGTAGGCGCGAGCTTGCGGGTGGCGATCAATGGGTAGCTCGCCGCCCGGTAAGGACCAGGCTCGGGTCGACGGCGCGTAGTGTTCCACGCGCGCCTCAAAGAGATGTCAGCAACACTGAAGGGGTCTGCTAGGACCGATGCCTGCCAGGGTCGCGTGATTGTTCGAAAGAGATATCGTGACCCTGGCACATGGGCAACTGAAGGAACACGGGTGGGTTTTAGTCAGTAAAAGTCTGACATGCCCTCCCGCTCCGCCCAGAGCGGGAGAAGTCATTTGATGATTTCCCATCCAAAAAAAACAAAAAAAAAAGCGTGTCCACCTTAACTTACGTTTTGGAGGAATCTGAAACCCCTAACAAAAAACTGAATCTTGTGTTTCACCATGGTGTTTTCATTGTAAGTCATCATCATCATTTCAGCCGTAAGACGTCCACTGCTGGACTTAGGCCTCCCCCAATTTGGGGGGCTTTGACATAATCGCCACGCTTGGCAGGCGGGTTGGCGATAAGGGGTTGGGTTGTAGGTAAGTATACAGCTACAATGGTCTTTTGTCGCTCCATTAACGTTGATTAAACTGGGCGCTGTTGGTAAAAATGTCTCCAATGGTCTTGTGAAATGTTTTGAAAAAACAAGATGGCAGCGTTCGTTTCGATTGCCAAAATCGTGCCAAAAGAACTTAGTAAACATGAAAACCTGCAACAAATAATATAATAGTAAAAAAGGTTGCATTTCGATAATCACAATAAATGCAAGCCGATTACTTTAAAAAAAAACACTGAAAGCCATTATGCTGGAAAAATAAAATAAAAAGAAAACTCTAAAGGCATCTAATACATTTTCTCACAGTAATGGCCAGTCTCTATTTAAACAACAACTAAAAATTAAAAAAAGGTTTTATTTAAAGAATATTAGTTAAGAAGCCCAGACGGAGATGGCGGGATGAGCTGGACTCTTTTAATAAAGATTGGTCCTTGGCAGCATAAGTTATTCTTTATATAAAACCTTTTTTACCACGTGGTAATTAAGTATAATGAATCATATCGTTTGACTTGTGACGAAGGTATGTAAACAAAAAAAGACCATCAATTACTGCATCCATTGACCCTCCTTGTCTAGCAGTTAGAACAAAAGCATTTTTCGAGTGACCGCGATACGACGCCCACGCGACAGTTGTATGAGATAATATCGACCACCATTATACGTTTGTGTATCTGTCAGATAGTTACAAGTGTGCAATTTGCTATTGTCAAAACGAACAGCTGTTTGTGTTGTTTTTTAAATTAGTGTATTATGATAGTGCATTTTTTGCAGAGTTGATTGACAGGCTAGAGATTTAGCTGCTGTAAACTACACACCTTGGTTAATCTCTCACAGAATTTAATACATGATTCTTGAGAGATTGACGTTGGATGGAGTTAGTGGTTCAACCTCCTTGTCCTTCTGTGTAATCATTATAGTAAAGCATTTTTTTTTGAATTCGACTTTGCTTGATTGATTTGTTGAAGTATGCTTTTCATCGAGCACACATTCCATTAAAAATTTTTTTTTTTTCTTCGAAAGAGTTACCGAGGCCCTGGCATCGGCAACTGAAGGAACACGGGTGGGTTTTAGTCAGTAAAAGTCTGACACGCCTTTCCGCTGCACTTAGAGCGGGAGACGTCATTTGATGATTTTCTACCCAAAAAAAGGGGCTGGTGCACCCACGCATTCTTTTCAAAACCGCGGCAGCAATTCCTACAATAAACACCTAGTTTTTAAACATAAACATGTGAAGGTGATGTTCGGAGATCCAAACGCCATACATGTCAATATGAACTCTGACCCTCCCATATTATTATTATACTCTTTGCTCTGACCCCTCCCATATTTCTTGACGTTGGTTTAAAACCAGAGCCTGCAAAAGGTTGGCACTTGAAAATGTCCTAGCAAAGTTAGCCCGTTCACGCGGGACGGATTCAAAAGTGTATTTTTGTTTTTATTAAACATTTTGTTCTTGACTTTTGACAGACAGTCGGAAGTCGTAGCTCGCAATTAAATCAAGGAACCTTTAGGCAATAAACCGTTTTATGAAAGGCACAAAGCAACCGACTGCTAGACACGACGTCTGAGTCAGTAACTGATATCTACTAAAAACATTACTGCATATGCTCTATTATCTTAATTGCATCTAGGTTTCGATGGCTATTCATTCAGCTGGCTGATTTATTGATCCTGTTTTCGTTTACTGGTCAATCAATCAACTCACGTTATCGCAGTCCACTGCTGGACATAGGCCTCTCCCAGACTCCGCTACCTTGTCCTCTGCCTTCCGCCTTCCGCATCCAGTCTGTCCCAGCCATTTTCTTAAAGTCGTCAGTCCATCTATCTGGAGAGCGTCACGAACTACGCTTGCCGATACGCGGTTTCCGCTCCAGGAGTCGTCTGCTCCACCGGCCATTGTTCCTTCGAGAAACATGGCTACCCCACTGCAGTTTGCTTACTCGGCAAGCTATGTTAACTCCGATCATTTTCTATTCATTGGTAATTTTTTTTAAATATCAGTTACTGGTCACGTCATGAATTCCTATCCGAAATGAACTTCTTTTTCTTTCCGATTATATGTGCACGGTTAGAAATTCAGGATATAGTTATGGAACGGTACACCGTACAAGTGACCCCCTTTGTTTGCGTAGGTGTTAAGGAATTTAACATTTATATTTGTCCTCAGAAATATCGTCATGAAAATGTGGTATTTATAATTGCAGTTACCAATTAACAATATGATATAATTATCAACTCGTTCCTTTGAGAATATCCCCCTTGACATTTGCGAAGGACAATTCTGTATTTTTTTTCACACTGAGAACTGTCATACACAATGCCTCAGACTCCGTAATTAACCTCTATCTATAGAAGGCATTTAATACTATGCATGTAAACAAGTTCAGTAATCAGTTGTTTCAATAAAAATTGCATCGTGAAGCTACGATTCGTTCCCGGATCCTTGTAGCGTCATGTGTTCAGACGTCTTTTAATTTCTGTTACATATTTGCTCAAGGTCTTCCGCCCACATCCGTTTCTGAACGTGGGAATACAGCTGTTATTGTTCTATATGTACTTACACACAGATAGGTATGTATTGTATGTACAGTGAGAAGGTAAGACGGTAGCGGTGATCGCTCTTGTGATTGCGCAATATGTGTTATCTTTGGCTGTCATCTGGTAGTATAAAATGTTGAATGGACTAGAATACTAGATAGTCCTACCTGGGTACGTGATTCATAAATATAATTTGGGTTGATATTTTATTTTTGCAGGCTTAAATGGCACCTTGTCTGTCGCCGTTAGACATTATGACTGATCTCAGAATTTTCCGATTTTTGTGACGCCTGTCGAAGTAAAATAAAAAACGAAAATTATGTAAAAACATGCACCAAATAAAAGTTGGTATTTCGGAGAGTACGACTGATCAAACTGAATTTTAAAAAAATTGTAAGACCCTAATACAACTTTACCCTACGTCACACCAAGAACTTCGCAAACAAGTCGATTAAGTCATAATTTTAATTAAAATTACTGCTGGACGACATTTCTGTTTTATGTTTAAACGATCTGGTTCAGATGTAGGCGGCATCCATTAAATTTAAGTCTATAATCAAGGTCGATACCCGATTCCGAATAATCGAATCGAACTATCGAGTTGCGAATCGATTACTTACCTACAATTTATATCGACGTGCAAGGTGGGTTGGTGTGTTTGTTACCGAATGAGTCTAATATGTAAAGTTGATGTAACAAGAATAATAATCTAGTTACATACATGGGAAGGTATTATGAAAAGCGGTTTCTTTGAAGGATAAGATCCGAGACTTGATTGCCCGGAATAAGAAGTGGCCATGTCCATATTTGTCAAGGGTTTAAGCGTTGGAGGTGTCCTTGAGTGAAGACCGCGAACCGGTAATGTTATTAAAACTAAGTGAGCAATGTTGTCAGCATTGACATTTAGAAGCTGCAAGTTCAGTAGCTGCTTGCCAGACCTAAGAGCATCAAATCAAGTAAGAAAACTGTGTGTGTCAGCTCCGATGCACGACTGGAGTTTACTCATTACGAACGATTATAAAATATACAACATGTCCCGTAATTAACGCACACCCTCTTAAGGGGTCATTGTACTCATCATTATAAACAACTTTTACTATGGGACCAAACATGAGATCGCGAAAAAAAAAATAGCTGTTTCATACATTTTGGTCGAGTAGGTATTGAACTTTTGAATGAAACAGCTGATATTTTTTTCGCGATTTCGGGTTTGGTCCCATAGTAAAAGTTGTTCATAATGATGAGTACAATGACCCCTTAAGAGGGTGTGCGTTAATTACGGGACATGTTGTATAGTTTAGTAACCAACATAGCGTAACGGATAGGTAAAGTTTGATTATAATAAGTTATATAAGTTTTCATACCCTGGGGAGTAAACTCCAAAAAAAGGTAAGTAGGTAATTCTTTTTGATGCGGTTTTTAGAATTCGATGTTTTTTTTTTTGGAAATGACTTCTCGTAGTTGACCTAAAATGTCGTAACTACTCAACCGGCCTTTTTTTTGTGTGTGGGTTATCATCAAATGACGTCTCCCGCTTTAGGGTGGAGCGGAAGTGTGCGTGTCAGACCTTTAATGACTAAAACCCACCCGGGTTCCTTCAGTTGCCCATATGCCAGGGCCACGGTAACTCTTTCAAACGAATCTCTCGACCCTGGCAGGCATCGGTCCTAGCAGACCCCTTACCACCCCCCCCGCCCTATCGCTGACATCTCTTTGAGGCGCGCGTAGAACGAGCGGCCGACTCAGGCGCGTCAAGATGGCTACCAACTTATCGTTTTCTACAATTGCTGACACCAAGGCGTTACCGATTGGAGAACGGAATTCGACACGAAACGGTTGTAACTTGGCTAGGGGAGCTGGTCCTTACCGGGGCTGGAGCAATGGGTAGCTCGCCGCCCGCAAGCTCGCGCCTACGGTGGCCGAGAGTCCGTGATCGACTCCCGACGCCCGGGGCGTCTCCTGCGGCGGCTAGGGACGTGAGGGCGCAGAGAATGCCACTCCCTCACGCGTCCCGCCTCCTCCTTCGCGAGCATTACTGCTTCGCAGCCGGGCTTTCCAGTGGATTCCTTAAATGAATTTAAGGCCTCCAGCCAGGGCATATTTAAACTTAAAAACTAAAGCGACTAATACCTAAGGGCACCCCCTGTGGGGTACGGACCTTGGCTTTGGAGGTCACTGGTAGCCGTCCCGCCGTACCCGTCTCTTGCTGCCCAGCAAGAGACGGGTTGGATCTGGGTGATTATTATTTAGGGACAAAAGAATTCGATGGTGAAATTGTGCTGTTTGATAGGCATGATAAGGTACGGTGCCTATACGTCTTCACACCTCTACGCAGTCCTCTGAAGGGCAGTCTGATGGTTGCAAATATCAAACACTATACGCCTGTTATTTTGTTTGATCTTTTCAACCATCAGACTTGTCGCAACCTTTGACACGTTAATGACATTTCTGGAGCAATCGACTGCGGCCGCGCCACTGCCGCCACCCAGGTTATCTGTCAACAGTAATTTGCGCAACTTTAACTATAACTCATATGAGGACATTTAAACTGTATGTTAAGAATGCAGGTCAAAGAGGGCAATTTGCCGAAAAGGCCAAAGAATGTGACAGTTACCTACGCCTTGATTTGTTGTTGGCTAAGGTGAGTTAAATATAAAATGGGTTCAGATGTGTCCTTGCGGTATTCACAGTTTATTTTCAGTCTTTACACGTAGGAAATTTTTACATTTTTCAGTCTATTGACAGATTCAAGCAAAATAACTATGTAGTTCTTTAACGAGGTCTATGATCTACATCATCTACATTTTCAAGATGATTTCAGCCTTCCTTTCGGTTTAATGGAACTACCTACTTAAAAGAAAAGCGCCAGGATAACGCACAGTTAAAATTTTCTTACGTTTTTTGCAATTGGCAGTTCATTGTCGTATGGTGTGCTGATTAAAGTATGATTCGCGACTGTAACACGTGTGAATTTGTTGAATTATAATCATCAATATAGCCCTGTTACTTAATTTAATCCCATTTAATGACTTATTCATGGAATTGTCATTGAATGGGACTAAATAAAAAAAAATTGCGGGCTCTTTTAGCGGATCCTTCCTAATTTGAAGCTAGACAGAAATCCCCACCCTTTTGAATATTTAGATCTATAATCAAGTATACGTAATCAAGCACACTTATTCACGGTAATTATCTTTAAATGCTAACCGGCCATTACCCAAATTAATTCAGAAATCAATCACTTCACCC
The DNA here is from genome assembly GCA_947507805.1 of Aporophyla nigra. Classification (NCBI taxonomy): domain Eukaryota; kingdom Metazoa; phylum Arthropoda; class Insecta; order Lepidoptera; family Noctuidae; genus Aporophyla; species Aporophyla nigra. The sequence goes on along the minus strand of OX382297.1, from coordinate 21,306,670 downwards.
CTAGATGTGTAACTCTATACCGCGCCCGTCAAAACAAAGGTGTCTCATTAACCTTGGATTATGGTTGCTCTAATTGGCAAGATTTGGATAAACTTAATCTTGTGGTATAAGTTGAGAGCTTTGAGCGGTTTTGTTTGGATGCTGTCGGCGAATACCAAGCGGCTACGATTGTATGTACGATAACTTCTATATCGAGGTAATACGGGCTGATATCTGCAACTCCTTGCCATTGTTCGTAATTTGCGTATGGGTGGGAAAATCGGTTCTTCGATCCGCCCCAGTTAATCAAGGAAGTCCAGCGACGCCTTGGTGTTATTGACGACCTACTTTGCTCTGTATGTAGGACCACGAGGCAGTTTAGCAGCACATGAGATTTTGTGTCGTCGTCCTCCATGCAGGCCTTGCATAGAGGAATGTCTGTTACTCTTATGTTATGACGAATAGGTGTAACTGTATGCAGTTGTTAGTAAGTTAGATGGTGAACCTGTGCTTACCCTAACTGCACTCATCGATCGATATGGCTATGATTTTTTTTGAAAAGTTAAGTATTACACAAAATACATAAAGTAAAAAGTTTGAAAGTGTCGCAACTCGGTCAGCCACAACACTCAAAACGCAAACCTATAAATTCGTAAGTTCAGGAAATTAAGAAGTGGTTTTGTGCACAAAGGGTTACGCTTTCAAAAGTAAGAGATTCAGAGTTCAACATTGCATAAAAATGGTGTGAATTCTAGCAGGGATTGCCAATTTACCATGCCCATTCCGTACCGCGACATCTTCAACCTTGGACCACACGTACCAAACCGGCCTACAGAGCACACCTGCGATTTTGCACAACCGCCAGCGTTCCACTTTAAGTGACAAGATCGCTCATAGAAACGCTATCTATTCGAGAAATTCATAACATGTGCAGTTGCGACACCAGCGTATGTGTACCAAAATGTTAGTTACACTGACTTCTGAAATATGTCGTTTGAATAAGGATTAAAATCAGGTATTGATCGATGTGGTGTCACTTTTATCTTTCGCAAACTGTTTCCTAGTGTTCTACATTACCTACTAAACCTATTTAAATAGTAACGTTGTTTTAATTAATTATCTTAAACATGAAAACGAAGCCATTTTCCCGGTGCCTACTTACGTCTAGAGAAACGTATCATGATGCCGTTTGTACAAGATTTACGGGTGATCGATCTTGAGTTATTTTCTCTTTTTGTTTGTTTGTATGTTTATTTAATTATACATGAATTCCTTGTCTTCTCTTTCATAGAATAGAAATTACGAAATGCTTGTACTTTAAACTTCTGCAATGTACCATAAGGTTACCTACGGGGAGCCTGGAGTTCCGTAACACAGGGTTTCCCTAGTACGAACTCCAGTCTCTCGCAAAGGATCTTCTGTTTTCATTTACTGATGATGACTGGTCCTAAGATGTTAATTCTAAGCCAACCTTTGTGGAGAGAGAAATAAATTTGTATTATTGTTGTAGTTATAAACCAGGCCACAAAATTATTGAGGATACCATAAAATGCACTGCAGTTCATTGTGCAGACCAGTCACTTTTTTGGCTTTTATTTTTGGAAGTAAATAATCTCAGTGTCTTGCATACAATTTATCTGCCGTCCTTATAATCCCCTTCACATTTTTTGTTATAGCATCCTGTTTATTATAAGTCAGTGCACTTCTGTATACGTCACGAAGTGTCTGTCGTTCCATGATAATCGGGAAATGAAATATTGTTATGAAATAAACTAGTTGCGACAATTACGTATATGAAGGCAACGCGAAAATGTCAATGCTCGTTTGGCGGCTTGCAAATGTGAGCTGCATTAATTGAAATAACGTATACAATTTGTATTTACTTAAGTAGTTACCTAGCATAAATTAAGTAAAGGTAGTTTTGAACTATTTAAAATCTTTTGACCAAAGTTGGAACAGATCTACCCCTACATCTAATGATTCGAAGTCTGTCAAACCTTAAGCATCTTTTGACAAAAATATTTAATGTCATAAAGAAATGAAGATGCGTGAAAATTGTCCGCGATTTATTTTGTCTAACGTTTTTGCAATTTTCAATAGTTAAAATCATTAATACAACCCTCTCATCGTCATCACAATCAGCCTATATTGTTCCCACTGCTGGGATAAAGGCCTCCTCTCAGTGAGAGGGAGTGGACGGTAATCCACCACGCGGCTCTCGTGCGGGTTGGTGCAAGTCACATGTCTCCGATTTTTTCGTTCTAGGACGATCCGGTTTTCTCACGATGTTTTCCTTCAATGTTTTGAGAGCAGTGGCGATGGAATTAAATACAAGAAGTAAAGTGCTAGTCTGGGTTAGATTTCACAATCTGGGCTGATACCACTGGGCCATCATTGTTCTTCACAACCATCTCAAGTTCATATAATCGCATTGTATGACTTTTTCATGAGTAACTCACCATGAATATGGGATTTTTATGATCTTAGAGGTTTGTTTTGATGATTATAATTCCGCAAATACATACCCGATACGGTCGCGAATCATATTTTGTTTAACATACACCCTGACACTGATCTAGAAATTACAAAAAAAAAACGTAAGAAACTTTAAATTTCTTGGGCTATGGGGTACCCTGGCGCTTTTCTCTTAAAAGCTAGAATTATCTAAAGCAGGTACACCAAAGTTGCGTAAAACACTTTAAATTCACCTAGTTATGCATGCTTTCCATCCACACGGGGTCAGTATTTCGCCAACCTCGGGAAAAGCCCCATTACCACGACGATAAGCACTATCATTACGTCGGTAACTTGCACCGAACATTACAAGGTGTTCCCGGAATAGTACCGAGTTCAACATAGTTCTCGTTTCAACGTAACTTGTGACTCCGTGATAATTAGCATATTTCTACTCATGACGAAACTTGTCCCATTTTGAACAATGAACGTTACTCCAATATGCTTTCGTAACCGCAATGCTACGGAAAATATAACGTCCAAATATTCTTTGAAAAGTGGTAGCAAATTGCTGTAGTTTCTTTGTTTCACATTATATTGCTTACCTTGTCGTTTGTTTTCGTAATTGGGGCGTAGATATGGTGACGGAAGCTTTACGCCAGTAAGTGCAGCAAGGTCCATTGCAATAACTGTGTGTGACGCATTGACAATGAGGAAGATGCGAATGACGCACCGGCTACTGTTTTCTCGACATGTTTTTAATCAATACACAGATCACATACTTACTAGTGCATTAGGGCAATTTACGGGATGCACTCGGAGGAATCTTATAAACCCATATTTAAGAAACTAGGTTTGTTACCGTTGCCGTCGCTTTTTATATTTGAAACTAGCTTTTGCCCGCGGCTTCGCCCGCGTGGATGTCGGAAATTAATGCAAGAGGACGTACTACCGCGATAAGAATGTGTTATTCTAGGTTATATAGGTAATATAGACTCTGTGTGCTATTTTCGATCCAGATCCATTCAGCCATTTTTGCGTGGTTGAGAAACAAACACCCAATCATACATATTTTCACATTTATAATATTATTAGTAGTAGGATTATAACTCATATTACTTAGGATTCATAGTTTATGAGAACATCATGTGTGTTGGTGTTTTTAAAATAAAAGTAATAGTATTCAGAGTAAGAAGACTGTGACATAGGGCTTGGTTTAGTTGAATATAAGTCTTCCTGGTTTTTCTTAACGCTCCTATTTTACCTATACAGACACTCAATCATTTACCAGACACCGAACATAATTATAGGAATAGTACTTTTGCCAGTGGCTTGGCCCGTATAGCTGTCGGAAAATATCACCCGGGAACCTACTACCGGGATAAAGTAGGTATCCTATCTGTTACGTATCCATGATATAATACCTATATCTTTGTGCCAAATTCGATCTAAATCCGTTTAGCCGTCTTTGCATCATTGAGAAACAACCATCCAAAAATCTAAACATCTAAGCCATTTCGCGGTCTCTTACTTGGAATAATACTATTAGGTTTATTTTGAGTATCACTAATCCTGTACTACCCGGCCCCTGCCAACGCGCTCTGCGCCCACTTTTTAAATCTCTAATATCTTCTAAGATATTCATTTAAATTACATGCTGTAAAGGGCCATATTGATCTATATTAAATGCACAATGTATTTAAGGTACTTAATTGGATAAGGATTAATGCTGTATTGCTTAAAATCGCTTCGTAAATAAGCCCTTATTTCTCGTAAAAAGTAAAAGATAAAAAATGGTTATCGTGGGTTATCCCTAAGAGATAGACATATACCATTGAAGACATTTTTGTAGGCCTTTTTAAGGTGTACAATACTGTAGTACATTATTTTGATCTATTTCGTAGGATTCAGCCAGGGTTTTTCGAATTTTGAGACGTATGTCAGCGTAGTTTTCGAAGATAGTTATTTTTTTTCTAAAATAAAAGAATCTTTCTAAAATAAAAATAGCCTAAGTTACTCCTTGTTACATCAGCTATCTGCCAGTGAAAGTCCCGTCAAAATCGGTCCAGCTATTTCAGAGATTAGCGGGAACGAACAGACAGACAGACAGACAGACAGACAGACAGACAGACAGACAGACAAAAATTGTAAAAAATGTTGTTTTGGTATATGTATCGTGTATACATCCATATACACTTAGTAAAAAGTGGTTATCTTAATATTAAAAACAGACACTCCAATTTTATTTATTTGTATAGATATGTATAGATATGTATGTTCGTTAATAAACATAAAGACCTGTTTATATCAGCCAATTATATTAATCCAAGGAGCCGGCGTGAGCCACAGATACTCGTTCTGCATGATCTTCCCAAGCTTGCTTAATATAATAAAAGCTGCTTATATAATTGTGTTAGTATATATAATAACATACCGAGTAGCATAAAAAACTTAAACTCCGGAAAATTGTTTGACTGGTTAAACTTGAAAAATTTCTATAGTCTTAAAGAATTTATGGATAACAAATTCTCATGTTAGTATTAAGTGAACATATGCATGCTAAGTACAATTCTGGCAAAACATGTAAGATCTTTATTGTAAATTATTGTAACACCATGTATATCATGTTTTATGCAAATAAATACTTACTTACTTACTAAGCTTTGTAGTTTTTGAGTCTGAGTGCAGATTGGAATACGACTCTGGGGAATTTGTTACGCCAATTTTTCCCAGCTTAAGCATTAGGAAGTGGTGAAGGGCGGGCGGTTTGCGGGACTGTCTTATGTAATTTTGACGTTCGAATAGTGCTGACTTTTTAATTTCATCATCATCATCATTTCAGCCGTAAGACATCCACTGCTGGACTTAGGCCTCCCCCAATTTGGGGCTTTGCCATAATCGGCACGCTTGCCAGGCGGGTTGGCGATCGCAGTATGGTGGTAAAATGCATAGAGAGCGCTGCTGCCCATTCTCTAGTAAGTCCTTTAGTCGCCTTTTACGACACCCACGGGAAGAAATGGGGTGGTGTTATTCTTTACGTCCGGCACCACACGACTTTTTAATTTATTTAAATAAAATCAAAAGTTTTTTAAGTAAATGACTTTTGATTTGTAAAATAATTTAGGAGACCCATTGCACTGGATTAAAAAAAAATATTGGACGAGCATGATTAATCAGTGACTAAGCAGCGACGTAAAGTCAACAATTAAGTGCATGTAACTTACATAAGCTGTGGTGTAAGGTACATAATTATTACATAATGTGCTACCGATTATAAACTGTATTATTTTCAGTTAGAAGCCCATTATGGATGCTTGTTTCCAACAGGTGAATAGCTGTTCTATTACCGACCGCAAGAACTTAGAGTAAATCGTTTGGAAAATACGACATAAGTTTGAAAACCACAAAGTTCTCTATTAATACCGAGTAAGTTGCCTTAGGTTAATAATTGTAAAGGATGGCGAAAAACATACCTATTTATAATATTTGTAGTTGCGTTTATTTGTAGTTTGCAGGGCACAGACCTCTACTATTTTTTCCACTTCTCTCTGTTTAAAATTGCAAAGGGCCAGTTTTTGTTGAAGGAGTCCAGCTCATCCCGCAATCCTCGCCGGGACCTTCCGCGATGAAGCTTGCCATTAAGAGAGACCCATTGGGCCGTCTGGCATGCGGCAGATGTGTTGAGCCGAATTCCAGTTTAGCGTGGCAGCTTTCCAAGTGACATCAGCTATCTTTGTGATGAAATGGATGGTCGGAATCCTAACCCGGTCTGTTAGTTTGATACCCAGAATACTATGTTCCATAGCCTACTGGCAAACCTCGATCGTGGAACTTGACAGATTTGTCAAAGACCATATTTCATCACCATATGTGAAAATGGGCACTACCTAAGCACACGGCAATTTTTATTAATAAAAAAATAAAGAGAAAATGACAGCTGCGATCGATCTTTTTTGTATACATGATAGTAAAAAGCGATAGTAACAACTATAATTTTGGTCTAACAAATTAAAAATCTGATTTTACATAAACCAAGGTTTGAAATACCTACAATATTATCACCTTTACTTAGTTAAGTTAGCAAATGACTTTTAGATGTCGACTGATCTCGGCAACAGTCAGCTTCAAGAAATGATTCATAATGGCGTAATAGTGAAATATAAGCTACAAATTTTACACTACCTACTCGTATACATTATTGCTACACATTGCACTCAGAAATGGTGATATCAGCAAGTATGTCACTGAACTACGCAATTAGGTACAGAACTTAGCAACACTAAATGGTTTTCCTCGTTCGGCATAAAAAGTGATTTTGGTGCTTGACTAAAAGCCAATAGAATTAAGATTTGGCATCAACTTTATCGATATAGAGAATACAGTTCTATAAAGTTTATTTATTTCTTTCATTTTATTCAATTTTATTTTATTTTATTAGGAATCCTCGAGATTGGCATGTGAATGATCCTTTTACGTTATATTTTGCTCAAATTTTGATGTATTTCCTCTAATTTTAATTTTTAGTTCATCGTTTACCTTGTTATATGTGCATGCTGTGGTCTCCTGTAATTGAAAGAGCACACGTCATAGAAACCTTTATGACTGATTTGTAATGTGTATGTGTATCCTTTGTTGGAGATCCTAAATAAATAAATACAAAACCTTGGGATCTATTAACAGAACAGTGTTAAAAACTCTCCTAGTAAGTATGTCCTAAATAGCAGAAGTGGTGGCCCAGTGGCAACCGATCCCGACTTACGAGCAGGTCGTAGGTTAGAACTCAGGCAGGCGCTTTTTGTGTAAATAAATCCACCATCACTGCTCTCAAAACGGTGAAAGAGAAAATTGTGAGGAAACCGGCATGTCCTAGAACCAAAAACTCGAGCACGTGACGTCTACCATCCCGCACTAGGCCCTCGTGGTAGATTATAACCCACACCCCTTCGAAAAGAGGCGGCCTGTGTCCCAGCAGCCTATAATGATCAGTCTGATTATGCTGCATATAAAAGGATCATGTAGGATTCACAATGTTGAAGGTACACTCACCGTTTTTCGGGAAATCTTCTAACAGCTCAACAATGATCATACGACAATCATTCGCTAACGAAAAATGATTCACATCGATGACAAAAGCCTATAATTACTAAATCTATAACATCTTATAGTCACAAACCATTACTCATGGTTCCGCACAACCGACTCTATATGGTTGCTCATAGAATACCAAAGTTGTGACCAGTACCGCCTGAGGGTGCTACAGTTAATACGTTTATACAATTACAATGGTAATTAAGCGCACCTCGTAAGGTTTTGTAATATATATTTTAACACTTAAACCCGTTTCTTTTAATTGAATTTGTACATCGTTTTATTTATGCAGCTGATATATTTTATGGTCATGTGGCGGTGCCTTTATTATGAGACTAGCTTTTGCCCGCGGCTTCGCCCGCGTGGATGTCGGAAATTAATGCAAGAGGACGTATAACCGCGATAAGAATGTGTTATTCCAGGTTATATAGGTAATATAGACTCTGTGTGCTATTTTCGATCCAGATCCATTCAGCCATTTTTGTGTGATTGAGAAACAAACACCCAATCATACATATTTTCACATTTATAATATTATTAGTAGTAGGATTATAACTCATATTACTTAGGATTCATAGTTTATGAGAACATCACGTGTGTTGGTGATTTTAAAATAAGAGTAATAGTATTCAGAGTAAGAAGACTGCGACATAGGGCTTGGTTTAGTTGTGTGCAGTAGTTTTTAAGTATATTGTTTAAAATATGTATTAGTTTATTATTGTTTTATATTTATATGTGTATTGTGTTTTATGGGCCTTTAGTTGCCTGAAATAAAGGATAAAATAAATAAATAAATAAATAAATAAGTCTTCCTGGTTTTTCTTAACGATCCTATTTTACCTATATTATACAGACACTCAATCATTTACCAGACACCGAACATAATTATAGGAATAGTACTTTTGCCAGTGGCTTGGCCCGTATAGCTGTCGGAAAATATCACCCGGGAACCTACTACCGGGATAAAGTAGGTATCCTATCTGTTACGTATCCATGATATAATATATCTTTGTGCCAAATTCGATCTAAATCCGTTTGGCCGACTTTGCATCATTGAGAAACAAACATCCAAAAATCTAAACATCTAAGCCATTTCGCGGTCACACATGATATTCGCAATTACTATGAAGCCAAAGTAATATGAATTACAATCCTACTTATCCTGTACTACCCGGCCGCTGCCAACGGATGGACGGGACGGACGTACGACCTTTTAAATCTCTAATATCTTCTAAGATATTCATTTAAATTACACGCTGTAAAGGGCCATATTGATCTATATTAAATGCACAATGTATTTAAGTACTTAACTGGATAAGGATTAATGCTGTATTGCTTAAAATCGCTTCGTAAATAAGCCTTTATTTCTCGTAAAAAGTAAAAGATAAAAAATGGTTATTGTGGGTTATCCCTAAGAGATAGACATATACCATTGCGGACATTTTTGTAGGCCTTTTTAAGGTGTACAATACTGTATTACATTATTTTGATCTATTTCGTAGGACTCAGCCAGGGTTTTTCGAATTTTGAGACGTATGTCACCGTAGTTTTCGAAGACAATTATTTTTTTCTAAATTAAAAGAATTTTTCTATAATAAAAGTAGCCTAAGTTACTCCTTGTTACATCAGCTATCTGCCAGTGAAAGTCCCGTCAAAATCGGTCCAGCCATTTCAGAGATTAGCGGGAACAAACAGACAGACAGACATACAAAAATTGTAAAAAATGTTGTTTTGGTATATGTATCGTGTATACTCATATCCATATACACTTAGTAAAAAGTGGTTATCTTAATATTAAAAACAGACACTCCAATTTTATTTATTTGTATAGATGGTTGAAATTTTGTTTTGACACTTTTTGATCTATGTTTTTTTAATGAAAAAGATATCCTTCGTTATGGATAGCTCGCGAAATTCGTTACGTTTTTAGGGTTCCGTAGCCAAATGGCAAAAAACGGAACCCTTATAGATTCGTCATGTCTGTCTGTCTGTCCGTCCGTATGTCACAACCACTTTTTTCCGAAACTATAAGAGCTATGCTGTTGAAACTTGGAAAGTAGATCTATTATGTGAACCGCATTAAGATTTTCACACAAAAATAGAAAAAATAACAATACATTTTGGGGTTCCCCATACTTAGAACTGAAACTAAAAAATATTTTTTTTATCAAACCCATACGTGTGGGGTATCTATGGATAGGTCTTTAAAATGATATTGATGTTTCTAATATATTTTTTTCTAAACTGAAAAGTTTGCGCGAGAAACTCTTCCAAAGTGGTAAAATGTGTCTCCCCCCACTGTAACTTCTAAAATAAGAGCATGATAAAATTAAAAAATGATATGATGTACCTACCTACATTACCATGTAAACTTCCACCGAAAATTGGTTTGAACGAGATCTAGTTAATATATTTTTAATACGTCATAAATCGTAAACCGCAAATTACCTTTCATTCAATCAACTCAAAATTTTAAAAAAAACGTTTAATTTCATAAACATAAACCCGGAACCGTCGTCGGTTCGCGAGTCCGACTCCCACTTGGGCGATGTTTTTAAAAAAAAAAATTGGTTGCCTGTAAAGTCGGTATACGGGCGAAAGTTTTACGTGACAACGACTTTGAGTGGTAAAATAATTTTAATGTGAATATTAAAATCACAATAGAAGCGCAAGACATGAACCGGTGTGTATGCCTATCTCTCTCACTCTCTCTCTCTCGCTCTGTCTCTCTCGCTCTTAGGCGGGCTAACCATGCCCGAGTGGAAGGGACGCGTGCCTCTCACTCGCTCTCATTGTGAGCGCATAACGTGAGCGGAGCGTAACGCAGTTTCTTGAAGTGTCACCCGGCAAACCAATTTATAAGACGTTGTCACGTCAAAAAAATAAGCTGCACCCTAATTGCAAAACGCATTATCAATCAGAATCTGAATAAATTTGGTCGATATTGCTAATCCATTGCTTTATTTGTCTGCTCAACAATGTAAATGATACAAAGAATTTTGTTGAACTGTCGAAATGAAAGCCATTGTGTTCGTGTTTTACGCAATTACCCTTTTTTTTTGTGGGTGGGAAATTATCAAATGACGTCTCCCGCTCTAGGGCGGAGCGGAAGGGCGTGTCAGACTTTTACTGACTAAAACCCACCTATGTTCCTTCAGTTGCCCATGTGCCAGGGCCACGGTATCTTTTTCGAACGAATCTCACGACCCTGGTAGGACGCAATTACCCTTCAGGTCAGAGTCGGGTAGTGTGATGATTTATTTTGCTTGAAATGGTCATTCAATGAGATTAAATGAACTTAGAGAGCTGTTTTTATTTTGTTGTATAAAGCCATTACGGTTGCGAATCATATTTTAATCAACATATAACCTGACATTGACCTGCTAATCGCAAAAACAGATCTGATAATAGCAGTTACCTTATGGATGGGATGGATGATATTCTCCAGAATATCATCCATCCCAAGGGATCCATATCGACGGTTAAAACGTAATAGGGTATAAGCGACAAAAACCAAATTGTTCAGGTCAGCGATTTAAAGTTTGAAATTGTAGAAAAATTGACATAACTTTTTTGTTTATTGTCATATCGTGAAAATGGAAAGATACCGTAGAGCCATGGGAGTAAGCGCATTCGAAAAAGCAGAAAATTGTAAGTAGGATGGAATTGGCGCTTATTACCGATTATTACCTTTAACAGTCGATATACTTAGTTAAGATGACTGATAATGTATTCGATTTAAAGCTGCCTCTCTCCTCTTCTGTTATTTTGATGTGCCCGACAGAGTCAATAATAATCTCATAAAATTTAAAGTTACCACCTAAGAACCTACACGTTGTGGAATTTAATAAATGATACGAGTATTGAGTATCGTTGTTGGTGATTTACAAAAGTAGAATAGTTTTTGTTGTACGTAATGTGGTGATTTTTGTGTGAACTGGATCAGTAATATAATATGTTTGTTTGAGGAGCAAGACGAACTTGCTTGTTGAAGTCACACTGCACTAGCTTGCGACGAGTGCATTTAGTGTATTTCAGGACTACCTATTTAAAGTCTACATATAGGCTACGAACGAATGACCTGCGACTTTGCAAAGCCACCAAACTCTCCTCGAGTTATTTTTGTATCGATGTCTTTTCTTTTTATCTGTAGTTACTCTAGGTAAATTACCTACTCTTATGATGTCTTGATTTGATGATTTTTTAGAGCGTATCGTATCGATCGATCGGTAATGGAAATATGCTTTGAACTGTGCTATGTGCGACTTAAAGGCTCCCACAAACAGACACGACGCGACAACGCGAAGTGACTCTCGTAGAACAATTTTTATGTTAACTTCATGGAAATTGTTCTACAAGCATCGCGTTGTGCTGTCGCGTCGAGCCAGTCTGAAAAAGCCTATAAGCCCTTAGTAATTCATTAAGTTAAGACCATTTCCCATTCATCATCATATTCGTTTTTATAGAGTGATACATAAATTACTCATAAGTCACACACCTGCCATAAAAAAAACATAAAAGTGTTTTGACACAATTGTATTGGATAATGACAATTAAATAACAACTTAAAAAAACCAGCATGTCTAAATTAAGTTACCTTCATTATCATTCTAAATCCGAATTTAAATAAGTTAAGATTAAGTGGGGCTTCAAAATCGAAAGTTCCGTACTAACGAACTTTTTAACTATAGTCGAAAAAAGGGAAATGCAGGAGCTTCGCAAATTGTTTGGTTCTAAAATATGTTGGTTTCTTCTCCTTGTTTTGCTTTACCCTTTTGAGAGTAATGGCGATGAAATTAAATACACACAAAGTACAATACCTCCCTGGCTTCGAACTTACGACTTACAACTAGTAAAGTCGGTGCAGCTACCACAGGGCCACCACTGCTCTCAACATGCAATTAAATTAAAGAAACAAGGTAAAAGGTCTTCTAAAGTTTCATAGGTAAATAATGCAAATGCTTTGCAACTTGATCCAACGATCAATGTTCACTAAGATGGGCTCCAGCTGACATGCTTTTAATCATACATATACTAATTTAGTTCACTTGGTAAACTTGGCTACGGAACACTAAAATATTTATGAACAATATCAAAGTCAAACACGCGAGTATTGATTTACATTGCGCGTCATACGAACATTTGGGTCACCTCACGTTTTCGAAAGTAGTCCATCCAGATTCCACGACGGAAAAAAAGACTTAAAGGCCGTCGTGGCCTGGCCTGTGTACGTACCTATCTACCTGCTGGCGTAACCTTCCACGCGAGGGTGGTCACGTAACCGTTTGGAGGGCACGGGACTACCCGGTCGCGGCGGTGACCAACTTACTTACATAAAATGTCAATGTCAGAACAGATGTTACCTGATTTGTGCCTGATCTTTGTGAAGTAATTAGGGTGCTATTACTTTACATAATGCCTTGTTTCCCAGAAGGTAACCGACGAAACATTTCTACGCTAGGGGGTCTAGAATCTTCCAGGATCGCGGAATTTTTCGATAGAGTTACCGTGGCCCTGGCACAGGCAACTGAAGGAACATGAGTGGGTTTTAGTCAGTAAAAGTCTGGCACGCCCTCTCGCTCCGCGCAGAGCGGGAAATGTCATTTCCCACCCAGAAAAAAAAAAAAGAAGAAACGGGGCTAGAATCATTTGCTGAACTAAATTCATTGTTAGAGTTTTGCGTCGATGTCTCTGCTACCCTGTAGGTATATATAAAGTTTTGTCCCTTTTCCTGAATAATTAATTAAGATAAGACTCGACTGTAGTAGCAATGATGAATGAGACAGCAAACATTTAGCATATTAGGAGATTTCATATCTAAATGCCTTGAGGGCAATTGTTGATGAATTTGCATATAGATATGTGCAATGACATCAGTTTATTACTTAATAATACGTTAATAGCTGATTATTTCGGCCATGCTGGTCCAAATATGTAAATTTAAAGTTGCACGATATAGATACGTCCAAATCTAAATGAAGTAGGTATTATTCAGTTATGGTTCCAAACGATTATGTACATAATCGCACTAATTCTGTCTATGTATCTTACTAGGTAGGTATCAATAAGACTAGCATTTCTAATAGCAGTAACCTAATTAATAGTTCATTTCAGATGTCCATTGTTGGATATAAGCTCATTCGTCACGTTATCACTATTTAGATACATAATACTTTCGTCAACTTAATTTCGCTGCTTAGATGCTAAAGTTTTCAAGTGCCTTCCGATTCTTTTTCAAGTAATTTCAATAGTTCAGGCCTCAAACTTTTCACGCAGCTAAACGTAGAGAGGCGACCGCGTACTGAAAGACATAGTATTGGAAGGTCTCCCACAAGATGGACCAATGACATAGTGAAGGCCACAGGAATCTGCTGGATGCGAGAAGCACAGAACCGGTCGAAGTGGCGGTGCTTGGGGGAGGCCTATGTCCAGCAGTGGACGTCTTACGGCTGAAATTATGATAATGATGATGGTGACGACGAAACATTGCATTATTTGCAGTGCCTAAATTAGGACTCTTATTTGTTGCTGGTTCGTTGATTAAAGCGTTCAGTTTATCCGCAACCGGCTAAGTGAAATGACTGTATAATTTAAAAAAATCCTTTGCTTTTTCCTTCTACCAGTCTCATCTTCTGGCTATATTTTATTTGGTCAAGGGGCGCCCTTGCCGTGGGCTGAACTTGCCGGTAATTATGTCTGAATCAACAATCATAGCCAATGCCACTTCAGTGTTCTGAATAATGCGACCTCTGATCAATTTCCTCATAATTGGAGGTCTAGATTTTGGTATTAAAAACTAACATAGTTTAGCTAAAGCTTTAATTAAAGGGTCATGTAGTATTAAGCCCGTTTTCACTTACATTAGACTACACATAATGCCTACAAAAGAAGCGCTCAAAAGTCAACACTCGACTCAGCGATGAAAGTTGAAAATCCAGTGTGCTTTTATTTCGGCATTTTACAGTGTTAGTAAAAAGAGATCTAGGATTACAGTAGATCGCCTATAATATACGATGGTTAGGCTAAGAAGGAAGATTTTGTAGCTGAGGTAGAGACTACGATATACCCGATGTTAAGCTGAGGTTGGAACTCCTCAGTATAATCATTTATTTACAAGTCATTAATCAGCACTTTTCCACGTCTAAATTAAATTAGATAATGCCAAAAAGCGTAATAATCTGCCAACAACATTATGACTGCGATGGCTAACTAGATTCATTTACATCCACCATTTGCCGAAAGAAAGGAGATGTCTGTGAGTGTATTTTTACACGCTTTATATTAGCTTCACTTGTATGTTTGTATATTTGTATGTTTGTTTGTAACCGACTCCTTATAGCGCGATTTTGACCCACTTTAAACGATTCCATTCAAACTTTGCACACCTGTCAAGGACCGATGACAATGCAATAATTTCATAAATTTGTGCCATTATCCTTGCCAGGGCTACCAAGACAGCAAACAGTCTTCAAAAACTACGCTGACATACGTCACAAGCTACGCTGACATACGACACAAACTACGCTGACATACGTCACAAACTACGCTGACATACGTCACAAACTACGCTGACATACGTCTCAAAATTCAAAACACCCTAAAAATTGAAAATAAATAATAGTTTAAAAAAAAACTAAAAAACACGCTTCCATTGAAAACCAAACTAAAAAGTACAAAATAATGGAAAAAAAGCGTGGGGTGCCTGATATCAATAAAAAAATACCTTAAAAAGCACCGCACGCTTTTTTTCCATTATTTTGTACTTTTTAGTTTGGTTTTCAGTGGAAGCGTGTTTTTTAGTTTTTTTTAAACAATTATTTATTGTTTTGGTTTAAATGACTAGGCTGTAAGAATTGAAGCCCTTTCTAATCCTTATTGAGACGGGAGTGCAATGTCTGTGAAGGAGGTCCATCCCATATAAGTAGGCATTTTTATTTAGTCTCGCACCAAACTTTGGCATTCCATTCGTGCACAGGTGTTTCCCACGTAACAGTGGTGACGTAAACGTCAAAGACTCCGTAATCCGGATTACTACGAGTCGCCGACATTGATGCAATTGTGTTCATTTGAGTCAGCACTGCTAAGGGCTTAGTCGCTTTCTACTTGTTACCTACTTCGTTATGTGATTGGTGACAACTGGACCCAGTAGGACAGATGTTCTTTCTTACTAATGTGTAATGTTAGTTATTAGAGTATGTTTTATCGAATAAAGACAACTACTTAAACAAAACCTTATTTATGAGAGTTGTGGTTTTCCCTAAGCTCTACATAGGTTTATTTGCGGTTATACCGTAGGTACTCGTTCGAGGTTTCCATAAGAAGGGCCATATCCATTTGTCCTAATGGTTGTCAATTGCATCTATTTGTCCCACATTAATACAAATAGCTTTAAATAAGACACTTATTTATAAAACAATTTCAAATCCATTTAGCTACAAGTCATATTCATATCCAGTTTAGACCATTCCTGCCCATAACTCTGACCATATGTGGGTACAAAGCTGAATTTCGACATAATATACATGTCCGTAGGCGACAGGTTATCGTGCATTACGCTAAAATCATACCTGCATATCGGTACATGCAAAATGTGTTGCATAAGTTGAAAATATTGAGTTCGAGTGTGCAGGTATAGTATGTACCTTCTTACTTGCCATATTTTGTAAACAAAAACACGTTACTAAAATCATCCTGTTTCCTTTTCAACACACATACTTTCAATAACGTTCATCATTATCAACATTTTAGCCAAAAGACGTCCATTACTGCACATAAGCCTCCCCCAGTTTCGGGGGTTTCCCATAATCGCCACGCTTGGCAGGCGGGTTGGCGCTCGCAGTATGGTGGTAAAATGCATAGAGAACGCTGCTGCCTGCTTTCTAGTAAGTTCCTTAGTCGCCTCTTACGATACGCACAGAAAGAAATGGGATGATGCTACATTTACGGCCGGCACCAATTAGGTTAACGTTTTTTGTGTGAAAAGCTCATATTATATGAATTAAATCGAAACCGACTTCCAATGTAAATGGTTAATTGGAAATGAATTCTGAGATTTTGAAAATGAATATGTTGTAATGGTTTGTGGAATCCGTTGGCAGCGAGAAGCACCGAACCGGTGGAAATAGTGATGTTTGGGGGAGATCTATTTGCAACAGCGTCTGTGTGCTGAATCAATTAATGATTTATAACATATCTATTACCTAATTTAAAAAATCCCAGTACGCCATATTTGTTTACAAATTAATACAAGTAAAGAAAAACAGACTTTAGTTTGCTGCCCGTTGTTTATGTCGCCACACCTCTGCAACTTTATTAGTATTAACATATTGTGTGATTTTGTCTTGATTGGACTAGTTCTAGATATATGGTTCAGAATTAAAAGGGATTGTCTCGTGCGTGCACGCGTGTGTCCGTGTTGTGCAAGATTTGCGAAAGCTTTTAACGTTTTTGAGCTATATCTAAGCTATAAGTTCTAGTCATTTCAATTTGAGACAACTTGTCTCAAGTTGCGTAAATCATATCTATACTAATATTATAAAGCTAAAGAGTTTGTTTGTTTGGTTGAACGCTATGAAACTCAGGAGCAACTGATTGTAATTGAAAAATGTTTTAAGTATTGGGTAGCCCATTTATCGAGGAAGGCTATAGGCTATATAACACCACGCTAGGTTCTTTAGGAGCCTGGAAAAAAGAAAAAAACAAGTCACGAATTCGAAGAAATCGCACTGGCAGGCGAGGAGGATCGGGGGATTAAGAAATTTAACGCAGACGAAGTCGCGGGCAGAAGCTAGTGCCTACAGAAATGAACAAGAAAATAAATAAGACTACTTTAAAAGAGACCTACTTTACTGAAACCTGAACTGCTTTGTATTGAAAAATTTTAATACAGCTAACGATCTACAATATTGCTACACATGTACACGTCTGAATAAGTACGCAACTTTTTTTGCAAACCTACTTTTCCGGTGAAAACGTGTTGCATGAGGCACGGCAGAGCTTTTACACCAGACTTTCATTTTGACAGTTCAACAACATTCATTGCGTGATTTATGTTGTTGTGCAGACACATTTTTTCGAACTAAAGAAGCAATGTATTAGCCACATTCATCAAAATATTATAATTCAAATTGTGATTGATAGTGTGAATTAGGGTGCTGATTTAACAAATTTACAGATATTATCTGAGTTTTATTCAATTCTTTTTTGTGTCTCATATTATAGAACATCATCATCATGAATCATGATTCATGATCAGCCTATAGCAGTCCACTGCAGGATATAGGCCTCTCCAATTGCACACCATTCAGCTCAATTCTCGGTAACTCTCATCCAACTGCTACCATGTTATTATTACATTTTTTATCATTTGATACATGGCCAAAATTGGAATTTATGGCCGCCATATTGTTTTTTGCATAATGTTTACCAACGGCGTGTTAACATCTATCGCCCAAAGACTCTTGGAGGACTTTACAGTTCGTTTACAGTTATTTTACCTCTGATAGCAGCGACAGCAGCAATCCAACAGAAACCTTATTGCAACAACAATAAAGATCACTGTCACATTGACAGACTTATTAGAGGCATCAACGCAAAGGCAACCTTATTTAAACGTGTACAAAGATCCCGTTGATTTTGACAATGACGAAAAATCAGAGGTATTATACGTATGTGTGACCGGAATCTAACATGGCAGAGCTTTTATTTAACTCTCTTTTGTTTTTATTTATCTATGGCTTGCTGATTATCTAACAGTTAATGCGGTTACGTGTATCGAGTCGTGTGCCTACAGTGGGTACCTACTTACTAAACCGTAGCGCTTGTCATTGTCCGATAAGGTTAATGCCATGATTATGACTGCGCGCGTTATACGCATTACTGCTTTAGGGTTACCATGCAGAGAAAAATAAATGCAACATTTTTTTCTGGAAATTTCATGAACGTATTGATTTTTATTCATGTAAATGTGAAATACATAACTATATGCGTAAGTAGTTCATGTAATGAAGTAAGTCATTATTCGTATTTAGAACAAGGGCTTAATCGACTCTACATTAGTCTTATGACTTTTTGTGTTTTATGACTTCTGAATGCAATTCGATCTCCTCCATTATGCCGTTGAAAATTTCTCACTGCTGTGTAATTTCATATCGAATAACATTAGATTACTTTCCTTAAAATAAAAAACAAACTGGCCAAGTGCGAGCCGGACTCGCGCACCGAGGGTTCCGTACAAACCTGCAGGTATTCACGGTTTATGCATAAGGTTTATGTTTATGAAATTAAAAGTTTTTTTTTTAATTTTTATATCTGAGTTGACCGAATGAAAGGTAAATTGTGGTTTACGATTTATGACGTATTAAAAAAAACTACTTACTAGATCTCGTTCAAACCAATTTTCGGTGAAAGTTTACATGGTAAAGTACATCATATATTTTTTTTAGTTTTATCATTCCCTTATTTTAGAAGTTAGGGGGGGGGGGGGGGGGGCTACACACATTTTACCACTTTGGAAGTGTCACTCGCGCAAACTGTTCAGTTTAGAAAAAAATGATATTAGAAACCTCAATATCATTTTTGAAGACCTATCCATAGATACCCCACACGTATGGGATCGACGAAAAAAAAATTTTTGAGTTTCAGTTCTATGTATGGGGAACCCCAAATATTATTGTTTTTTTTTTCTATTTTTGTGTAAAAATCTTAATGCGGTTCACAGAATACATCTACTTACCAAGTTTCAACAGCATAGCTCTTATAGTTTCGGAAAAAAATGGCTGTGACATACTCGGACAGACAGACAGACATGACGAATCTATAAGGGTTCCGTTTTTTGCCATTTGGCAACGGAACCCTAAAAATACGTATTTGAATGTTGTTACGGGGCATTCAAACACGAAGAATTGAGAAACTAGACTAGGTGATATAAAGATGAAACAGATCACAGAGGAAGCAACAGGGAGAGAAAAATATGCCTACCATGCTGCATTTTTTTTTGTCTAGTTGGTAAAATCTAGTCCACATCGCGATCGTGTCCATTAGGCACAAGTTTCTTTGGACTACCACCTCGATACCTTTCTATATGTCGAAATACAGTAGCCATACTCTGGCAGCCCTAATCGTTAAGTCTCGTGGCCCGGGGCGCGGCATGCGTTCATTAAGGCTCAGAGCGCACTGTCCGCAAAAGGCAACGTCTGACCTACATCGTTCATTCGTATTGAGACGCGTGTGATTGGGCTGACACGCTGTTGTTTCTTTTATATGAGATTCCAAATGTATTTGTAATCGTTACTAATTAAATAAGAGTTAATCATCATCATCATTTCAGCCGTAAGACGTCCACTGCTGGACTTAGGCCTCCCCCAATTTGGGGGGCTTTGCCATAATCGCCACGCTTGGCAGGCGAGTTGGCGATCGCAGTATGGTGGTAAAGTGCATAGAGAACGCTGCTGCCCATTCTCTAGTAACTCCTTAGTCGCCTTTTAGGACACCCACGGGAAGAAATGGGGTGGTGTTATTCTTTACGTCCGGCACCACACGGTAAATAAGAGTTAATACTAGCCTACTATTGCCCTACTACTTCTCATTCACAGAAGACACGAGCATAGATCCCACGTTTGCTCAAGACAGGTCGAGCACCAGGGTCGGTGGGGGATTTGCGACTTCTTATTTATTAAAAGCCTTACTATGTTTTCCTTCACCGTTGTCAAAAATATCCAAAATAATCTCTGAAAGTACATTATGAATTAAAAAGTCCGATTGGTAGCCTGGATTTAAACAATCAACCTCGAAGTGAAGCCTTAATCACTTCGCCATCATTATTATTATCCCACTGCTGGGCGAAATCTTCTCTCTTTTCACGTCTCTCTGTCCAGAGCTGCCAAGGATCAATCTTTATAAAAAAAGTCCAGCTTATCCCGCCATCTCCGTCTGGGCCTGCCGCGATGTCATTTGCCATTAAGCGGGACCTACAAGGTAGTAAGTTTACCCCACTGATCGCCACTGGCCCATCACGATACTTAAATAAGGGTTAGTTATCTTTGATTTTCACGTTTCTGCAAGCTTCTTGCATTATAAACGTTAATGAGCTCATTTCTTCTTCTTCTTCCTAGCAGGAGTTATACAGTTTACCACAATGGCTTATGTCGTGGTTGAAACGGTTGGTAAAATCCTGAATCAAGGGGTGAGGGAACTATCCCTCACCCTTTGGTTCAGGATTTTATAATTTATTAATTATAAAATACATTTATGTTTTTGGCCCTAGGCGGGTGCCTAGGGCTAAAAAAATTAATTCAAAAAACTGGCCAAGTGCGAGTCGGACTCGCGCACCGAGGGTTCCGTACAAACCTGCAGGAATTCACGGTTTATGTATAAGGTTTATGTTTATGAAATTTTTTATTTTTATTTTTTATTTTTATATTTGAGTTGACTGAATGAAAGTTAAATTGTGGTTTACGATTTATGACGTATTAAAAAAAACTACTTACTAGATCTCGTTCAAACCAATTTTCGGTGGAAGTTTACATGGTAATGTACATCATATATTTTTTTTGGAACTGCCCCGTTGGTCTCGTGGTCGCAAGCGCGACTGCTGAGCGTGGGGTCCTGGGTTCGATTCCCGGGTCGGGCAAAGTGTTACTGGGTTTTTCCATTAGGAATTTCTTAGTAGCAGCCCGGAGTTTGGAAGTTGGCGGTGTGATACCCCCATGCCTCGGAAAGCACGTTAAGCAGTTGGTCCTACGCCTGATCTCTCTCCGGTCGTGTCGGATTGCCGTCCCATCGGACTATGAGAGTGAGGGAAGAGTGAGTGCTCCTGTGTCTGCGCATACACTTGAGCACTATAATATCTCCCGCGCCGATGGCTAGTCTCCGTTGAGATTGGCCGCCGTGGCCGAAATTCGGTCTGGAGGACTATATATTTTTTTTAGTTTTATCATTCCCTTATTTTAGAAGTTACGGGGGGGGGGGGACACACACACATTTTACCACTTCGGAAGTGTCTCTCGCGCAAACTATTCAGTTTAGAAAAAAATGATATTAGAAACCTCAATATCATTTTTGAAGATCTATCCATAGATACCCCACACGTATGGGTTAATAATAATGATTGGACCCTGTTCCCGATACAGGTCGGCTACTATTTTTTATATTTTTAAATGTTTCTATAATTTTTGTATCCTAATATTTAAAAATGTAAATAATATGTTAAAATAAGTGAAATAAAAGAATAATAATAATAATATTCCATAACTATCACACAACGCCATCTAGTCCCAAGCTAAGCAGAGCTTGTGTTATGGGTACTAGACAACTGATAAACATACTTATATTTCTAAATACATACATATTATAGATAAATTACACCCAGACACAGAACAAATGATCGTGCTCATCACACAATCATTTGTCCTGTGTGGGAATCGAACCCACGACCTCCGGCATAGCAGCCCAAATGTTATTGTTTAAAAAAAAATTATATTAGAACCCTCAATATCATTTTTGAAGACCTATCCATAGATACCCCACACGTATGGGTTTGATGAAAAAAAAATTTTGGAGTTTCAGTTCTATGTATGGGGAACCCCAAATATTATTGTTTTTTTTTCTATTTTTGTGTGACAATCTTACGCGGTACTGCGGTTCACAGAATACATCTACTTACCAAGTTTCAACAGCATAGCTCTTATAGTTTCGGAAAAAAATGGCTGTGACATACTCGGAAAGACAGACAGACAGACAGACATGACGAATCTATAAGGGTTCCGTTTTTTGCCATTTGGCAACGGAACCGTAAAAACAGGGTCCAGAACCAAGACTGTGTGTGTTTGATTGATGTAACCTGTTCTATGGAATCTAATAGTCATATAAAATAACATCTTATGTCATTTTCTGGGAATTTACGACTTGCAAACGTTTATGGGTATCTCCAGAAATTGTTGCAGCAATATAAATTTACAGAAATTCTTGTTTTTGTTTAACCGACGAAAAAAAACGGAGGAGGTTATCAATCGACGCGTATATATATTTTTTTTTGTTTTTTCTTATGTATGACCACGCATAACTTTTTACATAGTAGTCCGATTGTGATAATTCATTTTTTTATTGGAAAGGGTATACTTCGAGGGTGGTCCCATATAAATTTGGAAAACAGAATCAAACCCTAAGGGTCAGAAAACAGGGGATGATTGATTGTTCACTCACTGATTCTAATGTTTAACCACGCATAACTTTATACAGAGTAGTCCGATTTTGATAATTCTTTATTCATTGGATAGGGTATACCTTGCCAAGTATTATAAATACATTAAAGCCACAAAAAATTATAAAATAAAAACTTTTTACCAAAAAATATAACCGCCGAAAAAACTGAAAAGCAAAAAATAATAAACCTTAAAATTATGAGTCGGCGCTGGAAAATCAATGAACAAAGATCACTCAAAGCGCCGACTAATCATTTTAAGGTTTATTATGTTTTGCTTTTCAGTTTTTTCGGCGGTTAAATTTTTTGGTAAAAAGTTTTTTGTTTTCGATCAATTCCCCGCCGCAGTAAGTGTTCGGGCTGTCATGTGACCGCGGTCAGGCGTGCTAAGTATTTTGACTGCAGCAGCCTGACCAATTCCGAGCTTGATCAGATAAGCTGCTGCTATCTGCCTAAGTTAATCAGTGAGCAAACTTAGATCAACTGTGATACGAAAAATTGATAATTTATGTTTTAGAGGGCTCGCTGTTAAGGATGCCAGGGTTGAAGAGTTTTGGAACTTTGCAAATAGAGTATGGTATCTTCATTTATTATATTTGAATCGCGAATTGATTGTTAAGAGGTATTTTAACCCAGTACTTAGCCATTTACGTGATGTAAGAAGATGAAAAAAAACAATTAGTGGAAAGCCCATTCTTTTCAGCCGAAAGACGTCAATTGCTTGACATGGGCGTCTTCCAAGCACCGCCGCTTCGACTGGTTCTGTGCTTTGCGCATCCAGCGGATTCTTGCGGTCTTCGGTTCATTGATTGTGGTAGCCAGTTCTTTTTCGGGGATTGTTGGCACCCCTTGCCTCACCGTTATATGCCTTGACCGCTACTATAGCCAAGGATAGGCGGGCCGCCGGGCACTAGGAGTTGTTTTTTCTTGATGCTGGTCATTTCGGGCGAGAGGGGAGGGTTAGGTAAAGTATCACCATCATCATCATTCCAGCCGAAAAACGTCCACTGCTGGACATAGGCCTTCCCCAATTTGGGAGGGCTTTGCTATAATCGCCACGCTTGGAAAGCGGGTTGGCGATCGCAGTAAGGTGGTAAAATGCATTGAGAACGCTGCTGCCCATTCTCTAGTAAGTCCTTTAGTCGCCTCTTACGACTACCACGGGAAGGAGGGAGGAAATGGGGAGTGGAGGTTTGGGTAAAGTATACCTTACTGTAATTTTAAGGACCAAACAGACCACGCTCTCATTGTCGTAAATATAATTTTGCAATCCCTCGTTTATCGAAAACACATAACATTTGCATCGATACAGAGTAAAAGACACACATTTCCCGTCACTATGCAATTCGGTCGTGGTAGTGTTACTGTTTCAGATTAGGCTAGATATCTTAGTGGTGCCTAGACAATGGCCGAGGGCGTGGCGTATACATTCAGGTGTGAGGTGATTATGTAAATAAGTGGTCGTTTTCGTGAGATATGGTCCGTGTGAGTTATGAGATTGAGAGCGAATGTAACACTATGTATCATTTGTTTATATTGATAGGTACGTCTATAGTTTGTCGATTTACTGTGTTTGTTTGTCGTTCTAGTCAGAAAATTTTAAATACAAAGATATTTTAAGAGGGTTCCCTCTATCTGGCAGAAACTTGATGCTCCGAATTTTATTTGGCATAACACACTTGGCATAATATTCTTTAAACGAATATTTGTAACGCATAAAAAATGTTTAGCATAATCATTGTTTGGCCGAATATTTATATGTCCGACTTTACGCTGGCATACTTTTAAAATGGCAGAATTTTACTAAGCATAATTACCTTTGGCAGACTTAACATTCCGCAGAATTTCGTTTAGCATAACATTTATTTAGAGTGACGATTATTTGGTACAATTTCACTTGGCATACTATGAAGATGGCAGAATTTCATTTAGAATAATTTTGTTAGGCATATTGTCATTCCTATAAAATTGCAATTTAACCTTAATTTAAAATTAAAATAATGTCTCAAAAACTCAATATATATTGTGCTACAAAAGTTATTGACGGAAACGAATCGCTGCAGAACCGACTCCACGTAGTCTTGTTTGCCCTACCCCTAGAGTGTAATTTAAGCCCGCGTAGGCGCGGAGGGGTGAGGCGGCCCGCGAGCTGAGGAGCAGGTGATTTTGATGCTCGCCACCGTGGCTGAGGCTGGCCGGCTGAGCCGGCCAGCAAGCCGAAGCTGCGGTGGTGAGCGTAAAACCATCTGCGACGATGAGCTCGCGTGGGACTGCCGGAGCCACGCAGCGCCGGAGCTGTGACAGAAAGCATGCCTGCTGCATGTTGCATGCTCGCCTGCATGCTGTGAGCTTGCTTGCATGTTGCATGCTTGCTTGCATGCTTACTTGCATGCTGCATGCTTGCTTGCATGCTACATGCATGGTGTATGCTTGTTTGCATGTCTGCATGCAGCGTGCTGAATATGATTTTTAGGGTTCCGTTGCCAAATGGCAAAAAACGGAACCCTTATAGATTCGCCATGTCTGTCTGTCTGTCTGTCTGTCTGTCTGTCCGAGTATGTCACAGCCACTTTTCTCCGAAACTATAAGAGCTGTGCTATTGAAACTTGGTAAGTCGATGTATTCAGTGAACCGCATTAAGATTTTCACACAAAAATAGAAAAAAAGCAATAATATTTGGGGTTCCCCATACATAGAATTGAAACTCAAAATTTTTTTTTTTATCAAACCCATACGTGTGGGGTATCTATGGATAGGTCTTCAAAAATGATATTGAGGTTTCTAATATCATTTTTTTTTAAAACAATAATATTTGGGGTTCCCCATACATAGAACTGAAACACAAAAAAAAAATTTAATCAAACCCTTACGTGTGGGGTATCTATGGATAGGTCTTTAAAAATGAAATTGAGGTTTCTAATATAATTTTTTTCTAAACTGAATAGTTTGCGCGAGAGACACTTCCAAAGTGGTAAAATGTGTGTGTCCCCCCCCGTAACTTCTAAAATAAGGGAATGATAAAACTAAAAAAAATATATGATGTACAATACCATGAAAACTACCAACGAAAATTGGTTTGAACGAGATCTAGTAAGTAGTTTTTTTTTAATACGTCATAAATCGTAAACCACAATTTACCTTTCATTCAGTCAACTCAAATATAAAAATTAAAAAAAAAAAACATTTAATTTCATAAACGATGATGACGAATGATGATGATGATGACCTGCAGGTTTGTACGGAACCCTCGGTGCGCGAGTCCGACTCGCACTTGGCCGGTTTTTCTGTAATGTAATAGATGAGCGTTTCAATTATTATTATGGATATGAAATGTATGCCAAAAGATGATTCTAACTGTAAAGTTTCTGAGATATGATAGTTCTGCCTTTTAAGGACTATCGATATGAAATAATGCCAAGAGACGATTCTGACTGCGAACTTTCTGCGATATGATGGTTCTCCTTTTTCATTATTATGGATATAAAATTTATGCCTAAAGATGATTCTGACTTATAAAATTATGCGTTGTGAATGTATGATAAATGAGTGTATGCCAAACGATTTTCTGCGAAATGAAGTTTATGCTATCCGCTGTTATGCAAAATAATATTATGACGAAAAAAATTCTGCCATAAAGGGTGGACCCATTTTAAGATAACGTTTCAGTTGTTTCGGTATAAAACTCATTAAAAAACCACAATCAGCCATGATACCACTTAACAATGAATTAGTCTAGAATTTGGTAAAAATAACATGTTGGAAGGCCTCCCACAAGATGGACCAATGACCTGGTGAAGGCTGCAGGAATCCGCTGGATGTGAGAAGTACTGAACTGGTTGAAGTGGCGGTGCTTGGGGGAGGCCTATGTCCAGCAGTGGACGTCTTTCGGCACAAATGATGAACATGTTGGCTCACAAAAAAACTCTTGGCCTGAATTAGGTATAAGAGCATTTTTGATTATAAAAAAACTTTGTTTTGGATGTAGCAAGCTGTAAATATTTCAACCATTGTATGAGTATTTACAGCTTGTGGTATTGAGTAAAGAAAGAGTCCATTATTGTTACTTAAATTTAATAAATAGGTAGTGATTATAAGAACTAAATATTAGGTATGTACATCATCACGAATTGAGCGGCAACTGTAGTCTGTTTCATTGAACTTGTTCGAAATACACTGTAGCTTCAATGTCTGAGCCGTCCATTCTGATTGACTGTAAATAATAAATTAAAAACATTCTATACAACACATAGGTATTCGTAATGGAATCTGAGATTATCCTAATAGTACACACGGCTATATATCAAGCTATACATTTCCAGTTTTAACGGACCTGGCGTTTTATAGGCTTTCCGTTCTATGAGAAGTCAGCTTATACTGGAAATGTATAGAATGATTTGTCGCCGTGCGTACAAGGTCCTGTAAGTATAATGTGCTTCGAAGTTTAAAATGAGGTTAGCGGGGATTTGCTTAGAAAATTAAATATTTTGTCAGCAATTAATAAGGTTGCATACGTTTAAGTGCCAAAGCATAGGCTGAGTGAATAAAAAAAAATGTGCAAAGCCATTTTCATAAGAAAAAGAAAAAAATGAAAACTTTAATGGCTTTTCAAATGGTAAATGGTTTTCGACCTCATAAAACCAGTGTTGCGTATCTGAAGAACACACTAAAGAAGGTTTTATTCAATCAAGTTCTTTTTTTCGTCATTCGAGTGTGAACATTTGTTCCAAAATGTTTATTTATATAAATATTTTTTAGTACAAATATTATCATATGAAAATGGATTTTCAAAAAAAAATTACAAGCACAAGTTTGCATAGAAAACTTACCATTTTAGCCCCATTATCACCGAATTCTCGCCTGAAGTATGCAATCCTCCCTCCTCCTTTTGGTATAATGACTTGTTTCAATACGTTGTCACTCTCCAATGTGTATGTGAGTCTAACCTTGAAATACATAAGGGTTCATTATTGTGGGTGTTCTCTTGCACATAAAATATGTGTGGTCTCGAATATTGAAGGAGTATGTAAGTTGATATGAAGATCAATGAATTCTTTGCCGTGTTTGTGGGGGCTGTGTGCAATTTTAAACTACACAATTGTATGTAGTTCCTTTATTCTTATTTATTTATATATACTTTATTGTACACCATTAAAATACAACACAAAAAAAACATTACAATGACTACAAAATATACAATGGGCGGCCTTATCGCTTTATGCGATCTCTTCCAGGCAACCATGGAATGGACAGTGATAAGTCTGGACATAAAATGGGTATGTCAATGGTGTAAACATACGATGTGCTAAAATTGCTAAACAGATGTTTATATTCTAAATAATAGATACATAAATACATACATACTAAATATATAAAGCACAAAAATAAATGAAGACAGTACATAGAAAATTACAGTTAGATTAGGAGAACAAAATCACAACGACATGTAGTGTTCCTTTACGAGTCTTTTAAAAAGATGTAACGTCTGCGCGCGTTTAATTTCAACAGGCAATGCATTCCACAACCGAGCGGCTTGGACAGTAAAGGAATGGTCGAGGAAAGTTGTGGAATGCATAGGCATTTTAAGCTTCAAGTTATCTGATGACTTTAAGAATTTCGTGTGGGAATCACAAAGAAACAGAAAACGTTTTTTGAGATAGAGAGGAGTGGAGGGCGTAAATAGCACATTGTACAAAAGAGAAAGAATATGAGCATTCCGGCGAAGGCGAATTGGTAATCACTTGAGCTTCACTCGAAATTCGGAAACATGGTCATATTTGCGCAAACCAAATATGAACCTTATACAAAAGTTTTGAAGGCGCTCAAGTTTGTCCAGTTGGTCTTGGGTAAGGTCAAGATAGCTGGCATCAGCATAGTCAAGGATGGGTAGAAGAAGTGATTGTGCAAGCGCTATCTTGGTGGCAGTCGGAAGAAAGTTACGTAATCTCTTCAAAGACGCAGCGGATGCAAATAGCTTGCGGCTAACTTCCTGTAGCTGGGCAGTCCAAGAAAAGTTCTTATCAATAAATATTCCCAAGTTTTTGACTGTATCGCTGAAAGGAATAACTGTGTTGTCAAAAGAAACTTGGGGAAGAGTACTCCAGTCAATCCTTGAGACCGTCCTTGAACTGCCTACTACCACAACTTGCGTCTTTATTGGGTTAACCATAAGTCCATATTTCTTGCTCCAGTCGCATATACGGGCCAAATCACGATTTATTTTTAAAATAGCCTCGGACAGATTCCCAAGAGGAGCTCGTGAGTAAATTTGTAAATCATCTGCATAAAGATGGTAGGAAGAAATAAGTTCGTCGGAGATTGAGTTTATAAAAACTGCGAAAAGTAAAGGGGATAAAACACCACCCTGAGGTACACCGGCAGAAGTATTACTCCAGGAAGACAAAG
This sequence comes from Aporophyla nigra, assembly GCA_947507805.1. Classification (NCBI taxonomy): domain Eukaryota; kingdom Metazoa; phylum Arthropoda; class Insecta; order Lepidoptera; family Noctuidae; genus Aporophyla; species Aporophyla nigra. The sequence continues at coordinate 21,277,548 of OX382297.1, read as the reverse complement.
TGTCTCCAAGGCAAATACGTTGCCGGCGACCGAACAGGTAACTGCGAAACCAGTCAATTACCGATGGAGATATATTAAGAGAGCATAGAATCCCAAGCAGCACATCAAAATCCACAGTATTGAAAGCATTACTGAAATCTAATAAAGCTAAAACTGTAAGATTACCGCTTTCCATCGATGACCTTATATCATCCGTAATGTTCAGAAGCGCTGTAGTGGTGCTATGACCAGGACGGAAACCAGACTGGAAGGGGTTGAGGAGATTATTTTTAGTGAGGAAACTACTAATTTGATTGTGAATCAACCGTTCAAGGACTTTGGATAGGAATGGTAAAACGGAAATTGGACGGTATTCAGAAAAGGATTTAGGATTTGACTTTTTAGGTAAAGGAATTATTTGAGCTTCTTTCCATGCGCACGGAAAGGCACCACTAGCCGCAGAAAAATTGAGGATGTGACAAATGACAGGGAGTATAACATCCAGAACAGGGACCAACATATTACGGCTGATACAGTCACTTCCCACTGCATTGGAAGTTATCGATAGTATGCTCTTCTTAACATCACATGCGGAGAACTGATCAAAAACAAATGGAGAATAACTGGGAGTCGGAAGAGAAGAAAGATAATTCAGTGTTTTTTGTTTTATTGTCCCATCATAATTGGACGAAGCAGTAAAATGATTATTCATTGCATCGATGTCTATATCTTTTGGAATTGTCTCTTGTCGGGTTTTACCGACCCCCAATGATCTGAGAAATTTCCAAACTTTGGATGCGTCCCCATTTTGGACAGAAGTGTGAATGTGGTGGCGATTAGCATTCCTACACACCTTATTGCAGTGATTACGGATTGAGAGATATCTTTCCCTGTTAGCGTCATTAGCCCTACGTTTAAATCTACACTTTGCCGTTACTTTCTTGTGCATAAGTGTTTTAATATCATTTGTGAGCCAAGGCGCCGGCAAATGTTTAACTTTAACGGCTCTAACAGGTGCGTGATGATCGTAAAGCTCGATAAGCTTTGCCGTAAAAATGTTAACTTGCTCATCGACTGAACCAGAGGCAAACAGGTCTGACCAATCTATATTGTTGGCATCCTTGCACAGATTGTCAACGTTCATTTCATCAAAATTGCGCTGCATGAGTATCTTAGCTTTTGCCTTAGGTGGGCGAACTGTGTATGACAGGAAAATTAGGTCATGATAAGAAAAGGCGTCGGCTGAACATTGACCATGCTTAGCGACATGATCAAGAGAAGATACAAAAATTAAGTCGAGAAGTGAAGGGGTAAAGAAATAAGAATTCTTCTTAGTTGCTTCTTAATATTTGTCAAATCTATGTGAAATCCCCTAGCATTGTCATTTAATCTCTAAAAGAGTTTTCTACCTCTGAATATAGGTAGGGAGTTGGAGATGGTCGACATTATAAGTAGTTCCTTAAGTAACATTGTATATTATTTTCAACAAGCATGAAAAAAAATGGTGCGTTTACAAACGCTTTTTCTGATATGTACGGGGTTCTGCCAAATAAGCTTTCGAAAAGACTTTTAAATGCGAGCTACGGTTTTTCTCTGACACATATGAGCTGTGTTGAGGCGACGACGGAGGGAATGCGTTTTGGTTGTACGTGTTAACCATAGATATAAGAAAGAAGGAGAAATACCCTGTAGTTGAAAATGTAATGCCCAGTTATTATATTTCTATAGTGTTAACAGACCATCAAATGCAAGTGTTAGCATGAAGAAGAATTTTTAAACACGATTGTGGACTTTATCTGTATAAGACTCTACGACAAGCTATTGGTTCCAGTTGCCTACCTTGGATCCGTCTCTCCTCTCCATTTCTGTTTCCTCTCCTAACTTGAAGTCGTGTGACATGGTTCCGTTCTGCATCTGCAGCGTGAAGTTAAAGGTATTCTCATCTTTGCGCGTGAAAGAGAAGATTGGCGCGTTGCTTGTTAACATACTGATTAGGTTCTTGTTTGAATCTAGAACAAAAAGCATCCATATGACAAAAAAGAAGTAAAAATGAAAGTAACAAATATTCCAATTATTTTTATTTTAGTTGAGGTGGAAAGCAGTGGTGGCTCAGTGGTAACGGCCGCGGCTTAGCGACTTTCGAGTTGCAGGTCGTAGGTTCGAACCCAGGCAGGCAATTTATTTTCTGTAAATTAGTTTATAACTACTGCTCGCAAAACGGTGAAGGAAAACATCGTGAGGAAACCAGCATGACCTAGAACTAGAAATTCGAAAACATATGACCAAACCGCACCAAATCGCACTGGGCCCTCGTGGTGGATTACGGCCCATTTCCTCTCACCTACAGGAGGCCTGTATCCCAGCAGTGGGAACATAATCGGCCTGTTACGATGATTATGATGATAGCGAAGGAGGGGTGATAGGGAAGGAAAGTGGAGAGAAGCTGTCAAATAAATGATCCTGGGTGTTCATGCAGGTATTTTTGTCACCATCACCACCTTAATGATAAAATATGTTTCTCTTAAGATAACATGAATCATTCATTTCTTCAAACATGAACATGCTGCAGATGTTAAAAGTACAGATAAAAATATAAATATAGATCATCGCGTTTGCCATAAAAAAAGGCACACAAATATATAAAAATAATTTAGAATGTCGCTCCGAGTCAAATTATTTAAAAATGTCATGATTTGTGAACATTAAAAAGAATACCTACATTTGTAACTGATACTCAAAATCTGCCATCTAAAAAATCTTTCAAATTGTATTAAGCCTTTTCTGCTAGAAAATTAATTTTCTTTTTGAACGCTTCATTACATATGGAGGATACGCTCAGGTAGACCGTGAACATGCAATTTGTAGGTCAGTGTGTATTGATTAAAATATGATTTGCAACCGTAAATAATATGGGTTTACAGAATTATAAATATCAATACATCCTCTAAATTCATTTAACCCCATTTTATAACTTTTTCCTGAAATAGTCTTTTCATAACTGCGGCAAGCATTTAGGTAGTTTATTTTAAAAAATTGTACAAATTGCAAAATACATTTTTCGCATAAGCGCCATTCTTTATTGAATTAGGCATTGTTGTGTATGATATGATCATGATAATAATATGACAGCTTATCTACACGTTTTTGAAGTAGCGCTTACTCTCTTAGAGATAAGTTACAGCTGTAGATCTGTTTATATCGACGGTTGAAAAGCTATTTGATCTAAGCGACATTTGCTGAAAGTTGCAGGAGAGTGATTCAAAGTTTAATTTTTCGAATAAAAATCATTATAAAATAACTAGTGAATGGATTTTGGAAAAACTGTATTATATTTACCAAAATCCACTCACTAGTTCTTAAAAAAAAAAAAACTTTGAATAACTCTCCTGTAACTTTCAGCAAATGTCGCTTAGATCAAATAGCCTTTCAACCGTCGATATGTGTAATGTGTATACAGGGTGTGGCGTAAGTAATGGTCCACCGCTCAGGATTCGATGAACCAGATAAAAAACTATAACAATTAAACATTTTAAACATTTTTACCCAAGGGTTCCGAAAATATTTCATTTTTGTCTTTTATTTACGAAATTTCTACCTTTTATTACATATTTGTTTGTAGTTTCAACAAAAACCATTACTTTTTCATTTTGATTTCTGTTAATTACTGCTTAATACTAGAGCTATCACGATAAATTATGTTTTTTTATGTAAATTCAGCTCTTTTGAAGAAAAAGTTGGTTCTTCTCTAATTTTAACCCCAATTTTTAACACACCATCAAGTTCAAGAGCAATTTTTATAAAAAAAAAATTGGGTAAAAATGGTTAAAATTTTTAATTGTTATAGTTCATCGAATCCTGAACGGTGGACCATTACTTACGCCACAACCTGTATGTTCGCGGTTTAATAAACTTAAAAGGGCTCTTAGAATTGTGGCTTTCAGTAGGTGTATCCCCATGCAAAGTAGGCGTATGAAGGTCACTTGTTAGTCATGGATTATATTGTATATGTATGAAATCACAAGCGGATTTCTGATCAACCTCTCTCAGAGTTTAATTTGGGTTAAAGGATAAATGATTTTATTTCTGTGAGTAGTTTTGCACAAACACTTTTACACGTCAATCATATTTTTAAAACTAGATAAGGTTGGCGTTTCTTATTGACTACTTTGAGAAGAAAGGCCGAAGTATACTTAGAGGTCACAGTCTCTTTTAAAGTCCAAACATAATCTTGGTTAGATTATATGAAGACCATGTAGATTGGTATCTGAAATAGTCTTTTGAGGAAAGGATCACATAGATAGGGTGACCTGTCCAGTCAGGGCACACGCAAATCAGCTCTGAACTTAAGGAGCCGAACGATCCGTCGAACCAAAGAAAGAATATTAAAAAAAATAGTGCGTGGAGTCCCTCCGCGCGGAAGAAGTGAAACTTCGTAATGTGGAAATGAAAAAAGGAAGGGGTAAACGTTTCTGATAACATTAAAATTTAATGTTCGATTTTTCAAAAACTCTATCCGTCTAATCATTGGCGGGGGCTCGAACACTGTGACAATTGTGCTTTCATACCCCCTCCATGGTAGCGTTAAACGTTTAACGCAACTTTGTTGGAAGTCGCATTAGAAGTTTCACTTCAATTATTCAAACTGCCAGATCATGCTTATAAGTTAGGTTTGTTCATTTTTATTAGGTGTAGGTATAAAATACCTCCTCACTGGAAAACAGCTAGACTGGAAAGAAAAATGGGAATAGCTGACAGGGAAATTGGAACATTTCGGTGAAGAAAAGCTGCTTTTTCGAACATTGAAACGACAGGACTTACGCCGTTGGTTTGTTAGTACAGTATTTTGCCTCACGCAGCGACGCGCGCTTTACTTGTGGTTACCAAGTGTACAAATACGCTGTGAATGTGTGAAGCTTTCGATGCTGCTTGAGACTATGGTGAAGTCGGAAGTATGTTTGTATGTGTGCGTGTGTGTATGTTATGTTCTGACGCTCCTGGTGTTCACTTACACATTCACAGCGTGTTGTACACTTGGATAACACATGTTAAGCACGCTTTGCTTCGTGTGATAAAAATAGTGTACTCAATAATGTATTTTATGGAGTGTTTCCACTGACAACATTATTTACTTTTAGTAAAAGTAAATACTCAGTACAATCTACATTGATGTAATGAGATAACAGAATGTTTCTTTTCATATCGATAGATTACAGATAACACATAAGTGGGGTAAATGTATAAAATCCCTGTTACTATCCCATGTTTTATGTTTCTCAAAATAAAAGAGAGAAAAAAAAAAAACTGATGTTTTCAGTTTACCTTACCGTGTAATATCTTTAAAAGATGGTCTTAAAACATTGTTCTTAACGCGCTCAAAATATCAAGAGCACTATTCTTAAAAAATAACTAAAAAAGAATTGAACATAATCGATTGCCAACACCATCACTGATTTCACCAAGACTTGGGTATCTAGAACACAATAATCACAAGACTTCACCAACACACCAGCTGACCGGCACGTGCGTTCCAACACATTAGTACACATAATAAAAACTGGTGAACCCATATAAAATTCCACTCACTGGTCGCATTGACTAACTCCTCAACATTTTCTGAACGGATCCTTCTGTATTTTTTCCCGGAGAACGACATTTTACAAGTTTTATTAAAACTGTAGTGTTAGAATATTGTATTTTCCGTTTATATCGAGATAGGTCACGTATTTGCGTAGTCACCGCGATAAGATTCCACGCTAGATTGTCGTATCATCGTTGCTAACTATATTATATCCATTATTGGATTAATGACTCGATAGTTTTACTGAATTTTTCATGTTTTTCTTACACGTGGACTACCCATGTGGAAATTAGAAAATAACACGAAATTAAATATGTAATATTTACAAAGGCAGATGTCACTGGATACCCCGGAAGGGGACGCCTTAGGAGAACATATAGTGACCTTTTTGGTGATGTTCTTCAGAAAGTTCAGCAACCGGAGTGCGTGTATAACCGTGTGAACATACACGAAGCGAAAAGAGTATGTAAGGATACGATACTTACATACACTTGTCGCTTCGTGCAGGTGGCGTTCTGTAGTTTCTGACTGCCCCCATGGGAAAACGGTGTGAGTTTATGTATGTATGTATGGATTAAATATGTAAAATAGCAGTGCCATTAAAAAAAAAATCAAAATCAAAAGTCATTTATTCAAACTAGGCTGAGAGTCAGCACTTTTTGAACGTCAAAGTCACATAAGACAGTCCCCCCAAAACGCCCGCCCTTCGACACTTCCTAGTGCTCTGGCTGGGAAGAAGAAGTGGCGGAACAAACTCCCCAGCAGCACTGCTGTCTGTTAAGTTAGAAGAACTTGATTCTATACAATATTGTATAAGTTATTAATATAATAAAACAAAACATACATTATTCGCCATATGTCAGCTAGCACACGCCATTATACCAACAAAACATTGAAAACTAAACTCAAGCTGAAATGAATAATGAAACAAAATCGTAAACAGAACTTAAAACCTTACTAAAGCCTCCAGGCATAAAGGGCGTGCCCGCTTACATATACAACGATGCAAATGATACATATACACAACAAATGAAATTAAAAGAAAATAAAAATAAATTAACAAAAGCAGTTAAATAAAAAAACAATTATATGAACTACCCATATAAACTGTCAGTGTGTGAGTTACAGTAATTACAGAATGTAAAACAGTGTCATAGAAGAAAAAATAAATATTATCTACACAATTAAGTGAGCAACTAGTTTGATAAACTCTAAGACTGTCCTATGGAGCGAGACCAGCATGTTTCCAAGCGTTCTTATCTTGGATGTAGTCCTCTAATTTGTAATAAGCTCGTTTACAAAGTGTACTTTTAATATGACTTTTAAACCTCCTTTCATTTAATTGCAATATATCAGAAGGTATTTTGTTGTAACATTTAACACAGTACCCCATAAAAGATGTATGTACTTTTGCTAATCTGAAAAATGGTTGATCTATCTTGTCTTTATTTCTAGTATTAAAATTATGTCTATCGCTTATTTTATTAAAAAGATGTAGATTTTTTCTTACATACATAATATTTTCGTAAATGAATTGGCAAGGTACCGTCATAATATTAATCCTTTTAAATAGTTCCCTGAGGGATTCGCCGCGACATAGATTATAAATGGCTCTGACAGCTCGCTTTTGCAAAATAAAAATGGATTCAATGTCAGCAGCCCTACCCCACAGTAAAATGCCATACGACATAATGCTGTGGAAGTAGCTAAAATAGACCAAACGCGCGGTTTCTACCTCTGTTAACTGTCTTATCTTTCTAACAGCATAAGCGGCCGAGCTCAACCGCCCCGCAAGAGATGTTATATGAGGTCCCCATTGTAATTTCTCGTCTAGCGTGATTCCTAGGAAAACCGTTTGATCAATAAATTCCAGTTTTTCCCCATTCAATAAGATGTCACATTCGCTACCTCTGACATTAGGCAATTGAAATCTAATGCACTTGGTTTTTTTTTTATTAAGTACCAAATTATTTACCGTAAACCAGTCTTGGACCTGAAGAATGGAGTTATTGACGTCGTCAAGATTTTGAGACCGTCTGTCGATTTTAAATATCAATGATGTGTCATCTGCAAATAACACCATCTTCGGTTGGTTTGGAAGTAGATGGGGTAGATCATTAATGTATACTAAAAAAAGGAATGGACCCAATATCGAGCCTTGAGGAACGCCCATTGCCATTTCAGACCCCAATGAGTTTACGCCGTTTACTTGGACTTTGACCATTCTATCCTTCAGGTATGATCTTATTAAGTCAAGAGCTGTATTTCTAATTCCATAGTGCTCGAGTTTCAGCAAAAGTGTCTCATGGTTTACGCAATCGAACGCCTTGGAAAGGTCACAAAAGATTCCAATGGCATCTTGTGCTTCTTCCCAGGCGTTAAAAATGTTCTTTATTAGGGTAACACCAGCGTCGGTGGTACAACGCCCTTTGGTGAAACCGAACTGGTGTTCATGAAAGATGGAGTTTTTATTAAAGTGACGTAACATTTGATTGAGCATTAACTTTTCAAACACCTTACTGAGAACTGGCAGAACTGACACGGGCCTATAATTGTTTGGTTCTTTACTATCACCGGATTTAAACAAAGGAACTACTTTGCTGTGTTTCATCAGATCCGGAAAGACTCCTTGGTCTACACTGGTGTTAAATATGAAAGCTAAATAGGGTGCAATGGTTTCATTGGATTGGCTAGAGGGACACTGACCGAAAAACTGTAACCATGAATTCAGCAACTGATTCTAGACCCTCTGGCGTAGAAACATTTCGTTGGCTGTCTAAACAATTCAATTTTTTTTTTTATATTTCTAAAATTATGTTAGTATTGTAGTTACCTATACCTTACTGATATAGGCAACGCAGGGGTTACTGAATGATGCACTTAATCCATGGTAACAGGTTGCATTGCGATGTCCCTCTCACCCTGTGTAAGTTGATGGTCAATTTGATAAGCAATCAATTTCTCCGACTTCACATGGGTGGGAAGTAAATAAACAAATAATCATATCGTCATTACTTCAGTTTAATAAATAGGTATGTAGTAATACTATAATAATTTTACATTTGGTTCATCAAAACGAATTATTGTAGCGCAAGTGTTGTCATTTCATTCGACTTCCTCATTATAAACTGTTGCCACAATATTTGAGCCATCCATTCTGATAGTCTGAAAATAAATAAAAACAATACATTTATTAGAAATACATTAATTACAAAACATTATAGCAACATAGGCTTTTCGTGTGGAAAGGTGACTAAGGAACTTACTAGAGAATGGGCAGCAGTGTTTTCTGTGCATTTTACCACCATACTGCGGTTTCGCCTTCCATTTGGGAGAGACCTATGACCAGCAGTTGACGTCTTACGGCTGAAATGTTGATGATGATGACCATAGGTTCTTCGGAGTGAATATGGTGCTGTTCACAAACAATGAGGCACTTGATATCGTGTCCAGCGTCTCCTATTGTGTACAGAAGTTGATGGATGCTGCTGAAAGTTCCAAGCTCGTAGCCAATTTCTGGGCTGACTCTATATAGATTGCCACCAACACACTAAGAATAAGAAGACCATAGATACTTAGGTGTTTTCCTAACTAATATTATATTATGCGAAAGTTTCTTTGAATTTTGATGAAATTTGGCACATGGGTAAGAATATAACTTTTTATAGGATATAGGATACTTTTTATCTCGATATTCCTACGGGATCGAGACTTACGCGGGTGCACCGCGGGTCGCAGCTAGTTTTAAAGCAAGAAAGCATGTTTTTTTTTGTCGCAAAAACATGTGCATAAAAAACAGACAACTTAGAACTAGAAAAACTTGAGGTGGAACTTCTCCAAACAAGCACCTTCACAGAGAGCCCTAATACTACAACACATCACGCCTTGAACCCCGAAGAGTTGGGCAGAGTTGTACCTATAGCACACCTCGTCATTTCAGGCGTTCCTCAGTATGGGGAGCTTGCCATAATCGCACTTAGCAAGTGGGTTGGCGATCGCAGTATGGTGATAAACATACATAGAGAACGCTGCTACCCATTCTCAAGTAAGTCGCTTATTTGCCTTTTACGAAACCACGGGAAGAAATGGGATTGTGTGATTCTTTACGTCCGACATCACAAGGAAGATTAGTACACCTGCAACTGTCATAATGAAAGTCATTGCTACTGATAGCGGGTTATGCAATTACCCCGCTGGTTACCTAGCCAATTATAATGGATCAGTTATTGTAGACAATTGACTGGCAATTTATTATTATGAGATGAAACGTAATATGGACACAGCATGGATTACATTTTAGGTACGTTACATTACGTTATACCTATTTAATATTATGAATGTATGTTACGTAGTCTAGTTGTTTAGGTTTTTATTTTATTATTATGATTAGCATTACTTATGTTCCTGTGTAACACCTACAGATACATACCGTGTCACAAAGGACATCAATCTGCCACCTAGCAAGGATTCAGACAAAATTTTAAATAAATTTGTTTTTATGATGTTGGTACCGTAAATATTATTATGTACTTTTATTTTATATGCATTTAGTGAAAAGAAGTTAATTTGAAATTACAAACAGACACTTCAATTCCATTTATTTGTACAGTTGTAGGTACAGTCTTGTGTTCTTTAAAGATTTTCAATTTTGATTCTTTGTCACCGAATTCTCGCCTGAAATATGTAACCCTCCCTCCATTTATTGGAACCATCACTTGCTTCAATACGTTATCGCCTTCCAATGTATTTGTTTGTTTTACCTTGAAATACATAAAGAGTCCATGAATGAAGGTATTTTTATGCAAATACCGTGTATGTGTTCTTAAAAATAAGGTAGATATGTTTTAGACCACCTCGTTTATATACAGGGTTATTTGTAAAACACTGGCAACCTCTCAGGGCTATGTTACTTACATCATAATCAACATTTTTGTTCTATGACTTTTAAAAATTCATCATATTTTAGTTCATCAGATTTTCATACAAAAATCGGCGGCCCCTAATCGTTCAATTTAAATATTTTTGTTTTTGTATGAAAATCTGACTCGCTCTGGATTTTCACCTGTCGGTGTTGAACCGAGCATTGAGAGCAGCGAGTGAGTCTCAGCGTGTCGAAAAAACACAGTATTCGATTTTCAACTTTCGGCGCTGAGCAGTGTGTTGAAGATACAGTGCGCGAAAAATCCCGCGCTCGCCCGCGTGTGGTGTTGCCGGGCTCTATGCAATTCTAAAACTCTATTTTTAAATTAATAATTCCTCTTAACACTCTGACAAAATTGAACAAAATTTTTACAAATCAAGATATTATGTACACACCCCAGCACATAAAGCTACTACAATCTGTCAAATTTCTTTAATAGGTTTGCAACTTTATCGGTAAAGCATTAGGTTCAAGATTGATTGGGAAAATTTGACAGTTTCGGGTAGCTTGATGTGATGGCGTCTGTAAAATCTGACACCTACCTACCGGCAAATTGCCGAAAAAACGGAAGGAAATTTAAATTTTGCGGCCTACCTTGCTATCCACCTTAAGAATTCCATCCATTAGAAAATGTTACTTTTTTTAATTATGGTTCTTAACACAGATAATCAGCAGCCATAACTTTCTTCTTATCCTCCAAATACCTCACCTTGGATCTGTCTCGTCTCTCCACCTCTTAATAATATAAAAAAATAAAAAAACACGCTTCCATGGAAAACCAAACTAAAAAACCACTCTTTTGTAGTTAGCCAAACTAAAAAATAGAATATAAATAATAGTCTAACAAACTAAAAAACTCGCTTCCATAGAAATCCAGACTAACAGTAGAAAGTAGTTGAAAAAAGAAACGAGGGGTGTTTGATACCAATTAAATTACCTCAAAAAATATCGGTTCTCGATAAGTCTACAAAGTTTTAATGAAATCTGACCGTTTGAAGTGGGTCAAAATCACGTCGGTTACAAACATAGTTACATACATAGTCGGTTACAAACATAGTTACATACAAACATACAGGTGAAGCTAATGAAAGCGTGATAAAAACAACGCGCATTTCCGCATGTTTTAATTTAACGTCACCATGATTTGGGGTGATCACAATCATCACAAGATCAACCATGCACTTGCGCACGTTGTATCCACAAAACAGATAAAAATATATAATAAACTACCAGATGCGATAAAAGATGAAACCACGACACGACATTTATAAATAAACTCAAACAAATATTTATCAAAAAAGCATACTACACAATAAACGAATACTTACATGACAAAAAAATATTTGTACACAGACAGACACCACACTACACAATATATACTTTCTTACATTCATAGCTAAATATTAGTATAGGATATATAACTGATCTCAATTGAATAAATAATGTACCTAATTAATATTAATGACATAATTATTAAAAAATGTTTTTAATTTCTGATTTAATTTAATTTTTAGAATTAAAAACAGGGTCCGTAATTGTACGTTAGCTTTAAGCCATTTGAGAGAACTTTTAACATTATGGAATGCAAATAAAGATATGAATATGAGATTAACACAAATAAGAATCACTCACTAGTTGCAGTGACTAACTCCTCGACATTTTCAGAACGAATTCTCCTGTATTTTTTCCCGATGAACGACATTTTACAATTATTTTAAAATTGTTATTTTTTGTTACTTTTATGTTTTAATAGGTAACTCCTAGCGATTGCCTTAAGATTTGACGTTCATCTGTCGTAACATTGTATCCATTTTCAGATTAATTGACTGCATTGTTTTATAGAAATATTAATTATTTTTTGTGTTTCACTCCGCGTCGAAGTCGGAAAACGGCACAAATACAAAATGTCCGCGATTCCCTCAACGTCGATGTGAAAAACAGCAAACCATTGTGTATACCGTGAATTATGACACGGAGGAGGTATCAAATTCCCATTGCTTGTTGACAAAATAACCTACACTCCTGTCGTGTAAAAAACAGATAGAAGGAAAATCAGGCAAACAGACATACCTACATACTAAAAGATTTGGTTTCGTTCGTTTTTCAAATTTTTCTGGCCGATTTTTGTGAAATTCTTAATAATAAATAAAATAAATAAATAAATATCTTAGGACAACCAACACATCGTTATCTGATCCCAAACTAGGCAGAGCCTGTACTATGGCAACCAGACAACTGATAAACATACTTATATATTTCTAAATACATACATATTATAGATAAATTACACCCAGACACAGAACAAATGATCGTGCTCATCACACAAAGATTTGTCCTGGGTGGGAATCGAACCCACGACCTCAGTCTTAGCAGTCAGGGTCACTAACCACTAGACTAACAGGCCAGTCAAAAGTAATAACAACCACACGGTTCGATCTTTAAGTTTCAGCAGCGCTTGTCATGGTCGAACCGTAGATAGGTGCCCAAGCAGCACATTGGTGTAAATTACATCCATAAAGAACCTATATTATGGCCCTTATGTAGCTATACTAAGGGATAAGACCCCTTCGTGTCTAGGAAGGCAGTCGCTACGGATAGGCAGCTTTCAGAAAGTCAGAAGTCTGACAAAAAGTTTTACCAAGAGGTATCGGGTCACCTAGAAACTAGGTTGAGGAGGTCAGATAGGCCGTTGTTCGATACAGGGATATTCAGCTGCATATTGTTAGACTGGAGGCTGACTCGACACAGCTGGAAGAGGCTAGGCAAGTAAAGATTGTACCTGGTTATGTTGTAATTTAGGCAAACCTCATTAATTTTATCAGCCCAACTTGGGTCGACGGTTTCTCTTTTAATAATCTGTGACAAATATGATATCGTATGAGATTTAATGGTCTCTTCATCTTAACAAAACCATTATTCAAGGGATTATCTTGCGAATATTTTACGATGTTTTAATGTATGTGGGTTACCAACATCGCGGCCCGTTATCTGAGACGGCGAAAATTCTACATGTTTCGTTTTTAAGCAAGTTACAACACGTTATGTATCGTCAGGGAAATACATTCTTAAGCAAATTGCCACTCTGCTTCAATTTAACTATAACTGTTAAAGAATGACAGTTGTGATTTGAAAATACGGATCATTAAAGTTGGTAGTAAATTTGCCTAACCATGAATACTATCTAAGTACCTATCTTTTGTACTAAAAGATTCTACATGTTTTATTAAACATAAACCGTTTTCAGAGTTTGTCTGTGGCGTCATTGTACAATTGCTATCACTGTGTTGTCAACAGTAAAAAACCATTAATAATTAAATTAAATTGTATTTTAAAATTAGTTTTTGTAATAACCATTGTTCTAAAGTATTCAACATAGTTTCTAATTATGTAAAGAAAACACTTTCATTATTAAGGTTTTTACATAATTTATTTATTAGTAGGTAAGTTTTCCTGACTCTACCCATCTCAGAGCCAAATATTTTATTTATTCGAGTCGACACTAGCTTTAAATTCACACGTAAGACTCCAAGGGTTTTCCTAATATCTGTGTCATCAGCCTAGACCTTTCCCATCTATGTAGAGGTCGGCTTCCAGTCAAACTGGAAGCAGTTGAATACCAGTATTTTACAAGCAGCGACTGCCTATCTGAACTACACAACCCGCGTACTGGGTAGTACGCTACTCCTTGGTAAGACTGGTTGTCAGACTTTTGCGCCTCAGACGACCTATTACTATTGTCTAAGATCCACGTATGACAGCCGGGACCCACGGCTTAACGTGCTTTCCGGACACGGAGTTTTGGTAAGTAGTAAGTGTAACGTAATCTGACCGATTCAGCCGTGCAGCTGTTATTACTTAGCCCTTCAAGAGGGTTTTCCTATTAAAGTAATGAAATATACAATAGCTAATGTAGTATGGTCGTACATTAAGCTTACTCGTGGAATAACGATGATTCTTTAACTTAGACTTCCTGAGTGGTACGGCTCTTGGTAAACGAGCTTGCCTGGGAAAGTCCTACCACCATACAAATTTCAGCCGCCAAGGAGCGTTGCTTTTTCTGGGTCACATCAGTGTGATGCGCAGTTTGCATGTGGCGATGTAGATACTGCCACATAGCCCCCCTGCGGAGACCTGATGCGATAGCGGTCTGAGTCTCTTTAGTCGGAACTGATTGCCGCATAGTTCACAGTAGGTTGGGTCTGTTTGCAAAGTCTCTCCAGTGCGTCAGATTGAGGCTGACTGCTGGCTTTGATCAGGACATTATTTAAGTGCTCTTCTTGTTAACCGGCAGAAAGTGCAGTGAGCAGAGACAAGCTGGCTTATGAGGATTAGGGGGACTAGGTATGCGCGTTCGCTGTATGTTGGTGGTTAGGAAATCCGTTGAATCAGTCGGTGTGAGCTGTCTGCGTGGCCCGCTCGAAAGCTTGAGGAAGTGATGACGATGACGTCACGGCAATCTAGCTCCTCGAAAGCTGCACCAATGTCCATGTTCAGGGTCACCAGTATAGAGGCATGGAGAACCGGGTGCTAAGTTCACTCATCAGCTATAGAAAAAGGAGGTTCACTGTCCCGACGATTGATCACGAAACGTCGTCCATATGCTAGTTGTAAGGCCAGCTCTGTTTGCGCGATGCAGGATTTTGTGTGAGGTCAGTGTGCTGATGAGTGTGCTAGATGCCGCCATACCGGTATTACATAGGCACACAGTACCTTTCAGTTTTGTCATAGCATTTCGCTGCAGATGACCATACAGCATCAAGTAATCTGCCTTGTTTGCCACTTAAGTTTTCTTTCAGACAGTCGCTAGCCGTGCTGTTGGAGAGTTTGTTGCGCCACTTCTTCTTCTCAGCTAAACACTAGGAAGTGGCGATGGGCGGGCGTTTTGAGGGACTGACTTCTGTAATTTTGGCGTTTGAATAGTGTTAACTCTCAGGCTAGTTTGAATAAATAACTTTTGAATTTAAAACGAACAGCGCAGAAAACATTGAACCCTTAAATCTGATGCGAAGTCCATTTTCCTAGGACTGTAAATGTTTTACCGACTTCAATTATCTTTTTATAATTCTTACCTCAGAAGTTTGTCATTTATTATTATTTTTAAGCATTTATTTCAGAATTTACATTCCATACCTACAAGCGTTAGTAAATCATACTTAAAACTAGGTTAGGAAAATTATTATATAACATTGCGCTAATTATCGTCATATCGTGCACCTCCGGAGCCGTGAATGG
Source organism: Aporophyla nigra (assembly GCA_947507805.1). Classification (NCBI taxonomy): domain Eukaryota; kingdom Metazoa; phylum Arthropoda; class Insecta; order Lepidoptera; family Noctuidae; genus Aporophyla; species Aporophyla nigra. The sequence goes on along the minus strand of OX382297.1, from coordinate 21,261,838 downwards.
CATTCCAGTACCTCGTAACTGGGCAATCAACCCTTCCGAGTATGGTATTCAGAAGGCTGTTGGTGCTGTCTTGCACGCGGCGCATTAGGCAGGCCACTCTTTTGCGCACTATCACCCTAAAGCAAAAGCGTGTTGACCTTAGCAAACATACCTGATGTACTGCAAAAGCGACGCAACCCCAACGGCATCCTGAAAACATTATTCTACAGGACAGAAAACAGCACGCGGCATTGAAAGATCCACGCGTTTACCGGGCCCAAACGCTGCAAGTATAAAAAGTCTGACAAAGAACAATTTTGACCTCTTGTAAGCACCGTGCAAACCTGCGCGCCAGCATATTGCAACTCACTGACACGTACGCACCCTACGTTCCCGTTCAATATTCAAAACATACAAAAATCGATTTGAAAAATTCTTCTTTTGTTTGAAAGAGTGTACTTAACTAATGGTATGGTCAAGTTCTTATTAGTCAGTTTCAATTATACGTATTTTTTTTGTGAATTTTGATGATGTTTATAACTTTCTACCACTTTTATTAATTTATTTAGCATATAATTTGACTAGCTAAAATGTATTAATTTACTCAGCTAGTCAAAGTATACGAATTTGTGTGGGGTAGCTACCACAACTATAGAGTTTATATATAAAAAAAAACAACAGCTGACCTAAAAATTTAAAATAAGTTTAAATTCGGAAGTCGGGGACAAAAAAAAAACTAAAACTAAAGACGACTCCCGAACTAAAGGTGATTTTTAAAATTGTAGTGTTTTTTTAACCGACGAAAAAAAACGGAGGAGGTTATCAATTCGACGCGTATATTTTTTTTTTTGTTTGTTTTTTTTTTATGTATGACCACGCATAACTTTTTACATAGTAGTCCGATTGTGATAATTCTTTTTTTATTGGAAAGGGTATACTCCGAGGATGATCCCATATAAATTTGGAAAACAAAATCGAACCCTAAGGGTCGGAAAACAGGGGATGATTGATTGTTCACTCACTGATTGTAATGTTTAACCACGCATAACTTTATACAGAGTAGTCCGATTTTGATAATTATTTTTTTATTGGATAGGCCTTGCCAAGTATTATAAGTACATTTACAAAAAACTGAAAAGCAAAAAATAATAAACCTTAAAATTATGAGTCGGCGCTGAAAAATCAATGAACAAAGATCACTCAAAGCGCCGAATCATAATTTTTAACCGACTTCAAAAAGGAGGAGGTTATAAATTCGGATGTTTATATGTTTTTTTTTTTTTTTTTTTGTATGTTCGGCCATAACTCCGTCATATATAGACGGATTTGCAAAATTCTTTTTTTGTTCGAAAGGGGTTTATTCCGAAATGGTCCCATATAATTTTCATATAGATCTGATGATGAGTTCGGGAGACAGACACCGGAACTCTTTAAAAAATGACAGGAAATCAACCGCGATTTCTGCTATCGCATAAATATGCATTGTTTGTTTGGAATTAGTGCAGGGTGAATACCACAACTAAAAATTTAAAAATAAAAACTTTTTTGCAAAAAAAACAACCGACTTCCTTAAAAACACTACAAAGTGAAAAATAACTTTAATTTCGGAAGTCGGTGGCAAAAAACTCAAATACAGATCCTAAGAAACCGACTTCCGAAATCAAAGTTATTTTTCACTTTCTAGTGTTTTTGAGGACGTCGGTTTTTTATAGTGTTATTTTGGAACATGATTTTCTTTTAGTACATTTTTTTTTTAACTTTTTAGCTGTGGTACCTACCCCACATAAACTGGTATACCTTACCTTGCTATGTAAATAGCAGTGACAGGCATTTGTTATTATTATAACATCATCGACATAGAATAAGTGGAAAAAATACGTATTATTGAAGCTCAAAAACCACTGATCAGAACTTGGCCAGATTGATATGGGACCATTTTCAAACTAAATAAGAATTTTTAAAATCGTTTGTATTATTTATTTTCACTCTTATGTAAGGTTGGCACAGCAACGAAAGTCAATTAAAACTGTTACTCATACATCATCTAAATTAACACAACATTATTCGATACACTGCTCTTCATGTAACAGAAAGAGTTTGTGTTTAATTGATACCTGTTCCAACTAATTTATATTTTGTTTATTGATTAATTATTATGACTGAAAAATACTGATGTGCTAATCGGCTTTCATTGCTGACTGTACCTATACCTACCCAGCATTTCCAACATAAAGAAAGAAAGAATACCGTTTATTTGGACAATTAGTTTATTTGGTAAAACACAAAATAAAACAACATGAAAATAAAATAAAAAACAACAACCGACGAAAAAAAACGGAGGAGGTTATCAATTCGACGCGTATATTTTTTTTTTTGTTTGTTTTTTTTTTATGTATGACCACGCATAACTTTTTACATAGTAGTCCGATTGTGATAATTCTTTTTTTATTGGAAAGGGTATACTCCGAGGATGATCCCATATAAATTTGGAAAACAAAATCGAACCCTAAGGGTCGGAAAACAGGGGATGATTGATTGTTCACTCACTGATTGTAATGTTTAACCACGCATAACTTTATACAGAGTAGTCCGATTTTGATAATTATTTTTTTATTGGATAGGCCTTGCCAAGTATTATAAGTACATTTACAAAAAACTGAAAAGCAAAAAATAATAAACCTTAAAATTATGAGTCGGCGCTGAAAAATCAATGAACAAAGATCACTCAAAGCGCCGAATCATAATTTTTAACCGACTTCAAAAAGGAGGAGGTTATAAATTCGGATGTTTATATGTTTTTTTTTTTTTTTTTTTGTATGTTCGGCCATAACTCCGTCATATATAGACGGATTTGCAAAATTCTTTTTTTGTTCGAAAGGGGTTTATTCCGAAATGGTCCCATATAATTTTCATATAGATCTGATGATGAGTTCGGGAGACAGACACCGGAACTCTTTAAAAAATGACAGGAAATCAACCGCGATTTCTGCTATCGCATAAATATGCATTGTTTGTTTGGAATTAGTGCAGGGTGAAAACCACAACTAAAAATTTAAAAATAAAAACTTTTTTGCAAAAAAAACAACCGACTTCCTTAAAAACACTACAAAGTGAAAAATAACTTTAATTTCGGAAGTCGGTGGCAAAAAAACCATAAATACAGATCCTAAGACACCGACTACCGAAATTAAAGTTATTTTTCACTTTGTAGTGTTTTTAAGGAAGTCGGTTGTTTTTTTTTGCAAAAAAGTTTTTATAAGGTTTATTATTTTTTGCTTTTCAGTTTTTTCGGCGGTTAAATTTTTTGGTAAAAAGTTTTTATTTTGGAAATCGGTTGTTTTTCCTCAGCTGTTTTTTTTACTAAAATTCTTTGCTCATCCACTCATAGGCTTATCCTAATAAAATATTAAGAACAGCCATAGCAAATAGAATGGCGAGTGCTAAGCTTGTTTATTGTTATTTCAAGTGATCGATCAAATATTTTAATGAGTCATACCTAAACATTAGATAGGAAACTTCCGGCTTGAATATTTTCTAGGTTTACTTAATTATTATGATCAAGATCCTTGTGCTGAGTGGTTACCAATTAAAAGCGCCTGTTGTCATAGCAAATTAATGTTTATTTAGGCATTCAATTAAGGATTTTCAAGCCTATAGCCGTCCATTGTTGCCACAGCACTATTTCTTCCGCATCGTATTAACAAAACTACCTTATATAGGTAAGTTGATTTTAACAAGATTACAGAAAAGTACTTTGTCCTCCAGACCGTGTTTCAGCCATGGTGGCCAATCCCAACGGAGACTAGCCATCGGCACGGGAGATATTATAGTGCAGGCGTGTGTGCGCAGACACAGGGGCACTCACTGTTCCATCACTCTCATAGTCCGATGGGATGGCAATCTGACACGACCTTAACGTGCTATCCGAGGCACGGGGTGACACACAGCCAACTTCCAAACTCCTGACTTTCAAATTCTTAATAGAAAAGCCCAATAATACTTTTCCCGACGTGGGAATCGAACCCAGGTACCTTTTTTTTTTTTTTTTGTAGGACATCTCGTAGTTAATCTGAAAAATATTCTGACTACTTAAACGGATTTTTCCAGGTACCTAACGCTCAACAGTCGCGCTTGCGACCACGAGAGTAACGGGGCAGTCAATAAGAAGAAAAGTTCTTACTTATGTGGTAAAACAAAATTTGACACATAAGCATTTCAGCAGTTATTAGTGCTCATAATAATTGTCATGGTTCGCTTTGATTTTTATGTTTATTGTCATCGTACAGCATACTGCACCAGCGAATAGCTTTCATTTTTACAGTTCAACAACATCCACTGCGTTATTTACGTTGTTGAGTAGACAAATTATTCAAACATAAGAAGCAATGCATTACCAATATTCTTCAAAATGATTCAGATTATGATTGATAGTGTGTTAGGCAATTGGGTGCTAAAAGTACATGTGGCTTTTAAATTACAGATCACAGAGGTCTACTCTTTAGCTTTTTAGCCATCCGTATCTAACAGCCACTTTACAAAGATCATCGCTCTACCTATAGCTAGAGGTTCAGTGATTTAGTAAGTAAGAGAAGGTATAAGTTACAAAGTGTTCAATTATTTGTAGCATGTATTGTGTATTGGCGGAGTTCCAAAAATTCAGAGTAGGTGGACCTACGTGCTGCCTCGCAACATGTGGTCCACCTACTTATTTATTTTATTTCATTATTCCACCAAAGGAGACTTTTATTGCTTTATTATTGGTTAATGTAGTAAAAGGGTTTTGTCGTGAATATAAATGAGTACAGCGGCAGACAGCATCTGTCTGGCATTAATGCTGAAATGAATCTTTTTGGCGCAGCCGTGAGGCACACACAGTTGTTGTTTTTTATTTTATTTTCATGTTGTTTTATTTTGTGTTTTACCAAATAAACTAATTGTCCAAATAAACGGTATTCTTTCTTTCTTTATGTTGGAAATGCTGGGTAGGTATAGGTACAGTCAGCAATGAAAGCCGATTAGCACATCAGTATTTTTCAGTCATAATAATTAATCAATAAACAAAATATAAATTAGTTGGAACAGGTATCAATTAAACACAAACTCTTTCTGTTACATGAAGAGCAGTGTATCGAATAATGTTGTGTTAATTTAGATGATGTATGAGTAACAGTTTTAATTGACTTTCGTTGCTGTGCCAACCTTACATAAGAGTGAAAATAAATAATACAAACGATTTTAAAAATTCTTATTTAGTTTGAAAATGGTCCCATATCAATCTGGCCAAGTTCTGATCAGTGGTTTTTGAGCTTCAATAATACGTATTTTTTCCACTTATTCTATGTCGATGATGTTATAATAATAACAAATGCCTGTCACTGCTATTTACATAGCAAGGTAAGGTATACCAGTTTATGTGGGGTAGGTACCACAGCTAAAAAGTTAAAAAAAAAATGTACTAAAAGAAAATCATGTTCCAAAATAACACTATAAAAAACCGACGTCCTCAAAAACACTAGAAAGTGAAAAATAACTTTGATTTCGGAAGTCGGTTTCTTAGGATCTGTATTTGAGTTTTTTGCCACCGACTTTCGAAATTAAAGTTATTTTTCACTTTCTAGTGTTTTTGAGGAAGTCGGTTTGTTTTTTTTTGTAAAAAACTTTTAACTTTTTAGTTATGGTATCTACCCTGCACTAATTCCTATACCACTACTCGCCAGGTGAAATTTAATACTTTACTACTGCTGTAAATCGTTGAAGAATTTCCTCGACTGTCTGTCTATGGTCTTCATCATCAGACCTGTAATGGTACTTATAAGCCTCATGGGGGCTTTCTCATCAATAGAAATGAATTAAGTCCAAACACCGGGTAATTGCTGTAATTCGTTGAGGAGTTCCCTAGACTGTCTTTCGGTTTCATCATCAGAGCAACTTCAGACCTTTATTAAATAGTAGTGCTTTAAGATAATTAATAAAAAAATAAAAAGCGCACTAGTCACTACTACGATTTTCGAAGGTTCCTATCGACTTCTCTGGGATGCCATCATCAGATCCTGTTTCCTTCATGGTACCACCCTCAGGATATATCCTTTCCAACAAAAAAAGAATCATCAAAATCGGTTCATTAACGACGAAGTTATCCGTGAACACACATTAAAAAAAATATCTATACGGTCGAATTGAGAAACCTCCTCCTTTTTCTGAAGTCGTTTAAAAATGAAAATTAACTTTAATTTCAAAAGGGCTTTGGAAAAACCGAAAGTACAAAAACCAAAGGCACCAACTTCGACAACAGTGATACATAGGTAACGCATTTATTGATATTATTTTTTTATTCAATTTATACTCTTAATTCTTAAAGAATACGACAGTTCATTATTAAAGTGAAAACATAAACTTTTAAAACAAAATATGAAATCAATAATATTTCAGCTAAAATGCAAAATAGCTGTAAAATTACTAGATTCTTCTCCGTACCTAGAGAAGAGAGGTACCTAGTACTGGAAAATGACTCTTAAAAACAAATTACCTCAGAGCGGTAAGATCTTAGAGATACCATAACATACCGATATCCTGTTCTTTTTTGCAACAATTTAGATCACATAGTGACTTAATAGGTTGTATATGAGGTATTGTGGAACATTATCGCGCTGCGTCTGCGTCAGGGTAAGGTCAGGGTTACCGATACGATACGATCGCGGAGCGGAACAGATATTACATGGCGTTCCTTTTTTAAATTGAATAACATTTCGTTATTTTTTTTGTCTAAATTTTATATTTAGAAGATCGAATCATTGGTTTTGGATTGGATAGACTCCATGAATCTTTTTTGTGTCGTTCTTTCTTTAAATTATTCAGTCACTTCAGTCAGCACGGTTAGTAGAAGCATATTATATTAACATCTGCCTAGCCTTTTCCCAAGTATATTGGGATCGGTTTCCAGTCTAACCAGATGCAGCTGAATAGCAGTATTTTACATGTAGCGTCTGCCTATCTGACCTCCACAACCCAGTTACTGGGTAATACGATTGGTAAGACTGGTTATCAGATTTACAGGCTTTTGACAACCCGTAACGACTGAAAAAAGATCTAAAAATGGCAGCCGGGATCAACAGCTTAACGTGCTTTCCGAGTAATAGCATATAATATATAATTTATAGTAGAATGGGATACAGTGCCATATTGTACATAAAATGTGCCAGTATCCAAGGTGCGACAAACACTAAGTATTAGGTACCTACCATTCGTTGCGGTGAAATCGCCAGGGTAGATGCCGAATTTCAAATCTTGTTATATTTTTCGCAATTTGCTGGTAAGTATCAGTTTCTATGTTGAACAAAATATTATTCGTCCCCGCATTAGCTATGGCTTTACATAATTTAAATCAACTCTCTAAATTAATTTAATTCCAATGCATGAATTTTTCATGAAATAGCCATTCAATGGAATTAAATGAACTTAAAGGATTGTATTAATGTTTGTAATTATATAAATACATAAGCTGTACGGTCACGAATTATATTTTAATCTACATACAACCTGAAACTAACTTGAAAATTGCAAAAAAAAATACAACAATATTTGCATTTTCTGGTTTTCCAGGAAGTGCCAAACCAGCCCGAGGAATTTAAATTTTCTTATGTTTTTTGCAGAGATATTTATTTCATGAAATAAGTCAATCAATGGAATGAAGAATATGAACTTGAAGGGTTGTTTCGGTTTTCGTTACAGTCGCGAATCATATTTTAATCTAAATAAAACCTGACACTAACCTGTAAAAGGCAAAAATCTGATACAATTTTAATTTCGCAGGCTACCTTTTCCCTTATTCATTTTTTTATCAAATAATTAACCTCAACTTACAAAATATTCTGTTGATATCTAAGAAAAATTATCCGTAGAACTGAAGTGGATCCTAATTCTGATAATAACGATTGAAAGTTACAACTAGCACTGATGAAAATACCAAAACAGAAACCAAGGAAAACGTTCATAAAAACTAGATAACTGACTCACAGCTGTTTGCTACATTTATTTAATGTAAGATCATAAATGATAGTAGCTTAACGAGCTTTTTATGATATCCTATGTAATTTCCGACAGATCAATCAAAACTATATTTAATCTAGACTAGATTTAGGTATATTACTCGCTAACACTTTGTCCGCGATTTCGATCGCGAGAAATTATAGCTTATGTTACTCTCTATGAAATTATTCCAGAGTAACATAAAAAGCAGTGGTGGCCCAGTGGCAACGGCCGCGACTTACGAGTAGTAGGTCGTGAGTTCAAACCCTAGCAGGCGCTTTGTGTAAATTATTTAATCACCACTGCTCTCAAAACGGTGAAGGAAAACATCGTGAGGAAACCGACATGTCTTAGAACCAAGAATTCGAAGACATGTGTCATCTACCAACCCGCACTAGGTCCGCGTGGTGGATTACGGCCCACTCCCTCTCACCGAGAGGAGGCCTGTGTCCCAGCAGTGGGAACATTATAGGCTGCTGATGATGAACATAAAAAGCTACATTAGTAGCTTTCCATATGTGGAAGAATACCGTCTCTCCCATCGGAGGAATGCTGGAAGATATTTCTTTAGAATTAACCATCACCTCAGTACCGGTAGGTAGGTACTGGTAGGTACTTATAAGTGTAGATAGAAAACTTTTAGTAGCTGTAAGTAGATGAGTTCTTTGTAAAGAAAGTGTTAGTTGTGTGGAAAAAGGTACTCTAAAGGTAAAGACGACCTAACATTGTACAGACTGCCTATATTTTTTTTTTTATTAAATAAGAAGCCTTTTTTGCTGTTTGACTTTCCCACCATGACTACGTATATGCCTACTTACAAAAGATAAATGAATGAATGTAACTACTAAGCTACCTTTTTACATTTAAATTAAATCGTCCGCAAACGGTTGTTTGTCTTTAACAGCTTGTCTGTCGGCAAAGCCCTCCTCTAAAGATTTCTACATAACCAAATCTTTTGCTACACGACTCCATACTGTACCAGCTATTTTCTTGAAGTCGTTTTCCCATCTTGGGAATCGAACGCAGGTCGCTTGCGACCACAAGATCAGCGAGGCAGTGTGGTTAAAAAATAAAAATATAATAACAATAACATTATGTTGGGTTAGATTTTGTGTGAGATACTGTCAGTTTCAGACACATAACGTAAGGTACCTTATTTAAAACAATGCACGACGAAGATCGTACGAAAATCGGCGCAGTTGTTCACAAGTTATAAGGAAACATGACATACCAACACAATAGATACACGTGTACTTTGTTTTCCGTGAAGCTATTGTAATTTATGTCTGTAATTAACGATGGTAACTAACCGTTCGGATCGTAGATTTAATGTATTTTGGTTAAATTTGGAAATTCATGTTTTTATGTTGGAATAAAAGTCAGATCAACTGTGTTAGATGGTCAGATGCACATTCGGTACAGTATGGGCTAGAATGTGGTGTGAGGCAGGAGGGTTGATTTCATCCATAATGCTGGGGCTGCCTCGGTTTTGCAGTGCATCGGGCATGTTTGCGGATGCGCGAATAGATGACTTTCATGCCATTATCTGCTAACCATATCCGTGGTGCTAACGGTGCGCATCGATTTTGCGGCGATTCAGCCCTAACAGTGTATTATCTTACACTGGCAGACAAGTTTGATGGACCTTTTATCAGGCTCTAGGCTAGCAGGCATGTGCGTGCACATGTTCATGTAGCCAATTAATGTATAATTATTGTATTTTTAAGTTATTGAGTTTACTAACATAGGCTAAGTTCTTACTAACACTCTATGGATCTGAAATAAAATTATGAATTTGAATTTTAATCGAAATGATCGCGGTGATTGCCAACAGACTGGATTGCCCTTATATCCGGCAATGCTGTAGCATACTATTGTTATCTTGTGAGTGTTCGTTTTTGTCTTTGCTTGTTATCCTGTCTGTATCCTTTTATGTATCTGTTTATATACGAGTCTTGTTACTTACAAGAAACTTATTTAATTTAATTTTGTTTAATGCGAAAGAAATATGAAAGGTGCTTGCTTCCCTTGGTATAAAATCCGGCCATTTCATCAACGTCCCCAATAAAGTTTCAGACTGATTGAACTTTGATGAGCACAATCATTTGTTCTGTGTCTGGGTGTAAATTATCTATAATATATATGTATTTAGAAATATATAAGTATGTTTATCAGTTGTCTGGTTGCCATAGTAGTTTGACTGGCCTGTTAGTCTAGTAGTTAGTGACCCTGACTGCTAAGACTGAGGTCGTGGGTTCGATTCCCACCCAGGACAAATGTTTGTGTGATGAGCACAATCATTTGTTCTGTGTCTGGGTGTAATTTATCTATAATATGTATGTATTTAGAAATATATAAGTATGTTTATCAGTTGTCTGGTTGCCATTGTACAGGCTCTGCCTAGTTTGGGATCAGATAACGATGTGTTGGTTGTCCTAAGATATTTATTTTATTAATTATTTTATATCAGTCCGGTTAAATCATTCACAATACTAGTTGCTAAATATCCAAATCCCCTTTCGTCAGGGGTATGCGGCCAAAATGTAAGTATTTATTTATTTATTGATACCTAAGGTACTACAACGACTTATACACTAAGATATACACGGACAAAAATCACATATAGCTTTAGGAATTGTGAATTAGTCACTTACAGAAGAGCACATCACTAGCTGAGGAATTAATAGAGCATACATGATATTGTTAGTTGAATAACTTACATACAAGTTATGAAATAAAACCGAGTAAAATAAATAACTAAGTATTAAAAAATATAAAAACCGGACAAGTGCGAGTCGGATTCGCCCACCGAGCGTTCCGTACGAATTTGTAGGTACTTATTATCAAAAATAGTGTTTTAATTACTTTAACATCATTTTTTTATTATTTAATAACAAATGATTTTTCCCTATATTTGTAGTGTAAGACGATATAACTTTTACTAAAGGGTCTTCACAGACAGACAGACAGACGGACAACAAAGTGATCATATAAGGGTTCCGTTTTTCCTTTTGAGGTACGGAAACCTAAAAATGAGCGAATGGTTCAAACTATTTTCCTGATAACCGAGTTTCGAGCTAATGTGGAATACGCGATTATCCGCGGTGGTCGCCATTAAGGATTCATGAAAAACGATCCACTTTAGTTTCAGTCAATTTTCTTTACAGTAAAATCTGGCCCAGTTGTAAAGATGTTAGTTTACTATTAGTGTTGGTTAAAGCAACACTGAGTCTATGATTCATCTGTCTGAAGTTTTGCAATAACATGATAGTGACAAGCATTATTCTTTTGTTTAGGAGTTTGCATGAATTAAGTAAGTGTAGATACCTACCTAGGTAGCTACTACGTTGTACTTCATTATGAGTTTGCGTGATCTTCACTGGACTGTAAGAACAATTACAGTTTCTTATTTACACGTGCGTGAGTATAATGAGTACTACAGTAGCGTTTAAAACAATTTTATTATTTAAAAGCCATTAATATCTCTTATCAAATAGTAGCAATGTCAAAGTAGCTGACAGCGTGCAACGCGAAGATGTATTCATTGTCCTGACAGCCTCTTAACTTCAACCTCCATCAGTCATTGTAATATGACACACGACGGCATACCAGTGACGAATGAAATGTAACAGCGTTTCTGTGCAAGCGCAGCCGACGCGGCCGGTGCGCGGTCCCGCGGGCGACGGTGAGCGCGCGACCTTGCGCGGACCACCACCGGCAGGGCGGGGGCGCCTATGACTGCGGCCGGCCTGCGCCACTCCGCCACTCGTACTGTGCTAACGATACGACCAACGCGCTCCCAAACTTATAATTCGAATTTTCAAAATACGACGCGTTCGGAATGACAGTTTGATTTTTTTAAATCATGTGGCTCTGGTTAGTACTTACCGCCGCGGCCGCGGTGCTGTCGGGCGTTGAGAGCGCCGGCGCCGGCGCCGCCCGCCTCGTCTGTTACGTGGAAAGCGCGCGCGCGATCGACGGATTTTCCGAGTGCACACATCTCGTTTACGCGGGCGACGCGAGAGGAGATAAGCTCGACGCTTTACTGAAGGACTATAGAAAGAACAACCCCAGACTGAAAATTATACTCAGAGTATCCGAGGTTGATAAGGTAAGACACTTATGAAATATTTCTCTAAGGTTTTCTGCCTTCAAAATACATTTTGATTAACAATTTACCCACGTGAGAAAACGTTTAAGTATTACATAAAGCTAATTACTTTTTACCGATTGGTTAAATAACGCTTCCGACTCGTCTCGCCCATACTGATGAACTCAAATGTATTCTTTTGTTGAAGTAAACGTGGATCCTATTCGCGTGGAAAGTGTACAACCAGCACTAATTGAGTCAGTACCAAGAGCGCATTGTGTCGTAATCATATGCTAATTGACGGACATGTTAACTACGGTTTGGGAAGTGGACCGTGCTTTATGTGAAGATCCGATATCCTCAGGATGGGTTTTCCTTGTGAGTAGGGTTTTGAAATAAGTACAGTTCCCCAAAATGTAGAGAAACAGTTAGGCACTCGTAATTTGTGGATGTGTATTGAATATAGAAAAGAATCCAACCTTTTTATTTTGTTTCCAGAGTAGGTTAATTAATTCAAACTTACGTAAATAATGGAGTAACAAATAAACGATTTCTGTCTCACCATAAAAGTCAACGACAAAAAATGTTATTCTACATTCAAACAAAAATTGGCAATGTCCAGATCTAGAAAAGGCGCGAACACGTTCTAAATTTAATAGAGGAACACCATAGACCACACGCTGTTCGAGCGGAAACTTAAAAAGGTTTTAACACCGGTCTAGGTTGGGTGTGGCTATTACTAAATAAAATTAATTTATTAGATTATGTCCGTTCCCACGGTTGATATTACGTACAAGTAATGAATAATAAACGTAGATGACATGATATCATTGTCATGGTACCTGTTTATGAATTGTATAGATAATGAGATGTCTGAGTCATATTGGTTTTCTTAATCGGCAAACTGGAACTATCGATCATTGTTAAATTATCAGATGCTGTAGACACACATTGCGGCAGAAAACAACAATACAATTACCTACATTATACAATTTAATTGTTATTTGATATTATCTAACAGATGAACAAATTACTTATCTATTGACCTGACAAATAGTAACTGATTTGAGAATCTACAGCATACGTTACAGATTGTAACATTAGGTACGTGGTACTTATTTTCGCGATAACTGCGTATAAAGTTCCTCAATCTATAAACCTAATGGAAGCCAAAATCACGATGATCTAGATTAAGTCAGTTGGTTCTATGCCATGGATTTTGTCTCCTAGATACTTTACAGAAACAATAAAATAATACGATGATTTTGTGCTCCCTAACTTATTAAGACATATAAATGTACAAAACCATTCTTTCCATTATTTTCATTTCTTCTCGTGGGTGTCGTAAGAGGCGACTAAGTGACTTACTAGAGAATAAGGCCACAGCGTTCTCTATCATTTTACCACCACCCTGCGATCGACAACCAACGACGCCTGCCAAGCGTGGCGATTATGGTAAATCCACCCATATTGGGGAAGCCTTTGTCCAGCAGTGGACATCCTACGGCTGAAATGATGGTGATGGTGATACAAAATCATGAATATCATAAGTAATATCTGTTTATTACACCAAGTGTTAAGCCTTCCAAGGGATTTTTCGCAACAAAACTTTACAATACAATAAAATAAGCTACAATACGTCTGTCAACCCTGTCGGCAACATAACACATATTTATTACACCACCTTATGTAATTCACACGCGATTTCGAAGTACTCGAGAACCTTTGTAAACATTGGTGTTCCAAAATAACTTGATTGACCTGTCCGTTGATATGGCCGACTTGACCTTACGCAAGTTTCAGAGAAATTACTCTTGTATTTGGAGCACGCAGTGAGTCGGTGTTACCCATGTATTACCTACATTACGTGGAAACTGGTTGTTGGTTTAAGGTGGCATCTGATACAAGCGGCAGAATGAGACACTTTGCACGTATTCGTTTCGTTTTCTTTGAATGATTTTGTTAATAATATCTTATTCAGATATGCATCAGATTGACATCCGTTTATTGTTCACATGGTGCATTCTTCTTTAATTTATTCCGTGGATTAGACGAAGACAAATTCAATTAATGATTTTATTTCTGCACGTAGGTTTATAAAACGATTTTTCAAGTCAATCATATTTTTAAAATTAGATGAGGTCGACGTTTCCTATCTGACTAATAATAATCTTGGTCAGATTATGTGAATACCATGTGGATTGGTGTTCGATATGGTCTTTTGAGGAAAGAACTACACAGACTGAGTGGACCGGTCCAATCAGTGCACGCATTTATCAGTAATGATGCTACTGCAACGTAATCATAATTTAATAAATAACCAGGTATTTTTTTAAATTTCTCTTCACGTTTCTCGTTGCGCGGAAACGTCACCTTAAATCTCGTAGTGTGTTGATGAGAGGGATGACGTCATGTAAATGAGTGCGTTCTCACGTCCACGACCTCGGGCAGTAGGCTGTTACTTGCATCTGCTGTCGGCACTGGTGCATCGATATTATCAATGACGATCGTAAAGAAGTTAAAAGGCAATAAATATGGCATATTGAGCTTATAAAGTTTGCTTTGGTCACTTAGTATATCTGTGTGTCAGTCTCTTTCTGAAGCTTGATTTGTCGTGTGTCACACAGATACTGTGATAGTTTTACGGTAGAAAAATGAGTAATCTGGTCTTTTCGGTGATTAATAATGGATAAACAAAATATTGGCAGCTGTTATACACACGAGATAAATCATGCAGAGGAAAGCAAAAAAAGTGCAGGATGTCGTGAAATTTAATATGGCAGTCGATAATCTGGCTGATGTTAGTGCAGTAGACCGTGCAAAGTCAAGATCACTGAAGCAGTCATCCGTAGAGGTTTTGACGAGGATTCATTCATCATTGAAGTTATCTATAGAAGTTTTTGATAGTGCAACAGCTGATTAGGTAACACCGTGACCAATTGTGAATTTAAGATCGGAAAAGGAGCTATAAGATCAAAGGCATCTTAATGTCCATTTAACTCCGTGTTCACATAATTATATAATTACCGCAAACCATAATTGGATCCCCATTTCATTATCTTTAAAACTTGACTGATTACATGCATACTTTTTGGATCAGCCACGCAAAGGTTGGTGACCAAACTTGGTGAGATATTTTCATAAAATGTTGTCAGTTGCACGTAAAGTTCAGGGAAGTCAAGAACAACAGAGTATTTTCTTGCACGTGATAAGTAGAAGCCAAATAAGAAGTCCCATATTAAGGAGACGGATATAATATTTAAGTCATGTAAACTCTTAGCAGTCAAATAAATTTTACCAGTAAAATCTTAAAGATAAAAAAAGTTATCTTGGAAAATATCAAACCCTCTTTCTTTTAACGTCACACGCTTCAATAGCACATTTAAAGTGCGAATTGTACCTCTCACTAGAATTTTAGATTACCACAAATTAAAACACTAGAAAAAGAGCACATAATGATACAGGAAATGAATTAGAACATAAATTTGATTAACGCATTAAAATTGCACGAGAAGCATTAAAAGCTTCCTAATTTTGACCACGACGATCATGAACGTACTACTCGAATTATTACAGATATTTGTAATTAAATCATGCTCCAATAACATCGAGGCTAATAACTCGTTACGTAAAAGTCGCCACACGTCGGAAATAATGTTAAAAAGGCCACGGTTAATGTAAGGGTATATATTAAGTATTAATTTGATGACATCATGCATTGGTACAGAGTGTTTTTGAAATGTAATTTATATATATAATTTGTAAGGTAATTTTCTGACTAATGTGGTTGCGTGTTTGTGTTTTGTAAACTGTCATTGTTTCACTTACAACTTGTAACACCCTACATACTTCATAATAAGAGCTTTAAGATATATGAACATATAATAACAGTAGCGTAAGCTTTGATTATAGTATCTCTACAAAGTAAAAAATCTGATAAAAGAATAGTTTTGCAGCTTGAATCTCAGTATTTTTGCATCAAATAGTTGACGTCGTGATTGTTACTTTACCTTTTAATGCAATCTAGACCTTTCCGCCTAATTAGCTGTTATTTGCATATTTCCAAGTTATTTATCCATATCCACAAGTTATAACAACTTGATCTAATTTTATAGTTGTTTAAAATAATAACAACGTAGTCTTGTCTAACTAGGCCTATAGTTTTACTCTTATTCTGATTATAATCGTTATTTTCCTGCTCTTATCCCATATATTTTGGGAGTTAAGATATATGTACATACAATAACAGTAGCGTAAGCTTTGATTATAGCATCTCTACAAAGTAAAAAAATCTGATAAAATAATAGTTTTGCAGCTTGAATCTTAGTATTTTTGCGTCCAATAGTTTACGTCGTGATATTTACATTACCTTTTAATGCAATCTAGACCTTTCCGCCTAATTGGCTGTTATTTGCATATTTCCAAGTTATTTATCCAGTTTCACTAGTTATAACAACTTGATCTAATTTTATAGTTGTTTAAAATAATAACTGGGCCTATAGTTTTACTCTTATTCTGATTATAATAATTATTTTCCTGCACTTATCCCATATATTTTGGGAGTCGGCGCTAAATGTCTGTTTCTTCGATACTTCTCTATTAGTCGTCATCTTAGTAGTCACCCCCTGTTTCACCATATCATCTATCACACAATCTGTTTATCCTTTCTTCTGTATTCCGCTACATTTTTAGCTATCAAGATTCATACTCAAAACTTTCCTCACGAGATTTACCTCATTCCTCCGCATCACATGCCCATACCATGACAACCGATTTCCACACTTTTCAGTCACCGTTATTTCTTTTTATTCTATTTTCAAACGCTCTTTCCCCAAAACGAATAGCAATTCCTCAGATATGAAGATAAAGCTCTCCTTTTACTTTTTTACCCATCGTAGTAGAACCATATAACAATGAAACATGAGATATAATCATGGTGTTTCTTGTTTCATTGCCTGTTACCTTTCGCCGTAGATTACGCTCGATAACCAATAGTTACGCTTTCATTAGATAACTAAGGAGTTAAATACATAGCTTTTGTATTGAGTAACCTGATAGTAAAGTTTAGTGATACGTTGCGTTCGTAGAATGTTGTATCTTTCGGTAAAGGGTGCTATTACGTTAGTGTAGGATGTAAAAGGTTTGGTTTCATAGTGTCTTATGCTGTTGATACTGGACATTATACTAGATATATTAAAGTCACTGTCTTCTGGCTAACTTACTTCATTCTTTCCTTATACCATAGAGTAAAATACTGTCTTTATAATTAGTAAGTACTTATCAGTTATCAATTCCCTTGGTTTTTTTTGACCAGGCTTTGCTTTTTCTTGTAAGCTTTTGAAGGTCTCTTCTTAAATTAGTTACTCAATCAGTTGATATATTAACACTTACATTACGAAGAAAGATGGTTCAAAAGCTCGTGTTTCACGGGACATATCATGGATAAAATAATCACTTCTTAAAAATAACTGGACAGCGGTCGACAGAAAACTGTACAACCTCTGACCCTCATAAACTCCAATATTGATTACAATTTCCTTGAAACCATCTGTTACATTGTATTCAGTTCCCAGCTCAGTATCGTATTTCCCACACTCTTATAGCAATTCACGCCCAAATAATGAATACCTTTACATCATTAAAATATTTATACTACCTACAAACCCATTACTGTTTGTCAGACCCGTAACTTCACATTTATTTGGGCATATATGTACTATCTAGTTGAGGGTCTATCTACTAACCGACCAAGTCGATTTGACAACTAGGTTTGTGGCGCAACTGCCCGTGTTCCGTATTTAAAAACTTGCGTTGCGCAATATTTATGTCGCGATCATTTTGTTTGTTTTTCACAAATACTCATTACCTACTAGTAGTAAGTAGCCATATAAATCAAATGCCTTTATCCGCAACAAAAATAAAATGTTGCTGAAACAATGTATTGCAATTCTTGTTTTGCACTCGGTACTTGTGTTTCTTTTTGATAACGTTGGACGTGGTCACGTGGATGACGTCACGACGGACAGTTGTCTCGTTAACTTGGTTGGTTGTAATAATATTATAACGATTTATGATCGACATGGGTGTCGATGCGGTGGGCGTTCTAGTTGACTTGTCAATGTCGTATGGCGCCAGCTACTTGCTCCTGTCTCGCCTACTTGCGACAGTTACTGGTCTTGTTTGGTTGTTCATTAATTATGCTAATCATTTAGGTGAGAGTTTGGAAGTGTTTTCTATGGGTGCAATGCAGTTGTTATAAAATGAGTCTGGGAATTCTTACTAGGCATATTTGGAAAACATAGCATTTGGGAATCCGAAGGAGATTTTTCCAAACGATTTTTTGCGCTCACATGTGTGATTATGATAGAACTCGAGCAAGACTGTTCAACAACACTAATTGCTAAAAACAACTTTGATGCAGAACCTTATTTGTTCCACTTATCTTGATTAAATATCGCATTGTTGGTTACCTACCAACATTCGCTTTATCATGTGTGCGAGCTTGCAATCTCATTCTTTCATTCGTGAATGTCAGAATGAATCATAGCTTACTCACGTCGTTCATGACCTTGGCATGACAGAACGGGTCAAGGGCACGATTTTGTTATGGGCTATTGTCAATTTTGACAGCTATGTCAACTTTTGAGTTTGGAATGCCGAAAGCGCGTGGTGACAACCGGTATAATCTCATTCTTGGCATGATTTGCAGATTTAAAACTGTGTAGCTATTTTGTTTTGCAATTATTTTGCATATTGTTTGCCAAGTGGTTAGACAACTTGTGCCAGTGTTAGGCTGAGCCGAAGGAAGGCAAGGTTTTTCTCACGATATTTTCCTTTAAGTCCTTAAACGGTTTCATATGGATTCTTCAAATATTTTATGCGTAGCTTTACATGCGTACCTACTTAATTGAGGCTATGACATCATGACGACGTGTGGCATCGTTATCCACCAGAATGGTTTTCTTGACAAGATAGCAGTCTCCTTCAAAGCGAAAAGCAGGTAAAGATCGTTTATACTTTAATGTTAGTGATGTTGGAAAAATATACCACGCAAAAGTGATTTTGGAACAAAAAGTAGGATATCCTTCCTCAGGATGCCATTTATCTTCTTGTCAAATTTCATCAAAATCGATTCAGTGGTTTGGCCGTGGAAACATAACACACAGACAGACTTAATATCTAATTTATAATATTAAGTCATCATCATCTACCAAGGGTTTTCCCTTTTCATAATATATAACTAGTATGAGTGGATAAATTGGTGTTTGTTTCGTTTGCAGTCGCAACATTCGCTACACTTACCGATATCTCTAAAGAGTGCGTGGTATTGAAATTAAATTGCACAAAGCCCAGATCCCGTCTGGTTGGTATTACAGCAGATGACATCATAGGTGAACAGGACACTGTGCGAAGCGCCAAAAGCAGTTGAGCATTGTTATGTTACGAATACAAATAGCATAAATATTTGCTGTATAGTGTACTGAACTGTGAGCAGTACCTACTGGTCCAGTGGTAACGTCTACGACTTCGAAGTTGTTCGAATAAAATGTCGTGGTTCGAACCCAGGCAGGCTCTTAACTTTGTGTAAATAATTTCATCACCACTGCTCTAAAATGAAACCGAACCAACCCACACTGGGCCCGCGTGGTAGATTACAGCCCACTCCCTCTCACAGACAGGAGGCCTGTGTCCCAGCAGTGGGAACAGTAATGCTGCTTCTACCATGTATGCTGCACAAACTATAGAATGTTACTTGTTTCGGTTTAATTTTAGTCCATCTTTTCGCCATATTAGGTAAAATTGTAACGAGAGTAACTTCGGTTTTCCAAGCACGTTCTTTTGACTTACAGGCATGGAGTTTTAGTCAAGTATAATGTATGATAATCAGGGTCAAAAATGCAATGCATGAAGTTTTTCAACTTATTTCCCACTACCTTTTTTGTTTGTTTTAACAATTTATATATTCTTGACACTGGCAACATTGTAGCTTCTCATTAGTGTAAGAATTTTCGTAATCAGATCAACAGTTTCTAAGATCACCCCCTACATAGAAACTCACCAATTTTGTCTTCTTATAATATCAATGAGTAAGTATAAAAAGTATAAGTCGGATTAAAATAGCACATACTAGTGTTTGTTAAGAAACCGAAACATAGGCGAGGTTCTTAATCGGATCACATGAGTGGTTTAATACCTAGTTATGTCCAGTTTCATACACTACTTTATCTACTCTCTTACATATTGTTGGAATTAAACCTACTAAATAAAAGGTCAAAGTTAAAAGAGTAAGAAATAGTTTTGTTATGCATATAATGCCCCATAATAAGCGATCCAAATGAAAAAAAAAGAAATGCAACTCTTTGATGATATTAAACTTCTTGGATTTGCCCTATATCGTATTGTTAAAAAAAAAACTGTTTTTTAACACTATTTTACTACAGAAAACGTTTTCTACACGTTTTATATTAGCTTCACTTGTATGTTTGTTTGTATGTTTGTTTGTAACCGACTCCTTATAGCGCGATTTTGACCCACTTTAAACGACCAGATTTCATTCTAACTTTGCACACCTGTCAAGGACCGATGACAATGCAATAATTTCATTAATTTGTGCCATTATCCTTGCCAGGGTTACCGGGACAGTAAAAAAACTGTCATCGAAAACTACGCTGACATATGTCACAAACTACGCTGACATACGACACAAACTACGCTTACATACGTCACAAACTACGCTGACATACGTCATAAACTACGCTGTCTCAAAATTCGAAACACCCTAAAAATAGAAAATACATAATAGTTAAAAAAAACTAAAAAATACGCTTCCATTGAAAACCAAACTAAAAAGTTTTCAATGGAAGCGTGTTTTTTAGTTTTTTAAACTATTATTTTTAAATATGATTCTATTTTCAAACCTAACCAATAGTAAGCGTTTATAAAGTATCTCAATATAAATTCATTCTGACGTTTATAATTAGAATTCTACGATATGAGAGTAGATAAAATACAATACAAAATATTTTGCAAGTATTGCTTCAAATACGGATATAGTAAGGCTCAGAAGTCAGAATACTGAGTGCGATAACATTATCCTAAATATATCTTTTCAACATGATACATTTTATAGATAAACTAGATTACCTTGTCAGTGTTCTCGTAAATATCTTCTTACCTGCGTATTTCCGAGATCGATACTATGTAAGATAAGAGAAGTTAATCTTCCCTTTCGCTTTTAACGGCCTGTTTTGAACAAGAATTCTGAGTGCTCTGCCTTCCGTGTCCAATTCTTAGTAAACCTCGGTTTTGAATACCAGAGACTATTTTGACATTTCAAATCTTATGCCTTTGCTTTTAGAATAGGAGTTTGACACCTGTCAAATTATGATCTGAGTTCAAAATTCGAATTTAAGTTACCATTAATTGTAGTCAGGTAAATCATTTGTATATCAAACTGATAAGCTTAGTCAATCTGTCGAGATATTCTGCTATTTCATATAACCCTCAATTACGGACTTTGAGCTGGTAGTAAATATGTAAACAATGAATTTTCCTGACTCATCTTCCTATGAAACTAATTTCAGTCTTTATTTCTGGAAATATGTCCTGTCTTTGCTGTCATCATAGAATTTGCAATTCTTACGTTGCTTTGACCTCTGTTGTTTTCCAACTTAACTGCAACTTAACAGTCATTTGTAAATTTTGTAACTACACCTCTTTTGTTTTAAAAAGAAAACAGAAAGCCTTATAGTGAGTGCTTCCTCTAATGTTGACATTAGTGCACTGAGGGCTTAATAGGGTCCTAATTATCGCCGTTAAAGAAAACTAAGCAAACTGTTAACTTAGAGAACACTTAGTAAAATGACACCTTGCGAAATGGCAATAAGCGCCATTGTCGTGTAATATGGGCATCGCTAATGAAAATTTTGGCACCATATGGGACCAATGTAAGTCGCTACCCTTTTTCTTTTTGGATGGGGAATCATCAACAGACAGACAGACTTTTACTGACTGAAACCCACCCGTGTTCCTTCAGTTCCCCATGTGCCAGGGTCACGGTATCTCTTTCGAACAATCTCGCGACCCTGGCAGGCATCGGTCCTAGCAGACCCCTTCAGTGCTGCTGACATCTCTTTGAGAAGGAGCTACCCTCCTTTAAGATTTCGCCAACGTCAAAAAAAAAAAGGAATAAGATGTAATATAGTCGATCTTGTGTGATGAAAATTGTCAGTCAAGTGAGGTGTGATAGTAATTTAATACTAGTGGCGCGCTGCAAGTCAGGATACGGTTACAAACATGCGACGCTGCTAATTGTAGCCATGTATTGTGCTACCTGGTACGACAGGCTATACATTTCCAGTATAAGCTGCCATCTCATTGTACGAAAAGCCTATTCAATGCGAGGTCAGCTAAAACTGGAAATTTATAGCTTGACTTGTAGCCGTGTGTACAAACGGAAGGCATTGTATTGTTTACGTTATGGCGGTGTAGGATTACGGACTTGAATAGGAAATTCATTTAGCCAAGAAGATAATGGCTATGATTTACCTATATCAGATACAGGTTACTGATATCAAGATCGGTAGTGGTGTTACTGAGCTTCTAAATTTTAGAGTTGATCTGCACGACTGACAAATGCATGCACTGAATGGACAGGTCCACTCAGTCTATGTCTTTCTTTCTTCCAAAGGCGATTCCAGACATCAATCTACATGATCTAACCAAGATTATGTCTGGACTTTAAAAAAGACCGTGACCTCTGAGTTTGTTTTGGCCTTTCGTCTAAGAATAGTCAAATAGGAAACGCCGACCTCATCTAGTTTTTAAAATATGATTGACGTGTAAAAGTGTTTGTAGAAACCTACTTACAGAAATGAAATCATTTTTATTTACTGGTTTTGTCTGTAAATTTAGATAACGTTAATCAATAGGATGATCGGTAAGGCTTCACAGCAAGTCTACTTTGTTCACTATACAGCAGGTACTAAAAAGCACGTAGTGTAAAATCTAGTTTATACATATCTAATAAATAGGTCCAGGTTATTCACTTCGGCCAAGGATTAAAATAGGTGCCTTTAGAATACATATTATGGTGATTGTAGTGTTGATAATACATTTACAAGCTTGCAAGGTTCTGATACGATCAGGATAGTATTTCGTTAGGAGCAACAAACGTTCCAGTTGTAAGTAAATATAATATTGATATTTATGATGATATATTTCGATGTAGAGACGATAAGTCTGAATTGCTGATTATTCGTTTTTCTATATCTGTAAAGGTTTTCAAGTTCCCAATTGTGGGCTAAGACCTGTGATGGCTTAGCCTACATGGGTCACTGAAAACGCACAACGGCAGCGCGGAAAAAAGCCCAAAGATAATTGGCGGGACGGATCGAGAAGGGAAAAGGAGGTCTTTGCCCTGCAGTGGCGACAATACAGGCTGATATACATAATTAGATTATTACATTAATGACGTTGTTTTTCTATAGTGTTCATTTGATGTTTATTTATTTATTTATTTGGAAACTCAACAGCTTATTAATAAATTACATGCGTTATGATGAAAGTTCACCTCACTATCAATGAACAGCCCAATGCAATTGCGTCAAAGTTACTAGCATGCACTGCACATTGACAGTGAGATGATAACAATTATCTCTTAAACCAATTACAGAGTTTCACGGCATTGATAAGGCTAGGTTAAGTAGAAAGTGGCAAATAAAGAGAAGAAAAAAAGAAAGAAAGTTCTACAAGTACATCAATACAGCAATTATATGCGACTGTGGACAAATATAAAATCAAAGTTAAAGTTAAAAAATTGTACCTAAATACTACGGCAATATTAGTAAAAAACAAACAAAATAAAATAAAACAAAACATTAAAAAAAAATTAAAAAAAAAAAAAATACATTGTGAATATTTTTACACTAAGTAATTGGAACGTGTTTTGGTTGAGATATAATCTTTATTAGATTTCTCCTTTAAGGATGAGTTATGGCACAATTTGTTTACTAAACAATATCTGCTTGACTTGTTTCCGATATGATTGTTTGGATAAATGAAATATATCGACATTTTCAAAACCCTCACAATAGATGCGAGGTAGTCGGGTCAGAACATCATTTTTACCGTATTTTGTGCGACAGCCAGGTATACTGAATAATTTCGTATGTCTGGTACGTGTTTTTGGGGTACAGAAATCTATACATGATAGCAAATCACTGCTGTCCAAACGACCCCGCAGGATATCAAAGAGCAATGTTGTCAGGATAATTTCGTATACTTAATATATTATTGTTCTTAACGATAGAAGTTACTAAGATGGAGTCGTGCATATTACAATCATCTTCTATCACGATATGCACTCTAAAATAAATTACGTTAATAAAATTTAAGGAAGTTCTACCTACTGTCCTCCAAATCCTCTTCGTGTCAATCATAATTCATATACAGGAACCTATTCGTTCTCTATAAATCACAGCTGATACCTCAATTAAATTTTCAATAACCATTCGCAAAGATTAATTGCACCCCACATACTCACGGTGTATGCAAATCATGTGCAGATAAACTAAAATTTAATGCAAGGATCAGTGAAAGGCTCGCCTTATTAAACCGGTCACGATCGCCTTCCATTAGCGGATTGGCCCGACATTGAAACATTAACTTATCTAGTTCATTTGTGGGCTGTTTTTATTCGTATGTACGACCTTTATCACCTAGGGTGGTCAGAATATTTAGTTTTAAAATTGTAAACTTTTGAGGTGCGGTCAACAAGGTTCCATATTGACATAACGGGTTGTTGCCTTTGCTTTGTGATTTTGTCTTTGATTAGCTGTCAAAATACGAGGTGAACTTTTTCGCGGATACAAAAAAAACTGGTCCTTTTCTGATAATGTCATAATTAAAATGATAAATTAAATTGCTAATAATTATTACAGCTTGTTATGATTTATGATTCACAAATCTCGGAGTGGGAAAAGCTCTCAGAGCTTGAACGTTCCACATAACATACTTATCAAAGTCATGTCAAGTAGACAGGTTTAGCTTCACAATTTATTTGACAGCCTTATTACGAATAATTTTTGTCAATAGCCTGACAGATATAGGGTAAATAAACGTCGATAAATCGTACAATTTATGGTTTTTAGAGTTGTGCAAGCTGATGTGGTCTCGATATCAGCGCAAGCGCTACTCTGTAGGACGCAAGTGTTTCATTTTATTCGTCTTATGGGGTATTACGCAACTATGGCCGACATTAAGAGCTCTTATCTTGTTTTAAAATTGACTCATACCCACGTGAGGTTTTGGATACACGTTCATTGCTTGTTTGAGGCTAACTTGTTATTTTATTATTATTTAATGGTTTAGCTGTCATATTGATATGATTGCCACCAATGCCACCTATGGCCACAGTTTTGGTAATGGTTTAATAGATACCGTAATAAAAATCACAAAGCACATAGTAAAAAAAATTCGTTCCACCAACAATCGTCTTCTACGATGTCTTTCTCGTTCTGGTTTCATTTACTCTTCTTTCTTTGTCCAGGCGGTCTTTCTTTGAAATAAAAATGTTATAAAGTTTTAATAAATAAATACTCTAGCTTCTGATTTTTTATGTGTTAGACTAAAATGACAGCTGCATCGACCTTTTCTTGACAGTTAAACGATACAAACAGCAATTATTTTGTTGTAACAAATCAAAAAATCTGAGTATTTTATTGGTTTAGTTAAAATATTTTGTTTATATCAGAGTGGTTTTTTAAAACTTATAGGTTATCAGGTCAATAGATAGTGCATGGTGAAATCAATAAATCAAAATAAGGTATATTTTATTAAGTAGTAGATTGTTATCTTAGTGATTATTTTTGTCCAATGTCAGTCTTAACTCCTCATAATTAAACAGAAACTGAAGGAGGTACTTTGTTATAAGAGTATTTGTAGAGTTAATTTCTCAAGATGGTTACCAAAATTGATTCACTAGCTGCTGCCCGCGTGGATGTCAGAAATTATCCCACGGGAACATACCGTGGGATAAAGCCTACATTACCCCTTTTAACATCCGCTATCTGGCAGTGAAAGTCACGTCGCATTCGGCCCAGCCTTTTCACAGATTAGCCGGTGCAAACAAACAGACAAAAATGTAAAAAATATCTTTTTGCTATAAGTACCGTATTCATATGCAATTAGTTAAATAAGCTCTTATTTAGGCATTCCAAATAGACACTTTAATATTATTTATTTGTATAGATTGCACGGTGCGATCATTGATCATAAACTTGAATATAGAGTTATTAAATTTTTATGGCACTAATATTACGTTCGACGCTTACGTAAGTATAGTATAGATAGAGACACTATTAATACTTGAATAGTTATTTTAGCTTATATCGGCTCTAAAATAATCTTAAAATCTATACTAGTATTATAAAGCTGCAGAGTTTGTTTGTTGGATTGGTTGAACGCGTTAATTTCTGGAACTATTAGTCCGAATTGAAAAATTATTTTTGTCTTGGGTAGCCTATTTATTGAGGAAGGCTATAGGCTATATAACATCACGCTTGGATCAAACGGAGTGGAGCAGCAACGACAAATTAACGAAAACTGGCAGGCAATTCGATTCGACGGGAAGGGTCACGGGAGCAAAAATTTGAAGCGGACGATGTCGCGGCCAGAAACTAGTATCGAATATAGATTCTAGAATGTAGTTCACACATTGCGTGACGAAAGGGCCCATATATTACAACAATGCATATTCATATGGACATAAATCAAAGACTTTATATGCAAGAACACAATACGTAATACCGACCGCGCCCTGTGCAAGTGCCCTTTCGATATGTACAGCTGTTGTGGAATAATTTTGTTATACATAATATTGATATTACATTTTGTTTGTACAATAATAAGATTATGTCAGGGACTTGCTTTGATTCGCTGTCTTCTCTCAGTTAATCTTACTAGCCAGTATTATCCCACTGCAGGGCAAAGACCTCGCCCTTTTCCACACAATTCTGTCTTTTGCCAATGCTGGGCAGTCATTTCGTATAATGAAACATCACACCTTATTTTCCCTAAGGTTTAGGCAGAGGTGTATCTCAAGTAGGTACAGCCACATCTCCACTTATGTTTATGTCCCACTAGCTTTTGCCAGCGGCTTCGCCCGCGTCGAGGTCGAAATTATCTCGCGGGAACGTACTACCGGGATAAAAAGGATTCTGTGTTAATCCAGATAATAAAATATCTGCATTCTAAATTTCATCAAAATCCATTCAGTGGTTTTTGCGTGAAAGAGGAACAAACATCCATACATCTATACATCCATACGTACAAACTTTCACGTTTATAATATTAGTAGGACTATATATGTTCCATGGAGGTGACCCTATTGCCATCAACCAGGCACAAATCTAGAGTTCAAAAATGCTTGATTACCTAAAAACACTTGTATTTCGGATTTAAGTTTCTAAATATTTATTACAAAATACTACTTGAACATTTGGAATAGATGTGTTTATTAAAGCTTGGTTACATTATATCAATATGTTTTATAATAATGTCATAAACATAGATTGATTACTACATCCGTTGACAAGCACGGTGCTTATGTTAGTATTAATAATAATCGAACTAGTTAATACACTCCACATACCTATTAATTACAGGCAATAGTCAGTTGTACGGGTCGATCGATCAGGTTCACCTACGCTTGCCGCGGTTGGATTGAACATACGTTTGAAGCTAATAAAAGAGTGTTGATAAGGAAGTCATAAAATTCTCATAATTTTTCAGTGTCGATAATTTTTTTAATTATTTTATTCGAGAACCGTTGAGATGAAGGCCTCCTACAGAGAACGTCTGCTTTCTGTCTTTCGCTACGGTCATCCAGCGGATCCCACGGTACGTCGTCGCAGCGAGTGTGTGGTCTTCTTTGTTTACGTTTCATTGTTATCGTGTCATATTTTTGTCCTATCGATGCATGGCAATGGTGGCCATGAGTACTCTCTATTGGAGAACCCATAAATAAATTGCTATTTCAAACTCTTTCTGCAAACGATTTCGGTCCTCATAAATTCAGCTCCAACGTGCAATAAACTATAACACTTATGTCTTAAATCGCGTATAAACACTTAAATGAACGGCGTGTATGATAATGACAGAACGAAATCTATTCACACCTAATGTCAGTATGCACATAAATTACAACCTCCTTGCACCATGGACCTTATTCTTACTAAGATAAGGTCCATAGTACCTAGGGACCCTTTCACACTAATTATGCCACAATTAGTTACAATGTCATTGACGTTGTTTATGCTCCAGTAAGTCGGTTAGCAGTCATTTGGTTGGTATGAGATGACAAATGTTACTGCATTATACATAATACTGAGAAGATGATTGGGTTTTGGTGTGGCAACGTTTACGTTGTGATGGCAATAAAATGGGTACCATTACCTTTCTATAAAATATTAACTGATAGAAATGTAGCTTATGTAATAACATGTAGGGCAATACACTAATAAAGCCTGTCTGATAAGGAATAAGGAAACGATTGATACAGACGTTTAAGAGAGGCCATAAAAACACAAAACGGGTTAGGTTCCCGTAGACAGGCGCGTCTCCAGTAGAACAGTTAATATGTAGTTTTCATAGAAAGTATTCTTCCAGAGCCGCGTCGCACTTGTCTATGGGAGCCTTTGAGCGTTTACAGGAAAGTTATTAAGGACTCTACAATTCCAAAAAATTATAAATTAAAAGACCGAAATCAGATATTTCATCGCATCGAGTGCCCAAAAACAATTGCAGTGATTCTATGTCAGATGGTAATGTTTGCGAGCAGAAGAAGACCGAACACAAATTATCAAAGATAGCCTTACCTACTTCCAGTTGAAATTTACACCTTTTTTAAACAATTTTAGCTTTTGCTAGCGTTTTCGCCCGCGTATTATACACATAAACGTTCCCTTAGTAGCACTCTGCCTGTTGATGAAAACCTAAGAAGAAAATGGTGTAAGTGTACAAATGCGGGAAACGGCTTTGTTTTATACTATGTCTAATATTATCATCATAATCTATATTTACACAAAATAAAGCGCCTGCTTGGGTTCGAAACAGCGACTACAACTCGTAAGTCGCGGCCATTACCACTAGGCCACCACTGCTAGCTATGTACTTTGTGTAAATGATTTCATCACCACCTCTCAAAACGGTGAAGGAAAACATCGTGAGGAAACCGGCATATCTTAGAACCATAAATTCGAAGACATGTGATATCTTCCAACCCGTACTGGGCCCGCGTGGTAGATGATGGCCCACTCCCTCTCGCCGAGAGGAGGTCTGTTTCCCAGCAGTGGGAACGTTATAGGCTGATGATGATGATGATGATGAATCTCTATATGCTTAAGCCTCTTTGCTTGATCTTAAATCTTACGTTATGACGGTTTCATTGATAACCTAGTTTCGAAGCCAGTATTATAGTTTTCCTAACACGATTAGTTCATTTAGGCAGCTGCAAAGGCGTTAATTATTACGTAAGCCTAATTCCTAAAATTAATACCAGCTGTATTAGCCATTTAAATCTAGATAAAACAAAATGTCAACTAGTTTGATTTGATTGATCAATCTGTTTCAAATCTTTTGCTTCAGTGATCGCGATATATCATTTTGCACATACCTTGCGAAATTTTTATGTGATCTCTTATATGCAATAAAAGTTATAGTATTACGTTAATTTATTACTGGTTTGTCCTTAAATATTGATACTCTAAATGTTGGTTCCTTATTTAGAGAAGTTTAATTAAAGAAATAAGTAATAAATGCTGTCGAAGATAGATTTATTATCAAAATAGTCGGCCTACCGTAATTAGAATTTAAATTACTTTTTATAAGCTCAGATTCATTGATCGATAGTAGTGTTTCATATCCAGATCTCAATGTCAAGAATAATACACCTGCAGTATCGCGAATCTTATAATTAGACAGATTTCTTAGTTTAATTAGTCTACGAAATTATTTTTAACTGACTTAAAAAAGCAGGAGGTTCTAAATTCAGTTATATATTTTTTTTTAATTTATAGAACTCCGTCACTTATTTAACCGATTTAAAAAGGTCTTCTTTTGTTTGAAATGGTTTACTTATCGAGTGGTCTCATACGTCAACTTATGATTTTGGTTTTTGAGTTAGCTTCAATAATATTTATTTAATTTTCAACATAACTATGTTGATGATTTTATAATTACTGTATTTGTGTGAGGTAGGTACAGCTAAAAAGTAAAACATATAAAGAGATGTCAGCAGCACTGAAGGGGTCTGCTAGGACCGATGCCTGCCAGGGTCGCGAGATTGTTCGAAAGAGATACCGTGATCCTGGCACTTGGGCAACTGAAGGAACACGGGTGGGTTTTAGTCAGTAAAAGTCTGACATGCCCTCCCGCTCCAGGTAAAAAGGTAGGTACAGCTAAAAAGTGAAACATATAAAGGTAACATGAAAAGAAACCCAAGCGACTCCCAAAATAAAAAAAAAACAATTAGTGGAAAAAAACTTATATTTATACTTAACCAGAGGGCTGACCTATTTTTGGGTCAAAGAATCAGCATTGCCATCCAACGTGGCAACGCTGCCAACCTTCTGGGCACTTTTACCACCGATAGCGATGCGGACGAATTCTTTGATGCCCAGTGACCTCTTCCCTTTTTATCTTTATTAATTTGTACATGATATAGTATTGATCAAAAAGATAACTTATATTTCGGTAGTAAGTGGGCACAAAAACGAAAATACAAAACAACAGACACCGACGCGACGGTGACGTCCAAAAAAGTGATTTTTTCACTTTAGTGTTGTTTTTTTTGAAGACGGCCGTTTTAAACATAAAAGGAGTTTTAATTCAGAATTATGTGTCCACTGCCTTTATTGGTATTACTCACTCATCATAAAACAAAACATACCTAAGACAAAAAGACTGAAGACAAATGACGAGCAGAGCAATATTCTAAAACAAGTGATTCTTGAAACAAGTGACTAACACTCATTACCAAGTCATTAACAAAGCACAATACTTGACCAGTATTCTTTGGTCACAGATGACGGACATTATACAATTTGAACTTGTGACATCATCTTCACGGTTATAACTTCACATCAAGACTTTGTTTCAAGATCAATGAGAGAGCGTGCACAGGGCGTGCGCATTGTATTAGTTGACGATGCGGCTTTTCTCTGTTTTCGAATGTTGGTCTATTTGTCAATTAGACTTTTATTTAGAGGATTTTGAAGTCTTCATTGGAAAGTATATTGCACTAAGTTAATTATCATCTCATCAAGTTCTGGTAGTACCTGCTAGTTATAAACTAAAACGATTTAATTAAATTAGTGGCAGGGACATCGACTAGAAAACAGAAAATATGAATACGGCACACTATTTTAGGTCGCGAGATTTGTTCCAAAGAGTTACTGTGACCCTGGCATATGGACAACTGAAGGAACACGAGTGGGTTTTAGTCAGTAAAAGTCTGACATGCCCTCCCGTTCCGCTCAGAGCGGGAGACGTCATTGGATGATATCCCACCCACAAAAAAGCACACTATTCTAGACAAACTACCGTTAAAAAATTTGGTCTGTTATTAAAAAGTAATCGGTACTTTATAGAAAAGTACCTTCATATGTACCATAGCTGTGCGGTCAAAATGTATTGAAAAACATAATTATTTTTTTAATAACCACAAATACTTTCAACGCATGGGTTTTATTTCAATCCATGGTAGCAGGTTTCCGCGTTGATGTTCTTGCCACCCTGTATTATGTTTCGGTATTTGCTCGTAGTCCAGTAATTTAAGAGGTATGGGTAAAAAAAACTTTTTCTTGGAAAAGGTAGAGGTAGGTTCCATAGAACAAGAAGCGAATTTCAAACTTCGATCTGAATATGACGTTTCAACCTTGGTCATTGGACCATTGTATCTCATGTAGCTAACGAGTTCCTTACCTCATCTTACAATAAATCTCATGAGACAGGTCAACTCATTAATCGTATTGTGATGTCACTGGCATCCTTGAGCAACTAGCCCTGATAGTCGAACACAAAACCGCGGAAATGCAATGCTTCACATCTAAGGCCAGTTCTGTTTGGCAGGTTGAAGAGGTACTGCTATATAAATACGCAATGGAACATGAAAAAGGCGTTAGCTTTGATATCAAGGGCCGCCTTGAGATATTTGCAGGTCGTTCGCACGCGTGTGTACCTAGATGCTCCATTGTTTTTTGTGTGATATCTACGGTAGGGCAAAGTTTGATTTACTTCCCCGGTAAATTACTTCATTTTGAGTTCTCCGGTTTGTGTATCCTCATAGAAATTTGTAGGTAATATAAGAAAATACTAGTAGTAGTAGAAAATACTGTATCCTCAGATACAGATCAGTTAAATGTAGACATCCTGTCAACTCCTGAAAGCCATTAAGTTGGAATTCAGTAGCATTCATTATCTGTGAAAAGTGCTCTTAAAAGGGAGTACCTACCTTCCCAATATTTTGTGTGAGTAGTGTATTCGAAGAGTTTGTAGCTAAGTAATAACAGCCGCACGGGTTTATCGTTCAGGTTAAGCTACCCTTGCCGCGGTTGGTCCGAGGATGGGTGACCATCTTTACATACCAAGACCCTTCCGTGCCTCAGAAAGCAGGTTAAGCCGTTGGCCCCAGCTGTCTTTCCTAGGTCTTAGACAGTCGTTACAGGTCGTCGGAAGCCCGAAAGTCTGACAACCAGTCTTACCAAGGGGTATCGTATTACCCAGTACCTGGATTGTGGAGGTCAGATAGGCAGTCACTCCATCGCAGTCAAGCCGACCCCAACATAGTTAGGAAAAGGCTAGGCAGATATTGAGTGTATTCGTAACATCTGCGCACACTTGATCTTCAACGCACTGCTAAGCGCCGAGAGTTGAAATTCGAACAGTGTTTTTGTCGACCCGCTGGGATGTACTCTGTCGGATTCTCAATCCTCGGTTCAACACCTACAGTTGAAAATCCAGTGCTGTAATGTTATGTGCTGGAAAGTGTATTTCTTTGGTAGGCAGATGCTCTGATATAGAGCTTCTGCCATTGACCGTAACACTAAATACTTATCAACACGACCAAAAACAGCAACCAAACACCATAAGTAGGTCACTCATAAAGATAACTCTTATCGTTTATAGGACTAGCGACATAAAAACCTGCAGTCTTTATTAACACTGGATGTTTCGTAAAACGGACATGTTCAGGTCATATTTATGTCTAGTGTTCGTACGCAGGCGGAATATTAACTAGAATTTTGCCCGACTTTACTTGAGGTCAGGCAGATTTAATGGTGTGTAGAGCCATTCATGACTACGAAGACAAGTTATAACCGACCTATTTCACAAAGTAATTTAACTAATCCTCGACATTATACATGAACGAAGCGGCACTGTAGTGCACCTGCCATACTATAATATTCTTGGGATTATCCTTGTGTTAAATAAATGGTTCACTTTTGGGTACTCTTCCCAGGATTTTAGTAATAATTCCTTGTGACTATGTGAGTTATGTTTATCATCATCATCAGCCTACAGCTGTCCACTGCTGGTCATAGGCTCCAATTGCACGCTCTTGAGCTCGTTTCTCGGCAATTCTCATCCAACTGCTACCAGCCATCCTGCGAAGATCGTCGTTCTACCTAGCCTGCAGGATCTTACCTAACGTTTGCCGATTCACGGTCTCCATTCAAGAATACATCTAGCCATCGGTTATAGGCTCTACGGCTAATGTGCATGCTAATTCTGAGAAATGCTAATTCTGTGTCATGTCGACAACTTTGGTTCTGTGTTGGATCACCTCATTCCGGATTCTATGCCTAAGAAAGACTCCAAGCACAGCTCATTTCATAGCTCGCAGAGCGACTTTTATGGACCAGCCGAACCGTGAGTGTCCATGTTTCGGCTTCGTAGGTCATAACAGGCAGGACGAATTGATTGAATAAGCGACGAGAAGACTCGGCGAAGCTTTACAAAGGCTGCCCAGCCCAGCTAAATTCTTCAGTAAGTCTCCTTCTCAAAGTTGTTTTTAACAAATGAAAGAAAAAGAAAGAAAGAAAAGGTTAAATCTGAGCATTATTCCAATTGGTTTCTTTAAAAGTTTCTTGCTTTTGACTACTGAGTCAGTCACATAACTCATAACTATAAATATTTTAATGGTGTGGATTAATCAAAACTTTAAAATCAGATAGTTGAATTGAGCTTGTACATACTAAAGTGAGCGAGTAAATTAGAATTTATTACTTGTATCCTGCCACCTGAAATGGAATTACTTACGAAGTGACCAATATTACCTATAAGCTTTTAACTTATAGTTATCGCCCTACGAAGGCCAGCTTCTACAAAACTCTAATAAAATTCTTACGCAAGTGAGCTCAATTTTTTAACCGACTTCAAAAAGGAGGAGGTTATCAATTCGGATGTTTATATGTTTCTTTTTTTTTTTTTTTTTTTTTTTATGTATGTTCGGCCGTAACTCCGTCATATATAGACGGATTTGCAAAATTCTTTTTTTGTTCGAAAGGGGTTTATTCCGAAATGGTCCCATATAATTTTCATATAGATCTGATGATGAGTTCGGGAGACAGACACCGGAACTCTTTAAAAAATGACAGGAAATCAACCGCGATTTCTGCTATCGCATAAATATGCATTGTTTGTTTGGAATTAGTGCAGGGTGAATACCACAACTAAAAATTTAAAAGTAAAAACTTTTTTGCAAAAAAAAAACAACCGACTTCCTTAAAAACACTACAAAGTGAAAAATAACTTTAATTTCGGAAGTCGGTGGCAAAAAAACCATAAATACAGATCCTAAGACACCGACTACCGAAATTAAAGTTATTTTTCACTTTGTAGTGTTTTTAAGGAAGTCGGTTGTTTTTTTTTTGCAAAAAAGTTTTTTATCAAGATTTATTAAAAGCGAGGACTAATTAAAGTACTGTACTGTGGCTACGCTTTAACACGACTGCTGGGTCTTGTAAAGCCATTACTTAAATCTAATGAGTACATTAATTTAAGTTTTTATTTATCCAACGTGTTTTATTTATCAAACGTGAAAGTTTGTATTTTTAAAAGTTTGTTACTTAATCACGCAAAAACGGCTAAACCAAATTGGATGTAATTTGCTCCTGTGAGATAGTTTCTGACCTTCACGCAGGAGAAGCCGTGGGCAAAAGCTAGGTTGATATACGGTACATCAATAGTAAGTATAACATGAATAAATTGTAAACATTACGCCAATTAAGATTATTAACAGGTAATAAAATAGAGATTATTGAAAGCATATTATTTCAAGTGAATATTTCGGATACACGAGATCCCAAGCATAAGTCGGACATCCATGCTGCTTATACTTAAGTTTTCTGACTATTTTCATTCTCAAGAAAAAAAAACCTTTTCGTTTCAAACATTATTTTTGAACGAGGACTGATGATCCTCCGACGTAGAGGAAATATCTTCCAACCAGGCAGGTGTTCTTGATGACAAGTTTTAAGAGCTCTGTTCGTTTACTCATAACAAACCATATTTAAAACCGTTGCGAAGTTACGTTAAGTCCTTATACTACAACGATGACATCAGACTTGGCTCGTTTAGTCAAGACTACTAATTAAGATACTATAATGGCAAAACATTGAGTCAAAAATCCGTGTTGTTAACTCAACCGGACTAAATTTACTTACCGGTAATGAAAAGCGGTTATTGCCTAATTCTTCCGCCTGCATACCAAATTTCAGCTTTTCGGACGTCAGGAAGTAAGATATTAGGCAATAACCGCTTTTCATTACCGGTAAGTAAATTTAGTCCAGTTACAATAGACCAAAGATGAAAGAACATTCGATCTGTAGATCTAATGTAGAGCCAAGGCACTAACTCTACAGAACTTCTGCAAACCTTACATCTTGGTCCAAATCCATGGCTTGGGCTTTCCATTGAACTATTGCGTGACTCAAAATTAATGACCAGTGACTTAATTTCTTACCATAAGCCCGTTTTTATTTAATTAGCCAATATTTTTGCCACAAACAGAAAAATGTCCAAATTGATACCAACAGAGTGTCTATGCAACGGCCGCAAAACTGCCATACATTTTGGCTCCGATGAAAGGTTTGAAGAGTTAAGCCTTGTTGAGTTAAAGGCTTGGATCTACATTCGATCTGATAACTTTCTAACTATAAAAGCGTTATGTAAGTCTTGGCAACCTACTTTACATAAAAAGTTTTTGGTGGGTAACATATTCATTGTACGGACCCTCGCCACGCGATTTTAACGCATTTGCCCGGTTTTCTTTTTCTTTACGCACTTTATCAGGCCCAAAAATGCGAGTGTGTATTCATCATCTATGTCTTATATTTCATTACAATAAACTACGTAGGCTTTTGTGCTGTTGGAACATGTTGAAGATATGCTGCTTCAGGACATTAATGGGTTTCATTTCAGTTTTCGAATCAAAAATCTGCTAGAAACTGTAGCTGGGTCAATGTCCGGTATTGCCATGTTAAAACGCGCCGACTATAGTTACAAAACTAGCTAACGGATGTGAACCACACGAACCGTAAGATATTGGTTTGTAATATGAGTGCAGGTGGCGTAAAGTGGTGTCGCCTAATAAGTACCGGCGGAGGCCGTCTATCATTCGGAGAGCTGTTTGTTTTAGTTAGCCTAGGGCTGGCCTAACAGCTGTACCTAAAAAGGCAAGCTTTGTTTTGTAACTAAGCTGTTGTATGTAGGTATTTATTAAGGAGATTCGCTGTAATTCATGTCGATACGGTTGTTGATTCGTGTTGTCCCGGGTGGTGTCGGACGTAAAGCGATTATCACACGGCACCGAGCACCGCCGAGGAGGGCGGTGGCGGTAAAGCGAATTGATAGTGCAGTCGGTCGGTGTACGTGTGTTAGGCATCAACGGATTTAATAGAGGGCAATGCGACATGAGATCCGCTTCACCGTCTACCGCGGCGGTGCGCGGTGCCGTGTGTTCATTGCCCGCTATCCAATTTTTTCCCCTGGGTGTTTTAAAAGGCTACTATGGGGCTTATTTAGAGAATGTGCAGCAGCGTTCTCTATGCATTTTACCACCTTAATGCGATCGCCAACCCGCCTAGCAAGCGTGACGATTATGGCATACCCCCCCCAAACTAGGGGATGCCTATGTCCAGCAGTGGACGTTTTCGGCTGAAGTGGTGATGATCATTATGAGGGTGTTGATTGATTAATTTTTTTCCAGCGCAGGTTATTTCGGGAACTCTTAACATGGACCTCTTTTGAAATTTTGATTGGTTATGTATGTAGTTATGGTAAACGATGAGTGACCAATGTAGAAAGAAAAGTAAATTATGTCAATGTTGTATACTTATGTAGCGGCATCCACACTGCCACATGCGAACGACGCATCGCACTGACGTCACGCAAATCCTGACATATACAGCATATAAATCATGACATTTTAGTCGTCGACAAAGGTGGTCCACTCAATGTATCCGACATAATATACCTCAAGGCGTGATAAAAAAATGTTAATTCAGATAATAGGTACTAAGAAAAATAAATAATGCAATAGAAGTATGAAACATCCTGTTAATAATGCTTATGTATCAGACGGCACAGAACATATCTACCCAGTGCACGAGTCGACTAGATCATTCCATCTCTATTTTCCATGAGACAAAATATCAATTTCAAACTACGTCATGCGTCATCATAATGAACAATATTTTTAGTCAATCAAATGTTCTTTTTTTTCTTATGGATGTGTCAGTCATTGGGTACATGAAGTGGGCTGCCGTTGTAAGACAATTAAAATGTCAGGGTGTATACAACGTTCCAACATCTACCATCGGGCAGTTGTCGAGGATCCTCCTTTTTCTGTGGAGATTGAGAGAACTTTACACATCATACTTCCAAACGAAACTACGCAAACTGGCATCTTAAATGTATGATGGTTTTGAAACGTAGCCCTGACAAAAAAAAAAAACCCAATCCCTTCGAAATTTCTCACGCTCAATCAGCAGAACAGCGATCTATTGAATCTAGATAAGACTTGAATGAAAAGGTATTCGCGATAGATACGCTCCTATTCCCCTACGTACGTGCAACATACAGACATACTGCAATCCATCACTAGTGATAGGAGCTGTATAGGCAGGCAAGTTTGTGTTAATTGCGAAATTAATGGAGACTGAGTATTGCGTAATAATCTACAGGGTATATGTTTAAGATGTGGTTAGCTTGGCTTATGGTACACATCATACATAATCAGCTTATAGCGTTCCCACTGCTGGGACACAGGGATCATTGCCAAATTGGAGTTTGAAAATAAGAAAAAATATAGCACCGATTCTTATTGAGCTTTTAAGACCATAATTTCTACCCAGCTGAGAAAAACCAGAAGGATGCTAAAGTAAAGAAAACTGAAGAAATGTTGACGTACTCAAAACAAAGTAATCTTTAGAGTGTTCTTAACATGACGTGTGTGTTGTGTTTTCCATTTTTGTAATCTTGTTCCGTATGATGCCGGATGTAAAGACTAGTATCATCTCATTTTTTCCCGTGGGTGTCGTAAGAGGCGACTAAGGAACTTACTAGAGAATGGGCAGCAGCGTTCTCTATGCGTTTTACTACCATACTGCGATCGCCAACCCGCCTGACAAGCATGGTGATTATGGCAAACCCCCCGCAAATTGGGGGAGGAGTAGAGGACGTCTTTCGGCTGAAATGATGATGTTGATTATTGGATCTTGATATATAATTTTTCTTTTTTTTACTCCTTGGCAGACAAAAAATGGTGTACCAGAGTACACATTTCAATTTGCTTCTAACCGACATTTTAGAGTAGCATTACATATGAATTAAAACCCGACCAATAATATACATATTACACGCCAGGAGCTATATAATTAACCATTATGTCACTAATGTGTACACCTACCTAAAGATTCATTAACTTATCTATCAGCTAGAGTAGAGCCTACCTATGCACTATGTAGTAACTAGTGATTGTGGCTCTATTGTGTTGAAGCCTCAATCAATCACTAGATAACGAAGCTTTTCAGCTGTCGGCGGTTGTTTTTAATTTGCCCATTTAGGGCTGACAGAGCGTTGTTGCCTTGGTTTTTAACCCCTGACGGAAAAAGAGGGGTGTTATAGTTTTGATTAATGAATGATTTGCCTTAGATTTTTAATGAAAAGTGGAAAGCTCAATCACGGTCTCCTTGCTCTTGTGGTGGCAAGCGCTACTGCTGAACATGAGGTCTTAAGTTCGATGTTGGATAAAGTATTGTATTAGGATTTCCGTCAGGAATTTCTCAGTTGCAGCCTTTTTTTTGTCTTTAGTGGGTGGGAAATCATCAAATGACGTCTCCCGCTCTGGGCGGAGCGGAAGGGCGTGTCAGACTTTTACTGACTAAAACCCACCCGTGTTCCTTCAGTTGCCTTTATGCCAGGGCCACGGTACCTTTTTCGAACCAATCTCGCGATCCTGGTAGGCTCAATAGCAGCCTGAGTCTAGCCACTTATTATTTGGAACTTAAATATAACTAACGCCATGAATGTGGGTGTACCTACTGTCATGTCATGTCAGGTAAGATAATAGGAAAGGCTTTATGTTAAAATGGTCGCTAGCAAAGATGTAGTCAACAAGGTCCGTTTTCTCTTTATATAGAGCGGTTTTCTTTGAGCAAAATAACTTCTCGTGTGAAGTAACGAAATTACCAATTACTCTAGCCTAGTAATACCGTAATTTGAAGTCTATGCCATCCGTTTAATGTTCGAGTTCGCCAGGTCCATTGCTCAATTGTGGACGGAAGCTAGCTACCTATGTATAATGACTTCAACGTTCACTACATAGTCATTATAAATGCCACTAGTTTCATTCATAAGCAAAGTTGTAACTACTACATATCGAAATTTTATCGACACGATCTCAAATGAATACTTACAACAAATAGTCCTGTTATAAAAAGTAAGAAATAATTCAAAGTTTTTTTGCAGATTCTACTCTGACTAATTCTAACCAATATTATAAATGCTATTGTGAGTTTGTTTGTTACACGCTTAAAAGGGTGGATGAAATTTGGCACAATGGTGGACCATCATGATCTTAGGACATCCACCAACCACCACTAATTCAGCTGCAAGACGTCCACTGTTGGACATAGGCCGCCCCAATTTTTTTTGCCATAATCGCCACGTTTGGCAGGTGGGTTGGCGATCGCAGTATGGTGGTCAAACGTATAGAGAACGCTGCTGCCCATTCTCTAGTAAGTCCCTTAGTCACTTCTTAAAACACCCACGGTAAGAAATGGGATGGTGCTATCCTATACGTTTGGCACCACACGGACATAGGATACTTTAATACCGATAGGATTTATCCATGCGATAACTTCCGACCACGAATATCTTCCGACCACATGGGCGAAGCTTTTTTTTTTTCTGGATGGGTAATCATCAAATGACTTCTCCCGCTCTGGGCGGAGCGGGAGAGCGTGTCATACTTTTACGGACTAAAACCTACCCGTGTTCCTTCAGTTGCTCATGTGCCAGGGTCACGGTATCTCTTTCGAACAATCTCGCGACCCTGGCAGGCATCGGTCCTAGCAGACCCCTTCAGTATTGCTGTCATCTCTTTGAGGCGCGCGTGGATCACTGCGCGCCGTCGACCCGAGCCTGGTCCTTACCGGGCGGCGAGCTACCCATTACTCGCCGCCCGCAAGCTCGCGCCTACGGTGGCCGGGAGTCCGCTATAGACTACCGGGAGTCCGCTATAGACTTGGGCAAAAGCTAGTTAAAATAATAAATCACAGTAAAGTGCTATTAATACCTGCCACAGTAGCTAGTCTTAACAAAGCTAGACTCAAATTGGTCATACATGCGGTTCGGTCTAGATTAGCTTAGTCTAGGTACGAGACACTCCTGTCTTGTGACATTGTACTAAATTGAAGCCGTTTTTTGTTGCCTGACTCATGTCTGCCAAATGGACGACTATTTGTTTGTAAATAAAACGAACTTAGACTTTATCTAATAAATAGATTTTGTAGAACCTGGATTCTTATTGTGTAACACATTGTAAATCAGAATTTGAATAATTTTGATGCACCCTAATTGCAAAACACACTATTAATCTGAGTCTGAATAATTTTAAAGTTTATTGCTACTCAACTTGCTTTGACCGGCCTGTTAGTCTAGTGGTTAGTGACCCTGACTGTTAAGACTGAGGTCGTGGGTTCGATTCCCACCCAGGACAAATGTTTGTGTGATGAGCACAATCATTTGTTCTGTGTCTGGGTGTAATTTATCTATAAAATGTATGTATTTAGAAATATATAAGTATATTTATCAGTTGTCTGGTTACCATAGTACAGGCTCTGCCTAGTTTGGGATCAGATAACGGTGTGTTGATTGTCCTAAGATATATTATTATATTAAAGATATATTAACTGATAGTTTATTATGAAATTGCCCCTCTGGTTATGAGGTATTCCGTGAAGCACACCCAAACGAAGCACACCCAGACGAAGCACACCTAAAGTATTCCACTAAGCACACCCGTAGGTGCGCTTCAAATAAAAATTTAAAATAATTAATTTCCTATTCCACGAAGCACACCTACGAATATCACTCGCATAGTGCGGGGTCTAAGAAATAAAAATGTCGATAGGAGAAAATATTTATTATTTAAAAGACTAACTTAAATTTCTAACATCATTCAGTTTTATTATAATAATGTGACACAATATTTGTAATTTTTGTAATATTAATGTAATAAATATTTTCTTCTATCGACATTTTTATTTCTTAGTCCCCGCACTATGCGAGTGATATTCGTAGGTGTGCTTCGTGGAATAGGAAATTAATTATTTTAAATTTTTATTTGAAGCGCACCTACGGGTGTGCTTAGTGGAATACTTTAGGTGTGCTTCGTCTGGGTGCGCTTCGTTTGGGTGTGCTTCACGGAATACCTCCTGGTTATTGCTTAATCCTTTCATTCATATGTTCGAAAATATTGTCTGCTTTTTTTGTGGATGGGAAATCATCAAATGACGTCTCCCGCTCTGGGCGGAGCGGGTGGGTGTGCCAGACTTTTACTGACCACCCATGTTCCTTCAGTTGCCCATATGCCAGGGCCACGGTAACTCTTTTGAACAGATCTCGCAGAATATTGTCTGCTTAGCAACGTAAACAACGCCATGAATATTTCAGAACTGTCAAAATATGACCAATTCCTACTGATAGTGTATTACGCATTTATCTCTCTGGATATGTCTGTAACGGTATTAAGGCCTCGTACTGTAATAAAGTTACACACATTTTCTGATGATTTTGGAAATATTTATGTGTAGGCAACGTTTTTGTGTAAAGTTACCCACCAGAGGGGTAATTGCGTAACTCACAATCAGTAGGAATCCCTTTCATTTGGCAGTTTAACAATATTCATTGCGTTATTTACGTAGTTTAGCAGACATTTTTTTCAAACATAGGTATGACGCAATGGGTTAGGAAAAATCATCTAAATGATTCAGATTCTGAATTCCTGCAGGTAAATTGAGTAACACACTAACAGTAAGAATGGATTTCATTTTGAGCAACATCCATCGCCTTATTTACGTTGATGAGCAGACAAATTATACGAACATATGTAGCAATGTATTTATTACCTTAAAAAAAATCAGATACTGATTAATTATGTGTTACATAATTAGGGTGCAGTTTCTACAAGAACATATAAAATTAACTGTTTATAATAAAGGACATACATGAGCTAGCTACTGTACAAAGATATGGTACAGTTTAGCTAAGCCGTGACACGACACACGATACTTGTCGAGGCACTCCCGAGTTACGACATTGTGCACTATTCATTATGTGACTCACTGGTGTTGATACTGTAAAGCTAATTGTTTAATTATATTTTACGATAATGTCGATGACAATCTATACAAGGTGGCAGGGAAATCGATGATTAAACTGTAACGATTCAGAATTTTTTTCTCTACAAATGTTTAGTCGCTTATCTATACTAATATTATAAACCTGAAGAGTTTGTTTGTTTGTTTGATTGAACGCGCTAATCTCAGGAACTACTGGTCCGAATTGAAAAATTCTTTTTGTGTTGGGTAGCCTATTTATCGAGAAAGGCTATAGGCTATATAACATCACGCTACAACTAAGAGGAGCAGAGTAGTAATGAAAAATGTTGCAAA
Organism: Aporophyla nigra; assembly: GCA_947507805.1. Taxonomy (NCBI): domain Eukaryota; kingdom Metazoa; phylum Arthropoda; class Insecta; order Lepidoptera; family Noctuidae; genus Aporophyla; species Aporophyla nigra. Next base: position 21,218,503 of record OX382297.1, on the reverse strand, counting down.
AACGGGGAAAATTACACGGGTAAGCGAGCCTACGCGACGGGAAGGTTCGGAGGAGCAAGAAATTTAACGAGGACGAAGTCGCGGGCAGAAGCTAGTTCAAAATAAATTTGCTGTTCCACACATTTTGATCGCGTTGGCATTGTACTTTTATATGAAATTTATTTTCCTTTTTGAAATCGCTGAAAATTTCCGGGGGTCTACAATGCTCTCTCAGCCACCCTGTATTTTCAGTATTTTCACTTTGTCCCTATACGATCATGGATAGTATTTTGAGGTTGATAAATGCCAAGTGAAAAGACTTCTAAGTCAAAAATAGTAACGCTATGTAACCCTGAAAGCCAAGTCTACCAAGCCTTAGAAAAATAAGACGTGTTTAAATCTAGCACACATCGATGTTATTTTACTGACGGACTGCTTAAACCAAACTAGGACATTTTCGCGAATTAACGACGTGTTTCCTGCAAATAGATTAAATATAACACCATTATAATTGATCCGGTCTCTTGTATAATATTAATCTTGTAGAGTCCGCTTCAAATCAAGGGTATCAATTTTTTTTTTGCTAGCCTTTACTATCCCACTCCTGGGCAAAAGCCTCCCTCCACTTCTTCCAACAATCGCGAAGCCGCGCGTCCTGACATTAAATTACTTGACATTGACAAATTTGAAAATGCGTTTTAATCGCATTACAGCATAAAAAACAATTAAAACGAAAACACAAAACAGAAAACAATGATAATAATCCTCTAAGCACACTGCTGGAGGATTCAGGTCTAGGCTATCGGCTGAGGAGAGGTGGTCAGGTAATATCTCACCTCCTCTACATGGATGACCTAAAACTCTTTGCCTCCAACAAACTGCAACTGATGGAGCTACTGAAGGTAACTGAAACTTTTAGTAGCGCCATCAGGATGGACTTTGGTGTGGACAAATGTGCAGTCATGCATGTAAAGCGAGGTGAGGTTATTGAATCCGAGGGAATCCAACTTTCGGATTCCATACACCTCAGATCCCTTTCCTCATCCGAAAACTATAAGTATTTGGGTATGTCGGAAGCGTTAGGCATTAACGATGCTGACATGAAGCAATCGTTGAAGGAGCGCTTCTTTGGTCGCCTAAAGAAGGTATTAATTAGTCTTCTTTCAGGCGGAAACAAGGTGCGCGCCTTCAACGGTTGGGTCATGCCGGTTTTGATGTACTCTTTCGGCATACTCAAATGGACTCAAACAGAACTCGATGCCCTAGATAGGAGGGTCCGTTCAATGCTGACCGCAAACCGGATGCATCACCCACGATCATCAGTGATGAGACTGTACATCCCGCGGAAGTGCGGGGGTCGAGGCTTTTTAAATGCAAAGACCCTCCACAACCGCGAGGTGTGCAGTCTCAGAGAGTATTTTTTGAAAGCCGAAGTGGGTATGCACCGTGATGTGGTCGCAGTGGACAAGGGGCTCACCCCGCTCTCCATGGCTAAAGAGAACTGGCGCAAACCTGTAGTACTTACTACCCATGACCGCAAGGAAGTATGGCGAAACAAGGAGCTTCACGGGCGCTTCTACCGGGCTCTTCATGAGCCCAATGTAGATTTCTTAGCGTCCGTATCCTGGCTACGTTTTGGTGACCTTTTCGGGGAAACTGAAGGTTTCGTCTGTGCAATTATGGACGAAGTTATCTTGACGAATAACTACCGGAGACATATTATGAAGGACGGGACGGTTGACGTGTGTCGGGCATGTCACCATCCGGGTGAGTCCATTAGACATATTATCTCTGGTTGTTCTCGTCTGGCTAACGGCGAATACTTGCACAGGCATAACCAAGTAGCCAGGATTATTCACCAGCAACTTGCTTTGCAATACAAACTAGTGGATTCTGAGGTACCGTATTACAAGTATGTGCCCGACCCAGTTCTCGAAAATGACCATGTCACGTTGTACTGGGATCGGTCTATCATTACTGACAGGACTATTGTCGCCAATAAGCCTGATATAGTGGTGATAGACCGGTTAGCGCGCCGCACAATGATAGTCGATGTTACCATTCCGCATGATGGCAACCTCGTGAAAGCTGAGAAGGAAAAACAGATTAAATATCTCGACTTAGCACACGAGGTTGTTGACATGTGGAATGTTGACTCGGCTGTCATTGTGCCGATTGTCGTATCAGCCAATGGGCTGATGGCCGAGACCCTCGACCTACACCTGTCGAGGCTATCGTTAGGCGATTGGATCAAGAGCCTGATTCAGAAGGCAGTACTCCTTGACACGGCTCGCATCGTGAGGAGGTTTCTGTCTCTGGAGCCCTAACCACCAGTAGCTTGGACCCTGCTCCCGCTACTGATGCATCACTATTTTTTATATTTTTAAATGTTTTTTGTATTTTTTTTTTGTAAAAATATTTAAAAATGTAATTAAATATGTTGAAAAATAAATAAAAGATAATAATACAAAAATGACCTCAGCTCAGAATAATTTCAGATGACAACACAAGGTGTATCACTCGATGCTGATTTTCAGCTGCAACACATGAGTGCCAACGCTAGAATAATAAACACAACAAGTGGTGTGTCCGTAATAATAAATGAAGAGAAAAAAAAACATGTTGTGACATACATATTGTGTTGTGTTCTGATCAATAAAAAACTAAAATAAATACCCAATATCTGCGTATTACGTATGTCGTAGCAGTAAGACCGATTTTTGTAGTACAAGTGTTACAACAGAACTACGGCTGACTGTATCTGAACTGCATGCGCGCACGCAGGTGATTTATGTACAGGCGACAAACATACTCGTATGTATCTGCGTTTATCAGGATATGCTATGAAATGGGAACAAGAACACGCCTACGTGCCTAGATGTCTATCTGATAGAATTTAATTACGCTTATTGAAATAGATGTTTGAATTATTTAAATGTTTAGTGAAATAATTCGTAGGTAACACTTATGGTAGAGTTGAACTGCATGTTGCAATCAACTAAACGAACAAATATATAACAACCTTATTGGGAGCTATATTTTTGAGCCGTTTGGGGTTGAAACACTAGGGCCGTGGGGTCCGAGTGCTCATCGAGTATTTCGGGACATCGCCAAGCGGTTGGCTGACTCTTCATGTGACCAGAGGGCTGGCCTATTTTTAGGTCAACAAAGGATAAGCATTGCAATCCAACGTGGCAACGCTGCCAGCCTTCTGGGCACTTTTCCCACGGACAGTGATGCGGACGAATTCTTCGATGCCCAGTGAGCTCTTCCCTTATTTTTTTTTTCTTTACCTTTATTTAATTGTATATAATATTTTTATTTTAGTGTTATTTTGTGGATTGTATTTAAGTTAAAATAGGTATAAAATATTGTAAGATATTGTAAATAAAAAAAGTAAAGAGTAAACTAAACGAACTAAGTTTAGCATCACACAAGTCATTTATTTAAAGACATATAGGAAACTTTTCGACGATTATGAAAAAAAAAGCTGTTTCCTAGAAAAATCCTTTTTATTTAAAACAGACGAAAAAATATTACGGTTGGGGTCTAGAATCATTTATGCTGAATTCATGGTTACAATTAGCGCATTGGTTAAAACTTTATTCTGTTTTTTTTTTTTAATATTGGAAGCTCGGTGATGCTCGCGGATGTTGTATTCTACATACTGTATCAACTCAATACAAAATCAGTTTAAGCATAACCATAATGAGCCGATAATGTTCCCACTGCTGGGACACAGGTCTCCTCTTTTCGAGATGAAGTGGGCTGTAATCTATCACGTGGACCCAGTACGGATTGATAGATGTCACATGTCTAAGAATGCATGGTTCTAAGACGGCATGTGGTTTCCTCACGATGCTTTTCTTCACAGTTTTGAGAGCAGAGGTTATGAAAATAATAAAAATCAGTTTGAATCCATCTAATCTAATTATTCTTTAATTTGTTTCAGGATTTCCGCACCCTTCTGAAATCGAAGCACGTGCAAGGTCTAGAGCTGCACAATGCTCACAAGTCCCTCAACAGGACCCAGGTCTTGGAGGCCGTGGAGACGGCCCGCACTGCGCTCACATCCTCAGGGGGTGGACCCCTCTTCCTGGCCCTCCCTGCCCATCCAGAACTGCTGGCTAAGTACTACGACCTGAGGACGCTGATCAAGAAAGTGGATCTGCTGATGGTGCAGACTCATGCTTTGGGAATAGTGAAGAAGATGACGTATCATCCAAGTAGGCTGAGTGGCATGTGGGACATGATGAATACTGTGAGTGTTTAATATAATAACTTTCGTTTTCCTGGTAGGTACTTTTTAACGTGTAGATTGTGAAAGAGTATTCGCTTTTAGAATCGGATTTTTGTCGTCTGATGTCCTATAAGAAATCATCGTCGGTTTTGCAATGGAGTTTATAATAACAAGTGAATAGCTTGAAGAAGCGTGCGTCCTGCCTGCTATGACTCACGAAGCCGAAACGCGGAGACTCACAGTAGGGCTGGTTCATAAGCCAGGTTCTGACCTATGAAGCGAGCTATACTTGTAGTCTCTTTCCAAAGTGGTTGACATAGCTCACAGAATAAGCAAACTGAACTGGCAATGGGTCGGCCGTCGGCCATTCTAGCCGTAGAACCGATGACTGTTGGTAGTCGTGTTCTTGGCAATCGTAACGTAAAACACACTCAGGCTAGCTGGCGCGCCTATTTCCGTAGGGTGGCTGGTAGCAGCTGCATGATAGTTGCCGAGTATCGAACTGAATGGCATGCAATTGGAGAAGCCTATCCAACAGTAGAATGTTTCGGATTGACGATGATCTTGAAAAAAAAAAAGGAATATTATATAACTACGAAACATGTAAAAGCCCTACACTCATTAGGAACTTCACATACATTGTATATTCCCAAGATTGAATTACAAAGTTCTAATGAAAACAAATGAACAATGAAAATTCCATCCAATCGTTCTAAACCAAAACTACAGTTCATTTTTAAACCCAGATATTATTTTGACAGATTTAATGCCAAACTCATGTCAAACTCGTAAACTAAAACAGCAACCAGGAAAGAATTGAAATGTCAGATTCGTGTCTGGGATTTAAAAAACTAACCTTTTTTTTCTCTGCAATTGCCTTTAGACATTGGCAGAATAGGTAGTCAACATCGGCCTGCCATTTAATAAAATTAGAATAGAACCACAGATAGAACATAGAACTGTATGTCAAAAGAAGTGATCACCATCAACAAACAGATGATTATCTAAACAATACACACCAGTATGACGTATAGGAAAGTAATTCAATACTAGTAACCCGATACAATAGCGTTATGTATTACATGTTATATAAAAATAGTAGAAGATCGAGTGCTGCTCCAGTTGCTTTTGAGCAATGAGTGTGCAGTTTCGAAAGACTAGAGAAATTATCCGGAAGGAGCTTATAAGTAATATCATAGATATGCTTGGATGATGATGGATTATATTCATTAATTTAAACCGGAAAAAATACAAATTATATGTACGTTAGGTACCTACATATCCTACTAATATTTTAACTGTGAAAGTTTAGATGTTTGTTACTTAATCACGCAAACGGCTGAATGGATTTGCATGAAATTTGGGACACAGATAGGCTATAGCCTAAAAGATAGGATACTTTTTGTCACGGTAGTATGTTCCCGTGGGATAGATAATTTCCGATCTCCACGCGGCCCAAACCGCTGGCAAAACCTATTACATGAATTATATTATTATATTTTTCCGTTAAATACTAATAGTATTCTAAGGTTCATAACTGAAGCACTTTTTCATTTTACTAAAGTCTAATCAAAATTTTAAGCAGGCTAAACGTTATCTCATTTATAATTAACTAATTAATAATTTTCATAAATCGTGCAACTCAGCAACCTGTTATAATTACCTAGCAACACACGCACGCAATTATAATAAGTAATTAGGAATCAATCATTCAAATAAAACATCTATTTATAATCCTTCACTCGTATTTCGGTCACGTCTACCTTACCATTTGAAGGCTAACTGCATCTGAGAAAAAACCTTACAAACAAACTTAGCAATTCACACACATGATCCTTGAGAATGTAACATTAAAGTATAAATTCCAGTGATTGGAAGGTATAGTTAACTTGGTTGAATCTGTACAATTTAGGGTATGTAGGCCAGTTATTAGCAGGTGCATCTCTCTTGAGTTTACAACGGTGTTACTTGTATGGTATGTGTGGAGATGTTGGGCATTTTAAATGGATGGATGCACTTAATTGGTGCTGTACGTCTTTTTAAATTTATGGCTCATTGATGTATTGCTATGGAGTCTGAGTAGGCGCAAATTGAGTTAAGGTCGTTTCATACATTTACTTTTGTGTAAATTTATCCAATTAATTAAGAACCTTTTTTATAAATGCCGTTTACTGCTGCTTTACTGTTGATAAACGAACAGTGTCTAAATGCTATTACTTAAATCATACGATATGTTCTAGCGTCGATAAGATAATACTTATTAGAATATTACCTAAAATACCAACTAAAATTACATAATCACGGTGAATAAAAAAAAAGAGAATTAACTGCATAGTCATGCTTCAGCATACCGATTTATGGATACATCATTGTTATGAAGCACTATATAATAGTAATTATGAAATAAACCGATAAACGACCACCTACTCGGAATAATCTCTTTTCGAAAATGCTGTCTCATTGCTCTATATCAAACTGTTTCTATGCAACTGTTTCAAGCAGCGCCATCTAGTACGTACGGGTAAACATGAAGCTTTGCACTTCCAGTATAAACTAATCTCACATTGTATGGGACTTCCGTAAAATGAGAGGTCAGCTTATACTGGAAATGTATAGCTTGGTATGTAGCCGTGAGTAAGTGCCTTTGTGAATGGTGAAGTTACTATTCGAAATATTCGACGCTCCACATAACTTTTATTTTATAGGTCCCATATCATAATTTATTAGGACTCGGCGCAATATCTTTTTTTCTTGCATGCTTCTCTCTTAGTCGTCATCTCGGTAGTCACACCCTTTCCAATCATATCATCATTCACACAGTCCATACAACGTGAGTTTGGTCTTTTTCTACTGTGATAGCCATCAACACCCATACTGAAAACTTTTCTTGAGACATTTTCCTCAATCCCGTATCACGTGGCCCATGACTTGTCATCCAAATCAAATCAAAAGTCATTTATTCAAACTAGGCTAAGAGTCAGCACTTTTTGAACGTCAAAGTTACATGATCCGATTTCCACACAACTTTTCAGTAATCAGCCCCACTTTCAGATTTACTGGTATGTACTCATTTCAAAGCCATTCGTGTAACACCACACATTCCTTTTAATATTCCCAGCTCAGCTGTATGCAATTGCCTTTCATTCATCCCTTTTGTAGCCCAATACTCTGATCCATACAAGACATCCAGTCTAACTATGGTTTTATATATCTAAGTTTAATTTAAAGGGTATACGACCGCTTAAAATATTCCTGGTGGGAAAAAGTCTCAATTTCCCTTTGCCCAGCAGTGGGACAATTCAGACTACTCCAATTAAATAGACTAGATAGTAGGTACACACACGGTATGTAGGTACGACATTAAAGATATTTCAGAATTTAGACTATGTTAGTCTGGCTTTTGCAATATAAAAAATTAAACTGGTGCTTTCTCTCTTGCGATCAAAGCGAAGCATCACTAAATACAATATTCTCTATTACTCCACAGGACTCCGTAGTAGACCTAGTCATTGGTCTCGGCGTGCCATCATCGAAGGTCGTCATCAGCTTACCAGCGACTGCTCATCAGTTCACCCTGGTCAATGAGACCCTCAGTACTCCTGGAAGCCCCACTATAGAAGACGAACCTAAGGAGATAGATCAAGCTGAACTATGCAGGCAGCTGAGAAGTGGAAGGTGGACGCTCGAGAGGGACCAGGATTTGTCGGCGCCTTATGCTTTCAAGTGAGTGTTTGGGTTTTGTTGCATGAAAGTCATTGTGGACTAGGTTTTTCGTAGGCGTTAATTAGTTATGACTAGAAAGCCATAGTAAACTCTTGTTATTATGATTAGAGAGGTAAATAAATATTCTTTTCAATTTATTGACCCTTCAATTGTGTACATACTACATTGATAAGTCGCATCGATATTCAAAACGTCACCGCAAATACACAAAAAAAAAAAAATAGGACCCCACTTTCACAAGTGGGGTTCTATTTTTTTTTTTCAAGGAGGCAGGAACAAGATCGTGTCATCTTGTTCCTGCCTCCTTGCGTCGGTTACTAATGTTGAGGGTTGTGTGAGACCACATTCTCTCTCACTTTCTTCTTTACTTATCTTTTTCCACCGCTCGTACTCTTGTTACTGAGCGAGATATTGTGTGAACGCGTAATATCTGTCTTAAAAATAATAAGCATGTATTCTTTACTCTAGATCAGTTTCTTAGCGACCAATCTCTATAATTACATTAATGCTGACATAGAAGTTATTTTTTTATTATATTATATTTTCTTTTCTTTATATTAAAATCATCTCAACTGACTTTTAACTTTCGATATTAAATGATTTTTTTTTCCTTTCTTTCATGCACAATTACGCAATCGAATAATTATATTGTAATTGAATATTGATTATTTAATTGTTGTAATCATTTGAATACCAATATAAGCAAAATAAGCGCACTACCTTAATTTTAAAATCTTTGTATGTTTGTTCTTATGTTTTACAAATAAAATATTCTATTCAATTATTTTCTAGAAACAAGACCTGGATATCTTTCGAGGACTCCTCCTCAATCGACGTGAAGGGCAAGTACGCCAGGGTCCGTGGGCTGGCTGGCCTGGCCTTGCACCGAGCTGACCGCGACGTGGATTCTGCCTGTGGACCCACGCTTAGAGCCTCACTCGCTAAGGTGCTCAACCAGCAGAGCAGAGCACCTAGGGCTGCTGTACTCAGGTAAGATATCTTAAATGATAGTAAACAATGAAGACAGATTTCTTTTCGCCCTCTCCACTGCTCTGCTTTTCAAAAGAGAAGTCTATATTGAAAACTAGCTTCAGCCCGCAACTTCGTCCGCGTTAAATTTCTTGTTCTCCCGACCCTTCCCGTCGCATTGAATCGCCTACCCGTGCAATTTTCCCCGTTTTTGCAGTATTTTTCATTACTGATGCGCTCCTCTTAATTGTAGCGTGATGTTATATAGCCTATAGCCTTCCTCGATAAATAGGCTACCCAACACAAAAGAATTTTTCAATTCGGACCAGTAGTTCCTGAGATTAACGCGTTCAATCTAACAAACAAACTCTTCAACTTTATAATATTAGTATAGATTGAAAATAATACATACTGGTTAGTGCAAGCAGCAAAGATTTGATAAAATATTACACACTGCAGGTAGACGATTTTTCCCATAATATGTAACATTACTGATATTGCGTATTTCTTGGCTTCCAAAGACTTAAAAGACATTAGCATCAGCTTACTTTAATAAAGAAGAACAGCATCGGATCAGTTTATTAGTTATCAGTATCGGCGATGTGGGAAACCCCGAAATAAACAGTGCTATCCAAAAATAAAATCTGTCTGTGTCTAAATTCAACTCGTGTAACTTCCAGGTCCCTGGAACACGACATCCTCTCAGCACCAGGGCACGTGCGCGCCATCGACGCGCTGCAGGTGTCTCCCTACAGGATCACGCAGGTTGTCGACTCTGATGGAGTCATTCACTCCATAAGAGAGGTAAGAACATGTTACCATTTTATATTGCCAGTTGAACTTCGTCTGCGCGAAATTTCTTGATCCCCGACCTAGCCTGTCGCATCGTATCGCCTGCCGGCACTATTACTCGTTTCGTGTAGCGTTCTTCCTATTGCTTTTGTTTTATTTCGGCTCCGAAGGGCGCTAGCTTAATATGAAGTAGTTAGTATCCTTTGTCAAGAAGTGGGCTATCGTAAGCAAACAAGCTTTTTTTTTAATCCGACTGATAGTTTCAGAGATTATAGCAATCAGACAAACAAACTATTATTCGTTTATAGATTGGAAGGTACACAAATGAACACACATACATACATACATACACACACATACACGCGTACATTAATGATGACCGAATTTGGTGTTAAACAGAAGATTTTGTTTTGTAAGCTTTATCGATGAACCAAACCTGCACTCATTTCATTTCACCAAGTTTCGAGTTTCAACGCTGATCACAGTTGATCTATAAAAGTTAATCCAGTTTCAATTTCACAACTTGAATGCGTTTAAGTTGCACAACTTGAGTTAATATGGAGCATGTAGCAAAAACATGTGCTTTAGAAAATAATTATATCTTTCATATTTGTAGGGTTGTCAATCGCTATGTGGATTTTACAAAAATAATGTGAACGATGATGACTTAACATTGACATTATTTGGTTTTAAAAACTAGTGAAGCTACTGTTTCCTACAATACTGTTCCGTCATATAATAACAGAAGTCATAAGAATCTGTTAATTTCATCAGTATTTGACATCTGCACCCTAATTGCGAAACGCACAATTTATCAGAAACTGAATGGGATTGAAGATTATTTCTAAACCATTGCGTCATTTGTTCGAATAAATTGTCGGCTCAGCAACGTAAATAACGGAATGAATGTTGTTTAAATATGAATATTAAACCAATTCCTACCGATAAAAAGTTCCGCAATTACCCCTCTGGTGTCAAAAAACGCTCTGTATTTCATCATCATCATCATTTCAGCCGAAAGTCGTCCACTGCTGGAAATAGGCCTCCAAGCATCACCATTTCGACCGGTTTTGTGCTTCTCGCATCTAGGGGATTCCTGTGGCCTTTTCCAGGTCTTCAGTCTTACTTGTAGGAGGCCTTCCAGCGCTATATTTTCTAGTATGCGGTTGCCAGTCCAGAACATTTCGGCACCATCGGCCATCTGTTCTACGAGCAATTTGCCCTGCCCACATTGCCACTTAAGTTATTATTCGGGCTATGCCGTTTACCTTGGTTCTCACACAGATTCATTTCTAATTCAATCGCGTTGCCTTTTGGGTGACTTTCAGCCATCTTAGAGCCCTATTGTGAGTGACCACGTTTCAGTGCCATAGGTTATCACTGGTTAAAGATTTCTATTTTGAGACACTGCGGTATGTGGGATGAGAAGATATTGCGTAGCTTCCCGAACGCTCTGTATTTGGGCAGCTATTATAACTGTACACCTTCTAGGAAACTAAAGCTTAAGTCAACCATTTGACTACATAATAATTACTTAACACACTATCGTTACATTACAGGACACTCGTACGGAGTTCTCTTGCTCTCGTCAAGGCTACTTCGTGCACCCTCGCTCTTGCGCCCGATTCTACCGCTGCGTCAAGTTCGACCAGCTCTCGCCCGAATATACCGTAAGTTTTGTTAAAATGTTGTTAGACTGACACTGAGTTGGAATCCAGGGTCCAACTCAGTGGTGGTATATGCACACTTTTAAAAGAAATGGGGCGGGCAATGATTTGGCAATCCCCAATTAAACGCGTGGGTTTAAAATTAAAATCGTGAAGACTATTTGTGATTTCAACTTAGTTCGGAGGGTCTCGTGGCTAAGTAATAACAGCCACACGAGTCAATCGAACACGTTAAGCCGCGCTTACCGCGATCGGACCCTAGGTGAACATCTTTACATACTGAGATCCCTCCGTACGAAAGCACGGTAAGCCGTTGGTCTCGGCTGTTATCATGGATCTTTGACGGTCGTTAGAAGACCGAAAGTCTGACAACCAGTGTTACCCAGTAACTGGATTGTACAGGTTAGATAGCAGTCGCCCAACTTAAAATACTGGTATTCAGCTGGATCCAGCTAGGATGAAAGCCGACCTCAAAAATTGACTTTATTGGTTCAATTGTAATTAAAAATTAATACTGATAAATATAAATAAAATAAAATAAATATCTTAGGACAACCAACACACCGTTACCTGTTCCCAAACTAGGCAGAGCCTGTACTATGGCAACCAGACAACTGATAAACATACTTATATATGTCTAAATACATTATAGATAAATTACATCCAGACACAGAACAAATAATTGTGCTCATCGCACAAAGATTTGTCCTGGGTGGGAATCGAACCCACGACCTCAGTCTTAGTATTCAGGGTAAAGATGACAAGTGGACTAAAGATTTATAAAGAGTTAAGTTATTTTTCATTTTTCTCCTGAAAATGTGAAGCGGGAATAAAAAGGGTAGCCCGAGAAATTCTAATTTTCTTTACGTTTTATGTTATTTGCAGGTCAGAACAAAATAAAATTCGCGACCATAACAAGTATATATTTACAGAATTAAAATTATTAAAATAAAATCAACCCTCCAAGTTCACACAATCTACAATAACTATTTCATGAAATAGTCATTCTATTAGAAATGTTTAACACGTAAATCAGAATTTCTCAAGTTACTTTAGGGCACCCCTCTCAAATGTTGCCATAAATCAAATGCTCAATTTCCAGGTGTTCGAGTTCGACTGTCCCGCCGGCCTGGCGTTCGACAACCGCTACGAGGTGTGCGTGTGGCCCGGCAGCCTGCCGCACTCGCAGGCCTGTCCCGGCTCCTCCGAGATCGCTCCTGTACCTAACACTAGGTTCATCTGTCCTGAGCATGAAGGTAACAATTTGTTGATCGATAGATACTTTAGCTAGAATGACAGCTGTATGTGGTCTGTTATAGCATTTTTAACACGTTAACTGCCATTGCTAAAATCAGAAAAAGTAAAAAAAATGTACTTAGTGTTATTTCACTATTATTTAGCTCATAAATACATTATTTATTCCAAAAACATGGCCGCCAGGCAGCAACCACATGTTCAGATTTTGTATGTGTTGTCGGTCATATAGTCCAACAAGGCCTGAATGGAACAAAAAGTGTCGGACACATAGTCCGACATGGCAGTTAACGCGTTAAAAATGATTGCTGTAATTAATTTTGTTTTGTACTAAGAAGGGCTTGTGGCTAAGTTACAACAGCCGCACGGGTCAATTGTTCAGGCTACACTTGCCGCCGTTGGTCCGGGGATGGGTGACCATATTTACATACCAAGATCCTTCCGTACCTCGGAAAACACGTTAAGCCGTTGGTTCCGGCTGTCTTTCGTAGATCTTAGACAGTCGTTATGGGTCGTCAAAAGCCCGAGTCTGACAACCAGTCTTACCAAGGGGTATCGTATTACCAAGTAACTGGGTTGTGGAGGTCAGATAGGCAGTCGCTGCATGTAAAATACTGGTACTCAGCTGCATCTGGTTAGACTGGAAGCCGACCGCAACATAGTTGGGAAAAGGCTAGGCAGATGATGTTGCAATTGAGTTCACCCTTCACATTCAATTCCGCCTTATCTGCTTACATTACTTGTCTACAGTTAGAATTATTGTAATAGAAGTAAATACACTGAATACATTTTACACTGTACATGTCCTAAAGAGATAGATACTTATATGTTAAAAATAAACTACCGTACTTTAAAGAGGAAATTAGATTGCGGATAACGAAGGTTGCGTTTATAGAACACTGTAATGTTGCTATCCTTATGAAATAAAAATAAATACCGTAAGCTATAATTATAATAAAGCAATAAATTCCACCTATAGATTTTTTATTAATTCTTTCTACCTAGCAAGCGATTTGAGCTCATAGTATTTTAAGACGCTTTTCTTAGCTTCAAACGTATGATAGTATGTAACAGACACTTTGACACACGAACATAATTTTGACCACCTTCAAAACGTCACATTAACTTGAAATTTGGTATACTTATCAAGGACCGATGACAAAACAATAATTTCATAAATTAGGGAGGCTACCAGGATAGCAAAAAACCGTCTTCTAAAACTACGCTGACATAAGTCTCAAAATTCGAAACACTAACAATAATAAATACTCAAAGATTTTTGTAAAAATATTTAAAAATATACTCAATATGTAAGAAAATAAATAAAAGAATAAATACTCACAAATAGATAACAGTTAAAAAAATCTAAAAAACAGGGTTCCATGGAAAATATGGAAGCGTGTTTTTTTAAACTGTTATTTTACTCATTCAAGTTTGATTATTTATTATTGTAGAAAAATAACATATTCGTCGTTTACCTTACAGGTTACTACGCTGACCCTGAGAACTGCCGCTGGTTCTTCGCCTGCCTCGACCACGGCAAGTCTCCGCTGACGGCGTACGAGTTCCGTTGTCCCTTCGGTCTGGGCTTCGACGCCGAGAAGCTCAAGTGCGACTGGCCCTGGTTGGTGCCAGCCTGTGGAAACATCGCCAGATACGAGGCTGAGACCTATGGGTTCTCTGCTGCCACTCTTACTGGTAAGTTACCATGTCTCGCTTAAATATAATTTCTTAACGCACTATTCGACAGTAAAATTAAATATTATTTTGCCCTTCGCAAACATAGACATCATATGTCATAAAATGCTTAAAACTACGAAACGTTAGTTTGTGAGAGACTGATGTCTGCACTAGGAATATCTGTATGCGGACTGACGGTCTGCATACAGATATTCCTAGTATATGACGTGTTTATTTCTTATGAGAAATCAATACTGTCGTAAAAGCATATTATTTTATCCTTCCCTAAGATAAGAATAGAAATACAAATAAGTTAAGCGAATATAACCCTAATGATTTAATTTTCTTTTCAGGCGCAGCAGGTTACCAAGGCCAAACCGCCGACGCGATCAACGTGGCTGCCCATCAGAGCCTGGTTTCCGGCGCTTCCCTCAACAATCTGGTCGGTATCCAAGGAGGATTCCTTAGTAAAGATGACGCTCTGGACTCCAACTTCATCGCTTCCCAAGAACTGGCCAACGCTGGACATTCTTATGAAATTGGGCATGGTGCCGCTCAATTCGGAAATGGCATAATCGGTCACGGTTCTGCCCAAGTCGACAATGGCTTAGCTTACCACGTCGGTGACGCAGGCGCTATCAACGGCAACATAGGATTAATTCAACCGACCCAATATAATGGACCACCTAAATATTCAAGTGGTTCCATAATCTTGGATGACTACAGACTTCCTACTAAAGAGGAAGCACTCCGCAACAGTGCTCATAGAGCTAATATTGGTCACGATGCCCAATCTGGAGGTCACAGCACTGGATACGTTCAATCTGGTGGACAAGTTTCTGGATACACTCAATCTGGTGGACAAGGATCTGGATATAGTCAATCTGGAGAACAATCTAGAGGACAGGCTTCTGGTTACTCCACGCAGACTGGACATAATTCTGGGTATACCGGCCAGGTCACAGGACACTCTACGGGATACGCCGGGCAAGCTGGGGGAAATACTGCTACATCCAACGGATACTCAGGCTCATATGCTGGACAAGGCCAAAAGACAGTTCAGTACCAAAGCACAAGTTACGATGATGACAACTCAGGAGCGTATGTCCATGATCCTACGGGAGACGTCGCAGTACCCTACAAACATGAAGGTTCCCCAACTGTACCGTACATTCATGACGGTTCTGCCTACAAACAGTCTGGAGATTACTACGACGTTGGCAAATATGCCGGATCTACTCAAAGCGGTTATCAAGGCAAATACACTGAAGACCAAAGTGGACAATATGTTCAGGATAACTCTGGAGCTTACGTAGAGACGAACGGTGGAAGTTCCGGGTACAGAGGAGATTATGGTACTGGCTACTCTACAGGTTCAGGTTACAGTGCCGATTACTCTGGTGTATACAGCCATGATGACTCTGGTAAATACGAGGCTGGAGTTTACAGAGCCGATGGCCATATTGGCGAAGGCAAAGCTACAAGCCAGTCCAATTTCCAACAGTACCACGGATACAGTGAAGCGAATGCTGGAAACTACATCAGTGACTTGAAGGCTAATACTGGTTCGTCTCACACTTTAACAGCAGGAGCTATTAATGTTGGTCTAGTCGGAAAGACTACTTTAATCGACGCAGATTACAATAACCAAGTCAACTACCATGGATCGGGTTCCACTGTCTACAGCCAAGATCAGGGCAGCTATCAAGGGTCGGGTTCTACAGCATATAGCCAAGATCAGGGCAGCTATCAAGGGTCGGGTTCTACAGTATATAGCCAAGATCAGGGCAGCTATCAAGGATCAGGTTCTCAAGCTTACAACCAGGGTCAAGGATCTAAATCTTACAGTCACTCCACACAAACTTTGCACCCGGCTCATGTGTCCTTCGTCTCGCAACCTGCAGTTTCCATAAACCATATTGGTACTGATGGTAACAACCTTGATGGATACAGTTTCGTGACTACACCTACATCTTCTGGTATACCCACTACTGCCACTCCGTTTGCAGTTACAAGTTCCATTCCAACTGTGACGTATAAGACTACGTATGTTCCCGAAGCGCCTAAGACGACGATCAAGCAAATATTTGGTGTGTCACAACCCGCTGTTACATACGTTCAACCAACAGCTATTGCTGTCAAGCAAGTTACTCCTCAAGTTCACGTAACTGATCACAATCAAGGTCTGAACTACCAATATGAAAGCAAAGATTACTCTGGCAACTACAACGGTGCCGCTAAGGTTGAATCTGGATATGACTATTCAAAACCCAGCATTAAGTTTGAAGAAGGTATTTCTTACACTACCGCTGCGCCTGCAGTTTCTGTATCGACGTACCGACCCGAAAGCATCAGTCACAACCAGCAAACTTTCCACAATGTTGAATCTGTAGGTTTTGGATATTCCACCCCTACGCCTGTTTATGAGGAACCTTTCAAGAAAGTCGTAGCTTACACCACTGGACCGGCAGTCTCCACATACGCTCAGCCTACCGAGGCAACATACACTCCCCATTCATTCAGTCATCAGACGATCCATAAAGTAGAAACCGGCAAAGTTTATACTCCATCAGTCGAGTCTGCTTCAGTGAGTACTGGGTATGACTACTCCCAATCAGGAGTGTCTTTCGAAGAACCTAAAGTTGTTCAGTACACAACACCTCAACCGGCTCTGGCGGTCCAGCCTATCGTGTCTACTTACCAACCGCAAGTGATCGGTCACCAGACAATCCACATGGTTGACGCGAACAGGGTAAACGCTTACTCTGGAGACTCTTCATCGGGCTATCACTACGAACAACCCTCTGTTCAATTTGAGGAAGTCAAGAATGAGTACTCTACTCCCGCACCAATTGTTTCATCAACTTACAGACCTCAAACGATCAGCCACCATACCATTCAGACACAGCACGTTGTGCCAGTTTCTTCTACACCTAAATACGAGGTCAGTTATCAGTCGACTCCAGTCACTGTGTACGAAAACCCGATCATAAAATATACTCAGAAAGCTACCCCAGTTACTTATGTCGAGCCTACCTACAAATCGCAATCGTTTAGCCACCAGACTATACATAAGGCTGAAGATAATAAAGCTTACAATGTTGAATCTGGATACGAATACTCTAAACCCGCCGTCGCTGTTAAACAGCAAGTTCGTTACACTACAGTTCAACCGGCAGTAGTGTCTACTTATCAACCACAAGTGTACAGCCAACAGACCTTACACAACGTAGATGCTAGTCAAGTTCATACATACAGTCAAGATACTGATGGTTATGAGTACAATAAACCCGCTGTCAAATTTGTGGAAGCACCCAAGACAGTTTTCCAATACTCGACTCCATCGCCAATAGTTGCTTCGACATACCGACCACAGACTTACAGCCAACAAACTATTCACAAAGTTGAAACCCAGAAAAATAATCAAATTTACTTCACTCCTGCTCCTCAAGTTGACTTGTCGTACGAACAAGCCGTTTCGACATACGAGAACCCGATTCTCAAGTACACGCAGAAGGCAACTCCAGTGACTTATGTGCAGCCTACAGCTGCTGTTTACACGCAAACGTACAAGCCCATAATTCAGCAACACGAAGTCAAACACATCGTGAGCCAGCCTGTGCAATATGAACAACAACAGGTGCATGTTGGCCAAGAAGGATATTCCTACAGTCAGCCTGAAATTCAAAGAAGTGTTGAGCTTAAGGGCTATTCTGACGCAAGTGCGGTGTCTCATCAAGTTTATCATCAATCCAGCGTTAACACTAACTACAATTCTGGCAAAGATGTCGTACATGTTTCAACATCACCTTCAACTCTTATATATGAAGACCATTACGTTGATGTTGATTCTCCGAATGTACAGACATACCAGGCTCCGGAGTATGTTCCACCAAAGAACGACTATAAGTCATACTCTGTTGTATCGACAGCTTCAACGCCTGTGGTACACCAAAGCTCTGTTATTCATCAAGCTCAAGAATATGTTGCCCCTAAAGTACAATATCAATCATATTCAGTTGGATCTACTGCCTCTACACCGGTCGTTCATCAGAGCTCTGTGATTCATCAAGGTCAGGGGTACGACAACTCTAAGACGGACTACAAATCATATTCCGTCAGTTCGACCGCCTCGGCTCCGATTGTCCAGCAAAGCTCTGTTATACATAAAGCTCAGGAGAACGTTGCCCCGCAATCAGGTTACCAATCATACTCGGTTTCCACTGCATCAGCTCCAGTTGTTCAACAAAGCGCTGTCTTCCACCAAGCTCAAGACAATTACGACTACTCGCAACAATATGAAACTGTTCATAAATCTGAGCCACCAGTTCACCAGCATTCGTTCAGCACATCTCATATAGAACAGCCACAGAAAGTGGAATCTATCCACTTCTCATATCCTAGTTCTACGGTCTCACCGCAATATCAGCAGGTTGAATATCAATCTCCTGAGATCCAAATTGTCTCGAAGGGTGAGGAATATTTACAACCTGCTGTGTCCACAAGCGCTCCTGTTGTAAAATCTACGTACAGACCTAGAACTTACTCTACTGTGTCCACAACTCGGGAGTATTTGCCTCCAGCAGAACCCAAATACGAATACTTGCCACCTTCCACCACAGCTAGACCAATCGTCAAATCAACAACACCGACTTATAGAGCCGACTCTACAACGTCCTACAAGGCTTCGGAATACTTGCCTCCAGCAGAAGATAGCTCTCAATTGGTTAATTTCGAAAGCTTTGGTTTCAATGATGCGAATGCTGCTTCCAAGATTCAATACAATCCTTATCAAGAATTCACGGTTACCCACGACACCGCTCCTGTTGCAAGGAAACATAACATTGTAGTTGAAACAGCTAAGTCTCATTTACTTGGGTTCGGAACAGTAGGTCCGGATGCTGGGTTAGTGTCTCCAGTAACGTATACCACGGCCGCACCTGTTGTATCCTCCACATACAGACAAAGAGTAAAATCAACCGGCAGACCCGCTTACAAATACAGCACCACTACAGAGTATCAGGCTCCAGAATATTTGCCGCCTTCAGATGATTTGAAATCGGAAGTGAATGTGGAAAGTTACGGATACAACGAACAAGCTAGCGCTGATGGCCAATACAACTACCAAGACGCCACAGTGTCTACTTTAGCACCAATTCAAAGGAAACAAAACATAGTCATTCAAACGGCTAAATCTCAACAACTTGGTTTTGGTACTATTGGCCCTGACGCAGGACTAGTATCACCAGTTTCCTACACTACATCAGCACCTATTGTTGTATCTAGCCCAGAATCGTACTCCTATTCACCAAAGATAGTTACTTCTACATATGCTCCAGAAGAACAAGGTTTGTTCGAAGTCTCACCCGCCCCTGTACGAAGAACTAAGCCTAAAGTAGCCGTTGTGACAAAGATCAATGACTTCAATCCTTTCCTCGTACGCAAACTTGGAGCTGTCTGCAGCTGTCAGTCACCAGTTCTAATCCTTAAAGGAAAGAGACCTACTCAAGCTCCTCAAGACCTCGGCGACTTTAATGACTACGATGACTCTAATCGCGGAGACATCAGTGACGGAGGATACGGTCAGAGATACACTAAATTAGAAGCTCCCAACGCAGGCTCAGTTGCTACTGCTGCGCCGATTGTATCATCCACATTTAATCCTATCATTGTTCCCGACGACTCTTTCTATCAAGATTTCCAGGAGCAAAGTGCCTATAATGTGGCTGTCACACCGAGACCGAAAGAAGTATACTCCGAGAGCTACGTATCCAGCACACCTTATGTGGCATCTACCACAGAGAGGTACGTCCGAGTTCGACCTCGTGTTAAGGCCGTTACCGTTGCCCCTACATACAAAACCGTGTTGTTGAACCAAGAAGTATCACCAACTGTTACTATTAAGGATGGATCTGAATCTGCGATTGACTCTCAAGCGTTTGATCGTTACGGTCCCGGTGGATGGAGAAGCAGAGACGAGACTTTGCAAGGATCAGTGGACTGCCAGAGAGCCGGTCTGTTCCGACACCCGAAACAATGTAACAAGTTCTACGCCTGCAGATGGGACTGTACTAAGCAGAGGTTCACACTGCACGTGTTTAACTGTCCGATCCAGCTGAGTTTCGACCCCAGTATAGGCGCGTGCAACTGGCCCAGCCAGGGCCCCGCGTGCCAGGGAGACACACTCCTCACCAACGTTCTTTAAGTACCTTAACATAGTTGCCAATCTCGTCGTGCCATCAAAATTGTGATAAAATTGTGATCACGAATTTTCTCTAACTTTCTGTCATCGATACAGTTGGACGATTTGTCTCTCTTTTGTTTAAGTTGCTTATTTATTTGTTCGGTTTTGTTAATGTTATTTCATAGTTATTTATTACATAATCTCTTTTTCAGCTTGAAGCTTGCCTATGCTAGGCCTTGTGAATTTTCATTATTGGAATTAGAGTTACCATTATCTAGTTCATGTTATTGTAAAATAGTGAAGTCATATTTTTGTATTTTTATAAATTAATATAGAAATAATATGCTGTCATTTGTAAATATATGATTTTATTCAATGAACAATTTATTTTTATTTATTAGTATTTTAATACATGTCAATTCTTAAAAACAAAAATGCATCCATTAAATCAACAAAGCAACAGGCTTTCCTACTTCAGCCAAAGCATGTTTGTACTTAGCAATGATAGGATTAACCTCTTCGTCAATGAACTCTGTCACTTGTTCTGGGGCCCTACCAATAAATGTAGATGCATCAAGGATCTTATCCAGTTGCGATATGATAGGCGCAAAATAGCTGTCTTTTTTCACACGTTCGATCAAATCATTATCCTTGCCGTGCTGTTTCACTTGAGCACCTGCTTCGTGAGAGAGTACCCTTATTTTCTCGTGGCACACTTGACGATCGCCACCAGCTTGGACCATGGCCATGATAATATTCTCGGTGGCCATGAAAGGCAGCTCTTGAGCGATATGACGGGCGATGACTTTAGGGTACACGACCAATCCTTGGCAAATATTCAGCAGGGTCAGTAAAGTGGCATCGGCTGTTAGGAAACCTTCAGCGAGAGTGATGCGTCGGTTTGCCGAGTCGTCCAGGGTACGTTCGAGCCATTGAACTGCGTGGGTGTTGGCAGCATTGGCGTGCAATGTGATGAGATGACGGGCGAGAGCGCAGCAGCGTTCCGACCTCATCGGGTTTCTCTTGTACGGCATAGCGCTGGAACCAATCTGGGAGGCTTCGAAAGGCTCCTCAAGCTCCTTACGGGAAGCTAACAGACGGATGTCGGAGCACATCTTGTGTACGGTCGCACCGAGTCCAGATAACGCAGAAATGACTTCCAAGTCAACTTTTCTGGAGTATGTTTGTCCAGTAACAATGTACCGCTTGCTAAAGCCGGCAAGTTCAGCGACTCTTTGGTCGAGAGCACGGACTTTCTCGTTGTCTCCTTTGAAGAGTTGGAGGAAGGAGGCTTGGGTACCTGTGGTTCCTTTGACTCCTCGGAAGCGGAGGTCGTCCCTTGCGCGGGAGAGGGCACGCTCGTCCATAAGCAAGTCGCTAAGCCAGAGGGAAGCTCTCTTGCCGACAGTTGTCAGTTGCGCTGGCTGCAGATGGGTGAAGCCGAGCATAGGAAGTGACCTGAAAACACGAAAAATGCGATTCAAATACGTATTACAAACATACATATCGTCATAATCAGCCTATATTTGTTCCCACTGCTGGGACACATGCGTCCTGTCGATGAGAGGGAGTGGGCCGTAATCTACCACGTGGGCCCCGTGCGGATTGGTTTAAATACGAAGTAAGTATCAAATGTACAGCAGAAGGTAATGAATCTTCGACTGATGATAGAATTATTGTTTTCTTCAGATTAATGACCTTCCGTAAATTTAGCACTACACAATTAATCAGGAAGATGTTCCTAATTAATAATGTACCCAAACATGGCGACCTGTCAGTAGATATCGAGTAGATCGTACGTTTTAACATCGGTTAACGATTATTGCTTATTGTTCTAAGTTATTGTATGCTAAACATATCAGTCGTAATGGCTGCGACATTTGATTGAAGTCTTAATCTATGCTATTTGTTTGGTTATTGTAGCGTAGCTTCAGGTACTCATCTTAGGGAATTTGTTTAGATGTTAAAACCTTGAAATACCGCGAAACCTTGAAATATAGTTTTAAATAAGAGAGAAGATACTACTCTCTTACAAACAGTTACGTGGCTATAGCCTAGCCTAATATAAACGTAAAAATATAATAGCAATTATACAGCGTGGCAGGGAAAACGAGGTTATAATGTATCGAGTACCTGATTCTGAAGAGAGATCAGGTGTTTCATACATTTTGACTACTTAGGTATTGCAATTTTGTAGGAAATAGCTGATTTATTTTAAATAACCTACGAATAATTTCAACGCAGGGTGGTCCCCAGAATTATGTACAGAATTCATAGCAAAACAGGCTGTCGATATCCCTGCCACCGCATATAAAACCATTTTTTTTTTTAAACGAAGCATGTGCATAAAAAATATATTATTTAGTCATGGAGAAAAGCGAGCAGTATCTATCTATACATAAACTTAGGCCGAATAATCTATTTATGTATTAATACTAGAAGCAAAAACTTAGTGCCCCTTTTTACAAACATTAGGCATTAACATTAAGCAAATAAAGCATTGAGTATTGAAAATTACCACAATTAAAGTTTAAATGGAGAAGGAGTGCAGAAAGGTAGTATTTTTTATATAATAATATATTAGAAGTACATTGAGTTTTAAATGAGATATGGTCGAATTTCGACCGCAGGGCGACGACTGACGAAGTATTATTTAATTCAATGACAAAGAATACCAATAACACCTGACTACCACAAAACCATCATGAAGGTACTCACTTGTAAGTATCAGCGAACTTAGACAGTTGGCTGATAATGGCACCCAACCTCGGCAGCAGCAGATCTAAGCCGTGTCTCAACACGATCAGATCCGTGTTGTCCCCCACGTAGCACGATGTCGCTCCCAAGTGAATGATGGGGGCAGCTTTAGGGCACCTTTCTGCCAGGGTATGGACATGGGCCATGACGTCATGGCGGACTTTCTTCTCGTGGGCTGCTGCGGCTTCGAAATCGATGTCATGGATTGCTGCTTCTAGCTCCGAGATCTGGTCGTCGGTGATGTCAAGGCCGAGCTCCTGGAATGAGAGTAAGGCAGGCTTAGAATTGTAGAAACTTGTTTTATATGTAACTACCTACACTTTTGCTTTGTTTTCTATTCATTTCATACGTTGTTGTTGTAGTGTTACATATTCTACACCTACATGGTTCTTACTTTACTAGACGACGTTATTAATTTTAAAAGTTAAATCTCATATAAGTTAACTGTATCATGTTCTAATGAGAAATAAAGATTATTTAAGCCTAATGATAAGAGTTGCGTTACTGTGGAATAACAATGGTCATATTTGACTTCTGGGATTGGGTTGTTCACTTTCAGTTTCACTTTGGCCACTTTTAGTGCCAAGCACCCGGCTCCCGGGTCGAACGGTAATTCGTTCGCATGCCCACGACTCGCATCCGAGTCCTACGTATAAGTAGTTATGTACCTTGCGACCATGCCGTGCACCCGCCTACCGGGTGCAAATCACAAAAATAAGCTAGGTGTGAATAGAGTCTACTTTTGAATAATTCTTTTTTCAACTGGGCACTGAAAGTGTATGCTGAAATTGTGAATGCAGAATGTTTCTATGTTCAATTTGAATAACGGCGAATGCTCAATGTTAAGCACCCTAATTGCGTAACATACTATCAATGAAAATCTGAATCATTTGATATCTGGATACGTATTGCTAATCCATTGCTTCATATGTTCGGAATATTTGTCTGCTCAACAACGTAAATTACGCAATGAATGTTGTTGAACTGTCAAAAGTAAAGCCATTTATACTGTTAGTGTGTTACGCAATTACCCCTATGTTATAAAAAAAACCATCAGGTTACCAAACGAATACTTTATTGATGATGTAACAAAATTCTCAATGTCACTTGAAGAGAAAAAGTAGGACACACAAAGAATTTATCCACAGTTTTTTCCTGTAGGTACTTTTCAGACCTATACAAAATAAAAATAAAGTCTAATATATAGTTTACAGATGGCTGAATTTCCAAGAAATGGCGCTAAGTAAAATGATCTAACTTGTTATTTTGGTAACTAAACCATGATCCATCTGTGTGGTCGTAATGTAGTCATTGTAAGCACCTCAATTCGTTTTATAGAACATAAGAGTTAAAAGTTTATTTTAAGAAAACATTATTCCATTCATAAACCTTTATTGTGGCTTTGTGGTTTATTGAGTAATATTTGCGTTATTGTTTTTGAGACGAGTATTTTGACTTGCATTTGTTAGAGCTACTGAACAATTGCTTCATCGTTTATTTTCAGGGTTATGAAAACATACAAACCTTCCATAAATTTCAAGCTATCCGAGCCTTTTTAGTCATTTACAGAAATAGTCAACACAGAATATCTTTATTGCTTTACCATAAGGGACCATCTATAAATTACGTCACACGAATTTCATGATTTTTGACCGCCTCCTCGTCCCTGGTCACATTTGTGTAACCCCCCCTCCCTAGTGTGACGTCACATATTTTACAATTTTACATCTAAAAATAAGTATTGAATTAAAACAGCAGTTCCGAAATTTGTTTTATTTCAGTTTAAATTATTTATAAAATTAACATCATATTAAACATTGCGAAAAATTTGAACCTTATTTCTCTACAGATAGAGTTGCAAATGTTTTTCGTTAATAGTTCAAAGTTCGTGTTTTACTTAACACTTAGATTAAAATAGATTTTAAAATGTGACGTCACCAAATTTAGGACCCCCCACCCCCTTGTCACACAATGTCACACTTCGTCGACCCCCTCCCTCCCCCATAACCTGTGACGTAATTTATGGATGGCCCCTAATGTGAACTTAGGTGGTAACTACGTATATCATCATTTCAGTCGTAAGACGTCCACTGCTGGACTTAGGCCTCCCCCAATTTGGGGGGCTTTGCCATAATCGCCACGCTTGGCAGGCGGGTTGGCAAACTACGTATATGGTTAAGATTATTTATGGATCCTGTAGGGCACAGCAAAAGGATAGGAAAATAGTTGCAATCAGCGGGGTAACTGCGTAAGACACTATCAGTAAGATTGACTTGCATTTTGACATTACAACAACATTCATTACATTATTTACGTTTTTGAGCAGACAAATTTTTCAAACTTATTAATCAATGGATTAACAATATTCTTTAAAATGATTCAGATTGTAATTGATAATGCGTTAAGCAATTACATTGCAGATCTAGAAATAATAAGAGCAATGAAATGCTATTCAGCTTAATTGCTAATACCAATATATCTGCTCTCAAAACGGTGAAGGAAAACATCGTGAGGAAACCGGCATGTTTCGAACCAAACAATTCGAATACATGTGACATCTACCAACCCGTACTGGGTTCGCGTGGTGGATTATGGCCCACTCCCTCTCATCGAGATGAGGCCTGTGTCCCAGCAGTGGGAACATTACAGGCTGCTGATGATGATGTTGAATATATCTACTAATACCACATCTACCACGTCATACATTGCACTACTAACTAGTTTTTAACCAACTTAAAAAAAGGAGGAGGTTATCAATTCGACTGTATTTTTTATATATTTTTTTAATGTTTGTTACCTCATAACTTTTGACTGGGTGAACCGATTTTGATGATTCTTTTTTTATTTGAAACCTGGTGCTTCCCGAATGGTCCCATTTTAATTTGGTTCCATTCGGACAATGGGATCCATGTGAAAACCATATAAGTCTTAAATTTGCATTAAGTATTTGCGCGACAAATGAACGAATAACGCGATTAGATTAGTGCAGGGTGTCTACCAAAAAGAAAAAGTTAAAAACAAAAACTTAAAAAAAAAAAACAACCGACTTCCTGCCCTTCAAGATCGTCGTGTCGGGTCGTCGTTCGTGATTTTATATTATGATGATGTATAGTATTTCTTTCGCGAATTATTGCTATAAAACCATCCTAGACCGATGATTACATTTAACCATTATTAATCCCCGACATGTTATATGGCAGCAGCACAACCTGCCTGGGTTTATACCCAGGTAGGTGCTACCTAGATAATCTAGCAACTTTAACTCCTATCATCAGTGATAAAGAGAAGATAGATGGTTTGTGTGACATTACCAGAGGTCGGAGTAGGTAGATTGAAATGGCATCAATGAACTGGCACCTATATATTAGTATGGATATGCCTACAGGATTCAGGGATTTTGTAATTAGTTTCAAATGTAGTTATGTGTAGAATAAAGAATAAATCAATATGAATAAGAAATGTATAACCTTTTTGCTGTCTTTTTAATAATATAGGTGATCGGCCTTCTACAGTAAGAAAAAAACTATTTTAAATGTTTATCCATCGCATTCATATAATTTTCTAATGTAGTACCTAGTTTAAAAATCTTTACTTTCACAATAGTTGATTCAATCCCGTGTGTACCAAAATGAAATTCCGGAAGAAAGGCTTATCCATGTTGTGATTTCTATGACTATTCATGATGCGAGTACGTAAAATCAATCTACCTATTCCGACCTCTGGACATTACTCACACAATCCATCTTTAAATGTATATTATATGACAGAAAACAAAGTGAATTAATGAAGAAAATGTGTAGCTCCGATACCAAGTAACATTACATTTACAATTATTTATTTATTTTAAATAGAACTGCCGAAGCCAATTACACTATTTAAACATGGGACGATGTTTTCCTTCATCGTTTTGAGGGTAGCATTGGTGATGAAATACACAAAGTAAAGTGCATTCCTGGGTTCGAGGTGGGCCCGATGAGGATCAGCAGCGAAGAAGATGCCTATTAAATAAAGTAACTCCAATAAAACGCAGCTACAGATGTTATATACGAGGCAAATACCGCGTCAACGTAGACATTGCTAGTGTTATACAAACAATATGCATTAACGAGTTCATTTTCTCAAGTACGTAATTGGACGTGTTAATTTTCGCATTCCACTGGTGGAAAATGTATTTTCTTTATTAGCAAAGTATTTTTACTAGAATTTTAACAACAGTACGATGTAAGCTTTTTAAGCCATTGAGAAAGTACTAGAACACGCACAGATGGACCTCCGCGATTCTTTATTTAAATTCTCTAGTAGCGGAAAAGGCCGCCATTTTAGAATGGAATACCCATTTAATTTTATGTGTTTATGCTCTTTATTATTAAATGTACCATCATCAATTCATTCTCCTGTTCTTGTCCCAAATAAATGGGATGAATATCAGCCGTCAACTCAGTAATAAGTTATATTCCTAATACCATATTTCTAACTATATCGTCAATACTAGTATTATAAAGAAGAGGTATTGTTAGTGGAGTGGAGGTGTTGTTGTTTTGTTGTATAGTTTTTATGTAGGAGTAATCTCAATATAATTTTTGCATTTGATAGTCCAATTAGAGAGCCGAGTAAAAAGAGAAAAACGTCAGAACGAACGCTAAAAGAGGAGGAAGTAATATCGCGGGCCGGGGATTTGATGCTATTTACACTTACATATTTTTTTCTGGTCTTCCCCTACTCTACCATATTTCTAACTATCTAGTTACGCTAACTACTAAGTTAGACCGGCTTATCCAAACACCTGCAAGACTTATTGGTACAGACAATGTGTCATGATTCATTTTAAGGTGTCCGGAAACCAATTACGAAATATTTCTAGTTTCCACTTTAGTTTTCTTGTGCAACCCTTTGCCTTTGTCTCAGAATTTGTCAAGTTTTGGTTAAAAAACGAGAGTTGTTTATTTAGGACGTCAGTTTAATAGATTTCCAACCTTCAATGTGTCACGGTGGATTGTTAATCAAACTGCTGTTGGCGCAATTAATTAATTATTGTGATTAGTTTTTGTGTTACGCACGATTTTGTAGAGTTTTTAGTACAATTTGCTCTTTTTAACTGCCTTGTCTCTTTATGTTGTTTATTTTATTACACGCTTTATATTAGCTTCACTTGTATGTTTATTTGTAACCGACTCCTTATAGCGCGATTTTGACCCACTTTTAACGACCAGATTTCATTTAAACTCTGTAGACTTATCGAGGACCGATGACAATACTATAATTTCATAAATTTGTGCCATTATCCTTGCCAGGGTTACCAG
This sequence comes from Aporophyla nigra, assembly GCA_947507805.1. NCBI lineage: Eukaryota > Metazoa > Arthropoda > Insecta > Lepidoptera > Noctuidae > Aporophyla > Aporophyla nigra. The sequence goes on along the minus strand of OX382297.1, from coordinate 21,189,958 downwards.
GACAGCAAAAAAACTGTCTTCGAAAACTACGCTGACAAATGTCACAAACTACGCTGACATACGTCTCAAAATTCGAAACACCCTGAAAAATAGAAAATAAATAATAGTTAAAAAAAACGAAAAAACACGCTTCCATAGAAAACCAAACTGAAAAGTAGAAAATAATGGAAAGCGTGGGGTGCTTGATATCAAGAAGCGTGTTTTTTTAGTTTTTTTTAAATGTTTAATGCTACGAAGCTCCTTACTAGTCAAAGCTGGGATGCGCTAAGGCGGATCGCGAAATGTAGTCTTTTCATACGTTTTTACCGGGTTTAAAGTCGGATGATACCCCTCTGCCAATTTACAACAAACAAACAACATACATTGCGTTATTTTCGTTGCTGAACAGACAAGTTTATCAAACATTTATGAACATAATTAATATTATTACAATCATCAATAAAACTCATTAAGTTAGAATTTTACCTATATATTTACAGAATTCATTACTTCTACGTTAGAATTGACTTAAATTTCATATTAAACAAGAACTTGGTACAGATACGAAAAAACAATGTTTTATTTTATACAAATACGATCAAGCAAATTAATGACGTTATGTTTATTTGATGAACTGTACGCAGGTAGGATAAGACATTACTTTTCAAAGGTAATGAAAAAGAACATGGCGTCCATCAGTTGTTAGTTTTCCCGCGCAAACTACTTATAACATTCAATAATAGAGAAGGTATATATTGCTTTTATTTAATTTTAGTCAGCGGTTCATTATATTGATAAGTTCTGTGCAATGTAGCCGACGGTAGACAAAACAGTAAGTCCAATTTCACTTTTATTCTTGAAAAAAAGAATATAGATACAAACAGAAATGACTCAAGTTCGAAAAGGTCTCATAAAAAAATAGAATAGTAGCCTAAAAATGGTGATAAAGCTTATATCAACAACTAAAAACAATAGACAGCACAAATATCGTATTTACGAACATCAAAATAAGGTCAAAACTTGAGAAGCAGGTAAAAAAAGGTACAGTGCAACCTGCTCTACTAATTCGCTAGAACAGATAAGATTAGAACTCGAATGTGCTGATAAAGCCATACAAACTGATAACTGGAGTCATACAGTGACGGCCAACGTTTTAGCGAAAACGGACATAAAGACAAAGAAGTGTGACATTATTTTAATTGTGGTGATTTCTAAGTGTTAGTGACAATGGTGTCCGTGCAAACGATAGCGACTATAGTCGTGAAGACTTTCAAAGTTGTAAGTAAATAACTTTTGTATGGAAAGAAACATGTCATCATAAAGAGAAATAGGTGCGGCTCGGATATTGAGTTTCAATCAAATAAACAATAATTAAATACAGCAGTACATAATCAGACCAGAACAAAAGAACTCAAGTTTTGTTTAGTATAAATTCTTGTATTCCTGGAGGTAAAACATGAAATTTCGTAAGAACATCGTTTTGTCTTGTACAATGAACCCATTAGTACCACTGACAATCGATTTGTTCTCAAGGCAATAAGGCTGGCTATACACTTAGCTACTATCCATACAACTCTATGGAAAAAAGAAAAATAAAGTGTTTATTCACAAAGCCTCTTTAAAAAAAAAAAAAATACCTCTGCCAAACTGGAAAGCAGCTTGTTGGCAGACACAGTTCCTTTTTCTATTTGTAGTTGTATCAAAATTATAATCTCACCAACACGGTAAACTATTAATACTTATAATAATATAACACAGGTACATAATACACAACACACAAGTTTTTTCAAATATTCTCTACCTACAGTGAGAAAAGAGAAGAATAAAGCAAATGGCTGGGGGCAAATGTAAGCTTTTTATGTAGCTGTTTATTTGCCCTAAGAAAATTATCATCATCTGCTTCGTTTTAGTGCTATAGTTTTCCCAACTTGGTAAAACTGAAAATATCAGAAGAATATTAAGTAGTGTGGTATATATCTATGTAATTAATTTTTGTTGGTTGGTTGGTCTATTTTATCGGAAAAATAGTGCCATGGAACCCATTTGTTTGCCTTATTTTTTGTGAGTCATTCAAGATAAATATTATGTGCCTACATACCTCATAATATAGGTAGTATATATACATAAGTAAGTATATATTGCTTGCAACTACCTACATTATTGTAAATTGTGAATTTGGATGACGGGATGGGTTGACGGATAAAAAATATGCATTTATGAATGACAAAACCCGCCATATTATCAAGTAGCGATACTAAAACCTAATTAGGTTTATTATAATAATGGGATAGACCTTTGTGTCGCCTTGAACAACAATAAAATACCTATCGGTTAAAGTATGAGACATAAAATTAAATAAACTCCATAATTTTATAATAATTATAATATTATCAATCACTTTAAAGTGGTACATAATACAAAGAACAATGAAAATGAATCACTTTAAGCGATTTAGAATTATAACTATGTTAATAACTGTTTTATTAAATATAAAGAACAAAATAACAAATATTTTTAGTTACTTTTTCTGCTTAGAAATGATGTCATGCTAACTGATAAAAATAGCACTTGTTGATAGTAGATATCTGTTAAATGAAATTGGTTGCAAATAATAAAAGTTGGCAGCAAAATATAAATTTATAATTGTAAAGCTACTCGGCACTGAAGAGAAATATGTCAAATTCAATGAAGAAGAAGCATGGTTCAAAGACGATCACGAACAAGATTTTGATTATGTAGCAAGTATCAATAATTTCGAAGAAATACTAAACTCAGGAGTCATTGCAACTATTGCAAGTCAATTTGTCAATAATACCAAAGAGATAAGAACTGCACTAGAAGATGCTATCGATGTTAAAGGACCAATATACAAAGCAACCAATACTAAGCCTGGAAGTACTGACGAACCTTTTGAAATAGTTAATTGTAGCGATATTTGACTCACTAAAAAGAGTTAAAGTATCGCCACCTGTGGATTCTTCACAAGTAGTTTATTTGGCACAAGTATGTGCATCAACGCTAAGGTTAATCGGCCCTAGCGGCCTCATTCCCTATCAAACTGATAACGTTATAACCACACCTACTTGATACAACGCTCTAGTATCACATTCTTTATTAATTACTATACGATTCTTTACACGACACGTTAGTAATGATTAAACTTTGTGGTTTATTTCTGTGTCTTTCACAAAACGCAAAATTGAAACCAATAGGTTTCTCGGATACGAGAGCAAAGTATTGGTCAATATGTTGTCTGTCATCTACATGTGGTACTGGATCATCTCTAAAACCAAAGTTTTATGAAGTTCTAAAATGATCAAATTCCAATAGGATATCTTCGGTTAGTTATACTTACTAGAAGTTTTTACTTCAAGGTTTAGGGAAATTAGCGCTTCGAATCGCACACATTAATTAAACCAAACGTCTTCCTTGAAACATTCTAATTAGCTATGAAAACATCATCAGCATAATGCCAATCATTTCTGATTAGAAAGAAAGAAAGAAAAGAAAGATATTAGATATTATATTAGAATAGTAATAGTATATGATATTAGATAGTTTTATCAGAACCATATTACTTATTCATGAATGTGATATAACCAAAATTGCATATATTGGCTTCTCCCAGACATGGTAAAGTAGATTAATGAGTTTGATTTCTTGTATAGTTAGTTCTAAGTCTTAGTACTTTTAATTTCCCTATTTTCAATACACGTGTAATTTCTTAGCTCATTCAATTCATCATTCACGTGCAACTCCTACTCATCTTGTGGTCCTACGCCCTCCAACCGCAGAGCACATTGCAAAACAGTAGAACAAACAAACTTATCTGATAACGCGTTACTCACCACACGAACGAAGGTACAATACGTACTACTGACTAATACCATGAGTAATGACTAATGAGCCATGGTCTATGGGTTGAATACAAAACCTGGATGTTTAGGGACTGAATCGTGATATGTATGACTCAGGATTGCCTTTATATGGGGATCTTAGAGACTAAAGATGGTGGAATGGAATCTATTTCTAACGTTAAATACGATGAAAGATATACAGTATGTAATGTTGAAGAAAATAAAGTTTTAGTAAAGGTAAAAAAACGAAATCCATAAAACCTACTAATATTTTTGAATACGGAAGTATCTTTCTATCTGTTACGTTTTCACACCTAAACCACTGAACCGAGTATAACGAAATTTGACAGATAGGTAGCCTGAGACCTGGAGAAGGATATACGCTACTTTTCAATCTAGATTGCAGAGAAAGTCGCGGGCAAAAGCTAGTATATTTAAACTTAAAATAGCATGGGTTTCAGCCACGCAAATGGTAGCTGATTGATAGTCTGTAGAATTTCTAGAATGTGATTGTAGTGTTTAGCTTGATAGTAATTTCTAAGTTGGCGATACCACAAGCTTTCTTGAAGAATCGAAAGTTGTTGAAATGTTTTATTATTTTCCATGAAGGAACATTTACTATTGTATTTTGTCCTCATAACTTATACTCATTATCATTACTAAGCTCACATTAAGATTCCCGAAGTTGGGACCCAGGCCCTCTCTCTATGAGAGGGAGAGGGCAATAATCTAGTGTGGGTGATGGATGTCACATTTCTTAGAATTTTTAGTCCATAGTAAGCCATGTCGGTTTGCTCACTATGTTTTCTTTCACCGTTTTGAGAGCATGGTGGTGGTGATGAATTGAAATACACAAAGTATGGTGCCTGCCTGGATCCTCACGACCTACAACTCATTAGTAGAGGCTGATACCACTACTAATACTAAGCACAGTTATAGTAGACGCATTTTCTAACCCGCATTACAGATGCATGACATCTCGATCACTCCGCGCACGCATACAATGGCTCTCCCCAGCGACGTAGACAATCAAATCGTACGCTATTTACCTTGAATGCGCCCATTATGTGGCACATTATGTACGTGATCGATTCGCTCTGTGACTTCGGAGTATTGAGCTACTTTAGTAGTTTCATTGTTGACTTTAAATTTCGTGATTGTTCTGAAGTCTGATGATGGTGTGTCGAGCGTAGGAACGAAATCTATACTTTATGTATGGATAGTTCCGTGGTTGTCGTAAAATACAATAATATTTGACACTCATCTGCCAGTGTCTGTTTGTAATATCACAATAACAGCTTTTAACTAAATGCATGTAAAAATAGTTTTGGTACTGGTCTACGTGGCTTGAAACAATGTCTCTCTTGTGTGTGTGTGTGTGTTCCGGCTAATCTCCCAAACGGTTAGACCTAGTTTGACGGGACTTTCACTGGCAGATAGCTGATGTTTTGACTAACATAGGCATTTTGTCCCGGTAGAGCGTTCTTGTGGGATATTTACCAACATCCAAGCGATCAAAGCCGCGGGTACAGCTAGTAAATTATAAATAGTGAGCGAAAATGCATGCTCATTCCCCACAAGTAATTGCCAAACCAAGAACAAATTCCATGACACTTACTTTCCAGACAGCTGTTTAATAAAACGTTAATTGTCTCGTCCAAAGCATAAATAACACCCTAATAAAGCGAATAAAAATCAGCACAATAATTTGTGATTTGCACATGAAGTCAGTGCATTATCGAATCCTTCCTGTCAGAAGTAATTAAAGCAGTTAGTACTTATTGGTCGTAATTGTCAGCTGCTGGCTCGGAGTAGAGAGTTGCACAGACAGACAAACACGTGCAGGATGTTTAGTGGCAGCTAATTAGATGCTGTGCAGGAAAAGCTAGATCGATGACACGTTTGTGGAGGAAATGTGTTGTTTGAGACATTTGACGATTGATATCGATATTACTATAGATGAGGAGAGAGTTTTTGGAATATTTGCAAAAACATTTAGATATCGTCAAAACCAAAGAAGAAGAATGAAAAATTATGTCACTTTTTTGTTTGGTTTTGTTTTTTCTTTACATTAATGTAGATATAAATTAGACAAATATAACACACCATCACGCCTTGTTCCCCTGAAAAGTTAGGCAGGTTATTTTGAAGTCCCAGGTACTAGAAGCGAGCCTATTGTCATCAACCGCAAACGCATACGAAGAGTACAATTAAATGAAAAGAGGAAAAAATAAGAGAGAGAGAGTTCAATAAATTGTACATATAATAAGTCTAAAGCTTTGAATTGACTATCATAGCGAGGTTCATGTTAATATTGACCAAAAAATCACTAAATTCCCATCAAAACCACAAAAATATCAACTACCCTCATTCGTCACTACTCTGCGCCATCCGAAGTCTTGTCACTGCTCCTTAACCATTGACTCCTGACCCATGACTAACGATTATATCAACTAATTGTCGTTATCCCGCACCTTGGAGCTCGCATAACAAATGAAATGAACAGACAGACTGACAGATGCAGCCTAATTTTTGCAACTGCTAAGATTTTGGACAAGGTGCAGTTATAAAAGTTAATGATATTGGGTCTTCTTTTTAAATGGATGTCCAAAAATATAAAATTTAATCAGGTAATGAATGAATGAAATGCATTGACCCCAGCATGATTTAACCACAATCGATCAATCGAATGAACCTCACGATTTACGCTAGGTGGCTTTTTGTTTCATGGTGCTACAGAGACTATTGATTGACCAACACTTTTGTTGAAGGTTTTACTGATAATTGTAGTCATCTTGAAAGTGCAGACGATTTCTATGTCGCTTAAACATCATACAGAGCAGAAGCTAAATAAAAAGCTATCGAAGGTCAAGGTAAGGACATATTTAATTAGGGTAATTTTGTTGAGCCCCTTCTTCATACTTAGCTTTGAAATTGTTCTAAATGGTCATAGTGACTTGTGAGTATGTACTTGACTTCATTTTTCATGATTAATTTTCACATCCACGTGTTTTACTTTAACAATGGTAAGCAAAAAGAGACCTTAGATTCACACAATATTATAAATGACGTAGTATTACGATAGTGGAGTTGAAGCGCGATTTCGATCTGGCATCACATCACGGGTCAATAATGTAACGATGAAATAATTCCGACGCAATCCATTGATGATTGATGTGGGGGGGGTCACATGTGTCGAACTGATACTAATGGAACTCACGGAATTATCACTCGTCTTTTAATTCGTATGTGGATAATACAGTGACTATTAATGTTGATGGATGGAGAGGAAGAGGAAGAGGAAGACCTAAGAAAAGATGAAGGACGGATTGTGTGAAAGATGATGTGAATGAAAAAGGAGTGAATAATAGTGACGGTTAGCAGGGAAGAATGGTTGAGAAAAAACCGTGTAGCGCTACCCTAATAACGATGGGACAAGGGCAAGAAGAAGAAATTGATCGTAAACTTAACGATGTTCGCAATTATATAAGAGTCCTCACGCGCGGCCAAACTTAAGATGCCGAGCTGTTTCGGTTCAGTCCTTCAATCAACCTTATTGACCGACTAATCTTTCTCTATGTGTAAGACAGCTTGTATCATATTTTTTTTTGGATAAAATAGTAAATAGTAGTAAATGTACCGTGTGGTGCCGGACGTAAAGAATAACACCACCCCATTTCTTCCCGTGGGTGTCGTAAAAGGCGACTAAGGGACTTACTAGAGAATGGGCAGCAGCGTTCTCGATGCATTTTACCACCATACTGCGATCGCCAACCCGCCTGCCAAGCGTGGCGATTATGGCAAAGCCCCCCAAATTGGGGGAGGCCTAAGTCCAGCAGTGGACGTCTTACGGCTGAAATGATGATGATGATGATGATGATGAAAATAGTATAATAAAGTTACTATTTGTTAATCTTTCATCTAACCTAGCCGTTCTTTGTTTATCTTTTTGCAGATCGCTTCTCATATTGATATTAGAATCAATTTGCACTATTTGCGCGAATGTCTAATGCGTGGTTTATTTGCAAATTATAAACGAAGACTAGTAGCTGCCCAGTCAACTACCTGAGTCAGATAATGAAATGAACTAGAATCTTTATTGCATATAAATAGGATTAACATTAATTTACCTCTTTACGGAGAGAATGTCGACCGATAAGAAATAATGTGTGTGGTCTAGGGTTATCTAAGGCACGCCAATATTTACATATATGACTAAGATCTAAATAAATTTTATACAATGGATTATTTTTTGACACATTTCATGTTTTGCAGTACAGAGTGAAATGTCTCTATACTTTCTTCCCAATGGGAAAGCATATTTTGACCTGCTGATTGCAAAACACATATACATCACAATCTGAATCATGTTGAAGGATATTTTCAGTCCATTGTTTGGTATGTTCGAAAAAATTGTTTGTTCCACACCGTAAATAACGCAATGAATGTTGCTGAACTGTTAAAATGAACCTACTGTTATTGTGTCACGCAATTACCACGCTAGTCTTTAACTGTAGCGACAGAGGTCAGTAAAACCCTTTGTTAAATTAGTTACGGTATCAACTACATACTGATAATATTGAAACTGCACCCTAATTGCGTAAAAAGCTATTAATAAGAACCTGAATCTTTTTGAAATTTATTGCTAATCCATTCTTTCATATGTTCTAAAAAATAATGTCTGCTTAGCAACGTAAACAACGCCATGAATGTAGTGCAACTATTAAAATGAAAACGATTCCTACTGAAAGTATATAACGCAATTACCCCTGGGGTGTATTTTCAGCATTTCCAGCTAAATTTCAGTATTGAACAGAACTTTTATAAAAGTAAAAACTCAGTAAGACCTTTATTTATAGACAATCGAGTTTAGTTCACCGCAAGATATTTACTTATACTTCCAGATATTTGCTCCATTTAGCAAGATTTGTTTTTTGTTCAAGTGGCAATGATTTCGCCATGACGTCATTCAACAGTCAATGTCAACAAATCGTTCTGATAGTAAACATCTCAAGAATAACTTTTTATCAATCTTTTGTGCGGTTGTAATATTTCCGACAAAATTATTTCGTCTACGAATCGGTTTGGTTTTCATGGTCAATTTATGGAATTGAATAGTTTCGTGCCTAACTACTCGTATGTCAAGTAGAATACGCTAGGCTAAACCCATGTTTTTTTTTGTTGAGAATACTAAAAAAACTAATGTCGCGGTTTATGGTTCATATAATAAATATGTAACAGTTATTCAAGGAGATTAAATGAAATTGGAGACTGTATTGATGAATTTAATGATTATAATTATATACAGCCACGTTTATTTAGGTCGCGAATCACATTTTACAACTTACAACCTGACATTTTGGAAAAAAACGTAGATAATTTGAATTACCCTGGCGGGCGGAAACGCCATAAGTTAGAAAATAAATTATAGTATCTTCAAGTCCCATATGGTTCTACCATAAAATGCCTTTATCTATAGTTACGTTTTAATTAAGTAACTATCTTTACAAACCCATACTAATTTCATAACATAACACCTCGCCGACTATCACCGAAGTGTTAGGCAGAGATGATCTTAATAGTACACCCACAATATTTCAGTTGTTTAAGGCCCATGTGGATAGTAAGGAACGAGCTTATTGTTATCAACCGGGTACAAATTAGGACTCCGGCCTCCGGGCTGCTGAGAAATGTCTTAAGGAAACGGAAAGTTTTCCCCGACATCAGTAATATAGACCATTTAGCTGCCATGTCCTGGTCTCTCGCTGCACCTTTAAGGGAATCTGTATGATTCTTGAATGCACCTACTTTCACCGAACTGACCCGACTAAGTAAGGCTGCACGTGTTTACTTTATGACAAAATTCACGAGAGCAATTAAATCCCCATTACAGAACAATTAGAGAATCTGACCTTGCTCTTAGAACCAGTCTTACATTTCTGCACGCTTTTCCCTAGAACAATAAACTATTAGATGCATTAAACCGTTACTGGTAGGTACTGTAAAGGTTGTCTATGAAAGCCAACCTTTTGTTGTACTGGCTGGTGATAAAATAAATTAAATCAAATTCGAATATTCGAGCGTTTTTAGAATAAGTTTTCAAATTAATTAGATTATGTTTTTTGTTTCGAAAAGACTGAGGACTATAGCTGGCCTGTGGCGGTAAACACGAAAGCGTGAAATAAACCTAATACCGGAGTCCCTAGGGCTCCCGTAGTACCCACATGTGGTTGTACGTTGTGGGTACTTGTAGGTACTATACCTATGAGCCTATCAATTGGTCTATCATTAAAACACCCTATACCGGGGTCTACCCACGCGTATGTGTAAACTTTCGCGCCTGTCATGTAAGTCATTTCTTCCGAAATAAAAAACCTAAGCTAAAATATTTGAAGGGTTATTCTAAATCCCCTTGATATTTCTAATATGAGTAAAGCTATTTCATTGCCTGTCTCTGTACAACACATGTTTGCATTTGGTAAACAACCTGTACAGTAATTAACTACTACTCACAGGCCCCTTCCTTTTGTGATAATTTGTAGAGAAATGAGACAGAATAGTGACAGCATTAGCCTTAATTTTCTTACACTTTCCACTTTTCCATTTTTTAGTGATTACCAGTATAATACATGACGTAACTTTAATGTTAATGGTATTTATAATGGCTCTCGTCAGCTCGATGAACTAAAAATAAAAACTTTTTACCAAAAAATTTAACCGCCGAAAAAACTGAAAAGCAGAAAATAATAAACCTTAAAATTATGAGTCGGCGCTTTGAGTGATCTTTGTTCATTGATTCTTCAGCGCTGACTCATAATTTTAAGGTTTATTATTTTCTGCTTTTCAGTTTTTTCGGCGGTTATTTTTTTTGGTAAAAAGTTTTTATTTTATAATTTTTTGTGGCTTTAATGTATTTATAATACTTGAAAAGGTATACCCTATCCAATGAATAAATAATTATCAAAATCGGACTACTCTGTATAAAGTTATGCGTGGTTAAACATTACAATCAGTGAGTGAACAAGCAATTATCCCCTGTTTTCTGACCCTTAAGGTTTGATTTTGTTTTCCAAATTTATATGGGACCACCCTCGGAGTATACCCTTTCCAATAAAGAACTATCACAATCGGACAACTATATAAAAAGTTATGCGTGGTCATAGATTTAAAAAAAATATACGTGTCGAATTGATAACCTCCTCCGTTTTTTTCGTCGGTTAAAAATAGGCACTTATCTTTTTTTACATTTTTATTTCAATAGTAACCCTAAATGCATAGGAGAAGTTTCTATTGGAGACCTAAATGATCTAATTTACATACTAAGTACCCATGTTTGAGCACAAACAGACAACAATTAATTTCCCCGACTGTTCATTGAGATTCATTGTTAAGCAAATTGAGACCTTATACCAATATCTGTAAACAACGCAAGAGTTAATTTCCCGACTTTACCAAATGGCGAGTTAATCCGACATTTTACAAATCCCATCCACAATATCAAACACAAATGTAGAATGTTTCTTGTAACTGGAAATAATGACGGTGTGGACGATTATCAGGAATTCTTCGATACGGTATCTTATCGATTCGTGACACACAAACTATTGTGCGATGTAGCGATATTATTCCAGTTATTTGCACAAGTTTTCACTTTTCACGGAAATAATAATAATTAAGTTAGCTAAGTGGTATCAGTTAAGTTTTTATTACAGACGTGGTTAATGTGGTTACGACTGGTAAAAGGCTTTCGAGTCTTGGAATAATGAAATGGATTCTATATTGCAAGGATATTGTAACTTTTCATTTTGAAACTGCGTTTAAACAAATTACAAAAAAAAAAAAACAAACAAACATACTTACGGGATGACAGTGGCATCGACACGCAATCTAAAACCATGAATTTAGCACATGATTCGGAACTGCACTATGTTGAAATATTTCGTCGATTAAAAAAAAAAAAAACCATAGTCATTGGTTTCATAGAAAAGTGCAACTCTACGGCAACGCGGTCATAATGTATGAAAGCGCATTTTTTTCTTCGTAGGGTTCAGAAACATGTGCATCTATATGTCCCTGCTAACCCTGTAAAGTTTTTTTTTATATAAAACTTAATAGCAAAGGAAACAGTTCTAAAATAATACAGTATGGAAGCCAGCGAAAGAGCAATTTTCTTATTTTAAAGCAAAAATACGAAATATGTAATCAAAACAACTAAATTACAGTGTCACAAGCAATACCGGATATAGCCACGATCAACGGACCTGAAATAAATTCGTCATTAAAATTATCATCGTAAGCAGAATTCGTCTTAACATTATCAGTGACTCAGAGGAGAGCTACGTCGTTGTCGGTAGCACCCACTGATTAACTAGACTCATCGGAAGTGACGATAACAGGCTCAACAACAGGAAGTAGAGCTTCTACCTGTTTATGAATAACGTTTTCTAAAGATTAACAAGGAAGTCATTATTTAGGAATAAGTCTGTTTTGTCGAATTTTGAATTTTGTGACAGATAAACTTATTATTACAACTATGTCGAAGACTTATTCATAACTAAGGTCAAAGATGACGCTACAAAAGACCACAGAACTTGCTAACGCGTCGTATATAGTCGAGATTCTCAGTAGTAGGCAAATGCGAAGTAGTCCCAATTCTTTCCGTAGGAATTGTAAAAGGCTACTAAGGGACTTACTAAAAAATGGGCAGCAGCGTTCTCTATGCATGTTGCCACCCTACTGCGATCGATCGATTACGGCAAAGCCCCTGAAATTGGGGGAGGCCTATGTCTGAAATGACGATGATCATGATGAAGTAGAAGAAGAAGATAGTCAAAAAATCTAAATTCTTTATAAAGGATAAAAGACACCTTTCATTAGAAACGCTACCACGGACATAATTTTCACTAAATTATACTTAAAACCACACATTGATGGTCATACACACATTAATTTGGTGTACACATTAGTGGTCATAACTTCCTCCAGGATATACTTAGCAACTGTTTAATGTTCCTCGTACCGTAACCTTTGTAACTTCTTCGGAATTCATCTTTATTAACTTTATCCCGTAGCTTCATTACTGCAACAGAATCACCATTTTGATTTCTTTTTCAACAACCTCAGATTTTGTTGAACCAAGTTTTCAATCCTTCTAACCTATCTATCCTTAATTCGAGCTTAAACCTTTGAGCTAGTATTTGTATTTCGAACTTTATACCAATTTATGTAAAGTTCTTAATACTAAAAAAACAACAACACCGCACAACTTAGCACCGACCGAAACTGTAACTTTTGCATAAATAACTACATTTCTATAAGAGTAAGATTCTATAAAATCAATAACTGGCAAAGTTGAAAAAAGAAAACCTTGTTTTTTAATAAAGGGTCAGAATTTATCTAATTATAAAATGTTCTTCTTTCTTCCACAGGTCCTCAACATAGTGATCCTGGTCCTCTACCGAACTGGTTACAATGGCGAGTTCCTGGGTGTGGGCGGTACTTGGAACCTCAATGAAGAGAAGAACCCTGATGCTGAGATCGTGGCCTCGGGAGTCATCGTAGGGTACCTCATATACACGCTCGTGCAAATAATCACGTTCTTGTTTGGCACCACTGAACATAAGCGGTATATATTTTTTTTTCTTTTACGGGGACTTCTTGGGAGATGTGCTCGGTACTATTGAAACTCTATTGGAAGATTTGCAGAATGCTTTAAAGTATGTACTTGATGTAAATGATTTACTTTGATTTACTTTGTGTAAATTATTTCATCACCACTGCTCTTATAACGGTGAAGGAAAACATTGTGAGGAAACCGGCATGTCTTAGAACTAAAAATTCGAAGACATGTGACATCTACCAACCCGCACTGGGCCCGCGTGGTGGATTATGGCCCCACCCCCTCTCACCGAGAGGAGGCCTGTGTCCCAGCAGTGGGAACATTTATAGGCTGCTGATGATGATGATGATGTACTTGATCTCTCGCGGTCAGTTAGGTAGATTCATGTCGGACGCTGGACCCCTAATTAAATAACTTTTTTACCACGTGAGAACAATAAAACTTCAATTTGAGTTTTAGTAATAAAATGCGGGGTGTTACAAGAGCCAAAGCTAGTGTTTTGTTTAACACGTTAACTGCCATGGGTAAAATCAGAAAAAGTCAAAAATGTACTTAGTGTTATTTGACTTTAAGTCGATTATTGTTTATAAAGTGTCGGACACACAGTCCGACATGGCAGTTAACGTGTTAATTAGTACTAGCTTTTGCTCGCGTCTTCCCCCACGTGAGAGTCGGAAATTGTCCTATGGGAACGTATTACCGGGATAAAAAGTAGCCTATGTCCTAACCCCAGTCATGGTCTACCCATATGCCAAATTTCATCCATATTCATTCAGCCGTTTTAAGCCGAAAGCGTAACAAACAAAATCACTGTCGCATTATAACATTAAAAAAGTTAGGACTTTGAGAAAGACTCGAAACATTTATGGTTTTGGAAACAGGGTTCCCATATTTGTCTATTGCTACAAACGTGGCGTATTTATCCAAAAAACATTTGATCAAGCTCATCTATTACACGTTTAAAAGACCATGGAGCTAATTATACACATTTTGTTTCCAGAGCGTTGTCAGAGATAGTGATGAACTTCGTGGGTGTGTTCATGTGGATCGCGGTGGGAGCTGTGGCGCTGCACTACTGGGGAGGCTACCAGGGAGAGCACCAGTACCAGTTCGTGTTCGCTGAGAAACAGGTACGGAACCCACTTGCACTATTATCAAGATGAACAGTGTGACATGTTTTGTTGTGGCCGTATTGTCGTAGGTGTCTCTGTGGAAGCTAACCAGACTGTTAAATGAGAAATGAATGGTCTCTGGAGTCCACCAAACACAAGAATTCGCTGAGTATTTTATTGATTGAAAATACCCATTACCTCTCCTGGATCAATCAGTTGCGAAATAAAGTTGGATAGTATTAATTGCAGATTTCTAGTAGAAAACCACCCTCTATGTGGCATAAGCAAAAAATAACATTCGTGAGTTTTTGGGAGAAAAATAAGCAAACCTAGAGTTTCACGCTTAGGGAGCCGAGATGCGTTTTGAACACAATGTTTTAAGTTTTGTCAGGTTCAAGAGCCTTGATGAACTCCTACTATGAGCTTTTACGGTTTTAATACAAAACAATGTTTTTTTTTTTAACTTTAAGCCATCGAGCCTGTTTTTGAAATAAGAATCTAACAGAAATCACAATCACAAGACAGTTCTTTTTACAAAACTGACTTAGCTTACTCCGGTGCAAGGTTGTCATTTTTGTATTAAGGCGCGGTGTTACCTCAATATTCACAAAACACTGGTGTCTTTGACAATCGAGTATGACGTAACGCAATGAAAATATACGACACAAAAAATACAGTGGACAGAGAAGGGTTTAAAGAAAAATTCTAATCGAATAGAATAGTGAAAAATTGTTTGATATTCCCAATAAAAATTGTTTCACAAAAAAAACTTTGACGTCGAACATCTCTGTATTTTCAGCGATAACAACATTTTTTTTTAAAGAGTTCAATAGAATAAACATTACTTTAAAACTTTAACCAGACAATTATTTAATTTAATGTGTGTAGTCCGAATAATCTAAATAAAACCCGTAAAATAAATGCCAATTCGCAGCTTAGTCACATCGTCAATCCAAATATTTATTCAATTTTCAACCTTATTTGTTGGAGCTGTAGCATGTAGTTGTAGCATTTAAAATCGTAGTCAGTCCGCGCCTTAAGAACTTTACCCTAATCGAAATAAAGCTGGAAATGTAAAAACGGGCTCAGTGCTTATGTATTATGTTTTACTTATTTGTCTTCTTTGTATATTTCAGGTCGGTTTGGCTGTCGGTGCCCTGTGCGTGATCAACGGAGCAGTCTACCTGCTAGATACGGCATTGTCCGTCATACATTTTACCAAGGAGATGTAAAGTAGTACTAAACGTAAATAAACTTAATTTTATTTAATTGTAAGTACAGCTAAGTGTTTTACGAACGACCCTCTGTTGCCTGATAAAATCCCTAAAATCTTCTTTTTTAAATATCGAGTTAAGATCTGGGGATTTTATCTATGAAATGTTTCGAAATACGATTTAAAATAAAACAAAAATACTAGAACTTATGTATTTTTTATATTGAAGCAACAATATCAATTTATCACCGTATTCCACGACTTTTTTCTATTTAAATATCGCCACGTGACGAATACAAATTATGCTCTCGCGCAAAACATTTTCTATTTCCCACCTTCTTACTAAGTTAGTTAGAACCTGTTTTGTATGTCAGTTTTAATATCCTAATGTAATAATTATTTTGAAATAAATAAATGTGAAATAAATTGTGTTTTTATTTTTCTTGTTATTTTTAATAATCAGTACTTTCCCGTATCACGCCTACCTACGTTATGTGGCAAATCTGCCAGATTATGCTCTGTTTCTATTCAATGGATATTCTGGCAGAATATTTAGGATTTTTAAAGTAAGTCGCATAAACTGTTGTGATTGCTTGGCCAACAATCTAAAACTATAACCACCAATTTTAAAATGTTATGAGTGATTTGAAGGCTTTCCCGTGTAGAACAATTTCCATGAAGTTTTCATAGTTTCTTTTTTCTACTAGAGTCGAGTCGCGCCAGTTTGCGTTTGCGCCTTTGAAGTTGACGCCATTTTGGAAATCTGTTAGACATTAATTCCATGTTAATATTTACAAACTCATTCTAATGACGTCAAATGTCAGTCACCAGTCAAGCCATGTCATAGTACAAAGTTACAGTTTCAGTCTGTCATCTTCGAGGAATACACATTTTAGTCATAGCAGACATTCTTCTGATTAATGCCTTGATGGATATAAGAAAAAATTTGCATCGTATCTTTTAAAAGAATAAAACAGATATTTTTGAGGCAACCACCAGGGTTTCAGTAATTCAGTTTTTTTTACTTTTTTTTTGCAATTTCAGGGGGGCCAGTGTCGCATTATGTTCTTCGCGCGCCTCTTAGAGATGTCAGCACAATTGAGGGGTAAAGAGTTACCGTTGCACAGGCAACTGAAGGAACACGGGTGGGTTATATCAGTAAAAGTCTGGCACGCCCTCCTGCTCCGCCCAGGGCGGGAGACGTCATTTGATGATTTCCCACCCAAAAAAAAAAAAAAAACAGATTTGCGTCAGACTGAATGTTGAACAAAGTCTGATTGATGTGATGACCCAACCGTAATACATTTATGTATTATGTTCTTTGAAAATTTTATTCACACCATTGAATGACTTGTTCATGAAACATTTAGTCATTTAATGGGATTGAACGAAGTTAGAAGAATGGAGTTATTGATTATTTTAATTCTGCCCATATTAGTTACGGTCGCGAATAATATTTTTTTTTAAACATAAGAAAATTAGGATTTCGCGGGCTCCCTTAGCGTATCGTCTTCACGCTAAAGTATAATTAGAAGGGTACATCTTAGCAAACTTAGTACTTAATTAAGATGTAAACTCAATACATGTATGATCAGCAAGTATTAAACTACTTTGTATTTTTAACAATATGATAAATTCATACTATATATATAATGAAGACACAGGATGACAAGGAAAATATTTAACAGATAAAATGACTGCCTCTTACAGCTGTATCCGAAGAACGTCAGTGGACCTACTTACTGCCTACTAAACTTACGTCACACTATGTTTATAGGTACCTGCGGCATGGGTCACACCACACACACGGTGTCACGTATTTATTATGATGATACTAGTATTATCCTCGTTTTGTTACGTATTAGGTAGGTAAGTACTTAAAATTGGGATAAGCCCAGCGTTGACAAGCAATCCCTTATTTGTATAGCGGTAAGAAACATGATTTCAAGTTCATACTGCGAGTAGTTTTACAAATTATCCTGTTAATTACGGTCAAAATTCAATAATTCTCAAACAAACTTAGAAGGAGTTTACTCGTTACGAACGATTATAAAATATAATTATAGATTTGTAAACTTAACAAAATGCATAACGTAACGGAGAAAGTTTGATTTTTTGTCTCCATAAGTTTTCACACCATAAATGAAAATCGATTCTTAAGGAGTTAACTCTAAAAGTTTTTTCAGACATTAAGCTTGAAAAAAATAAAAAAAAGTACTACGGTGAGTATTTTTTATTTTTTTACACTCAAGAACCACTTGATACTCGTTGAAGACTCATTTGATGACTAAATTTAGGTGATATTCCTAAAAAGGTATGAAGTTCACTAAAAGATTATCTTGATTTATCAGGAAACAACAGGTATACAAACTAGCATGGGATAACTGTCCGGGGTCAATGCAGGAGTCAAATTAGATGTCGCGGCTAAGGTCACAGGTTAAGTGCGATCCGCCGTTTAGAACTGACTCACTGTCTTGGTGAAGCTTGGATTAGTCTTCTATTCCTCGTATCACGAACTTCACGACAACAAGGCAGAAAAAGTTGTGTTGCCTTGGGCTAATAAAAAAAAACAGTTGACGCACGAAAAAGAAAATTCAAAAATAGAAGCTTTCTTTTGTTATTGTCATTGACTAAATTATTTTAGAGATTGCGTTAATGAAGTTTTATCGTTGTTATTAGTTGAAAATAATAGTAATCGATATAGAAACTAAAAGTGGAGCATCTGTACGCGAACTGGGTAACCATTGCGCCCGATTCCAGAGAGTTTTTGTGTGAAGTCGACGTAGAAACCGCCAAAATTGCTCCATTAACGGAATCCGTAAGTAAAAAAAAGTTTTTTTCTGAACTTCAGTATAGTTTCTTAGAGACAAGGTATTACAGAATTACACACTAAGTTAATCGGTGCTATCTCCACCACCCATAGCAATTATTACTTTTTTTATCTTCATTCAGGTAAGATTCCATACCGCAAATACTTTATGTAGGTAAGTACACGTAGTTAACCGTACATGAAACGTGTACAAACATAAGCTCAATCGTACTAAAACCATGACCCAAAATCAGTAGCCATGTAAGACAAACAAAACAATTTGAATACCATTGCGACATTCTCGAAGATTTTCATTTGAACTCGTCTTACTGGACGGGCAATGAAAATTAAATAGGATGGAATAATCGTACGGCACAGAGTAAAAATATAAGGCGTGTCACGCATTAGCCGCGTCAACGCACTCGGTGTATGGTGCATTGTTAAGGTGCACACGAATTGAGTACATACTGCATAGTGATGCCCTCATAATTTTCGATTTTTAAATAATGCATGAGATTTTATCTCTGAGGGCTGAAAACACCAGCAAGATACTATCGGATATTAAATATAAATTGTTTGTAGAGATACCTAATCAAATTAATAGGCTAGTTTAGTTGTTGGCACGTTTTGAACGAAACGGTAGAAAAAAAGCAACGAAAAGTTAAAAAAAGTCATCGAAATCAGCTTATAATGTTCCCATAGCTGGGACACAGGCCTCCTCTTGGTGAGAGGGAGTAGGCCATAATCCACTACGTGGGCGGGTTGGTAGATGTCTCATGACTCCGTTTATTTTTTATTTTAGAAAATGCCGGTTTCCTCACGATGTTTTCCTTCACCGTTTTGAGTGCAGTAGTGATGAAATAATTTACACAATTTACAAAGCTACGACCTACCATTGCCCTCTGCTTTAAAGAAAAAGTACACTAACTTTATAAATTATAACATAAAATATAACACGTGCCGATAGCCTAATAACATGTATTTCTGGGATTGTCGATTCGCCCATAAATAAATTAACTCCGTGAGATACACATGGAGTTAATTTTATACAACAGGTAACAGAAAATAATATATATTATCTAAACGTGTCGATTCGCCCATTTCTGACGACTAAATTCGTGTGAATCAACGCCGAAATATCCTATGTGTTCAAATCAGAGTAGGTCATGTTTCAAACAATTCACATATTACATTTTATGTGGTGTAGGTAATAAAACTGTTACCCTTTGTTCCCATTTACCTACTGCAGTAACCTATTTCTCCGTATTGATTTTTTTAGCACACTTTCAAAGGTTAAGTATCGTACTAAAAGGAATACTTCATTAAGCTGCGTTCTAGTAACTTTTACAGACATAGATACCTACAATTTCAATTTCATAGTTTTGCTACTTATTTTGTTTAGAGACCATCACACACAAAATAGCAGAATAAAGTATGCAAAGCAGATGATTAGTCTTATCTTTACATAGTATAAAACAAAGTCGGTTCCTGTGTTTGAACGCTTACATCTTTTGAACTACGCAACAGATTTTAATGCGGTTTTCATCAATAGACAAAGTGATTCAAGATGAAGGTTTGATATATATTTTACGCAGGCAAAGCCGCTGGCAAAAGCCTAGTAATCTATAAATGGTTATTTCATTTCATAAACAAGTAATTTGTCCTCGTCTAGACAAGGTATGTCAAATATGTAGGTATTTGTAAAAATAAAATCCCTGACTACAGTTACTTTTGCCATCAGTTTGTCAATATCTTAAATTTTACTGCAAAAATTGTAGTAGTATATTTGTTAAGATTATAGTTAAGTTATTTTTATTTACGTTTAAAATACTACGTGTACTGTTTGTTGTCCGTAAAAAATATTATATATGGTTTAACACGACTCATTTAAATAAATCAATAAAAGTAAATCATACACCAATTTGAAATTATTCGTGTTAAACCCATCACTAGTTAAGTACTAGTAGACAAACGTGAGTTATTAAAGCTATTAGTAGAAACGATCATTGCATACACTACATATGTGCATGAAGCCTTTGATTAATCAGGTGATATTAACATTATGTTAACTAAGTGCCCAGTTGGTACTTAGTTCTTTGTGTTCCTGCAGATAATCGTTGCTCTACTGTTTAAAGACCTTAAAATGCTTTTGACGACATTACATAACAGCATGAATAGGTAGCCAAAGATTTAAATCGTCAGATTTACTCAACGCGTACTAAAGACGTGTGGTTCCCGATGTAAAGAATAGCACTGTCCAATTTCTTCCCATGGCTGTCTTAAAATGCGACTAAGGGACTTACTAGAGAATGGGCAGCAGCGTTCTCTATGCATTTTACAACCTTTTTTATTTCTGTATTTATCAAAAATACATATACAAACTAGCTTCTGCCCGCGACTTCGTCCGCGTTAAATTTCTTGTTCCCCCGACCCTTCCCGTCGCGTCGAATCGCCTACCCGTGCGATTTTCCCCGTTTTTGCAACATTTTTCATTACTGCTCCGCTCCTCTTCGTTTTAGCGTGATGTTGTATAGCCTATAGCCTTCCTCGATAAATAGGTTACCCAACAAAAAAGAATTTTTCAATTCGGACCAGTAGTTCCTGAGATTACCGCGTTCAATCAAACAAACAAACAAACTCTTCAGCTTTATAATATTAGTATAGATTTATAAATAAATACGAACGATCTAGTGCTTGCCTGAAAAATAATTGTACTTTGATTTATACTTAATACCCGAAAAATCACTTGAAATGCGTTATTGGCAGCCCACGCAGGATGAACGTAATTAAGACTGAAAATTCTTCTTCTTCCTTATTGATGATACATTCGTTTGTGGGTAACGTAACATAGCTACAAAACTTTCACGCCAACAGAAAAAAATAAGGAAAAATTTCTTACAGAGAGAAAACAACTTCTATTGTTTTCAGTTTTCAGGAAACCCATTTCATTCATCACCCTAGTTAAAAATCATTGCGTCATATTGGGTAATTACGAAACACGTTCGCAACAGAAATTCCCTGGCTGTAGAGGTATCGTGGACTTGTGAATGATGCCTGCCAGGATCGCGAGATTTGTTCGAAAGAGATACCGTGGGCCTGGCATATGGGCAACTGAGGAATACGGGTGGGTTTTAGTCAGTAAAAGTCTGACACGCCCTTCCGCTCCACAAAGAGCGGGAGAAGTCATTTGAATTCACACCCATAAAAAAAAAATATTTAAAAAAACTAGTGAATGATAATCGCCGGTCAACCCAGATTCGACAGTAACTGTACTGTCATGACATTACGGAGCTCGGAGGCATGCGCGTGCGCATCTAACTGTAGCCCACTAAAGGGACGGCTCATTAGCATAAAAAGTAGGTGTCGTTACCTAGTTTATTATCTGTTGTTTAGTGAGCCTCATAAACTTAAACCGTGAGTTAAGTACGCATTTAAATGATTTATACACTTCATAATATCAGCCTATAATATTACCACTGAAGAAGTAGGCTGTAGGTATTCCACCACGCGAGTCCAGTTGGCAGTGGGGGATGGTAAATTTCACATGTCTTGGGATATTTGGAAGACATGTGAAATGTTTCCTCGTGACACCTTCACCGTTTTATTAAAAAGTAAAGTACCTGAGTCCAAACTGACGGCCTATCTAGAACTCATAAGTCGTGGCTGGTACCACCACCGCGACATCACTGGTCCCAATTTATGCACTTGAATACGCAAATACTCCAGTCAGAATTTTTGGAAGTTTGACAGTAGTCACATCAGAACGCCTAAACGAATTTCGATGAAATTGACCACACGGGTTTTGCCCATGAGAAGATTTCCTACGAACCCTGAACGTTGTGGACTCAGTTCAGTCATACTCGTTACAAAGTGAGGGAGTTTTAGTTTTCAGGCAATGTTGAAAATTACCCCGTCATACAGTCTCCGTGGGTTTAAAGTACAGTGGCATTAGTCAGTACTGCCTACTATGAATTTCAATTGTTTTTGTTGTAAATAAGAGCCAAGTAATGACTAATTTTATTATTGTAATAATATTGTTCGTGCTGAATTCTACCATCAATGTCAAAGCAAATAGTTAAACTCGGCAAAATTGCCATGTGGTAGCCGTTCGACGCCATAGCTTGTAATTAAATTAAAATAGATATTATAAAATACAATAATTTTAGACGAATCTATTCGTTTGTATCAAAATAAAGCCTTCTTTTGTACTGCTATAATCTAGGTAGGTAAAAAACTCACTAACGGCATGACAAGACAATTTGGTAAATAAATGTGGACATGTGGGTGTACAATTCTACTCAACTCTTTTGGAAATACTAGCGTGATGTTATGTGAGAAAATCATGCGGTTTACTCATCAAATATTAGATTTTTTTTAAATTGATGAACCTCAATACTCAATATCTTTATTGCTTTACCATAATGTGAACTTAGGTGGTAACTATATAAATCTAGATCATTATGGACCCTGTAGGGCACAGCAAAAGGAGAGGAGAGAGGAAGCTCTGTTTTTGAAAATCTTTTGGTCAGGAGATGTCGTAGAATAAACCAACATATCGCTTATTTATCTATAAAATGTATTAACATAATTTTTATGATTTCCCCTGACTTTTTAGACTTTTTCTCCCTCTGGCTCAATATCTTCCGATGGTGTAAAATATTATGATGTTAAGTTCTTAACCCCTTCTGGAGAAAATATATGTGCACCACTTTTGGCGCGAGGAGGTGCTGTTAATTTGTGTGGGTGTATGTTGGCATATTTAACTTATCTAGCACTTATTGTAGCGACAGGTTCGTGATTAATTCGTCCTGACTGGAGCCTTCTCTTGTAAGAGTCGGACCTCCTATTGTTAAATTCATTTCTGGCGTTAGGTAATTATATGCATGAGCAGGTTCAGCCTGGCTCGCTTTTATGAAATTATAGACTCTTCGACAATCAGGATTACGTCCATCCTTTTATTTAAGGGTGGGCGTAGCTCCTGTAATAGTTGTCTGTAAAAGTCGACCTTATGTGCCTATCCCTTGCTGCCCTCTACCACTGATGCCCTAAGAGCCGAGATCCGTACCCTACAGGGGATACCCTTAGCGAGTAATTGCTCTAGTTCTAAGTTTTTAAGCCCCGGTTGGAGGCCTTAATTTCTTAAGGTAGCCACAGGCAAGTCCGGTTAAGCAGTCGACAACCTCATAGGTTGACATGCGAGATGTAATTCCGAAAAAAAAAGATCTATGTAAAGCTAGCAACAAAATTGCATTCGAACAGTCAAACAGATCTAGAATAATCTGGTAAGGATTTTGTTTGGAAGAAACCTGTCAAAATATATGTAGGATGTAAACACGATACTTGGAATAAACGTCGTTAATCATTTTTTGAACGCTGTTTAATTCCACAACTCCGTAAATATTTTTGAGTAGTAGTATTATGTACAGAGACCATCGATCACTAAGTTCTTTATTAGTGATCGATGACATAGACCCAGTTTTAGTATTATGTATGAGTATTTACGAGTGCCAAGAGATGTTCTATTGTTTATTTTAGTTCACATGAGAGCAAACCTCGTAATTATAACAGTATCTTCATTCACACAGTTGGTGTGACAGGCAAACAAAACAGTAAGCATGCATTGTAAACGATTTAATCAATATTGCATCAAAGTAGGTACATAGGTACAGGATAATGTAGAGGATTAAAAACCATGACATAAAAGTGAAGAAAATAATAATGTTAGTCAGAGCTCAGAGATTTTCAACCTCAAAGCCAAAAATAAACCTCTGTTAAAGATCATATCGGAAAAACAATATCCACGTTCACGCGGCGTCTACGCTACGCTTAGTTCTACACAGCGTCTACGCTGCTTCACAGTCGATGCTAAACAAACGCGGAATCAATATTACTTGGCTTGTAATACACAAATGTTACATTTCACTTAATTAAATAGGTACCTGATGGTACCTACCAGAATATACGATATGCGTACGATGTCTTTCATAATCACAGCGAACTTAAGTAACATAACGCTAGTTAATAGGTAAGCAGTCGTAAAAGCATGTTTTTTTTTTTACTTTCTATCCACCTTGTATTGACTGCCAGCCAAGTCAAGTTGACCTAATTATAGGTACTTGAAGCTTTATCATCAGATCAGTTCAACGAGATTCCATTGCATATCAATTTGAAGCTTTATAACTATGCACTTTAGTAGAACAGTAGATAATTGTCAAATAAACTAATAAAATATGCGAGGCCTCAAAACTTCCTACCAATTTAAACTTACAATCATACTAGGCTTTTTAGAACTTTTATCATTAGGTACAGTTCATAAAATTGTGAGAATTTTATTCGAGAACTCAAACATCGAATTATTGCACTTGGCCTATGTAGTTTGTAAGACAAAAGTATGATTTCTTAAATAGCTAATAAGAAACACATTTAGTAAAGTCATTAGGAACAAGACACAGAGACCAAACGCACAAGAAGTTTTAAACGCAGTTGAATTCGCCGTTTCTAGATCATACAGATGCATTGCCACACTTGGCAGCATAAGAATGGTATTTAGAGATAATATTAATCTTAAAAAAGATATCTTTCGTAGCTGCGAAGAAATGTTCTAAATCATTTGATTTTCTTTATTATACGCAAAGATAATTGTGGTCGAACAAAGAAAACAATAAGATAAGTTTTAGCACTCGTAACTTCCCAGGATATTGACTTAACCTACAAGTTTTACACCAGTAATGTCTACAAATGTGTCTTGTAACACATTTGTAGACATTAGACCCGCTGTCCATACAATCCGATCGTAAAGGAGTACGTACTGTGTCATTTGAGCAAATAGGTCACTGTAACAACAGCCTCGGACGGAACGCACCCCCTGACGCGGGCACCTTGGCGCCAAAACTGGCGTCAACATGGCGCCCGCCGCCGCCATATTGGCGGGACTCTGCTCTGTTTTGTGCACTTATGGGATAATATGAATTAATTCTAAGATTTCATAGCTACATATAAACACACATGATGTTAGTTACTCAGATTTGCAGAGGTTATTTCTGTTTACCAAAAATTTATTTGATATAAAAGCAAGACTTTTCTTTGTCTAGGACCTTTTCATGACCTTTAACTATGTTCGACATTTATTTAGACAAAGTTAAATAGAATCAATTTCTGTTTTGAAATACCCAATTTAATCTTAATTTGGCAAAGAAATCTAGATGCAATCGCATGAGTAAGTATCTCAAAAATTCAAAATGTCGGTTCGGCTGCGTGTTGGTAAGTAATGGGCACAAAACAATGGCCCATACCATCGACGTCTAACAACATTAGCCCCGAACTCAACAAATACTCATTGTTCGTATTGCTCACTCTTTGCCCTTACCAATAAAACCCACACTTATGGTCTAATATTTCATTTATATGCAGCATACGACGGGATTTTGGCTTAAAACAATTGACATTAAGGAAATTTCCTTGAGGTCTTGTTTCACTTAAAATGGAGACGTTTAAGGAAACCACACTGTGTGAAAGATTCCAGTTTGTATGGAGTCATAAAAATATACAAGAATCGTAAATTGTAAACCTAATTTAACAAACCACTTTAATATTTTACAACGTCTGTTTTTCTCTGAACTTATTTATTGACTATTTAATGTATTAAAGAAAATTATCCTATATAATCACAACTATATAATTAAAACTACTACGAAAAAAAACAACACCTGATTCAATTATTCCAATAGTCTTAGCATAAAACAGATCATTCAGTATACAACTGCCGTATAATGTGACATTTTTCACGCTTAGTCACAGGCGTTTTCCGTTTGTGGTAGATAGAAGATCTGTGAAACGTAATTGTTGTTTGTTACCTAGACAATGGCCTTGCGCGCGCGCAGTATTTGCCATCAGCCATGGCCAACATGAAGGTTAATCCTTGTAAAAAAATATAACTACCGACATCAGTGTCAGTTATTAATTTGACGGTTGTCACTTATTTAGATTTCGTTCATTTTTCTTATTTAATTAGTCACGACAGCGACGATATGTGTTTATATGCTTTTGTACTGCGTGTTAAGAGACTTCTGGATTTTTCTTGGTTTACAATTATATCTTTTAGCTTGACTGTATATTATGCAGTTGCATTATAGAACACCATTCTAATGTGGGTTTTAAGAAGTTTTTCCTTGCATAGGAATACGTAAAGACCTTAACCGAGTTCTTATTCTGATTAGTCAACTTATTGAATGGAAGGATATGTCCCATAAAAACAATTCTTCACATAGTGCGTGATTTCATGAGTAATGGAGTCTTAAAACAATAGTTTTACAGTTATTAGTCATATTTTGTGATGAAATAGATCAGTGTTACGAGTAAAACTACAGTAAACATGACTGTGTTGACGTCTGAAATACAGGAAAATGTTCAAGATTTTATTAATGAATTAATCATACTTAGAGGTACATGGGCAGTATCATTCGTGAGAAAGAGTAGGCAAAGATGACGGAATAAATTAAAACTTTTGAAAAAAAAAATACGAGTAGGTATCATCTACCTAAAAAAAAATTGTTTTATTTTGGAAATCATGAACACTTTTCAATGTCGAGTTTACTATTCTACTTACAGTCGAATTTCAGCTGAAAATAACGATTCGAATGCAATTTCAAGTACTTTAGAACTTTAACAAAGTCTAAATCCAAAAAACACTCCAACAAGTTAATTTAAGAGACCCATAAAACATTTTATAACTACACAAAATTGATTTTAACACCGATAACTAAACTACCGTATAAATATCACGCCGGCCTATAAATAAAGATCACAAATGGCATCTCTGTTTTATAGCAAACTTAAAATATAATTTCGCATAGTTTACGCCGAGCATCGTGCGTGCACGTCGCATGCATGTGTGCAGTTATGCGCGCTGACTTCTAGACCGGAAAACGCTAGAAAGTGGCTTTTCAATTCACGAATAGCTACATAATAAATGCGTTTGAGCCGATTCAACGCGCGCGGTGATATTAAATCACATTTTATGTTGGACTGTGATTGATATTTTGTATATTTGCAATTTAAATATAATAAAACTTTGAGTTGAATAATGAAGCTGTGTATTTTACAAATCTATAAGATTTTCTTGCGAAAATCGTAAAACTTATTTAAATTAATCGTGAGACTGATTTTGTTTATAACGTTTTAATATAAATATTAGTAACGATACGTATAAGTAGGAATCCAAGTACCTACCTAGTGTGCACTCGAAGTGTTTCATGAATATAAATAAGCCTCACGTGTTTTTCACTCCAGTGACAGTTACATACATTTCCGCATCCCCGTTTTCTAAAAGGTTATTTTTTCTAGATTAATCTGGACGAGCATTTTTAAATATTTAAATATTAAGTAGTACCTCCCAACATATATTTTATCAAGTTTAATTTTACTGATATGTAAACAATGTCATAAAAATGTTTACTCATCTGTTTACAGAATTGTGTCTTGATAATTTGCCAAACAAATAACAAAATCAAAACTAAACCATCGTAAACTATGAAAGAAACCAGCCTACTCCAATTATGTTACAAATAGTTCTGTTCCATTACATCTAATAATTTAGAAGTAGGTATTTCGCAACCATCGCTGGGACTTGGTACTCCTTGATTGCCGATAGGAATGGATGCGTACCAAAATAAACCGATCAAAACGCTTTAAGGGAACTATTCTGTGACCATTCACATCTGCAGATCTCGAAGGGGAATGTATTTTTATGGTGACCTAGTATTCACGTGTGGAATTCAGCTTCAGCAGACGAATATTTAAAATGCAGTAGGAGCTCTACTTAGCAGGATTATGTAAAAAGAGAATGTAGCTGTAACAATACGTAATTAATTAGGAACTATTTAATTGAACTGCCTTTGTGTTTCACTGAAAACATTATTAAGTAAAGCATCTTACAAAAAAATATTACCTAATTAGATTCAAAAGTTCGCTTTGGAAATTCTGTTCAAGTTAGTATGGCAGAGACGTCTATAATATATTTAGTGTAATAGCTCTTTGATTTCCGTCCAGAGATAAGCTCAGCTTAAACGCATCGGGAGAGTAAAGTTCTAATATGTTCTAGGCACTAACTTCACAAATGAATGAAAGCTGTTTACTCATGTGCTACGCATTACTACGCCGGTTCTACGGTTCAACAGCCAATTTTCCTTGACCTCTCATGGTTCCCCCATTGCTTTTATAAAGGGCGACGTAAGGGAAAACGGAAGGACAATCAGAGACCATTGGTTTATTTTCAAATGAAGCATAGAGGAGCGCCGATAGTCGGCCAAGCGGTAGTCGCATCGCGTCGTGAGCCGAACGCAGTCGTGTCTGCACTGAGCTTAGTAAACACCCCGCGACACCGAAACCGTCTATCATTTTCAAATTTCGAAGTGCAAGTGAAATAAAAAACAAATAAAACAGTGCGTTCATTGTCGTTGTAAGGAGTTTAATTCCTGTCTTTGGTGAGATTTTATTTTTAATTTGATCGCATGCAAGTGTGGTTGTTCTTCTATATTATTGTTGCATGTTTTGATGTTATCACACATTGTGTATTTTGCATTTTAATGAGTTTTTGAAGTGCAAAAATGTTTGTGTCAGTAAATGAAAAACTAGAGCATTTGCATAAATATTTTCTTTGTACCTAATAGGTAACCTATCATATGCAAACTTTTAATTGAAATTTTCTCTGTACATGTTTTATTAAATACAAATAAAATAAAAAAGATTAAACCATTTTTCGGTCGGTAGGTTTCGTGTGTATTTTTTGCAAAACGGGCACTATTCAAAGAGGCCAAAGGGCTTTGGCGCGAAACAAAGGAAAACTCACCCTGACCCATTTTCCTAAGCTTATTTAAAAATCGAATGTTTAGATCACATATTATGGCAGGTAATTAGGACTACCAGCCAGCTGTCTGTGACAAGATTAGGCTTTCAGGAATCAGGAATATTTTAACTTTATAGTTAATTCAAAAATTATCCTTAACAGCCAGAACACTCCATTCATATTCCAATAATCCATAAAAATGAGTAGCTACCCATTAATGGACATAAAGCAATTACTTACATGATGTTTTTCATTATTCAGTAGTAGCTCTAATGTTTGTAAAAAACTATTTCGTTTGGAAAGCATAACGCGCCAGTTGCGTTCCGTTTCAGTGATCGGCATTCAGCCTGTTTATGATTTAATGCGTTGTCGTCTGTTACCGACTACTTTTACAATATTAACAACACGCGCTAATGAGACTAGTTAGTATTAATTGAATTAATTAGGTGGATGCATGATTCTTATGATTTTAAGTGATTCAATCACGCTAAGTATTTGAATAAGCCATTATTTGCTTGGTGAGACATTTTCTCAGTTATGTTAATTTTGTCAAGTGAGTCCACCACTCTAAATGATGTATAAAAAATCTAATATATAAAATTCTCGTGTCGCAGTGTTTGTTACCAAACTCCTCTGAAACGACTGCATCGATTTTTATGAAATTTTGTGTGCATATCGAGTTGGTTTGAGAATCGGCCAACATCTATTTTTCATACCCCTAAATCTTTATTGTTTAATTTTTTGACAATTTTTTCTATTATTATTTTATTATGATTTGGGATTGAAAAATACATAAAACTCTAAATTTTCACCCTTTTTCACCCGGCAAAACAAGGTTTGTTAGGTCAGCTAGTTGATATATATAATTTGTCAGATTCACGCAAGCTTAGGGACAATAACAGTAATTACGCACTAGATTATGGGTCCCATTATTATCACGGACGCACATAAAATTGGACACCATAAGTGCCGCGTTAATGGTAGCGCAAGACTTCCTTATAAACTAGAATATTATTAGATTGTTTTATGGCTACTTAGAATTTGACTAAGTCTTTATTTTGGTAGTAAACTTATACATCTAAAATATCTTTGTAAAATACCTATCCTTTTTGGCGTCTTTTCCCCTTATTTCCATTATATTTAAATTATATCGTACAGGAAAATGAAAAATACTGAATATTAAAATAAATAAATATGTCAAATCATTCATTATGGTGGTCATCTCATAAGTCATCAGGGAAAGTCCATTTCAATCAATAACAGCCCATAGACTGTCTTGTTTTAATTAGTGTAATATTTATCTTTACTAGGTTTCCGAGTACGGAGGTGGCGCTCGAGTAGTGTGGGCGATGTCGGCGGGCGACAGAGAGGCCGAGGCGCAGGCCAAGAAGGGCGATGAGTCTGCCTCGAACGACCGAGACAGCCGGGCTGCTGCGGCATTGAAGCAGTACTGGTGTGTGGGGCTACGAGCCGTCGAGCTGGTAAGTACGACTAGATGTAATACGGTATAGTAGAGGATACTTCCAAGAAGGGTAATGAAACAGCCTTCAATGACCGAGACAGCGGAGCTACAGTCGCGCTGATGCAGCACTAGTACCAAACACTAATACTGCATAACTCATCAGCAGCCATATAATGTTCCCACTGCTGGGACACAGGCCTCCTCTCGATGAGAGGGAGAGGGCCATTGTCCACCCAGTGCGGGTTAGTAGATGTCAAATGTCTTCGATTTTTTGGTTTTGAGACATGCCGGTTTCCTTACGATGTTTTCTTTCACTGCATAACTATCATCATAGACTAAATCTAAGGTGAAAATAATACCGTACCGAAACTATGAAGATAAATAAAATCTAGTATGGTTAGTGGGGTGAGTCTGGTGTCAGCTATCACCCAACTCTTTAACTAGACCAATAATCGCCTACACACTACAAACACAATGAACATGTGTGGTTAAGCACTGATTGAATAAAACTCAAAATCTGGCTCTCAAAAGTCCAGGCAATAACTGTGGAAAACGCTAGGAAGAAGATGTTGCAATGACTTCGCATACCACAATAATTAATCACCAATACCCAACAGAGGATGAAGAAGCAGACAAGAAAGAAGATGTGAAAGTTTCAAGCACTCGAGCAGCGCAAAGCAAAATGCGAATCAGTAGAAAATGTTCCACTAAAAACTAGTCCATATAGACAAAACCATTTAATACATAGTATGATTGGAAATCGATACAACTGGATGATCGTGAGGCACTCGGCTCTCGGGTAGTAATAATTACTTGTAGTCATGGCTAGTATGGGAACTGACCATGTTGCGATGCAAGACATGATAATTTGTAGCACGACACACTGCCCTTGAAGTCAAAGGATCCCTTGTGCTGTTGTACTTGGTGGTAATTAAATACAGTACACCTCATTCTGTTTATGTTGGTGGTGCTAGAAAATACTTTTAAGTATTTATAGTATGACTTAATAACAGATTAGAAGATGAAGATGGCGGAATTTGGT
This sequence comes from Aporophyla nigra, assembly GCA_947507805.1. Classification (NCBI taxonomy): domain Eukaryota; kingdom Metazoa; phylum Arthropoda; class Insecta; order Lepidoptera; family Noctuidae; genus Aporophyla; species Aporophyla nigra. Next base: position 21,158,022 of record OX382297.1, on the reverse strand, counting down.
TAAATATTTGTGTATCTACTCTACTTACTACATAGTTTATTTACGAGTTTCTCTGTTCTTTATATGTTCGTGTATAAAGTATTAAAATTAACTTAAATTCCTCATTACATGTGAATTATATTCTTATTCATCATTTCATCCGTAAGACGTCCACTGCTGGATTTAGGCGGATTAGGCGCACAATGCCACATTCGCAAAATGACATTTTGAAATTTCGTAAAATGTCACATTCTCAAATTGTCATATTCCGAAAACGCCACATCGCAAAACGTCACATTAGCAAAATGCCATTTTCGCAAAATGTCATTTTCGCAAAATGCCTTATCGCAAAATACCATTTTCGCACAATGTCAAATAATCAAAATATCTAAATGTCACTTGGGACATAGTCAATTTTTTATATTTAGACGTTAAATGTTTTTAAGAATAACGCCACCTAGCTATAATTTTAAGAAAGACTTGATTAAGAAAATCGTATAATCAATACTGCAAATCAGTTAACTCTAAAGGTACACTGACAATAGATGGCGCATGCGGAAAAATACTTTGAATCATAATTCTAATTATTCTTCTGACATTAATTTTATGTAATGATATATCATTGTATTAAATTTGCATCTAATCATTATTAACATTTAAATTGTTAAAAAATAAATTATTAAAAATGAGCGAAGATGGGTACTTCCAATAAAAAAAAAATTAGTTTACCTACAAGGAAAATAAAATCAGTGTAATGACAATTAGACTATTTGTTATCTTATTTGTGTTGACTTGTGCTGTTTAATAATTAATTACGATTTAAAATGGATCCAGAGTTTAAGTTTGTTCGTAATCAAAAGGGATACAAATCTCTGATTTGTGGTGATCATAGGTACAACAAACAAAGATGTATCAAAGGAAAAAATATTATTGTGTGGCGGTGTGTAAATAGAAAATACTGTAGTGCTTTAATACACCTTGACGACTCAAATCAAGTCATAACAAAACGGACGAAGCATAAATGTGGTTTTAATCGCTACAAAAGTGAAGTGTATAACTGTATAAGGTCTTTAAAAAAAGCTGTTTGCAAAGATTTTTGTTCTGTGAAAGAAATTTTTGAAAAACATATCTACGATTTGAAACGAAAATTTCCTGACATTGAAGACGCATTGCCTACATTTGAATCACTGAAGGACACATTGTACAGGTCACGCAAAAAGTTTTTAAATACAGACAGGTTAAAACACACAAATACAGCAACAGTTAAAATACCCGAAAGATTAGGGAAAAAAAAATTTGTATGTGAAGACGGTGCTGTAGATAAAATTATAATATTTGCTACAAAATTAGCTAGAAGAGTGATCCAGAACAAACGAGGTGACTACTATGCAGACGGAACCTTCAAGTCATGTCCCGACCCGTTCTATCAATTCTATGTGCTACACTTGGACGTCAATTCTAATCAAAATTGCACAAATATAGTCCCTGTGATTTACGCACTATTACCTAATAAAAGTCAAAGTACGTACGAGCGCTTTTTTTACTTAATAAAAGAAAAAATGGGTGTTGAAATGAATACTTTCAAGAGTGACTATGAAATTGGACAAATTAACGCTGTGTCACATGTATATCCATCTGCTAAAATTAGTGGTTGCTACCGTCACTATAATGCCGCAGTATGGAAGAATGCAAAAAAAATTAACTTGAATAATACAAAAGAAGGACGTAACATTTCCAGAATTATAGCTATTATACCCTTACTGCCAGCTAACCATATACCTACTGCATGGAACTACATTTTAAATAACTCACCAGATACACCAGAAATGAAAAGGTTTCAAACCTATTACGAAAATCAGTGGTATCCAAAATTACTTCCATCTGTTTTGAGCTGTGCAAACCAAAGACACAGAACAACAAATGCCCTCGAAGGCTGGCATCACCGCATTAACAGACGTATCCCTAAAAAACCTTCACTATATCTATTCATACATAAATTACAACAAGAAAGTAAATACTGGGACAATATATATAAACAATCTTTATTTCACAATTTCCGACAGAATCGGAAAAGCAAAGACATCCATTTTGATGAACAATATAAAAAATTGTTAAAAAAGTTAAGCGATAACCGTTTGTCATTAGCAGAATTTCTGCGTAAAGTTATTTTTCTACAATTATATAAATAGCCATTTTATAGGTTAAAACATAATTATATTACAATTATAATTATCATCAAACAGCGGACCCTGTGCAACTAAATAGTTGATGAATCCTTACAGTTTTACAAAAAATTAAGCTTTTTTTGAAAAAAGTTACAATTTTTTGTTAATTATGTTTATGATTCTCAGCGAAATATATTATTTATATATATTTAATAAAAAATGTGATTAAATACGTAATTAAATTAGTTTTATTTTTTCATTCATAAGTCATCGGCTCAGAAAGCACTAAGTGTAAGTGGCTTTAACTTTTAAGAATGTGTCATTTTGAGAATGTGTCATTTTGAGAATGTGTCATTTTGAGAATGTGTCATTTTGGGAATGTGTCATTTTGAGAATGTGTCATTTTGAGAAATGACATTCTGCGAATGTGTCATTTTGCTAATGTGGCATTTTGCTAATGTGGCATATTGAGAAATGACATTTTGCGAATGTGTCATTTTGCGTCAATATGTCATTTTGCGAATGTGGCATTGTGCGCCTAATCCATTTAGGCCTCTCCCAATTTGGGGGGCTTTGCCATAATCGCCACGCTTGGCAGGCGGGTTGGCGATCGCAGTATGGCGGTAAAATGCATAGAGAAAGCTGCTGCCCATTCTCTAGTAAGTCCCGTAGTCGCCTTTTACGACACCCACGGGAAGAAATGGGGTGGTGTTATTCTTTACGTCCGGCACCACACGGTACGCGGTATATTCTTATTTGAGGACTCAATATCGTAAATCGTTAAAAATATCATTTAATCTTTATCATTGTGTTTAAATTGATGATGTCGATATAAGCTGTATTCAACTATTTTTGAATTTTTAAAACCGATTGCATGTAAACAGTGCGCATATATGTACATAAAAGTTTGTTTATGTGCACTAGTTGAATTATCCTTTTTCCTTTAAAGGATATGTAGGGCTTCATAGACCACGCTTAAAGCCTGGTCTGGAACTTAACCGACTTATAAGGTTGAAGACCGTAATACAGCACAAACAGTTCCTTTGTCTGTTTGTACTCGTTCAAACACCTACTTAACGATACTAAACGCTATTTAAAACGTGCTAAATGATATACAAAGATCATCATCATTTGCCTAGTCTCTTTCTAGGATATCCCTTGGTAAGGCTGATGATATATAAAGTTAAGTACACTTATTATGAAATTATACAACATAAAATGGCTGAGGGCTAACCAAACGGTGCGTGAAAGTGAAAACCATCTAATAGTCATTTACGAAGATGCTTGCGGTATTGGAAAATCACTTGCTTGCGGTATTCAAGAACAATCAAAAGGAGAAAACCGGCATTTGACAATGCGACCACTGGACCGACGTACGGAAGACACTTTCACTTAAATACTTCGAGAACACTTGTTTTAAACGATCTCATGTTTTTATTCGCGTACGTGAGCTTTGTTATTTGGGTGAATTGTTAAAAAATGACTGAAAATTATTTGGGATACGGGCAATGCAAAAAGTTAATGAGTGATCGCGAAAACGGTTGGTGAACCGCAAAGACAAGTGGCTGAAGCAATTGCAACTTTCCAAAACGAAACGAGAGTTACAATTAATAATAATAATATCTTATTAATATCTTGGGACAACAAACACAACGTTATCTGATCCCAAAATAGGCAGAGCCTGTACTATGGCAACCAGACAACTGATAAACATATGTATATTCATCCCAGACACAGAACAAATGATTGTGCTCATCGCACAAAGATTTGTCCTGGGTGGGAATCGTCAAACCTCAGTCTTAGTAGTCAGGGTCACTAACCACTAGACTAACAGGCCAGTCAATTTGTAAAACTAGTGAAGAATTTCATTGAAAAGTCAGTAACCAATGACATATTGATAGTTTCCCAATTCCACGTCATATAGAAACTTCCGGATGTTACCAATGCTTTTGTCGGTTGTGTTAATTTCATCTGTGTTGCACCAAATAAGACCATGTCTTAAAATTCGTAAAATTATCACGGTGGGATGTTATCGTGCACTGGATTTTCGATAGTCGATGCATTAACCAATGCGTCCTGCCTATCATGACATACGCTGCCGAAACGTGGACACTGACGGTTGGGCTGATCCACAAATTTAAGATCGCTCAGCGCGCTATGGAGCGGGCTATGCTCGGAGTTTCTTTGATGGATAAGATTAGAACGATGTTATCCGGAAAAGAACTGGAGTTACCGACATAGCTTGCAGGGTAAGCAGGCTGAAGTGGCAGTGGGCTGGCCATGTTTGTCGAAGGACCGATGGCCGATAGAGCAGACGAGTCCTGGAGTGGAGACCGCGTATCGCCAAGCGTAGTGTGGGACGCCCACCAGCTAGATGCACCGACGACCTCAAAAAGGTGGCTGGGACAGACTGGGTGCGGAAGGCGGAGGACAGGGTGTCGTGGCGCAGCATGGGAGAGGCCTATGTCCAGCAGTGGACTGCGATAGGCTGATTTGATTGATTGATGCATTAAGAGTCCAACTGAGTGCATCCCAGCGCGTCGAAAAAACACATTGACGGATTTTCAAATCTAGGCGCTAAACAGTGGGTTAAAGATTCTGTGAGCGAACAAATGCCACCGCGATAATTTGCGATTATCTGTATATTTTCTGGACCAATTTTAAGTCCTGGTTTTATTTCCAGATCATAGCGGTGATCGCCATCGGTCTTATCGTCGGCGCTCTCTACTCCCCTCAAGTGGTGCAGTCGGACCATAGGCACATCGCCGTCATCTACTCTGCCTACTCGAGTAAGTTTTACATCTTCATTATTCATACTGTGTTCATGTAGAGCTTTCAAACATTTATATGCACCTAGGTAATGCAAAAGTTACCAACATACTACAGGTCTTGACGATCTGAATAAAGCCAATAAACGTGACCACTTACTGGGCTCAAACAGTATAATATAGATTTTCTCAGAAGAAACACTTGTTTCATCTTGCTTATTTCTACAAAAAGATCAATGTTTTGTAACCTTTTGTCGCGTCAAGAATCTGCTTTGTTTCAACCATTTTCCACTAACTAAGGATAGAGCTGAAACCATGACCCGATTCGTTCCAACAGTTTGTTCTAATCTTCCAATTTACCAATTGTCACAGAATCGATTCTGGCACATTTCATGGTCGGTCAGATGGCAAATCCACAGACTGGCAATTAACAAATAAAGCAAAGTGGAACACAATTCAATTAGCCTTTTTAACCGGAGACAAAGAAACATTCTGAAACCAGAAAAAAAAAGAGAAACCAAACACAAAATAGCTGTCAAAAAATATTTAAAAAATAGAATGACCCTTCTTTTTCAAACATCATTAACACAATGTTTTAAAAAAAGTTCGTTATACCATTGAGTGTAGTGTCAATCAACTTGCTATTAATTAGTTTTTAATTCAGTGTATAATTACAATAATTGCGTATCAGTTCACATCCTTTAGCATCCTTCGGATGTACCTCGATAGTGATTTCACGCCTAAATGAGCACAGTCTATTGACACAATAATCGAAGTTTTTGCTACAAAATTCTTTACAAATATTGGCCTTTGTTGGCTAATAAAAACTAAATGTAATGATGAATTGGATCAGAAAACATGCGCAATAACTGTAACATTTTTTTGAAGAATCGACTATTTATTGATTGTTCATCCACGATCATGATTTCATGAATATTGAAGAGAACTCTTGTCAGTTTGTTCTAAATATTCATGAAATGCCTTTTATATTTTACGTGTTTATCTTATAAATCGGTTTCACTTCATAGTCAAGTGGAAAATTGGTTTCATTGAACTCTGTGTGGAAAGTGAAACCTGTAAACACTTGTAAACGTAAACCGTCAACCGTAAACCGATTTACGATAACTTCCTGAACGCGATGTCGATAGTCGATTTATTGTTTATAGTCATAACATTATTACCAATTTTCCTGTTTAGCGATATTGATTTAGTTTCGATTTAAATCGGTCAAGCCTTTGTAATGTTGATTTTCTAATTGGTATACTTCTAAAATATAAGGGATTTTTTAATCAAAAAGTAACATCTAAAGATTGGCTAGTCTAATTATTTCTACTGCTTAAATTGTTAAAATAGTTTCGTAACTATTTCCCGTAGAAAAGGTTTTAAATGCTTCTAAACATGCATCGTCTCTGATTAATGTTATAGATTTCATCCTGATAATTTAATTGTTCAATTATTTAGAAACTACCAAAATTAAGTTTCCCGTGATTATTATTAAATCATTTGTAACAACTAATCGATTTGTTAGAAGTTTCGGTATGAACGGTAATGGATTACCACTACAAATTATTTTTTCCGGTCAATTAAAAATGATTTTGTAACCTAGGCTGAATATTTTGTAGTCGATATCTACCTACGTATACTAAAAAACAGATTAATTAGAGCATGCTCTAGTTCACTAAAACACACTGATGTACAAGTCGAGTAAGCTCTATAACTTTTCAGCTCAAACTTTTCGCTAGCTATCTCTGATTGTACAAAAATTTGCCTAAACTGTTCCATCAAGATTGAGGTCGATTTTCATTCCTTTGCCTATTTGTTTCAAGTTTGTACGACTATTAATGACGTCAATATAATCCAGGCTACATCATCATCACCGGCGTGCTGATCATCGCGCGGCTTTTCGGCGAGTCTCCCGGATGGAGGACGTCCATTGGCTTCTCAGTGCTGGGTGTCATCATGTTCACTGCCGCCGCTGCTGTCATATTCTATGGTGAGTGTTCCAATTTTAAACAGTTTTTTTTTTGTCCGAGTTGCCAGTGTTTTTAAACGGTCTCGAATTTCGACGCCATATTGTACACGTAAAGTTTTTGAATTTTCTCTTTTTCTGCATATATTGAAAAATTTTGAGTGTTTTTAGTACTATAGTGAAGATTATTACAATAACAACTTAAATCTTTTTATACTACAACGTGGGAGTATGATAAACAAGTTATTTTGCAACAGTAACCTATTAAACATAAACATGTTATTCTACGCTATGTTGTGAACCGATTTATTTTTTCTAAAATTACATGCGTATCAACTAGTAATTACGCTATTTATTCAAGAATACAAACAACTGGTAATCTAGTAGTTTCCATGACCAGTCATCCGATAGAGCGTGGATAATAATTGCAATATATAGCTCCTATAAACTGGTCCTTGTGAGGAATGCACAAATATTATGAGCCTTTTTACTGATTACACAAATACATACTTACTTTGTTTAATTACGTAAGTGGAATGCTATGTCAGTAATTAAGGTTACCTTATAATATACACAAACGAGGAATGCTGTACATATAACATAACAGCAAGCCTTATTTCTACAAAGGGTTGGGCAGAGGTGTACTTAACTATAGCACAGCCACATTTCCCCAGTTATGTTTAAATCCCGTGACAAAAAATAATAAACCTTAAAATTATGAGTCGGCGCTTTTAGTGATCTTTGTTCATTGATTTTTCAGCGCCGACTCAAAATGGTAAGGTTTATTATTTTTTGCTTTTCAATTTTTTCAGCGGTTTAATTTTTTGTTAAAAAGTTTTTATTTTATCATTTTTGGTGGCTTTAATGTACTTATAATACTTGGCAAGGCCTATCCAATAAAAAAAGAATTATCAAAATCGGACTACTCTGTATAAAGTTATGCGTGGTTATACATTACAATCAGTGAGTGAACAATCAATCATCCCCTGTTTTCCAACCCTTAGGGTACGATTTTGTTTTCCAAATTTATATGGCACCACCTTCGGAGTAAAGCCTTTCCAATAAAAAAAGAATTATCACAATCGGACTACTATGTAAGATGTTATGCGTGGTCATACATAAAAAAAAATATATATATGTATACGCGTCGAATTGAGAACCTCCTCCGTTTTTTTTCATCGGTTAATAAATGAGGCGAGCCTTTTGCCATCAACCGGGCACAAAACTAGACTCCGGGCTGCGACTGGGAAATTCCATATAGAAAACTGCTCGACCTGGGATTCGAACCCAAAACCGGTTATACTCAGCAGTAGTGCTTGCGACCACCAGTCCAACGTGGCAGTAGAGGAAAGCCGTACTTAATTTTATTTTATATTTTATCACATGTTGTTTGTAGGTATATCATTCCTCATCTCTGGAGCGAGGTTTAAGTACATTCGATTTGAATAGATATAACTTATGTACCTATTCGTAATTATTACTAATTTGCTACATCATTTTACGACGCAATTATAAGTAATAATAAAAACTTTGTACTCACTAACATTTAGTTTTAAATAGAGGTTTCTAGTCACGGATAGTTGTAAAATAATAATCAATATGCACGGTGCACCTATGAGCCCACTAGGCTGTATAAGGCAGGGCCTTGGCGTTGCCTATTAAAAATGTAGACAATTAGTCTATGGGGATTGGAGTGAGGTGTAACTTCCGTTCCTTTCTAATACAAGTTATGTTTTAAAATGAATTGGTCGCAATTTAAATTAAATATGTATGTATAACCCACTGCACTGGCAAAAGATGTTTTTTTTTTACAATACCTAAGACTCGTAAAGAATCTTAATTTTACTGTAATTTGTAGAATTCAGTAAATTGTAAAACCATCACATTTAACGCTATGCCATTAACTACAGATGGCTTATATAGTAAGGCCCTTCATTACAAAAAAAATTTCGATATTTGTATGCTTTTTTTACGTCTGTTAACACTACCGTTTCTTTTACAGACTGGCACAGGTCTTACTACGCCAACCTCCGCCCGAACAAACAGGCATACGACCTCCTTATAGCCTCAGGGGTATTCGCCGTCATAGAGGTGGTAGTCTTCCTTGTCCATGCCTTCATCACCTTCAGGGAAGAGGCCGACTACTGAACTATGTCTGGTCGTCTTTAGTAAAATAGCTTCTTAAATTTGGTTCTTAAATTTTATACACATTCGATATTCAAAATTTTCCATCAAAACCAAAGTCTTATGGTAAGTCGCGTTCATTAAAAGTATCTTTTTTTGTCTACATTTTAAGTGCTCTCTTGTATTCAGTTATTTTTATAAAACCCGTTGCAAGCCTACGTATTCATCAAGGATCTTATATTTTTAAGTTTAACCTTTAAGAGTATTATTTTGACATAATCGTAGTTAAGTTTTTTATTCATTTATTTTAAGTTTAAATGTAAATAAGTTTATCAATATGTTGCCTCGTTGAGTAGCTAATGCTTTATATTTCCATTTAACTTTTTAATTACCTGTATTGCCCTCTGCAGTAGCTACAATTTTGAACACACACATATTATAATGGCAACTATTTTATATGAAGCAGCTAAGTATATTTGAATAATATGTGTATCTATTTTATCAAAAATGGTTATTTTTGGTATTAATAAGGACAGCTATTTTTAATTCCCTTAAGTATTTAATAAACTGGCAGCACATGAAACTTTTATTATTTAAATAATATGTGTATCTATTTTATCTAAAATGTTTATTGTTGGCATTAATATGGACAGCTATTTTTAATTTCTTTAACTATTTAATAAGCTGGCAGCACATATTAAACTTTTATTATTAAAATAATATGTGTATCTATTTTATCTAAAATGGTTACTGTTGGTATTAATATGGACAGCTATTTTTAATTTCTTTAACTATTTAATAAACTGGCAGCACATATTAAACTTTTATTATTCAAATAATATTTGTATCTATTTTATCTAAAATGTTTATTGCTGGCATTAATATGGACAGCTATTTTTACTTTCTTTAACTATTTAATAAACTGGCAGTACATATTACATTTTTATTATTTAAATAATATGTGTACCTAACTATTTTATCTAAACTGTTTACTGTTAGTTAATACGGACAGCTATTTTTAACTCCCGTAAGTATTTAATAATCTGGCAGCACATATTACGTAAACTATTATTATTTGAATAATATGTGTATCTATTTTATCTAAAATGTTTATTGTTGGTATGAACAGCTATTTTATATTACCTTATTTTATAAAATGGCAGCAATATATTATTATCCGAATAGTATGTGTATCTATTTTATCTAAAGTGTTTATTGTTGGTCATAAAAACAGCTAATTTAAAATAATTTATTTAATAAAAGGGCAGCACATTTAGAATGATCAATATTCAGGTTATATCTGTAGGTTTCTTTTTATTAAAAAATGATTTGTTAGATTACAGCTACTTATTAACATTTATTTTATGTATTCATTTGATAAAATCGCAACTAATTTAATTTAAAATATAGGCAACTTTTTATAATAATTTTATCAATAAAGAATACGCAGTTTTATTTTTTCCGTATATGTAAGTAGTTATTAGTTAAAGGCAGCATATTAAAAAAAAAAAAAAAAGTAATAGGACAGATTATATTTGAATTACAGAAATAATTTTAATGGCAGGTTATATATTTGTTAGCATTCTATCCAAAACGCAGCTATAGATAAATTCATTAAAACTTGAGGCACAAAAAAGTGAAGATTATAAAGCGTTATTTTTCAATGTAAAGTATAGCTATTTCACCGAAGAACTTTATAATCTGCAATATTGAGCCAAGGCAGCACTTTTCAGGCAGCAATTTTTTTCTTTTATTTTTAATTTCGTAGCTTTTGCCAAGAGCCTATTGAGGCAGCTATTATTAAAATATTTCAAACAACATTTATATTCAATATATGTTACACAGCTTTAAGTTTTATTATAAAAGCAGCTACATCCTCCAGAGTTGTATTAAATTCAGCTATTTTTAATTATATTAATTTGAGCCCGTATTATTGAAGAGGTAGCTTTAATTTTAATTGAGGCAGCTACATGCTTCACAGCTAATAATGCAGCTATTTTCAAACCGTAATATCGATGAGGCAGCATTAATTTAAATTATAAAAGCAGCTTACATATATTATTAATTACGTTCAGTATTTTAGGCAGCTACATACTTACGCAGTTTTACGAAAATTAAGCTATTTATATTGCGGCTATTTTTAGTTTTTTTTTTTTCATCTGGCAGCATTACTTTTTTTTCTTGCATTGTTTATTTGGTAGAAACTGAAGTTTTTAGCCTTTTTTGACATTGCAAGATGTTTCGGCCGATAGTGCAAGTATAGGTTTAGAAATAAGGTTTTAAAAATGTGTGCAACGGTTTGTAGGTAAAGAAAAATCCTTCCTAGCAAGGATCGAGTAGAATGCTAGAGAATAGACAGTAGATTTGGATACGAGGCTTTTGACATTACGAGGAATTTCTTAATTATTGTGTTTTCAGTTTAGTGTAATTAGTTTAAGTTGTTGTTTATTCGGTTATATTTCTTTAACATTCCGCTTAATTCTATGATTATGTTTAGTTTTAAGAGCATTAGCTTGTAATCGTTACCACGTATGAAAAAGTTTTTCCTTTAGTTGAATTCGGCAGTGACAACACTACACGACAATAGGTGTGTTGTTTTGAGTATTTCCCTAAAATCAGTCCAAATTCAAATTACCTTTTAGCAAAACAATATTTAATTATTTAAAATGAATAAAATATGACTTTTTCATTACTGGTAAGGATAATGTTTTATGGAATAAGTGAAGCAAAACCACCGCAAATATTTTTTTTTATTAGCTTTTATATTTTAGAAAAGATTCTCACAAACTAAATTTTCCGCTTGTGGCAAAATATTTTATTATTCACTAAGAAGTATAAAGAAAAAAATAAATGTTTTATTTTCATTCGAATTTTATGAATAGTTTTATAAATAATTTAGGTTTTTTATTTAAGTAATTATACATTATTTAGTTATATTTAAAGGATAAACCAAAGCAGTAATCAGTATCCGTCCAGTGGTAGTTAGGTTTTTCTGACAACTTCAGATTATTTCTATCGTCTTCAAATTAAACGCGACTTTAACTTCACTGTCATGATCTGATTAAACTTGTTTTCTTATTAACATCTATTGTTGTATTAACCTTTATTTATAAGCTTATTTCTTTTCTGCTTCGTCTAATTGAATTAATTTAATTCTCATAATTATGGTGTCTTCGAAAGTAGTTGTAGATTCAATTGGTGTCTAAAATTTAATCGTAGCATAGAATATTTTTCATCATCATAAGATTGGTTAATTTAGATTTAATATTATAATTATGAATTATGTGTGGATATCACATGAGTTGTGAAAGTTAATGATAAGAAAATATAAGATTTATATGAAACATGTAAATAAAAATATATAACTTATGTAACCGGCGCTAATGTTACCTTATTTATTCCCCATTTTAATAACAAAAGGTACCCGCGTCACTCAAAAACTAAGCTCTTTTGATAAGAATAAAAATAATGTAGAACACATGTATCTGTATGTAACAACCTAATAAATAAAAGCATTAAATATTGTTTTATTGAAATGAATTTCAGCTGTTCAGAAATACGTTACGATTTACGAAATTAAGAAACAGAAAAGGTACTGGCAAAAGTAGTAATTATTACCATATAAAAAGGGTCAAAATACAATTGTGTGGAATGGCGAAAATCTTAGAGCAACAGAGACCTGATATATCTAAGTATATTAAAAAAAATTGGTTGCCTGTAAAGTCGGTATACGGGCGAAAGTTTTACGTGACAACGACTTTGAGTGGTAAAATAATTTTAATGTGAATATTCATTCGTATAGTAGGAAGAAGGATGAAATAATAGTAACAATTTAAAACATTTATTTATACAAAGAATTATATTTAAAACATTAATTTATACAAAGAATCTCGCACTGAATATGTCTGTCTCTCTCGCTCTTAGGCGGGCTAACCATGCCCGAGTGGAAGGGACGCGTGCCTCTCACTCGCTCTCATTGTGAGCGCATAACGTGAGCGGAGCGTAACGCAGTTTCTTGAAGTGTCACCCGGCAAACCAATTTATAAGACGTTGTCACGTCAATAATTTAATCTCTAGATACAAGTTAGAATGCTTTAGTTTATGATAGCAAAAACTTTCAGATTGAAGGAAGTAGGAAAGGGTGCCATTCCTGGCACAGGTCTGGACATAGAGACCAACGCCCCCTTGGCATTTGACATTTTAGCCACCGTTCCCAAAGCCTTTGCTCTTGTATCAAGCCCCAGCAAGATTGACCGAAATGAGCTAGAAAATTTTAACACCCGGTAACCTATCCGGGTGTTAAAATTTTCCAGGTCAGGTTTTTTTAACTATTATATTCATTCAGTAATCCGAACAAGACAGAGGTTCGGAAAGAAAAAGGGGAGGCCTTTGATTAGTACTGGGACACAATAAAGAGTAACACAAAAAATAGGAGTTACTTGGCCGACTTATGCAAGACAGTTTAAGAATAAAGAGTAACTAGGATACAATAGTAAGCGACGCGAGCTCGAACGCGTATTTCCATTCTGTACATGGCCAAAACGCAACCATAGGAATCTGCTCGCGTGTACTTTGTAATGCAATTTTTAAATTTGTGATTACAATGTATACACGAATTTTGCGTGTTACTTGTATATAGTTTGAAACGTAGACGCGCACGTGCATCTTTCCAATTTATACAAGGCCATAATGCCACCATAGGAATTTGGTAGGGCTTCGATTTAAAGGGTGATAGAGGGGGAGGGAGGGCGTAGGTGTAGAACCCCTCCTGTGAGGGAAAAGTTTCGAAACCCCCTTTTTGAGTTTTTTTTTAATATTCTAACCTAACGTTCGAATTTTCGTGTATCGACATCGATTTAAACGCCGGAATAGGTGTGGGGTTGACGAATTAAATGAAGGGGAAGTAGCAACGCTCGACAGGACACTTCGCTGACAGGGCTCGTCAACAGAATCAAGGCGTTTCCATAGGAGATCACAGTTTTAACCTAACCTCCCCAAACCATGTCGTTTCTGACACTCGCCGGCCGCTCGTCTATACAGGATTAGTTTGCGTGCGGACTGCGGACTAGCACTGTATATTATGGAACAATTTAGTTACTTTGGCCACTACAAAGTATACACGAGTTTTGCGTACTACTGTTGTATAAATTGGAAGACCTTGATTAAAAAGTGATTTCCAATCTATACGCGACTAGTTTCGCACCCTTGCGTTCAAGCCTTGTACAGAATGGAAATGCGCAGCACGAACATTTGTAGCAACCCGCCTCGGAGAGATTAGATTTATTTTGTCAATTTAATATAGAGATAGGAGTTTTTTTTTGTAGAGTCATTTTGAAAAGCAGAAAGAATAACACAAAGTATGATGTAGGAGAGAGCTCGAAATTTTTTTGTATCCTGTTTCGGGGTCAGATATATTATTCTCTCCTACGGGTAGTAAATGTTCCATGTTATAAACGCCCCAAAAAAGCGCGGGGCTTTGTAGCATTTGCTATCGACCGCTATCTGCAAGCTACTTGGTCAGGTTAGCCTTGGGGACACCCTACTAGTTGGGGCCTTGTAGACCTAGGCGTAAATCCGGGGCTGGTTCTCCAACGTTGTACACTGAGCCTATTTGAAATTTTAGTTTTCAAATTAGGCATTAATACGTACATTCCTACACAAACTCACGCCTTTTTTTTTATGCGGGTAGGCAGAACCTACGGAACGCCACTGACTACGATCATAACGTACTACTTTTGCCTCGTTTAGGTTCATGCATCTGGCCATACACACGCCGGTTGCGAGTAATACGCACTTGACCTTTCTGAAGAATATCAACAATAAGGTAACTACGTACTTCTAGGGCGCCCCCTTTCCTCCCCATTATGTACCAAGTTGAATTGCTTGGAGATTGCGAGACATTACTAGTTAACTGAATTTGTAAACTAGGTTTCGTCTCGAGGCATTCGTATACTATCTAATTAAGTATGGTCTGTGCGATCCATTAAGAATGATTTTACACTGTATTTAATACAAGATGACAAGAGCAACTGGTCAGAGGCAAACAAACGTAGCTCATCATCATTATTAGCACATGGAACTCCACACCTGGATGGTCATTGACCTCTCTAATTGCACGCCATTTACTCAATAGGTACTCAATATATTTATCTTTTTTTATTTTAGTCGATCCTTGGGTACTCTCAGATTGAGTTAACCTGTCTGCGCAACTACGGAATGAACTTAAGGGCAAAACGCCAGAGTAGCCCGCGAAATCCAAGTTTTCTTACGATTTTTTTCAATTTGCAGGTCAGTGTCAGGCTGTAACACGTTTACGTTCTTGCAGAATTATAATCACCAATATAACCTTCTGATTTCATTTATTCCCATTGAATGAATACTTCATGAATAAGTCAGTTCGCAAAAAACCTAAGAAAATTTTAATTTCGCGTGCTGTCTTAGCGGCGCATCGTAACTGTATTCACTATTTCTGAGTAGCAAGACAGAACCATGATAGAGATTAAACTGTGTTTAAGCTTTCTACATAAACGAAACGTAAAAAACCATTTTTGGAACTTCATTTCAATTGTAATCCGCCAAAACAGGTATAACAATGAAGGCCAAGTTCATTATGTTTTTGTGTAAATATTAAATTTAGCTGTAGTTATACTGTGGCTCTGCTGAATTTGTGAGCACAGAATGGCTGCAAAAGTATTGCATCATCATCAGCCTACACTTTTCTCACAGCTCGGACACAGGCTGTGAGAGAGATTGGGTCATAATTCACCATTCTGGGGCCAACTGCGGATTGGCATGCAGAATTCTTGACCGAGGCCTAATAACTTCGCTCTGACTGCTACTATTGCGAGTAGCAAGCTGGGATTGTATAAGAAACACATTGGTTTCGTTATTTGTTTACTAAATGTACCTGGGGCTTAAAAGCCCACGTATCAAATACCTAAAAAGCTCTGACACTTTGACATTTCAAAATTTAAAAAGCAAGAGAAAATAAAATTTAAAAAAAACACAGTCAATGACAAAATAAACAAGCCCTTTATGCATTTTATGTTTTAAATTATAAAAGAAACTTACCTTTTCAGCTTTAGCCAAATAAATCCACAGCTTTCTCCATGTTGAAAACTTTTTCTGATCGCTAAAATTATATTGCATCTCCTTCGAAGCATATCTGGTACTCAGAGGAGACCGATAATTGCAATATTCTGAATTCTGTATTTCCACGGGAGCGTCAATTGAAAACATTTTGATCACAGTTTTATGTAAAATGTATGAAACACTGTAAATATCTTGTTACGTCAATAGCCGCATACAGCTGTGAGCTGACACTTCAATGAACATAACCTAACAAATAACAATACCAAGGTCGGTCAAATGGGCGGGAGAATTCAATTCTGATAACAAGGTTATCTTTTAATGCAGGTCGCATGACGAAATTTGAAATAACTTGTGACGAAGTAGATTGCTTATTGTGTCGCTAATACAAACAAAATGTTACTTCATCATCGAAAGCGAATATTAGCAGAACTGAGGTAAGTAGGGTATTACAAGTTTACATTTGCTTAAAGTATCCCAAGGCCAAAGATGGAAAATGCGGGAGTTCATGTACAAAATAAGCTTTTATAGGCTGCTGATTATCCACAGAACATTATTGTTCCCACTGCTGAGACATAGGCCTCGTCTCTTCGAGGGTGTGACTTGTGCATAGAGTTTAGTAATAGGGGCTGTCAGTGTTGTCTACTCTACTGTTCCCTACGATGTTTTTCTTCACCGTTTTGAAAGTAGTAGTGAGGAAATAATTTGCACAAAGTGCCTGTAACTCGGTAAGTCGGGGCCCGTTACCACTGTGCCACCTTTGCTATTATGCAAAATAAGCAGGAAAAATGCTTATTTGTTATTTTTATTTTTAATATTTATACAGGGTGTGGCGTAAGTAATGGTCCACCGTTCAGGATTCGATGAACCAGATAATTAACTATAACAATTAAAAATTTTAAATGATTTTTACCCATTTTTTTTTTTTACAAAAATTGCTCTTGAACTTGATGGTGTGTTAAAAATTGAGGTTAAAATTAGAGAAGTACCAACTTTTTCTTCAAAAAAGCTGAATTTACATAAAAAATCATAATTTATCATGATAGCTGTAGTATTCAGCAGTAATTAACAGAAATCAAAATGAAAAAATAATGGATTTTGTTGAAACTACAAACAAATATGTAATAAAAGGTAGAATTTTCGTAAATAAAAGACAAAAATGAAATATTTTCGGAACCCTTGGGTAAAAATGTTTAAAAATTTTAATTGTTATAGTTAATTATCTGGTTCATCGAATCCTGAACGGTGGACCACTACACCCTGTATACTCTATAAGTATGGAGGGTAGAGGTATCTACGAGTATATGGAAAAGTAAGAAGTAGAATAGTTTACTTTTTATACACTCGGCGGCGATAAATGTGGCCATAATCTTAAACGCCTCCTTATTTTATAAGGTTTGCCTAGTAATTATTTTCAGTACAATGCGGCGTGTACTGTTAACAAGATGGATAGGTAGTTAAAATAATTCAAGACATTTTTATAAAAATATTTTTTATTTAACTACATCAACAGATTATAATATGTTATTAATTACAAGTTTTGTTTTTTATTATAAAAATACTAGCTGCAAGAAAAATACAATCATTTGGCAGTTTTGTAGATGTAAGGCACTTGTAAAATATTATAATGTGTGCTTAATTCATAAACATACATAATTAACATAAATATAAAAGAAAAATCAATCAGAGCATGAATTATATAAATCTTATTTTTAATTAAGAACCCAATGCTCCAATATTTGGTGACCAATCTACTTACAAATATACAAACATACAAATATTGTACAGTTTCGCAGCGGCAGTCAATATATTCATTATATATTTTGCTTTATTTTATACAGCTGTCTCTTTTAGCCTATAACAAAAATGATTATTTGTCTCATTACACCAAGGAACTCATGATTTATACTCCCTGTGCTCTTTAGGATACATTTCAGTATCGTCAAAATAAAACTAAGATATTATAATACCCTCTTTGAAAGTAGTTGTGATTCTATTGCACTATATCATAGTATTCAAGACTTATCAAGGGATATATGAATCAAAATTACTTCTTAGCAAGGGATTTCATCATTTTCTCTAATTTCATTGCCTTCTGGATATCTCCCTTGATCTTCAGTTTGCCCATCATGAATGCAGTAGTTGGCTTCAATTTACCTGTAAAATATAAAAGTATAGGTTATTTTATTACAATAAAGCAGTGAAATCTAATCTAATTGCTGCTACAGGTATTATAAGGTTTAATTTTTAAGCGTACCGGCGAACATATCAGCGAAGTGCTGCCCATCCATGGTGAGGGTCGCGTCTGGGGGGTTCTTTGGTTCGCCCTGACCGCATTGTCCATCGCCATTCTTCAGGTCCAAGTGCCAAACTCCTTCCTCCTTACCTAAATACATTGCAGTGTTATAAAAGTAATGTTGGTAACAAGTTAGGATTCTTGAATTTGGAATCACAGATAATTTCCATTCCATCGACAACATACTTTAACCATCCACTTTAGCAAGGTCGAATTCATTTTGGTAGCAACGCAATTTGAACTTTATCATGTATGAAATTGTGTTGATTATTCCTAAACTTGATGATTATTTGAGATTCTGAATATAAGATGTAAGTCAAAGCCAAATTATTTATTTAAAATACATAGAGTACATGATCAACCAATGCAGAAAACTAAGGTATTTATTTTCTAGCTAGAATACACACACAAATAACAAAAAAAAAAAAAAAAAAAAACTAACAAACATTCATAAAAACGTACATCAAACAATAATTATTATCATAATACCTTTGACATTGAACTGGTAGATGGCTTGGGTCTTCTTAACCAATTCTGATGAGAGAACTTTGGTAATGGAATCAAAGAGAGCCGGGATCTGGCCACCTGACGCAGCTTCCTGTAATTGGCACAAAATAATATAAAACCAAGTGTAAAAATAATATTTATGTGTGATACTTGTAAAAACTCAACATAAATAAATAGTTGTTTATTAATTAATACATAATACATGACTATAGTAGAAGGGGGTTATAAATTTTATGTAAGGTTTTTTTTTGTTATAGGATTAATCTGGGCCTGTCCTACTTTCATAGCAAAGCATAAAACAAAAGATATTGGTACCGATTCCCTTGTTCACAAACTAAACTAAATTTAAGTTCAGTGCATCTTTTTCTTTGTATTTCATTAAGAAGAGGACAAAAGAAAAATTTTAGTTTAGTCCTGTCAAATTAATCAGCGCCTGTCACTACTCCATACAAGTTTAGACGTGATTAAAAACTTGCCTACTAAAATTACGTCAATTTACGTCAAGCGCTGATTAATTTGACAGGACTAAACTAAAATTTATCTTCTGTCCTTTCCTTAATGAAATAGAAAGAAAAAGATGCACTGAACTTAAATTTAGTTTAGTTTGTTAATAAGGGAATCGGCACCAATAACTATTTTTTAAATGAAAGAGCATTCAGGCGCTTTTGAGTAATGACTGATAATAAGGATAACACTATCTATCGATGTTTTATCGACATTCTATCAATTGATAACTCAGTTTCATTTGTGGTTTCAGATGTTCCCATAGTATTAAATGTGTGAGTATTTATTAAAATACACTCCCGGTCTCCAAAATCGAGATAGCTGGCAGTTTTTATACGTAGCCTACATTTTTAGATGGTCGTGAATTATTTTTCATTGACTCATCATTATTTTGACACAGCTAGAAGGCGTCGCGGCAACCCCGACGGAAGGTGGCAGAATAAACTGGAGGAAAGACCGGTGTCCACTGTAGCCCTGAAGCACTGGATCGAAAGAGCTGGAAATCACGGGGAGAGGCCTTTCCGTAGCAGAGGGATGATACGGGCTAACAGTAACACCGTTATTTTCGATAAAATTGCACGGTGGCTCGATTTAGGAGTTCGGGAGTGTGTTTTGACTAATAACTTAGAATGGTAAGTCGTTTTTTTGGGACACAATAAATTGTAAGTGCTCAATATTACAGTATTTCCTCTACTTTATTTATATTGCCATGCATATTTAAAACAGCTTCAAATAGCGTATTCTATAACAGTAAGGTTAGGTGTAAAGGTTAATAGGTATTTTCAACATGCACAATACTTTCTTCCATGTTATTAGGTGGCAAACAAGCAAGCGGACCACCTGACAGTAACCGGCAATGTGTTACTATCCTACAGAGAAAGCTGAACCAATATCCATCAAACCAGGACACAGCAAAGCTGAAATAATTAAAAATATGCAAACGGTAAGACAACACAAAATAAAAAACAAACATGCAGAAGAAACAAATGGTCATAGATAAATCTAGACATTCATTTTTTTATTTTGTTTTCACACCGGTTTAGCTTTGATTTCCTTCTTGGTCATATGCGGTAGGTCCAGGAAGAAGTCGGGTAACAAATTGTCTTTGTTGCCTGTGAACAAAGGGAGATTCCCAATTTGAATATCCAATAAAAAAAATACGTCAGCTTTTTTAAATTTCGTAACCGTCATTTGGCTTGGACTGGTTTCCTGGACCTGGGAAATGCCTGGAAGACTTTTACCTTTGACCACTGATTTTTCTGGTAATAATACGAGCAGAACAGCATACTTATATACAAAGTAGTCATATACATTTACGTTGGCGGAACTTGCAAGTGAAGGCGTGTAAATTTTCGCTGCAATTGATAGTTATAATTCAAAACATAAAAACATTATTAGTGCAGATTCTTTTGTGCACCAACTTAACTAAAATAAGAATGTTGCTATCTATTACTGACAGATTGCGAAAGAAAAAGACAAACGATGCTTTAGAACTGTCATGATTTTAAGCATGATGAATTTAATTCGTCGTAGTTGTGTCGAAGAAAATCTTAGTTCAACTAAATTCGGCACCTCTAATTTTTTTCCGTTTCTTTCTTGTTCATTAGAAGGAAAAAGATAGCAATAGCTTGTTGGAAGTTTAGATGGTTCACAACAGAATCATCACCGACAGATCTTATTGCTTACTGAAGCAATTTCTGTTGAATTCTAACTACCAATACAGGTAAATACCTCCACAACCTAAGGTTTTCAAAGACGAACCTTTTCCTTGTAGTGGACCGCAGAGGTATGATACTGTCTGGCGCGGCTAGCCGTTGAAACAGTCTTCATGTGCTGTGCCAGTGCCCCAGGCACATCCAGGAAACCGTCCAGTAATAAGTTATCCACGTTCTCTGTGATCAATAGTTACTCTGTGTAGTGAGCCTCTGGGTATTGCACAGAGTAATAAAGAAACAGAGATGGTATGGTAGGATGGTAGAAAGGTAGTTATTAAACCGTGATCAGTGACTTGTATTGGTTATGAGATGGTGACTTTAACAATGTGTTGCTCATGGGAGAATAATGGGTCACCAATTTATCTTTCAATGTCTTCCAAAATCTGTATTGGTTTTTGACATCTATTCTAGTCGTGTAAGTTTTTTCTATTAGTTTCTCATAACACCACACACATCACGCGGTGTTTCCGCGAAGAGTTAGGCCGAAGAAAACCTATAGTACACACACATTTTGCCAGTTATGTTTGAATTCCCATGTAGGGGGCCAGACGATTGCCATTATTAGATTATCAATGGCTAGTTTAAAAAAATATATTTTGTTGTGATTCTAATTGGATATTTTAAGGAACGAAAGTCTACCAATAAAAATACCAAAAGACAGAGGGCAGGGACATCGACGCACAATCGTGTAGAAAAATCGTAGATTTCAATTTTATTCTTGACAGCGTGTGTACTTATTGCACTTTTAAACGATACAGCAAATTTTTTTTTTTTTTTTTTTTGATAACTGACGAAAAATTTCCTTGGGGATTTAGAATCAGTGTGCTGAATTCATGTTTACAGTTTGCGCGTCAATAACCCTGCCATGCTGTATAGAAACTTGCAAGAGGCAAAAAAGTTCACAGGACGGATGAAATAGGAAAACTGATGCTGCAACTAATATTTTCGTTAAATAAGGGGATAACTAACTGTCACATGGTAGATAGGTATTTCGGACACATTCCAATCGAATAATATCATCTATCCTCACTAAATTCAAAATACTTACTAGGGTCGCAGGCGTAGGGAGTCAAATCCTTGACACCAACGGACTTGACAACATCTTCGTCGATGGCAAAGTTGCCCGTGTATGTTTTAGGGTCTCTGTGAAAAGCAAAGTTACATGTCATTGATTTGAGTTTATAGTTAAGTAATTATAGCGTTTGCTGCGCTTGGTCCGTGCAAGGGTGACCTTTTTACACGCTTTATATTAGCTTCACTTGTATGTTTGTTTGTAACCAACTCCTTGTAGCGCGATTTTGACCCACTTTAAACGACCAGATTTCATTCAAACTTTGCACACCTGTCAAGGACTGATGACAATGCAATAATTTCATAAATTTGTGCCATTATCCTTGCCAGGGTTACCAGGACAGCAAAAAAACTGTCGAAAACTACGCTGACATACGTCACAAACTAATTTGTGCCATTATCCTTGCCAAGGTTACCAGAACAGCAAAAAAAACTGTCTTCGAAAACTACGCTGACATACGTCACAAACTACGCTGACATACGGCACAAAGTACTCTGACATACGTCACAAACTACGCTGACATACGTCACAAAATTCGAAACACCCTAAAAATAGTTTTTTTAAACTATTATTTTTATTTTCTATTTTTTTTTTACATTAAAACCCCTACCCCTACGTAACTCGGAAAACATGTTAAGCCGTTGGTCGCGGTTGTCACTCGTAGATCTTTGACTGACGTTACGGGTTATCAGAAGCCTGAAAGTTTGACAACCAGTCTTACTTAGCGTTATAGTGTAACCCAGTAACCGGGTTTCAGGTCAGATAAGCAGTCGACCCATACTTAGCTGCATCCAGATAGACTGGAAGCCGATCCCAACACAGTTGGAAAAAGGCAGATGACAGAGCAGGCAGATGAGGCAAAAAGTTTAAATATTTGTAGTCTTCGCCCGAAAATTATATCGATCCATTGTGAAACCCGTAAAAGATGATGAAATGAAAACAGTGTTAAATCTGTTTACTACATTTGAATTCATGCTCGAGTGCATGCGTGTCTCTTATGTTAGAAGCATAAATTCTTTGCAAATAACTACTATCTGCAATCACTTTTGATTGGGACATTACCGTATTACTGAGCAGTCTTTGGAGGGCGCAATGTTTAGTGAAGAACGTTAACATGCTTCGATTTCATGATTCTATGGATCTTTTGTGATCATGACCTTGGTTAGGACATCAGATGTTGACTTATCATCCCGGGAGTACTTTCACACGGACGAAGCCGTGAGCAAAAGCTAGTACTCGATAAATAAATGCCGAGTCCTGCATAGCTATTCACAACCATTCGACAGGCTGTCCTATCGAAAATAACACATTTCGATAATCTGATTTGCCTTGTCCTTGACAGAAAACAGCTGTCAGAAGAATAACGGTCGTCTATTTCATATAAACTGAAAAAAACAGCGTATATAGGACTACTACGACAATTTATAGAAACCCTAGCAGCCGAATACTGAAACGCCACTCAAATCTAATAATCATCTAAAAGCTACTTAAATATAAGCATCCCTCAAATTTAAATGGTATTCACAAACGCTACTCAAGCAATTCGAAACCACGATTAGCTAAGCAGTACTCAAATGTTTACATTATGGCAACATCCTGCTAAAAAATTGTTTTCAGCACGTTCTCAGTTACAAAATAATTTAGTTTACGTCTCGTTTTCGTTTTACGCAGTCTACTTTGAACAAATATTTTCTATAACTAATAATCAGTTAAAATATATCAGCGCATTGTAGGTTTGATTTGAATTACGTTTGAAATTATGTATTTATTTACATAAAAAACAAATAAATTTCAAAAAAAGAATAAATAAATTAAATAAAAAAAAGAAAATTTCTTGACATAATTGTCTTAGATTGGAACGTTACACTTGACATTTTACGCGCGATTATTTTGAAACATTACCTCTGATTACCTCTGTTAATAAAATATATGTTAATTGATTCACGATGGAGGAGAAGAAGAAACGTGGGTGCAATTATACACCTGCTGAGAAAGATATGCTGTTGGAACTGATAAAGAAGTAAGTACGCTGATCTCGCACTATACGGAAATCCTACACGAGATCGTATCGATGCGAGATCAGCTTATATTGGAAATATGCTTGATGTGTAGCCGTGTGTACCTAAATGAACAATAAAATACTGTATTTTGTACTTAGGTATATATCCGCAATTCCCTAATGCATGTAATAGCTTGTTAGTATATGTGCCCATAACATACATAGCCAGGGCAACCGTTGTCTGTATCAAGCACCCACTGAATCTTGTAACCACTTCCCATCTGAAAGGCTCAGAATAAATACACGAGTTATGTTAAGTACTTTTATTCTTACAAGTATGAATATAACCAGATAATGCACATTTACACATACTCAACAATTCACAGACCTTAAGTTTAATTCCAAACTGTATCATGTTGTAAATACTAAATGTTACATATTTTCAGATATCAAAACATTATTGAAAATAAAGAAACCAATGCCAATATGATTTTGAAGAAGCGAGAGGCTTGGGATACAATATGCCAGCAGTACAATGCTGTTGCTGTGAGCGGTTTCAGGACGTGGCCACAACTCCGTCACCTCTATGAAAACCTCAAACAGAGGTCTAAAAAGAACATAGCCAAAGCAAATGTAGACTTGTTTTTTTTTTATAATATCTATTTTATCATAATATTTATTTCTTTTCTAATTTTCTTAAATAATTTTTTAAGCGTCTACAGTTTTACGAGACCACTAGAGAGGTACAAAAGAAGGCATCAATAGATAAGGTTTGTATAAATTAAATATTTCTGGAAATGTAGACCTTACGGAATACCTTGCGATTGTAATTTTTATTTTTACAGAAAGAAATCAATCGCACTGGTGGTGGAACCTATAAAAGCGTTCTCTCTGAACAAGATGCTCAGATTTTAGCCATAGCTGCTCCTCAAATTCAACCATTACCTAATTGTTATGATGATGCTGCAATATATTTTGGTTTGTATAATATTAAAATGTATATCTTTATACTTTGACATAACAAAATATTAATTATAATAATGTTTAATTTATAGGTGACACAGAACCAGAAGTCAATTTTGTAAAACAAACAAATAATGAAGTTATATCTTCACCATCATCATCATCATCATCTCCCATAATCCAGACCATTGGTAAATTTAGTTTCATTTATTATGATTTCCTTAATTCATTTATTGTATAATATACGTGGATATTTCTTTAGAACACCAAGACACAACTATGGCCTACATAGCAGACAATAGCAAACCTTGCACAGTAACATCAATAAATATAGCTGGTAATCATTTTCTATTATTGTAGAAGTTTATATGGTAAGCTAATTTGAAATTTAGCTATAAAGGTATTTCCTTTACTTAATAGATAACCAGCGAGCTGCAATGGTCATCAAACCCCAACAGAAAAATAAACAACCAAGATCATCTACTGCTGGTAATTATCTAATTATTGTTCTTTATGCTAATGGTATAAAATCTTAATTAATATTGTACTAATACCATTTTTCAGGACAATTGAAACCTACATTGAAACAGCAATATTTTCGAACAAAACAGAAATGCAAAATTAGAAACCAAATACCTCATTAACAAAAACAAAATGGAAATAAATAAGTATAAAATAGAAATGCAATATTGGAAATTGAGACTGCAGAAATTAAAATCTAAATTACATTGAAATAAACTATATATAAGTGGAAAAATGTGTATTTATTAAATTGGTCCTAACAATAAAGTTCTGATTTGTCTCAAGTCCTATAGGTTCTGTGGATTCCTCCTCAACATAGGGTAAAGAAATATCCTCCTCCAAAAGTTCATCAGATCGTGACAGGGCAATATTATGTAGCACTGCACATGCTACAATGATCGGTGGTATGTTTTTTATATTTAGGCCCATACCGTTTTGTAGGCAAGGAAATCTTCTTTTAAGAACACCGAAGAGCCTTTCCACAGGATTCCTGGTGCTTATTTGGGATCTATTATAAGCTTCTTCAGCAGCTGTCCTTGTATGTAATAATGGAGTTAGTAGATAAGGCCGACATGGATATCCACTATCCCCAATAATTATACCTGTCCCGAAGTCCCCACGCTGTAATTGAGCACACAGTGGTGAATCATTGAAGATGGTACTGTCATGTACAGAACCTGGCCATCTTGCAATAACATTTCTTATGCGCAGTCTTGCATCACACACCATTTGCACATTTAAAGAAAAATAGCCTTTCCTGTTCCGATAAACTTCAGATTGGGCACCACCTGAAAATAAATTCTAGTTGTATTGTGAGGCAATTTCATATTTTTGAAGAAATAATTCTACAAAAGGTTATAATTGCTAATGTAACACAAGACTTCCTATTAGTTGTACTGTGTAATATTAGTGTTAATCAGACATTATACTATTTGAACACATAATTAACAATGAAGTTAGTGAGTACATACCTGGAGAATTTATTTTAATGTGAGTGCAGTCCACAGCTCCCACAACTCTTGGAAATCCTGCTATAGCAAAGAACTCATTTGCCACAGCTGGAAATTCTGCAGGTGTTGGCATATTTATGAATTCAGACTTCATACTGGCTATTTTTGCTGTTACTTTATGGACTATTCTATGTACCGTGGGTTGTTCAACCTTAAAAATATCCCCTATTACGCGTTGGTAGCTGCCTGTCGCATAGTATCGGAGAGCTATGAGGATTTGGTCCACTGACTGTATGGCTCGGTTTCTTTTAGTTAAAGGTTTAATACTGCTACCAAGTACAGAGTCCAAATACAATACAGTTTCTTTCGATATGCGGAACCGTGAAACAAACTCCCTGTCGTTGTACTTTTCAAAAGCATTCAACTTTTCTTCATTTTTGCGCCTCACAGTTGGCCTTTCGTGATCCGAAAGTGAAGACAAGGACGATAGAGACATTTTTATCACTATTTGTAAAGTTTCAATAGATTTAACTTGATTTGAGGGACCTCGCGACCACTCTCAGATCTAAGGGCTGCTCAAATCAGTTTGACAGTTGATTTGACAGCTATATAACGTTGAGTAGCGTTCCAGTATACGATTTTTACACTGAGTGGTGTTTGAGCACAACTTAATTTAAGAAGCACTTAGATTTAACAGATACTCAAAAGTGACGTTTGGGTATACGAAATTAAAGTTTAAGAGCTGCTCAAACATTTAAGCAGCCCTTAAATATTTGAGAGACGTTTCAGTATTCGGCCGTAGGACTATTGATTGATGTTCGATTCGGTACAGTACAGAAGCTAATCGAATGGTTGTGAATAGCCATGCTGGTGTCATAACGCTTCCGCGTATTTTTGATCCCTTTGTTTTCTAAAATAAGTTGCAGATATGTTATAGTACTTACTTGCTAAGCATGACGTAAGCGGCATCAGAGACGATATCCACTTTACGACTGGTGGAACTGGTGCCAGTCAGCATCTCAATGGCAGCAGTTGCAATAGCTGTAAAATAATGTTGCCATCATAAAAAAAAATCCTTTGGCTGCATAGAGGTTCAAACCAAGTCACACTATCATCATCATCATTTCAGCCGTAAGACGTCCACTGCTGGACTTAGGCCTCCCCTAATTTGGGGGGCTTTGCCATAATCGCCACGCTTGGCAGGCGGGTTGGCGATCGCATTATGGTGGTAAAATGCATAAAGAACGCTGCTGCCCATTCTCTAGTAAGTCACACTATGTGAGTATGTTATTCAATAAGGAACAGATGATCTTGAAAAGCAAATTAAAATTAATCTTCTTGGACTAAAGATTAAAATCTATTTGTTTTTAATATCCATGAACTACATAGAAAAAATGGAACCCGTATAGGATCACTTTGCTGTCCATCCATCCGTCAGTCGTTGATGTATGAGCGAACATTTTTTCCACTACAAGTTAAGATAGTTTTTGGGATAAATTCATACAAACTAGAGAATCCATCCTTTATTGTGCGTGGTACGAGACGCACTTTACAGGTTTTATTTTTTTAATTTTATCAATATTTATTAATTTATTTTTATTAATTTCACCAATACGTACCAGTCTTGGGCCAGAGAGCGTTGACGGCAATGTGGTCCTCCTTGAATTCTTCAGCCATGCCCAGCACACACATGGACATACCATATTTAGCCATCGTGTAAGCCACATGGATTGAGAACCTGACAAGAAATATTTTTTAATAGCGGTCCCAACATACGTTGTCCTGTCCAAATTGCAATGCATAGATAACAGAATATGCAATTTATTTTTTTCCAATTTTTGGCAGTTTCTTTGGGTCTATTTTAATTATTTTGTTCGCTCGAACGAACAAAAGGAATCCGCGAAGCCGTTTTTGAGTTTTAGCGAGACTAACGAACGGCAACTGATTTTTATATAAATACTAGCTTCTGCCCGCGACTTCGTCCGCGTCAAATTTTCGCTCCCCTTCCCGTCGCATCGAATTGCCTGCCAGTTTTCGTCCATTTTTCGTTTGCTGCTCCGCTCCTTTTGACCGTAGCGTGATGTTATATCATCATCATCATCATCATTTCAGCCGAAAGACGTCCACTGCTGGACATAGGCCTCCCCCAAGCACCGCCACTTCGACCTATTCTGTGCTTCTCGCATCCAACGTATTCCTGCGGCCTTCACCAGGTCATCGGTCCATCTTGTGGGAGGCCTTCCAACGCTCCGTCTCTGTCCGTCCGTCGCTCAAAGTCACCCAAAGAGCAATGGAGAGGGCTATGCTTGGAGTTTCCCTACGAGATCGAATCAGAAATGAAGAGATCCGTAGGAAAACCAAGGTAACCGATATAGCCCGAAGAATTGCCAAACTTAAGTGGTAGTGGGCAGGGCACATTGCTCGCAGAACGGATGGCCGATGGGGTCGGAAGGTTCTGGAGTGGCGACCGCGTACTGGAAGACGGAGCGTTGATGTTATATAGCGTTCCTCAATAAATGGGCTACCCAACACAAAAAGAATTTTCAATTCCGACCAGTAGTTCCGCCGATTCTTGTCATTTCCCTTTTCGTACAAACTTTCATCCCCTATTCCTTATTGTTATTTTACGCCCTTAAGGGTAAAAATTTAACAAACTTTAAATATAATCCATAAATATATAAGTATTATATATTATGTAATAAAAGCCAAATAAAAAAGTTTCATCATTCTAGCTTTAAAAATGACAATACTTCTCTACAACCTTTTATCCTCCCTTTCAACCCCTTAAAACCCCTTTTCCGCAATAAAAAGTAGCCTATGTCCTTTCTCAGGCTCTAAACTATCTGTGTACCAAATTTCATTTAAATCGGTCCAGTAGTTTTAGCAGGAAAGCGAGACAGACAGACCGACAGACAGAGTTACTTTTGCATTTATAATATTAGTGTGGATAGTGTGGATTTATTAAGATATTTATTTATTTATGTAAGTACATACATAACATCACACCTTGTTACCCCGAAGGGTTGTGCAGAGGTGTACCTGTAGCACACCCACATATCGCCTGTTATATTTTAAGTTCCATGTAATAGGGGACAAGCCTATTACCGGGCACAGATCCAGATTTTTATGTAAGTATTTAGATTTTATTAAGTGTAATAGATTTTGTGAGCACATGTTCAATAATATCTATGGATTAAATTTCTAGATAATCAACGAATTCCCGCCGATGTATGCATCTTTTTGAGTCTAACTGTATATGAAATTGGCTAAATTATGCTGATTCGACCACAAAACTGGGTCGGGCAAAGTGTTATTGTGTTTTTCCATCTGATATGTTTGAGTAGCAGCTCGGAGTCTGGACTGATGGCAATTAGGCTTGCATCCTAATATATGGGACTTAACTATAAATTACGACATATGGGTGAACTATAGGGTCCTACACCACTGCCCCCTTCTGGGAATGAAGTCGTTGTGTTATGTAAAGTTCCACAATAAAACTTAACAATCATAAATTAAGTAGATACGTACCATCTTATCTAAATATTATAATAATCTTTTCCACTTCTATTTATTATCTTACCAGTAGGGGTTCATGTTCAAAGGGGGCGACAGGTTCAGTATGTGCGCGTGGTTGCTGGCCTTCAGATGAGGCAGGCACAGCTTGGACCTAACCGATGAAACATTTTTATTTTAAACACAATTATAACGTACAAACGCCAGTACATCAAGCTACTACAATCTGTCAAATTTATTTAATAGATTTTCAACTTTATCGCTAAAGAATTAGGTTCAAGATTGATTGGAAATGTCAGTTTCGGGTAGCTTGATATGCTGGCGTCTATACACCAGCGTGCAAAAAATAAATCGAGCCAACAACGTCGTGCTCTCCATTTGAGGAACGATTATCAAAAATCATTTTTATTTATTAGCCTACACTGTCCCACTGCTGAGCAAAAGCCTCTCCCAAATCTCTCCATGCATGCTATTCCAGGGCCACTTCTATCTAACCCTTGCAATACACGTGTAGGTCATCTCGCCACCTCTTCTTGGGCTGTGCCGTCGGCGGCGGCGCTCATCCTCAGTCACCAACTGTGTAGAGACTGTTGCCCAGCGGTCACTGTGCTTGAGGCTGGCGTGACCCACCCAGTCCCATTTTCAATGAATATAATTTATTACTTCATATTGTGTGGCAGAGCTGGTTTGTCTAACTGGTCTCTTCTGCCAACCCTTTCATGAAATACAGGCTTGATGTTGTGCTACTTTTATTTCTTGGCAATCATAGCAGCCAAGGTTACTTCAATTTATTTACAGATCATAAATGAGTGGTGTAGTTTAAATAATTTGCATGATATACGGACAATTCTGTAAATAGTTCCATTGTTTTACCTTTATAAACATTGAAAAATTGTTTTCATACAGATTTATCTTTTAAGTATGAAATTATATGTTCTTTTATCGACCTTTTTACTAAGAAATATCACTTGCAAAAAAAAACTGACCATAAAAGTTAAAGATTAAAGCAATGTTAACTGGTTCATCATCATCATCATTTCAGCCGAAAGACGTCCACTGCTGGACATAGGCCTCCCCCAACTGGTTACAAGTCACTAAAACTATGGAAATTCTGTAAATAGTATGAGAGTACTATAGCGGCATGTTAGAAATAAAAAATAAGCTAAATGTAGACGACATTTGCTATCTGACTATCCTTTAGAAGAAATAGCGAAACAAAAACAGAGGTCAACTTACGCTAAGAAAGTTCCCCTGGTGTTAACATTGTGCATGAGGTCGTATCTCTTCATGTCAGTCTGAGCGGTGCCGGTCAGCACGATAGCTGACGCGTTGTTCACCAAGATGTCAATGCCATTGAACTGAAATAGACAAGAAATAATTTGATTATGTGATTTTAAACCCGATCAATGTGGACGTAAAAACAAAAACTACACAACACCAACATAGGGTCAAATTAAGATTAGTTGGCAAAATTGTGTAGACGTGATATCTATCGATACAATTTGCACGCAGTGACGCTGACTCTTACTCACGGGGACCATCGTCTTAACAGCTGAATATCTGTTATTGCTCATAAGTCACACAGGGTTAAATTAAATATGCTGGCAATACTTTACCCATGTTGGGTATCGATATCAAAAATTAATGAACCAAAAAACCAAAAAAAAAAAATATTCATCATTCAGAGGGTGAAGATCAATGACCGTAATAGATCAGCTTTTTTTGTTATTTTTTTTACGGAAATTTGATATATCGTTTTAATTTCTACTTGTTGATAGATTACAAAGTTACTTGAGCAGTTAATATAAAGCATAAAACGGGCCTAAAATTGTGGTATGTTTTATTTAATCTTTGCTTTAAAGGTATTAATTGTGTTCAAAATTTTAAGCTTTTGTGTGTGCTTGGTGTACCTTAAATCTTTATGATCTGTGAGAGAGTGAGTTAGTGTTGGTGACCAAATTGAGGAACTTGTTCAAAATCAAAATCAAAAGTCATTTATTCAAACTAGGCTGAGAGTCAGCACTTTTTGAACGTCAAAGTCACATAAGACAGTCCCCCCAAAACGCCCGCCCTTCGACACTTCCTAGTGCTTTGGCTGGGAAGAAGAAGTGGCGGAACAAACTCCCCAGCAGCACTGCTGTCTGTTAAGTTAGAAGAACTTGATTCTATACAATATTGTATAAGTTATTAATATAATAAAACAAAACATACATTATTCGCCACAGCTAGCACACGCCATTATACCAACAAAACATTGAAAACTAAACTCAAGCTGAAATGAATAATGAAACAAAATCGTAAACAGAACTTAAAACCTTACTAAAGCCTCCAGGCATAAAGGGCGTGCCCGCTTACATATACAACGATGCAAATGATACATATACACAACAAATGAAATTAAAAGAAAATAAAAATAAATTAACAAAAGCAGTTAAATAAAAAAACAATTATATGAACTACCCATATAAACTGTCAGTGTGTGAGTTACAGTAATTACAGAATGTAAAACAGTGTCATAGAAGAAAAAATAAATATTATCTACACAATTAAGTGAGCAACTAGTTTGATAAACTCTAAGACTGTCCTATGGAGCGAGACCAGCATGTTTCCAAGCGTTCTTATCTTGGATGTAGTCCTCTAATTTGTAATAAGCTCGTTTACAAAGTGTACTTTTAATATGACTTTTAAACCTCCTTTCATTTAATTGCAATATATCAGAAGGTATTTTGTTGTAACATTTAACACAGTACCCCATAAAAGATGTATGTACTTTTGCTAATCTGAAAAATGGTTGATCTATCTTGTCTTTATTTCTAGTATTAAAATTATGTCTATCGCTTATTTTATTAAAAAGATGTAGATTTTTTCTTACATACATAATATTTTCGTAAATGAATTGGCAAGGTACCGTCATAATATTAATCCTTTTAAATAGTTCCCTGAGGGATTCGCCGCGACATAGATTATAAATGGCTCTGACAGCTCGCTTTTGCAAAATAAAAATGGATTCAATGTCAGCAGCCCTACCCCACAGTAAAATGCCATACGACATAATGCTGTGGAAGTAGCTAAAATAGACCAAACGCGCGGTTTCTACATCTGTTAACTGTCTTATCTTTCTAACAGCATAAGCGGCCGAGCTCAACCGCCCCGCAAGAGATGTTATATGAGGTCCCCATTGTAATTTCTCGTCTAGCGTGATTCCTAGGAAAACCGTTTGATCAATAAATTCCAGTTTTTCCCCATTCAATAAGATGTCACATTCGCTACCTCTGACATTAGGCAATTGAAATCTAATGCACTTGGTTTTTTTTTTATTAAGTACCAAATTATTTACCGTAAACCAGTCTTGGACCTGAAGAATGGAGTTATTGACGTCGTCAAGATTTTGAGACCGTCTGTCGATTTTAAATATCAATGATGTGTCATCTGCAAATAACACCATCTTCGGTTGGTTTGGAAGTAGATGGGGTAGATCATTAATGTATACTAAAAAAAGGAATGGACCCAATATCGAGCCTTGAGGAACGCCCATTGCCATTTCAGACCCCAATGAGTTTACGCCGTTTACTTGGACTTTGACCATTCTATCCTTCAGGTATGATCTTATTAAGTCAAGAGCTGTATTTCTAATTCCATAGTGCTCTAGTTTCAGCAAAAGTGTCTCATGGTTTACGCAATCGAACGCCTTGGAAAGGTCACAAAAGATTCCAATGGCATCTTGTGCTTCTTCCCAGGCGTTAAAAATGTTCTTTATTAGGGTAACACCAGCGTCGGTGGTACAACGCCCTTTGGTGAAACCGAACTGGTGTTCATGAAAGATGGAGTTTTTATTAAAGTGACGTAACATTTGATTGAGCATTAACTTTTCAAACACCTTACTGAGAACTGGCAGAACTGACACGGGCCTATAATTGTTTGGTTCTTTACTATCACCGGATTTAAACAAAGGAACTACTTTGCTGTGTTTCATCAGATCCGGAAAGACTCCTTGGTCTACACTGGTGTTAAATATGAAAGCTAAATAGGGTGCAATGGTTTCAATAATAGAACTACAAAATTTGACAGACATTCCCCAAAGATCTTCTGTTGATTTAATTTTAAGATCTTTAAAAGCTTTTATAATAGCCTGGGGGTTAGTATGCTGAAACCTAAACTCTAAAGGGCATGCCCCTACATTCTTTTTGAGTAAGGCAGCGGAAAGCGCGGGTGACGAATTTAAAGCTTCAGTAGTTTTAACGGGAATATTAACGAAAAAATTTTGAAATTCCTTAGCTATTTCTATATCTGAGTTAATGGGGCCATGTGCAGTCTCTAAATTAAATTCAGTATTACGCTGTTTTTTCCTACCTGTTTCATCATTTATTATTTGCCAGGTAGTTTTTATTTTATCATCCGCTGATTTTATTTTATTGCTAATATAAAGCGCTTTAGCCAAGCTGCACACACTTTTAAAAATTTTAGAATATTTTGCAACATACTGATGAAAGCTTCTATTAGTCATATGTTGCTTTAGGCCATAAAGTTCAAAAAGTTTTTCTCTGCTTTTACGTATACCTGGAGTTGCCCAATCACTAAATAAGATGTTGCAATAGTTCTTAAGCTACAGGTCTAACAAAGTGATTGTAGTTTGGCAATATACAAAGTTATTTGATGCCCTCTTCATCACTGAAATTCAGGGTTCTTTCTAGCTTTATTCACAACTAAGATACACAATGGTTTCAAGAAAAACCTGGTCTGGCTGTGCCCTTGTGTGTTTGTTTTTCTTCAACTTGGGTTGTATTCATACTTCTAGATCTTTGTTTTTACACATACCTACATAACTTCTTAATATTCAATATTAGTGATCTTTAAGGTCATTTCTACAATTAATAATTCTGTATAATATTTCATAGTCAGCACTCATCAATCATTCTTATTTTTTAATTAAGAACCATCAAGTCAAGTTTTTGTTGTTGGTTTTTCAATGTATTTTCATGTGTTGTTATCTTTTTATACCAAAACACCTACAAAAGCCAATTTTCAGATTGTGTAAGCTGTAGTTGATAAGCAAGGGGGCCAACTTCTCTACATTGTTGATAAAGACTTAGTTTAGATATGGATGTTCTTGGTGTTTTCCAGCACATTCGAATAAATGGATAGCTGAGACTTCTAAATAAGTACGTAGGGGTAATCTCTAGAACCAGAGGAATTAAAAAAAAAATTGCATTGGGTAGCATAATTCTTGAGCAAGGATATAGGCTATTCAACATCACCGTACGACCCTACGAGAACGCAAAGCAAAATTGTGGGAGGGCGAAGCGATGCGATGGATAGGATTTCTTTTATGTTAAAACAAGAAATTTCCTATGGTCAGTCACAGGCAAAAGCTAGTCAATATGTAATAATTTGTAAGATTGTGATTGTTTACCTTCTTGACAGCCTCATCAACAGCCTTCTGTATTTGTTTCTCATCCCTCACATCGACAATGCATGGTAGGGCCTTGCCGCCGAGGGCTTCAACTAAAAACATAAAACAAATCTATGGTACAGCATGTTGTTGACACTAAACTATAAATAAACAGCGTGGGTTAGTAACAAATGTAATAATCGCTTTAATTATTATTCTACCTAGAGCCAGTTACAGTGGATGATCACAGGTTAAATAAGATAATTCAACAAAATGTTGGTTGTAAATAGTTACACAAAGTGTTCAAATACATCTATTTATTTATTTATTATTTATCTCTGTATGTTTATCCATAAATTGTTTTGGCAGTTTACAAGACAAACTCCTCAAGTCAACAAGAGCTCATAGTCCGAAGCAATAATTTTTTATGGAAGACAAAGTTTAATCTGAATAAGTACAAGATTTTATCAACAGATTGTAAAATGGTTTAAACCTAGACTTCTACAAAGTATTTTGTAATACTTTTTATCTACACTGAGATTGTTAAATTTAAATTCAATGTTTATAGCGTTTTAAAACTATTTCTTACTCTTTTGACTATGATATAAGATTAAAGTCAGAAGAGTAAGGAATAGTTTTCATTTATTTGGTTTGTTAATTTTATTTAGTAGATTCAATCCCAATGTATGAAACAAGATAAAGAAGTGCTTGTATAAAACTGCACATAATGAATAACACATTACTATTTTACACACACGGTTTTGTTTTTATACTCCTCATTATGCAACAGTTTCATAAACTACTATTATCTGATTGTTTAACAGATGGTAGATAAAGCAATGCTATGATCTGAATTCCTAGTTATCTAGACTAGGCAGTATAATAGGCGCTTGCAACATTTGCATCTTCTTTAAGAATTTCTGGCAATATTGAATGCTAAATATAAGGGAATAAATGCTTAAGGTGAAACAGCCGGGGCAGCTCGCAAATTGAAATTTTCTATCCTTTTTGAAATTTGCTGCTCAATTTCTGGATACTGACTAAAAATAAAAATAAACATATTTATAAATATATTGGGTGACCGTAAAATCATCAATTTAACTGTCTAAGTTTGTTTTACCCCATTAAATAACTTTTCCAAGAAATAGTCACAAAATTTGAATGTTGCTGGCAACCTCGCAGTTATAGAAGATGCACTGGCATCCTCCTTAGCTGCTTTGTTGTATGGCTATTATAATAAAGTACAGCTGGAACTAATATTTATCAAATGGATAAGCTATATTTTTATAATTTGTTAGCTGTCACAGCCGACATCTATAGTGCCACCGGTTTAGTGGGTGATCACAGGCTAAATAAGATAAAGTTTTCAGCCAAATTTTACTAAGCGATGTCTATGTAGTAAAAATGTTCTCCATTTTGCAATTATTATGATTACATTATCAGAAGCATAAAAATAAACATTATATATCCTCATTATACAATAGATATACACAATACTGAAATGATCGTTTACAAAACAAATCCATCTAGGTCAATTATCGGTAGTTCGAAGTCCGAAACAATATGGAGGGCAAAGTCCAACTCTTTATAATTTCATTTTTAATCAAGTGATAGTTGATTTATGAATTAAACGAGGTTCCTGGCTAGTAATAGAAAGTATGCAAAGCCAGTAAAGAACGTGAATACACTTACTTTCTTCTGCGGCAGTGTAAATAGTTCCAGGCAGCTTAGGATGCGGCTCAGCTGTTTTGGCGGCAATAACAACGTTGGCACCATCCTTCGCTGCTTTCAAAGCAATAGCCTTACCAATGCCTCGAGACGCGCCAGTAATGAACAGCGTCCGTCCAGCCAATTTCCTAATTATACAATGATGGGAAAAATTAGAAGAAAGTAGATCACACAACTGTACAGGTTCCAAATACAAATATCTTACCCGGTGTTAGCCACTAAACTCATTTTCACAAGATTATTTTATTTCTATGTGGAAAGGGCAACGTTGTCAAATCTCAAAACTGAATAATAAATTCAGTCCGATGTTAGTTTTCTTTTTCAAAAGAATTCGCTTGACAACAAGTTGACAACGTCAATGACCGACCGAGTGAATGAATAGATTATGACTAGGCATGAGGTCGATATATCAAAACGTAACTTATATCGGATATGTGTTTAGTAACATATCATATCGATATCTAAATCTACATAACCGATATCACAAAAACTTTATCGAGTCTTCAAAACTGCAACATTGGGAACGTACGAAGTACGAACAAAACGCAAACTTCACATCACAAGCGATATGAAATCGAAACAGTTATTCGCACTGTTTACTGGTGTAAAAGTGATGGAGCGAATATTTCGTAACTTTGGCTAATGTTTGCTTGGTTATTTGGTTAATGCTATACGTGCGTAATATATCTTAAAGCTCTAGCAATAAGGTCTAGTTTCTATTTATTTAGTTACAACAACGAATCCATAAGGTGGCGACTTTCTGGCGTCTACTCGATATTAGTGAGAAACTTACTCTATAAAATAGAACTACGTGTTACAAGTAGCCAAACTGACAAATTAAATAACTTTAAATATCTAAAGTACCTATACCGATGTACCAACGGTAAAAGTGTAAGTTTGCGTTTGCCGTCAGTTTGCGGTCCCCTTGAGTTTGCTCATCTAAATATCACGGTTACGTGTGCAAACCGTACTACTGATATCGATATCTGAAAACTGTTTTTGATATCGATATGAAAACTGAATATCGGTTACATATCCGTTTGCGACAAAAACTGAAAACACCCATCTCTAATTATGACGGATGGACGGAAATGAAAATGACAAACTGTTTTGCTGTGTTGCCAGCATGAAATTAGAAGTCCTTGTTTGCCAGCATTTAAATGAATATTTTTTGCTTCTACTCAACGCGTTTCTTTCCACAACGGTTTTCATGGAATTATTAGGTAACTGGAGCTGTTTTGATCTGTATCAGTTTTACACTCTTTTGTACTATCAACACGACCATCAGCCATCTACCGGCTACTGAAGGGCTTTGAAGGCAACTAGTATTAACAGAAGCCATCAAGTGGTGTCTTCTGATGCTCTCTATATAAAATAGCGCCAAATATTAACTCAAAAATATTTAATATCCACGTACTCACCTACTCAGTGCTTCTCCTCTAGATTTATTTGCGCACAGCTAAAGTGGCGGTCCTCTGCCAGCACCTGTGTTCTCTTGCACATTTAACCAGTGTGCCTTCAAAGCAAGAGTAAACAGGCATCTAAGATCGGGGATCGAGGAGGTCGTGATCGAGGTCAAGGGCAGGCCACTAAAAATGGACATAATTTTCTTTTTTATTTACCAGCACTAACACATACTATCATTCGCTATTACCTAATACAGTCCAGTTACTGGGTAGGATATGAGATGGATATGAGATGACTTTATAAGTCAAGGAGAGTTCTTATTTGATTTAAAATTTATTTGTCTTTTTCACTGGAGTAAGCCCAAACTTATTTAAGAGTGCCCAAACACTTGCATGAGCTGCCATCCGATATTACCGTATCAGCGCTTCTTAGAGTGACTGAGGATATAAGGTGGAGAAAGGAAGATACTAAAGTTACAGTCTTAGAGTTGATTGATTCTACAATACTTTTAATACGATTAGTCACGAAGTCATTTTATCCATACTTTTCTATCTTATGGTCTCTCCAGAGGTACTGGAATGGTTTTCCTCTTATCTTCAGGGACATCAGCAGTCTGTTTAAGCTGGAGACTCTTCGTCGAATTGGTGTGATCTTGCA
Source organism: Aporophyla nigra (assembly GCA_947507805.1). NCBI lineage: Eukaryota > Metazoa > Arthropoda > Insecta > Lepidoptera > Noctuidae > Aporophyla > Aporophyla nigra. The sequence goes on along the minus strand of OX382297.1, from coordinate 21,118,706 downwards.
GCTGACGTCCCTCAAGGAGGCATACTATCTCCTCTTTTATTCCCTATTTTAATTAACCTCATAACTACCGAGCTTCGAGCTACGTATTAGCTTAATGCTGACGACTTCCAGCTTCACTACCGGGCAAGTGTTAACGGGATCTCCAATGCGATTAAGGAGCTAAACCGGGGTTTAGATCGCATAAAAAACTGGTCAGATCGATTTGGGGTAGCGGTTAACCCTTCCAAGTATCAGGCTATCTTAATAAGGAGCCCTGACAATATGAGGAAGCTGACTGGCGTAACTCAGTTCAGAGCTCTGTCAACGCTGTTCTCTATTTTCGGCAAACCCACTTCTCCTTCTTACTTGACCTCCCAAATTCAATATTTATGCTCTGCCCATTCTAAAATTCTTCGTTCCACCAATAATCGTCTTCTACGTTGACCTTCTCACCGTTCTGGCTTCATTAATTCTTATTTCTTTTTTCAAGCGGGTTTTCTTTGAAATATGCTCCCTCTGAACATCAGGACGGCAAGCAGTCGCTTATCTTTTAAAATGAAAGGTGAACAAATCCGTCAGAAGTTGATAGAAACATACCAGCGCCGATTTGCTGGATTCGTTTTCCCCTCTACCGATTGTTACTTCTCCTGACAAAGTTTATTTTGTTTATACAGGTTTTTTTTAACCAGTGCGTAAATGGTTCAGTATCAGTAATCAGTAAATTCTAAGAAGTTCGAAGTACCTACTACGCACGCCGTCGCGCGGTTACTGACCAGTTCCTATTGTCGATATCAAATTACGAAATATGTAGGGTGTCCACAGTATACTGTAACTGACGCGGACTCTGCACTTGCTGCAATGAATCGTGACCTGGCTTGCATCAGTGTTTGGGCTAAGTCATTTGGTTTGCAAATTAACCCATCTAAATCTCAGGCCATGATCATAGGCAGTAGATTTGTTCGCAATGCGGCTGATGTTGCATCTCTGATGCCTTTGTATCTAGATGGTGTTCGTATTGACTACACAGAAACCGCTAAAGATCTGGGTGTAGTTATTGACTGCAATCTTTCGTGGCGTGCTCAGGTGAATGAGGTCAGTCGAAAGGTACATTTCTCCTTTCATTCGCTGAAATGCCTTCAAAGTCTCTTGCCCTTGAAAACTAAAATTTCTTTGGCACAAACACTTATTCAGCCGATTATAGATTATGCTGACGCGTGCTACTTGGATGCTACTGAGGAGCTATTAAACAAGCTTGAGCGCCTGCAAAACCTGTGCATTCGCTTTGTTTTCGGTCTTCGAAAGTATGACCATGTTTCTCACCTTCGCAAGGAACTCAAGTGGCTCCCAATCCGCCTTCGCAGGAACACTCGGATTTTATGTCTCCTCTTCAACCTCCTACACAACCCGTCTTACCCTTCCTATCTGCGTGAACGTTTTTCTTACGCTCGCCCTAGCGATGCACTGTGCAGATCACACCTTAGATCCCTCCTTAAATCCCAACCCCATAAAACCAGTTATTATTCCTATTCCTTCTCTGTTCATGCTGTTAGATTGTGGAACTCACTTCCGCCTAGCATTCGAGATCTAAAAACTATTTCCCTTTTCAAATGTCGAGTAAAAGAGCATTACCTTTCCTCATAATTGTGTGTATTTATGTATATATTTACGTTTATTTTTATATTTTAGCTTTATGTATTTATTTAAGTATATGTTAATTTCTTGCATTATATATATAAGTATATTTTAGTTTAAGACTTCACATATTCATATATCTCTTCTTGTTTTCACACACTATTGTCTACATTTCTTTTTCATTTCTCCTTTCGCAGGTCTGCTGGAAGAAATTTCTTAAGAAATAAGCAGTACCTTTGTACTCAATTGTTTTAATATGCCTTATCACTCTGTTTTTTATTGTGTGTACATAAATAATAAAATAAATAAATAAATATACTGATTTAAGGTCGGATAAAAATAAAAAATAAAACGTATTGAAAAAATTGTTGAAATGTGTTCTATTACTGATACTGAACCACCAAAAAAAAAAATTTGCGCACTGGTTATAAAATTATCCTGTATATTCGTGTTCTACGCTTTTTTTTTGAACCTTTTATATTAGGCGAACTTGTTCGAAAACTAACTATTTTGGTAGTTACAGAGCAACGAAATTTACAAAATTCATTATAAAAACCGGCCAAGTGCGAGTCGGACTCGCGCACCGAGGGTTCCGTACAAACCTGCAGGTCATCATCATCATCATTCGTCATCATCGTTTATGAAATTAAATGTTTTTTTTTTTAATTTTCATATCAAATCAAATCAAATCAAAAGTCATTTATTCAAACTAGGCTGAGAGTCAGCACTTTTTGAACGTCAAAGTCACATAAGACAGTCCCCCCAAAACGCCCGCCCTTCGACACTTCCTAGTGCTTTGGCTGGGAAGAAGAAGTGGCGGAACAAACTCCCCAGCAGCACTGCTGTCTGTTAAGTTAGAAGAACTTGATTCTATACAATATTGTATAAGTTATTAATATAATAAAACAAAACATACATTATTCGCCATATGTCAGCTAGCACACGCCATTATACCAACAAAACATTGAAAACTAAACTCAAGCTGAAATGAATAATGAAACAAAATCGTAAACAGAACTTAAAACCTTACTAAAGCCTCCAGGCATAAAGAGCGTGCCCGCTTACATATACAACGATGCAAATGATACATATACACAACAAATGAAATTAAAAGAAAATAAAAATAAATTAACAAAAGCAGTTAAATAAAAAAAACAATTATATGAACTACCCATATAAACTGTCAGTGTGTGAGTTACAGTAATTACAGAATGTAAAACAGTGTCATAGAAGAAAAAATAAATATTATCTACACAATTAAGTGAGCAACTAGTTTGATAAACTCTAAGACTGTCCTATGGAGCGAGACCAGCATGTTTCCAAGCGTTCTTATCTTGGATGTAGTCCTCTAATTTGTAATAAGCTCGTTTACAAAGTGTACTTTTAATATGACTTTTAAACCTCCTTTCATTTAATTTTTATATTTGAGTTGACTGAATGCAAGGTAAATTGTGGTTTACGATTTATGACGTATTAAAAAAAAACTACTTACTAGATCTCGTTCAAACCAATTTTCGGTGGAAGTTTACATGGTAATTTAAATCATATTTTTTTTTTAGTTTTTTCATTCCCTTATTTTAGAAGTTCCGGGGGGGAGGGGGGGGGACACACATTTTACCACTTTGAAAGTGTCTCCCGCGCAAAATATTCGGTTTAGAAAAAAATGATATTAGAAACCTCAATGTCATTTTTGAAGACCTATCCATAGATACCCCACACATATGGGTTTGATGAAAAAATTTTTTTTGAGTTTCAGTTCTATGTATGGGGAACCCCAAATATTATTGTTTTTTTTTTCTATTTTTGTGTGAAAATCTTAATGCGGTTCACAGAATACATCTACTTACCAAGTTTCAAGAGCATAGCTCTTATAATTTCGGAAAAAAGTGGCTGTGACATACTCGGACAGACAGACGGACAGACAGACAGACAGACCGACAGACAGACAGACATGACGAATCTATAAGGGTTCCGTTTTTGCCATTTGGCAACGGAACCCTAAAAATGCGAGTCTTTTTTTAAGTTCCCAAGTGTTTTCGGACTTCTTGTTTTGCGTTTATACCTAATATTAATTTGTTCCTTATTCCACATCACCCGAGAGGTTAGGAACCAGATGCGTTTTTTTTAGGTGGTGTCCCCAGGAGGCCTAATCCACTACAAAGTCACTAACACAACAATTTTGAAACTAAAAGAAAGTGAAATGTGAAGGATGAGTTTAGGTTTAGTTTAAAGTATCTAAATCGATTTCGTTGTCACTTTCCCTATCGCTCAATACAGCAACAACGTCAACAAAAGCAACATTTTCGTTATTTGCTTTTTCGGTATCATAGTCGAGCATCAAACTTTGTGCTTCTTTAGAGAACGATTTGTGTTTTCTACTCAACTTTGGCCTCTTTGTAGAAATGAACGGATCAGATGTAACTAGTAAATTGTGAAAAATATCCTCATTGGTCGCTTTTGTACAAAATTTCTTAGAATGGTATTCTTGGTACTTTCTGAAATCCTTATTTCTGGATTCTGCTGCTTCCTCAGACAACTTTCCCACTGGAATAAGGCCGAGATTTTCGATGATGTCTGCACCATGCACTAGCATTTTGTGCACACTTGCAGGCATATTATACTATTTATACAGTTGAATGTACAATGCAGTAGTCTGATCTGCAAGTTCCTTGAATTTATCTGTGTTTATAGGAAGGCCGGACGAAATTGTTTCTAATATGATTGAAAATTTCTTTATTAGATTTTCATCTACTCCAGTAATAGAAGCAGTAGTTGTTACATCTGCGAAAAATCTCCGAGCTGTGTTACCGTCATTGGTAGTACCATGTCCCTGTTTTACAACATCAATAAGCAACCCGCATCTATTTTTAAAGGCTTCTTGGATTACCTTTTTCCTATGTTCCAATTTAACTCTATTTTCGCCTTTGGCTATTCAAGACTGAAAGTCAAGTCTGTAAGAAATGTGTAAAATACACTACTTTTCAGCAGACATCACGTTATGTTTCTCGGAACGAATGAAATCTTTGATTTGATTAACCTTCACAGGATTATTTAAGAGGTAGTCTAATATATCAACAATATCATTGTACCCACGAGCCTTTAATGAAGACATATAAATTAATGTTTGTTCTTCATAAGAAAGAGTAGATGCCAAATCATCAATTCGTCTCTTTTTCTGTTTAGGTCCGAAATCAGATATTTGTTTTCGGGGACTAATTTGAGTCGAAGTTCCAACATTTCTAGTAGCTAATATACCTTCTTGAGATGATCCAGGCATGGGTTCACTGGCAGACGATTTAATAAAGTCAGGCCAAATTACATCTAATTCTAGCCAATCACTATTGTTTTTTTTAAAATCAGCACCTTTAGAACCCGACTTTATCCACTTTTTGTTAAGATTATAACAGTATGTGCTACAAAACGATTTAAGGACTTTATTCTGTTCATTACTCAGTACTGCCTTTAAGCTTAACTTCGTAAAGTTGTACATACAGTCGCTGTCTTTAACACTTCCACTTTCTTTTAATTTCACAAATACGTCGAGGTTAGTCACTAAACCTTCCATTGCAATAATATAGTTTTAAGGACGTCCGTTACTTGCAAAGACGAGAACAAGACTGATTGTTTACTGATTGATCGGTGTGAGTGAAGGGCAAATGCAAAACTGCTGTGATTGGTTGAAGCTGCCTCTGCTGCATTCTGATTGGTCCGTGGTATATAACGTGTCTTAATTAACACTCGATGACGCGTAGTTAATAGATTACATCATTATTTTGTTTACGCTTTAAATACCACGTAGTCAATAATAGATGACGTCATTTTTTACGCAAATTGCATTGTGATGATTACAAAATGGCCACGTTTATCCTAATGCTTGTGTAAAGCACGTAATTTTAGTAAATCTTGGGAATAAAAACGCATGGTTCTTAACCTCTTTTATGGACTACTTATTTATGGACGCTATAACAGTTTTGAATCGCTCAAGTTTAGGTATCTGAGTCGCCACACAACAACATTCCGCGCACGCACACATTGAAACCATTGTTTGCTCGATTTTAAACATTACTTAACTAATCTTGATACTCGAAGGTATTATTTATTTTATTTTACTAGCACTGTTGAGTAAAATTAGTAGGAAACTAACTTTACATTCTGCATTTGGTGACATTAAATAAGTTTTATTACCATGATCCTCGTTATTTTTGAAAAACGTATATAATTTGTCAATTCAAAAAAACGAAATGAGGTGTAACAATAAAAAACTTTAATAATATTTTTGGTTAATAAACAAATATAACGGATGGTGATCGCAGACTATCGGTGACAATATACAGGATATTCCCTAAAGAAAACTAAGCAAAAATTGTGGGACGCCCGAACCTCGCCTTTGAGATTGGAGCGCGAGGGTTCCTATTGTGTATTAAAGATTGAGAATTTTTAATACACAATGGGAACCCTTTATAGGAGACCTTCATTTTTGTTTGAAGGCTGTTTTTGTACTCTACTATGTATTTATAATTCGTTATGACTTTAACATTTTCGAGACATGATGATTAACTACACGATTTACAATGTATGTAAATAATGAAAGTTACGTTAAATATTTTGACTACATACTAGCAAAACCCAAAATTGATACCCATGTCGACATTTCATCATAACAGTACAACAGCCATTTTAAATTAAAAATCGATGATTTCATAATCCCTACCCCCAATATGGATAATAAATTGTTAAAGTATAATCATTTAATTTTTCTTTTACAACAAATGTGGCTGTACAAAATACACTGGACATTACAATTACAATTTAACAACGAAAAGACATCGCGACTGAGAGTCGCGGAGGATCGCTGTGTTACGTCCGTTATCCTTGGCGATCGGGGCTCTCTCCTCCTACCGTCTCCCGCATCACTTCGCCTGCGCTAGCGGCGGGTTAGCAGAGGAGGGGGCGCGTGGTATGGCACTGCGTAGCAACAACATCGTACTTACCATGACCATAGAAAACCCGTGCTATATCCTCCCCCTCTAGCCTAACTAAGTGCCCTCCCAGTTGGGCTAGTCTAAATACGTACGCGGTCTACCACGTCTACGTTTTTCTCGCATGGGTGGTTCTACCTGACCGGCGAAAGCCGTGAGGTGCGAAACGGTGGTATTTACCTACGTTCTTACCGGTCTGCACGTTCTCCAGACCGTAAGTGGTCGGGCTTATAAGTTTCCCGATTTTGTATGGGCCGTCACGACGTGGGATAAACTTCGCGGTCTGTCCGCGGCCTGCGTCATTGGATCCCTGCGTTTTCAATAAAACTAGGTCGCCTACCTTATAGTCTGGAGGCGGCCTCCTCTTTTGGTCAGCATTCTCCTTCTGGACGGCTTGCGCCTTCTCATGAGTGTCTCTGGCTTCGTCCAGGGTTGCAGCCATCTTCTTCAAGTAAGGCGTAATGCTGGGCACGAAGTTGTCGTGTTCTACGATAGCCCTCATGTCTACCGCAGAGTCGGAAGGAGCTCGTAACTCTCTCCCGAAAGTGAGGTATGCTGGCGAATACCCTGTACTGCTGGTAATCGCGGAGTTCATAGCAAACCTGATTGCTGCAAGGTGCATGTCCCATGTGGTATGGTCGTTTCCTACAAGAATAGCTAGTTGAGGCTTGAGGTCCCGGTTCTTCCGTTCTATGGGATTGGCCTCGGGATGATAAAATGGCGTGAGCGACTGGCCAATTCCTAGAATGTGGCAGACCTGTTGCATAACCTCGCTCACGAATTGTACGCCGTTGTCACTGATAAGGCGGCGTGGTACACCGTACCTGAGGAACACCTCATTCGCGAGAGTCTGAGCACATTCGACACTAGTGGCATTCTCTAATGGAAACAATTCCACCCAGCGCGAGCAGACATCTTCTACGATCAGTACCCACCTGTTCTTCCTAGGCGTCTCAACGAGTGGACCGAATAGGTCCACGGAGACTACCTCAAATCGTCGTGACACAGGAGGGGTTTGCAGCAGTCCTACGGGTTTGCGGTTATCGGCTTTATACCTCTGGCAAGGCACGCACTCCTTTATATAGTTCGCGATAAACGTGCGCATGCCAGACCAATAATACCTTGCACGAACGCGGCTTAACGTGCGCTCCACGCCGAAGTGGCCGGCTGTCGCCGCGTCGTGGAGCTCAGCCAAGACCTGCCTGCGTTCATGTTTGGGCACAACTAAGCAGCAGTCTTCTCCATCATCTGACTCTAGGCTGTATCTGTATAAGATACCGTCGAAAATGGTGTGACCGCGGTCGGACCATGGTCTCCCCCTAGAGGGTTCGTCAGATTCCATATCCTCAATGATTTTCCGAACCTCTGGATCCAATATCTGGTTGCTGCGGATATCACCACTGTTCCTCTTGGGTATATCAACGACCGTCATGCATAGGTCACACTCTCTCTGGTCTTCCGAACAAGCGGGTCGCGACAGCGTATCTGCAACTACGTTCGACCGACCGGGTGTGTACTCAATGCTAAGATCAAATTCTTGCAATATGAGGGCCCACCTGGCTAGTCGACCGCTTGGTGATCTTTGACTCATCAGCCAGCGTAAGGGCTGGTGGTCCGTCCTAACTGTGACCTTCGCGGTTTCTACATAACCGCGAAACTTACCGAGTGCCCACACGACAGCGAGAGCCTCCCGCTCGGTCGTGGAGTAGTTCCTCTCGGCGCTAGTGAGTAGTCGACTTGCGTGCTCAATTGGCCTCTCGTCGTGTCCCTCCCCCTGCATAAGAGCAGCCCCAAGGCAATAAGCGCTGCTGTCAGTGCAAAGAACGTACGGTTTGGACTCATCCGCCTGACAGAGAATAGGAGCGGACACGAGGAGAGACTTGATGCGTTCAAACGCCTCCTGTTGCTCGGCGTCCCATCGCCAAGCACTCGACTTCTTCAGGAGGTTAGTAAGGGGCCTCGCGGCTTTCGCGTAATTATTAATAAAGCGTCGGTACCAACTCGACGTCTGTAAAAAGCACTTTAAGTGTTTTACGTTCTGAGGGGCGGCCATGTTGTCAATGGCTGATGTCTTGTCTGGATCCACCTGGATTCCGCCTGGCACGATAACATGACCTAGGAATTTTACAGACTCCCTCGCAAAGAAACTCTTGTCCCTATTGATCCTTAACTTAAACAAGGCCAGTCGTTCGAAGACTGCCTCTAGGTCAGCCAGGTGCTTCTCGAAGGGCCCTGGTGACAGCAATATGAGATCATCAAGATATGCGAGAAGATCCACTTCCTTCAGGTTGGACCGGAACCGATCCATCATCCTCTGAAAAGTGGCTCCCGAATTCCTCAGTCCCATCGGCATCCGCTTAAATCTAAAGGTACCAAGAGGCGTTGTGAACGCAGTCTTGTCTTGGTCCTCTGGGCAGACACTCACCTGATGGTAACCTGATCGAAGGTCGAGAGTAGTCATGTACTCGCTGGTCTTGGCCGCGTGCAGTATGTCTTCAATGCGTGGGAGGGGGTACCGGTCTGGCTCGGTCACCGCATTCAGCTTCCGGTAATCTACGCAAAGCCTTAAGCTACCGTCTTTCTTACCCACTAGCACGACATTGGAGGCCCAAGGTGACTCGCACTCTTCGATGACGTCATCTCGCAGCAGCTTATCAAGCTCCTTCTGCAAGGCCTCTTTCTTACTTTGTGACATCCTGTACGGGGGACAAGCAATAGGTTCTTGGTGTGAACTCACCTTTATTCGATGTGTAGCGAACTCCGTCGCTGGTCCGTCGGGCGCGAACTGCGGCGCGCGGTGTTCAATAAATGCGTTAAGAGTATGCCGCTGCTCGGGGTTTAACTTCGAACCTTCGTCTAAGCGCAACGATAACTCGGTAGATGCGGCGCACAACAGGGTCCGTATCCGCAGTGTCAAGCTTATACGTATAAACAAAATCATAACAATGCCCCGGATTGTCCGAGAATGACCAAGTACGTCGGGCGACGTCTATTACCATGTCGGCCCGCGCCAAGAAATCTACTCCTAAAAGCGTCCTAATGTTGCTTCCGGGTAGTACTAACAACTGACACATTACCCTACGGCCTCCAACTATTATATCTACCTCAGCTGACAATAGGTCTCTCCACCCTTGCGTGCCATCAGCCAGGCGTACAAAACGATTAGTTTTGCTAAACTGAACTCCTAAATCAGCTAAAAGCCGATGTAATAGAGGGCTCGCAATACTATGCGTAGCACCGGTATCTACAATTGCCACGCCGCCGTTACGGCCCATAACACTAATATTTACCATTGGGTACTGTTCGCGCGCAGTCACATTCGTTATCTGAACGCACGAAGCAGTCTCACTCGCACCAATGTTATTATCATCACGACTAGAAAAATCTACATCAACAGTGTTGAAAGATGTTTTCTCGCCTGGTTTCGACAACTGTTTCACGCAAACATCACATTTAGGTCTCACGACGCCTTGCTTACCGCAACCATAACAACGTAACTCCTTAGGCGTAGTGTCGCTATTAGTTTTACTAGTCGTCGTAATACCGCGGTTACGACACTCATCGCTAACATGCCCAAATATCTTACAATAACTACAATGGGTTCTAGTTTTGTTGTTGCTACGCGGTGCAGTCGCACTCGTGGTACTCGAATTCGAGTTCGATGTCGTGAGATTGCGGTCGGTGGTGGTCACCGACGATGTTTTGCTTTGCGGTGTCGTATTCTTAACATAAACAGACTTCGTTACCTTGAGCGCTTTATAAGTATCCTCCGCGATCCTCACCTTATACAACAAATCATCTAAACTACGTTACAATCACGCGGCACTCGTTTGATAACGCGTCGGTGCAGTAATCCGTAGCAAAAGTCTACCTGCACTACTTCGTCGAGCTTGTACGGTAATTTAGTCATTAAGGCTCGCACTTTATGTAAAAACACTTCCGCACGTTCTTCCTCTTGTTGTTTCGTGGCGAAGATCTGCCGTAAAACTTGATACGCTGGCTGCGCCACGCCGTAGGACGCGCGGAGGCGCGCAATCGCGTCCGTCCACGATACCGCCGACGCCTTCACGCCGCGCCACCATACTGCCGCTTCGCCTTGCAGCAGCATCGGCAATCCTCGGAGGGCATGCTCGTCGCTTACGGCAGCACACTCCTTGTAGACTTCGACAGCGTCTAGGAATGCTTCCAGGACCTCGGCGTCCTGGGAGGACCCGTCGAATCTCACCGTGCATCGTGTGAAATTGGCGTCGGTACGCGACGCGGCTGCAGCAGCGGCACTTCCGCTGCTCGCGTTGGTGGTTGGAGAGGCCCCAACTGGGGTAGATGCCCTGAATTCGCCATTTGATGTCATCAGCGAGTTGATGAGGCTTTTATTGGCTTCCACTTGCGCACGCGTAATCGTCTCGATCAGCGTGGATAGGAAGTCTGTGGAGAACTGGGGAGCTGGTTGCTGTGCCGAACTCGAGCCGGCGCCTGCAGTATCGTCCGCATGGCCGTGCTCGACGACGCTCTCCTCCTCTTCAGTGAGCGTGACGTTATCCTCTTCCTCTCCTCGTTGTTGACGAAGCGCTTCTCCTCTCCTCGTTGTCGGCATCTTCACGCTAGTGATGACAACGGTAAGGTAGAACGTCCGTGCTTATCCCTAATAAGGCGAGTGGGTACACGTTTGGTCACGTAGGCACTGGATCACATTTCACAACGGTTCGAGCCACTAGTTTGGGCGCCAGTTTAAAGTCACTACTTTAAAGTATAATCATTTAATTTTTCTTTTACAACAAATGTGGCTGTACAAAATACACTGGACATTACAATTACAATTTAACAACGAAAAGACATCGCGCCTGAGAGTCGCGGAGGATCGCTGTGTTACGTCCGTTATCCTTGGCGATCGGGGCTCTCTCCTCCTACCGTCTCCCGCATCACTTCGCCTGCGCTAGCGGCGGGTTGGCAGAGGAGGGGGCGCGCGGTATGGCACTGCGTAGCAACAACATCGTACTTACCATGACCATAGAAAACCCGTGCTATATATTTTTATAAAAAACAATACCCGCCGTATTTAGATCAAAATTGGATGAAACATTCGTTATCACTATCCTAAAATTACCCAAAGTTGATAGCTATGCCTACTTTTTATTTAAAAAGTTAAAATATTCGTCGTTTTGAATGAAAAACTTGTGGGGTCGGTGGACATCCCGTCAGAAAGTATGTTCCTTAGCCTTTTTTGACTCCGAATGTAATTTGTATGGAGTTTTCGGCTTCAGCACCTTCGAAAATATTGAAAACAATACCCATGATGACAACTTTGAAAATTTTCACAACCGCCATTTCAGCACCCTTGTTTACCCATACCACAAGCTAAATTAAAGAATTTCGTTCCAAAAATGGACGACACTTGCATAATTTAATTACCACATTGAAAATAGATGTTAATAACTTTTTATTGAATAATCATCCGCTATCTTGAATTCTTGTAAATGATTATTCATAATCATCACTACTCCATAATTCCCAATAGAATTTGAGTTAATTATTTCTAAACCAAGTTCTGGTAATAAGTTTGGTACTCATACTTTGGGTCCGAAAAGTATCAAAATTTTTCAACCTCAGTATACAGCACGGCACTCACTTTATTATTATTTTGATCGTATTTATTTCGTACAAAAAAGCGATACGCCCGTGGTTCCTAGGGCGCCTCTGAGCGCGGAATGACAAACCGCGAGTAGAACATGTATGAAGAAATTTGAGAGCGTTCTTTATTTTTCTCAGAAATAATAAAATTATGTATTTAATTACAAAATATGCAGGCAAAACGTAGAAGATTATACTAGCCATAATTTCTTGTCATTTTGAAGTTAAAATATGCAGTTGATCTCACTATACAGGTACCGATTCAGACCCCATTATTTTGCATTTTCTTCGATTATTGCGGTGGGGAAAACGTATTTTTGTTAAAATATTGTATGGGACTATACAATTTTATGGTTCCATCATGGAGATGATTAAATTGTCTTTAATATAGACCATAACGGACCTCGCAGTGTGATTTGTCTTTTTGATTTAATTGGTACCGGAAAACCACCGATATTTGTAGAAAAATATTTAAAGTCCAAAACGGCGCGGTTCCGAGGGTTTCCGAGATATAAAATTTTGTACATACTGTAAAACTTTCCTTAAAGAAATTTGAGGATTTCCATTTATACCATTTTTTATTTTCTACTCCATACAAAAAATTTAACAATGTCCTATAACTTTGCAAGTAAATTTTAAAATAAAAAGTTTTCATGGTAACAAATACTTGTATCGATTAGTAGAACACGTTTACGATATTACTTTCCCAAAATAAAATAGTAAATTTTCGGGTATCGCTAAGTCCACAAGATTAATTTATGTTCCACTCTGCGGCGGGCGCCGCGCGAAAGTTACCATGAAAACCATTTTTTTTTGTACTGAGATATATCAAAATAAAAATTACATGGTTATAATGACTCGTTTAAGTTGAATTTGTTAAAATTTGCGTACTGGCTTAAAACTTATCCTGTATGTGTGTATGTACGTAGGTATCTATGTATTAGCATTTATTCTTGAATTGTATAGTTGTTTCCGATATAACTACCCCGTATAGGGGACTGTGAAGAAACAACTGACTGACTGACTTGACTGGTACAAAATGCCGCCAGCATTAAGTCCACTTTTGTACAGTATATTTTTTACTTGTGCCTAAAGTTGAATAAATAAATAAATATTACAATTGACGTTAATTTTGCCCCTGTCAGCGAATTCGTGAATCTTGGCTCCTTAGTAACAAAACAAAAAAACAAAAAAAATGATATGGATAGAAAAGGGGTGACTACGGACATGACAATCGGATAGAGAAGTGTGGAAGAAAAAGAAATATTGCACTGAATCCAAATAAATTGGGATAAAGGCAGGGCAATGATAATGACGATTAATCTTTAGTGCTCGTACCAGGGCTGTAGTTAGACTCGAATTTGAGGTAGGGCAGCATTGGCTACAAGTAGGGCGGAAGTAAAAAATATATCATAATTGATCTGCTCTGAAGCACGGGCTCCTAAATCAATCAACATCACCTCTAGGTCAGTGATGTACATTCAATAACTATTCATATACATATAATTTCTGTGACAGAACATGAGCATGGATCTAAGGACAGCTGTTAAATCCTCAGTGATGAAAAACAAGCGAACAAGACGGTTGAATTTTTCATGTGATGGCGCTCCAAATGCCATCTATACACAGAGAAAAGAATTATTACAATATGAAATGAATGTCCCAAACTGTGGTATGTTCGGAACAGTTTAGATACCTATTGCTACAATTTTCTATCTAAAACTATAAACATACAATCCAATTCTAATAGGTTATCTTCGTTTTTAGTATTTTTAAGGTAGGGCATTGCCCCACAATGCTTGCCCCTAGCTACGGCCCTGGCTCGTACTCGAACGGAAAATCCTCAGATGCTTATTTGGTTCATTGCAGGAAAACTATCTAATACATCATAATGAGTAAATTAGTATTATGTAATAACTACGCTGAACGAGATTTAATAAGAAAATGTATTTGTTTTGTTGTTGAAAATGTTGGTTTACAGTAACTTGATTTGGTGAATTTGGCTTTAGGGGGTCCGCAGTGGACTTTCTAAGTATTTACCACGCTTTTTTACTGTTTCTAGACATGTTTATGTTTTCTAAGTATTCCTTTTTAATCTGTACTTGTGACTTTACCTGACAAAAAAAATCTGTAAAGTTTATCTCCCGTAAAGATAGTTTCATCTGAAAAGCGATCATTACAGTACAGGTGTTGAGGCAACTCAATTAGTTTAGAAGACACAGAGTCCAGAACGTAACATTCCTAAACAGAAAAGGGAAGATCGCGTAGGTGCAACGTAACAGTCGTCATGTAGGTTTTTCCTAGCAGTCGTCACGTGTGCGTTCCGTAGCACTCGTTTCGTAGGCCTAGCGTAGCAGGTAGTCCCATATATCTAAAAAGAGAAAAGTGAGCCACATTTTGCTTGCACTGGGGATCGAAACCAGGCCCTAACGTTAACAGGTGCCAACACTTGACCATAGGGGCAGTATTTTTTAGTTTGGATTATTAAATAAAATGACAAAGAAAGATTTGAAATACATTTATTTTTGTGCATCATTTCATAACCCCACTCTCGCTAATTTCTAATGTAAAACACCAGATAGGGTGAATACATACATGATAATCTAAAATAAAACTTTAAATTATTTATATCATAAGACATTCAGTTAGGCTTAATTAAAAATTGCAATATATCTTTTATTTATGGCTCGAATCTTTGATAATTTCTTTTACATCTTTATATTCTTTTTATAATTCTGTTCTAATTTACACTCCCTTTTGTACACAGCAATTACCTACAGAATGTACAATTACTTTACAGTAAAATTATTGTAAATTACAAAAATCTTGAGTATTATATTTTAAATTAAGAAACAATCATTCAGTCCATTCATAATCATGTCAATAAGATAATACTCATTATAGAATTTAAATAACAAAATATTTTGTTAAGAGATCTAAGTATTAACTAATAATAAAAATAATCCTACAGCACGTAGGCGAAATATTTAGTGAAACAGTATTTTTTTGGGACCACTCAAATTCCCTATCAATCCATACATTTTTCGTAAAACTAAAAGTGGAAACAAAAGTTATTTACAAAATAACTTCTAGACATTCACACAGTTTAAATTATCAACACATATCTACAGAATTCAATTTAACGATAGATTACATTAGTTTTTAAATTATTTACACTTATTCTACGCCTATATTCGATACCAAACTGTTTTTATAATTGCATAGGATAAGTAGTTCCATAATTATGTTGATGTTGGTACCTACTTATTTAGACATTTAATATATGTGGCGGTGGTAAAAAAATATCGATGAATATCTAGTATAATTAATTATTAGTAAAATTCTGTTCAAAATAGTAGACATTTAGGTATAATGGGTACTTAGACCGATCGTACACGATGCTACTCAAAAGTAATTGGCTATTTATTAGTGATTTAAGTTTGTATGTACCTAACATATTACTTTTGCATAGGGTCGAGGACGATGGACCTAAGTTAATTTTATTTAACCAAGTTCCTTTTGGGATAATCATAATAATCTGTCTGCTTATCTTATTGCTTTTAATAACATAGCGATAAAGAACTGTTAAAACAGTATCATGGATTAGGTAATAAAATGTAACCCTGTTTACCTCAGAGATATGATTTTAACAGTAAGTAGGTATTCTTTTTCATAAACAATCAGGCACAAAGATTTCCGTTGTACAAGTTCAATCAATAAACAAAAACCCTATAGGTACGTTCGTTATACCAACATAAGAAAAAAAGCTTCGTTTTGTTCTATTTTCAAAACATTGTTTTTTAATTTGCCTTTACCTTAGAAGAGGAATGAGTTTTGATGATTCTCTATGATATTTGAATAAGATTTTTTAAGGTAAGTAAGTCTATGACCTAAGATAGTTTAAATTGATCGATAGAACTACATAAACAGCACGATAAGAAGTAGAAATTCATCTAAACAGGAATAGCTATTTCGTTAAGCATAAACTCTATACCAGTCTAACAAATAATCTGTGGAAATCTGATAGACATTTAAGCGAAAATATTTTACAGTGAAAAGCACCATAATTTCTGTTTAAATATTTACTATATTACTCACAACTTTCACTTAACTATTTAAAGCATTAACATAATCAGAATTGGCACCAAAATGAAATTAATAAAGATGTTAGTCACTGTAGAAAGTCCAAATCTTATTAGAACAAGGAATCTTAAATAATTGACCAAACGATTACCGATTTTAAGCAGGTAGGCAGAAATAATTGTAATATTCATCCCAAATTAAAATAATGAGCGGTGGATTCTCAGACGGCTAAGTTATTTCTTATATACAAGCGCTATCTACCTTCCTACGGTGACTAAGCAGTTCCAACTATAAACCCTATGCCACAAAAAAATAACTATTGCTTTGCCTCGTAGGTATACAAATAAGCCCGTTCAGATGTAAGCGGGTTGTTTAGCAGAATGTTGCAGCGCTGCCAACACATCATGTTTGAGCCTGACGTACAGTCGTCCCTTTCTCCAAGGATTCTGAAGTTGTAGTGGTCTAAAGTCATCACGGAGGCATCTTTCGCGGGCACCTATGACAGCTACAAGGCAGAAGTCTTGTAGTTTCTCAGGGCCATAAACTGGGCCAGCTTTGCCTTTGAGTACGGCGGCCATGTTGAGTTGTTTGACAACTAGGTCGATGACCTCCCGCGCCGACGTACGCGGCGTCACGTGCAACTTGAGCGAGGTGCCCGCCGCTAAGCCGGTTTCATATGCAGCAAATACCTGGAAAAAAACGATAAGTATCAGTCATGCATTCGTAAATACAGGTTGATGTTACACGCATTACCATTAATGCAATTGCAGATGTGTACATTAAGTCGCTTCATTATTATTTTTTGCTAAAACAAAAAGTTAACTACTTAATAACTTATTTGAAGGTGCATTCCAATAATTAAGTTTTCTTTTGCCTGTCTGGCTTTTGCAATGTTTCAATTCAAATAGCTTCTCAATTACCTGCAATATCCCGGGCTGGTCAGGCGTGCGTTGTTCTGGCCCCTTCACATCCTCACTATCCCTCCTCTCATCAGTCTTTGGAACTTTATTGTGGTACTCCGCATCCTCCTGCGTCTCCAACAATGGTTGACGTTTGACGCACAAACTTGACTTCGCAAACTCCTGTCCCGTGTCAGTGAAGTCTACTTCTCCTTTTACGTTCGTCATACTCTTCGAAGCTATGACGCTACAAGGGCTCCTATAGTGCTTTCCCTGAGGACGGACTTTTAAAGGAACTGTTGTTAAAGGACAGGTCTGGCTCTCTGAGTCACTAGATAGACTCTGGGCGGATTCAGAGACATTACCCTTAGAGGTTCTAACGCTTATCATACTTCCTGGATAGTATCCTCCTTTCACAGTTAGCAGAGGACTCGATGTGGTGGAACTGGCATTAATACTGTGAGGTCTCGGCTTCGGCTCCACATTCTCGTTCTGAAGTACAAGGGTATCTTCACTCCGTGATGGCGGTAAACGGCTGTTGCTACCGATACTATTATGAGAACCAGCTGATGATTTTATGTCGAACTGCGAATTGCTACTCATAAAGTTATTGCTTATAGCACTGGATTGCGTGAACTGGGAGTCAGCACTACCTTTTCTGGGAAATTTATGAGTTTCTGGGTTTAAAAATTGTGAGCTGCATAGATTGAGCGTAGATACTGATGTCTGGCGAGGAGAGAGACTCAGATGCTGTTCAGATTTGCTGAACTCAGGATGTAAGTTGGCATGGTTACCGTTTCCAGCTGGACCGGGCCACGATCCCCTACCGGGGGAGGTTTTAGTTATTTTGCCATCTCTCGAAGGTATTTGAAGGAAGTCTTTAAACTTGCTATCCGTTTCATTAACCTCTGCGGGGTTTTCTGTAGACTGTGACGGTGTTTTGTCGAAAATGTGTTTGAGCAATATTCCAGAACTGGGTGCAGCCTTGTCTTTATCTCTCGCAAAACCTATGAGGTCCATGAGCCATCGTTCTGCTTTCCACACCGTGTTCAAGTTATTCTGGAGGTCTTCCAGTTTGGTGAGTCTTTCTTTGGCTGTCTGCAGCTCCGTGCAGGAGAACGCCTCTCTATGAGAATGGGCTGCTAAAGCCACGTCTAATTCTAGAACGCAGCTGAGTTTCGAGTATTTGTTCAGAATGTTCGTGTGATACGTTTGTAGGTGTATCATTTCGAATGCTTGTATTGGTAAGCTGAGTAGATCACCCTTCTGTAGGAGGATTTCCTTCTGTCCTGGCACTGAGCAGGCTTGCTCTGCGGGAGGACATATCATCACGAAACTGACGTCATTATTCAGTTCAATGACCTCTAGGTCATATATTCGGTGGGCTATGACGCTTTCGATGGGAATATCCATGTCCTTGAAGAGTCTTCGTGCGCCTGAAGCTATCAGATCGAGGAACATTTCTTGAGATTCTGAGGGTTTCTCGTGACCGCTGATGACGAGGCTATTCATTGCTTGAGAGTCATCAGATTTGCCGGATTGGTTTTTCAGGTGTTCCCATTCTTCACTGTAAAGGTAAAGATGGCGTTATAGAAACACTATCAATTTGGATTGGCCCTATTATTATTTTCTGCTTTTTAATCTTTTAACAACCGCCGAGTGTTTATGACCACTTGTATGAACGTAAGCGGAGCAAAAAGAGTTTGTATGTAAGGATCGCACCAGGTGGCGTCAGTAGTTTCTATTACTGCCATTGGAAAGAGGGCTATATAGCATTCCGAATTAGGTACAAAATATACTTACGCAGACACATGTGGGTTGTCCCTGACCCGAGTGTGTGGTGGTACGTTGGGAGTTCGCGCGGGAGCCACGATGCGTACTACTTCTACTGACGACTGCAGCTTTAGGTAGCCTAGGTACAACCCACGGGGAAGCTGCACGCGAGATACCTGTAATGAAGGGATAAATACGTAACTAAAAATGTAACTAAAAACTATGCATCTACTTCCAAAAGTCATAATAGACGACTCAGAATAGAAGACTATTCTATCATTTTGATTATTATTATTTTTATTAATAGAAAATCATGTTTATATTGTATGAGTATATACAGTTGTTGGTTGGCCAAAATAAATAAATAATTTTTGACTCTATTTGGCATTCATACAACAGCGGAAATGGCTGCTTTGTGTGTCTTCGAAAGGCTATTTTACTGTCAAAATTAGTTTTATTATTTTATCAATCTATTAAAGTAGATTTTCCCTGTTGTGTAGGTCATATCATGTTGTAGACTCTGCTGGCATCACCAACACTTGGCAACCATAAGTGAAGGCAGAGAGGTGAATCGCGACGGTGCGACTCGATTTGGGTAAAACAATTTCAATGAAGTTTACATAGAAACTGTTCTACAAGAGTCGCATCGCGCTGTCATATTACAATGAAGCGTCGCAGCTGTCTGCGAGAGCCTTATAGCACAAGTTGCTTCGTGAGATAAAAATACTATTGCCAGGAATTCCCCAAAAATGTCAGAAAATTCATTAACTACGTTTTTGCGTATTTGTATAGTCTTAGCTTTACGCAATTGTTGTAAAATCTTGTTTAACGAAGGGAACCCAAATAAAGATATGAGTATAATTTGGAAATCATTAGATTATTAGAATCCTTAATATTCAAACAGTTGTTTCTTTACCTGATGATATGCAATCTGTTCATGAACAGAAGCCATGAGCAGTTCCCCTATAGTATTGTCCTCGCTGAGCACTCTCCTGCGCAGGCGCGATACGGCCGCCCAACGCGAGTTCAGCGCAGAGACTGACTTCACAGATTTGACGCTGTTCACGCACGACAGCACGATGGTGCCGTGCGAGTCCCGGAGCGGCTTGTGGTAGAGTTGGCCTGGAAGGTCATGGAGGACAATGTTAAAAGTATAATTAAAAAATGTGGCAAGTATGATTTTGCAGTTGGTAATTAAATCCTTATCTTTTGGCACTAGGCTTTGGTACGGAATTGCCTTAAAATAAAAATAAAATAAAAACAGCATTTTCAAACGATTTTCATAGACTTTTTCGACTCGCACAATTCTTCAATAGTAATGATGCATTCAAAAATAAATAATAATAAATTGTTTATTAATAAAAAGGGACACATTTACAATAAATAAACAATTAAAATAGAGCAGATTTGCTAATTTGCCTGAGCTAGGTAGAACCTGTGTTTCAGGCTACAAATGCACAAATTCTTAATGTAATAAATTAACAATGTGTAGTAATAACTAAAATTAAACCTTAGGTAACAAAAGTAAAATAGCGTGTTAGCGGTTTTATTTGCAGACAACTAGTAATTCTTCTGTCTGTAAATAGATTACTAGAGAATGGGCAGCAGCGTTCTCTATGCTTTTTCCCAACACACTGCGATGACCAACCCGCCTGCCAAGCGTGGCTAAGCCCCCCCCAAATTGGGGGAGGCCTAAGTCCAACAGTGGACGTTTTACGGCTGAAATGATGATTCAAAAATAGTAATAAGATACGTCTACTTTCTCAGCTGGTATAGTACAAAAAGTTTTTTTTTATAAAGGCCTGTAGTGTGTACTGGACATGGGCCTCTCCAATCGCACGCCATAACTTGCTTCACGGCTATTCACATTTAGCTACTACCACCTTGGGAAAATCATTATTGGGGTTAAAAAATGGATATAGGCATTTTGTAAAACACATCAAGGTCAAGAGCATCTAGAAATGCTCTTGAACTCGTTTACTGCACCCATAGTGCATTAAAACAGTTTTCACAAGTGATGATAATTAATTAGGTAGAAACTGGCGTAGGCGAACTTACTGACTTAAGTTTTCTTCACACCATTAGCTAGATTCTCCCCTCCTACCCCAGAAGGAGAGGTTAATAATGACTACGAACGGGGAATGTACTCGGAAGACCAATCAACCGATACTAACCTAAGTCCTGTACACAGAGCGCAGACTGCATCTGCGCGGCCGCCGTCAGCAGCTTGAGTCTGAAGTGAATGGACGAGGACGTGTGCTTCTCCATGTCCGATCGTAGCGCCTTCACGTCATCCCACGAACATGCTACCTGGAATAGGAGGAATTAATTTTAATTAATTTATTTATTCGCTGTGACCGCGTGTTTGTCGAAAACTATTCCACGGGATATCAGGTACCCTAATAACATCAGCTTCTGAAGCTACCAGTTTACCATCTACCAGCGAAAGTTTCGTCAAAATCGGTCCAGCCATACCGGACATAAGACGGAAAAACAGTAAAAATAAAAAATGCTTTATTACACATACCTAAGTACCGTATATATTTTCATGAGCAGTTAGTAAAAGCTGTTATTTTAAGATTACAAACATACACTTAATTTAATGTATTTGCATGTACATAATATATGCTAGGTATGCCATGTTATGCGGCGAATGGTAGAGAATGCCTAGGGCATTAGCCTTAAGCATTCCCTACCAGTCAAATAAGGGTGCTACCGTGGTGAAAAGAAAAGATGGTAGGCACTCTGTTTGAGACGAACAATAAATTAGGGAGAAGAATTTAATAAAAATATAGTTTTATTTTACTTTAAATTAGAGAGAAGAATTTAATAAAAATATAGTTTTATTTTACTTTAAATTAGAGAGAAGAATTTAATAAAAATATAGTTTTATTTTACTTTAAATTAGAGAGAAATATTTAATAAAAATATAGTTTTATTTTACTTTAAATTACGACCTCAAAAAGGTGGCTGGGACAGAATGGATGCGGAAGGCGGCGGATAGGGTGTTGTAGCGCAGCATGGGAGAGGCATATGTCCAGCAGTGGACTATGATAGGCTGAGTTGATTAGTTTAAATTATTTAATTTTGTCAGAACAGAACTAAGCCCGAGTAACTGAAGTTTGATAGATGGAATCAAAAACTATGTGACTATTCCGAGTTTCTTATTTTAGTTTCTTATTCTGGCCTTTAGAGGTGACTGAATTAACCATACTTACGTAGGATATCTTCAGTCATGCTATTAGTCTCGAATTTTAAAGGGTAAGCCTCCATTCTTAACTGATTTATATATCTATTGAATGTGTAAAGCTAATAAAGTTTGTATTCTGCTTTATAGTACCTACGTTTAACATTTCTTATTGATGTTTATAACTTTATACCTTTCCTGAATGCTTTAATAAAACCATAAAAAACTTTCTTTACGACACTGTATTGTGTATCATAAACTTTGAATTGATAATTTTATCACTTTTCCCTTCTGGTTTTTATCGCTGAAGTTTATTTATTCATTTCGGGCAAAAGCCCTGAAAATAGCATTAAATGATTTGGGATATTGTAAAATTTTGGATTTATTGGTGTAATGTGTAATACGTCTGCCAGCGTCGCAAGATTTGTTCGAAAGAGACACCGTGGCCCTGGCATATGGGCAACTGAAGGAACACGGGTGGACTTTAGTCAGTAAAAGTCTGACACGACGTCATTTGACGATTTCCCAACCACAAAAAAAAAAATGTGTGATACATCATCACAAGTTACAACATTACATCATTATAGACAAGTTAGTCAACGAAGCACGCGACTAGCAAGTTTATTAGTTCTACCAAAAACCAGGACGAACTAAGGCAAAAAAAAAAAATGCTTACATTTGAAGGAGTACAGCTATACAATCAAGATACCCTCACGCATAAGAAACCTACACTAATTCAATGCACTCAAAACACAGCTTAGACTGTATCTAATCACAAAACGGACATTACTTGAAATATGAATGCGTTGGGTGGGTCGAATTTCGGGTAGTTTTAATTAGTTGGTGAAGGATGTAGTCGAACCTAATATTAGTATTTAATTAAGTAATCGTTATTGTTATCAAGTAAGCGACATGTTATGTTTTTAACGAGGATAAAGTTACTTTAAACCTAAACCTATAATCAGCCTTGAGCTGTTCACTGCTGGACATAAACTTCTCCGTTCGCACTCAATTTGTTTCAACCCTCGATCCATATATTTCTCTTATCCAACTGTTATCAGCCACTCATCGAGGATCGTCACTATTCTTAATTTTCAAATCTAATATTAAGTCGATTTAATATAATATAATATAATATAATTCTTTATTTATATAAAACAGACTGTAGTACATATCAGTTTTTACAAAGAAGGTAGTATAAAATATCTTTACAATCAAGTGGGTGACGTGCTGTTCTCCTCGCTAGGCTATGAAATAGCCTGTATTAAGGAGTAACAGTGCCAATCCTCTCTAATGTGGGTACTACAATTTTATTTTTGCAAGTAAAATTAAGTAGTATTTAAAAGTAACATACCTTCATGAGCCAATGGAAGTCAGTGTAGATGCAGGTGGGGTAGGTCTCGTCCACCTCGATGACCGGAAGGAACTCCTCACTGGTCACCAGTACTTTGTCCTCGTGGTATAAGATGCAGGCTAGGTATACGCCCCTGGAATATGTAAATACGATATTGAATAAACTAAAGATTTCGATAACTTTTCGAAAGTCAGATTATGGGTCAAGAGCAGACTGTTTAAGAGAATTGTAACTGGTATTAGGCTCCTTTTTCACCAGATATGTGCTATCCGGTTATCTTGGGAGGATGTGAAAGCTAACTACGAAACTCTGTGACCATTTCTACTAATGCTAAGCTGTGTACCGGAGCGAGTAAGATGTGCTATGAAGATGCACCGCTGCGAGGTATCTGTTTGAGGAAGAAGTGCAGCTCGATCTATGCGATGTATCACATATTGCGAGATATAAAATAACTTTTTGCTTTCAGATGGCATGTCTACTTTGCAAACACGCGCCTACTTTGCTTTGCAAATAGCTATACCACTCCGGGATCCTTAGCTCCCATCCATTGCAAGGATTCTTCTATGCAAAAAACATAGTTTATTTGAACCCGTTTCCATCAAACCTATGCTGTGTGGACCAATCAATATAATTGGTGGAAATAAAACGCATTCATAGGGCGAGAAGCGAAAGCGAGAAGGGGAGTGTTTTTGGGGACTGTCTTATGTCATTTTGACGTTCAAAAAGTGCTGACTCTCAGCCTAGTTTGAACAAATAACTTTTGACATCATGAACGAAGCATAGCACATCTGGTGGAAACGCACCCAAAGTTTCCTATTTTTGTTGGTATAACGTCTCCATCTACGTCTGGGCCATTATAGTGACTAGGGTGCTACCCCAGTTTTTTTTTTTTTTTTTTGATTTTTGGGGTGAATCCCCAGTCTGTCGCACCTTAAAAATGCTAAACGCCCTCCTGACTGCCAACCCTGAATGTGATGTGTTTGTTGATGAATGGAATAAAATGATGCGTATATGTCTGGTGTTCTGTGAGAGAAAGTATGCAAGGGAGTCCACTGTTCCATATTAGTTGTTAATATAGGTAATTTTTTAACTGTTGTAATTATTGTCAACCTTTTATGTGTTTCTATGTTAATTAATATAATTGGTGTTGTACCGTTTTAATTAACTATAAATAAATAAATAAATCACCATCATTCAACTGGAAGAAATTTACTGCTGTAGGTACATAGATATATCCCGAACATCTCTAAACAGTCCTGTGCCTCTCACATCTAAAAAATTCCCTCGGCATTCATCAGATCGTGGGTGGCTCCCCTACAACTTCGGAAAGAACAGTAAATCAATTTTCCTACATCAGAACTTACCTCCTCAGATTCTTCTGGAACTTGCTAGCGGCAGTAAACAGCTGGCGGATGGTGGCGGTCTTCTTGCGCGGCAGGCGCGCGTGCGGCGCGGCGGGGCGCGCGCGCGCACTGGCCGCGGCCGCTGCCAGCGCCTCCAGCGCCGCCGCCGCGCCGCCCGAGCCGCGCGACCCGCGCGTGCACACGTCGCGCCAGCCTGCATGGATACACTCTAACTGAATGTCCGATTTCTTATTGGGTTTTGGGTACGTAAACCCGTAGGTTTGCGTCTGCACAATTTGAACTAAGACCAGCAATGCCACTTTTCTAGATTAAATCACTAGAAAAGCCTCTTCATACGAAACTAGGCTTCTATGACTTGAGACGCCCTGGGCGTCGGGAGTCCATAGCGGACTCCCGGCCACCTTGTGGGCAGCGCTTGTAAGGTGGCCGGGAGTCTTTCTTTCTTTTCTTTCCTTGTGGGCAGCGCTTGTAAGGACCAAGCTCGGGTCAACGGCGCATTGTGTTCCACTTACGCCTCAAAAAGATGTCAGCATATATTGAAGGGGTTCGCTAGGACCTATGCGCCAGAGTCATTTGTTCGAAAGAGTTACCGTGGCCCTGGCACAGGCAACTGAAGGAACACGGGTGGGTTTAAGCCACTAAAATGCTTACAAACCCTCTCGCTACGCCCAGAAGGAGAGAAGTCGCTTGATGATTTCTCACTCAGAAAAAAGGCTTCTATGACTTCTTGTTGCTCCAAATTTATGAAGACAAAATAGTAGATCACGGCATATTATATCTTGTGAAGATTTAAACTTTGTTTCTCGTAATAACCTTGAGACTTCAATATAAAAGATATTTTAAACCTTAGCCAAGTAGGACCTAGACACTTACTAGCTAAAGCCATTCTCAAAAAAACTTTCTTAAAAATATAAAAATGTACTTACTGCTAGGAACCACACTCCTGGGCACGGACACAGAATACGTGCCCCATCCTTTGATATTCCCTGCTGCCGCCCTGAAGAAGTACCTCCTCCCACGCGTCAGCCCGGCCGCCAGCACACGCGTGCCACTGTTGGTGCCGGACGACGCCACCTCGCGGCAACCACACACGTTAGAGAAGTCGGCGCGAGATGACCATTCCACTGTGAATTGATAAGACGAAAAATACACAATCAGATAAAATAATCTTGTAAATAGAGTGTCAATGACTTTATATTGCAATAAAAAGACAACTTAAATCAACTGCAGAAATTCAAATGATATCAATTTTTGAATGACAAAAGAACATGAGTTGAAAATCATTTTGAAGATTTTTATGTCTTTGACTATCACAGTTTTAACATCATCCTTCATGTCCAGGATTGGCATCGTTATTAACAATATGATGGGCATTTCATCCATGACCATATTGACCATCCAAAACTGGAGTTTCAGTGCGTGTGTGGATAATTCTTGAACCTATTAATGGTGGCTCAGTGGCAATGGCCGCGAGTTAAAAGTTCAAACGGTTAAGGAAAATCGCACGCCGGTTTCCTCGGCTTCCCTCGGTTTCTGTTTTAGAACAACAATTTCTAAGAAATGTGACATCCGCCAACCCGCACTGGGCCGCGTGGTAGATTATGGCCCACTTCCTCTTACAGAAAAAAGCCAGTGTTCCAACACAGGGAATATTAATGGCTGATTGTTCTTATTACTAAAATCAATATTCTTATTATAATTGGAACTCAACTAACCTTTATACTTAGTGATGATAGGAAGGTCGTTAGGAACTGGCTGCATGGCTCTGGTGTCCTTCAGTCGCACTGTGACCGCATGAGCACCACACACTTCGAGGTCTGGAGGTGGGGGCGCCGGTGGCACTCGCGTCTGTTGCCAGCCTACGACGAGACGTCTGGAGAAGAAAAATATTACCTATTAAATATGACTGTAACCACTGTGAGATGGATGAGTGGATTGACGAAAATTGATATAGTTAGAAATGAGTAGATAAAGAGAAGTTTGACAGTGGCGGCAGTAACAGAAAACTTGAAAGGAAATCGTTTGGCTTGATATGGACATGAGATGAGGATAGGAAGGCATGTGAATTTAGGAGTGATGAATATAAATATTGATGGATGGAGAGGAAGAGGAAGAAGAAGATCCAAGAAAAGATGGATGAATTGTGAGAGGAATCATATGAAAGACCATGGAGTAAATGATAGCGTGACGACTGATAGGGGAGAATGGAAGAAGAATGCGAAAAATGCGTGTTGCCCTGACCCCAAGTGATATGATGCAAGAGCAGGGAGACGATGATGATGAAATATGACTGTAACTGCGATATCGCGGGAATCCACAGGATGTGATAAGGACAGGAGCAGCCGATGTGGTGACTTTTAGTAAAGGCCTTTGTCCAGTGATAGACGGTTTAGCTGACATGTTGATGACGAAAACTTTATCGCTCTATACTCTATTGGTCTTCAAATCGAATTTCGCAGGTTATTACACTACTATTTGCCAAAGGAATTTTGATGCGGTGATTAGTCAGGAACGAAAAATGGGACACTGATGCGAATTTAGCCTTTTACGACACACTTAGAAAACACCCGAACAAGCCTTGGGAAGAAACCTAGGAGGCATGGTTTCATCCTAGCAAAGATTCACTTACGTAGACACAGGATCGAGGACCAAATACAAAAGATACATTCTTTTTTTTGTAGTCTAATATGAAAATAAGATGCGCTACTTAGATCGTTGTCTGAACCAGACTACGCACGATTTGAATTTACGGGTGGACAGATAGATAACTCGTATTCAACTGTTCTTTATCAATTTTATAAACAATTTGATGGATTATATTGTCACTATCATTTTGACGCGCGAGTGCATCAACAGAACCTGATGAACACGCCTTTACGATATGCCGTGATTGAAAAGATAATTTCAATCAAATATGAGATATGTAGTATTGAATGCTTTCTTCTACAATAGGTAATGATGTAATCTTTAGATAGCATGTATCTTCTATCTGTTACAAGGTTCTTCAGAGATCATTTTATTATAGATAACAATAGAATATTGTGCGGTATTATTCATAATTGAAAACATACCACGCGATCTTTACGTACTTGCCATTGCTTCACGACTTTAGAGACTGGTATTCAGGAATTCCAAAACGTTATTCTACTTATCCTATTACTATATCCTACTTCTTAAGGTATATAGTATAAAACAAAGTCGTTTCCCGCGTTTGTACGCTTAGATCTTTTAAACCACGCAACGCGTTTTAATGCAGTTTTCATCAAAGGACAAAGTGATTCGAGAGGAAGGTTCATAAGTATAATGCGAGGGCGAAGCCACTGGCAAAAGCTAGTAATATTACAAATGTGGATGTTTGTTAGTTTAGATGTTTGGATGTACGTTCCCATGTGATAATTTTCACACGGTCCACGCAGGCGAAACCGCTGACAAAGCTATTGTTGTTTACTTGGATCTGTGGCTAAATATGATTCTCCCCTGTTCTGTACTCTGAAGTCAGAAATAAATTAAGGTTTAAAGGTACTCACTTGAGGGTTCTGACTCTCCTCTCCCAATGTTGAGCTTGTTTGTCTTTTTCGGAACCAGTGCCGCCTGCACAGCCTGTTGTACCTGCTGCTTGATTAGCAGCTGATGACCTGCAACATTCACAAAAGAATATATAAGTTCTAACACTGGAACAGGCAGAGACCTACGACCTACAGCTTAATTGCCTAACATATTTACAACTGACTATGCTTTTCATTGTGTTATTGACGTTGTCGAGCCGAAGATTTTTTTAAACATTTGAAGCAATGGATTATGAATTTCTTCTTCTAAGGATTGTAATTATATGTGTGTGACGCAATTGGGGTGCTAGTAAATGTCATGGGAATCCGCTGGATACAAAAGGCAGGACCGGGTGACGAGGTGATGTTTAGGGAGGTGTAAATCTAGTCCTGAACGTCAGTCGTAACCAACGTGTAGGTCTGCAGTATATATGCAAGATGTTCCCATGGTGCTCCCTGAGACAATGTCAAAAAAAAAACTGGCATATTAATTTTTTTCGTTTATTTTTTTTTACAACATAATGCCACGTCACGATTATTAATGTAAAACACCCTCACATGAAATATGATAATGTCGCATTTTCTTAGCTTTAAATTTGAATGATTGGTTTTAATAAAAATTATTTACTCGAAATTATCAATGAAACTTTGAAGATTTTCTTTTTAATCTTTAGTTCCCTTCATTTATGGGATATCAATAGGAACACGTTGTATGCACTATAAACTTATCTAAGATAAAGTTAGCCTTATTCAAAGATGTAACAGAAACATATAAAAATCTGTTCCGAAAAGATTGCTTGTTTGCGTCAAGCACTATACTAACTCATTACTCTCCAAAGCTCTGCGAGCGAAGATTAGCATTAAGCTTACCAAAATTTATCCTACAAAGGAAGGTAAACGAATATTGGACTACCCTCCGAAGTTGTTTAACTAGTTAATTTTAACATCAAGTTGATTAATATTCGCTTGCATAACTTAAAATGCTTCCCCGCTTTGTTGAATTCCCCCTTTAGCTCGAGGGCTCACTTGGAGGGACTTGGTTTTCGTCTTATCTTGATAGCCCTAATACAAAATCACGGATTCGGGGTTTTTGACGAATGTTTGGGCCAAGTGGTTGTGATAACACGAAATGTCACGACATAACTGATGGGTAAGCACAATTTGAGACCTCTAGGCAATACAATGAGAGATAAACATAACGTTTGTTTATTTTAAAATGAGGGTAGTCAGGAAGACCAAAACCTAACATCCATACTTAAGTACTTGTACTCTATTATCATCATCGTAATCCTAACTAATATTATAAATGCGAAGGATAAATTATTTTATTTCTGTAAGTAGGTTTGTACAAACAGTTTTACACGTCAATATATTATAAATGATGAGGTCTACTTTTCCTATCTGACTAGTCTGAGAAAAAAGGCCGTAAGAAACTAAGAGTCCACAGTCTCTTTTAAAGTCTAGACATAATCTTGGTCACATCATGTTAAGACTTTAAACTATGTAGAGTGGTGTCTGAAATGGTCTTTTGAGGAAAGAGCCACACAGATTGAATGGACCTGTCCATGAATTAGTGCACGCATTTGTCAGAAATCGTGCAGCTCATCACAGAACGAATAAGACCAAAGAAAGTTTGTGACACTTTCACGCTAAAACGGCTGAACAGACTTGGAAAAAATCGACACAGAGAGATCTGGACATGGGTTAAGTCCTGAATCAGGTAGTAATCAATGAAAGAAAAATTAAGGGCACGAAAACGACCCCGGGGCAAATACTAAACAATAAGTAACCTCCTTTTAAAGTTTCTACAGAAGATTCTATTTAGCCGTGTTAATGGATGCGCGTTAAAATCAATCACACAGTAATGTATGCAATTGATTTGATTCATGTCTCGTGACTTTATTGCTGCTTTTAATTTATGAGTGCAAGGCTAGGTGACATCAATTGTTTCTTGTTATATGAAACTATATCGTGCATACTTGTAGTGGCTTGCTTAATAAATAATGCATTTTCATTTATTTCTGAATGGTAGGTGGTTATTGATCACAATATGCTTAGCCTTTTCCCAATTATTTTTTGGGGTCGGTTTCCAGTCTAACCAGATGCAGCTGA
This sequence comes from Aporophyla nigra, assembly GCA_947507805.1. Classification (NCBI taxonomy): domain Eukaryota; kingdom Metazoa; phylum Arthropoda; class Insecta; order Lepidoptera; family Noctuidae; genus Aporophyla; species Aporophyla nigra. The sequence continues at coordinate 21,088,171 of OX382297.1, read as the reverse complement.
ATACCACATTTTACGTGAAGTGACTGCCTATCTGACCTTTACAATCCAGTAGCTGAGTAACACGATATCCCTTGGTAAGACTGTTCGTCAGACTTACAGGTATCTGACAACCCGCAAAGACAGCCAAAATTTATGAATGGCAACCGGGACCAACAATTTAACGTGCTTTTAGAGACACGGAGAGGTCTTGGTATGTAAAGATGGTCACCCATCCACAGGCCAACCGCGGTAAGCGTAGCCTAATCTGATCGATCGACTAGTGCGCCTGTTATTAATACGCCACGAGCCTTTCACTATTGGTAATTGTGAACAGTAGATAATTGCTATTGGCTATAATTTACTAAAGTTAGGTAAAACTAATGACATTTTTTTTTGATTTATTGACAATTATCGACGAACACATAGCCAAGCTGTTTGTTTTCCTGCCAGGGTCGCGAGATTTGTTCGAAAGAGTTAAAGTGGCCCTGGCATATAGGCAACTGAAGGAACACGGGTGGGTTTTAGTCAGTAAAAGTCTGACACGCCCTCCCGCTCCGCCCAGAGAGGGAGACGTCATTTGATGATCAGATTGCTGATGCTCTGCAGATTTCCCACACACAAAAAAAGTAGTTCGTACCTGGTGCATGCATCTTCTCTGCATGTCCTCTCGGGAGCACAGCCCGTCACGTCGTGTAGTTTGGACTCCGCCTCGCGAGCCAATCGTCGAAGGTGTGTCCCCAGAGAGTCTGAGTTTTTGACTGTAACAATGAAAGTTAGGATGAGTATTGGGACCGATTGGAACCTATTGGAGTCAACAATCCCTTTGGTAGGGACTTCAGTATTGTAGAACTAGATTCAGCCCGCGACTGCATTCGCGTGAAATTTTGGCCCCTGACGAAAAAAAAAAAAACCCGTCGCGTCGCATACCATTGCCCGCCCGCGGTATTACTTCGTTCACACTTAGCATTCTGACTTTTTAACCGACTTCAAAAAAAGGAGGAGGTTATCAATTGGACTGTTTTTTTATGTTTGTTAAGTACCTCATAACTTTTGACTGAGTGAACCGTTTTGATTATTTTTATTTTATTTGAAAGCTGGTGCTTCGCGAATGGTCCGAATTTGGTTCTATTCGGACAATAGGATCGATGTGAAAACCACATAATTCTTAAATTTGCATTAAGTATTTGCGCGACAAATGAACAAATAACGCGATTAGATTAGTGCGGGGTATCTACCATAGCTAAAAAGTTAAAAATAAAAACTTTTTTCAAAAAAATAACAATCGACTTCCTTAAAAAAAAAAAGTTTAAAAAAACTAAAAAACACGCTTCCATAGAAAACCAAACTAAAAAGTACAAAATAATGGAAAAAAAAGCGTGGAGTGTTTTTTAAGGTATTTTTTTATTGATATCAGGCACCCCACGCTTTTTTTCCATTATTTTGTACTTTTTAGTTTGGTTTTCTATGGAAGCGTGTTTTTTAGTTTTTTTAAACTATTATTTATTGTCTATTTTTTATGGTGATTCGAATTTTGAGACGAATGAAAGGTAAATTGCTGTTTACGATTTATGACGTATTAAAAAAGTGGCTGTGACATACACAGACAGACAGGCATGACGAATCTATAAGGGTTCCGTTTTTTGCCATTTGGCAACGGGACCCTAAAAAGAAAACTAAGTTCAATCCTTAAAATTATTTTGGATTTGCTCACAGTATCATATTTTTGAAATTTGCTCATTTATCCCCATCGTTTGAAACTCATCACGGCATTTTTGAAAAACATAAGGTAGTCTCGCCGAAGATGGCCCGGCTCATAGGATAGCCCACTTTTAGAAAAACACAGTTATGATTATTAGAAACATTTGAAATTTCACGGGTTTATGCTACTAGTACCATAGACAATAGTGCAAGTGTGTTTAATTACCACCGCGTCGTCATTTTGAAGACAGGTGACAGTTTGCTTGGTCATGTCAAAACGAAACACGTTTAATTACCTCCATTATCTAAATCCTTTAGAAAATTAAAAAATTTAAAACAAATCTCTTTGCCCTAAACTGTGAAAATTCATATTTAATCTATTTATCAGCGAATTACAGGTGAGTGTTATTATTTTATTCCCTTTTTTGTATTTTTACGAGTTTATATTTAACCCGGGTGTAATTTCCTTTCATGGCCCATAGTATAATTCCCAAACATAGCCCGGGCCTTTCTAGGATTATTGAAATGTACTGTTAGTACCTATATTTTTGTGTTTGTATGTTTGTTTTTTTAAGGTTGTCTGCGCATGTTTCGGAAACTATGTTGGATTGCAATTAATCTTGAATTGGTACCTATAGTCTGACTTAAAAATAGAGCAAGTTTCAAAAAAAAAAAAAACTTTTTAGGTAGGTACGTACGTAAATTTTTCTTTGTTGTGTTCTTTTTTTTCGCAGATTAAAATGGAGCCTTCTACTAAAATACGGCGCGGGGAATGGACAGAAGCAGTTGAAATCCGCCCTTCAAGCTGTAAAAAGCTGCCAAATATTACAGTGAAAAGCTGCTACAAATTCACTTTTGAGATACTTTTCAGTTTTTAGGGTTCCGTTGCCAAATGGCAAAAAACGGAACCCTTATAGATTCGTCATGTCTGTCTGTCTGTCTGTGCGAGTATGTCACAGCCATTTTTTTCCGAAACTAAAAGAGCTATGCTATTGAAACTTGGTAAGTAGATGTATTCTGTGAACCGCATTAAGTTTTTCACACAAAAATAGAAAAAAAAAACAATAATATTTGGGGTTCCCCATACATAGAAATGAAACTTAAAAAAAAAACATCAAACGCATACGTGTGGGGTATCTATGGATAGGTCTTCAAAAATGATATTGAGGTTTCTAATATAATTTTTTTTAAACAATAATATTTGGGGTTCCCCATACATAGAATTGAAACTCAAAAAAAAAATTTCATCAAACCCATACGTGTGGGGTATCTATGGATAGGTCTTCAAAAATGATATTGAGGTTTCTAATATCATTTTTTTCTAAACTGAATAGTTTGCGCGAGAGACACTTCCAAAATGGTAAAATGTGTCCCCCCCCGTAACTTCTAAAATAAGGGAATGATAAAACTAAAAAAAAAATATATGATGTACATTACCATGTAAACTTCCACCGAAAATTGGTTTGAACGAGATCTAGCAAGTAGTTTTTTTTTAATACGTCATAAATCGTAAACCACAATTTACCTTTCATTCAGTCAACTCAAATATAAAAATAAAATAAATAAACATTTAATTTCATAAACATAAACCTTATGCATAAACCGTGAATTCCTGCAGGTTTGTACGGAACCCTCGGTGCGCGAGTCCGACTCGCACTTGACCAGTTTTTTTTTTGTTAGGAGTGTACACACTCATTTAAAGACAGTATCGTCTAATTTGTTTTAACTAATTTAGTATATTTTGATTGATCTCAAAGTAAATTTTCAGTATTCCTTAGATAGCCCACCAATGAATGACATTTAAAAAAATATTTTAGAAAAAAGAACTGATTTATTTTTATTTTTGAAAAGTTACTTTCAAAGTTGATCTCAATGTTTAATTTTATTTTATTTAGTAGTTTGTTTTTATTTTATAGTTGATTTTTATTTTGATAGACTTAAGATAGCCCATGTTTAAATTTTTGTTTGATTTTTTACCTTTTATCAATAATGTTATGAGAAGGATGTGTTTTCATTTTGATGTTTTATGTTAAAAGTGTTTAAGTGTTTGTTATGCATATTATTTTTCGGGCCATCTTAAGGACGCTATAACATTTTTCTACAAATATCGGTGGTTTTGCAGTACCAATTAAATCAAGAGGAATCACAACTGCGAAGTCAATTATGGTCTAAAATAAAGATAATTTAATCATCTCTATACTGGTATCATAAAAATTGTATAGTCCCATTTAATATTTTCACAAAAATACGTTTTCCCCACAGCAATAATCGAAGAAAACGAAAAATAATGGGGTCTGAAAAGGTACCTGTATAGTGAGACCAACTGCATGTTTTAACTTCAAAATGACAAGAAATTGTGGCTAATATAATCTTCTACGTTTTGCCTAAATATTTTCTAATTAAATACGTAACTTTTTTATTTATGAGAAAAATTAAGAACGCTCGCAAGTTGCTTCATACATTTTCTACTCGCGGCTTGTCATTCCGCGCTCAGACGCGCCCTAGGAAGCACGGGCGTATCGCTTTTTTGTACGAAATAAATACGATCAAAATAATAATAAAGTGAGTGCCGTTCTCTATACTGTGGTTGAAAAATTTTGATACTTTTCGGGCCAAAATTATGAGTACCAAACTTATTACCAGCACTTGGTTTAGAAATAAATAACTTAAATTCTATTGGGAATTGTAGAGGTAGTGATGATTATGAATATGTATTCATTTACAAGAATTCAACATGGCGGATGATTATTCAATAAAAACTTATATGAACATTTATTTTCAATGTGGTAATTAAATTATGCAAGTGTCGTCCATTTTTGGAACGAAATTCTTTAATATAGCTTGTGGCAAGGGTAAACAAGGGTGCTGAAGCCGATTGTGAGGTCAAAATAAAAAATGGCGGTTGCGAATTTTTTTAAAGTTTTCATCATGGGTGACGTTTTTAAGATTTTCGAAGGTGCTGAAGCCGAAATTCCATACAAATTACATTCGGAGTCAAAAAAAGACTAAGGAACATACTTCCTGACGGGATATCCCCCGACCCCACAAGATTTTCATTCAAAACGACGAATATTTTAATTTTTTAAATAAAAAGTGGGCATAGCTATCAAATTTGGGTAATTTTAGGATAGTGATTACGAATGTTTCATCCAAATTTGATCCAAATACGGCGGGTATTGTTTTTTATAAAAATATTATTATCATCGATTTTTAATTTAAAATGGCGGATGTACTGTTATGATGAAATGTCGACATGGGTATCAATTTTGGGGGTTATGCTAGTATGTAGTCAAAATATTGGAACGAAGTTCCTTATCGCGCATTGTGAAAGGGGGCTAGACGGAAAAAATTCTTACGAAAAGTTGTCACGACATGCTTTAACCGACTTCAAAAAAAGGACGAGGTTTCTCAATTCGACCGTATATATTTTGTATGTTGTTGTTTTTTTTGTTGTGAGTAGAGAGGGATAGAGGGGGAGAGGGGGGAGAGAGAGAGAGAGACCGAAGTAGAGAGAGAGAGGTAGAGCGAGAGGGAGAGAGGTAGAGCGAGAGGGAGAGAGGTAGAGAGAGAGGGAGAGAGAAGGAGATAGGGAGAGAGAGAGAATATTTTTGTTGAGTGTATACAGGTTTTTTGTACACAATAAATAATTAAAAAATTATAACTATTATGAATCCTGGAAAGGAACTTCGTTCCATCCGGGTGTCCCTTGACACCTCTAAAGTTTTTTTGGTTTTTTTTTTACGTAACTTTCATTATTTACATAAATTGAAAATCATGTAGTTAATCATCATCTCTCAAAAATGTTAGTCATTTCGAATAATAAATACATAATAGAGTACAAAAACAGCCTTCATACAAAAATGTATACATTTTCCTATTGTGTATTAAAAATCTTGAACGCGCTCCAATCTCAAAGGTGAGGTTCGGGTGTCATCCGGGGATACCGCACGGTCTCGTGCGAGGTGGCGAGCCTCCTTGCCGGAGTGCCACCATGGGATCTGGAGGCAAAGCTCCTCGCCCACATGTGGGAGTGGCGCGAGGAGGCGAAACGCCGGGGCGAAACTCTGCTGCCGCGACAAATCGCGGCACGGCGGACAGAGCTCTGGCAGGATCTCATGGCGACATGGCGAGTACGATTGTCACAACCCAGCGCTGGGCACGCCACAATTGCGGCGGTAAGTCCCCTCTTTGAGGAGTGGATAGAGAGGCGCCACGGCGTCCTCACCTTCCGCCTGACGCAGGTTCTCACCGGGCATGGGTGCTTCGGTGGGTTCCTGTTCAGGATAAAGCGGGAGGAAACGCCCGGGTGTTTCTATTGTGAGGATCGTCTGGAGGACACGGTAGAGCACACGGTAGAGGTGTTCCCTGCCTGGGTGGAGCACCGCCGTGTCCTCGTGGAGGCGATCGGCGGCGGCGACCTCTCGCGTCCGACCCTGGTGCGAGCCATGGTACGGAGCGAGAGCGCATGGAAAGCCGTCACCTCCTTCTGCGAAGCAGTAATGCTCGCGAAGGAGGAGGCGGAGCGCGTGAGGGAGTGGCAGTCTCTGCGCCCTCACGTCCCTAGCCGCCACAGGAGGAGACGCCCCGGGCGTCGGGAGTCTATAGCGGACTCCCGGCCACCGTAGGCGCGAGCTTGCGGGCGGCGAGCAATGGGTAGCTCGCCGCCCGGTAAGGACCAGGCTCGGGTCGACGGCGCGTAGTGTTCCACGCGCGCCTCAAAGAGATGTCAGCAATACTGAAGGGGTCTGCCAGGACCGATGCCTGCCAGGGTCGCGAGATTGTTCGAAAGGGATACTGTGACCCTGGCACATGGGCAACTGAAGGAACACGGGTGGGTTTTAGTCAGTAAAAGTCTGACACGCCCTCTTTTTTCTGAGTTTTCTTTAGGAAATATCCTATATATTTTCAACGATAGTCTACGATCACAATCCGTTATATTTGTTTATTATCAGAAAATATTATTAAAGTTTTTTTATTGTTACACCTCTTTTTTTTAATTGACAATTTATACGTTATTCCAAAAATCATAATGATCATGGTAATAAAACTTGTTAATTGTCACCAAATGCAGAAAGTAAAGTTAGTTTACTAGTAATTTTACTCAACACTGCTAAAATAAAATAAATAATACCTTTGAGTATCAAGATTCGTTAAGTAATGTTTAAAATCGAGCAGACAATGGTTTCAGTGTGTGCGTGCGCGTAATGTTGTTGTGTGCCGACTGAGATACCTAAACTTGAGCGATTCAAAAATGTTATAGCGTCCTTAAGCGACCAGGTTCCCAAGATAGCCCAATACCAAGATTCTAAAAAGTGTTTACATTTGTGTTAAAATGCCAAAAGCTGTACTACTTTTTTAGATATCTTGTGTCTCAAATAAATATATTACCTACAACTTCCATTATGTTTTTTTCATTACTTTACTTATCTGCAATATTTTACGAGGTTTTGAAATTAAGTGGGCCTTAATTGGCTCCTGTACCTTATTTTATACCTTATTTATCAAATTATGACAAGAACTTTTTGCATTCGGGTAAATGAATAACAGTTAAATATATAAGCGCCTATTTTTGATATCGTACAGGCTCATCTACAGAAATCGATTAGCTATTTCGAATACAACAATATAGGTTAATCCCCTTCTAAATTGCCATCAGAATAATTTTCTGAATTTCATTCCTGCTGGGATAATATCTGACCATTCCCAAAACAATTACGCCAACGCGAGTTAAATTCGACACAATAAAAGCCCCGTCATCATTGAATCCGTTCGTTTGTATCGCTGAATGTATTCAGTTCAATCCGTTCAATCTCGTTCAGCTAACTATGTTTAATCGCCGAATGAAGCCTATTTGAATGGCGATCTCGTTCACTCATCACAAAACCGATTAATTTATTGCCTAACGTATCTGTATAATTGATTGTTGACAGATCGTGCGCGCGTATTGATTTCCGTGATCAGTGCGTTCGTTTAAATTTTGATGTTAATTTCAGGTATTTTGCAAACAGTAAAGGCTCGTTTTAGAGGTGGATTTCAATCAATCAACTCAGCCTATCGCAGTCCATTGCTGGTCATAGAACTCTCCCATTCTGCGCCATAACACCCTGTCCTCTGCCTTCCGCATCCAGTCTGTCCCAGCGGCCATTTTGAGGTCGTCGGTCCATCCTGCTGAGGGGCGTCCCACACGAGGTGAATTTAACTGAGTCCTACTGACATAACCCGGACAAATACTAAAACCCGACTTTTGAAAAATCTCGCTCTAAAATGTATGAAACAATAAGTAATTCTCAATTGAAAACTTTGGTCGTACGCCACTATGCTCTGCAGCTAATGATTGCTTACCACTGTTAGAATGTATCTATTGTTTTGTTAGGGAAGTTGGCAAATGACAACGGCTTTAAAAATATTTTGGAAATAGATAACAGTACATATATTGTTGAAATGTACTAATTAAACCCTTTCATTTCATATCGAACAAGGATCGTAAATATATATTTTTTTTTGTGTTCACTGTCTTATTCATTTAATGTGATATCACATAGCCAGCAGCGATCAGGTAACCAGCGGAAGATCTAGACGCTTCCAACGACACCTCATTTCTCAAATTATGATAAGGACTATAGAAGTTATGACGAAACACACGAACACACCGAAATACATACACACAAACCGGACAAAATCATAACCCTCCTTTTATTTCACCGTAGTCGGCTAAAAAATAACTTGGTTTTATTCAAGTATTCTGTTACTGTTTGGCCAGCATCCTGTCAGGGTTGCGAGTGTATATGCAAATCATGGTATCAGAGTGAACTTTAAGATAGTCGGTTGATATCCGACATAACCTTGGCCCCAGACTAGAGAGTCCTACGAGTATTTTCCCACAGAAAAATAAACAGCGGACCAGAATCCGCTGGTCGCCTTCAGTAAGTACCTTTTATAACTCAGAAACAAAGTTTTAAGACATGAAAATAATGATATCGTTACCCTTTCCCCATTACAAAAACAATATTATCCCTATTTAAAGCTCTCTAAGGAAAGGCAAGAGCTTCTTAAAGGTAGGTAGGTACGTAAGAGTCTTTATTACAGCCTTGTTTGTTTCAGGCTGAGTAAAGGCATTATTAACCTTATTATTCATGATCATGGTCGCCTTTATGGTTGCTTTTTAAAAAAATGGCGGCAATATTTTTGTAACGCACGTAGTAAGATCAATGTTTATGTTTCAGCTGAGTGCTTTAAAGCGCTTTGTCGCGCTTTATCGGGACTCTGGGGATAATAGTCTTTTCGCTGGAAAAATAAATGTCACAAAACATTTTGTGTTTCCGAACGAAATTATAAAACTTATTTGGCATTTTTGTTCGGACAATTTCGGGGTTCAGTCTCGGTTATCAGATGATTGGAAAAAGTTAGTGAAAGTTTGAATCTAAGTAAGTAATAAAATTGATACAATATAAGTATTGAAGTTCTAAGCCATATTACATTGCGTGGGTGTTCCTATTAGTGAAAAAACCTGAACAGATTTACCTGCTACACTTTGAGCAGAAATCTTCAAACTTTTTAAGCGACTTTCGCAAGTCCTGTTAAGATCCACCGTGTAGATATAGAAGTAAAAAAAAAAGTTTTTATATCCGTAGTAAAATTATTTATTTGTTCCTAAAAAACCTTTTTAAAGAAGTTATGAAACAAGATGGATAATATCGTCATAATAGTTTATTGTTGTGAGTGGTAGCCCAGTGGTAACGATCGCGACTTACGAGTTTGCAGGTCGTAGGTTTGAACCTAAGCAGACACTTTTCTTTTTCTAAATTACTTCATCACCACTGCTCTCATAACGGTGAAGGAAAATATCGTAAGGAAACCGGCATGTCTTAGAACCAAAAATTCGCAGACATGTGAAATCTACCAACCCGCACTGAGCCCTCGTGGTGGATTATGGCACACTCGCTCTCATCGAGAGCCTCTAGGCTCTAGGACATGTCGGTTTCCTGGCGATGCGTTTCTACACCATTTCGAGATCAGTGGTGATTAAAAAAATTACGCAAAATAAAGCGCCAGTCTAGGCTCGAACCTATGACCTACAACTCCCAGCCAGGGTCACGAGATTTGTTCGAAAGAGATACCGTGGCCCTGGCATATGGGCAACTGAAGGAACACGGGTGGGTTTTAGTAAGTAAAAGTCTAACACCCGCTCCGCCCATAGCGCGAGACGTCATTTGATGATTTCCCACCAACAATAAAAAAAGATCTATAACTCGTAAGTCGCCGCCGTATAAAGTTTTTAAATGCGAAAGCCACGATATCCAGATCCGGACATAAAATTAATTTAAGTTCGTTTAGAAGTCAAATATCATGAAATGCGTCATTGGACTAAGCAAACCTATAATTATAATAACAACAAAATAGTAAAAACTTAACTACTTATATCAACTTTTTGCTCGCCGGAAAACACGCATTTTTTCTCCCTATATGTACTACCTACGTACGCCTGTTCGGTCATTGAACTTAACCCGTATTTCCCAAGAGTCTGAGCTATAAAGCTTCTATAGAACCACTTTAGAACCATTCCATCAGCTATAAAATGCCTGAAAAGTAAATATATTCCCTTTTACCTGGATATAATCTTGAAGCCAGGCGTCGCAAACCTAGCAACGTTGCCTGTTTAACATATTGAAGGAATATGTTGAGCTACACGCAATGTTTGGCAAACTAGAATTGATGTATACGACCTACTTTGATAGATATTCATAAGTTAGGAAAGAGACCGTCGTTTACAAATTTAAAAGGAAAAATTTAAATGGACATTAAACTATTTACCTACTTATTTACTGAAAATAAACTTCATTTAGGTACAATGCGTTGAATAAAGCAGATAAGCAGATACATTCTACATCTTAGCTTTTGGCTTGACCATAATAAGTCGGTAAGAATGAACACCCTTTTTTTTTAGCTTCACCTGTATCAATCTATCTATGTATTTAACAGAATCTTTGAACACAATTTTCACCCACTTAAAAACGTCAAATTAACTTGAAATTTAGCAGACTTATCAATGACCAATGATAATACCATAATTTAATAAGTTTGCTCCATTATCTTGAATAGGATCTCAAAGATAAACGGTTTTATTACATTTTTCGGACAAAGAGCGCTTGTGAAACGGGTACTGCATCTATGGAAGGCAGCAGGCGTGCAAATTACTCATTACCGGTTATTCTACCAAAACACCCACTTTAACGGTCCATCGAACTAAAATAAAAAATAAATAATAGTTTAAAAAATACACGTTGTAATCCAACCTAAAAATATATAGTTTTTTTTATACTAGTATTTTCTTTAATAATCACTAGGTGCTCAGAAAAGTGTTCCAAAGATTCAAAATGTTTACCGCAGAATATTTATAAAATATCCCACCAAAATTTTCATCTCTAAGTCCTAAGCAAGTGCTCTCGACCACGCTCCACATTTTAAGCTCAATATTTTCTTTTTAATCTCGTCGTAAGTTTATCTGAGTGTGAAAAATGCAACATGAAAACAAGAAAAATCTTGCTCATCCATTATGTAATAAAATGTAAGATAAAATTATTTTGTTGTTTATTTTCTTTCTGTCTACTGATGATTGAGTGTATCTCGAGTGACATACATATTCTTAAAAAGGTATCTACCTAAACAGATAAATTGTATCACCTTTTAAGGAAAAAACAGTTAAATCATGTAGGTAGTTAGAGAAGTCAGTAAACTTTGATAATGATACAGTCTGTTGGTAACCTACACAATACAAAATGTTAAGAGGACAAGGGTACGAGAGCTAAGAGGTCTAGAGTTCCTATTATCAGCAAAAAGTCATCAACGAGTAAAGTGCACTCTTTGATTGCGGGTAATCGACGATAGAAAACCACATTTTAATGTACTGATGGGCATGTATAACAGTATCTTTAAAACTGGCCAAGTGCATGTCGGACTACGTGCTGTTAAGGGTTACGTAGCTGAGAAGTATTTATCCCAAGATCTTACTTAATATTCTGATTGGAAAATATGTTCTACCATGCTTTTCAACGACAAATGTAAGTTGGTCGACTATTACTCGTTAACTTATAAAGCCTACTTAGCTGTGATAGTTTTCATTTTTACTTCGTTATTTAAAATACTAATGTGATTTCTTTCACAAACCCCGCAATATTTTAAAAAGACCTATTCAACGACAATCGAAACCATAGAATAGATGAGAAAAATAAAATATGCCCGTTACGTGTAGAGATTTTTTTTTAGATTTTACCACTTTGTCGACATGACTAATATTTATATTCATATCCAATTGGAGCTTTCTAGTACTAAGAGACATGGGAAGAGTCATGAGAGAACCAGAGACCCGAACGAAGCGGAAGAACATCGTACATAAAGCCAAGAAGACCTTTCAGGGATTTAATAATGAAGTACGCGACTTTAGAAGAGAAGAGACTAAAAGCTTCTGAGTTACGTTGCAGACAAACAAACGGACATGGCGAAATATTAAGTGTTGTTGACTACGGAACACTATAAAGAGGAGATAACAAATTACGAAGGGCTATATCATAGTAATAGGTTGGGGAAAAAGTTTCTTCGCATTTTTTAAGAAAATTCAAAACATTTTTTAATAAAGTTTATTTACATTTAACTAAAGTATGTAGGTACCATTTTGTTCGATAACTTTTTGCCATCTTGTAGGTAGGGACATGATCCCATTGCTATAGAAATTTTGGGACTTCTGGTCAAAATACCGCGACAAGTGGTTTTGGCAGTCCTCTCGTGATGTTAACCTGACACTGCCTAAAGAATTCTGAAGAGACCGAAACAGGCGGAAATCTGAAGGTGCAAGGTCAGGACTATACGGCGGATGCATTAACACCTCCCAGCCAAACTCTCTTAATTTTTGTTGGGTGGCTAAAGTTGTGTGAGGTCTAGCGTTATCATGATGAAAAACCACACCCCTTCTGTTGATTAATTCCGGCCGCTTTCTCTCAACTTCTTGCTTTACTCTCATCAGTTGTTCGCAGTAGAGTTCAGAATCGATGGTCCTGCCTGGTGGTAACAGCTCATAATGAATAAGGCCCTCCCAATCCCACCACACACACAGCATCACCTTGTTGCGAGTTAACCCGGGTTTCGCCACAGTCTGTGAAGCCTGACCGGCTTTGACCACGACCTTTTTCGCACGTTCTTGTCATACGTGATCCACTTTTCATCACCAGTTATCAGCTTCTTCAAAAATGGTTCGGTTTCATTACGTCGTAATAAAGAATCACAAATGAGTACACGGTTCATTAGGTTTCTTTCAGTGAGCTCGTGAGGTACCCAAATGTCGAGCTTTTTTGTGTACCCAGTTTTTTTCAAATGCGCCAAAACTGTTTTGTGGTCAATTTCCAGTTCTTCAGCTACGTCGTAACTACTGGTATGCCGATCTTGCTCCACTTTTTTAAAAATGGCATCCATTTTATCCGTAATAGGGCGACCAGAGCGACGTGCATCTTTGACATCAAAATTTCCGGATTGAAAACGCTTAAACCAAATTTGTGCTACTCTCACAGACACTACACTAGGTCCATAAACATCGCAATTTTTTTTCGCGGCTTGCGTTTCATTTTTACCTTTTTTGTAGTAAAATTTTAAAATGTATCGAATTTCTTCCTTAGATTCACTCATCTTGACGGTACGAAAAACAAATGAAAATCACACATTTTCCTAATTTGAATTTGGAATTATGTTGTTTAAAATTTAAACTTTCAATGATACCAAAACCAGCCAGATACAAATAGTATAGCCAAAGAGATTTTATTACAAGTTCATACATACTATAATGCGAAAAGACTTTTTCCCCAACCTAATATTTTATAACAGTGACATCAAGTCACAAACAGATTGCCCCTGAATATATATATTATGCGACATCATTTTGCACTGCAGATATGTTTGTTCCAAACATTTCAAAAGCAAATCCCATTCTCAATAATATATTGAAGATACACAGCTAGTGTCGCCGCGCACCGATGCCTGTGAAACCAATATCATGGCTTGCATTTTTGTATTGGCGAGAATATATCCCGTGTTTGAAACCTCTCGTAAACTTTCTGGCAATTTTCCCAATTTTTGGTGCAGTCCCGATATTCATTGGTCAAGGGTTTTGCAGCTAACGAGCTGGGAACTCTGCTGGGTGATTTTTTGTACGTCAGTTTTTTGATTAGGAACTTATATTTTTTTATTTGGCAGCTTTCGGCTTTTATAATTTCAGAATTGATTGTTGCTGTATACGCCTACGATATTGGTTTCGCATTCCACGTTTTGGTTTTTTCCTCCCAAATTTCCTTCTGAATGATGATAAATGATTTTATTCTTGTAAGTAGTTTTGTACAAACACTTTTACTCCTTAATGATATTTTTAAAACCAGATGAGGTCAGCATTTGCTATCTGGCTACTCTGAGAAGACAGGCCGAAACAAACTCAGAGGTCATAGTCACCTTTAAAGTCCAGTCATAATCTTGGTCACCATGTAGATTGGTGTCGATAATAGTCTTTTGAGGAAAGAATCAAATAAATTGAGTGTAACTGTCTAGTCGTGCATTATATTTTTGTCATAGGATAAGATTTTCTCTTTTAATATAGATTTTATTTTTAGGAACGAAAATGTGGCCTAGACCAAAAACTGAAACCACTACATAAGCTTACGAGTTTCTTTACAGTTTCCTTGAGAAGATGTAATCAACAAAGCCTTCCGAGTTGCGGTTTATCATGCTTATCAAAGCATGTTCCAATTCCGGTCCCAAAGTTAGCTGGGTCACTCACACATAGATCGATAAACTTCGGGTGTTCCTCGACTATCCTTGGGTCGAGAAGTTTTGCCCGCGGCGTTCCGACCGAGATCCCGGTATTTGTATAACTTTTTTTTGTTCTTTCTTATTTCCTATCTCTCGTAAGTAAATAAAAAGTGGTATTGACAGTGAGAGTGCTTTGCAATATGTCGTTCGAGCCGTAAATACACATGTATGTTACTGCTGTACATGGTGTTGTTATAGGAAATGTACCTTAGATTTCTCTTATTTGATTGAAACGGGAAGACGGCTTCTTGCTGGCCGCTTTTGAGGGCGATGTAACGTTGAGATATTTTTTTTCAGATCCTTATCAAAATAGAAAAAAGATCTGATGGAGAAAACTGATAGGTAACCAATAATTTAATGCTTGATGTAGACAGACATTTGAAAATGTCAAATGTTTGCCACTCACTACATTGGCACCAAAAAATAAATCTGACTAGACTTTTCCCAACTATGTTAGGGTCGGCTTCCTGTGTAATAGGATGCAGTTGAATACCAGTATTTTAGATGGAGCGACTGCCTATCTGAAGCTCACAATACAATTACTGGATATTAAGACGATGGTTGTTAAGATTTCTCTTATTTAATTTATCTGGAAGAAAGTTACTTTACCAGACAGGGCTTGGCTAGGGCCAAAATTTGTCATGATGATAGATCGATGCAGATCTGCTCTCATATTTTTTTCTGTTCTAATGATAAAGAGGAAAACTGCTATTTACTCGTACCACCTGACGTATGTAGACATCTGGTGGGCAATTCCCTGTTTTTTTAAGAACGTTCAAATTCTAATCTGTTTCGATCTGTCAAAACTACCTCCAATTTTCATGCATTGTTGACAAATGTGTGACATTGATTGTCGCTGAGATAAGATTGTGACCAGATTTAGTACGGTTTTGATAACGGGATTTGCCCTTATGATTGTACGTCAAATTTACGGCTGATACCAACTACTAGAAAAACAAATCACGCCCACAATGTGAAAACAATAAAGGAGTTGACCGATGAGATAAACGATAGATAGTGACGGCTATTGTGACCGATTATCGCCGGAAAATGTGATGAAAATATTTTTGTCGATTAAGTTCTCGCTAAATCTGTCTAGATTAAATTCCTGAAATATTACCACGTAGTAAGAAAAATTAACGACGCATAAATACCAGATAATGCATAGAATAGCGAGTTTTGGCAAACATTGGGAAAGTCTGTATAAGTTGAGGAATAATATGCACTTCTGGAATTGTGTAATCCAACTGGTGAAGCGTCAATGCTTTTACCAATATAAAAAAATTGAATAACAATATTTTAGGATTCTTCCATAGAACATAATAGTTTATTTATTAAATATTTTAGTTTCTCAATTGATGAATCCCCGCACCGATATTTGCTGCAACGCCCATGTATCGAAACTTTCTTGAGTATTCTCGCAACATTGCCGATAGATGGCATTAGCGGGAAAAAAAATGAATGATCTGTTCGCCTCCGCGCGCCGATTAAATGTGCGCGCCGCACCGCCCTTCAAAAAATTCCGTTTTGATGAAACCTTGAAGATATTCGTAAAATAAATGGACCTGCATCTGTGCTTCATTGAGAACTTATAGTGCAGTGTTGATTTTTGGAGTTTGTACCATTCTACCGGTGGATTTAACATGATTTAGCTAGCCGGCCGGCAGCACATACCCACGCTATTACGCGCCCATGAACGAGTCATCTGCCTGGGTCTGACTGGATCTCTGGATTGGCAAGGTACGTGGGCAAGCTTTGCTGCTTTTAATTCTTTCATATTGGTTTCACGAGGATTCATTAATGTGGAAATTTGAGGCCCGCCATTACTTATATTCTTAATTCAAATTTAGGTTAGTTCTTAAAAACAACCTAGGAAAAGGTGCAGGCTATCTACACACCACACCACCAACCTTATGTTTTTTGTCTGGGTGGGCAATTATCAAATGACTTCTGCCACTCTGGGTGGAGCGGGAGGGCGTGTTAGACTAATACAGATTAAAATTCTTCCGTGTTCCTTCAGTTGCCTATGGAGAGCCACGGTAACTTTTCCGAACAAATCCGGAATTATTTCAGCTGAATGACTTCCACTGCTGAATATAGACCTCCTCTAAGCACCGCCACTTCGACAGATTCTGTGCTTCTCGCACAGCGGATTCCTGCAGCACATCCAGCCTATGTTTATTCAAAACTGTCTTCTACAGATCCAGCAACTTTAAGAAACAAACACAAAACAAAGTAAACACAAAATTCATTTCATATCTATAACCAAAACCAGTTCAAAATTCTACCCCAATTATGAATTTCGAAATAACATGTTTCAATTGTATGCAGCTATCAACTGTAATTCTCCAGTTTTAAGGTCGAAAATGGCCATTAGATAGAAGAATGCGGTTAAAAGCACATTGTAGGCAACATTTCGTGACATAACTGTAGATCGTGAACATGGTCGTGTGTAACGTCACGCGAACAATTGCTTGCTCGTCAGGCGAGACAGCTCGGCTGTACCGGACAGGGCTGCCAAGCCGTGGTCAGGACACACTGACGGCATATCGTCCTCTGAGGGACGTAAAATTAGCCATTATTTGTATAAGACATTTTAACTCTTAACGTTGTCTGTAGCCGGTGTCCTAACTGAAAACGCCTGTCGCGCGAATTCGCGATCATCTCGCGCGTTTATATGAATTAGTAGCTTTTGACAGCGGTTCTGCCAGCGTGGAGGTCGAAAATTATTACACGGGAACGTATTTACGGGATGGAATAGAATAGAGTTTATTTTGAAAATATGGGTAACGCACAATAGTTTGTTCTGGTACATCAAAGCACAGTCTGCAAAAGTATCCTATGAGTTATTCCAGGTAACTATCTGTCTGCCAAATACCGAGTAAATTCTTTCGGGAGTTTTTGCGTGATTGAGAAAACATCCAAATATCGACACATCCAAACATACTAACTTTCACACTATACATATAGTTGGATACGATAACGTACCTACAACCGCGACTAGATTGATCGCGCTAGTAAGATATATTTCGGCTAGGACACGGCTCTAAGGTTGCTAGATTTGCAAAATTCCATGCGTGTTGTGGAAGTCTATCGACGACAGAAACTTTTTTTCATCTAAGCCGTCGACTTGTTTGCAAAAATTTTCAGATACCGACTGTTGAGTTGAACTAAGAATTGAAGCCATAACGAGTAAACTAGCTGTAAACATTATATTTAAAAAAAATCTGTTCTATTCTGTGTTACTCACATTTATGTATTGGATGTCAACCGCCTCACAGATAAACAAAGAGGTTATTTAAACAAGATTGATCGAATTTAGGTATCATCTAACAAATCTTATTCCAAGCATTCATCCACCTTCCGTTCGCCAGACGCGACTGTAGATGGTATCAAGACGAAGTATCTTCAATTTATTTACAGACCATGAGAAAACAAATGAAAGAAAAAAACAAATGAAGCCAGTTTTATCTACAATCTCGGATGCGTTTATAGTCAGTTTTGTATAATTAGCACTTGCTAAAAACCGGATAATCGACAGCCCTATATGGCTACCGGTTCAGCGATACGTTACAAATATGGCGAAGCGTGGCGGGCGTAGGGTTACGCCTGATAGTCAATTAATCAACAGTACCTTTACACGAAAAGTTCGTGCATGAACCTACGTGCAGCACCTACCTACCCGAACGGTAACTTTACATCGGAATTTTTCGCGCACTGATTTTTCAACTCCGAAAACACACTGTTCCATTTTGAACTCTCGCCGCTAAGCAGTGGGCTGAAGATCCAATGCGCGAAAAATCCGGCCGTGATATTTTACGTCCGTGTTAACATCAACTAAGACTTTCGGCTTGCGTTTGACCACTGTCGCACGATGGTAAGCGATGATATGATCGACGATGGTGCTTCCTTCACCCTTGCCGAGAAATAAACCATTCAGTTCGAGACTTGAAGACAGGGAGTCTTAGGTTTGAGGTATGAGATGTATGTTACATCAGTCAAACCATGGGTAACAGAGATGGATGACGCTTTGAAGATCCGATTTTAATTATTATGATTTTTAAAAATAATACTTCTATAGGTGCACATTGCGCTCTTTCTGAACAGTGCAGGAATCTGGACTCTCATGCTCGGGTCGGTGATGCTGAATCGGGTACACTCGGCACTAGCTGTAAGTCTTCGGTTCTATCATGTGAATATAAGTATACAGCGTCTTTTTTTTTCTAAAACTCGTATGCTCCATTTACAGCCTTGATTATAAACTATCTACTTCCATGAAATCACCATTTACCAACTTATTTCCGCGGACATTGCAACTGGCATCAGCATATGTAATTGGTAGTAAACTGTATTAGCATTTTCGCAGTTCCATCGTTATTCTGTTTCAGTGACATTTACACGCTTTGCAGGTACAGACGCCAGCACGCAAAAGTTACTACAATCTGTAAAATTTATTTAATAGGTTTTCAACTTTATCACTAAAGTTTTAGGTTCAACATTGATTGGGCAAATTTGACAGTTTCGGGTAGCTTGATGTGATGGCGTCTGTACTTGTTGGAGCATTTAAACTCATTGCGTGGCTATTCAGTTACGTTTCAACTTGATAATGAACAATTTCACCGTATTTCGGTTCGCGTTTGAACCGGGGCCGAGTTTATCACGAATACTAATATTGTAGGGGAATCTATGTCATCACATGTGAACACATCGTACATGATCGTCATCACACTGACGTCTTGCAAATTCCATCACGCAAGCCTCAGGGTTTAAAGCCCAACTGCCATATACAATGTGTTCCTATTGATATCCTAACTCTAGAGTATTAATGTGATCATGTCAAAGAATCAACTAGCAGTAAAAAAAAAGTAATAGGTTTTGTTTTTCTTGATTAGGGGTGGAAGTGAAAACAATTGACTCGTACTTACCAATGAGGTAAGTACGAGTCAATTGTTTTCATTCAAACAAATATTTTAATGTAAGGGTAAGAAAAATGCGACGTTATCATATTTCACTACAGGGTTACCTACATAAATAATCGTTTACAAATTATTTTATATGAAAAAATAAAACAAAAAAACAGGTGCCAGGTGATTCTTTAACATGGTCCCATTAATACCCTAGAGTTATAGGATATCAATCGTCTGGCAGTTGCCCTCCAGACACAACACTCGTCTGTTCGGATGATCCTCTCATTCCAATTGAGGATGAGTAAACTTTAAAAGATCCCTCTAAAAGATTATTCATAAAAATTCAAATCTGAAGAGCTGGGATAAATTAGAACAGAAACAGTATTTTATGTGAAATTTCTGACTGATTGAAATGGCCTCGACTCGATTTTAAAACATGCCTTTGTCAACGCTTTTACAAGAAAAAAAACTCCTTGAATTTTCTTTTATTTGCCGCCAGACTCAAGTCTACGCATAAAATCCCGCGAAAAATTCCATCTGAACATTATTCTTTGCACCAAAGCACATTTCTGGAAGCCCCTATATTTCCAGCGTACGGTGGGAATGCAAATTATAAAAATACCTGAGGGCCCGAAATATGAGAATGACAGCGGAATAATAATATTCCACATAATTTTCCAAGGGTGAAAGATGGTATGAAATAGGAGCAAGTATGAGTAGTATCAGAAATTGAAAATATATGAGTTCAGTGGAGGGATCTCCATATTGTGCATTTAGTTGGATGCTCTTGTCAGGAGCGGTTATTTTATTTTCATATTCAGATTTTTATGAAAACCGATCAGTATAATAAAATGTTTACGCTGGTGTTGGTTATAGTTTTATTCAACGCAAAAAGAGGGTTGTTATAAGTTTGACCGCTATATGTGTCTGTCTGTAGCACCATAGCTCTTAAACGGGTAAACCGATTTCGGTGCGGTTTTTTTATTTTAAAAGAAGTTTTTCTAGCGATAGTTCTAAGATATGTGTCATCATAATTGATTCAGCCGTTTCGATACGGCGATCCTTTGATCAAAATATTACCTTCAACTTTTATGAAACTTAAGGGGCCAATGCGTATATTTGTTTTACTTTTTAGAGGCTTTTGTTTTAGTCGGGAGTTTTTAAATGTTCCTTTTTCCTTTCTGTAGACGATCCAGTCCCTTTCCGCAAAAGGTTTTTCGCTCACCAGGACATTTGACAAGAACTTATAAAATACTGACAAACGGAAGAAAGTTATAAAACTGATCTAAGAACATAAGAAACCGAAACTATTAAAAACAAATGACAAACATTAACACTCACAAATAAAATAAAAAAGGTTCAACCGCAAGGTTATCATCACGCATATCTGTTATCAGATAATTCCAACAACGAGAACACTTGACTTGTTCAAAATCTGATTAGATCAGCAACCGCTACAATCTCTCTAGCAAATCATTCGGAAGTGATTCACGTATTTTGATGAACGGTTATTCTCTCTCAAATCGGCTATTGACTCTGTCCAAAGCACCCAAAACAAGGCCTTCGAAAATTTTAGAAATATGTATAAAGGCTTGTTCAGAAAGACGCGACTCGACATTTGTTGAGTTTTCATAGAAATTGTTCTGCGAGAGTAGCGTGCGTCGCGCTGTCTCGTCGCGCCTGTTATTGGGAGCCTTGAAGGCTTTTTCAGACAGGCGCGACGCGACATTTGTAGAACAATTTCGATGAAGTTTTCATAGAATTTTAGTTTTACGAGAGTCGCGTCACGCTGTCGCGGCGCGCCTGTTTGTTGAGTGTCTTTCGGCAAATAAGTCATGATAGGTATCACCGCGGTGTAGATCCGCAATTTGCACCTAAGCGACAATTTGCTACGGGCGCAGGCGGTTAGAATGAAGTGGAGTCTACCGAGAGCAAATACGGTACGCGAACGAGCGGTCGTTATGAGCTCCCAGAAGGTAGTAAGGTGGTGGTCGAGGATCACACTTCAGTATTTGGCTTGCTTAGCCCAAGGGATCGGCTTATCGTACATAGCGGTCGGATTAGACTTTAGGCAATTAGCACGTTTTGTGTTTAATTTAATGTTATAAACTCTTGCACTTTTTCCTCAACGATTCTTTGTTTGTTTCCTTAAAATGTTATTTAAAACGTGCCAATTGTCTAATCCGTATTTTTGGAATTGTCGATTTGCCCACAAATTACTTCGTGCGAGTCGCCTATAGAAAATATAATATTACTAAAAGTGACGATTCTCGATCCGAGTCAACTAACAAGCCTAAACAAGTCGTGCTACATAGTAAAATTATATAGTAAAAGACACAAACAATACGGTTTTAGTGTGCACATAAAAGTGCAAACAACATTTAGCTTCTTGTTTTCCAAAATTCAGAAACATTGAAAACAAACCATTTATTTAAGATAACAACGGAGAATTAAATAGAAAGTTAGACTTACATTGTGTTCCTTCTTTGGCGCCGAACTCCATGAGCATTTTGGCAAGTGGTCTGTTGGTTGCAAGTACGGCCACATCGAGAGGTGACAGGCCGTCCGCATTGAGGCTGAAAAAAAATAAAAAATCAGCTACCATCGACAAACATAATGATTAGTGATGTGTCGGATATCCCTAACTGCGGATATATGACGGACAAGAAAAATCCGTTACTTTTTTGGCGGATCTTTTACGGATCTTTTACCTTATTAATATAGTGGTAAAATTCTGGATATTGTGTAAGGTAAGGGTAGCAATGAAAAACGATTAAATTCAATTCAGATTATTTTTTAAATCAAATATTTAGTGAGTCAACTATAAACAAAACGAAAAAGACCCGTGCAATGCAAATCGAAACATGGCCAGTCAAGCAAAGCGTCAAGTGGCGTCAACTACAGTTTCAAGTTCACGCGCATCAGCAGCGATTGAGTAGGAAAGTTAAGATCCGTATCTGTATCCGCGGATCTTGACACCAAATATCCATATTCGGATCCGTATCCACGGATATACATTTTTAACGATCACATCACTACTAATGATCAAATTTCAAAAAGAGAATTTACTTTAGAACATCCATACATTAGTGATGTACGTAGTTTGGGAAGCAAAAAGGGTTTCTAAATCAATTTTCGAAGGTCAATCTCATTAGATTCACGTTACTCTAAACTGAGAATATCTAAGTATATGTATGCTCTTATCAAGTTTATTCCTCAGAGGGAAAGGCAAAAGGAAATAATGATTAACTTTCGTTAAGTGCTTCACAAAAAGAGGGCTTTGTCAAACATTGGTGCCGATTCCCTTGTTCACAAACTAAACTAAATTTAAGTTCAATGCGTCTTCTTCTTTGTATTTCATTAAGAAGAGGACAAAAGAAAAATTTTAGTTTAGTCCTGTCAAATTAATCAGCGCTCCATACAAGTTTAGACGTGATTAAAAACTTGCCTACTAAAATTACGTCAATTTACGTCAAGCGCTGATTAATTTGACAGGACTAAACTAAAATTTATCTTCTGTCCTTTCCTTAATGAAATAGAAAGAAAAAGATGCACTGAACTTAAATTTAGTTTAGTTTGTGAATAAGGGAATCGGCACCATTATCATGCAGATGTTGCTTTAACTTAATTTATCAAGTTTACGTTCGGTATCTGAAACCGCCTATATCAGATTATTGTTAAACGAACAGTTATTAAGTCATTTAACGATAAAGACTTCAATTTGTTGAGAATCAAAGTCAAAAACTTTGGAAGAATAGCAAATTATAATCGACTGAATATCGAGCATTCTTTATTTTATGTAAGTAAAATTAAGTGTGTAAGTTTAAAATTAATGGTGTCGTCCATGTGGTGTCGGACGTAAAGAATAGCATAACCCCATTTCTTCCCGTGGGTGTCGTAAAAGGCGACTAAGGGACTTACTAGAGAATGGGCAGCAGCGTTCTCTATGCATTTACTACCCTACTACGATCGCCAACCCGCCTGCCAAGCGTGGCGATTATGGCAAAGCCTCCCAAATTGGGTGCGGCCTGTGTCCAGCACTGGACTTCTTACGTCTAAAATGATGATGACGAATATTAATGGTGAATGGAAGACCGTATCAAAATCCGTTGCGTCGCTTAGACTAAAAACGCAGTCACACAGCCAGAGGGGTAATTGCGGAACTTTTTATCGGTAGGAAATGGTTTAAAATTCATAGTTAAACAACATTCATTGCGTTATTTACGTTCCTGAGCCGACAATTTATTCGAACAAATGACGCAATGGTTTAGAAATAATCTTCAAACCCATTCAGATTCTGATAAATTGTGCGTTTCGCAATTAGGGTGCAGATAAGAGAACTTACTTTAACAAATAAGTTTTAAAAGGAATCCAAGGATCGAAAAAAGTAACTAACATTCTGAATGTTTATCTGTTCAGAAGTAGTTCGTTCACAGACGAAGTTTTTTTTATTAAATTACGTATTGGCCCTTTAAGTTTAATAAGAAGTTGTAAGTAATATTTTGATCATAGGATCGTCGTGTCGGAGCGGCTGAACCGATTTTGATAAAATATATCTAAGGACCACTGCTAGAAAGCCTACTTTTGAATTAAAAAAAAACCGCAAACAAATCGGTTCACCCGTTTAAAAGCTACGGTGCCACACTCCCATAGCGGCCAAACTTATAACACCCATCTTTTTGCCTCGGGTGTTAAAAACAGCTTCAAACCCAATAAAACCATAAACGATCCACTATCAAGACAAAAGATCGAATTTGTAAACAGTTGCATCGTTTGTTTCACTCCGATAAATCCAAGTGTCTGAGTTCGAGAACAGTTCTTTAGCACAAGTAACAGTTGGACAGAGAAAAATCCCGGCGGATGCATTTTGTTTGCAGCATTGATCGTAACAGCTGTCTCAAGTATACTCTATTGTACTTTTTCTTTGATATATGGTGCCAGTTCCACTCCGGAATCTATTTTGTTTCGAATATTTATCGGTTGGAACGGTTACGTGGCTTGAATTTCCAATGTTGTGGTCAGGCGAGGTCTTATCAATGTGTTATCTAAGATGTGATGCTGGGTTAGAATCAAGCGGGTTTTTTCTAATATATTTATTTGATGGATTAGTCAATATCCAATATGTTGAGTAGATGACTGTAATTTGATTTGATTTGTCTTATCGTAATCTACGACTAGGGATTTTGTGTGAATCATTTCATAAGCATCAATGGATTTGTTAAACGTCAATTTATCAAATCCCAGAAAATCCGGTATGAAAATGTAGATAGCAATATTCGTTATCCATAAGTCAGTAATAAAAGCTGCTGCTAAAGCCTATAGTAACTAGAGTTTATCGTTTTCAATACAATTTACGCAATAAACGGTGGATATAAAAGGCAAATGAATCACAAACCTGTTGACGTCGACGTCGGTTGACTCCAGAATGTTTCGCGCCTTGTCGAGGTAGCCATGTTCCACGGCCGCGAACAGAGCTGTAACAAACAAAACTAAGATTCACTTTAAAGAACTACTAATGAGTTGATACCTTAGATATAGTCAGTAGAAGAAATGGTAGCTGCACTTTTGTCAAGAAAAAACCTGTTAGATGAGGAAGATAGAAGTAAATTAGAAGTAAGACCGTTTCTGCCAGGGTCGCGAGATTGTTCGAAAGAGATACCGTGACCCTGGCACATGGGCAACTGAAGGAACACGGGTGGGTTTTAGTCAGTAAAAGTCTGACACGCCCTCCCGCTCCGCCCAGAGCGGGAGAAGTCATTTGATGATTTCCAATCCAGAAAAAAAAAAAAGACCGTTTGGCGAATGTTGAAGACCTGAAGAAGCTTGATAGTTTAATAGAAGAAATAGTGAGACGTATATCACGGAGATAATAATAGGATATTATGTATACATGGTTTCATTACAGCAGCAGTGAAAGAAATTATGTTTAAATAGAGATGATTTTTATTAGTCGCATATACCTACAAAGTATAAGTTGAATGTATCTATATAATTAAGACAAATTAAAATGTTAAACATAGAAGTGTATGAGGTGAAAACAGTAAATACATATAATATATAACTTAAAGAAAAACAGAAAAAATAGGCAAATAAAATTTAAATTAAAAAAAAACGAAACAAATACCGTGTAAATGTATGTTAACTTGTGCGATTTTGTCTTGTTGCGCGCGCGCGTCCTTCTGTTGCCGACGAGTTGCCTTGTCGAGGTGCGGGGGGTGGGGTGCGCAAGCGCTCAGCGACGGCAACTCCCCCCCGCACCCCTCGAGAAGCGCGCCGTACTGCAGCTCTAAGGGAGAAACGGGAAAATAAACAGAAAGAAACAAAAATAATGTGGGGTATGGGAATAAGTGAAAATATTGTTTTTATCTATATATTTTTTTCCAGTTTTCTGTTTTTGTTGTTCTAGTATGAAAATGTTACTTTAAATGTGTAGTATTTATTGCTAGATCAATTTCATTACATGTTATTCAAAAATAAAAATAATAAAAATTTCTATGCCAAAGGCTTCTACTCCGTTCACCCCCATTTTTTTCAAGACGATTAAAAATGTCACCCGGTATAATGAGATATTTGTTTGTGTGCTTTTAGGTTGCACAAAATTTTATTTATATCTTTTCATCAGAACTAAGATATGAACAGTTTTGATCACGGATTGGCACAAAGGCAGTGGATATTTTAATGTTGCCTTATGGCATACGCTTAATTGTGTTGCCATTTCCTCTAGATTTTTTTTATAAAATTATCAAGTACCTAATATGTCTACAAACTTTTTATTTATTGTCCTGTCCTCAGAGGAAATGACGCAAAACGTGATCAATTTTAGTCGCCAAATAAATCAGGTTTCGTAAAAAATATTCTTATTTAGGACTTCCGACCTACGTACGTCTGTTGATCTGTTCAGACAATTTATCAAACTACCCACGATCAGCCGGCAGCCAAAGGTTAAACTTAATAACAATGTACATGATTAACTCAATGTCGAACCAATTACGTTATATTCCATTTCATACCTTTCAACTTTTAGGGTGTGGATCAGTTGATGAAGTGTGAAATCAAATATGAGAGGCAGTTGATCCAAATAAGGATTTAATTAACGCGAATTGTGTAGCGAGAAGCTTTCAACAGATGATTAATAGTTTTTGATTGATTGTGGATATGGCGAAATTTACTCCTACAGTCTATTATTATGTGCTCTAGTTTGAAATTGATATATATAATTATCTGAACATCATGGTCATCATGTACAGACGCCAGCACATCAAACTACCCGAAACTGTCAAATTTTTCCAATCAATCTAGAACCTTATATTATAGCGATAAAGTTGAAAATCTATTGAAGAATTTTCACAGATTGTAGTAGCTTTTTGTCCTGGCTTCTGTACCTGCCCTTGCCCCATATTGCTTGGGGTTGGTACAATACGTTATTTTCAACGATTCTCCGCTTTCAATCGTCACGCTAAAATTTTATGCTTCTTTATATAACTCATCACACAATCCATCCATCTTATCTTTGGTCTTCCTTCATTCATTCACAGCTATTTTTATAACATTTTACTGTACGGAACTAACCGGATAACATAAGCCAAGACAGGATACAGTATTAAATACATTTAGCGCCTAAAGGAATGCCCCAAGGCACATCCGAGGTTACGCCCAATAGCCTTATCCAGCACCAGACTGCATTATGATTAGGTCTCGAATTCAATATCGATTACAAATCGAAATTACAAGGTGACTTGACATGTCGACGTGTTGGAATAATAAAAAGCTCACATGCTCTTCAATGTCAGTTGGAATATAACCTTGTGCAGGGCAGCAAAGGTCGTTAGGGTAAAACTTCACAGCTAATCGGAGTTTCAATCATAACGAGCAAAGGACCGGATACTGTTCGGCGGGAAAGTGAAAACGGAGATACGGTATCTTGATTTAACTTTAAGGTGCCATTTTAGATTTTCTAATGTTGGAAATTATGGCTCTGGAAAGTGGAATTTCTCTGTGATTAATCGTCAAGAATTCACGCAGAATTTAATCAGATCTGCCTAGCCTTTTCCAACTATGTTGAAGTCAACTTTCCGTTTAACCGGATACTGGTGAATACTGTATTTTTTACATGTGGTGACTACCTATGAAAACTTTCAGCTACCCAAAAGACATCACCGAATCGCAACTAGGCTACGGTCGCTATAAGGTTTACACCGATGTAGATCTCTTAGCTTTACGGGCTCTTTTACCGGGTTGTACATAAATGGGTCCGAGCTCTTGTAGGACCCGGTAAAAATACTCGTGAACCTCTTTGCCCTGGCATACCTCCCTGCGGCCAGGGCCAAGTTTTTTATAAATGAAGTAAAGTATGGTAACTCATATCATACTTTATTTCATTTATAAATAACTTTGAAAAAAATAATAAATTGTGGTGCGCCGTATCGGGAGAAGGATCCAAGGTATCAGTGGTTAGGTTTCCAGAGACCTGCGAGAAGGGAGTCATCTGCCTTCTGAATCCACCCACCTAACGAGAGCTTCGAGAGATGTAAAGCGAGAGTTGTTAGCCATCAGCCCATTATATTAATGAAATAATAAATAAATATCTTAGGACAACCAACACACTGTTATCTGGTCCCAAACTAGGCAGAGCCTGTACTATGGTAACCAGACAACTGATAAATATACTTATATATTTCTAAATACATACATATTATAGATAAATTACACCCAGACACAGAACAAATGATTGTGCTCATCACACAAAGATTTGTCCTGGGTGGGATTCGAACCCACGACCTCAGTCTTTGCAGTCAGGGTCACTAACCACTAGACTAACAGGCCAGTACGACAATCAGCACAATGATAGCTGTGTTCACGAATACAATACTTTATGATTAATAACTTTGCGGAAAATGGTACAAGAAGATGTAACTGCACATACAGTTTCTGTTAGTCATTTCGGTGCTTCCCTACTTCCAAGGTATTGTTAATAACATTTTTGTTTGTAGTTTTAATGACTAGTACTGTTTTGTTATGTTTATTACTCATACACATGCATACCAACATATCTTAAGGCCTTTTGTACACGGCACGGTTTCTTTACGGTACGGATATAAACCGTGCCCTAGAAAAGACGTGTTGGTCAACAAGCTTCCATAGTGTACTATACGAGACTGATGACCGTGCCTGCACACGGCGATTAAACCGTAGTTTTTCACGGCAAGAAAAACGTGTGTATAAAGGTCTTAATAATTAATATGTTGATGCTATTCATTCATAACATCACGCCTGTTTATCGGAAGGCTTACGTATAGGTTTACTTATTGTACACTCACATTTTGCTAGTTATGATTTCTTTTTGTGAGTTAGGGGGCGTCCATTAATTACGTGAGGCATTTTTGAGAATTTTTCGCCCCTCCTCCCCCCTTGGTGAGATATCGTAAGATTTTTCTCAACTCCCTCCCCCCTCCCCTATTCTCACGCGAGATTCATCAAAACTTCTATTTGGACTGTAAACGTGTTGGATTATTGAGAAAAAAAAAACAAAAACAAGGAAATTTTCAAGCATTTATTCTCTTGACTCAAGAAAATCATTTTCTTCAAAATGGTATTCTTGGTTCAAGATTTTGGCTCTTGAGTCAAGTTAATTTTTTTATCAGTGTACTATTGTCTCAGATTTGGCCATATTTTATTGTAGAAATAATTTTTCACGAAATTTTACACCGTTTTCTGCGAGAAAAATAATTACGTGATATTTGCCAAGATCCCCCGTGCCCCTAAGTGAGATTTAGAAAGATTTAGCTTGTTCCCCTCCCCCCCTAGAACACCTCACGTAATTAATGGACGTCTCTCGCTCCGAGGGGTGCGGGAGGGCGTCTCAGACTTTTACTGACTAAAACCCACCCATGTTCCTTCAGTTGCCTATATGCCAGGGCCACGGTAACTCTTCGAACAAATCTCGCGACCCTGGTAGGCGCTAGTTATGTTTAAGTTCCATGTTATGGGGATGGTTCTATTGCCAAGGATCGGGCACAAAGACAGACTCTGGAATGGTTCTAAGAAATTCTTTCGTACTTCAATAGATCTTTGTTCGACGTAGGAACCCAGGACTGGATGCTCAACAGTAGCTCTTACACCCACTACACCAACTAGTTCTATACATTCCACTGCCATTTGTTTGTATGTATTGTCTTGAAAATAAGTAAGATATTACTCAGAGGCATTCTAATGAGAGTAATCTTTGTCTGTAATTAGTATTTATGGAAAAATACGGAGTGTTATCTTATCAAACAGCGGTGTTACAGAAAGAGGCCTATTCTGTGTGGCCACAACCGAATTAAACTCGTAAGTCATAATGCAAATGTTTAATCGTAGATGGTAACAGTACATGGGTATTTTTATGTAAGTTCTGTCTGGGGTAATTTTTTTTTTCGAGGTACCTAATTATATAACATTGTATAGTGAAAAAGGAAATCTACAAATTCTATCGTGTTTGTTATTCCCTTTTTCCCCACAGATTTTATTTTCATTCTATTTTCCTTCTCTAATTTATCCTCAACATTTAATTTTCAGAATCAGAAGTCATTTAATTTCATAATCCAAAATAAAACGGTGCCTCATTCCATTTAAAAGCGTCTAAAAGGCCACTGCGAGTTGGTTTCAGCCCCTCGGACGCCTTTCAAAGGTCTAAGATCACAGGGTCCCTAGATACTAGATATGTATGTCAAAGACATGATCATCTGCCTAGCCGTGTCCCAACTATGTTGGATCGGCATTCAGTCTAATAGGATACAGCTGAATAACAGTATTTTACAAAGAGCGACTGCCTAACTGATCTCTACAACCCAATTACGATATGGTTTGGTGAGAGAGGTCAGGCTTTCACGCTTCTGATGACCCGTAACGACTACCAAAGAGCTACAAATGACAGCCGAGACCAACGGCTTAACGAGCGTGTTTTCTGAGGGACGGAAAATACGTTACGGGTATAGGAATAATAAGATGGTCACCCATCCACCGACCAACTACGACAAGAGTAGCTCAACCTGCATGCGTAGCATGACCACCGTAGAAATGGGTTTTGTCGACGGAAGAATAGACAAAATTACAGATTGTAGAAAGATTAAAGATTGTAGAAAGATTCGTACCGTTTTATGCGGGCGTAGCATGACAATTCTATCTCTATTCTACCAAGAATAAACAAAGTTCTTACTATGGTGGTCATACTACGTGTGCTGATTTATCTATCGTGCTGCTGTTTATTATGTCAAAGACATTTAAATTTAAATAAAATGGATGGAATGGTGATAGTATACATGGTTTTATAATGAAGTTGTTTTTCAAGCAATGCATACATACGTAGATAATAATGATTCTCTGCAGTATTTGTCATCATGATTAGACGAAAGCTTATTTTGCAGAGACATGTCAACTTTCTCTTCATTAATTACAACTCTTACCTAAATGCTGTGTCGCAATTTTAAAGATCAAAGCGATTACCTTCTTAAAAAAAAAACTTGTGAAACTACTTATGATAAATAAATAAAATAAGCTGCTTAGCGAGTTTGTCCACCTTGCCTTGCTTTTGACAATATAAATTAACCGTTTGACCAGAATAGTCACAAAATTATCTTCTCGAGCTTGAATTGACAGCTCCAGAAACAGCACGTTTTTTATTTTATTGCAATGCTGTGACTTTTTCCCTCAGGTTTAGATGATATTAGGATTAGGTAAAGCACACTAGGATCTGGAGTAAAGTTTTTGCCACTTATGTTTACGTCGAACATTTAAGGGGCGAGTAACTATATTGAAATCAAAAAATGTTTGTCAATTATGTTTACGTCGAATATTTAAGGGGTGAGTATATTGAAATCAAAAAATGTTTGCCACTTATGTTGCGTTGAATTTTTAAGGGGCGAGTATATTGAAAAAAAAAAAAAAATGTTTGCTACTTATGTTTCATCATCATCATCATTATTTCAGCCGTAAGACGTCCACTGCTGGACTTAGGCCTCCCCCAATTTGGGGGGCTTTGCCATAATCGCCACGCTTGGCAGGCGGGTTGGCGATCGTAGTAGCGTGGTAAAATGCATAGAGAACACTGCTGCCCATTCTCTAATATTTAAGGGGCGAGTATATCTATTGAAATCAAATTGTAACAGATCGAGACTCAGTATGTAAAACCCAATACACACATACATTGCTCGGTCTCGGAATCACTAGCTTAGCAGTTCCGACCAAAGAGGCAGTAAATTATGTACTTACTTACAATCAAACACAAAATATCTCGAAATATTACGCTTCAAAGCGAACCAGCGCGAAATAACGTAACGTAAACAAAGGAAAGCGTCACGAAGCCAACTCCCAGAACGAAGTGAGGTGAAAGGTTCCCATGATTGTGTAGCACACATTATAGTTCCGATCAGTCGAGGGTTGGGAGACGTAATCACGCTGGTTAGGCAAAGGTATGCGTATTTATTTCCGTTAGACTTGAAGAATGTTTCGTTTTACGTGTAGGTTGTTAGAATGTTTTAAGAATCTTGGAGAATTTTTCATTAAATGGAAATTGGCTGGATTTTCAAAAATAGCTTCAGAAAAGGAGGTTTAAACACTAAAGTTATACCTAGGCTTTTCTTTTTCATGGAAACTGAAAGACAATTTTTGATAACAGTACTGTGACAAAGTCACTTTCCGCGTTTGTTCGCTTAGATCTTTTAACCTACGAAACAGATTTTAATGCGATTTTCATCAATAGCTAGAGTGTTTCAAGAGGAAGGTTTATATGTATAAATCAAAGCAAAAGTTAGTGTACAAAAATGAAGAAGTTAATTCTGAAATAATAATTAAGATTTTTATCCTCTTAGTAAATACTTTGCCTAAAACATGAAGTTTACATACCAAGTTTATTTATAAAAACGGTTCTGATGTCAAATGTCAACCGCGGTGTGGTAGGTGTCAGACATTTGATACCCCGGACAACATGTTGCGCAAAAATTTTGTTCAATAATTCCACATCTCTATTTACATAAGAACAACCTCGACAACCCTAAGCTATGTCTTCATTGACGTGCGTAGACGCATCGCGTGGGTAATCATTACCCAACGCTTAAAAAACCGCTTGAAAGCAACAGTGATGCATCGTTAATAGTTTGTATTGAACAGAACGCGGAAGGATCATGGAACAACGACGATGCGGAACGTGGCGTCGAATAAATCGAATAAATTAACATTATGCTGAGTGTGAGAAGGCTGTGTAAGCTGTGACCTTTGCTGGATCGTATGTGTTGTTTATGGTGGTAGCCCTGGGAGGTCATCGGTCGCGCGAGTGAATGCACTTGATAGGTTATTTATCTTTATTTAAAAATCTTAGCTATCATTTTAAATTTTAATTTGCGTACGCTGATGCATCTCCGCAGATCCGGGTAATAATATTATCACAAGTTCAACTTTTAGTAATAAAAATAACTCACGGACACAAGTAAGCATTTCGCTCTAAAAACATTTTCAAATTTCAGAGAAAGCATGAAAATTCCCAATTTGCTTCCCATAAAATCAATTAAATAACACGTTAACACTTCATATAAAACTTAATAAATTGTTGGCACTAACAAACACTTCAATAAAATAAACGATAACAAAACGTGGCGTACTAATTGCAATCAAAAACATTAAACCGAACGCGCCCGTATAAAATACTGGCTGAAATTGACCGATTCCGAAAAGTTAAACCAATCACTTCACTGGCCACAAAAAAATAAAAATATTTTGAATATAGAACTGACCGCAGGTTATAAATTCTAACATGTCGCTCCATTGCAGTATCATAGTTGCAACTGAGATGGTCGCACGATTCTGAGTTTGGTCATTATGCGGACTATCTAGATCTTTTTAATTGGCGACATCATCATTTATAACTGTGACTACACAGAGTCATAAAGTTGTAGGCTAATTAGTTTTTGTGCAAACATTATTCTTTGAAGTAATAGTACGCAAGTCTGTCGAAAAAGTTTCGTGTCAAATACGTAATTCATGGAGTAGTTAGGTTTAATTTTGGGGCCATTTGCGATAGTAATTAATTTTAGAGAAATTTACGGTGTTAGTATTTATCAGCCTTTTATTAAAGCAAGCAGTTGCTTTAAAAGAAAGCTTTATGGAAATAGCTTGGAAAACGACCGTAAAATTCAATGAAATATTATAGTTTTGTTTGGAAACAGATACATAATAAGCTTGCATTTCCATAAAGTAAGGTTTAATACACAACATGAAAATTTAGATGAAGATATCAAAGGGAAAATTCAAACAAGATTCTAGTTAGAAGACTCGCAAATTTGGCTTGCACTGAATAAAGCCGATGAGACGATAATCCCAATCACACCGCCAACGTAAACGCAATGTCATCTACTTTTTCGTCCAGAACCAGTGTGTTCCCAGCTTTAAAACCCTGTGTGAGTCGACACCTCACTAACTAGGTTGAGTGGAAGTTCAATTTAGTTCTCAAATTAGTTTAGCACTGATGGCCAACGCAAATGGACTCCCTTCTTAACTAAGAGGATTTTAATATTTTTGTTCAACGGATATTTTACATGTACTTTTAGGTCATATGTTTTTGTTAAATAATTAAGTTTTACTTTTCTCATATCATTTAGAAACTTTTAAATAATAATCGCTGTTATTTTCAAAATTAACTTAAGGATAATTATGTGATTTTCTTCCTTAGTTCTCCAATAGTTGTTATGTAATCACCCGTTCCACCTATATCATCTTTATTTTATTTTTTTTATCTAAAATATTTAGTTCATGCAAAGAAACATGAACTCGTATGCATAACTTCCGACACACCATAAACAAACTACACATTTTTTAGACCATCGATAAACATTTATGTTAATCGTATAATAAATAAATTATTCGATTCAAATGAGATGACGGAAGTTCATCTGTAGCGGCTATGACAAAATATCTCAGAGAAAGTAATCAAATCAGCGGCAGCGTGATTTGAATTGGAAATATACGGAATTAGTCGACTTTGTGATCTAGTTTCGGAACAGTTGATGAATTTTTTATAGATCTTTTAAAATGGGTGGAAGAATTTATCACTATCCCGATTAAAATTTTCCGAGTTTTTTTTTCCCTTAAAAGCTTACTCCTCATTGGTACAATAATTTGAAAAAAATGCCAAATCAATACAAACATTCTTTGTATTTATTGCAGATGGTTCTGTAATGAAGTGCAGAATTATCAGGTGCTTTTAAATAGATAAACCAAAGGCAAAAAAAAAATGCCGAAGGCATTAATTCCGTCTATCCCTTTTTAGTGTGCGAGAAGTTAACATAAATAAATCACGAGGGTCAAATATATAAAAAAAACTTTAAGGTATTAATTGGTTTGTATGGAAATCCGAACTTACTCTAATACAGCAAGGGTTTGTTTGACTCGTAGGATATCTATACAAAACTCAAGTAATATGATTTGTTTATGATTTAAAATCAGATTTAGAAACAAAAGTAAAAACTCGAATAATGTGCTCATTACCTAAGCTTAAAAGGGCTCTTTGG
This sequence comes from Aporophyla nigra, assembly GCA_947507805.1. Classification (NCBI taxonomy): domain Eukaryota; kingdom Metazoa; phylum Arthropoda; class Insecta; order Lepidoptera; family Noctuidae; genus Aporophyla; species Aporophyla nigra. Next base: position 21,053,208 of record OX382297.1, on the reverse strand, counting down.
TTACACGGATCCAAATTAATTAGTTTAATTATGGTTTCATAAAAAACCCTTTTGTGCTTCTAATATTTTTACTGACGAGAAAACAAGTCAAGTTATCCCTACCTACCACACCTCTGTTCCAACATTATCTCTGTTGGTATTTTAGTTCTGTCTATAGATATTCGAAGCTACTGAAGAGGCGCCATGATGCAATTTGTTGGTCATTAAGAGATTCTGAGAAAAGGTCAATGTCTCAGCTTTCCTCATAACATTTCGTAACTGTTACTTAGTACGAAATTCTCACCAGCCATTGTCAGTTCGGTTATTATGTAAAGAGTTTTTATGTTTCCAAATTACATCCAAGTATGCAATGAACGATAAGTACTTTGATTCTCTATTGTTTGAACCTCATTATTTTAAATATAAATATTTGTGCCAACTTTCCATTTTCAAATGTTTTTCGTTTTTGGCAAATCTCAATGACATCATTTTTGCGCTTTTCACATGTTTTCGTGTATTATTTACGTAATCATAATTTTGAATCAGGTAGTAAAATTAAGCAAACTTAGTTTTGTCATTATTTCTTTTATCCGAATAAATAATAGGTACTGGTAATTTAGTAACCATTCCAGTATACCAGAAAGCGTTAATAGGCGATAATAATATCGTGGAAAATCAAATATTTTCACTCGTATGGGAATTACTAACACAATAGGCTCTTTGTTAGATTGATCAGCAAAATGTAAGACAGATTAATTCGTAGTCGAATGGAGCCTACTATTATTTTGTTCTGCACATAAATACTTGTTTGGTGTTGCTTTTCCTATAGGTAAAACAAAAATAAAAGAAGATGAAATTCTTAATTTAGACTTCCAAGAACGTCAAGGAAATCAACGAAATATACAGGATCAATTTTTATCCAGTGCGCAAACTGTAACCATGAATTCAGCATATCATTCTAGCCCCCCCAGTGTAGAAAATTTTCGTCGTTGATACAAAAAAAAAAATCTGCTGTTCCATACATTTTGACCCTGTAGGTATTGCATTCTTCTGTGAAACAGCTGATTTTTTTTTGTAAAACCGACGAAAAATTTCTCCGCAAGGGGTGTTTATTTATTTGTTAACATAGGTAAAAAATACAGATCTTATTTTGATGAACAGAGCGCTATGCTTATGCCAGGAGGCGTATAGATATGGTGTCCAAATTAAGAAGAGGATTACAAATAACCATTTACTAAAAAATATCTAAAAACCATGCAATATGGTATCAAAATAGAAAATGAATTGAACAATTATTGAATATTTTAGTTCAGTTTATTAATTATTTATTTGTTAACATAGGTAAAAAAATACAGATCTTATTTTGATGAACAGAGCGCTATGTTATGCCAGGAGGCGTACAAATATGGTGTCCAAATTAAGAAGAGGATTACAAATAACCATTTACTAAAAAATATCTAAAAATCATGCAAGGTATCAAAATAGAAAATGAATTGAAAAATTATTGAATATTTTAATTATGTATGTCATACCTAAATGAGGAATTATTATAACGTCAGAATTCGTATGTCAAAAAAGTAAATAAAAACATGACAAAATAATTGAAATGTCAAAATAATTGAAATGTCAAAATAATTAAAATGTCAAAATAATTTAGTATGAATATTAATGATACTAAATTAATTCGTCATTTAAGTATTCGCTGAAAAATGCTCTACAAAACTTTAGTTTATTCTAGCACTTATGGGGCTCGTAATTTTGGCTAGTCGTAAACATAATTAATGGTATTCTGATTTCTTTCCTCTTTTGTCCCTTGTATATATTCTTAGCTTCTATGCTACTATAATAGGTCTGTAATACATGTATATAGGTAGTGCAGGCATATTCTGACCTCAATGTTAATTACTAAGAAGGCATTCACCCTAACCTCAATATGGTTAGTAATATTTGAGGATATTGCCACATTGATGAAATGATTGATGGTTCCAGCAATAGGAAGGAAACCGAATAAACCTATAAACAGTTTTTATTAAGACTTGAATTCTGCCGTCGAATGAGTGCGGGTAAAATTAGAGCTCTTAATGAAAAATAAATTATTATTTTATCAAGATAGGCTAAAATTTCGTTACGTTGTCAGATGTTTACATGGAAGGAATCTAACGATTTCTCATTTAATCTTCCGTTTAGTATAAAGATCGGTTTGATAAAAAATAATATAAGGTCAATTCGGTCGCGAAAACTAAATATTTAATTAAGTTTCATCTGACGGAAAGCGCAGATGTATTCCAGTATCACAGATTAATGTCTCCAGTTATCTGTACCGTATGCTTTCTCAATTATTCAAATATTTTAAGGGATACTTATAACAAAAGGTGGAGGACTTGCATCATTCAGGCGAAAAACCTTTGTTAACGTAACGGTTACAACATCGGTCATTGTCTCGTTTGATTGTCATATTGAATGGGACCAACATCACGAAAATTGATAAAATACCAATCTTATCGGAATTGCATTTTTAACAAGATTTCTTAGATTTTAATCCCATAAGGCCTACCTAAGCACGAAATACGTAGTTACTGCCGAAGTTACGGGCGAATCTGACTCCGTAAGTATCACCTACGGGCACAAGATTTTTCTACGGTTCGAACTAACAATGAAGGACAACACGGTTTGATAGTTGACTCTACTCCCGATGTGTTTTTGCTCGGCAGAAAAAGTAAATTTATCGGCAGTAGAGTAGTCGGACGGGTCCGAATATCTTCGTTGACGGACTTAGAGAAAAAGTACTTGGTATCTATTTAAGAAATTTATTTAAGAGCAATTAACAATGTAGCGCTACATATATTGTTGCAGATACAGGTCTTCCAACAACTCATCAGCAGCCTATAATGTTCCCACTGCTGGGACATAGGCCTCATCTCGGTGAGAGTAAGTGGACCATAATCAACCACGCGGGTCCAAAGCGGGTAGATGTCAAATGTCTTCGAATTTTTGGTTCTAATACATGCCGGTTTTCTTACGATGTTTTTCTTCACCGTTTTGAGAGTAGTGGTGTTGAAATAATTTACACAAAGTAAAGCGCCTGCTTGGGTTTGAACTCACGACCTACTACTTGTAAGTCGCGGCCGTTATCACGGGGCCACCACTGCTATCACACCACTGCGACAACTCAATATTTGATCAATCAAGGCATATATATACACTAGATAAATGATACTACTAACTCTTGGTCAACGTTTTGTAGTAATTTAACTACTGTTTATTTATGTATATTTTAGTCAGAATTCTACGTCTTGCAAGTAACATGCTATGTAAAATAAGGAAAATGTAGATAACAAGTTACGAAACAATAGTTAATGACTGCCTAGTTATGCGGGTGTTAAGTAATAATGGTATACTACCAAAAAACACATAATTTTAGCACTTGCAACAGACCTAATGATCCGTTCACGGCGAGCTAACTTTTTTACTTGATAAGGTACGACGCACACGCACGACGATAATCCTTCACTCAACTAGAAGACTAAAAGTCTAGTGATTTTTTCATAATATATGTTTTTTGAATGTGCAAAACATGCGAAAATTCAGTCCTCCATTTTGAAACTGGTCTGAACTGACAGACAGAAACCCGGACCTATATTGATTTTTTTCCCCTTTTATCCTTTACGGTGGCTGTTGAGTAAGCAATTCACGAGAATAAAGAAGATCCGCATTTGTTTGAACGAGCATTTTCCCTTCCATGGTATAGAAAACTGTGGAATATTTGAAACAAACCTTTTATTGGGAGATGCTGCATCCATTGATAATTTGTTCGTTTTTCAAAAGCATTTATGCATACCAACATTTTTTCTACTCTTTTAAAAGGTGTTCCTATTTTAAACTGGTGTCAGTAATATGGATTTATACTGTTTTTAATTATTTTTTTATGTATGCGCTGCGCCCTAAGTAATCGATTTCATCGATACTTTTATACAATTTTAATATTCAGTTATACGATGTGGATTTGGCAATTCTGAATCGTAATTAGGTTTAGTTGGGATCCAAATTAAAAGCTAGCGTTAACCAATAATGTGCCATTTAGTCAAAAACGAAATCGATAATTGTGTGTCCGTTTTTCAACGGTATTTAATTTCACACAACATTAACATAACTAAATCGGTTAAAACTGCACATCCGCCGTTTTTTTTTAAAACTTCAACATGGCGGAATAAAGAACTATTAGTCTGCCCTATTTCCTATGCATCTTTACTGTCCACATAAAATAAAATAAATTAACCTGTTACTAATGATTTATCTGCCTTTTGACCTTAATTTTCTTTGAACTTTTCCTCTGTAAAATATTACGATCTGACAAATAGATTTAATAAGTGATGAAAAAAGTACTACAGTATTTCCTGACATTGTATTGTGCCTTATCCTAAAAAAACACCATAAGATGCAAGGCTATTTGGAAAGAACCATTGAAATGAAAAACCCTTTAAAAGCAAGCGGCCTTTAAAATAACTTAAAGTGATCTTAAGAGAAGAATAAAGATCAAAGTTTATTGTTTAATTACTGTTGGATAATACCAACTAACGAGACAGAGATTTCAACCATTATCTCACTAATCTTTGGTTTCATTTTAATTATAAAGGCAGATTAGTTATTTTCCCCCAGTCGTGGCTGGTAATCCGCGGTTAAGTATTTCAGATGGATGAACGTTGTTAATTTAATTTGTTTTGATTATTGCCATTTTAAGCTAAGTTTGCTTTGTGCTAACAGCTTGTTAGAGACACTCCTTTTTAAATTATTCTACATTAGAAAAATAACTTTTTTTACCGGCATGCTATCATCAGCCAGTGATCCCAGTTAGAAGGTACCCAATACGCACGTTTTTGATAGCTCTAGTAGGTTTAAAAAAAGAATAACAATAAATTGGCTACTTATTTGAGCACATCACATTGTTAATCGACCGAACTACACACGTTACCTTGTCTAGGAACCTGTTACAATTTGTGCAAAATTACGATATTGATACACCTACTTGGTTTCTGTCATGCATTACTGTTTTTGCTTAGAGTCCAACCCACCTCGCCCGCGCCTTAGTCCGGATAAGATAAGGAAACTGTAATTTGTACTGATTTACTTAAAACATTACATTCGAATCTCGATTACAATATCTCGAATAACGGTGTTGATTGCAGGTTTCGAATAATTTCCCGTATTAACTTTCGTCTAAATCGATTTGAGTGTTACGAAGTGATTTAGTAAGGAGCGTTTAAGCACGTTTTCGCATAGATAGTTTTTAGGTGAAATTAATTACGAAAGCGCGGAATCAAATAATAACATTTGATTGGTGTAACTTGCGTAACGAAATGTCAACGGTAAAGTGTTTGTTAGCGAGTTTTAAGATTTAATATTCAGGTCAAGTTTGACGTCGACCGACGTCATTGATGTTAATGCAACAGAACATGTTTATTATTATTGACTATAATAACTTAATATGGATCTACATATTTAGGCAATGCGTAAAATAAAGCCTTGTAGGCTGTTTATCAACCCATTTTTTTCTATATCAGTGCGGCGGCGCTCCGCGTTGAATTTAATTTTTCGTTGAGCTTTTTTCCTTTTCAGTTATCAAGGTACCGCAAAAATTTCATTTAAAACTGGTAGTTTGGCTGTGAGAAGTTACTACATGAGCTAGCAGTTTCACAGCTGCTTTTATTAGGCTGTAAATTTTAAAGAAAGTTCCGTGAACATTAAAATAAAGACCTTATTCGTTAATGGTAAATATAACAACATAATATATATGTACAAGTTTACTTATGCACTATTATGGTCTACCTCGTTGGTGTTGTGGTTACAAGCGTTATTACTGAGGGGTTTGAGTTTAAATCTGAGGTCGGGCAGAGTGTTATTGGGAATTTAAATATGTATGTGTATAATTAGTTTATAACCTATTTTAGTACTAGTACTAGTTTTTCTCTTATTTATAATTCATTATTATAAATTTTTCACTATTGTTCCTCTCAAACAAAGCACCTGCCATGTAATCTCTTCACCACCCTTGGTTGACTGGTAGAGAATGCCTAAGGCATTAAGTCCGCCTTTGTACCTTTTTTTTGTGTGCGAAAAGTTTAAATAAACAAATAAATAAATAATTTCTCAGTAGCAGTTTGGTGACTAGATTTCTTCCCGGTTGATGGAAATAAGCTCGCCACCTATCACATGTGACTTAAATATAACTGGCGAAATATGGCGGTACTATAGGTACCTCTGCCCAACCCCTCGGGACAAAAGACATGATGTTATGTTATGACTATTATGCAAGAGTCTATGATCGTGATACTAGTTTGAGCACTAGGTACTCGAATGATATCTCCTAATCACAGTACAAGTGCACCGCACGTACTGTCGTGTATAATTAGTGACACTTCAGTATGATTACTGTGACACACAATGAGTTTTCCAACAGCCTCAGCAAACTAAAGGGGAGGGGAGAAGACTGCAGACGAAAACTGACAAACTGTCATGGTTCTTGTTTGACTTTTAGTCTCATTTTAGCTTGTGCCGGTAACGGTCGATAAGAAAGTTACCTAGTTGAGGAAAATAAATATTAAAATACGTACTCAGAAAAGCGGTGGGTGACATCGGCATCTTTCTGTCCTTCGGCGGGGTGCTGTACACAAACGCAGGGTTGACGCAGCCGCGCGACTGGTTCGGACACATATCACTTTCCGAACCCCTGCGCACGCGCTTATGCGACATCAACTCTGACATTGACTTCGCCGACTCGGATTTTCCCATCCCTTTTAACTTCTTCTTCATTTTGTCACTCTCCGGTGAATGTATATGTAGGAGGGCCGCTGCTTTAGGTGGTATCTTATCCAGCACTATCAGGTCCTTAGCCGACACACTCTTTTGTTTCTTATTTGAAAACAAATCACTGAATTTCATTTCCACTTTCTTCGGCCTCTGCGGCTTCAAACTCAAATCGATGTCTCCACTTTTCTTCCTCTGTTTGGGTGGCTCTGCCTTCCGCTTGGCCATGGCTGGTGTCTTTGGTTTATACGTCCCTTCGATACCCGTATACGCTACGTCGTAATCTTTCTCTGTCCAGATCTGCTTCGCAAAAAATATTCCGTTACTTTTGATCTTTTCGATATCTTCAGTTGTTGTTTCCTCGTCCTTGGACCGCCAGCGGTTGCCGATCAATCGTAGGGAAGCGCGGACGGATCTGGAGCGTCGTAAGCCACTTTGCTCCTTCTTGAACTTGTCGAGGAGGGTCTCCATAGCCCTGTGAGGGGTAGCGGGGCGCACTGGGCCCTGGGCATTGCACGTCACGATCGACTACGCGCACTCTATTCACTAACGATAGTTACGTGAGTCGCTACCTTCCCGACGTTCACTCGGTGCGGCGTCGGAGTGTCGAATGCGGCCTGCAATAACGTGGTAAATGGTAGGGCTGCATGAGACCTCGCAGTAACCCGGAGCGACGCGCTCGTCTGATAAACTGTTCTCATTTGCACAATCATTTGATTTGATAAGATATAATTGTTTGGCATACGCATTTCACGAGTCAGATTTGTTGTGACGTGAATTCTGAGATAAATCATAAGGACACAATGATAAGTTGATTTGAAATGCTGAGTATTATAGAGGTGCATTGCTTTTACAGTTGGTATTGATTCTTTCGCAATGTTCGTGCTGGCGGGGCTTGATTTACGGCGATGCAGAGCACGCGAGCGGCGCCGAGTGCCGGCAACTGTGCCGAGATCGATCATTCGTTTAATTTATTGGACAATGCCAGTGAACGAGGTTGAACTGGCTCATAACTCCACGTGATTGAGATTACTAGAAGTTAGGTAACTTCTACTGTTATGTGTAAGTTACATGATTCTCTGCATTTCCGATTGAGGTTTTGGGAACATCATAACATTAATGAAAGTGCTTATAATCGGGCTTAATTTATTAATTCAATTGAAGATAAGTAACTTGAACCGTTGTGGTTTACTTTCGAAAGTATTAAGTAAAGATTATGCTAAGTAGCAATGGTTTAAAAATTGCGTATAAATGGAAGGTTCTGCTGATATCAAAGATGAAAATATGATGTTTGAATATAAAAAAATACGATTGCTTACATACACACTAATAATAACTATGAATAAAGAATGACCCTGATTACCCCTTTTAACAATACTCGAACTTAAGTGTTAATAGAAGTCCTTATGAGTATCAACTCATAAGGACTTCTATTAACACTTAAGTTCGAGTAATCAATAAGATCTAGATTCTAGATAGGTAGGTACTGTCCCATATTATTACCGCATCAATATCTATAAACTATCTTGCCTAAGCTAAGTTGCGTGAAGTCCTTTATAAATCATAGTTGGAAACTTAATAATGAGACGGAAGTTCTCCCAACTTATCCGAGATAGGAACACTAGGTAACCTGGGACAAAGTTCTGTCTCAATTTAGTCCATTAAAGGACGTAAAATTAGCAATAACATACATGAATGACGCCGCAGACCTTGTTACCATTTTGACAGCTTAGCGAAAATATTTATACAAATAAATAATAAGGTAGGCGTATTTAATTTTAAGATAACGAGACTGGGAGAGTGTAACAAAACAAGAATGTTCTACTTCTACGAACCAGTTTCGAGAGAAATAAATAAATCCATTTAAAAGCAATCTGAAACGTACGTGCAAATTCAGCAAAGACGTAGTAACGTTTTTTGTTGTCTATGCCTTTGAAATAGTCGAGCGAAGCTAGGCAACGGCACTATTTCTAAATTCGAAATGGCAGGACAGCGCGGCAGCGCTTTGGATTTCAACGGGAAAACAATCGAATGTCCCTCTGCTTGATTTTAGAATTCGACTAGATTTCCAGTTTTAATTTAACAGTGTTTTTCCTCACTTTTTATTTTATTTAAAATCCTTTATGTAGGTAAAGTATATTGCTTTTTACTTGACTTTTTTGGAAAGTAAACAAATACGAAGGCAGGTGCTAGGTTTTAAATATTGTGTTTTTTTTTAATGGATGTTTAATGACCCAAGCAGCTCTCATGTCATTTATATTGCCGTTGTTGATCTTTGTAGAAAGTGTAGGAACACAGACAGGTATTCTTACCTAACATTATGAGTGTGATTGATGCGAAAACTCGTGATTCATGTACCGTGTTTGTTATGCAAATAAATGTAAGAAAAGTATACTCTAGGTATCTACATGTTTCATTTATAGTGATATATACTTTATTGTATTTAAGATTTGTCCAATTGCAAATTATTCTTCGAAACTTTTTCATCCGAGCTTATTTCCGGCCAGGCAATATATTTTTTAATTTAGTATCTGGTAAGTATACAACCTTTTTCACCATTCGCGCCTCATTTGTCTTCGATAAGGCACGTCGAACATACCTCAGATACTTTTTTAAAAGGAAACAATTTCATTAAACGATCACCGCCATTATTTTAATGGAGTGCTACGACTAGTATGGAAGTAATATTGTCAGACAATTTGTCAGCATTGAATTTATTGAGACTTCATTGATATAATTGATCACGAGACTTGTTTTAATTGAAGAAGGAACTGGTTGAGAGGCAAGTATACATTTTATTATGGAATATTACGTAGGTATTACTCGTTTTTATCAATTGCTGCCAATCAGCAGTTCCATACCTATACGTAAAACGGAAATTGAATTTACGTCATCTTTTTATTTCGAGACATCGCCATAGTTTATTCTTGTATACGTCACCAGAGGGCGGGCATATTTTTAATCAATTTAATTTCCCATGCATAATCAGCCTAAAAATTCCCACTGCTGGGACACAAAGCTCCTCCTATGAGAGAGAGTGACCAGTAATCCCCGTTCCAGGCCCAGTGCGGTTTGAAGGATATCAGATGTGTTTGTTTTTTTTTTTTGCTCTACGACATGCGGGTCCTTACGATGTTTTTCTTCACGGAGAGCAGTGGCAATGAAATTAAAATACAACAAAAAGATAAGTGTCTGCCTAAGTTCGAGCTCACGACCTACAGTTCGTAAGCCGGCTTATATCGTTGCGCAACCACTGCTTTTAGCTTCTACAACATGGCAATGCTGCCAGCCTTCTCATACTTTTCCTGTTTCTTTCCCCTCCTTTTTTATTTATGCACTTGACCAAATTAAATGCTATGTAGGTAAATATTATCTTGCCAGAAAACGAATAAACATTATCCTAAGACCATAAAAAGTGAAATATGTAAAATATAACTTTTATATAACTTTAGCGCCTTTACCTACAAATGACCAGTTTAATAACACCGGCTGGCTCCATTTCTACCGATAACTAAAAAAAAAAGTAAGCGTAACGCGATAAAGATTCCGTGACCCAAATCGGTTTAAATCCTTAACATCGATATAAACAAGTCCTCTCAACATAACGATCCCCTTATTGATCGCTAAGCACTTAATTTTTAGATAAATAATGAAATAAGCTTTAGTGGCACCTACAATCACTCAAGTTGGACGTTTTGTCAACGTGACCACGTCTAACAAAAGTTAAATTCAAGTACAGTTACTAATTCATTGTCAATAATCGATTTAGAGCCATTGTGTCCGATAATCATAAAAGGCAATGATTTCTTAAAACAGATAAAAACTATTCATTCGGTTGCTCGTTTCTTAAAACCATAGATTATTGTAAACCATCAAATACGGAGAAAGAGAACAAGGTAACAAAAGCACCTTTCCTGTGTTGTTCCTATTTCAAAATTCCGACTAAAAAAATAAACACTCGGTTTCAAACTTCTAAATTAGAACCGATGTGAAGCTAGTCATGTGTCGATCAGGTAGCAGGTGCTTTGGTTGGTCCCTAATGTAAGTGCGTGCGACCCTCGCACTTAAATTCTTCGGCTCTTTGTTATCTTTCAACGTATTCCGGGTTTTTGTTAAGTTCCGGAATTTGCAAATAAAGCTTTCCGTTGACATTTAGCAGGTTTTTAAGATAGCAAAGTTCGAATGAGGAAGAGTTTGTTTTTTCGGTTTTTAAAAACATATTATCACGCTTAAATTAGTAAGATTCATACAATTAAGTCCCAAATTTATTCATTTTATTTTAGTGCTAAGAACCCTTAGATAATTAAATACTAATTGGCTATTAATCCTGGATACTTAGAATTTTGTTTTCATACACAAAACAGAATCTAATTAAAATCCTTTGCAACTAAAACCGAAATGAACCAAATAACGCTCTGACTCCTCTCCACCCGGCCGTGAAAGCTAGTGGTAATTAAAGGCATATGTCTCCGAGATACGGTCACTTGGGGCATATTATAATTACAAGGGTTTAATAAGGGTTTATGCGTGTGACAACAATTATAATTAAGGGAGATCAAAGAGCACAGAGACTGTGAAATCAATTCCATGATTATTAGAGCCGACATTATGGGGCTTTAGTGATGGAACTTAATATTGTACTCAAATATACATATATATAATAAATATAATTATATATATAAATAATAAATAGAGTACTTTACTTTTGTTGAATATACTTCCACAATCTTTTCTTTAAAATTCTGACTTAAAACTGATTTAACAACTTGCTCCATTGTTTGAAATAAACTTTTTTCTTCGTTTTCCAAAGCCATTGGCCATGGCTAGTAGCAAGCATTCAAATATTTCGTTAATTATGGTATACATTTATATTCATAGACAAGTGTCTATGACAAATGATGACAGTTAATTTCACGGACTTCCATTGTCATTTTTCCCGATGTGTATTGACCTAATATTTTGATTATCACTTACGACACTTCTTATGAAATCATTGATATCAATTTTAGAATCGATAAATGTTTTCTTTCATTCAAATCGAATCGATTCTATAGCGAATCTAACAATACCAAATAAACAACCTATTTGACGCATAATATCCCTCTTTTACGTGAAATTAAGAATACAATAGAAAGCCAGTTTATATTAGTAGGAGTATTATTTTCGATAAAAACATAAACAGCTAGTTTTCTTCGATTCTTTATTTTGGTAACAAAAAAATATCGTATTATTGTATTTTTTGGCACGATTTCTTTAGAACCAAAAATAAATCTGAATGCAAGATGGGTAAAATAAGACTACATGACAGCTATGATTTGGAAGTCAATGATTGATTTCGTGATTATCTAAATAAGGAGTACAAGTTAAAATTAATTTTGAATAATAGACGTTAAATAATTGTTCAAGGTCCAATTTTTCTCGCGAATCATTTAAAAGAATATGATTGGATCCATAAAGCCATATGTGCTTAGAGACTCAATAACTAAGAGTACTAATATGAATTAGATGGTGCAGCAAGTGGCGCCATCTAGTATTGTTACGGAAGTTACTAGGAACGATCGAAGAGGTCAGAGAGTTCTATGGTTAGGTGGCGGTTGTCTTCCGATGGCAGAGATAATGTCCACCTCATCGTCGGGGTGTGACGAAGCGTAAACCTGTATGACCTTCAGCGAATACCTTGCGGATATTCTGAGTATAAGGTACGCCACCCTAGTCGACACACTCTCGATCTTCACAACGTTGCTCACAAGGGACTTATGGACGATAAACTCGACACCACCTTAGGACTGCTGGTCGCCCTCCCAAAAATAGAGCAGGTTTCCGGATTTGAGGATTATCGAGTTCTCCCCTTCTCTTCGGACTTCAGATAACCCTACTATATCCCATCGTAACCTGCTCAATTCTTCCTCAAGTTCGGCGATCTTCTCGTCGGTCCGAAGTGTACGCGATATGTTGCCAGGTCCTATTGTCGGCGATTGTGGTAGCCGGATCTCTTCCGGGGATTTTTTGCACCCCTTGCCTCACCGTGGCCTTGACTGCTACCGTAGCCAAGGTTAGGTGGGCCGCCGAGCACTAGGGGCCATTTATTTTCAGTGCTTGTCATTTAGGAAGGGGGGAGGGGTTTGCCATGGTAGGCGGGTTGGCGATCGCAGTATGATAGGCTGCAATGCATAGAGAACGCTGCTGCCCATTCTCTAGTATATCCCTTAGTCGCCTCTTACGACACCCACGGGAAGAAATGGGGTGATGCTATTCTTTTAGTCCGACGCCACACGGTACGCCCGGCCGTTCAATTTATTGAATGTTATAACAAAAGCGCGATATTTATCAACATTCAGTAATTAAATGAGTGTTGCGACAAAGCAAAACATTGAAGATTTACAAATATTGGTATTCCCACAATCTCACATCAAATTTAACTAAGCGTGAGCAATGGAACCGCGTCAAATGATAATTTAATGAATTATACAATTACTATTTCATAGCGAGCTCCGAGAGTTTCGTATTTATTGGGCAAAACCCCAAAAAGTAGCAAGTTGCTCCTAAATCAATTCCTTCAGAGTTCAGGAAACGACGAAACGGAATAAATAGAGAGGAAATGAGTTAATTCACGGACCCTTTACGTCTCTGTGATATTTATGTAAATTTGTTGATTTTGTGCATGTAACGGAAGTGGAACTCCGCAGAATACTATTAAAATGGTAATTTCCGATGTCAGCCTACGGCGTCCCTTGAATCGAGGCTTCTTTGCGTTTTATTTTACATTACATCGAGCTTTTCCGGAGGTATTTGAATAACATTCGCCAGAAAGTTTGCAGTAACAGCGCAATGGAATAGGGAGCTATGTCAATTTTCGACCGCCATTCTTGGAGCGAGCGCCAGATGCGATTTTGAAGAGCACAATTCGTGTCGTTAAAACGAGTCGAGAAGTGCTTATTTGGACAGTTTAAGTTATGACTTTGTCATCTAGATGGAGAACTCGAGATTCTGCTTGTTCCGTATTTCCGTATCGGACAGGGACACGTGAAGATTAAGTATCCGTTCAGTTTACTGCTCTTTGCCGGCGTCCTGTATTAGGTAATCATACAATTTACAACTGAACTGATTGTTGTGATCTGATGTTACAATAAATATCAATTGTTTCACGTTGTGAAATTGTGCGTATTTTAGTCTGAATTTATTCAGTCTTGTCTGTGAAACAACATCCATTATTTACTGAATCGTCGATTAATTTTGAAACTACGCGATACGTACCTAGTTCTTTCTCTTTTATGGTGTAATTTTTTAGTATATGAAGGCAGAGGGTCATATTGTAAAATAAAAGAGGTTCTTTCAATATTAAGGAACTATTTAATCAATAGACCTTATACGAAACTGCACTTAATCAGTTTCCATAATTATTAATTTAACACCTTATTAAAATAGCCATGACACCCAGTAATACAGTTACAGTATTACAGTTCATATAAAAGAGTATCAATGTACAGTGAGGCAGAGTTATAATAATTGAGAGCAATACGACCTGTGCACCGGGCCACGCCTGAACTTAGAATGCCAATTTGCCGCCGTGCGGCGTCTTTTATACGGAAGTATTGGAGGTGGGGCAACGACGTAGCACGCTACGACGTAGCGCGCTCTAACTCCGCCCACCCGCAATGAGGTGGGAGAATGGCGTAGCGTGCTACGACGCTACGGCGCTATCGCGTAGCCCAATGCACGTGCTGCTTACAATGTGACGCCGACACGGCCATACTGACGTGCGGACGTCCTCGTACGCTCAACTGACAATGTCACATCTAGAACTTGAAAAACTGATTAAGTACCGTTTGGTCATCCTGATTGTTTCTGGTCCGGTCTACTTAGACCCTTCAGATATTTAACCACTTGGTCCAGTCTGCTATGACTCTTCAAGGGTTATTCTTGGTCCGGTCAACTTCTGACCCTACAAGATCAGCCTCCTGGTCCGGCAATTGTTTTGCCCATCAGGTGTATCCCTTCAGTTAAACTGGACCGGATCTAGCTAGGTCGAACAAGGATCGTTCCTTTAGCTTAATTCACAAATAGCTCAATACTTTGGTTGATTTCTTTTTTTCTTTTCTTTCTTCTTTTCTTTCTTTTTCTTTTCTCTTTTTTGAATCTGTTCCCTAGTCTCGTGGACAAGAACATCTATGTTATTCTTCGCCGACACGTCATCCTCATCATAACATTCTGCGAATTCCAGAAAGAATGACTGAACACGGGGTACTTCTTGTAAGTTTTTGTGAGAGTATTTGTAGACTATTCCATTAATGTGTTTCAATTCGTATCTATCATTTCCTTCCAAAATAGCGGTGATTTTAAAGGGGCCTTTATATTCACGGTCCTGTTTCATTTGGTGTCTTTTTTCGAATTTAACAAAGGCAAAATCACGTACTGAAAAGCATTTTACCATAGCTTTATCCTTGTTAAATGATAAATGACTTTATTTTTGCAAGTAGGTTTGTACAAACACTTTTACACGTCAATCATATATTTTTTTTTTAACTAGATGTGGTCGGCGTTTCCTATCTGACTAGTCTGAGAAGAAAGGCCGAAACAAACTTAGAGGTCACAGTCTCTTTTAAAGTCCAGACATAATCTTGGTCACATCATGTGAAGACCATGTGGATTGGTGTCTGAAGTGGTATTTTAAAGAAAGAACCACTCAGATTGAGTGGACCTGTCCAATCAGTGCACGCATTTGTCAGTAAATCGACCTGTGTCATATTGGACCATATTTTTTTATACCAACAGAAGAATCGAATAATGGTTTCGAGGTTTAATTCCAAGGGCGTGAGCCCTGTTGCTCTACAACGAGTACTATTGAGACTCTAACTACTAATTGGATATTGTTTACATGATCTTACCATAAGCTACCCGAATATATAACGAGCATACTTTTTAAGGTCCTCATGACACGCTCGACCTGGCCATTGGCCAGGCGAACCAGTGGATATTAATTGTAAATCGATACGAATATCTTTACAGAAATTCTTAAATTCAGTACTGTCATATAACCTACCGCGATTTGCAACTATTCTTTTAGGAGCGCCAAACGAGTTCACTGCATTTTTTTTTTTTTTTGTGATTTAATAACTAACAAGACGGATTTTGTAAAGCCATCAATAATCACGGAAAAATACTCCTTGTTTTTTAACACGCTTTTTCCTGTGAGTTTACCAGTTAAATCCAAATGAATTATATGCCATGGAACGGCAAATTTAGGGATTGGATGTTGACCGACCTGCTGGGCATACGGGGGACCTTTGGAAGCCTTACAAGCGACGCATGAACCACCATAGGTTTTAACAAGTTTTGACATATTTTGAAACCAATAAAGATTGTATAATTTATCGAAGTTTTTTTTTTTTTATAACCATGGTGTGTTATTTCGCTGTGTACTCGATTAATCACTTACCATGTTAAAGGGTGTGGCAATATTGGAGACCATTTAGTGGTTTTATAACATTCGATTTTACGATGCCCTGTCTAATATCGATAATGTGCGTGATATTTCAGACAGCAAGTCATTTGAGCGAAATTTGGATATAATGTCTCATATTTCGGAATCACGTTATCTACAGTTAGCCTTATGAATAAAATATGTGTCAGCATGATTACGTGAAAGGAAGTCTACATGTGCCATATTTTTTCCCTCTTTATAGATGATATCAAAGTCATATGACTGCAAAACTGTCCACCTATGTACTCAGGGGTTAGGTCTTTTTTGTATTAAGAGGCTTTTAAGGCGTTACAGGCAATAAACACCGTAAATTTACGCCCATATAGGTTATATCGAAAATATGTGGCTAGGCCATATAAATTGTTGGTACTGAGCAGCAGTGCTTGGAGGAGGGATATTTTTTAGAGCTTCAATCTTATGGGGATTTGGTCTAATTTTTCCAGGGGATATTCCGAAACCCAGATATTCAATTTTCGGCTTTATACATGAACATTTTTTTAAAGTTATATCTAGCAATCTATTTAAACGAGACAACTTTTTTGAACGGTCTGTAATGCAGAAAGTACGTCCATTTAGATCAGTATTTTATTGTCATTTAGAGGTTTAAGACCAGTATTTATAGCTCTTTGAAAAACCTGTGAAGCATTTCATAAACCAAATGGCATAGTAAGGTACTCAGACTGACCCGTTATGGACGCAAATTTGGTGATCGATTCGATCACTAACTAGTAGTAAAGGATAGCTGTCTAGTCGAGTATTGCTATTGAGTTCCCGGTAATCAACGCACATACGATCGGTACCGACATTTTTTTTATTAATAATGTAGGACTCGCGAAAGGCGAAGAACTTTCACGAATTATGTTAGCATCTAGTAATTCTTGTACTTTGTCATTAACGATTCGTAACTCGAGATATGAGGAGTATTTAGTGAGTATTTCAATCAAAACCTAATTTTCTTTACCGGTAAGATCTGTGTCAATAGAATTAATGCCAAGAGGCATTTCTAATATAGAGCTAAGATTTGCTTTTTTTTTAAGTTAAGGCAGCTTTATTATCCACAACGGATATTGCTTGTCTAAAATGTCGTGACCTATTAATAAGTTAACGTTTTCATTGAAACATTCGTCAGACAATACTTGATATGTAACGCCGAGAAGAAAGTTTTGTACCACGGTTGGGCATTGTATTTGGATTGAACAATTAACATCATCATCAGGAGAGTCTCGTCTGAGTGACTATCGGGAGTTACCAGCCTGACGGTACATCTAAATGACCATCAACTTAGATCAGCTTGACGAGAACTGACTTCTCTCGAGAACATTGGACCAATTAACATTATTACAATCAATCCCCTTTAAAAGTTCATGAAACTTTTCACGGGTAAGAAGACCACAGTTACCTTCATGAAGATACACTCAGATCCAGAGTCAAATATGAAAGGAATTGCATACCACTTATTTCCAAAACACCACGCGCTGCTCTGCACACAGGTTCACTTGTTTGCTGGTGTTGCTCGGTGTGGGGATCTCTTTTCTTCATCAAGCGTTTAAGGCAAGTGGTGACCACGTGTCTAGCCTCAACACATTTGAAGCAGGTTATTCCAGAGTTCGTCTGTGGAGTTTTTGCTAAAACAGGTACCTTTTGAAGCAACGTGCCGACATTCCTGCCCTTGTTGACCGACCTTCCCGCAGAAATTGCAGTTTCCCCGAAATTGAGTTGATGGACAGGACCTTTTCGTGTCTGATTCGGACGTGCCCGGTTCTTCGTTTCTTTCACGGTGAATTTTGTCATCGCACCATAATAGGACAGATAGCAGAACCGGTCCGGTAATTTTGCATCAGGAAACTTTTCAACAAGTTTTCCTAACTCGGCTGGGATTTCTTTGTTATCAATTTATGATTGTGATTGAATTCAAATTCTCCTGCATTGTCATGGGTTTGGAAAATTTAGAGACCAGCATTTTCCTAATAGTATCTCATGAACTATTATCTGGATAAATTCTTGTAAAACACATGGCGGCGCGGGTCTTTAGAGAGTGAGCGAGGGCTAAAATAAGGTCTACACCTTCTGGCTTCTTACTGTAGATTACAATCTCACTTAATGCACACCAGTTGATAATGTTGGTTTCAGTTACATCAGGATCGAAAGGAACCAACATCGATTGCATACTGGGTGTCATGTGGCGAGGTGTCAAAGTATCTGCACTTATTTTTAATTGATAAAGGTGGGAGTGGGTTTCATCCCACTTCTGATGAAGGCAGAGGGTCATATTGTAAAATAAAAGAGGTTCTTTCAATATTAAGGAACTATTTAATCAATAGACCTTATACGAAACTGCACTTAATCAGTTTCCATAATTATTAATTTAACACCTTATTAAAATAGCCATGACACCCAGTAATACAGTTACAGTATTACAGTTCATATAAAAGAGTATCAATGTACAGTGAGGCAGAGTTATAATAATTGAGAGCAATACGACCTGTGCACCGGGCCACGCCTGAACTTAGAATGCCAATTTGCCGCCGTGCGGCGTCTTTTATACGGAAGTATTGGAGGTGGGGCAACGACGTAGCACGCTACGACGTAGCGCGCTCTAACTCCGCCCACCCGCAATGAGGTGGGAGAATGGCGTAGCGTGCTACGACGCTACGGCGCTATCGCGTAGCCCAATGCACGTGCTGCTTACAATGTGACGCCGACATATATTTATTTGGATTACAGATTTAAATTAATAAAGAAAAAAAAATTATAACCTAAATTAACTAAAACTATTTACAAATAAAAAAATGCGACGTGCGTCGATACTCTTGCGCCATCCCATCTTCCTGGCACGGCGTGCTGTGCTGGTGCCGCTGCTGCGGCTGCAGAAAACATCAAGCGGCGTAAGTATAGTAACCTTATTGGTCATTATATTTTTGAGCCATTTGGGGTTGAAACGCTCGGCCCGTGAGGTCCGAGTGCTCTTATCCTATTTAAGGAAATTTCTAAACGGCTGGTGGACACTTCCCGTGACCCAAGAGCTGGTTTTTACCTTGGCCAGAGGCTAAGCATTGCCATACAACGTGGTAATGCTGCCAGTCTCTTGGGTACACTACCAGTCGACAGCGATGCGGATGATTTTTAGACGCTATTTTTTTAATTGGTGTAATTGTATTATTATTTTTGTTATTAAGATTAGGTAGATACCTTAAGGTCATTTTTTGTAATTAAATAAGATAAATTCCGAGATCAGACTGTGAACGATCTTGAAATTACGAGAATTGTCCCTTTGTGACATATTTTAATATGCTAGAAGAACTCTCAATTCGTCAGACACCGTCGTATCGTAACTTACAATGGGTAAACACTGAACAGTGGTTTCACAACGGTTTGTTGTACACAAGTTTCAAATACCAGCAGCACCTTAAATAAATTCCCAACGAAAGCTACAATATCGCTAACAAAATAACAAGAAGTTTCACAATTTCTTGCACTTTGAACCAACAAGAAGAGATAGAACGAAGTTCGACGTTTACACAAAACGCTAAATGAATGCTGTTTGCGCAACTTGAAGCGCTGCACAATACATGATCAGCGCTGCAAAGCGCTGCGAGTGCTGCAACTAACTGCCGGAAACTGCTTCGATTGGACATGAAAGCTGGCCTTATTTCTAGTAGTTCGAGGCATATTAGCGAGCGTGGGGGACTGAGTTTTGCTAACTTTGTTTTGCGATACTTATGGGAACTTGAAAGTTACTTTTTAAGACTTAAGTTTACACTTGTATGAATCGTTTAATGTATGTTATGAGTTTGACTTGTTCAGGAATAACTTTAAGTAGTTCTAGACAAAGAATACGGTTTCCCATAAAAGGTTTTTTTTAGAAGTGGTAATTTTGTGGGCGAAGCGAGTGGTTTCGTTGAGTTACAAAATGGAGAAAATGACCCTCCTATTACTGATTCTGATGAGGTAGCTTTGACATTTTGCTCAAGTATTACCAGTTTCCTGACTATAAACCGGAAACGGCTACGGATGAGAGATAAGATAGTTAATAACTTAGTTTCCGATATTCCGAATGCCTTTGGTCTAGTGGTTACAAGCGCTACTGCTGAGTATGAAGTCTTTGGTTCGATCCCCAGGCCGGACAAAGTGTTATTGGATTTTCCTCTCTGAAATGTCTCAGTAGTAGCGCGAAGGCGTGATTTGTGCTCAGTTGATGACAAAAGTCTCGCCCCCTATTACATGAGACTTAAACATAACTGATGAAATGTGGGTGTACTATAGGTACACCTCTGTCTAACCCTAAGAGGCAACAAGGCGTGATGGTTTTTGTTATTTCGATTTTATGGGTAAAGACGAGGAGGGGTAATTGCGTAACTTGCTATCAGTAGGAATTGGTTTCATATTCATAGTTAAACAACATTCATTGCGTTATTTACGTTGCTGAGCCGACAATTTATTCGAACAAATAACGCAATGGTTTAGAAATAATCTTCAATCCCATTCAGATTCTGATAAATTGTGCGTTTCGCAGTTAGGGTGCTGTTGTTACACTTTTCGGAAAAATGTGGCTGTATAAGTCCGATTGAAAATTTTAATGTGATTACATAGTTTCCCAGCCAACGAATTGGCTTTTACATTTAATTTGTCACATTAATTAATTTGTAAAAGTAGGTTAATTTGTATTAATGATTTATATTATTTTCCTGTTAATCATTCAATAACATTATTATCACAGGAAAACCTATAGGTTTCTTGACATTTATGTAATAAAATGATAGATTATTTTTTTTGCGTCATTAAGGGACAATGGAAAACAAAATGAAATGGTACGCGTAGTTATGGTTTTCAATTTTGAGGTTTTTGTAAGTTTATAGTTGTGGGATAGGCCTTATTAGATAGGCTTTGTGGTTTAAAACAAACAGACATAACATTATTATTGACCCTTATGAGGTTTGTCCGCAGTTTTGTTTTTAAGAGTCGAGTTTACCTCATCTATTGTATTGTGCTTTGTAAATACTTTTATCTAAACTAACTATATAACAATTTCCTCCACCTCCTCGTAACACGTTATAAGGGAGAAATCATTAACCTCATAAGTAATAGAACCCTCATTTAATTAATATTGTAATTATTTCACTGGGATCTTTGTGAAGAAAATGTGTACTGGGACTTAACCCGCAACTTTGTCTTCGTGAAATTTTGGCACCCGACCTTCTGCGTCACATTGCATCCCATTGCCTGCCCGTGCTATTACTTTCGTTTTCACTTAGCATTCTTTCCGACTTTTATTCCTTTTTCTCGACTCCTAAGAGTCTTTTTAAGTAAAGATGTAAGCTTTCCATAACATAGAGTCACGCCTGTTATACCTGAAGGTGAAACTGTCCCGTTGGTCTCGTGGTCGCAAGCGCGACCGCTGAGCGTGGGGTCCTGGGTTCGATTCCCGGGTCGGGCAAAGTGCAACTGGGTTTTTCCATTAGGAATTTCTTAGTGGCAGCCCGGAGTTTGGAAGTTGGCGGTGTGATACCCCCGTGCCTCGGAAAGCACGTTAACCGTTGGTCCTACGCCTGATCTCTCTCCGGTCGTGTCGGATTGCCGTCCCATCGGACTATGAGAGTGAGGGAAGAGTGAGTGCTCTTGTGTCTGCGCACACACTTGAGCACTATAATATCTCCCGCGCCGATGGCTAGTCTCCGTTGAGATTGGCCGCCGTGGCCGAAATTCGGTCTGGAGGACTATATACCTGAAGGTAGAGGTGCACCTATAGGTACATCCCAGAAGGTGTACCTATTGCCATCAAACGACCTAATATCCAGTCTTTACTTTTACTGAGGAATTCCTGAACCCAGTAACAATTCCTCGACCTGAGAAACGAACCCCAACTCTCATGCTCAACAATGACACTTGCGACTACTAGAGCAAGGAGGCAGTGTAATACCAGGTACAGATTTAACACGAATGAGCGAATACAGATGAGAACGACACAGATGTATGAACGTAAACGAGGCAAAATAAGTGTGTAAAGATCGTAGCAGCATGCGTAGTATGACCACCGTAGAAAAGGGGTTTTGTCGACGGAATAACAGATTGTAGAAAGATTAAAGATAGAATTAAAGATTGTAGAAAGATTTGTACCGATTTATGCTGGGGTAGCATGACAATTCTATCTCTATTCTACCAAGAATAGACAAAGTTCTTTCTGTGGTGGTCATGCTACGCGTGCTGGTGGTGTTCTGTAGTTTCTGCCTATCTCCATTAGAAGCAGATAGGAATTTATGCATGTATCGTCCTCATTTATGCAATGTAACACAACAACCAGGAGAATTTGTTTCAACGTGTGTTAAAAACATACACACATACATAAACCCTCGCCTTCTTCCCAAAAGGGGGAGGCATAAACTACAGAACGCTTGCTACGACCCTAACATACTCTTTTTGCTTCGATTACGTTCATGCATGTGCACGCTAATTGCGTAACATATAGTATGCTCAATCAGTATCTTAATAATTTTAAAGGATAGATACCTACCTACTGTAAATTTATTGCTCGAAAATTTGTCTTTGCAACAATGTAAATAACGCAATGGATGTTGTTGAACTGCTAATAAGAAAGCCATTTTTACTGAGGGTGTGTTACACAATTACTCTTCTAGTCACACACGTACGTCGGTTGCGAGTATAACGCATTTGACACCAATCAGGTTCCTATAAATGTTACACTTCCCCAGTCCATACCCCGCTGCAGAAGCCTTATTGGGCATAATATTATGGTATTACACAACTAACACAGAAGAAAACATTGCAATCCATTTCGTTCTTTTGTTGTCACACACAGTAAGGAGGTAAATGGCAATGTTTTTCATGCATTGGACAGAGGGGCATTAATTAATTACTGAAGTAACTTTATGAAATCAACTAATAACAATACCTAACCCAACCTACTAATTGCTAGGCGTAGGCTAGGCAGATACACTAATAACTAGTAAACAAATAGTCCGAATACTTTTAATTGATAGCGAGACTCTAATTACTGGTCCAGTTTTTGTTCTTCAGTTGTGTAAGCAATGATTATAACGATTTAAAAGTTTTAAGTAATATTATGTAACAACAATTATTTAATAATGTTCCTTTTGTTACAGCTGTTTTGTAATTATTTAATGTTTTTAATTAAGAACATGTAAACACGTTTTGTCAGGACATTTATTAAATTAGTTAATTGATTACCTAGATACTAAGCAAGTTGAAGGCAGCCGTAAAATAAGCAATATATAACGATTTTAATTATGTACATAATTTACTGCAGAGATCATGTAACTTAAGCACAGTAAAACTTAGTTTTGGACACCTTTACGATGGTTTCTCAGGAAACAGTTGTTAGCCAACTTAAATTCAATTCAATGGACCGTAACTTAGTCGTGCCTTTTCGAGAAAAAAATAATTCGAATCATTGCCATAAACGGTTGAAGGTCTAAGACCGGGCTCTGCGAGATCTCGCGAGGTAGGGTTCAATAAATCAACACGTCATGTCAAGTAACGAGTAATCTGTCGATACCTGCCACAAAAAATCACAGAATCAATCATTACCTAATTACACATTTTTTTGTCTAAACACGCTACAATCAACTGATTTAATGAGTTCAACTGTCAACATAACCAAACTTTCACTAATACGTTATTATTAACACACATAATCACTTAACAACACTTTTAACCACATAGAAATGACACAAAAACCGTCGTTCGATAGTCAAAGAAAATAAACAAGTGCGTTCCATTGATGAGAATTCAAAATTCGTTTATTTATAAAACCGTACGCCGATACACAAACAGTTCAAAACATAACTAACGTAACGTTCGCGTGAAACCGGTGTATCTTGAAGTTAGCTGCAGTCGCCGGGGATACCAACATAAATCAAGATGGCGTCAATGCTGCCAATATGGCGGAGCAATATGGCCGACCGGCGACTACGCCGCAGTCAACGGCCTTTGTAGTAATGAATGGGGAACGAATGAACTTTGACGAACCTGTTCGATCGCTGCAATCTGCTCTTGCGCTGGTCGTTACATACAATGTTTGATTGAGTAAGTTTTAAAATAAAGAACTGCTTGTAATTTTGTGAACATAATATGCAGTTAATAGACGATTCTGATGGGATGTTAATAAAATGTCGAGAGATTCCAACATAATTAAAAGCAGTATACGTATAGGCTCAATTTATGGTTCTTGATAACTTTACTTCAAGTTTAGAAGATTTAGGTTAAGTATTTCTAGTAAAGCTCAAAATAATAAAGGATAAATGTTGGGTTTCCGACTTTCTAAACCAGTTTCAGCCCAGAAGGGAAACTATTCTAAAATAATTATGTTGTAACTTACTCCACTAGACCAGTAGACGTCCTTAATCAAACTGAAAGGAACAAACTTGTTGAATAAATTAGTGAAACTCCTTGCAGCCAATTGAAATCGTAACTGTACTGAACAAATAAGAGTCTTAGAACTTGATGAATTCGTTAGCTACATTTAATAAGACTGAGTTCTATAAAACTGATAATGAATTTTAGTCTTTTGCTCTAAAAAGTTTAAATAATTAATTTAACCGTTAATACTCATGATTGTACCGTGTGGTGCCGGACGTAAAGAATAACACCACCCCATTTCTGCCCGTGGGTGTCGTAAAAGGCGACTAAGGGACTTACTAGAGAATGGGCAGCATTTTTCTCTATGCATTTTACCACTATACTGCGATCGCGAACCCGACTGCCAAGCGTGGCGATTATGGCAAAGCCCCCCAAATTGGGGGAGGCCTAAGTCCAGCAGTGGACGTCTTACGGCTGAAATAATGATAAATCATGATTGTAAACATTTGAACCGGTTTGTAGGCACATATTCCAACTAGGCCAAAAGCACGTAAAAATACAAAGACAAAAAATGTTCAAGAAAAAATAAAGTTTACTAACGTTTAAAGAAGACAGACGAAAAACCCTAGAAAAAAGTGTGATATGGTAGAAAATGCCTCTCGCTTTCATCCTAGACTTAAATCTTTAGAGATTTAGAGTCATCTCGTATTTCTAAAGATTTTTACTTGTACGGAGTTTAAATGTCAAGTAGGTAACTATTTACTCAAGGTCCATGGAACAAAACCTTCATGAATACTAAAGAAGTTACGCTACAAGACAATTTATCGTTACGACTAAATTATTTGATGGCAACAGACAATTTTTCAAAGAAAGAGATGCTCATC
Source organism: Aporophyla nigra (assembly GCA_947507805.1). Classification (NCBI taxonomy): domain Eukaryota; kingdom Metazoa; phylum Arthropoda; class Insecta; order Lepidoptera; family Noctuidae; genus Aporophyla; species Aporophyla nigra. Next base: position 21,027,729 of record OX382297.1, on the reverse strand, counting down.
GAATTAATTATGAAAGGATTAAAGATCCAGAGGAAGATATAATTAAAATTAATAATATGAGAAAAGGTGAAGAGAATGAAACATGAAGCCTTGAATTTTAGTTGAAGGATAGGATTAATTTCAAACCAATTATATTTTTAATGTTAACTTAATTTAAGTATTAAAACATCTCGACAAAAGAGCAAAAAATCATTGTCATGATCTATCTGATGATTTTATAAGGTTAGGTGTTGAAACATATCTTTTATTTGAAGTTTTTAAAGGGACGGACAATAATAAAAACACTTTTATAAGCTTGGTATGTATGTATGTATCTATGTAACGGAATCTTTGATTTTCACCCACTTCAAGACATCAGATTATTTTGACATTTTCAACAATTATCAAGACCCAATGACAATACAATAATTTCATAAGTTTGTGCCATTATCCAGGTCAGGGTTAACAGAATATATAAAAAAAAACTCGAAATAATACGCTTTTGTTAAACTTAAAAAAGGCGTGGGGTGCTTGACCTATTTAAAATATCTCAAAAATCACCCCACGCTTTTTTCAATTATTTTCTACCTTTTAGTTTGGTTTTCTATGAAACTTAGTTTTTAAACTCTTACTTATTCCTCAAACAAACACGTATCCCACCTCTAGCTGTAGTCATTGACACACACGTGCTGTTGCGCTAGAGTAGCGTCGATAGTGAAAGTGTTGGCGCTAACTGAGTATAATGGAACGTTATGCGATGCGGCTGATGCTCCCAGTAATAACGGTGATGGGGGAAACGTTTAGGAAGTGATCGGAGTGATAACTAGTTCTGAGATAGTGTGGTTATGGGTGTTAAGTCAAAACTTCGACAAGACTCAACGAAACGAGCTCGTATAGAGTAGACTAATAAAATCAGGGGAATATTATACACCATAATTATATTATACTTTATTGTACACCATAATTTCATCAAACCTCATTATTTTGTACAGACGCTAGCGCATCAAGCTACTACAATCTGTCAAATCTCTTTAATAGATTTTCAACTTTATCGCTAAAGCATTAGGTTCAAGGTTGACTGGGAGAATTTGACAGTTTCGGGTACCTTGATGTGCTGGCGTCTATACAGCGCTTTAATATTATGGTCACTGCGTTAAGGTAGTCCCCGAAATTCAAATTTTCTTACGTTATTTTGCAATTTGCAGGTCAGTGTCAGGTGGTATGTTCATTAAAATATGATTCTAATAATAATAATAATCAATTATGAGACCGAATTATAAGCATTAACATCATCAATAAAACCCTCTAAGTTCATGTAATCCCACTGTATGACTTTTACATGAAATAGTCAATATCACGGTCACGAATCATTATATTGATCAACATACAGCCTAGTTACTGACCTGCAAATTGCAAAGGAGTTAAAAAAAAATGAATTTCGCGGGCTACCGTGGCGATCTACCCGTGGGCACAACAATGGAAAAGGATATTAATAGTTATAACTTAAATTATCATGATATGGTCGCCCATGCACTATAATCCCGCCCACTTAATCACAGCAACTCTGCACCAATCACGCCAATGGTCTTTACCGCGGAAATACAACCCTGCTCACGTATTACCACAAATTCAGACACAAAGAACCGCTTTTACTCAAATCATTCGAACAATAGGGAGACCCTAAAAGTTACGCAACGTAACAGTTCTTTTGTTCCGTTCAGTCTCATCCACACAATTAGCTTTCCACCATTCCTTATCTGGGTATGTTATTACGTGTTTTATGTAATTGTTAAAGATGTACTTGTGAGCCAGATAAGTATCACGGGGAGTTAGAGAAATTTGCTACCGCCTACAGTTGGGAAAAACTCTCCGTTTCCAAGTGCGTTGCAGCGGTAACAACTTTATGTACCTTTTTGCCCTCTTTCTTACTTTATTTGGAAATTGGTTCGTGGCTTTAACAATTTTTTAAACTTATTATATACACTTGATTTATCACAAATAGTATTATTGCCATTCAGAAATTAATTACAATGCCCTAGCAAGGCAACGTCCTGCGTCGGCGTTGTCAAAGTTGTTATCGACTTCAATATCACCAGACATCTGTGTAAACATATATTAGTTTATAGTGAAAACTGATAGAATACAAAATCTATCTTCAAATATGGAGCTGATGGTTCCATGTTGAGGATGATACCATGTTTCCAGGTTAACCAATGAATGCTCGGTACAGTGTGGGATCCCAAGCCCAAAGATACAGGCTAACTGTATAGTTTAGGGCACACTGGCTATGGTTAATTCTTATTATATATCGTAAGCTCATTCTAACTCATGTTGTTTCAACTTGCCATTAACCTATAAACCCGTATAACTATATTACCTGGACAGTAATTATTTTCTATTTCTATTATCTAGGCCAGCCTTTCCCAAAGTGGGCGATAACGCCCCCTTATGGGCGCTGCAGGCCTAAAGGGTGGTGGTAAGAGACCCAGAAAAAAAATGGAGGCATTGTGTCTACACAACGCCCCCATTTTTTCCCACAAGGGGGCGTTATCGCCCACTTTGGGAAAGGCTGATCTAGGCAGTTAGTGGATCTACTTGAATTACTAGCGTAATGTTTCTCTTATAGGTAAGGGACTCCTTTTGAGAATGAAATTGGTACATGAAATAGTTGAAATAGTTTATTTGTAATAGTTTGGAAATTCTGACGTTTATCCAACATTCGAAACTGAAACAGTTATCGACCGTTTTAACAACTGATGCTTTAATTACTGAAGTAAATCAGTTCGGAGTGGAGCGACAGACATTTATGATTGTTTATCACGAAACAAACGATCCAGTAATTATTATTGAGTAATTACTTTAGTAATTAGGAAAATAGCGTGAATTGTAATCGTGAAATACTTACTTACTGCGAATTATTTCTGATTAATGAGTTAACCTCTTCGAATGCAAATTGCTCTACGTTGAATAGAATTAATATCCTAATAAATAGGTAATTTATGAGTCAAGAAGGGTTATGAAACGGTAGCTTTGAATAATTTATACCTTTATAAATTATAGATAAATACAGTGTTAAATTATCTCGATTAATTTGAAGTAAAGAGGAGACGAAGACATTTGGACAAGCTCCAAGACTAATAAATGTTTGACTTATTCGCTTCGCATATTAATTTTTACCTTAATTCTACGAAAGACCTCATTTAAAAAATACTTTCAGACAAAAAAGGCGTGGAATAGACAGTTTTGGAGAAAAAGCCGATAATACCTACTGAAATGTATGGCGCAGATTCGATGAACCCGACTTTCAAAGAGATTTTGATTGTATTTTAACGAAATTGTGGTAAAATGTGAGAATTCATTGAAAAATTTGTAATCAATAATGTGACGTTGCGTAAACGTAAAAAAAACTTTAATCAAAAAAAAAAAAAAACAACTGACTTCCTTAAAAACACTACAAAGTGAAAAATTACTAATTTCGGAAGTCGGTGTCTTAGGATCTGTATTTAAGTTTTTTGTCACCGACTTCCAAAATTGAAGTAATTTTTCACTTTGTAGTGTTTTTAAGGAAGTCGGTTGTTATCGTTTAAAAGTTTTTTTTTATTTTTAACTTATTAGTTATGGTTTTTTCGCGCACATTCTTAATGCAAATTTAAGACTTATATGGTTTTCTCATGGATGCCATCGTCAGAACTGAACCAAATTGAAATGGGACCACACGCGAAGCACCAGTTTTCAAATAAAAAGAACCATTAAAATCGGTTCACCCAGTCAAAAGTTCTGAGGTAACATGAAACATAAAAAAAATACAGTCGAATTGAGAACCTCCGCCTTTTTTAGACGTCGGTTAAAAATATACCTGCCTGACTCGTAAGAATAGACTATTGTGTATTCCATTCGACTCTTCACGAGACCAGAGGACTGGCCTATTTTTCGGCCAAAGAATTAGCATCGCCATACAACCTGGCAATGCTGCCAGCCTTTTGGGAACTTCTCCTGTTGACAGCGATGCGTACGAATATTTTGATGCCCTGTGATTATTTTCTCACTTTTTTGTACATGCACAGATTATTTTAATTAAGTTATTTTATTAAACCTTTCAAAGGATGAAGTTAGGAGACATTAGCTTCTGCCGGCGATGTTGTACTGCGTGGAAGTCAACTACGTCATATAATATAATCTTTGGCGCTTGGCATTGCTTAACTGACATACGGCGAAGCGTGCTGCTGGCGAGTTTGTTCCGCCACTTCTTCTTCCCAGCTTAAACACTAGGAAGTGTCGAAGGGCGGGCGTTTTGGGGGGACTGTCTTATCTAACTTTGACGTTCAAAAAGTGCTGACACTCAGCTAGTTTGAATAAATGACTTTTGATTTTAAGCTTTCTGTCTGTGAAATTATTTTTGTAATCGAATCCTTACTTCCAGACGTTACTTGCTACAAACAAAGAAAAAATCTTCATCATCATTATCTTTATAATATTAGATTTAAGTCCATTTGAACCTCAAATCACTTAAAACATATAAAACCAAACATATTAAAAACATCATTGAAGAGAATGGCAGAAACAGTACTATGTTTCCCATAGAATTTAGCACTACCAATCTAATATCTACTATAAAGGCTTAAAGTACATTTTAAATTTAATCCCCCATTTTTGTTTTCGGCAATACCCTGCATTTCAAAGAAATCAAAGTTAAAATTAGTAAACAGTTAATTATAATTATGTGCTGTGCAATGAGTTTTGCTTAAGAAAACAAAATAAAAACTAACATAACTGAAAACATCTCACAGAAGAAACAACTTGGTTTCTTCAAAACGTGGAACTTAGTATTGCTCAGAATCTTAAAATAGCTCGTCTCATTTGATCATTTCTTTCAGTCCCCGTAGAAAGATAAACACCTAACTAATTTAGTGTTTCCTTTCATAGCTCTGATGAAAACTTCAGAAACTTAGCGTTCGCTAAGAGATAAGCTACGGAGTTTTTAAATATTCAGCAGTTTTCTGGAGAAGTTGCTAATTTCAATTAGTCAACGGAGAGATACTGAAGAGTTTAATGGTCTTCTTAAAGAATGCAGTGCAAATTGGAGAGGATTTAAAGTTATTTAATGAGTTTTTCTGTGCAGTATTTGTGACGCAGAGTTGGAAGGCCCCCCAAAAGGTGGACCTTGTGAAGGCAGCAGGAAACCGCTGGGTGCGGGAAGCATGGAACTGGTCGAAGTGGCGGGGCTTAGGCCTATTTCAGCAGTGGACATCTTCCGGTGGAAATTATGATTATGTGTTGAGGCTCATTTCATGTGTGTCAATGATCAATTATTTGTGGTCAGAATATATGACACACATGAAATGAACTTGCCCGTATTCCATCAGGTAGGCAGACGTGTGTAGGAAACCCATATTTTGTGAGCACCATCTATAGCCATCACATAGCATAACATCATGCCGAAATGTTTCTCCGAAAGGTAAGATGTACCCCTAGCGAAATGTGGGTGTATTTCGCTAGTTTTGTTTAAGTCTTGGAATAGGTGGAAAGACTATTACCATTAACCAGGCACAAATGCAGATTTCGGGCTGCTATTGAAAAATTCCATATGGAAAAATCCAATATCGCACATGCACAGAAGTAGTGTTTGCGAACATGAGACCAACGAAGCCATTAATCAGGCTAAAATCCAGACTGGGCTGCTACTAACAGTTCCAAATTATACACAAAGAACTAGTCCTTAAAGACTTCAATGAATATTCATCTAAAAGAAAACAATTCATTATGAAAATGTTCATATCTGTAACCAATTTCCATCATGTCCCATTTTCCAGACTTTCAGAGCAACATTTGTATTCAGAATCAATACCGAAACAAAAGAAATGCAAAAAAGAAGAGCAACGAAGTAGAAATATCATCCTACAAGTGGGATCGAGGAGTTCAATAATGAGATGGAAGCACTAACGAGACTGTGGCGCGCCGTGACGGTAGGTCGCCGGCATGATTGTGACGATTTGCCGCTTAATTTTAATGAGCCTCTGTTTTGTAATGATGACTGTGAACGTTTTGAAGGATGTGGTAGTTTTCCGTTGGTTTCTATTTCTAGTTTTTCATTAATTTGTACATTGTTGCGGTAATTTTGTATGAGGATGTGTGGCTGTGTATCTATGAACGGATAATAATCGTTTCAAATTTTGAAAGAGAGCAGGAGCTGGAGCAGACGTTTTCATCAAGCAAATGGAATTTGGAGATGTTATTGGAACGAAGTTCTGTAACGTAGCTTGCGGTAAAAGTAAAATTGTAAAAATCGTCATGTAACGAAAAATCGATCTTTCCATTTTGAAGCCATAGTGAAGTTAAAATGAAAATCCAAAATGGCGGCTGCGAAAATTTTCAAAGTTTTCATCATGGGTGTCGTTTCGTAGTATGGTTTTCGAGGGTGCTGAAGCCGATAGTGAGGTCAAAAAAAGTTTGAGTATTTTAAAGATTGATTAGTTAAAGAAAAAGCGCAAGGAACACAGTACCTACCGCGGACTAGGGTCTGCCCTACCACACGTTTTTTTCCAAAAATTTTGTTTGTGGGTAATAATTCAAATACTGGTACGTTAAAATATAGGAAGGAAAGACTGGCGACCCAATTTCAGAATATATATTTAAAAAAAATAACTATAGGCACAATTCAAAACAGAGGTACTACAAGATAATGTGCTGTTTTAATAAAACTCAGACCAGACTCTCACATTTGCACAAATTTTCAGCCCAATATCCACAAGTCCCAGCTGACCAGAGACCGCTATGAAATATAATTGGTGCTTCAAATGAGCCACAAACGAGCGATGCCATTAGTCTTTCATTGAAGGAACGGGCCATTGTACATTTATTTATTACTAGCTTTTGCCAGCGGCTTCGCCCGCGTGGAGGTCGGAAAATATCCCGCGGGAACGTACTACCGGGATAAAAAGTAGCCTATGTCCTTTCTCAGGCTCTAAACTATCTGCGTACCAAATTTCATCGGTTCAGTAGTTTTAGTAGGAAAGCGAGACAGACAGACGGACAGACAGAGTTACTTTTGCATTTATAATATTATAGTGTGGATTTAGCTACTAGCTTTTGCCAGCGGCTTCGCCCGCGTAATATACGTATAAACCTTTCTCTTGAATAACTCTATCTTAAAAAAACCGCATTAAAATCCGTTGCGTAGTTTTAAAGATCTAAGCATACATAAGGACAGACAGAGAGACGCAAAGTTTTATACTATGTAGTGATATTTTTTTATTTATTTACATATATTTTTATTTAGTTAACGCAACATGTTGGCTCATGTGACTAACGAGACTTACTAGAGGCTGTGCAGCCGCATTTTACCGCATGCATTTTACCGCATGCATTTTACCGCATGCATTTTACCACCTTACTGCGATCGCCAACCAGCCTGCCAAGCGTGGCGATTACGGTAAAGCCCTTGAAATTTGTGGAGGCCTATGTACACAGTGAACGTCTTTCGGCTCAAATGATGAATGAATGAGTCAATGTCAACACAGACGTAATAAAATCGTGGCGGATTTTTTTCCACACTGGATTTTCATCGCACTGCGTAGCGCCGAGAGTTCAAAATCGAACAGTGTGTATTTTCGACGTCAAAGAAAGAAAGAAAATACGTTTATTTGCGTCAAACATGACGCACAGAAAGACCAGAAACATACAGAAATAAAAAATAAAGTGTGGGAAAACATGCGTCACATCCACGCAAAACGGCCATCACTCAGCATAATGCTGTGACCCTATGCGAGACAGAGCTCCAACGCTGGTTTTCAGTGACAAGCGGCGTTGACGTGATGACGTCGACCGGTGCAGCAAACAATCAGTAAAATAAACGACGCGAACGCGAACGTGCTGGGATGATCTTTGTTGGATTCACAATGCTCGGGTCAACACCGAGAGTTTAAAATCCAGTGTGTGATGAAATCTCGCTGCGGTATATGCACGTCCGTGTGTACGTGGTCTTAGTACTTTTTAGGGTACCGTTCCCAACTTTTTTGACGCCCTGAACGCTCAGTATGTTTTTAGGAGGATTTCAGAAAACTTTGAAATATCTCCGGAACGCCTTCTTCCCATGGGCGTTGGCAGGTACTACAGAACGCCACTTGCTACGATCCTTAACTCTACTCAACTTAACTCTTTTTGCGTCGTTATCGTTCAAACATCAAGTCATACACGCAATGACGCAAGCCGGTTCTACGCACCTGACCTTTCAGAAGAACATCACCAATGAAGTCTCTATATGTCTTTCTAGAGCGTCCCTTCCCAGCGTATCCACTCACATCTGCCTTGTACAACTTGTTAGTCGCCCTCCATTCATCCTGTCATCATGACCAAACCATGTAAATTATTGCAAAGATGGCTACCAAAGTAGCACTTTATTCCATCCAGATGGAACTCAAATGAAAGAATATTAAAACTCCCTCCTTATTACAAATTTAAAACTAGTATAAAGTTTGTAAAAACCTGAACAATATTTGCTCTCCTGAAATTGAATAAGTGACTAAAATATACAAAAGCGTTCTAAAAATACAACTTCGTTAATTCCAGTACTCAAACGTAAGCACCAAAAATTCCCTCGCAATAATCAGCAAACCCTCGATACCTCCAATATTTGAGGACGTAGCCCTCTTTAATGAAACCCGAGTGGGAAGCTGTTAATCCAATATCCGGAATTTTACGTAAATATTTATTTAAAAACCTTTTTGGAACCTTTTGTAACACCAACAATGAATCTTTGTATACGTAAATGTCGCTGTTTGTAACTAAGGTAAATAAATGGAAAACTTTTTGATCGTCAGGTCGAAGGAACCATTTTGTCGTTTTCTGTGACTAGCAAAGCTGTCAAATAATAATAATGATTAACTTTTAACAAAAACTTTTTTTTAATGATCCAAATTATCTTTGTGTACTTTACTTTTGCAATTTGACGGTCAGTGTCAGGCTGTACTAAACAAAATATGATTCACGACCGTAACATGTACGTATTTACAGGATTATAATAATTAAAATCATCAATACAACCCACTTTTTTTTTTGGATGTGCAACCATCAAATGACTTCTCCCGCTCTGGGCGGAGCGGGAGGGCGTGTCAGAGTTTTGCTGACTAAAACCCACCCGTATTCCTTCAGTTGCCCATGTGCCAGGGTCATGGTATCTCTTTCGAACAATCTCGCGACCCTGGCAGGCATCGGTCCTAGCAGACAGCAGACCCCTACAACCCTCTAAGTTCATTAAATCCCATTGAAATACTTTTTCACGAAACAGGTTTTTTCGCGAATCATATTTTTTTCAACATACATACACCTGGAAATTGGAAAAAAACGAAATTAATTCATCGCATTCATTTTAATTTATTTTAATAATAATGTCATCATAATCATTTCCCAACTATTTTTCGGGTCGGCTTCCAGTCTAACCGAATGCAGCCGGATTTTAACAATTATGTGTTATTTATTTGTTAATTACTTACCAGTTTTTGCCCGCAACTTCGTCCGCGTGAAGGTAAGAAATTATCACACAGGAACGTACCACTGGTATAATTAATCCTATTCCCTAACCCACAACCTGTATGCCAAATTCCGTCGAAATCCGTGCAGGTGTTAGCCGTCAAAAGGTAAAAGAGAGACTGACAGACCGATTAACTTTCACATTTATAATATCAGTTACTTAAGTTACATATAGTACTTATATTTGGTACATCAATTGCCCATTAGCTTAAGTAAGATATTACGTGCACTTATCGAAACATTATAAAGCTTTGGCGCTATCTACTAACTAGATAAAAAATAACAGAATTTGTAAAAAGTTGCACCATCACAGGTAACAGACTAACAGTGACTTGTGATATTACCTGAACATTTCGTTCCGATCAAACAATGCCTTCTGAAACAATGACGCACGTGCCTGCTATGTAAATATTTAAGTGATCGGTACAAGTACAATGTAGTAGGTAGTTTACGCTCCTGAAAACAGTCTACTGTACATGTGGAACTGAAAACTATAGTACTATCTACTGTTTTTAGGAAACTACAACCATCAAAGGATAACATTTAAACAAAGTCAAAATATCCATTTCATATTTAGTCAGATTTAAATTTATATAAACATCATCATCAGCACAGCTGCTGGACATAGCCCCCCCCCCCCCCACCCCAAGCACTGCCAAGTTGATCGGTTCTTTTGGGGAGGAATGCATAGAGAACGTGACCATTCTCGAGTAAGTCCTTTGTTCGCTCCTACTACACCCACGGGAAAAAATGTGATTTATATAACCACTTATACCTAATTAATAAATTAAAATAAGTACCAGTATAATATCTAAACTACAAGGTCAAAATTAAATTAGCTGGCAAAAAAGAAATCTAATTATAAAAAGAAACAAAAAATGATTTTAGTTTTCGTAATTCCAAATGTGTTCGAAACTTTAAATGACACTGACATGAACTCCAACCTAATGTTTTCCGATTTTTAAAAATTATTTATAGGCCAGACCTCTGCTCATGAGAATAGCCGATCACCCGTTCAAAAACCCCCTCAAAAAACAAAATGAGTATCCGGACTCCACAGCTCTAGTGACCTTTTCCCAACTATATCGTAGTCGATTTTCAGTGGAACTTTTGAATGTCAGTTTTAACTACGCAATCCGATAAAGGTTATTCTGACTTTTTGGCTTTTATTAATTCTCCTATAACAAACGGGATAGCGACCAACATTATAGCAAATCGAGAATGCCATGCCTGGAAAGTACAGTGGTTCTCCTCTTACCGTCAGGTGACTCATCTATACATCTATACAAATAAATAAAATTGGAGTGTCTGTTTTTAATATTAAGATAACCACTTTTTACTAAGTGTATATGGATGTATACACGATACATATACCAAAACAACATTTTTTACAATTTTTGTCTGTCTGTCTGTCTGTCTGTTTGTTCCCGCTAATCTCTGAAATGCCTGGACCGATTTTGACGGGACTTTCACTGGCAGATAGCTGATGTAACAAGGAGTAACTTAGGCTACTTTTATTTTAGAAAGATTCTTTTATTTTAGAAAAAAATAACTGTCTTCGAAAACTACGCTGACATACGTCTCAAAATTCGAAAAACCCTGGCTGAATCCTACGAAATAGATCAAAATAATGTACTACAGTATTGTACACCTTAAAAAGGCCTACAAAAATGTCCTCAATGGTATATGTCTATCTCTTAGGGATAACCCACAATAACCATTTTTTATCTTTTACTTTTTACGAGAAATAAGGGCTTATTTACGAAGCGATTTTAAGCAATACAGCATTAATCCTTATCCAATTAAGTACCTTAAATACATTGTGCATTTAATATAGATCAATATGGCCCTTTACAGCATGTCATTTAAATGAATATCTTAGAAGATATTAGAGATTTAAAAAGCGGGCGCAGAGCGCGTTGGCAGCGGCCGGGTAGTACAGGATAAGTACGATTGTAATTCATATTACTTTGGCTTCATAGTAATTGCGAATATCATGTGTGTTCATTATACTCAAAATAAACCTAATAGTATTATTCCAAGTAAGAGACCGCGAAATGGCTTTGATGTTTAGATTTTTGGATGTTTGTTTCTCAATGATGCAAAGACGGCCAAACGGATTTAGATCGAATTTGGCACAAAGATATATTATATCATGGATACGTAACAGATAGGATACCTACTTTATCCCGGTAGTAGGTTCACGGGTGATATTTTCCGACAGCTATACGGGCCAAGCCACTGGCAAAAGTACTATTCCTATAATTATGTTCGGTGTCTGGTAAATGATTGAGTGTCTGTATAGGTAAAATAGGAGCGTTAAGAAAAACCAGGCAGACTTATATTCAACTAAACCAAGCCCTATGTCGCAGTCTTCTTACTCTGAATACTATTACTCTTATTTTAAAAACACCAACACACATGATGTTCTCATAAACTATGAATCCTAAGTAATATGAGTTATAATCCTACTACTAATAATATTATATATGTGAAAATATGTATGATTGGGGGTTTGTTTCTCAATCACGCAAAAATGGCTGAATGGATCTGGATCGAAAATAGCACACAGAGTCTATATTACCTATATAACCTGGAATAACACATTCTTATCGCGGTAGTACGTCCTCTTGCATTAATTTCCGACATCCACGCGGACGAAGCCGCGGGCAAAAGCTAGTAGCCAATAAGATCAACCGACCTATCTAGTTCTGTACTTAGTACAAAAAAGGCTATAAATAAGCCTGAGCTTACATAAAACCTTCAGACAGCTAACAGACTTCAGGCACTTTTTCAGGTGATTAATCTCTCAAATCCAGGAGGATTCGCACGGAATTGAAAATGAATTTCTAAACTACACTTGAACTCGCCACTGTTTTACGGAATTATTTTCACAATTTTATTTACCTGCCCTAATACTTTAACTGAAACAGATCTAAAGGTTTTTGTAGGTTTTTCAAAATAGTTTTTATATTCTGTAGGTAACTGAGGCACAGCCCGTGCTTGGAGTGTCCCACAAATTTAAAAATGGAATAGCCGAAAAAACAATAAGCGTCAGATGTGGTATCAAGCGAAGATAAAGAATATATGTGATACCAAGCGAAGATAAAGAATTTCAAAATGTAAAACTTAGTACGGTCTCTAGGAATGTTTTTGCTATACGGCTAACTATGGTTTAGTTTACTTGTCCCGGGCCTGGTGCAGTGAGAAAGTAAAGCTTTTACAGTGCTTAAAATTGGAAGATTACCCCACCATTAATTAGCGATCATCATCATCATCATTTCAGCCGTATGACGTCCACTACTGGACTTAGGCCTCCCGCAATTTGGGGGTATTTGCCATAATCGCCACGCTTGGCAGGCGGATTGGCGATCGCGGTATGGTGGTAAAATGCAAAGAGAATGCTACTGCAAACTAGCGATAAATCGAAATAAAAGAAATATAATTTAAACACAAGAAAGCAATAACCGATGTGACGGCTGTTTGAGCCGAATCCAAGTAAAATTCACTAATTGAATAACTAAATTGATATGAGAACTTTGCCATGCGATAAGTCACCCAAAACAGTCACCAGTCAGCATAGATATTAGAGTTAGCAACATTAAAAACCTATATATTAAAATTTCAAAGCATCCACAAGGTTTTCTTAATCGCTTTTCCAGTACCTACTACCTTGTTAATAGCATAACATGCTCATACGTCACCACTTGACAGGTCAGGCCGAAGAAATATAGCCAGCGTTGCTGTGTAATATTTATGAGCAGATTCAAGCATCCAGCCTAAGTGGGTCAACTCACTGTGCTGGTTTTTTTGAACTTTATTGCAGAAGTGAAGCACAGTTACCGTTGAAAATGAAGATGAGTGCTTTTGTAGAGTTTCAGTTTGTTTGTTTACGGTTTTGAGCTGTGAGTGGAGAAGTTTGGTTAAAAATAGTGTTGTGGTTAATAAATTTCAAAACGTTGATGATTCTGTTGTGTACCAATTGAAATCTTTTTAGGCTATTTCTATATTTTTCCTTATGGAATAAGGAAGAGAAGGAAATAAATTACAGCTGTCAAATTTAATTGAAAAGAATGTCGTTGGCATAACTGTCGTAGTTATGCCAACGACATTCTTTTCAATTAAATTAGCTATAACTTAATTCATCATGTAAATCACGTCAAAGATAATCGAGACATACAGTACAGTTTGACAGTTCTAAAATGTCACTTGTCTTGTCTTCTTTAGCGGTTCGTCAGTGAGAGATAGCAATACTTTTATTTTATTTTAGATGGTGAATAAATTAATCGATAACTGTTTGTCGATACACATTTATTGATATCTGATGTTTATTTTGTCAACTTTGGAATTTTGTTTTATGACAGATAATGGGAAGTTGCACTAAGATTTTTATAATAGGTCAGGATATAGATGGATCAAGATTCCTCATGGTCTTTGCTCAGCAAGGGTCAGTTTTGAAATGACCCACTTATCCAGCTTAGGGAAAATAAGGTTCAATAAATAAAACCATAGAACTCTCCAATTTGCCAACTCTTCTAATACAGTAGTTCCCAAAGTTGATTCTTCAGCGACAAAACTAACAACAACTTCCGGCTTCGGGACTAATCTCTTGGCTGTAGTCATGCAGAAAAAAGGGTCACAGCTATCTGACTGAGTGAAGGACTGCTGAATAGAAAAAAAAAACATACAATTACAATCGAACTATATCAAATATAAGGAGATCTATTTCAATGAGAAGTAATTGTAACTGTATGTTTCCTATGCTCAACATTTTTTTCTTGAATTGCAGTTGATACCAAAACTACTATTAAGGTATAAGCAACAGACAAGGATGGTTGTCAGCAACTGAGAGCCAGAATTCACTAACTGCTTACGACTGAAACTATTTTTCAATGGTGTATCTAATGATAAATCAGTGAGTTCTTCACTTCAAAATCAGCCTATGTTGTTACCACTCCCGGGAGACAGGCCTCTTTGCGGTGACAGGGAGTGGGCTGTTATCAACCACGCGAGCCCAGTGCGGGTTGGTAGATGTCACATGTCTTCGAATTATATGGTTCTGGGACATGCCGGTTTCCTCCCGATGTTTTCCTTCACCATTTGGAACGCAGTATTGATGAAATTATTTGCACCAAGCACAGAGCCTGTCTGGGTTCGAAGTTCCGGGGCCAATACCACTGGACCACCACTGCTTCCTCCAAGTATAGCGTTCTTCACTTGATATCGTTTTATTTTTCAAGGCCCACCTAACATACGTAAAAAAAAACCATCCCATTTCTTCCCTTGGGTGCGTAAGAGGCGAATAAGGGAGTTACGGGTTACAAGAGACTGGGCAGCAGCATTCTCTATGTACTTTACCACCATACTGCGATCGCCAACCCGCATGCCAAGCGTGGCGATTATGGTTAATCCCGCCAAATTTGGGGAGGCTTAAGTTCTGCAGTGGATGTCTTTCGGCTGACCAAATATTCACTCGTGACCCACCTGTGGGTCGCGATCCATAGTTTGGGAAATGTTGTTCAAGCAAACATATATTATAGTTGCATTAGTAATGATAATTTCCCCCATGTTATGACGACCAAAGCTTCCAGGAGAACCAATACTTGTCGCATTAGTATTGCTAATCACGATGAGCAGTCACGATTGTGCATAAGTAGCAACACGTTATGAGTGCCATAGGAATTAATTTCTCTTATTTGAATAATCACGGGAAGCTCCCTGTCATATGACAGACAAATGAAGCTTCATTAATTTTTGCATCGCTTAGCAGATCAATATAATTACGTAAGAATAGAATTGGTTTTCATTATGTCAGTTCAACAGCATTCTTTCCGTTACTGAACAGTCAAAATATTTTTATCATATGAAGCAATGTTTAAGCACTATCCCTCGAAATTATTGAGATTCATATTGATATTTTAAAGTAGAAACCAGTGAGATAGGTAATTGAAAAAGAATAGAACCGTGTGGTCTAAACAAAAAGACATTACATCAGCCATCACGATGATGGGAACATAAAAAATGCATTGGTTTGACATAAGCCATCGAGAATAACTGAATGGTTGTAGGAAAAAACGTAAAAAAAAAACAAAAAGAAAACAACCGACTTGCTTAAAAACACTACAAAGTGAAAAATAACTTTAATTTCGGAAGTCGGTGTCTAAGGATCTGTATTTAAGGTTTTTTGCCACCGACTTCCAAAATTAAAGTTATTTTCAGTCTGTAGTGTTTTTAAGGAAGTCGGTTGATTTTTTTTTTGGAAAAAAGTTTTTATTTTTAGTTAGTTACGGTTAGTTATGTTTAGTTATGGTATCCACCCCGTACTAATTCCAAACAAACAATGTATATATTTATGCGATAGTAGAAATCGCGGTTGATTTGCTGTCATTTTTTAAAGAGTTCCAGTGTCTGTCTCCGGAACTCATCATCAGATCTACATGAAATTTATATGGGACCATTTCGCAGCAGTGGACGTCTTAGGGCTGAAATGATTTTCATGTTTTATATTATTTTGTAAATTGAAGACTAAATAGACTTAATACATATTAGTTTACTGTAGATTCCAATAATGTTAGATACGTATATCAAAACATGCTGAGATCACTTACTCATTCGGTACTTAAGTGTATCACGATAATGTCCATGTTGGATGAGGAAAAATAAAATCGTTCTGCATTCGCTTTCTGTTATAAGAGTGAACTATAAAATATGGTAATAATTACTTAGAATAACCAGAATATAACGTTCCTACTACTATGATACTGGTATTCTCGTCGTGAGATTGTGGGTTGTTATCACACTATTTACACCAAATGTCATTATTGCCATGACAACCTATATTAAAGAGTACAATTTAGAATTGTAGGTATATATATAATTCGACATACTCCGAAATAACGCTCTCACGCATATCTACATAGCAAAATATTTATTTATTCAATCTACGTATTACCGAATAGCATCAAACACACAAGCAGACAACTAGACGCTATCCTCTGACTCACAATAACAGAAGCAACAAGCTTACTTCTAAGCCCATATTGGGCTCCTTATGACTCAATGAACGCGTTAGCTGATAAGACACTACAACGTCATAATAGGTCCAGTGCCAAGAAATCTTTGAATGACAATTGAGGAAATAAGTAAGCAACAATAATGTATTGTCATAGCGGTTATATTGGACTAGAGGTTGATTTTATCCATTACTTCACGCCTGTTTCTCTCGGGTTGGGCAAAGGTGACCTATAATAGGTACCTACACCCGAATTGCTCCAGTTATGTTTAAGTCCCATGTAATAAGGGCATATTGCCATCAACCGGGCACAAATGTAAACTCCGGGCTGCTACTGACGCATTCCAGATGGAAAAACCCAGTACTTGACCTGGGAATCGAACCCGAAACCTTAGCTTAGCACTTGCGACCACTAGACAAGGTGGTCAATTTACATAACAAATAATTTCCCTGAATGTTAAAAAAAAAAACAACAAGTAAAGTATTGTTTAGTACATAAATTGAGGCAGTTCCAGTAAGGTACAGAACTACTTGTGTTGGGGCTGTCTCACTCTTCCCTCAAGTGGTTTAGAAGGTTTAAAGGAAAAGGAAAACAGACACATGTGACTTTTCCTAAATTACTCAAGGCTGAAAAAAAGAATCGTTTTTCCAAACGTTAATGATTATCATCATCAGCCTCTAACTGTCCACGGATGGACATAGGCCTCTCCAATTGCACGACAATATAATACTTATATATTTTTCAGTAGAAACCCGGATTCTAAATATTTGTGCCCGGTTGATGGCATTAATGATGGCATGGAGCAGTGGTGGCTCAGTGTTATCGGTCCCGATTTATAAGTTGTAGGTCGTGGGTTCAATTCCGGGCAGGCGCTTTACTTTGTGTAAAAAATTTCATCACCACTGCTCTCAAAACGGTGAAGGAAAACATCGTGAGGAAACCGGCATGTCCTAGAACCAAAAATTCGATGACATGTGATATCTACGAACCCGCACTGGGCCCGCGTGGTAGATTACGGCCCACACTCTTTCAACGAGAGGGGGGCCTGTGTCCCAGCAGTGGGAACAGTATGGGCTGATTATGATGATGGCAATACGCTCGCCCTCACTTACATAGGATTTCAGCATAACTGGCGAAATATGTGTGTACTGTAAGTACGTCTTTGCCCAAGCCTTCGGGGAAACAAGGCGCCAGGTAATTTTATGTGATGGTAATAGATTGTGCTTACAAAATAAGGGTTTCCTACACACGTCTGCCTACCTGAAGGAAAGGACGCGAGGTCATTACATGTGTTTCTTATTTTTTTAACATCATTTCAGCCGAAAGCTATCCACTATCGGACAGAAATCTCCCCCAAGCGCCACCACTTCGACCGGTTCTTTGCCTTCCGCTTCCAGCGGATTCTGGCGACCTCTACAAGATCATCGGTCCATCTTGTGGGAGGCCTTCCAACTCTACGTTACAAATACTGCACTGAAAACTCATAGACAGCTATAGTTTGTAGACTGCGATGGCTCGAGTTGATTGGAGCGAGAAATGTGGTTTCAGTCAGAAAATGTACGGAATTACCTTACCTTAGCCACAGAGGGACTACAGTTGTGGCTTTAAACGGATAATTGGGGCTTAAGCTGCAGATCAAACTCAGGAATATAACTTGAATAGGGAAATTGTGGCTTAAACTTAGCGCTTTGTGTGTTTGTGGTCAACAACTCCTTTTTGTGGCAATTAATGTTTTATAGAAGGTTTCAATAGCTACTAACTGAACTTGCAATTAGTTTATTATGTTCCGCATGCTTCATCTTCGTGCGAGGGAGGGGCCGTAATCCAACCCAAGGGTTCTGTGCGAGTTAGTAGATGGCAAACATTCAAGATCATTAAGATCCCTTTAAATTGGTTGAGCTGAATAGTGATGTTCGGGAACGGGTGCCCTCAGAATGGACTGCTGCTCATCTCCTAGCTGCCTCAGCTTATTTAATTTTTTTATTTAGGGTTTTCTAAGTATTTTTATGAGGGACGCGTTTAACGTGCGCTTGTTTCCCTACATCGTTCTCACATATATAATTTCAACATGAATGATGAATGAAATATTTTTTAGAATAGTTAAATTGTCCGTGGAGTTTCTTGTTTATTTTGCTTCATAGGTACCTGAAAGATGAAGTTAGTTGCTCATCTTTCTGACCGACCTCTTGAAAATTCAAAAGTGTCTGTAATTAGTTTAATTGAAATAAATGCTTAGAACTTGAGTTGTAAATTCACGAAACATGAATCTAACATTTCGAAAGTAAGATTTTGCTCGACCCAACCGAACAGTAACATAAGTTCTACGCACTGTCTCAACAAATAAACATAACTTACTCTAGAACACAGCTGTATAATTTATCCAATTATTCCGACAGTTTATTCGGAGGACTAACGAAGGCGAAGATTTGATTCTATTATGCAAATGTTGCTTGTTCAGTGTTCACTCGGTCTGCGTCTGCGCATTGACGTCATTATGGCCCTAATTGAAGGAGACTTCCACTTTTTTACACAATATACGAGGTTCTAAGATCACCGATTTGTGTGTTAAGGAAGATTAAAACTGGTGGGTTTTTCCTATTGCAATAAGTTATTGACAAATTATGTCTTGTTAGTGTTTTGCATGTTTTATTACATAATAATTATGAATAATTAAATTTTGCGAATGTTGCAAGTTTACCTTAAATCTGTTTATTGTGGTTTTGCGGTTGCATTATTGGGTAATTCCATAAGTCATTTAAATTTGTGGTCGCACACAATTTTCATGACCAAACATAGTCTTCTATGAAAGTATTCTGTATTTAATCTTTCGAAATATGTAATGAAAGTTAGTAATAAAAAGAAAATTATGTGTATTAAAACGTAGAAATAAGGTATGGTTGCAGTGGTGACCAAGTTATAACACACACAAACTAGTCACTTACAAATTGTAGGTCGTAGGTAAGAACCTAGACTTTACTCTGTGTAAATTATTTCATCACCGCTGCTTGCAAAACGGTGACGGAAAACATCGTGAGGAAACCGACATTTCCCAGAACAAAAAATTCGAAGACATGTGACAATTACCAACCCGCATTGGGCCCGCGTGATAGATTACAATCCACTCCTTCTCGCAGAGAAGAGGCCTGTGTCCCAAGCACTAGGAACAACATACTTACGCTGATTATGAGATACAAGTACTTCGCCCGCGAGTTCATCCACGTGATTCACAGAAACTGTGCATTTTATCGGGATAAAAAGTAGCCTTGTTACTTGGTGATAATGTAGCTTTCTATAGGTGAAATAATTTTTAAAATAGGTTCAGTAGTTTTCGAGTTTATCCATTACAAACATACATACAAAAAATCAAATCTTTGCTCTTTATAATATTAGTTTAGACCAGCTGTTACCCGCGACTTCGTGCGCGTGGTATTTAACAAAAAAGTTTATCATTCGTTTTTTTTTTTCCGTGAGATCCTATTTCTTTTTCTAAAATAAAATTAGCTTAAGTTACTCCTTGTTACATCAGCTATCTGCCAGTGAAAGTTCCGTCAAAATCAGTCCGGCCATTTCAGAGATTAGCCGGAACAAACAGACAGACAGACAAAAATTGTAAAAAATGTTGCTTTTGTATATGAACCGTGTATACATCCATATACACTTAGTAAAAAGTGGTTATCTTAATATTACAAACAGATACTTCAATTTTATTTATTTGTGTCTAGACGACGTAGGCAAGGTTTGAGACTAGTTAAGTATCTACCCACTTTTCGGATAAGATAATGTCGATCATTCCAAGTTGCCTTTCTCAAGTAATTCTATATCACTCGGCTATTTGTTACCTATTTAATATTTAAGCGTAAGTTACAATTAAGTTAGGTACCTGCGCTAACTTTTAGGATCGCCAGGTGTGGGATTATTACGGATAAGTCTGAAAATTTTGCATATTTGAAGTAAGATATTTGAATTAATTGAAACAGCCATACAGTTTTCTCCATCCCGGGAGGGACAAGATGGCATTCCCTAAATGCGGAATATCTGGGTACCATTTGCTTTGTCTACAAAATCCGTAACTGGGCTTTACTTACCACTTAAATCTGTAAAGTGTTCTGATCAATAACAAAGGTACCGCTCTTTCCGTTGATATTGTATAACACATGGATATCTTTAGGTATTGTGTACCTTCAGGTAGGTCCTTCCCATTCAACAAATATCGGCTGTAGTTTACTTAGGGTACCTACCTGTGTAGGTACCTATATAATGTTAGGGTACTGACAATAGGGAATATATCGTACACGACGACAACTTGTCTTATCTGAAATTGATATCAAAGTAACCCTCACCGCCTCATTCAGAATAATACCATTTTCTAAAGACACCTATTTCTAGTCAAACTGTCTAACCTTTTCTCAACTATGTTAAGGTCGGCTTCCAGTTTAACCAGACGCAGCATACCAGTATTTTACATGGAGTTGACTGCGTACCGTGTGGTGCCGGACGTAAAGAATAACACCACCCCATTTCTTCCAGTGGGTGTCGTAAGAGGCGACTAAGGGACTTACTAGGGATTGGGCAGCAGCGTTCTCTATGCATTTTACCACCAAACTGCGATCGCCAAGCCGCCTGCCAAGCGTGGCGATTATGGCAGATCCCCCCAAAAATGTACCGGTCAAATTGATGTCGCATGGGGGAGGTTCATGTCCAGCAGTGGACTTCTTACGGCTGAAATGATGATGATGATGACTGCGTACCTGACATTCATAACCCAGTTACTGGGTAATACCTTTTGGCAAGATTAGTTTGTCCGAGATTCGGGCTTCGGCCGATCCGTTATAACTGTCGAGCATCTATGAATGACAGCCGGGACCATGTTTTCCGAGGCATACAAGAGTCTTGGTATATGAAGATGGTCACTCCACGAGAAAATGGCGGTAAGCGTAGCTTAACGATGGACTTGTGCGAGTATTATTAATTAGACACAAGCCCATCCTAGACGTCTAATCTAATCTAACTAGCCTATGTTGTCCCACTGCAGGGCAAAGGCCTCCCTCTCCCTTTTCCACACATTTCTGTCTTTTGCTAGTGTTGGCCAGTCCTTTCGGTAGGAGTCAAGCTCGTCCCGCATTTTCGTCTCGGCCTGCCGCGATGTCGTTGTGCGTTTAGTGGGACCCAAATGGCGGTTCTATGTGCCCATTTGTCATCAGACATCCGGCAGACATGTCCGGCCCAGTCCCACTTGAGCTGGGCAGCTTTCTGGGACTAAGACGTTTAGTGCTAGTTTTAATCTTTACTGGGCTATATGCACTGCAGGTAGAAACGAAATGAATAATGGACTGTGTGAAAGATGATACCTATTGCTAGAAAGGGGGTGAGTACCGAGATGACTTCATTTATAAAATAGTTTAAAAGACACTGTTTCAAACTTTTTTTAAACTATTTTTTGTTTTATATTTTTTAGTTTGGCTAGCTATAAAAGCGTGCTTTTTGCTATCCTGGTGATTCTAGCCAGAATAATGGCACAAGTTTATAAAATTACTAGCTTCTGCCCGCGACTTCGTCCGCGTTAAATTTCTTGTTCTCCCGATCCTTCCCGTCGCGTTGAATCGCATACCCGTGCGATTTTCCCCGTTTTATCAACATTTTTCATTACTGTACATCATTAACATCACGCTAAAACCAAGAGGAGCGGCCTCTTGGTTTTAGCGTGATGTTATATAGCCTATAGACTTCCTGGATAAATAGGCTACCCTACACAATTTTTTTTTTTCAGTTCGGACCAGTAGTTCCGTAGATTACCCCCAACATACAAACTTACAAACAAATGTTACCTCTTTATAATATTAGTATAGATTGTATTGTCATCGGTCCTTAATAAGTGCGCAAAATTTCCAATTAACCCGAAGTTTTGCAAGGGGTGAAAATCACGGTCAAATAATCCGATAAATACACACAGACATACTAACCAAGCTAATAAAAGCGTGTTAAATTTGGGATAACAAAAAGAGTATAATGATATGCACTGCAAGCGCAAATATTTACTAATCACTGCATTTGATAAACAATTGACTGTCACCCATAATTTCAGTCTGAATGCTGCGTCATCATTTAGCTACTACCAAGACACCTCGTTAGACGTAGTTCAAAGTTTAATTATCGTCTCTGGGTGCGGTGGTTAGTTAAGTCCCATCATCATTAGATAGTCTAGAGACAATTTAAGCATAGTTTACGATATGTCCACTTAGACCGTAGACGTCTTTCAACAAGTACTTAGGTATACTAAGTTTACATGTCTAGCCAAACCACTTAGGTTTAATAATACATTATTAGTTAACAAATAGAAGAACATGGACTAAATAAATACAGTACCTAGCATAAGAAAGATAATGTTTATCTTCGGAGCGTGGAGTTGAGAGGTCTCAAAGGCTCTTGAAGAATTAAGGGCACGAGACAAGTCTATGGCTAGCTTTTAACCTGTGACTTTGTCCTCTTGGAAAATATTTATTCTCAATTCGTGGGTATAGTCATCTTCACCATCATCCATAGCCCGACTTCAACCACTGCTGTGCATGTGCCTCTCTTTACTTGTGCCAATCTCCACGCTGCTGTGCCAGCTTCATTCAGATTTTGCCCGCGATAGCAATAATGTCGTCCTTCCATCACGCCACTGGAAAACTGACATCTCGTCTTCCAGTCCTAGGACTTACTCACTCCACCTGTCATGACGGTGTCCTAACCAACTGCTTTTGAGTTCTATTATACGCTTTCCAATATCGAAGACCTTCGTACGTCTTCGTATGTCGACGTTGGAAACTCCGTCTATTAGCCTGATGACAAGCATGGATCAATTCCATGGATCTCTAGGTAACTACACTTTTCTATACAAAACAGTGTTTATTTTTTGATAACCAATTTATTTCTACACTAAGGGGTCTATGATATCAAAGACCTTCCTATAGCTTCGTATGTCGACGTTGGAAACTCCGTCTATTAGCCTGATGACAAGCATGGATCAATTCCATGGATCTCTAGGTAACTACACTTTTCTATACAAAACAGTGTTTATTTTTTGATAACCAATTTAAAATTTCTACACTAAGGGGTCTATGATATCAAAGACCTTCCTATAGCTTCGTATGTCGACGTTTGGAGCTCGGTCTATTAGTCTGATGACAAGCATGAATCGCTCCATGGATCTCTAGGTAACTACACTTTTCTATGAAACAGTGTTTATTTTTTCATAACCAATTTAAAATTTCTACACTAAGGAGTCTTTAGTCAGTCGCTGAATTCATGGTTACAGTTTGAGCGTTGATCTTTCTGCCAACTTGTAATAGGTAGAAGGGCTGGTGTCCGCAACTCCACGTCTGTGCGCGTATTTTGCGAACATTTTGGTAGAATGCTCGCCTGCCAACTTGTATAAGTTTAGATAAAATCAACCTGGATCAAGAAATAATTCAATGCTATTTGATGTCTATGCCTCTAATACTCTCTGCTAAAATTAGAGAGCCAATCAATCGTGACCCCCTTCTCTATGCATGGGTAATCACTGGAAAATGTTGAGATTATAATGAGGATGATATAAGAGGCTTGGGTTTTGTTTGATATTAGTCTAGGAATGTTCTTTTAAATCTAGTACTAATACTTTTGATACTAAAGCGAAATCGAAGTAGCCTGAGTCTTTGGAGTGGCGGGGTTCTTGTTTGGAAACCGCAGTAAAGATTCCTGTCTTGTCACGACCTGAAGACACTTACATTTACCGGTAGACCTATGTGGAAGTTGCTCGATCACTTACTTTTGCAAAAATATACTTATTTCTAATAAAAAATGTAGGTAATTAAAGGTAAAAGCACTATCAAAAGAATTGACCGCGCCGAATTAAATATTTTTTTTCAATTCTTCAAATAAAATGTGCGAAGTTTCATAATATTTCATATCAGTCATTTTAAAATTCGTTTCTTTCGGTTCCTTCGAGTCTATTGTGTGTGTGTATTTGCCTTAAGGTCTAGACATTTTATAGCTAGAATAATTGTCATTTTCCGATGTACCTATTAAATTTCCAAGAATATGAAATTGATGAAGTGACTTAACACTACATTTGTCAGTTGCCTTCCTCTCTAATCACCCGTCATTCGCCAACGTAAGGAACTAAAACAAATCCTACACCAGCATACCACCACGTTTTGATGACGACATTATTCATAAACAATCCTTATCGGCAAAGGAAAGTTGAATCAGCCAAGACAACGCAAGCATAACGGCTGCAATATTATTATTGTTAGTGGCCACTACCCTAGTACAGTCAACCGAACCATTGTATACCGAGTCCCCTCGGTGGCCCGGAAAAAAATTACCCTGTCATTCATTCCTAGATTTTTGAAAGATGGTTGTATAAATGCTCGAAAGTCTGTCAACTAAGCGTCAGCTGCATTCAGTTAGACTGGAAGTAGATTCCAACATCGAGGGAAAACAAAGCTAGGCAGCTGATGTTTAAACTCAACCGAACGAGGAGGCCTGGGTTGCCCGCGAACTGCCTGGGTCGCGTGTTTGTTGGAAAGAGCTACCGTGGCCCTGGCATAGGCAACTGAAGGAACACGGTTGGATTTTAGTCAGTAAAAGTCTGACACGCCCTTCCGCTCCGCCCAGAGCGAGAGACGTCATTTAATGAATTCCCACCCCAAAAAAGAGGTTGCCCGCGAAATTCAAATTTTCTTACTTATTTGTAATTTGCAGTCCAGTATCAGGTTATTTGATGATAATAATATAATTCGCGAACGTTAAAAATATGGCTTTACAGCATTATAATCCTTAAAATCATCACTATGGCTTGTATTGATGATTTTAATTTCGTAAATACATGCGTGTTACGGTCGCGAAGTATATTTTGTTCAACATACAGTCTGAAAGTGATCTGCAAATTGCAAAAAAACGTAACGTAGTAAATTTTATTGTCGCTGGCTTCCTTAGCGCATCAACCAGAGGGGTAATTGCGAAATACACTATCAGTAGGAATCGATTTCACTTTGACAATTCCGCAACACTCATGGCGTTGTTTACGTTGCTAAGCTACCAATTTTTCGAGGCTATGAAAGAATGGATTACAAATAAGCTACAAAATGATTAAGATTCTGATTAATAGTGTGTTACGTAATTAGGGTGCTGGTAATAAACGCGCTGTTTCTAACAAAAACTTCACCATAAAAATAAAAACTTTTCACAAAAAAAAAAAACAACAACCGACTTCCTTAAAAAAAAACTACAAAGTCAAAAATTACTTTAATTATTAGTATTTAAGGTTTTTTTGCCACCGACTTCTGAAATTGATGTTATTTTTGACTTTGTAGTGTTTTTTTCAACGAAGTCGGTTGTAAAAAGTTTTTATTTTTAACTTTTTAGCTATGGTAGATACCACGCATCTAATCGCGTTATTCGTTCATTTGTCGCGCAAATACTTAATACAAATTTAAGACTTATATCGTTTTTACATGGATCCCATTGTCCAAATGGAACCAAATTAAAATGGGACCATTCGGGAAGCAACAGCTTTCAAATAAATTAAAAAAATCACTATCGGTTCACCCAGTCAAAAGTTATGAAGTACATAAAAAAAAAATGTAGTCGAATTGATAACCTCCTCCTTTTGATGAAGTCGGTTAAAAACTGTGGCTGATTGTACACACGGCTACATATCAAGCTATACATTTATTAAGGCTTTTCGTACAATGAGATACCAGCTTATACTACAAATGTATAGCTTCATTAGTGCCGGTGCGTACCATAACTGTAGCATGGTGTTTTGTTACCATATGTCAGGCCAACTGTTGCGTTCGTTCATCCAAATCGATGGGGATGTTTCGACATGGTGTGTAATTTTTGGGAAAAATTGTGTTGTCGCATTCCCACGCGTCAACTGTTCGTACTGGCTTTTTTCAAATTTTTTCGTTTTGTCTTTGTTAATATTATTGGTTGGTTGGTTGGAAATACATTTACCAGAGGCGTAATGGTAGTTTGGTTACATAGTGAAAGGACGGGCTGACTAGAAACTCTTTAACCGGCTTCAAAATTCGTTGGTACCTATTGTTTTTTTTTTTGTTTGTTTGTTCTGCAATATATCCGGAAATTGTATAGTGGATAAGGTATGCCTCAGGGTGGTCCCATATAAATTTTATTATCTTTGCCTGAGTAGTTTTTTCATTTGCTTCGATAGTACGTATTTAATACACTTTGTGGATCTTCATAATATTTTGGCTGCATAGTAATAGGTATTGTATGTTATTTAATAAGTAAGTTGGTTGCTTTTGCGCAAAATTGCTCAGTAGGTGACAAACTTTATCTTAGTCCTTAAATGACCAAGTAAATAAACCTTCCTCATTATTTTGGTTCCAGAAGGAAATATATTATAGTAAATTTTATGACTCCATAATTATTATCTTATCGTGGAACATAAAATTAAACGAGATTCAGTGAGTTGTGTCTTTCCGAGCCAGTCATTAAAAAGTTTACGAGAAATAAAATCTATTCGACTGAAAATATTTAGTTTCAACTCAAACTTATCTATCCAGCGGGGTACTTGCGTTACACACTTACAGTAAGAATGACTTTTATTTTGACAGTTCAAAAACATTCATTGCTGCATTTGTGTTACTAAGCAAAATCATTTCCTGAACATATGGAGCAAAGGATTGGCAATATTCTTCGAAATTTTTCAGATTCTGACCGATAGTGTGTTCCACAAAGGTGCAGGGTAATAAAAAAATAATTAATTTTATTACAATTAAATCTTAGCAAACAGAAAACTACTATTGACCAAACTACTATAATTGTCAAACACGTATTGACCCCTTAATAGAATGTTACTAAAATCATAAAGCATCGTCCCTGGTTATAAATTTCGACCAATGATTTGATCGCATTGTGTTGTATATGTCACCAAATAATTCTGAATTAATATGGTTAGTTTATAAATTATATAATAAATCTTGCGAGATAATAAACTATTGGACATTAACACATAAAGCATTATGGTACCGTTCACAATTTATCGACAGTTTTAACATCTTGTGAGATAGATTGTACAACATGTACCGTAATTAACGCAAGACCTCAGAAGAGAAGATTACAGGATTGAGTTAAAAACATAATATAATGACTAACATTTTTATTTTTAAAGTTATCTGTTATTATTAAAAAAATTGTGTTGACCCTAGCATTACGTACCTTATGCAATTAAAATTGAGTCTTGCTGCCTGGAAATTAATTTTTTTTTGCTTAATCAGTGGTAGATATCACAAAATACATAATTTATTAACAAAATACTCATATTAAAAGTTACTGAAATCGATTTAGTCCTCAATTATGAACAAACTACTTTCAGAAGTTGCGTTTATTCTGTTAAGTACATCTTCTATTTATAAACTAACTGTGTTCAAAATAAACTTACTGAAATGATACAAAAATCCATTTTCAGCTAGTATAATTTGGCCTTTTTTTTGTATGGGAAATCATCAAATGACTTCTCCCGCTCTGGGCGGAGAGGGAGGGCGTGTGAGACTTTTGAATTTGGCCTTAGAATAGAAAATTGTTTAACATGGAACAAACAAATTAACTATATTAAAAATAAAATTTCCTCACTAATTGGCTCACTCCGTAATATAATAAATGTATACCCAAAAAACTGGGACTAAATATTTACGATTCACTAGTCAAATCACATTTATTATATCTCATAGAAATTTGGGGTAGCGCTGGTAAAACGAAGCTTCAGAAACTACAAAGAATGCAGAACAGGATCATAAAGACACTATTTCACTATCCATACTTGACACCAACTTAAAAAAAAATTAAAGACACAAAGCTGATGAATATTAAACAATTATATATGTATAACACTTGTATTTTGATTAGAAAAATAATGGAAGGAAAGATTCACACAACCGTAAAATTCACCAAAAAGTCTCAAATATGTACTCGCATTCTTTGTCGACCTAGCTTACTTGTCCTACCAAAAACACGTACAAATTATGCAAAAAAAATATCACCTAAAAAAATTGTTGTGAAATTGTGCTCCTTCGAGCACAATTTTACAACAATTTACCATCCCATATAAAACAATGTAAGCTCTTTTAGCACTTTTAAATCAAAACTTGCAAATTTTATTATTGAGTTGTAAATAAAACTGTTGAATCCATCAAAATTAAGCAGAACAAAAATGTAAGTGAAATTAGAATTTATATTGATGTCCGTTACCTAGAATAAGTTTATTACATTATGTTATCTTATATTCTCATGTAAGTGGCTCTTTGTCTTTTTTCAGAATAAAGTATTTAAACCCAAACCTAATTATTATGAAATAGGCAAACGACGCCGACGCGCGACGTTCCTATTTATATCCTACTAATATTATGAACGCGAAAGTGTGTATGTATGGATGTATAGGTGTATGGATGTTTGTTCCTCTTTCACGCGAAAACTACTGACCCGATTTAGATGAAATTTAGCACACGGATAGTTTATAACCTGGAGTAACACATAGGGTACTTTTATCCCAGTATTATGTTCCCGCGGGATAATTTCTGACCTCCATGTGGGCGAAGCCGCTGGTAAAAACTAGTTGTTTCATAAAACTAATTTAGTTCACGTTCATTCGCAAAGTTAACAATATCTTTGTTCACTGTAATATCTTGAGTTACAATAACTTGTTCAAGTAACAATTACTTTTTAGTACTTCTGTTGTAACTTGAGCGCTATTCTGAAATAAGTTAGAGTTAAGTTAGTCTTGTAGCTTGGAGATTTACTATTTACTGACATTGTCCGTTTTCGGGTTAATATGAAAATAAGCATTGCCTTGGCTTATGTTGGTTTCATGGGCTTGGTTTATGTTGATTTCATTTTTACGTACAAGCAAAGGGAAGTACAATGTTGGAAGTTAATACTTGATTTCAGTTTAAAATAAGTAAAGAACTAGGTGCTGAAACGATGCACGTTCGTAGAAATTACCTCCAATATTTTAAAAGTGTAATAATTCTGATTGCGATGTTATGATGTGATCTAGACATTTATTGGAATAAAGTTTTTTAACGCAGCTTGGAGTAGCGAGTTCAATTGTAGAAATCGTCAAGTAACAAAAAGCGTTCTGCCCCTGCATGCGGCGTTATATTATTATATACCTAGATTTGAATGAGATTTCATGGTTTTCGAATGTGCTGAAAGTAAGAGTGTGGTCAAAATGAAAATCCATAATGGTGGCTGCAAAAAAAATTGGAATTTTTCATAATGAGTGTCGGTTTCGTGGTTTTTGAGGATGTTCAGCACCCTCGAAAACCACGAAACCGCAGATCATGAGATCAAAATAAAGTTTGAGTAGCACGTAAGGAATTTCGTTCGTCGAGGGCCCCGGATCCCACAAATTTTCTTTTGTTTTCTTTAGTTACAATCTAAGTTAACGGTTAGTTACAACAAGTGACCTCTGCGCTGCCACTAACGCTGTGGAAGTGGCTAATTCATGGGGCAAAGGTTTGAAACACTGCCGTAGCAGCAATACAAAGCAGAAGATCTGGTGCCCCATTGCCTTCGGATATTAAGGCCTCTTCCAAACACTTAATCATGCAATACAATACCCCACACATATACCAATGACTTTTATATAAGGTAACACACATCAATTAGCCCGGCGTTTATTGATTTTATTAGTAGATAAACAAACTAATTAGTGGTTTGGCCGCAGCCATATATGACTGAAAGAAATACAACCATGATATGAGGAAGTGAGATCGCATTTGATAAACGTTTTTTTACTTTCAAGAAAGTGAAAACTGGCTCATTGATCTGTTCCTTCACCTGCCTGTGCCAGGGCCACAGTACGAGCGAACACAGTATGAACTCTTTCGGACAAATCCGCGTTATCTAAAGTTAATGATGCACATTATAATCATCTTGTTGTAGGGTTTGACGATTTGTCGGGAGTGACCTACTGAATTTCTTAAAAAAGTGGGAAAATTCTAAAACTAAAATCTGACTACTGTGAAATGACTCTGCAAAAAGTATGAAACAGGAAAATATTCTCATCGGGAAGTCGTCTCGTTTGCTCATTTTTCCTTAAAGCTTATTATCGTTTACTAATGTTACAATTTATTGTTTTATTAGGGTATCTGACTGGGTAGCTGGATCAATACATCATCATCATCATTTCAGCCGTAAGACGTCCACTGCTGGACTTAGGCCTCCCCCAATTTGGGGGGCTTTGCCATAATCGCCACGCTTGGCAGGCGGGTTGGCGATCGCAGTATGGTGGTAAAATGCATAGAGAACGCTGCTGCCCATTCTCTAGTGAGTCCCTTAGTCGCCTTTTACGACACCCACGGGAAGAAATGGGGTGGTGTTATTCTTTACGTCCGGCACCACACGGTACACGGCCACAGCTGGATCAATACGCTTTCAACGAATCCTCATTTGTTTAATTACCTAGTGGTAATAGGTAGAACGGGCTGGTGTCCGCAACTCCACGTCTGAGCGCGTATTTTGCGTACGGAATTACCTAGTGTTCTAACATTCAGCTTTATCCGACACAACAAAAAATTAGGTTTAGATGTAGATAACTAAGCAAAACTGGTTTTTAAAGTTTTTTTTTTACTTGTTCTGCAATAAACTTATCTTGACAATAGATTTTTGTATCATCTTATAAATATCTCGTGAATGTCACATAATTAAAACAAATGAATACTAAAATTTCACAAGAGATAACGCAAAGGCATTTGATAATTTAAAACGACCTCAAAATGTTCATTGTAAGTAATTATAAGATTCCTAAGTGAATTAATTAACGACATAATGACTTAGCCATACAATGGATTAATAATAGCTTACTTTAATAAGATAACTGCCGGTTTAACCAGCTTTGTACAATTATAATCTAAAGAATGTATTGTTTGTTCATATTTAATCAAGATTTTATATAAAACGGAAGCTGATTGCTGTGGTGTCCGGATTCCGTGTCTTGGTGCATTATGCCTGTTCTCATAACATAGCTTCAAGCTTGTCTTTCACGAAGGAATTGGCAGATGTGTACAGCGTGCCATTTCGCCCAATTTTGCCTGATATGTTTCAGTAAGTTCCTTAAAGTAGGAACCCATAACCATCAACATAACATAACATTACCACATCTTGTTTTTTGTTGGGAAATCATCAAATGACTCCTCCCGCTCTGGGCGGAGCGGGAGGGCGTCTCAGACTTTTACTGACTAAAACCCACCCGTGTTCCTTCAGTTGCCCATGTGCCAAGGTCACGGTATCTCTTTCGAACAATCTCGCGACCCCAGCAGGCATCGGTCCTAGCAGACCCCTTCAATGCTGCTGACATCTCTTTGAGGCGCGCGTGGAACACTACGCGCCAATGGAACACAATGCGATGGAACACTACGCGCCGACCACCCCTTATGTCATTATGTCCCCTAGAGGTTAGTCACCCATAGTAGACGCAGATGTGAACCCATAGTTGATCCACATTTTGTCAGTTATGTTTAAGTTTCATGTAATAAAGGCAGTGTAGTGAGCCTACTGCCTCTGGGGCTAATTCCGGTATTTACGGGACTGACCGTTTCTTAATTACTTGAGGTAAGTAGGTGCCTTAAACATAGCTGACGATATGTGAGAACAACTCTTCTATACAGGATTTTTTTAACTAGTGCGCAATTTTTTTTTTTTTGGTTGTTCAGTATCATTAATACAATAGAACACATTTCAACAAATTTTTTTCAATACTTTTTTTAAAACTTTTGTCTGTCCTTAATAAATCAGTAAACTGTGGACACCCTACATATTTCATAATATGATATCGACAAAAGAAATAGGTCAGTAACCGCGCGCCGGTGTAGGTACTTCGAACTTTTTAGAATTTTGACCGATCGAACAGCCGGTAGGTACTAATAGCTACGCTCGGTCGTTCACCTTCGCTACCGCGCCGGCGCCGTGCGCAAGTTACCATAAAAACTAGTTTCAAAATAAACATCTTTCGTTAACGATAACTAAATATTTTTGTACTAGGCTATATCAAATTAAAAATTGCATGGTTATTATAACTCGTTTCAGTTTAATTTGTTAAAATTTACGCACTGGTTAAAATCTTATCCTGTATACCCGTTCATGGAATACATGCAATACATGGGGTAAATGCGTAACACACTTACAGTAGGAATCGCTTTCATTTTGACAGTTAAACCAGATACATTGCGTTAGTTACGTTGTTGAGCAGACGACTTTTTCGAACTTAAGCAGCAACGGATAGCAATATTCTTCGGAATGATTCGGATTCTGATTGATTGTGTGTTACGCAATTAGGGAGCAAACGTAACGTTATGATTCATTTAGTTTCAAAAAATTAAACCGCCAAAAAAAACTGAAAAGCAAAAAATAATAAACCTTTCAGTAATTTTGAGTCAAAGTACAAATTGAATTATCAAAATCGGACCACTCTGTAAAAAGTTATGCGTGGTCATAAATAAAAAAATAAAAAAAATATACTCGTCGACTTGAGAACCTCCTCCGTTTTTTTTCGTCGGTTAAAATTATCGAATTATTTATCAATGTTTTTGAATCACCCTACCATGCAGAAGAACTGCACTCTTTATTTTTGGTACGTAACTACGATTGTTATTAAATTTTTCAGTGATATAATAACAAGCAACGATTTTTGTTTAAAATACACGTAAGTGTGTTTTTATATTAACAACTACCTTCTGCCCGCGACTTCGCCCTCGTCAAATTTTTGCTCCCCTGACCCTTCCCGTCGCAGCGAATTGTCTACTAGTTTTGTTGTTGCTGTGCTCTTTTTGATTGTAGCGTGATGTTTTATAGCCTAAACCTTCCTCAATAATTAGGCTACCCAAAACAAAAATATTTTTTCAATTCGGACCAGTAGTTACTGAGATTACCGCGTTCAACCAAACAAACAAACAAACTCTTCAGCTTTATAATATTAGTATAGATAGTATAGATATAAATCTGCCTAGACTTTTCCCAATTTTGAGGTCGGCATCCAATCCAAGCGGATGCAGCTGAGTACCAGTATTTTACATGGAGCAACTGTCTATCCAACGTCCAGAACTCCGTTACTGGGTAGTAAAATAACTGACTTTCTGGAAAAACCCAATTACACTTTGCCCGTCCTGGGAATCAAAACCAGGACCCAGGCGCGGCCCGAGGGGGGGAGGGGTTCTAGGGGTCATGACCCCCCCCAAAGCATCCAAGCTGTTGAGAGCCTGAATGATACACAACCGTTTTAAATAAATATACTTGTAACTCTACTTAAGCCATAAAATATAAAACAAAACCACTGTACGAGGCGGGTTGTTAAAATTTTCGAGCTCACTTCGCCCGCTAGGTATATCTTCCTAAAATAATCCACGGCACTCATGGTGACCCCCCCAAAATCTTGGGCTGTGACCGCGCCTGCCAGGACCTTATGCTCAGCCTACTATCAGATGGAATATTATACAAAAAAAAAAAAAAACACTTTGTAGTGTTTTTGAGGAAGTCGGTTGTTTCTTTTTGTAAAAAAGTTTTTATTTTTAAATTTTTAGTTATGGTATCTACCCCGCACTAATTCCAAACAAACAATGTATATTTATGCGATAGCAGAAATCGCGATAGATTTGCTGTTATTTTTTAAAGAGTTCCGGTGTCTGTCTCCGGAACTCATCATCAGATCTCTATAAAATTTATATGGGACCATTTCGGAATAAACCCCTTTCGAAGAAAAAAAGAGTTTTGCAAATCCGTCAATATATGACGGAGTTATATACATAAAAAAAAATATAAACATCCGAATTGAGAACCTCCTCCTTTTTGAAGTCGGTTAAAAAAAAGTACCGTTTCCTCATTGGATTCTACAACCACAAACTCAAAAAAATATCTCACAAACTATGTTAAAAAACGATATCTAGACCACTGGCCCAATACCGTGATACAGTGTGATCTAAAACACGCAACTGCTGACCCACACTCTTGCATGATGTTATACATAATATATTCAATAACTTGAGCACTAAAGTGTCGTCCGTTATGTGACCCCGAACTCTAGAGAAAGCGCCATTTCGCTACGTATAAGGTCGATTGACAGAGCGGGCAAATTGGATGTGCTTGTGCTTAGTCAGACTGCATTGCGTGCGACGAAACTGGACTCTGTTCCGGAGTCGCATTGTTGTTCTGTATATACTGAGGCCTGAACTCAGCCGGGGGTCTTCCAATAGAAAAAAAAGGAAACTAAAAATTTATATAATTTTTTAAATTAAGACACTAACCTCACTAATAATAAAACTACTTAATTTAAGAAACTGTGTATTGAAAGGAATATAGGCTTTTTTATTTATTTAATATACTGAGGGCTTATTTACATCCGTTTTAACGTCAAATAAATACAGTTTAGGAAGCAATAACCATGACTGAACAAGGTGACTGCCATAGTGGTAACGACTGCGAATTACGAGTTGCAGGCTAGAAACCATTTTTTTCTGGGTGGGAAATCATCAAATTACCGTTCTGGGCGGAGCGGGAAGGCATGTCAGACTTTTACTGACTAAAACCCACCCGTGTTCCTTCAGTTACCTGTGCCAAGACTACGGTAACTGTTTCGGACAAATCCGTGACCTTGGTAGGCATCTGCCCTAGCGGACCTCTTCAAAGGTTAGAACCCAGACAGGCGCTTTTGAGTAGATGATTTCATCACCACTGCCCACAAAACGGTGAGGGAAAACTTCTAGAGAAAAACAGAATTTCCTAGAACAAAAAGTTCGAAGACATGTGACATCTTAATTTTTACTTTTTTTTCTTCATTATATAGAGTCATTTTTTGTCTTCCATCCCATCATAATCATCTATTAGTAGATGTTTGTTTTACTGTAGCTTGTCCGGATAGTTTGGGGGCCTGGGGACCTGTAACACAGGTATTCCTAGTACAGACTCGTCTCCACGACACTCATATATTTTTGTTACCACTAATAAGTATTGTACTGATTTATCATTATGTAGTGGAGAAAATGAACGTTTTTATTATTATTTATTAATATCTTACCTACTGTACCTACGTGATGGATACCGGCCCTCACTGCGAGGAGGCCTGTGACCCAACATTGGGAACAGTATAGGCTAAGTATGCAGAATCATCATTGAATTTAAAGCAAAGTTGATGAATAACCATAAACTCTTGGGGTTTAGGGCAGTGATTCTCGATGCAAGGATTCGTCAGCTTTTTTATTTACCCAAAATTGAGGACACTAAGTACATACAGCTGGCTATGATGAAGACAAATCAGGGTAGGTATAAAGTCGACAGGAAGAAACTAATCATTATCTCAGTCATTACTTGAAGGACAATTTTTCAAGCCTTATTATTCAACACTACAGCTTTGTCGAAAACGATGTCACTGTGTTGCAAATTATTGTTAGTATTATAAGTATTCGTTTGTTTTAGGCAACGTTTTCATACCGGAAATAAAGAATAGCACCACCCCATTTCTTCCCATGGGTGTCGTAAGAGGCGACTAGGCGACTTATTAGACAATAGGCATCAGAATTTTCTATGCATTTTACCACCATACTGTGATCGCTAACTCACCTGCCAGACGTGGTTATTATAGCAAACCCCACAAAAAATATACAAAAAAAATTGCCGTGATTGACAGAGGGCCTATGTCCAGCAGTGGACGTATTTAGATTGAAATTATGATGACGATGAACGTTATCAGATTAAATAGAGTGCTCTAGAAAATACACCGAACTTAACAATTTCGATCAAAATGTATAAAGTATCAGAGATTAGAAAATGTAATCATTCGTAGCACTTAATGCAACGTTTGAAGAATACCAAAGTAGTTTACTTTATGTCTACTTAACATTGCTCCCATTTAAGTTACGTGTAGTCTTGGTATTCTAAGCTAAAAGGTTTCGCCATGAAAATTATTCTCAAACATCCTAGCAACGGGTGGGTGGGCAGGACACTTGACTAGACTTTGTGATGGCAGGTGGAGCCTTAACGGAATGGTTGCCGAGAATATAAACGGTAGAGGAAGCATTGGGCGGCCTACAGAACAACGCGGGGTAGACTTGCGGGGTAATCAATATATACCTAACACATTGGTCGCCATGTCGGACAATGGTGACCGCCAGTAAATGTTTCATTCAGGCCGCGTCGGACATTGGTGACTGATACCTTACTTTGACTTACGCTCACATCATCATCATCATCATCATTTCAGCCGAATGATGTCCACTGCTGGACATAGGCCACGCCCAAGCACCGCCACTTCGACCTATTCTGTGCTTCTCGCATCCAACGTATTCCTTCATATACGCTCACAGGCGGCCACTTTTTCATCAGTTTGTGATTCGTCGCATCATCGGTGGCGTGACTTTTTTTATTGAATTTTTTTTAAATTCTCTTTGGCAGCTAAAGTGTTAACAGTAGGAATGGCTTCCATTTTGACAGTTCTACAACGTTCATTGCGTTATTTATGTTACTGAGCAGAAAAATTATTCGAACGTATGAAGCAATGTATTTGTAATATCATTAACAATTAATTAGATTCTGATTGCTAGTGTGTGGGTTATGTAATGGGGCTGTATTAGACACGAATAGACCATGGAAGCATGGCATATAAGAGAGGCGGCCTGCTTTCAGTAGTGTGTGGAACAAGGCTGCCAATATTGATGATCCTTTTTTTTGGGTTGTATATCATCAAATAACGTTTGCCGCTCTGGTAGGAGCGGAGGGGCGTGTCAGACTTTTAAAACCCACCCGTGTTCCTTCAGTTGCCTATATGACCGATGCCTGCCAGCGTCGCGAGATTTGTTCGAAAGAGATACCGTGGCCCTGGCATATGGGCAACTTAAGGAACACGGTTGGGTTTTAG
Source organism: Aporophyla nigra (assembly GCA_947507805.1). Classification (NCBI taxonomy): domain Eukaryota; kingdom Metazoa; phylum Arthropoda; class Insecta; order Lepidoptera; family Noctuidae; genus Aporophyla; species Aporophyla nigra. Next base: position 20,990,319 of record OX382297.1, on the reverse strand, counting down.
TCAGTAAAAGTCTAATACACCTTTCCGCTCCACCCTGAGCGGGAGACGTCATTTGATGATTTCCCACCCAGAAAAAAAAAACCGTGTTCCTTTAGTTGCCTTTGCCAGGGCCACGGTAACTCTATCAAACAAATCCACATCCCCTGCAGAATGTTGATGATCCTAACAATACGAACTAGCTTAGACTTATGTAGTTACATTCTTATCTCAAAGGAATGTTTCTAGCTACAATTCAGTATCACTAATCTTTATTTATTTAATGCTATTGCATTGTTGAACATTTATTTCATAACAACGATTGGTTGACGCGCCATAAAGCTGCTCTGCGGCAATTTTATCGCGTTGTGGTGTGACTTAGGGCTCGGGTTTATAGCCATGCTAAAATGTTGGTTACGGTATGCAAAGTTGCTTTTTGGCTTTATATCTTCCTTATTTTCGTAGCGGGGATTATTTTTAGATGCCTCGTAAAGTGGACGTACAAAAACAAATAGTTTCGGAACTATCCTAGCTTTGTTCGGACGTGAGTTTGCTAATAACAATCGTTAAAACATGTCATCTATACTCTATACTAATATTATAAATGCGAAAGTTACTCTGTCTGTTTGTTATGCTTTCACGAATAAACCACTGAACCGATTTTGATGAAATTTGAACCCCAAAAAGGACATAGGTCTATTTTTATTGCATGACTTTGTCTGTGTCCGCGATAACCAACATTTACCCCGGCGAAGTCGTGGGCAAAAGCAAGTTAAAAATAAAAGAGCGTTGCGAATACATATAGGCATCGTTAAGCTATTTCTTAAAATTGCCGACAAAAACTGTCAATCAGCTGATAGACTTGTAACTCACGTTCACAAATTGGCTCGGAAATGCGCACTAAACTTGGCAGAACAAGTACAATTACTGATTACAGTGACCGCCACATCACAGGGCGGTGCAATTATAGCTACATACACATGTAACTATGTCCTTATCAGTTTCCAAGAACTATAACCCGTTGGCTGCAATACGATTATTATATATACTAATATTATATTATACAGCTGAAGAGTTTGTTTGTTTGGTTGAGCGCGATTATCTCAGGAACTACTGGTCCGAATTGAAAAATTATTTTTGTGTTGGGTAGCCTATTTATTGAGAAAGGCTATAGGCTATAAAAGAATCACGCTGTGATCAAAAGGAGCAGAGCAGCAACGAAAAATGGACGAAAACTGGCAGGGAAGCGTCAGGGGAGCAAAAATTTGACGTGGACAAGTCGCGGGCAGAAGCTAGTTGTCGACTAAACCTAATATAGCATAAGGAATTTGCTAACGAATGTTACCCACTGTTTAAAATGCGCGCCGCGGTTTGCGTCGGCTGTCGCAGACGTTGGCAAAATATCAAATTAAAAACTAAGCATTTTATATATACAGCCGGAATCGAGGCTGTGGAAAAAAAATAAAGTAGATGTATGATGTGAGGACAATTTGGAGGACTGTGGTGCATTTTTAAATAGACTAGAAGGCCACCGAATTCGCCATAGAATAGAAACAAGGAAGGTTCTTCTATGTAGAAGTTATTGATTCTACTTATAAAGGTAAGTTGGGTTATCCTCCAATCATCATCAAAGCTGTTTAAAACAATAGCGTTATTGTTATTTTTGGTAGATGGGTTTTAGGTGGGGAATTGCAGAATCACTTGCTTAGCCTTTTCCCAACTATTTTTAGGGTGGGCCAAACCAAATTTTTACGTAGACTGTCCACCTATCTGACTTGCACAACCCACTAACTAGGTTACACTATATCCCTTGGTAAGACTGTTGTAAGACTTTTAGGCTTCTGACGACCCGTAATGGCTGTCAAAACCCATGAATGACAGTCGGGACCAACGGCTCCTGCACCCTAATTGCGAAACGCACAATTTATCAGAATCTGAATGGGATTGAAGATTATTTCTAAACCATTGCGTCATTTGTTCGAATAAATTGTCGACTCAGCAACGTAAATAACGCAATGAATGTTGTTTAACTATGAATATTAAACCAATTCCTACCGATAAAAAGTTCCGCAATTACCCCTCTGGTAAGCATAGGGGAAGAGCAGAAAAAGGTTACAAATATAAATGGTCGAGCCAGGAGGTCACCTTCAGAGGATCAGAGTCTGGGCAGTTTGAAACTTAGTTTTTTGGAACTTTTCTTTTATTGTATAGTTAAATAGATATATTTTTTACAATATTCAGGACGATTCAGGTCAAAATGTGTCTACATAAAACCAATAGATTGAAAAGCGTTGTTGTGGCACAAACATCTTTTAACTTTGTTTCATTTTCGGTTAGTGAATATAAGTTTTCGTTCATTATTATCGAAAAACTTACATAAGTTCTTCTTAATGAACAAAACTTCACGTGAATAATCGTATGTTAAATTAACAGAAGATGTTAATGAACGCATTTGTGTTAGTCAAATTAAACTTTTAATTAAATAGTTTAGGGTGAATTAAACAATTAAGGGTCGTTTTATGTTTGTAATTTTTAAAGTTGCTAATGAGTTTTGAATTCATATTTATATTCGTCTGAAACACATTTCAGTATTTAACATGTAAGTAAATAAATAAAATTACAAAAATACATACGTTTGAGCTTTATTTTGATACTGTTCTTCGGACTCCAAGTAAAAAACAATCCTGGTATGTCAACAATACCACGGGCACCCATTTACTAACACAAACTCACTGTTTTGTTCCGTACACTTCTATAACCGCACTCATTTTTACGCATTTTGTTACAAAAAGTTTTAAAATACACTTTAAAAACGAATTAACGTTGTAATAACAAGAACGCGACACAATACAAAGAGCATGCGCTTAGGCAACTGTCAACTAGTTCGCCGGGTTACCGCTAGTTGGCGTGCGCGGCGGGGAGAGTGAGGCAGCGATGTTTTTTCGTTTGGGTGTGAATGAGAGAGGTGATGTGGCAGCCTTAAAAGCTCTAACCCGAGCCTCCACTTTGGCCCGGATAAAAATATGCACGCTGCAATGTAGGCGTTGTTGTTTTGTTTTGATTTATGTTGAATTTGCAAGACTTCCGCTCGCGTCACTTGCAGTTGTGCTTAGTAAGTACAGTCAAAATACGGCATGTTTTAGTAAAAGTTGTTGTGGAGTGAGTAAGTTAGCCTGGTTTAGAACTGGTTTTTATTATAACTGTAATAATATTTGTTAGGCATAGAATAAATAAGTGATAGAATTGATTTAAGGGGGAAGTGCCAGGATGTGCCGCAAAATTTAAATTTAAAATGTTTTGGAATTTACAGGGTCTGTATCAGGTTGTATATTGAACAAAATTTATGATTCGTTACAATATTATGTAAGTATTTACAGTAGAACCTCTCAACTGTAAGTGCCTATAATCCCATTCAATGACTATTTCTAAGAAATATAAGTATTTAATTCATGAAAAAGTCATTTAATGGCATTAAATGAACCTATACAACCCGTATTGATAATTTTAATGATCATAATTTTTGTAAATAGGTACGAAATTAAGTGTAACGGTCGCGAATCATAACTAACACTAACTAGCAAATTGCTAAAAAACGTATGCAAAATTTAATTTAGCGGGCTAGGTACATTTATGTTTACAGTACATCCTCCTTTAAAAGATTCCTTGCTAATAAAATATTGCGTATGGCAAATGGTAGAGCTTCAACTCAAAAGTTCTTTAATCTGTTTTGAATTTTGAAGACCTTCACTGCTGGACATAGGCCTCCCCCAGTTTGGGGGTTTGCGCCATAATCGGCACGCTTGGCGCAGGTTGGCGATCGCAGTATGGTGGTAAAATCCATAAAGAGTGCTGCTACCCATTCTCTAGTAAGTCCCTTAGTCGCCTCTTACGATACTCACGGGAAGAAATGGGGTGGTGCCATTATAGCCAATCGACACCACACGGAACCAATATTTACTTAATTATGTCATATTTGAATCTTTTTAATAAATCGCTGTGACTTATTTGGATTCCAACTTTACCCATTTCTGTATGCAACGTTAAACTATCTTCTTGAAACATAGTATTTTTTTGTGACGCCACCAGCCTTGTCTATGTCTTAACACAAAATTAAATAAACTACGTCTAAGATAAAAGATAACATAACGATAGTAAGAAAACTGATAACGCAACGCGTCATATATTATGACGGAAAATGGTAAAAAAATGCGTCATTTCCTTTATTTACCTACAACCTTATTTAATTATACGTGGTGGTATTTATAAATGAAATCTACATACATACTTTTGTTAACTCACACTTTTCCCATGGGCGAGATAATAGCCACTTAAAATAAACCACGTGAATCTTTATTACACACACCTTAGCCTCATCCATACATCTACATATATTATTAATAATTTTAATTTGTTTAATATGCTAGTGTATGGCGAAAACTGGTTAAACTTAATAGCTGTGTAATATAATTTACGAAGTGAGAAAATCTACCAAACATACGAGATTTCAAATAAACTTTTAATAGGACTTTAAAACTCGGAATAGTAAATCTTAATTTTATTATCGTTCAACAAGTTTTGAATATTATTTATGAATACTTATTTTATTCGTTTTTTCACCTGTAAAATTAACAGTAAATTGCCTCATTTATAATACGATCAACAAAGATTTGTACTTCTTATCCTCCTAATATTGTAAATGTCAAAGTTGGGTTGTTTAGATGTTTGGATGATTGTTACTCACACACGCAAAATTCGCATAATGAATTTCATTGACACAAGGCTCACAGATAGATCAAACCCTGGATTAGACATATAGGCTACTTATTATCTCGGTAGTCCTTTCCTTTGGGATAATATCCGACCTCCACAAGAGCTAAGCCGCTGGAAAAACGTAATTATAAATATGGAAAGTCCAATGTAGTTTCTAACATAAGGTTAAGATAATATGCGGATAGACACTATCCTACATCGATTCAAAAGTGGAGCAACCAAGTTAACTGCAGTTTATCGACATGTGGTAAAACAGGTCGTAAGATACACTAAAATCAAGATAAATCCAATTAAAACATACAAGTGTCAGGTGAACTGTGTTGAGAAAAACTTGATATAGGAAACGCAACGGTAGCCATCGGCCGTGATATAACTGTATTCGATAAACAGGTTGGACCTGACCGCTTCCCTGCGTCACCAGTTGATACGGTTGATTTAGCTGTGGAGTATCCACATTATTGTGATTGATAGTGTCTAGAATTCTACATGGATTCTATTACAGGTAGCTTGCTTTATGCGTGTGATGATTTCTATGCGATTTCATGGATTGAGTCAAAAATGTTTGATGATTTTACAACTGAACAGTACAGCAATAATCAGTTATACCCAGCTGTCGATAGTTAATAGGCTTACTAGGTAAGAAAGCCTATGGTGCTTTAAAATTCTGGCAAAATGACAATATGCCACACTATAAGAAAGATGCGCTAACGCGCTAAACTAGCTGGAAAACTTTAAATTTTCTCCAGTTTTTTTGCAATTTGCAAGTTAGTGTCAGTTGTATGCTAATTAAAATAGGATTAGCTTTAAAGAATTTATCACCTTTAAAATTAAAATCATCAATACAATTCTCTACATTAATACAATCCCATTGAATTACTATTCATGAAAAAATGCAATGGGATTCTATGAACTATCCTCGAATATATTGATTTTCACAGGCGACCTTTTTGCATTCCCTTTAACTGTAAATCTTTCATATGTTATGGAATGGGCTAATAATTCCCCAATGTTGAAGCGAAAATTACCACTCTCACCGAAAGAATGGAACCAATTTCCGCCCTGGCAAGTGGCAACATGTGTTGTGTTATTTAGTTTCACAAAACTGTAAAAAAACAACACGTTATGGTCTGCCTTATTTCAGAGTTTACATATTATGTAAATAAAAGAAAAAACTGGTGGTTCGGTCCAAAAAGCGTGTCGATATTATTTAAAGGGTCACTTCTACGGGTTCAAAGAACAATGACATGGCAGGCAATATCACCATACACCAAAATCAACCTACCTATCCAACTATGTTGAAGTCGGCTTCCAGTCTAACCAGATGCTAAATAACAGTATTTTATATGGACCGACTTTCTATCTGACTTCAAAACCCAGTAACTGGGTAATACGATACCTATTGGCAGGACTGGTCGTTAGACTCTTGGTTTTATGACTACCCATAACGACTGACAAAAACGCAACAGTTTAACGTGCTTTCTCTGATTCGGAGGGATGTCGATATGGATCGGATGGTCACCCATCCGCGAACCAACCGCGGTAACTGTAGCTTAAGTTTCGAGCCATCCGGGCGGCTATTACAATTTAATCACTAGCCCCTTTATCATATGTCACATTATCACACGGTATCTAATAATTTCCTATTACACCGGGCATTACCTATAATTATTTACCTTGTGCTGCGCACAAGTACCAGATGTCATTCACAGGAAAAAGTACCAGGTGCTCAGAAGTTAATGATAGCATATCGGATCGGCCATCTTCACGCTTATTTGCGCGTGCGGTGTCAGTAGATCACCGAGCGGTATTGACTACGGAAGTCATGCGTGCTGGCTTGAAGATCACAGTAATTGTCGAGTGACTATAGGTTTAGAATTAGATATGGTAAAGATAAATATCTGATCTATGACTTGTGTCTACCTGTGAACTTCTATGAGTTGATTTAATTATAAATAGCTGCCGTTAGCCTTATAATTTCCAACAAAAACTTCAAAACCTTCTATTGGCTCTATCTGGTTGATTGGCTCAATCTTGGCTATTTCTTATTCCAGACTACGGCGAAGCAAAAAGGAGGGTTATGATTTTGACCGGTACCTATATTTATGTTACGAGTAATGCTTAAATTGATTAAACACAGATATCCCTAGATACCCGGGTTTACTTAGAATCACCCAAGCTGTTTGGGTAACGTCCGAATAATAATTGAAATAAACTTTTTACTAGCACACCTAGGGCCACTACACTGGCTGGGTTAGATGTCGTGTTCTCTCTTCATCATCATCATCATCATTTCAGCCGTAAGACGTCCACTGTTGGACTTAGGCCTCCCCCAATTTGGGGGGCTTTGCCATAATCGCCACACTTGGCAGGCGGGTTGGCGATCGCAGTATGGTGGTAAAATGCATCGAGAACGCTGCTGCCCATTCTCTAGTAAGTCCCTTAGTCGCCTTTTACGAAACCCACGGGAAGAAATGGGGTGGTGTTATTCTTTACGTACGGCACCACACGGTACCCGGCACCACACGGTACTCTCACGGTTTTCTCTCTTAAAAGTAGTTATTGCCATTATTCATACTGAAGAGGAGTTCCAGAAAATGTTGGCCGGATTAAGGACCGGACCAGAATCTAGTGAAGAACCCCCAACATGAAGTTATAACTTCTAACCTATTTATTATAATTTGACAAATGAGGGTTCGTTGAGGGCGTCTTAATCGCTCGCTACGTTACATAGCCTATTAAGTTGAATATTGAGCTCTCCAGAGGCCATAAATGAAAATAAAAAGGTTAACTGTTGGGTATAAAATGAACAGCCTTAATTTTCAAAATAAAAATATAATTCTCAGCTATCCCTAAAATAATTTAAATAAAAAGGGAGTTCATAAGCTAAAACCAGACTGGTGTATAATAACGCTCTAAAACGTATGAAAAAAGTTGCATTCTAACAGTAGTAATAAGCTTTTCGACTAAAGCCTACTAAAGCATTCTTTCAGGAGAATCGAGAATAGGAATTTCTGAAGTTGTGACTATTTTTTACAGTATAAAATTAAAACTTTAAATAATTGAAAACCGTACATTTTAATCTAAAGGTAAGGTAAGTAGCCTAAATGTTAAAAGGTTATTAGGTACTAGGTGAGGTTAATTGCCTAAATGTTCATAGGTACTAGGTAAGCTAACTAGCCTAAATGTTCATACGTTATTAGGTACGAGGTGAGGTAAATTGCCTAAATGTTTAGGGGTTATTAGGTACTAGGTGAGGTAAGTAGCCTACATGTTGAAAGGTTATTAGGTACTAAGTGAGGTAAATTGCCTTAAAGTTCATAGGTTATTAGGTACTAGGTGAGGTTAACTGCCTAAATGTTCATAGGTTATTGGGTACTAGGTGAGGTAAATTGCCTAAATGTTCATAAGTTATTAGGTACTAGGTAAGGTAAGTAGCCTAAATGTTAAAGGTTATTGGGTACTAAGTGAGGTTAATTGCCTAAATGTTCATAGGTTATTAGGTACTAGGTGAGGTAAATTGCCTAAATGTTCATAGGTCATTAGGTACTACGTGAGGTAAATTGCCTAAATTTTCATAGTTTATTAGGTACTAGGTGAAGTAAGTAGCCTAAATATTAAAAGGTTATTAGACACTAGCCAAAAACGCAGAGACATAAAATGATGTTTCATGAAGTTTATTTCGTTGTATGTCGCTAGCCGTCGGTCTTTAAAGGTCAATCGCTGTAATTAGTTACCTACGTAATTAACTTTAATGTTGGAGAACCAAATTACATGTTTATTTCGTACTAACCTCGAAAATTATAAACGTATTTTATAAAAGAACGTATAATTTTTGGAATAAGGCGTGATAAAGTCTATTTTGTGCTTAATTTCCAGTGGATAGGTATTGCTGTAAACAGATAGCTGTTGGTTTCCCACGACTTCATGTGCATTAATAGTTAACTTAGCCCCGTTCGCCCCTTTAGACTAAATTGCCAAAAAAGGTGTCCGGTTGTCGTTAATGCTTTTCAATTTGGGAGATTTTATAGTTTTACAATATTCGTTAAGATTGCGCAACTATGCCTATCATAACTGTTTTCTGAAATTAAGTTTTGCTCCAACACAATATGTACATAAAAAAAGGTTGAGCGATCGAGATATGTCGCAGGACATCCAGTTGGGACAAACTTCTTTTTGCTGTATCATCAGCAGCGTATAACGTTCCCACTGCTGGGACACGGGCCTGCAGGCTTGCAGCCCTAGGCTGTATATTATGTGTTAAATAAAATGCTCATTGAAGTAGATTAACAACGTTTGAGTTAGTTACAACTGAATTTAGGATATAAATATCTGTTTAGTTATTTTAGTATATTGTATGTTTACACCATTGACATACCCATTTTATGTCCACGCTTATCACTGTCCATTCCATGGTTGCCTGGAAGAGATCGCATAAAGTGATAAGGCCACCCATTGTATATTTTGTAATCGTTGTAAAAAAAAATTGAGATGTATTTTTATGGTGTACAAAAAAGTATATTATAAATAAATAATAATTTAAAGGAATGATAATGCATTTCTGTGTACATAGCATTACGCCTGTAATCCCTCCTAGGCGGAGGCCTAACCTTAATTTTTTAAATGTCGGTGTTATTATACTTTAAGTACTGAAGTAACACCAAAATTTCACTAGTTATGTTTATGACTCATGTAGGTAATGAGGCGAGCCTATTTCCATAATTTACAGAAATCCTGACTCCGGGCTGCCAAATTGTAATTAAAATGTTTTTTTTTTTAATAATGCAAATGAACGTCTTTATTTTGACATAGTACAAAACAAAGTCGCTTCCCACGTCTGTACAATTACATCTTTTAAACTACGCAACGGATTTTAATGCGGTTTTTATCAATAGACAGAGTGATTCAAGGGGAAGGTTTATATGTATAATACGCGGGCGAAGCCACTGGCAAAAGCTAGAATAATATATACCTACACACCAGTACGCGTAGCATGACCACCGTAGAAAGGGGTTTTGTCGACGGAAGAATAGACAAAATTACAGATTGTAGAAAGATTAAAGACAGAATTAAAGACTGTAGAAAGATTTTTACCGTTTTATGCTGGTGTAGCATGACAGTTCTATCTCTATTCTACCAAGAATAGACAAAGTTCTTTCTATGGTGGTCATGCTACGCGTGCTGATTTAGCAAAAGCGTAATAAAGGTTAAAATACATTGTCCTCACAAGCCCCACACCTCATACATATATAAGATAGCGCTTCCTTAATAAACTCAGTAAATAACCTCTACACCGATGAGCACCTGTCCTTCTCGACAGTAATGCGATGTTGAACCAGCACGTTATTAGCAACACGGCCGCAAGCGATATAAACCTGATGTAGCTAATGAAGACGGGATGCAAGAGACTACAGCTCTACAGTTAGCTGCAGTTTTGAGATGTGATGCATGGGGAAACCATCTGAAATATGGAAGTTATGGCTGCTTTTATATGGTGGGTAGGTGAATTGGTTTTTGGTTGATAAGGTCATGCTTTTAAACCAACGAAAAAAAACGGAGGAGGTTATCAATTCGACGCGTATTTTTTTTTAATGTATGATCACGCATTACTTTGTACATAGTAGTCCGATTGTGATAATTCTTTCTTTATAGGAAAGGGTATACTCTGAAGGTGGTCCCATATACATTTGGAAAACAATATCGAACCCTAAGGGTCGGAAAACAGGGGATGATTGATTTTTGATAATTCCTTTTTCATTGGATAGGGTATACCTTGCCAAGTATTATTAGTACATTAAAGCCACAAAAAATTATAAAATAAAAAGATGATCTTTGTTCATTGATTTTTCAGCGCCGACTCAAAATTTTAAGGTTTATTATATTTTGCTTTTCAGTTTTTTCGGCGGTTAAAATTTTTGTTAAAAAGTTTTTTGATTCTACGGTATCGCCTGTAGCTAAGTAATGACAACGCTTGTTCAGGTGCGCTTGCCACGATTGGTATGTGTATGTGTACGTACGTATCTTTACATACCAAGACTCTTTCGTGCCTCGGAAAGCACGATAAGCCATTGGTTCCGGCTGTTATTTGTGATTCTTTGACAGTCGTTACGAGTCGTCAGAAGCCCGAAATTCTGTCAACCAGTCTTACCAAGGGGTATCTTATTACCTAGTTACTGGGTTGTGGAGGTCAGATGGGCAGTCGCCCCATGTGAAATACTGGTTTTCAGCTGCATCTGGTTAGACTGGAAGCCGATCCCAACACAGTTGGGAAAATGCTAGGCAGATGATGATGGTATTGTCCGTTAAAGCTACCAAAGAGGAGCCTTTGTTGCTATGAAACAATAACAAGGTTGTATCGGTAAGTGGAGCTAATTGTTATTTCACAGATTTTTATGGACAAAATAAACAAAAGACAACGGTAATTTTGGAGTCTTCTGACCACTTTCTTTTTCTTGTCAGTACCATGGCAATCTGACCTAGAACGATAAGCCACTGTGTTGACTAACTTCTAGTAAGATTTTGTTTTAATTATGAGACAGCTTCCAATGGTGTAGTAGCACTCATGTCTCTATGCGAATCCATCGCTAAGGGTGGGAATGTCACATTTCTTCAGCCTCGTGTGCTGGCTCTTTGTGTGTTTTGCAAGTCTTTTCTGATATCTTAGTCTATGCTGACTTATTTCTTGCTTTATTTATTTAAACTTCTCGCACACAAAAACGTATAAAAGCGGACGGCTTTACCGTTCGTATGTTGATATTTTGATCAGTTGGCATATTTGTGTAAAAGCTAGACAGCATTATCTTGCCAAATCAAAGATAGTGACAACAAAACAATGGCAAGAAACGTTAAATTTAAAATATTTTCTACGAGAAATCTTCAAAGCTGTCGCACCAATCTGATTGCTTCCAAAAGTATTATTTTTAACATAGGAAGTAGAGAAGTGTAAATAACAAGGTTTCCTTTGCGGTGAAACTTGCGTGAATCAAAGGGCCAAGTACGGCGCCTTTGACATGTTAATGAGCGCAGGAGTTTTGCGATCCCGTATACTTTCATTTTATATTACGTTTCTTTAGGTTTTCAGGACCTATTTAGAATTGTGTTACTGTGTGTATTCCGTGAAAAACCATGGATGTTTGTGCCTTAAAAGGAACCTTTTTTGTTTATGGGTGGGAAATCATGTAATGACGTCTCTCGCTCTGGGCGGAGAGATTTCACCAATTATGTTTTTAAGTCCCATGACATAGGGGGCGTAGCCTATTGCGATTAACTCGGCACAAATACAGACTCCGGGCTGCTACTGAAAATTTCTAGATGCAAAAACCCAGGAACACTTTTGCTGACCTGCGTTCGAGCCTAGGTCCTCATGCTCAGCAGTGGTGCTTGCGACCACTAGATCAACGAGGTAGTCAACTCGAAACATTAAAACAACAAAAACTGAAATATATTGTCAACTAGCTTTTGCCCGCGGCTTCGCTCGCGTTAAATTTGGGGTAACACAGTTCCCCTTTCCTGATTTAGAACACAGAAGAGAACTCGGAACAGAATGTTATTTTAATACGCTACTGTAGACGTGTCTTTATAATTGGGGATAGAAAAAAGAAAAAAAGTAGCCTATATCACTCTCCATCCCTTCAACTATCTCCACTTAAAAAATCACGTCAATTCGTCGCTCCGTTTTGCCGTGAAAGACGGTCAAACAGACACACACACTTTCCCATTTATAATATCAATAAGGTGTATTTGATAGTTCTGTGAATATGCCTCGAAACTGTATTGATTTTGCTCTCTGATAAGCTAAAAATAATGTGTTTATTTTTCGCGTGGTTTTCCGCTATCCGTAAATCTATACGGTGCAAAACTTTTTGGTAACAGTAGACACATAGATCGCTAGAAAGATATTCTTTATTGTGTAGGAAATCAGAACGAATTGGGACAAGAAAATTAGCAGGATCTGACTTTCAAAAATGTGCTTTTATATCATTTGTACATCTAAAGACAACATATATATAGGTGCCATGAAACTTTTGGTACCTAATAGTTTTAATTGTCATTTTATTTCAGTTTGCAATCGACTGCCATTTACTAACAGGAGTCGGTAGGTTTATCACCGTGGACGGTCACAGAGAGACTTAAATAATTAAATAAAACTAACGAATGAAATAATTTACATTCAGTCAACAAGATTTAGTCACATTCAATGATTACAATCAAAAGCTGACAATTGTGTCTACAGCAAAAATTATAATGGAGCTGATTGTCAGTTGGACAGATGGCAATCTACACAAGGATTGCAGTGACTGCATTAGGCAAATTCACTTGTTAATTTCGCTGAATATTTTATACACTGCTGGTTGACTGTAGTAATAAAGTCGTTTTAACTTTACTGAAAAGGTAGGATTCGTATCACAATTTTCAACAGTTTCACTCGAAAAAATATCACAGTTGTAGACTTTTATTTTAGACCAGGCTCTACAATTTTATTTTTTGCTGCTACTAGCTGACTTTACGGCAATTATGTACGGAAAGTAATATGGAAATACCTATGAATAAAAACCGGCCAAGTGCGAGTCGGACTCGCGCACCGAGGGTTCCGTATAAACCTGCAGGTATTCACGGTTTATGCATAAGGTTTATGTTTATGAAATTAAATGTTTTTTTTTTATATTTGTGTTGACTGAATGAAAGGTAAATTGTGGTTTACGATTTATGACGTAATAAAAAAAACTACTAACTAGATCTCGTTCAAACCCATTTTCGGTGGAAGTTTACATGGTAATGTACATCATATATTTTTTTTAGTTTTATCATTCCCTTAATGTTATTGTTTTTTTTCTATTTTTGTGTGAAAATCTTACAGCGGTTCACAGAATACATCTACTTACCAAGTTTCAACAGCATAGCTCTTATGGTTTCGGAAAAATGTGGCTGTGACATACACGGACAGACAGACAGACAGACAGAAATGACGAATCTATAAGGGTTCCATTTCCGGTTGCCATTTGGCAACGGAACCCTGAAAATGATTATTGTTTTCAAAAGTTTTCGATTCGAAAAGCTTTATCGAAAAAGTTTAATTCACTTATGTACCTACTCACTATTCATACAAGTCTACAGACTACAAATTCCGTTTCGCGTTCGAAAATCACTGTGCATTGATTGCAATAAAAGAGAATTGTTACGTTGAATAATCAGGACCACGACGAGGATCTAAAATTTAAAAATATTAAAAAAAATCAGTTTTCAAAAGGAATCTTGCAGCTACATTGCAAACAAGTCTTCTTATGTTTATTCATAATGACACGTGGTGTCAATGAAAAGGTGTCATTGCGGACCGATTTCTCTATATGAATAATGGCATTATAATAGATCTAACTACAGACACCTCATCAGTATTTGCAATTTTTTTCACCCGCCTCTGAGTGTAAGTCTCTATAGGTATCCTCTACCTTTCTCTAAGTAGGTACATACGCACAGACTTGCAGTGATCCATGCATGTTTAATTATAGCAATTACATAAATGTAATTAAGACTGTGCTTAAACAAACATTCACTTGATTGTGTACCAGTAGGTAATAGAAAACAAACTAACACGTACCAAGTTGAATCAAAATAATTAAGCGCCTGCAACTTTGCTTATAGCAGCATGTTGTGTAAACGTATATCTTGTTAGCAATTAACACACGCAGGCGTTTAGTGCAGGCGTTCGTAGAGAGTAGAAACTGCAAACTCTTGATTTATGGTAGTGTAGTTAAATCACGCTATATATTTGATTTGTATGCGGAAAACTTTGTGGTAACAAAAAGGATTTGAAATATCATTAAAAAGCAAAATTGTCTGAAGTCAAACTTGTGGAAATATTACGACTACTTATTTTACGAAAGACTATTATTTCAGTTCAACTACTCTACGTTAAATTAAGTGTCCCACAACTTGTGTCAGTTACATTCGAAACTCAACCCTAATTGCTCCAACTTTAATAGTATATTCTTGAAATGTTCAATAAAACTATTATTATTACTTAAATTCTTCGAAACGGCACTAAGCTAAGTTGCAACGATGCGGTCCATTAGCAGGTAGCCTGGTGGCTCCACAGTCTAAATTATGCCATATTTTAAGCAAATCACCCAAAGGCACTAGCATTTTGACGTTTATGATAATATTAATACTTGGGTATGTATATTTTACATTTGCCTAAATAACTCTTTCACTGAGGCTGCATTGGAAATGATGATAAAATATTTAAATTGTTTCATCGTTCGCTACTATAGTTTAATAAACGTGTTGCGTTTTATTGTGTTTATGCCGAGGTATGTAAGCAGAATTGGTACCAAATGCCATTAATGATAAAACGAATATTTTCTATCAATATAAGATAATAGTGTCGTATCGTATTACCCAGTAACTGGGTCGTGGAGGTCAGATAGGCAGTCGCTCCATGTATAATACTGGTACTCAGCTGCATCCGGATAGACTGGAAGCTGACCCCAACATAGTTGGGAAAAGGCTACGCAGATGATGATAAGATAATAGTGTCGATGGAGTTTCTTGCCCATTCTTCTCCATAGGTTCCGACTGCGTTTTAAATGGGCAACTAATTTGATATTTCTGACAGACACTAGACGGTTCAAAAGTGTCTGTACATGTTTTAATTGAAATAAATGTTTCGAGTTTTAGTGAGTTTTAGTTGGCTGCGGCAAAAGATTCCCAGTATACCTCTAACGAGGTAACCTCTATACTCCTTTATATTTATTTTTTCCGAAAAAGCGCGATAGCATTTTTATTTAAACTAATTTAGCCCTTACCGAAGATAAACCAATTTTGGTTGACTACAAAATTCTTTTTTGTAAGGGTTAAAGGCCAAACCCCGTTGTGGAAAGCTACTTAAGGCAATTGATTACAGGGATAAACTCAAGGGGCTCCTATATAATTCTGCTAAGATGGCATCTTATCCCCCGTAATGAGGGAAAAACAAAGCAACTAGCTACCTTCCTACTTTTTGACCAGGGATGAGACTTTGTGGTTTTATTTCGGTTTTTATAAGTTTACGTTTTCGGTATAAACAAACATCTAATTTTCTGTTTCCGTGATGTGTATTTTTGTTTCTACGACAAAATAATTTTGAAAAACGTAATCTATTTTATGACCTGAATAACCTATATTTTTCCTGTCGTGATATCCATCTTCATGGATACCCTCCGTCTGGGATGAACGGAGGGTTATATCGGACTCCTACCGACTAAAAACCCACCGTTTTTTCTAGTATCATGAGTCGAGGACCCGGGAGATAGTTTTAAATTCGGTGCACTCGCGACAGATATCAGCCCGCCATGCCTAGCAAGCCCCATTACTAAGTGTGGCAGATCCCATCCCATCTGCCAGGGTCCTGAGCTTTGTTCGGAAGAGATACCGTGGCCCTGGTATATGGGTAACTGAAGGAAGACCGGTGGGTTTTAGTCAGTAAAAGTCTGACACGCTCGCTCCACCCCAGAGTGGGAGACATTCATTTGATGATTTTCCACGCACAAAAAAAACTCATCCCGTCCTATCGACTGCCCATCCTCCCATTAAGGCGCGCATACTGCGTGCTACCTCTTAAGACTTGGAAACCCTGTCTTTCACATCATCATCATCATCACTCAGCCAAAAGTCCACTGATAGGTCTCCCCCAAGGAGGAGTTGCAATAATCGCCACGCTTGGCAGTCGGGTTAGCGATCGCAGTATGGTGGTAAAATGCACAGAGAACGCTGCTGCCTATTCTCTAGTAAGTCACTTAGTCGCCTTTTATGACACCCACGGGAAGAAATGGAAAGAAGAAAGAAAGAAAAGAAAGAAAAATAGTTTATTCTGCATAAACAAAACGCACAACATGAAATAAAAAATTGTTACAAAAAAAGAAAGAAAAATGCGTACAAGGTAGCCAAAAGCCACGTATTCAAGATAAAAAACGTTGTAGAATGTTACCTATGGCTCATTGATGTCACGGCTACGGACCAAAGACAATACAAATCATATATCTGCGAAATACAAATCATATAAATGGGATGTTGCTATTCTTTACGTCTAGCATCACATGGAACAATATTATACAAAGACATCTTATCTTCTACTTCCGCGATGGGTGTTCTACCTAGGACGAGGAAATAATTTTAAAACGTAAGGAATCAATTTTTTTTAAACCCGGAAAACTTAGATTTCTGCCAGGGTCGCGAGGCTGCGTGGGTCGCGTGATTCGTTCGAAAGAGGTACCATGACCCTGGCATATGGGCAACTGAAGGAACACGGGTGGGTTTTAGTCAGTAAAAGTTTGACATGCCCTTTCGCTCCACCCAGAACGGGAGACGTCATTTGATGATTTCCCACCCACAAAAAGAAACTTGAGAGGTGTCAAGGGACACCCGGATTGAACGAAGTTCCTTTCTAGGATTCATTATTGTAATTATTTTTTTATTATTAAGCTGTATACACTCAACAAAAGTATTCTCTCTCTCCCTCTCTCTCTACTCACAACTAAAAAAACAACAACATACAAAACTAGTACAAACAACAAAGTATATACGGTCGAATTGAGAAACCTCCTCCTTTTTTTGAAGTCGGTTAAAAAGTGTCGTTACAACTTTTTCTCTTAATTTCCGTCTAGCCCCCTTTCGCAACGTGCCATAAGGAACTTCGTTCCAAAAAGAACCCTAGATTTAATTTAAAACGTCTTAGTATGAGCCTTTTTTTTTCAGGATGGGTAATCTATTCTACACGGCCATTTACTCAAAAACTTTAAAACTAATTTATTTTCTTTGCAAGTTTAATATTTACGCAAATCACTAGCTTCTAGCAACTGGCGTCCAGTGCAGCCGCGACCTCATTTCCATATCAAAGGCGCCGCTGACTCGTTCCAGTAGCGTTTTATATTTTGTGTTGCCTTAAGAAAATATTAATCGGACAATTTATTTTACGGTTTTGCTCGAGACTTTAAAAGAAAGGGAGTTAAATTGTTTTCACCAGCTATTTGCTGCTTTTCACTGCTCCCAAAACGGTGTAGGAAAAATAGTGAGGATACCAGCATGTCCTAGAACTTAAAATTTGATGACATGTTACAATTACCAACCCGCTGGGCCTGCGTGGTAGATTACAGCCCACTCCCTATGGAATAGAGGTGGCCTGCGTCCCAGCAGTGGGAACATTATAAGCTCATTATTCACCATATATTTTACCCAACCTTGCAGACAAGCTACATTTATGAGAACGGCTCATATGCAACGGCTAAATTTTACATAGTATAAAACAAAGCCGCATTTCATGTTTGTACGCTTAGATCGTTTAAAGTATGCAACGGATTTTAATGTCATGTTAAATTTGTTGACATGAGTGACAAACTTGTGCCAAATGAACTGCTGGCGTTCCTGCAGCAGAAACTGGATGTGATGGACGAGGTGTCCGCCATCCAGATCTGTGTATCGAACTTCAGCGAGGACGACATTGCTGCTGCGAAGCTGCTGCTGTTCCGGTCGCTTAATAAAGTCGACCAAATGGTGACCCGTCGGCGCGACGGGACGAAGAAAAGTGTGCAAGATATCATCACGCTTCTGAAGGCTACCGACCCAGACGACGTGCCGACATTTGTGGTGAGGGATCTGAACAAGTTACCCCCAGTCACATTCGACCACGTCGACGTTACGAGCCTGTTGAAGGACATTGTTTCTTTGAAGGCAAGTCTAACTGATGTACAGAGGAAGTTGGAGACATCCCAGATCACCGTCGCGGACCTGCGCTCAGAACTCGATGAGTTGCGCAACTCTGTGGCGTTAATTGGGTCACCAGCGGCGCGTGTAAATACACGCCGAGGTGGCTGCCTCGATACGTCGGTCACGAGTTTTGCGTCAGCAATTTTGTCGCCGGCGCCGATTGCTGAGACAGCGTTGCGCGCTTCATATGTGCCTCGTTGCCCTGTTCCCGCCAACGCAGCTCCTCCCCGCAGCGCTGCACGACCGATGCGACCTTCAAACTCGTTGGTCACCCTACCTGCTCCCCCTGCAAAGCCCGTGCCTTTAAAGGAAACAGAACGGGATGATGACGGCTTTGTGACGGTGCAAAGGAGGAAGCGCCGCCAGAAAAGCTGTAAGAATCGCTGCGGCAAGGCTCCCATAGAGCCCAACGAGAAACTACGCGCCGCGAAGCCGAACACTCCGGTGTATATTTCGCGTCTCCATTACACCACTGACGCGGAAGACATCGTGAAGTACGTGCGCCAAAGGCTGAAATACTCGCCGAGAGTGCAGCTGCTGGAGTCGCATCGCAACGTCAATTTTAAAGCGTTTGTGGTGCGCGTACCAACATGCTACCTGCCTCAGGTGATGGAAGAAAGCTTTTGGCCACAGGATGTGGTATTCCGCCGCTTTCGTGGACAAGTGCCGCCAGAACGCACAAAGACTTAGTGCAACTTTAGTGTTAATAACATAGTTTTTTTTTTTTTAAGTTATATTGACTAACACAATTGTTATTAAACGTATGTATGTCGCAGATTCAAATGGATTATCGTCCACGTGCTCGATGTTGGTGTCCGCCATGTTGTTTTATTGTAAATCAGTGCGCACGACCGGCGCAGGCGCTGTCTCGGGAGCAAGAGAGCTCTCAAACATCGAACGCACTACTGATAGACACAACATTGACACTGACAGATTCGACATTGACAAGCAGTCATTCGTCTTTGACGTTTGCGCGGTGCTGCCATTTGAATAACGATTAAAATAAGTGACGGCGCAATACTTTATGCGTAACCATCTCTGACACGGCCATTCTGCGCATTAACGCGCTCTCGCGTTGATTCTCGAAATCACGTTTAGCCTAAACGGCACTATTAGATACAGGTAAAGCGTTTCAAACAACTTTCAACCTTCTTATCACTTAATGGAACTCGAAGCAAAGCGTGAAGCTTTCGGCAGACATTACTTTCATTCAATTGCAAAGCGTTGAAGCTTTCAGCAGACATTACTCTCATTTAAACGCAAAGCGTTGAAGCTTTCAGCAAACATTACTTTCACTTAATCGTAAAGCGTTGAAGCTTTCAGCAATATTCATGGGTCAATACATGACTCAGCGCAACCTCACTGCAAAGCGTAGCAACTTTCAACAGTTCATTGGGACAAAGCGATAAGACTTTCAATCCATACCTCTAACGAAGCGTGACAGCTTCCAGCGTATTAATGAAACATTTTATGAGTCAACAATAGTCTTAAGTTTATTGATTAGAGTTCAAAATCAACAAAACAACAAACATAGGAGTTCTTCATTTCAACATTTTCAACAAAACTTAAAACACAATTATACAATAATTTGCAGTTCAGTAATCGGTATCAATCAACAAGAGAGGCTGCAGCGACAATACCCAGCAATTTCTCAAATTAAAGTAAATTAATCATCTTTAAATTCTACCGGACCAAGACATTCGGACAATTCTGGTAGGCTAGCTGGATATTCACGCAATCGTTCATGACACACATATTGGCACCGTCCCCCAGATAACGGCTCAACCATGTAACGCTCGTTTGGGCAAACTTTCGTGATTTTGCAAGGCCCACTAAACTTTTCGCTCAATTTGTTAATGACGCGGGGATTTTTTTGAACTAGCACTAGATCACCTTCTACAAACGGCCGAATCGCGGCTTTATTAGCGTCATAGCGCACTTTATCTTTCGTTGCCTGCTCGTCCATCCTATTCTTAGCCGCTTGCCTTGTTTCTATTAAATCTTGTTCATCGTGAATATTAAGACCCGTTGTGAGACAGTTTAACCTAGGTGGGCTTTTGTTACAACCGAATAACAACTGAAATGGACTTTTGCCCGTACTTTTGGACACGGTGCAATTCAAAACGAGTTGGACTTCACCAATAACAGATTTCCACGATCTGTTTTCGTGATTTTCGGCGACTGTGAAACAATTAGTCAGTACGGACATCATCCGTTCCACTTGTCCGTTTGCACGGCAAATACCGCTGGCGATTTCGTGATATTCAATAGACCACTCCCTACAAAGATTTTGGAAGTCTTTCCCTGTGAAAGAAGTGCCTTGATCGGAGATAATTCGCTTAGGTGTTCCGAATATGTGGACAAAATTTCGAAGAGCTTCACAGGCCGACCGTGAAGTTAAATCTTTAACAGCAGTTAAATAACAGAACTTAGTGAAAGCGTCTACCATAACAATCACATATTCCTTGGAAACCCTTCCACCAGTTAATTTACCACTCGTATCGATGTGAATAGTGTGGAATGGTTCTGCAATTTTGTCAATCGGGTGTAAAGCAGATTGCCTTTTTCCAGAAGGGTTTTTATTTATTTTACATGGCAAGCAATGGTCAACATATTTCCTAACGGATGAACTCATATTGGGGAACCAAAAGTATTCTCTAATTTTAGACAAAGTTTTATCCCAGCCTAGATGTTTTAATTCGTCATGAAACCTCTGAATTATTTGCCAACGAAAGTTTTTGGGGACTATTATTCGACTTAACACTTTGACAGCCGAAGATTTTAAAACGCGGATTCCATGGTTCGCCGGCGATTTTCGCCGATATTGCAACATTTATAAAATGAGAACTATCAATGATAAATCTATAATTATTTTTTTATTTATACTATTGACTTGTTTATTTCTAGGATAAAAATAAAAAACAGACGTAAATTAGTTTTTTTTATTTAAAAATGTAGAATAAAAAAAGAGGTTTTATGGAAAAAAAAAAAAGTCGAACATGGACTTTTGCGTGTTCAAGTCGTGTAATTTTTGCGTGTGTGAAACATTTTGAAGCAAGGATGGTAGCATAAAGGCACGTTGCAGTCTGGGCAGTAAAATATGGTTTCTTTGCGTCCTCGTTTGCCAGTGTTTTCTTAGAAATGTCTGCACAAACTTTACAGACTCTTGCCACCTTCTCTTTTTTATCAATGCACGCCAAACACGGACTACGCACGTCGTTTTAAAACAAACACTAAGAAAGTCAGTCACGTACTGAGAACGTGATCAGCGTCACAGTACAATCAACCTGGGACGTACTCAGCACGTGATCGGCTGTGAAAGTGTTAATGTTTTACCATCAACCTGGAATTTCCTATAAAGTAAACTGTCTTTGTAGGTATATGACGACCTAAGGTTGGCATCCATCGTTTCGTTTTCGATTGATTCAATAATTCGCTTTATATCAGAGTCTAACTTTTGTTCGGCCTGTAACCATTCGTCACTTACACGTGAAATATTCACCTCCCTGCACTTAGTGGGGTTACGACTTAGGTAGTCTACGTGTGGGATTCTTTCGCCTTTTCGGTACTCGATTTCAAAGTCGAAAGTTTGCATGAACGCCCACCATCTGTGAACGCGAGGTAAAAGCTCACGCTTATGACGTGATGCCTTCAAGGCGTTACAATCTGTAACGACCTTGAATTCTCTGCCAAGCAGATAGTGCCGAAAATGTTTTAGCGCTTTAAACACCGCCAATGTTTCCAGCTCATAGCTGTGGTACCTACTTTCGACCTCGGTTGTTCTTTGGCTAAAATAACCGACGACTCTCAGCTGATTGTCATCCTTTTGAAATAAAATTGCCCCATATCCAATCGAGCTCGCATCCGTGTGCAGTTCAATTGGTTTGCTGGGATCGAATATAGTCAATACGGGTGCAGAAGTCAGATATCCTATTACAGTCGCATGAGCCTTTGTATGTTCGGCAGTCCAAATCCATTTTGCGTCCTTTTTAGTAAGGGCATATAGGGGTGCCATGATAGAGGAAAAGTTGGGAACAAACTTTCTAAAGTACCCAGCGAGACCGTTAAATTGCCGTAGTTCCTTTACACAATTTGGTAAGGGGGCATTGGCTAAAGCTTCTATCTTTTTAGGGCTTGGTTTGATACGATTACCACTCACAACGTAACCTAAGTACTCGACTGAGGACTTCAGAAATGTGCACTTTTTCCAATTAAAAGTGAAACCAGCTTCTGATAAAGCAGACAATACCTGCTCTAGACTCTGAAACGCTTCTTCCTTCGTTTTAGAAAATACAAGGACATCATCCATATAGACGAGCGCTATTTGGTCTTTTAGCCCTTTTAGCGCTTTATTAATGGCTCGTTGGTAAACGGAAGGTGCGTTACAGAGTCCAAAGGGCATTTTCAAATATTCCCATACACCATCCGGGGTAATAAACGCGGTCTTTTCGATGTCGCTATGAGATGCCATTAAAATTTGGTGGAAGCCCGAGGCCATGTCCAAACTTGAAAAATAAGATGCCTGACCGAGGTCATCAATCTGTTCTGATATCAACGGCAAAGGATAACTATCACGCACAGTATTGGAGTTAAGCTCCCTATAATCTACACAAAGACGATCAGACCCGTCTTTCTTCTTAACAAGTAGCGCAGGGCTCGAGAAAGGTGAAGAGCTCTCACGCACTATGCCTTTGCTCTCTAAGTCTGTTATTATCTTACGCATTATGGCTCGCTCGGAGGGAGCCAACCGATACGGATGTCGTTGTACGATTTTATCGGGATTCTTAAGTTTTATTTGCATCTTTCCCGTACTGACAGTTGATCTAGAATTCCCGCTGGCAAAATAACTTTTGTATTGTTTTAATATAGACTTTAACCTATCGATATCATATTGCTCAGTCAAATCTGTGTTAATTTTACTAAACTCCACATTCGTGTTTTGGATAAGACACGTATTGACATTGATGTCACGTATTATTTTAGCACCGTCACTATTGAGGGTAAAAATTAAACCAGGAGTTTTAAATATCTCCCTACCTAAGATTACGTCATGCGGTAACAAATGTGAATCAACAATAACGAACGTTATCTCAGTATGGAGTCCGTCAAATTCAGCAAATGTGGTTATTTGCCGAAATGAAAAGCATGGTACTGAGCCAATACCTGTGAGGCGGGTAAACGAGTTTTCTTTTTTACCAGGTAAACAATCTGCAATTTCTTTTTTAATTAAAGAGCACTCTGAACCACTATCGATCAATGCCTGTAGACTATAGCCACTTAAACATATTTCAATCAAAGAATCATTAGAGGGTGAACAAACATTGACCGATTTTGTTAACAATTTAGGATCTTTACAATCTTTTAATTTTTCTTCTCGCTGTTTTTTGAAACAAGTAGATTCAGGATGCCCAGGTTTATGACAGTAGGAACATTGCATAGTAGTTGGCTTATCTTTAGGTTTATCAGGAGACACCCGAGGGTGAGTGGTACCCTCACTTTTATTGTTATTACGCAGTAGTGAGCAGTGCCGTTTCAGATGACCTATTTTATTACAATAATGACAACGCCGATCTGTAGATTTCTCACTAATTTTAGGACGCTTAGAATTAGAAGGTCCATCTTCACTACGCGATTTATCAAAATGCCGCTTAAGGTTATTAATGCTAGGATACGTGCTTAAATGTCTATCAAGTGCCACAAAATTTGTTGGAGTACTTTTAAGCAAGTCTGTGCGTACCTGAATATCCGTGATGCCGGAGATAACCACTTCAATTTTGTTGGACTCACCCCAACCAGTATCCAGTCGATCTATCAGCGCCAGTTTGTTGGTAGAATACTCGATGTACGTAGCTGCCTGGTCACTCTTGTATTCCACCATGTCACGGAACAGGTCGTAGAATCTCCTCGTTGCAACGAACTGTCGAGTGAGTCGTTCCTTTAAGTCTTCCCATGTCTTGCACAAAGGATAGGAACGCGTAGCCCACTTCTTCGCGCGTCCTTGTAGGTGAGTAAATACAGCGTTCCTAGTTTCATAATCCGTCCACGAGTTGTTTTTCTTATGATGTTCAATCTCTTCACACCACTGGGCTGCGGTAAACTGACAATCGTCCGGATCAAACGGCGGTAGATAGATTTCACTTGCCTTCAACTTCCTTGACTCCACGGTGCTCGTAGAGGGTCTTTGGTTAGTGTTCTGGAAGCCCGCCATCATATTTTGAAAAAATGTAGCCCACGTTTCAGGTGTCGTGCCAAGTACGTCGTCTTTTGATGTTGAGGGCCCAGCCGCCATATTTTCTTGATCTTGATATTCCGGCGTAAAATATCCTTGATTTTGAGTAGCTGGCATCGCGGTCGACGCGCAGGGTGATTTTGGAAACGATCCCACCGCTGCTGTCGCAGATTCAAATGGATTATCGTCCACGTGCTCGATGTTGGTGTCCGCCATGTTGTTTTATTGTAAATCAGTGCGCACGACCGGCGCAGGCGCTGTCTCGGGAGCAAGAGAGCTCTCAAACATCGAACGCACTACTGATAGACACAACATTGACACTGACAGATTCGACATTGACAAGCAGTCATTCGTCTTTGACGTTTGCGCGGTGCTGCCATTTGAATAACGATTAAAATAAGTGACGGCGCAATACTTTATGCGTAACCATCTCTGACATGTATACTTAGGTTAAGGTATTTATCTATGGGTCTTTGTTACCTGAAAATAAATGGTTTATTATTATTATTAATGCGGTTTTCATCAATAGACAGAATGATTCAAAATAAAGGTTTGTATATATAACACGCGGGCGAAGCCGCTAGCAAAAGTTAGTCTTCATATAAATAGCTTGTATCGAATCGAGAGAAATAGAGTTAAAAGTAAGCAAAATGGTCTCATTGATCTAGTGGTCGCAGATGTCACTACAGAACATGAGGTCTTGGGTTAGATTCCCAGGCCGAGCAAAGTGTTATTGAGTTTTTCTATCCGGAATTTCTCAGTTGCAACTTGGAATCTGGATTTTAGCTCTCCCCTCCTCTGCGCTACCGTTATGAATTAAGCGTTTTATAAATAACTTTATGCTACTACAATAAGTCCCAGTCATATGTACCTATCTAACTTCTAAGATGTCAAATATATATGAGTAGCTACTGGAAAGTCAAGCCCCAGATTGATTTCTTAGTACGGAACAAATCTACAGAAGATTTTCCTTCAATAGCTTACATAATCTTTCTAAAGCCAGACAAATACCTAATCATAAAAAAAAAACCAAATTAATCAACACGAATTACGGTCGAATACGGTTTTTACTCCACCGAGACAAAATTCGGTGTGAACCAAACCGTAAAACTGTATCGAGAGCATTCCGATTGGAAATTTCAATTTACGAGCAGCGAAGGTACTCTGGGGACGTAGGATTTAAAAAAAAAAGTTGTGATCTCTGGTTAACTGAGGAAAAAGATTTGCGATTCCAATTTATCAGAAGGGTAGGGTTGGTAGTTGGTATTCCGCCTCTATTTATCCCTTACCAATCTGTCTGTTAAAGTTAGAATATTGGTTCCTGAATTCTCGTAATTAAAAACGTCCGAAATCTAGTCGCAGTTTCATCTTGGCGACAATCAAAAGTCAAAAACTTTTCAAAAATGTTACATACATTTTTGACAACTTCAGGTTTTTTTGATAGATTGAGACTGAGCTCAGACTATAAATATTCTTAAAATTACGAGAATTGTCCCTTTAAAAGGAGTATTTTTACAAAACAAGGTTAGCAACCTTCATTTCCTGTTCTTGCATACATACATAAACTCACGTATTTTCCCATGGGGGTAGGCAGAAACCATTAGGTCAGAACGCCACCTACAACGATCTCTATGTACACTCCTTTTGCCTCGTTTTGGTTCATACACACACGCCGGTTGCGAGTACTACGCACCTGACCTCTCTGAAGAACATCACCAATAAGGTCACTATTTTCAAGTTCTTGTCATATAAAAATACTTGTTTTATTCTTTTAGTTCATTTTTTACAATAAGAACAATTTAAAAACCATCGCAAAAAAAAAAAACGTAACAAAATCACGCCTTGTTTCTCAACTCGAGTTATTTTTACAGATTGAGGCTGATATCACACTGAATATTCTTAAAATTACGTGAATTGCCCCTTTTATATCTTGTGGGTGTCATCATCACCATAATTCCAGCCGAAAGACGTCCACTGCTGGAAATAGGCCTCCGCCAAGCTCCGCCACTTCGACCGGTTTTGTGCTTCCCGTGTCCAGCAGATTCCTGGGGCCTTCACAATGTCATCGATCCACCTTGTGGGGGGGCTTCCAACTCTACGTCTTCCAGTACGCGGTCGCCACTCCAGAACCTTCCGACCCCATCGGCCATCTGTTCTGCGAGCAATGTGCCCTGCCTACTGCCACTTACGTTTAGCAATTCTTCGGGCTATGTAGGTTACCTTGGTTCTACTACGGATCTCAGTTCTTCTGGGAGTGATTGAAGGTAAATAATAATAACACTAGGAGGCAGGGACTTTTACCATAGCTAGCTTTTCTATACATTTTGACGGCGTAGGTATTGCAATATTGCAGCAGCAGATTTTGTTTTAGATTACCTTCTACGTTAATCAAAAATTTCCACGTTCTGGTCGTACATGCCCGATTCAGGCGAGTAAATTCGTGGGAATCGACTAATTTAGCATAAGAATAATCAGCCCATTTATGTTCCTCATTGCTGGGTCACAGGTTTCCTCATTTCGAGAGGGAAGTATGTTGTTATCTACCACGCTGGCCCCGTTTGGGTTGGTACTCTGTGGCGATTCGACTAATAAGCCACCTAAATTGGTTCCATTCGCAAAATTAAATCTAGTTTTCTAGAGTGAACTTCAAGGTCTCCGAGGAATTAGTTTAGTGGGTATCTTCAAGTCGGGAACGAATAGGTTACTTTCAAGCATGGTCTATTGAAGATCGTATCAAGGCTTACTATCAGGAGAGATAGTGGTTAAAGGTGAGCATATTCACATTAATAATAAAGCTGAAAATGTTGTATATGAATGCGCTAATCTCTGCAACCACCAGTCGGGTTAGTAAAAATATTTCTCGCATTTAATTGCCCATTAAGGTATAGGCTTTTGATCATTACGCTAAAACCCTTAAGAGCCGAGCAAACAGAAAAAAGTCTGAAAGAACGCGAAAACGAGGTATAGCGCGGGCGGGCGATGGGTTGCAACGCGGTGGGTTGGAGCCGAAATTTCACGCGTACAAAGTCAAAGGCTGAAGGTAGTTAATAAAAAAAAAAAACATAATAACATTTGTAGAGGTTCTTTTTACACGCTTTATATTAGCTTCACTTGTATGTTTGTTTGTAACCGACTCCTTATAGCGCGATTTTTACCCACTTTAAACGACCAGATTTCATTCAAACTTTGCACACCTGTCAAGGACCGATGACAATGCAATAATTTTATAAATTTGTGCCATTATCTTTGCCAGGGTTACTAGGACAGCAAAAAAACTGTCTTCGAAAACTACGCTGTCATACGTCACAAACTACGCTGACATACGACACAAACTACGCTGACATACGTCACAAAATACGCTGACATACGTCACAAATTACGCTGACATATGTCTCAAAATTCGAAACACCCTAAAAAATAGACGTGTATTTAAGACGACCTGCATTTAAAATAATGTTAACATTATATGAGCAATTGAGCATTGCGATTAATAATAAAGTATCTACCTAAAAACAAGGGAACTCCATATTTTTTTTCGTAATCTTGGTATTGCTCGTCTAGTGGCAACCACTGGTCTTTAAATATGTCTTGTCTGCAGATTATGCAGCGGACTGTAATATTACTACTTAAATTTATGTTTAACTTATGTATATTATATATGTTGTAGTTGTTTATTATCCATAAATAAAAATAAAATATTATAAAATTAAATTGCGTATGTGCACTGTTGATAGAAAATTGTTTTTATTCCATACAATAATTTATGCAACATAGAGAAAAAATGTCTTTTTTTTTATTTTTATAGGGTTGCTTAAGGGAAATTATATAGGGTTTGCAATAATCGCCATGCTTGGCAGGCGGGTTGGCGATCGCAGTATGGTGGTAAGATGCATAGAAAACGCTGCTGCCCGTTCTCTAGTCCCTTTGTCGCCTTCTACAACACCCACGGGAAGAAATAGGCCGGAGAATTATTTTTTATTAGAGCATGGGTACCATAAGTACCTATTCGTTATTAATTTAAAACTAATGTACATACCCAAAACATTAAAAATACAACTAAACCACTAACTTCTACTACTGGTAAAGGCCTATATTTTCCACAAATTAATTATTCTTAGACATAAGACAGTAAAAATCCAGCTCCTATAAACACATTAGAAAAAAAAAAAAACGAATTGTCATAATTATCTAAGCCACTGTTGCGTGTTTCAACCCATGTATCCCCACTATCTACCTACAGTCTACACTGCCTCGTTATTATTCCCCAAGCGGTGTGCGGGCGTGACTAAACAAGGTTCCCGAGTGCTCGCATTTTTGCACACTCTTCAAGCAAAATATATGCCGTGTTATCTAAATATAGACATCTTTCTGTGTCACTTATGCTAGTTTCTACGAAGGCAGTTTCTGTGGGAAATTTTGGGTTATTGGGTCATTGGGTTTATAGATGAAATTTTGCCATACGATGTACAGTATTTATTTATTTCGAAAAACAGGATAATTATATTCCGTTTTTCTTTTACGTCATGCTGGTTGTTTCCATTAAAAATAATAGTTTAAAAAAACTAAAAAACACGCTTCCATGGAAACCCAAACTAAAAAGTACAAAATAATGGAAAAAAAAGCGTGGGGTGCTTTTAAGGTATTTTTTTATTGATATCAGGCACCCCACGCTTTTTTTTCCATTATTTTGTACTTTTTAGTATGGGTTTCCATGGAAGCGTGTTTTTTAGTTTTTTTTAAACTATTATTTATTTTCTATTTTTTAGGGTATTTCGAATTTTGAGACGTATGTCAGCGTAGTTTGTGACAGTTTTTTTGCTGTCCTGGTAACCCTGCCAAGGATAATGGCACAAATTTATGAAATTATTGCATTGTCATCAGTCCTTGACAGGTATGCAAAGTTTGAATGAAATCTGGTCGTTTAAAGTGGGTCAAAATCGCACTATAAGGAGTCGGTTACAAACAAACATACAAATATACAAACATACAAATATACAAACATACAAGTGAAGCTAATATAAAGCGTGTAAAAAGGAAGAAAAACCTGTTTTATTTTGTGTCAGAATTTTTCAAGGTCTATGTGATTCTGTTAATAAATCACTAAGAATACAATCTGTATAAAAGTAAAATAAAAAAACTTTAGAGGTGTCAAGGGACACCCGGATGGAACGAAGTTCCTTTCCAGGATTCATAATAGTTATAATTTTTTAATTATTTATTATGTAAAAAAAACCTGTATACACTCAACAAAAATATTCTCTCTCTCTCTCCCTATCTCCTTCTCTCTCTCCCTCTGTCTCTACCTCTCTCTCCCTCTCCCCCTCTCTCTCCCCCCTCTCCCCTCTCCCCCTCTCTCCCTCTCTCCCTCTCTCCCTCTCTACTCACAACAAAAAAAAAAACAACAACATACAAAATATATACGGTTGAATTGAGAAACCTCGTCCTTTTTTTGAAGTCGGTTAAAGCATGTCGTGACAACTTTTCGTAAGAATTTTTTCCGTCTAGCCCCCTTTCACAACAGCACAATTAATGAAGTGCCCAGTTCAAAAAAAATGTAGTATTCAATACTGGCAGGTTACAAGACGTGACTACAGTAAAGAAAACATGACAAAATTTAAAAATTGCTTGAATAACTTATCATTTTCGGACATTTATAAAACCAATAATCCTAATGAAGCTTACGAGTCTTTTCTAGACACTTTCTCACTATTTTATAAATTGTGCTTTCCAGAAAAACAAATTAGAATTAATGCTATGAGAAAGCCAAAATGGGTGTCACGTGGTATCAAGTTATGTCATCATCATCATCATGTCAGCCGTAAGACGTCCACTGCTGGACTTAGGCCTCCCCCAATTTGGGGGGCTTTGCCATAATCGCCACGCTTGGCAGGCGGGTTGGCGATCGCAGTATGGTGGTAAAATGCATAGAGAACGCTGCTGCCCATTCTCTAGTAAGTCCCTTAGTCGCCTTTTACGACACCCACGGGAAGAAATGGGGTGGTGTTATTCTTTACGTCCGGCACCACACGGTACATACAAGTAAAGTTATGTCAAGTAGTCAAGTTATGTAGCAAAAAGAAAAGACAACTGTTATGGCAATACAGATTTTTACCGAATCAAATTAATAAAGGAAAACTAACTACCTACGCTAAACTATTTAAAAAAATTGTAAAACTTACTCAACGGGTACAGAATAACTACACTATAAATACTTCAGATAATAAAACAAAAGCTACTTGGAAAATAATTAATAACTCAAAATTCAATATTCCGAAAAATCGTATTGACAAAATTCAAGTAAACAATGACTTCATCTCTGACCCAAAAGATATTGCGAATGCGTTCAATAATTATTTTGTAGACAAAATTAACCCCATCTCTGGCTCTGGGAAAAATGTCACAACATTAATTAAAAAAAGAAAAGATTCTTTTTTTATGATCCCATGTTTGCCGATCGAAGTGTTCAAGATCATAAAGAATATTATTCGAGAAAGTGTCAACGTTGCGAGATGTTGCGATTCGTAGCCAATTTGCAAACTCCTTAAGCAATCAGCGTTGTAAGACTGCCTTAGTGAGAAAGAGCGTTTTAGGCATGGCACCACGCATTTACAATAAGCTACCAGATGCCATAAAAAGTTTGAATGTTACGAAATTCAAAAAAGAATTAAAACAGTTATTAATTGAAAAATGTTATTATACGACTGATGAATTTCTAAATGATAAATTAATTTAGACTTATTTATTTATTTGACTGGAGAAACCATTTTTAATTGAATATTGTGACTAATTGTAATTTTTTTTAATTATTTTTAATTTTTTTATTCATTGACTGTTTATATCATTCCACATTGTGACATTTACAATTTTCGTTTTATGTATGTACCATCACTCTATTAATTTTGACATGGCTACCAAATAATTAATTTTAAATCTCGCATGAATAATATTATTTTTTTTCGCATGCAACCATATTTGTACGCCTCTTGGCATAACATAGCGACCTATGAATTTTAATGTAAGAACTGTA
Source organism: Aporophyla nigra (assembly GCA_947507805.1). Taxonomy (NCBI): domain Eukaryota; kingdom Metazoa; phylum Arthropoda; class Insecta; order Lepidoptera; family Noctuidae; genus Aporophyla; species Aporophyla nigra. Next base: position 20,958,583 of record OX382297.1, on the reverse strand, counting down.
TTTACTACCTATGTTACACAAATAAAAAATGATTATGATTATGATTATAAAAATATTGAAAAACACAAATAGCGTAGGATATGATGGTCTATCAACCAAAGTTATAAAATTAGTAGCTGGAGAAATATGTACACATATAAGCCATATAATTAATCTTTGCATAGAGGCTGGCGTTTTTCCTGATGCACTCAAAATATCTACAGTTAGACCACTATTCAAAAAAGAAAACAAAGAGCTAATGCAATTCTATAGGCCCATATCCCTTATTAGTATAATAGCAAAAGTATTTGAAAAGTATCTATATAAACAACTGTATACTTATTTTGAAAAAGAAAATATACTTGCGAATGAGCAAAAAGGGTTCAGAAATGGTAAAACGATAAATTTGGCGATTTTTGATTTTTTACATAATGTTATCTCAAAGGTGGACCAGAATATACCTGTATGTACAATATTCTGTGATATGACTCAGGCTTTCGACCATGTCCGTCACGACATACTTCTTGAAAAATTAGAATTATATGGCGTTAGAGGTAATGTTTCAAGTCTTATCCAATCATACTTAAACAACAGAAAACAGTTTACAGAAATATCTGCAATAAATAAAACGACTAGACATGAAATAATCCATAAATCATCTGAACGTATTGCGAAATTTGGCGTACCTCAAGGTACCACTATTATTTATAATTTATATTAATGACCTACCCAAAAGTGTTGACGTCCCAATGACATTATTTGCCGATGACAGTACCATCACAGTTGCATGTAATAATAGAGAAACGTACGAAACTGACATTAACAATTCAATAGAATCTATGGTAAAATGGTTGGAAAACAACAATCTCAGAATTAATGTTGATAAAACAAACATTATGCATTTCGCCCAAAGATCAACCATTCCTAATGTAATTGCTAACTATTGTGCTAAAACTGTAAACAGAGTTGACGCAGCCAAATTTCTAGGTGTAACTATAGATAATAAATTAGATTGGAAAGCACACACAGAAACCTTAAATAAAAAACTTAGCAATTCCACTTATGCATTATTTAAATTAGCCCCAAAACTAAATGTTGACGCACTGCTAACAGCTTATCACGGCTTAGTATCGTCCACTTTAAGATACGGAGTAATTTTTTGGGGAAACTCCACAAACAAGGAAGTTATTTTTAAAGCCCAGAAGAGGTGTCTTAGAACTATGTTCGGCCTCCATGTCACTGAAAGTTGTAAACCATTATTTCAAAAATATAAGATCTTGACCCTTCCAGGTATGTACATTTTTGAAATCATTATGTTTGTAAAAATGAACCCAAATCTATTTCCCCTATTGTCACAAAAAGTAGTTCAAAATAGACGCGACAATAGCAAACTCTGCATCCCAAGATCTCGAACAGCTTTACTACGTAAAAGTGTATTCTGTATGGCGCCAATAATTTATAATAAATTACCAAAATATTGGAGGGAATGTACAGCCTTAAAATTAAGAAATATGTTAAAAAAGTTGTTGTTAGAGAAAGCTTATTACAGCATTAACGAGTTTCTGACTGACAAACTGACATAACCCTGACTTGTAAAACAAACATGGACTATTTTCATTATTATTAGTTATTTAAGTAACATACTTTGACATATTTGAATTATTCTTATTTTTGATTGTATTGTAGTATTAAATTTGTATTTGAATATGATTATTTATTGTAACAAACCAATTTTGACATTATGGAAATCAGAACTTTTTGACCGTTAATAATTGTTGTTAAATAATGGATGTATGAGTAAATAGTGTTGTGATGATTTTTTTTCTTAATCATTTATATTTTGTACACTATTAAGGCAAAACATGACAGCGACTTGACCGAACTTTATGTAACATCTTGCATTTATGTGTACACTCATGTTTTAACAAAATAAATATCTTGTACAACGCGCGATAAGGAACTTCGTTCCAAAAATATTTTTGTGTTTCTCTTTGAACATGACTGTCGTCTTTATCCGCTCGCTACTTCTTAGAATACACGCATTCTAAGACTAAATACCTATGCATACCTACTCATAAATCGACAGTTTATACCATCCGTATTAGTTTGAATATACAGCCATTCTACAGCATGCGTCCCTTAAACCCCTATAATGAATGGTCCCGGAAGAGGTTTACTCTGAATTGTCGACAGGTTTACCATAATCGCCACGCAGAACGCTGACCGCAGCGGCAGTTACGTTGTATATTGTACCCTTTAGATGTGCACTTATCCTTCCGATATACTTCGGAATTTGCGTGAAATTTTCGAAGGGAAGTCAATTTTAAGTAAGCAGCTGTTATTTTTTAGCCAGTGAAGAATTTGGTTATATTCACTTATAGTCAGGTATTGGTACTGTCAGCACTATCATAATTTTTTTTCTTGGTGGGAATGATCAAATGACGTCTCCTGCTCTGGGCGGAGCGGGAGGTCTCGTCAGTTTTTGGAACGAAGTTCCTTATCGCGCGTTGTGAAAGGGGGCTAGACGGAAAAAATCCTTATGAAAAGTTGTCACGACATGCTTTAACCGACTTCAAAAAAAGGACGAGGTTTCTCAATTCGACCGTATATATTTTGTATGTTGCTGTTTTTTTGTTGTGAGTAGAGAGGGAGAGAGGGGGAGAGTGGGAGAGGGAGAGAGGGGGAGGGGGAGAGGGAGAGAGGAGGAGAGGGGTAGGGGGGAGAGGGAGAGAGGGAGAGAGAGAGCGAGGTAGAGAGAGAGAGGGAGAGAGAGAGAGGGAGAGAGAGAGAGGGAGAGAGAAGGAGATAGGGAGAGAGAGAGAATATTTTTGTTAAGTGTATACAGGTTTTTTGTACATAATAAGTAATTAAAAAATTATAACTATTATGAATCCTGGAAAGGAACTTCGTTCCATCCGGGTGTCCCTTGACACCTCTAAAGTTTTTCTAACGCCCGTGTTCATTCAGTTGCTTATGCCAGTGCCATGGCAGACAGACATGGCATGACATAGGTACATTGTCTGCATGAACATTCCCACATTCCTGTGTACTGTAACAATACAGAATCAATCGAGACAGAAGTTAAAATTATCTATACGTATACATACATAAAACTGAAATGTCTGCTTGTAATATCGAAATTATATAAAAAAAAGTGTTTTGAATTTTTTTGTTTGTTGGTTTGTGCCCTTTAATCTTCGCGACGGCAGGACCGATTTGGACGGAGCATTTACTTACAGATAGTTGATGTTATAAGGAGTAATACGAGTTAACTTTTGTCCCGGTGGCACGTTCCCGTGAGATAACTTCCGACATCCACGCGGGTGCAGCCGCGGGCACAGCAAGTCCTTACATATTATATAACGTGGTTGTTGTTTTGGCATTTTAGTTAATACGTCTACAAGTTTAACTAACTGACCCTTTCACTTAAAAACCTAACTTGCTTAATAACAGGTTAGTTAGGTGTTTAAAAGAAAATCAAAATTCAGAGTTCCAAATTTTACGTAAGAGCTTTTGCACATTCTCAAAGAATATATTATGCTGTAAAACTAGTTGGTGGCTTGGAACAACTTGAAGTTTTAAGTTGGTGTGTTCTATGTTGCCTCGACATGTGCTTAACTTGCAAACTTTGCGACCGCAGAGCTAGATTCTGAGCTATCACAACTTTGTCGGAGTTTTCTTGTCAATTACATTATGTGGGCACTGAGGCGAGTTATGCATTGCTTATGTTGAAGTTTATTTTTAAGGTTAAGTGCTTTTTGCTGGCCGCTTTCTGGTGGTAAAGTGAAATATATTTTCGTAATAAACAGTACGTTTCATTGAATTCTTTTCATGGATATTGAAAAGGTTATTAACTCGTGAAGTATTAAATAAAGAAAGAAAGAAAATACGTTAATATGCGGTAAATATGACGCAAAGAAAGACTGAACACAAGAAAATATAAAAAAAACCCGGCCAAGTGCGAGTCGGACTCGCGCACCGAGGGTTCCGTACAAAGCTGTAGGTATAAAGTTTAATTTTTTTTTAATATTTTTATTATATGATGTAACTAAAAATTTACGGTTTTCGCAATTTTTCCTTTATCTGTGCTATAAGACGTTGCTTCGTACCAAATTTCAAAATTCTAGATCGACTGGAAGTACCCTTTAGGTTTTGATTCCCTTGCGAGTTTCGAAAATTTGCGGAAATTTGCGGCATTAACTTAGAAGTTTGATTTTGTCACAGCTTCAAGGGACAGTAGATTTAAGGAATTGATATAAATTTCATCTTGATACCTCCACACGTTCCTGAGAAAAAAGGGTCTTGACAGACGGACGGACGGACGGACGGACGGACGGACGGACGGACGGACGGACAACAAAGTGATCCTATAAGGGTTCCGCTTTTTCCTTTTGAGGTGCGGAACCCTAAAAAGCTGGGGAAAATATGCGCCACATCAGCACAATGCTGCGACCCTATGCGAGACAGAGCCCCAGCGCTGGTTTTCAGCAAAAGCTCATTGACGTGATGTCGTCGTACGGTGCAGCAAACAATGAGTAAAAATAGGTACAAATACTAAATCTAGATACTAATACGCACAAGAAGCTGCGACGTAATTGCGTAACACACTGATAGTAGGAATGGCATTCGTTTTTACAGTTCTACAACACCATTGTGTTATTTACGCTGTTGACCAGACAATTTTTTCGAACATCTGAACCAATAGAAAAAAAAAAATACTGTCCAGGTAATACAATAAGCAAACATAGGTTAATATCAAGTTGAGACGACATGAGTAGCTTAAATATTACCTACAGCTAGTTACAATTTATATTTACCAGTGAACCCCAAACTAGACAGTTAGTCTGTATCTTGGGGCTCAGGATACGAATTCCAGAGTGGAAACAAGAGAGGTGATTTTCGGTAGGGCTGTGCGTATGTGTAAAGTTTGTGTGGTGTGTGTGCATGTGGTATATATGTATATGTGTGTGTATGTGGTGTATATGTGTGTGTGTGTGATAGTGTGTACTTTGGATTCAGTGTCAGGTCAGGGTCATTATATTAATTGTTCCGAGTCATCGTAGCCGGTGTTATGCAACATTTTCTTCACAATGTTTTTGCAATGGAGTAGTAATATCCTTCATAATTATTCAGATTCCGATTGACAGGGTATTATTAGAGTGCTGGTGCTATACCGAAGCGTAACAGTTTATTATCATCATTATTTCAGCCGAAAGACGTCCACTGCTGGACATAGGCCTCCCCAAAGCTCCACCACTTCGACCGGTTTTGTGTTTGCCACATCCAGGGGATTTCTGCGGCCTTCAGAAGGTCGTCGGGTCACCTTGTGGGAGGCCTTCCAATTCTAAGTGTTCCGGTACGCGGTCACCACTCTAGACCCTTTCATCTCCATCGGCCATCTGAACGTAACAGTTAAGTAGAAGAAAACGAGTTTTTCCACAAAATTTACTGAAAATAATACACAAGTGACAAGAAGATTGTGTGAAGAGAATGAGTAAACAAACCTTACGCGTCTGTGAGCTCACCCAAGCATAATGCTGGTGGGCCAAGTTTTATTAGTAGACTTACGTTTAATATACTCGAATTATTATGTAATTTTGTTTGATATTTAACCTTTCCACAGACCAGAGGTAATTTGTTGTGCGAAGTGTGTCAAGCAGGTCAAGTTAACTTTATAAATAAATGGTTTTATACTGTTTTATTATTAGTTACATGCGTAAAATAAGTTGCTATGTTAAACCGCCTTTAAAATTACTTTTAGCCTAGAAAGTATTAAAGAAGCGGCCAGAGGGGCCAAACAAGGGAATATCCAACTTTATTTGCGTCGAATTTGAGTGCGCCAACGCACTCGTTCCATTTTGAAGAAGCGATAATTCTTCCGTGTACCGTGTGGTGCCGGACGTAAAGAATAACACCACCCCATTTCTTCCCGTGGGTGTCGTAAAAGGCGACTAAGGGATTTACTAGAGAATGGGCAGCAGCGTTCTCTATGCTTTTTACCACCATACTGCGATCGCCAACCCGCCTGCCAAGCGTGGCGATTATGGCAAAGCCCCCCAAATTCGGGGAGGCCTAAGTCCAGCAGTGGATGTCTTACGGCTGAAATGATGATAATTCTTCGTTGTGTGAAACCGTTTATAAAGTGGTTTCGGCGACTCATTTATATGAAATATTATATTTTTATCGTCGTATAAATGCGTGATCTGTTGTGAAAACAAAAACAAAATAAAAATTTATGGAATTAAACAAAGATCCAGTAAAATTGGCTCCCTGTAAAAAAATGTCTTTAGGGCTGGTAGATATGGCTCGCCTTCCGTACCACTAAGTCTTCAGTCATAAGTGAAATTATCCAGCCTCTTTCTTCTTATAAATATCGCTCCAACTTACCAGCTTGTCCTCTCTGCGTCTTGGCCCTCCTCCCGACCACTGGCGAAGCGAGGCTGAAGGCACGATCGGCCCTCGGCAGCTGCAGCGTCGTTGGCTGGCTTGGCTCGGAGTGTCGGGCACAGATCGCGGCTTCCACCATCGAGTCGATGCTGGCTGAGCGGGGGAGCTGGCCTGCTGATTCACGGCTGAAACAAAAACAGATTTTTGAGCATATTTAGAAAAAAATGTCTTTGTTAAGACTGTTGCTAGAGGAATAAAAATATAGACTATTTTCTATCTGACTGAAGATAATTCTGTCTACAGCAGATCACTATCATAATATAGTTACACTAAAATGATTATTTTAACGAAAACCATTGAAAAGAAATGAAGAATATCTGAGAGAGATCTCTGAAACTCTGACGATATTGAGATATTGACCAACTCAATGGAACACAATCTCAAAATAACGACCATTTTCTTACCATTTCGGATTCAGATACTCGATCATTCCCTTGAGCTTAATAGCACACATAAGAGAATTTTCTAGAATCTAAGTCGCAATAAGCATTCTTAAATCTCCATTCACTTGTCCCTGAAAATCAGCGTTTGGCTGTCTCGCATAGGGTTGCAGTATAATGCTGAGCGATGGCTGTTTTGCGTATATGTGACGTATGTTTTTCACGTTTTTCTTTATTTTTGTGTGTGTTGTTCTTTTTTGCGTCATGTTTACCGCAAATAAACGTATTTTCTTTCTGTCTGTTTCTTTCTTATTCATAAGTAACACAGTTTCTTATATCTTGAGACATATTACCTACAAGCTTTACAAAAATATAATAAATAGTCTATCCCAGACTAAGAGATATAATCAACTCCTAGAGGGGCGCGCTGGTCGGAATAACCACCGATTGCCGCCATGGTTCACGCACAATGATCCATCTGAAGTACTAAGAACAGAAATCATAATCTTTAACAAAGAACAAATGGAATAGTTTCCAAATTACATTCGTCTAAATTTAGTTTGATCCTATGCTAATATGAATTCATAATTCAGTACATACGAAGCCTTCAAAGCAGTAAGTTGGTGTCGTGGTAACTTAGCATGATTACAACAATAACGTTGTGTTAGGAAACTTTACTCTTGCAATAACAAAGACTTTACAGTATCTTTGGATAAAGTTTCGAGTTTATAACGGAACTCTAGTTGACTCATATAACAGTACAAGTTACAGTTATTTTATAGTTTACAACAGTTTGTATGGCTTATTGTGAGTGTTAGGTTTACAGATTCATGAGTAACAGGGTACAAAGTTCACTCATCTTCTATAGAAAAGGGAGGACTGTTTTTTTGCCTGAGGATTGTTTTTATGGGAATGACTTTGCACATCTTTTGGGCTGCGGACTTGCCTGTGGGGTAGCCACAGGCAAATTTGGCTTAATAAATTATGCCTCCAGTCAGGGCTTAAAAACTTAAATTAGAGCGACTACTCGCTAAAGGCACCCCTTGTGGTGTACGGACCTCGGCTTAGGGCATCGCGGTAGAGGGCAGCAAGGAGTGGGCTGGATCGGAATGATTATTATTTAGGGACGTTTTTATAGCTACAGGCTCAGCGGCGTGGGCTGGCTCGAGCAAGGGTCGGGGCGGACATGGATTGGGACGACGCAGCGGGCCTCAGCGGCGAGGACCGAAGAACGGCGGTTTGTGACGGTGTATCTTGAGAGTGCTAGTGAGTATACTACTCTCCTGGAGGAGGGTTGTAGCATCATCGGCAATGGTAAGGATACCTGTCGGTCGGCGAATCCTACTAATACGGGAGGGAATGTAGCGGGTGTCTGCCGCAATCAGGGGATTGGGGTGGTTCACAGCAGAGTCGAAGAAACGCTTGGAATGGCGTTTCATAAACTGTGGGATGTTGGGCATTCTGAGATTCAGATGGAGAATCTCGTTTCGAACATAGAACCTGAGGATTGATGTCGAGACTTTGTATATATGTAAGTTGCGCGTCAAACTTTGCTTGTATGATGCAGCATTTTGGGAGACGTCAGTGCGACGTGTAGTTCGTATGTAGCGACAGATAAGGTTCAATCTTTGAGCCTGTCATGTTAAATTCTTCTTATCACCATCATTCGTTTTCAGTATTCCAAATTTAGGGCCAACTCACATTTATATGGCCAGCAGTATGCTAAGAAAAAGTATTTCACAGTTTGACTTCGGCTATCTTATTCCACGCCAATTTTACCCGATCCATTATCGACTACTACATTATCTAGTACCCACTGTGAGCGAAACCTTCATACTGCGCACGATGCTTAAACAACACTCTCTGTTACAATATGATCCGAATCTGTATATGAGGAAGCACTGAAAAGAGTTTGCAAAACATAACCGTCCAGTTTTGCACACTTGCGTTATTTCCTATTCTTTCTCACTACTGTCTAACTGGAGCACTAAGTTCATAACTTGTGTAGAGAAAATAAACGTTATTAGCATACAAAATAGGTACCTACACTTACTGTTCTACACACAGTAAACTTCACTAAATAGCTTAATCTTACCACACGTATACCCCTCATCAGGCTTGAATTAAAATTAATGATATACTTTTATTATTTGCAGCCGTAGGCGCCGCGGCGTGGCGGCGTCGCGTCGCTTGCCATGTTTACCGCCCCATTTGCATTTTAATCGAACTAAAACTTTCTTCTGTAGGGTTGACGGGTTTTTGGCATATTTTTTAATAAGATATGAGATATTCAACTCGGAAATAAGTAGACGCATACCGCGAGGGCTGTTTGGAGGTGGAGCAGGATAAGAGTTTCTGGAAGGATATGAGGCAGGCGTCTGCTCAGCAGAGAGGCAGCATAGATTAACAGAAAAAGGTACGACTGCTAGTAATAGGCTATTGTAGCACATTCCAGCAGTTACCTACACTTCTGGAATCAGTTATAAAAACCTATTCGATGTTCATGTCCGTTCCACGATCTTTAGCAATCCGTCCCATCTTTTGAAGAGTCTTCAAACCTTATATTATAAACATTATTATGTTGAGTTAACATTCTCTTAATAAGGAGGAATATTTTTAGTGTTGGTAAAAGAACATAGAGAATTATTCATAACGGGATAATTATTACATATATTTTATTTAGCAATGTGTATCCACACTCTACGTAAGTTTGGCCATAGTTCAGGCTTCGGTGGTTGTTCTCCTGAGGATTCTCGGTATTCCTGAGGATTTAAAATGTCTATTTCTATCATGCAAGGAAAAGCCGAGCATTGCCCTCTCCACTTCCATTTAGGTGGCTTTGAGTGTCCTTATTAGCTTATAGTTAGTAACTACAATTATATGCCGTAAGTAATCGATGGAAATCAGTGTGACAAGGGCATTGAAGCGAAAACAGGAAAAAAAACGTGGTGTTTCATAGAAAAGTATATTCATTCATAACAACCGACAAAAAATTTCACCATCCCCTGTGTTGATTTTTTTCTGTATTAGTCGTCATCATCATCTACCTAACCTTTTCCCAACTATGTTGGTTCGACTTCCAGCCTAACCGGATACAGCTGAGTATCATCAGTATTTTATAGAAGCGACTGCCTATCTGACATCCACAACTCAGTTATTGGGTAAGACGATACCCATTGGTATGACTGGTTGTAAGACTTTCGGGTTTCTGACGACCCATGACGACTATTAGGCGTCATCTTGGTTGTAAATTTCTTTTTGGTTATGTGTTCAGAATCATGGTTTAAATCCAACCAGTTAGTTTGCGCGTTGATGTACTTAGCTTCCAACCTGTATTCATCATCATCATCATTTCAGCCGAAAGATGTCCACTGTTGGACATAGACCTCCCCCAATTTGAGGGGGGTTTGCCATGATCGCCACGCTTGGCAGGCGGGTTGGCGATCGCAGTATGGTGGTAAAATACTTAGAGAAAGCTGCTGCCCATTCTTTATAAGTCCCTTAGTCGCCTCTTACGACACCCATGTGAAGAAATGGGATGATGCTATTCTTTTCGTCTGACACCAACCTGTATTATGATAACTTAATTCAAAGTGATGAATCCTACTTACTTAAATATGGCTTTGTGTTAAGAAATACAATCATGGCCAACCCTATCTACGGGTGAGGTGTCAGCAGCTGTTTTAATAAAAATAAAACAAACTAAAACTAGACGAACTTGTTATGAAAAACTTTTGAACTTAATTGTTTTCTCGTTTCTCGACATCTTGACTTCATGTTTTAAACATGTTCCAGTTGTTTCGTTAACTTCTTTGGGATTAAGAAAGACACTATAAAATTCAATTTAACCGTTGACTTTTAATTCATTTTTCGTTTGCACTAATGAAAATATGCTTCAATTACCATTACTTGTGCTAATCACAGTAGTACTGGCAATACTATTGCTTACGATCGAGCAGTTTTTGTTTTGCAATGTCTAGTGCGATCTCTAGAGTTGTTGGCCCATATAGTCCTCCAGACAGTATTACGGCTATGGCAGCCAATCTCAACGGAGATATAGCCATCGGCGCGGGAGATATTATAGTGCACAAGTGTTTGCGCAGACACATAGTCCGATGGGACGGCAATCCGACACGATCGGAGAGAGTTCAGGCATAAGATAAATGGCTTAACGTAGTTTCCGAGACATGGGGGTATCACACCGCCAACTTCCAAACTCCGGGCTAATTCCTATAGGAAAACACTCACACTTAGCCCGACTACAGGGAATCGAACCAAGGACCCCATGCTCAGCAGTCGCGCTTACGACTAGGAGACCAACGGGTTAGTCAAACGGCACGTTGGGTACAGGACCCAATGTAGGGGTCAACAAGTCCAGAGATCGTACAAGCCACGGAGGTTTGGGAGAAAAAGGGGAAGGCCTTGACCTCGCAGTGAGACTCAATATAGGCTGACAAAAAAAAGTTTTTATTTTAAGTCGGGCATTGATCGAGCAGTGACGGCCTGGGTATAAAGACCGGGACTCATGAGTAGTAAGTTCGAACCCAGGCAGGCGCTTTTCTTTATGTAATTTTTTTCATTACAACTGCTCTCAAAACGGTGAAAGAAAACATTGAGAGCAAACCGGCACACTCCCTCTCGATGAGAAAAGGCCTGTTTCCCAGCAGTAGTAACATTGTACGTTGACCACGGACATCGATTTGATGAAAAAGATAAATAAAGAAGCGGCCAAATACAGTTGGCGAAAAAGTTAGTCTAGTAGTGTAACAATAGAGAGCTTTACGTAGAATGCTATAGGCTATATAAAAAAACCGGTCAAGAGTGAGTCAGAATCACGCACCATGGTTTCCAAATCATCATATATAAATATGTTATAGTATTATATTATCGCATATAGTATTGTAGTTTTAGGTTAGCGCCATCTCTTGACCGATAGTGGAACTAAAGTAATTTTTGTTGATGATAAATGTGAAAAATTGTGCTATTTAGAGACATCGCTTTAGTTTTCCTGTAATATTTACTTAAACATTTATAACATAGAATAATTTCAGATTTTTTCTCCAAGCAAATTTCGGAGATAAGGGAGGAGGAGGGAACGGTTTTATATGACATTTTTCGTCAAAAGTCTAAAACGTGGACCATGCGGCCTAAGGGTAACGATGAACTAAGGGTTGCTTTTTACCATTTTGTTACGGAACCCTAAAATGGAATAATAATATCATGATTCTATGTTTTTCTAGCCTTTTCATACATTCACTTGCCATATTATTTTTCAGTTCAGTGCATGAACAACAATATTCCAATTAATACATTTTACTAATCGATTGCCGTTTAAAGCCAACAAGTCTGTAATTACTATGAAGTAAAAATAAACATTGCACAACAATATTACAAACGCCATTGCTTGTCCCATTGGCATGCAGTTGAATGTTTTGTAAGCTAAGAAGAACTGAGTGAGAAGGAAAAGTGAAAAGAAAGTTAGAAATGTTTTCAGTTTAATTCAGACACAGATGAAATGTTCGCTTTACGTATCCTACCAGAACATGAAAGTGTGAACCATTAAGCACCCGATAAAGTCTATGTAAAAATTCATGGGATTTGAGAAAACCTAATTTTGACATGAGGAATAACGGGTTAATCTTTTGTTTTGTATTTACCCATTTACCTACTATGATAAAATGAAATCCTTAGCAAGATCTTCAAGATTCCAATATAATAGGGGTCGGCGCAATATTTTTTTATATCCTACTAATATTATATATGTGAAAGTTTGTACGTTTGCACGTAAAAGGCTAAACGGATTTGGGTAAAATTATGCGCACAGATTTTCTTTAACCCGGATTACCGCATAGTATACTTTTAATCCCGGCAATACGTTCCTGTGGTATAATTTCCGATCTCTGCGCGGGTGAAGACGCTGGCAAAAGCTAGTAGGTATATTATTGATGTGAAAGTTTGTATATTTATATGTTTGGATGTTTTTTACTCAATCAATTTGCCAGACAGTTTATATCTTGGACTAATAAATAGAATACTTTTTCACCCGGTAACACGTTCCTGTAGAAAAATAGAATAATTAATCCGACATCCACACAGGGGAAGCCGCAGGCACAGCTAGAAAAAGATAAATTACTACCACCTACTCAGTACCTTTCAGCTACATGGTAGCGCCTGAAAATGTTATGAACCACCTACACAACAACGTTCTCAACAAAATCCTAATAATCACTTACTTAGTGGCGCTAAGAGATAAATGCGCGACAAATAAATATAAGAGCCACTTACATACATAAGTAGAGAACCAACTTAATCTAGAACAAGTTATGCTCATGGTTTCACTTGCGAAGTAAATGTATATTAATCCAGCGCGATACAAAACCATGCTTCTCGATGAAGGGGTCTTGATTGGGTGGCATTTTTTTTTCTTCTGCGACATAATTCTTTGTTTTTATTAGAGGTTATAGACCAATGGGAAACTTTCCATTTATTCTTTTGTACTTTAGAGATCTTTACTTTTTCCTTTAATGTTAATAAAATATTAACCCTGTATAAGGCCAAGAAAACTAGACATAGTATGTTATTAATAATGAAATTTGTAAGATTTTTTTCAAATTGGGAATTCGATAGGATTTTTGCGGAAATGTATATGTTATCATCAATGAATAGTAAATTCGTTGTCAACAATACAGTTGAATAAAACAAATAATTTTATTGCTCTACCTTAAAAAGGGTACCAGGCTACCCTAAAACTTTGTGTCATTTAAACACAAAGTAGGCCTCAAGAAAATAACTTGTTTATTTCCGTTACTTAGTCCTGGCTCAATCTGGAGGGGCTTTTAGCTAAGTAATAACAGCCTCACAGGTCGATCGATCAGGTTAAGCTACGCCCACGTGGGTCCAGTGCGGCTTGGTAGATGTCATATGATTTCGATATTTTGAAGAAAAACATCGTGAGAATATAATATTCTCACGATGTTTTTCTTCACCGTTTTAAGAGCAGTGATGATAAAATTATTTTCACAGAGCGTCTGGCTTCGAATCTACGATCTCAACTCGTAAGTCGCGGCCACCACTGGTTTAAAGAATCATCATCAGCCTATAATGTTCCCACTGCTGGGACACAGGCCTCCTCTCGGTGAGAGGGAGTGGGCCATAATCCACCACGCGGGCCCAGTGCGGGTTGGCAGATGTCACATGTCTTCGAATTTTCGGTTTTAAGACATGCCGGTTTCCTCACGATGTTTTCCTTCACCGTTTTGAGAGCAGTGGCGATGAAATAATTTACACAAAGTAATGCGCCTACTACTCTTAAGTCGCGGCCGTTACCACTGGGCCACCACTGCTCGGTTTAAAGAATATATATTCGAAATGAAGAAATTAAATTGGTATTTGCCCGAATTTGAGCCAACATCCTCGTGCATGAGAGCTGACTAGTGAGGTTTTAACAACTGGGCCATCACCTTTGCCAATTATAAAGTTTTTATTTTGCTTATGATTCCCGTGTTGGCATAATTTTTTTTCTTGTTCAACTTTGGGCACAGCAAAAGTACAAAGATGGACGCCTTGGGCATTTTCTACAAGTCAACTAATGGTGATGAGGAGAGTAGTACATATTTCCTGTTATAATATAAAATATGTTCCATTAAAAAAAAAAAAACACGTGCAGCGCTGTTACATGTGATAGAAGTAAAACTTCTTAAAAATAAAACATAAGAAAGTTTTTGTGTGAGAAACAGAGAGAGTTTTATCTTTCTTCTCTCTCATGTAACGGAATTGGCGCAAAAGTGACGCTGCCTTAAAATTTCATTCTTAATTCTCGTCCAATTATCAAATTTAATTTTAAATCTATACTATAATATTAAAAATCTGAAGAGTTTGTTTGCTTGTTTGTTTGATTGAACGCGGTAATCTCAAGAACTGCTGGTCCGAATTGAAAAAATATTTTTGTTTTAGGTAGTCTATTTATCGAGAAAGGCTATAGGCTATATAACATCACGGTACAACAAATAAGAGCGGAGCAGTAATGAAACATGTTGCAAAAACGGGGAAAATCGCACGGGTAGGCGATTCGACGCGACGGCCTTCCCGTCGGGGGAACAAGAAATTTAACGCGGACGAAGTCACGGGCGGAAGCTATTTAATTATAACGTACTACCAATCACAATTTGAATAACTTTGAAGGATATTGATTATATATCTATTGGTTCATATATTTGAAAAAACTATCTACTCATTAACGTGAAACACGCAATAAATGTTGATGAACTGTCAAAAGGAAACCATTTTCTTCTGTTTCGCGGAGTCTCCTAGAATAAGTAATTCCTCACTTAAAAGGTGATTTCCAAAAGCATGTATCGAAATGCCCTTTGTAACTTAAATAAACCCATTCTTACCATTCTTTTTAAAGGGTATTTGTGACGTTGTACTGTTTGCAGATGATACATCTCTTATTTTTAAAGTAGACAGGAACAGACCAGATTTTGACGACGTGAACAGTGCACTCTCAATGGTTACCGATTGGTTTACGGCAAATAACCTAGTTCTCAATGCCAAGAAAACCAAATGTGTAAAGTTCGGCTTACCGAATGTTAGAAATCTAGGTCCCAACATCGTCTTAGATAAAGAAGTGCTTAAAACTGTAGACTCGGCAGTTTTTCTGGGCATAACAGTGAATGGCAAACTTCAGTGGGGCCCACATATTTCAAGCCTAGCGGGAAGGCTCAGTTCAGCTGCCTACGCCGTCAGAAAAGTAAGACAATATACTGACGTTGATACAGCTCGGTTAGTCTATTTTAGTTATTTCCACAGCGTTATGTCTTACGGTATTCTACTGTGGGGTACTGCAGCTGATATTCAAAATATTTTTGTCCTTCAGAAACGAGCTGTTCGAGCAATTTACCAGCTAGGTGCCAGAGTTTCCCTAAGGGACTTTTTTAAAGATATTGGTATTCTTACGGTGTCATCACAATTCATTTTCGCCAACATCTTATATATTAGGCAAAATATACACTTATACGCTAAAAACAGTGATATTCACACTGTTAACACTAGAAGTAAGGACAAACTACGTGTTCCCTTTCACCGGCTTCATAAGGTGCATAACTCATTTGTTGGGCTTGGTATTAGATTTTACAACAAGCTACCACCTTCTTTACTAGAATTACCTTTTAATGCGTTTAAAGCTCAAGTAAAATCCAACCTTTGTCAAAAGGCGTACTATTCCATCAACGATTATTTAAATGAAAAGAATAGTTGGTCGCTGTGATTAACTCAAGACAATGTTTATGTTCTTTCTCCAGTATTAGCGTACCTAGTGACAGGTTCAATATAATTGTTTCCATATTTTTTTTCCTGTTTATGCCAATTTTATTTTATTAGTATTGCATAATGTGGTTAGCTAGCGACCTCGACAAGTAATCATTCAATTCTTGCTTGAGCAACCGGCAGCAAGTTCGTCATGCTCCCTTAGATGTCAATGCTTGCGGTAGCGTCGGGGGTCGGGTTGCCCCCTTCCCTCAAATATGGCGAGGGGGGCAATGGCTGATCTTTGCGTTATGCTCGTGAACGGGTGCTGCTTGTGGTGACTGGTCGTCTTGCTGACTTTGATGTTGATATTATTATTAATATTACTTACCTGTTTAATTTATTTTACGTCGATGGTCCTAGTTTATCATTTGTGGCCTCGAGTTGTAACTCAGGTCGTAACAGCTATGTGAACATTCAGCATTGCATATGTAAGCTGTCACGCCCTTTATGCCAGTTTTTTTATTTTTGCAGCCATGTTTCTATATACATATTTTTTTTTTGCTTATGCTTGAGTATAGTTTTCATTTTATTTGTTGGTGTATTGGGTTGGCTAGCTGGCATATAGCAAATCATTTAATTTAATTTGTGTCTCTTAATGTTTTACTATATACCATTGTATAGAATCAAGTTCTTCTAACTGGACAGACAGCTGTGCTGCTGGGGAGTTTGTTGGCCACTTCTTCTTCCCAGCTAAAGCACTAGGAAGTGCGCGACGGGTGGGCGTTTTGGGGGGACTGTCTTTTGTAATTTTGACGTTCGAAAAGTGCTGATTCTCAGCCTAATTTGAATAAATGACTTTTGATTTTGATTTTGAAACATATGTTTTTTTTGTTTGTTTTTTTTTTCCGTATTACTCAATGAACCCGCTGGATGAATGGACAGACCGTCTTCAATAAGTATAGGTATGTATTTAGATATTCTTTACAGTAATAGGTTATCGCTATCATTAGCGTGGGCTGAAAGGGCTGTCCAAGGTCAGACGTTGGTAGGCGCCACTCTTCTGCCTGGCGACTGAACGACATTAGTCAGATAACAGGATTGTTAGCAAGTAAAAAACCTGGTAATATTATCGTGTGATAATGTTATTGAATAAAAGTTATTGTTTTTTTTTTATGGTCACATTAGCTGCATCCTGCGGGGATACAACGTATATAGATGTCCTAATCTAGGCATGTTCTACGTGCCGTGCATCTATGTGATAAATTTCGTCCCAATCTGTTTAGCCGTTTTGGCGTGAAAGCGTTACAACCATCGTTAAAAAATTCAAAAAAAAAAATGTATAGAGAACTTGAAGGAGAAGAAGGGCTTATGGCTAAATTATAACAGACGCAAGGGTCGGTCTGGTTAAACTACGTTTGCCGTGGTTGGTCCGGGGATCGGTGACCATCTTTACATTTGCATATCATAACGTGGGTTCGTACTAACGAGATGAAAAACCTATATGATAATCTATATTAAAAGCAATTTGTGCACTAAGTTTCATCCAAATTCGTTCAGCCGTTTTTGCGTGATTGAGCAACAAAAATCCAATCAACCAAACATAAAAACGTGCAAATAAAATAAAATTTACTTTTATAGTTGATATCTAGGCAATCACGTCCTCGCGCATTGGTTTGAACTGACCTTTATGCTAACCTACCTATCTAAACCTATTCAAAGGTAGGTAGAAAAATGTCAAGTACAGGCAATTTGAAAAAAATATTGTGCCTGTTCAGGAGGAGTATCTAAGCGGTCCATACAATGTGACTTAAATGTCAATTATCTCCGTTTTTAACTGCCACAATTGTTGCTGGACTTAAAAAATAGCTCCAATCCATTTCTTGCCGTGGGTGTCATAAGAGGCAACTAAGGGAATTACTAGAGTAGGAGCAGCAGCGTTTTCTGTGCATTTTACCACCATACCACGATCGCCAAGCCACCCAAGCGTTGCGATTATGGCAAAACCGCCTAAATTGGGGGAGGCCTATAAATAATAATAAATATATATCTTAGGACAACCAACACAACGTTATCTGATCCCAAACTAGGCAAAGCCTGTACTATGGTAACCAGACAACTGATAAATATACTTATATATTTCCAAATACATACATATTATAGATAAATTACACCCAGACACAGAACAAATGATTGTGCTTATTACACAAACATTTGTCCTGGGTGGGAATCGAACCCACGACCTCAGTCTTAGCAGTCAGGGTCACTAACCACTAGACTAACAGGCCAGTCAAGCGAATGTTGATGAACTCTTAAAATGAAACCTTTTCCTTCTGTTTCGCGGAGTCTCTTAACTTGAACAATTCCTTGCTTAAAAGGTGATTTCCAAAATCATGTCGAAATGCTCTCTGTAACTGAAGTAAACATATTTTTTTTTTTGTTTGTGATTTTTTGTATTACTCATTTAACCCGCTGGACCCTGTGTCCAGCAGTGGACGTCTTTCGACTGAAATGATGATGATGACTCTATAAGCTATTATAACAAACAAATAATCTTGCGTTCCATTCAAGCCATTATTCTGTTTCGCGACTACATTCATGTCACCAGCATTCACCAGATGGCGCTATATTAATATGAGCGAGGGTTTTCAGGCCCAAATGTTACCTACCGGACCAATTTATTTTATTACTGTGCATTTGACATCGGGTTTAATAATATTTTGTTGGTAATTAGGGATGGTTTATGGTAAAACCCAATTAATTGTTTGGGTTTGTTTTAAGTTGTGCTTAAACATGGCTTTAGGAGTTTCACATACTGCTAATGTATTGTTTCTTGTCTTGTTTTTTTTTATACAGTCGTAGGTTCCGTAGGTTTCTGACACAAAACTAAAAAAGCTGAAGAGTTTATTTGGTAGAACGCGCTATTCTCAGAAAGTACTTGCTCGAATGGAAAAAAAAATAGAAAATTTTTTTTAGTGTTGGATAGCCTATTTATCGAGGTAGGCTATAGGCTATATAATATAATGAAAGGACCCTTAAGAGCAGAGAAAAAAATCGTTCGATGTGACGGGGTGGGTTGGTGGAGCAAGAAATTTGACGCTGACGAAGTCCTCGTATTTAGAGTCAGACAAGTTAGTTTAACTAATTTGAACTTATAACGTAACCTTGGGGTATTCTCGATAAACAAGAAAAGTACTTACTTTTTATCTTTTTTTTAAATTCTAACTAACATTTACTGCATACAGATAAACTGATTCAGACTTCATCAACTACAAAAGCGTTGAAAAGCATACTGAAAACATTTTCCATTAGAAAGCTGTTAAAAATTGCATCGTTCAAGATTTGTGAGAGCATTCCTCGGAGCTGGCAAATTCGATTTAAATCCTGAGAGATGGTTACGTCTATGAATGTTGATGAGCTTAGTAATCTATACTTAATAATAATATTATAAAGCTGAAGAGTTTGTTTGTTTGTTAGTTTGATTGAACGCGCTAATCTCAGGAACTACTGGTCCGAATTGAAAAAATATTTTTGTGTTGGATAGCCCATTTATCGAGGAAGGCTATAGGTTATATAACATCACGCTACAGCTAAGAGGTGCGGAGCAGTAATGAAAAATGTTGCAAAAACGGGGAAAATCGGACGGGTAGGCGATTCGACGCGACGGGAAGGGTCAGGGAACAAGAAATTTAACGCGGACGAAGTCGCGGGCAGAAGCTAGTAAAAAAATATGCGGAAGATGCTGTAGTTTTTTTGTGTTTAATTTGCTTACAGACTACTGGTGTATATGGAAGTGCAAAAAGAGCTTCCTTTTCGTAGTTACATAACATAAAGTTAACATTACGCCTTGTTTCCAAAGGGTTGGGCAAAGGTGTACCTTAGTACACCTATATTTCACCAGTTATGTTTAAGGTCCATATACTTAACTAGCTTCTGCCCGCGACTTCGTCCGCGTTAAATTTCTTGTACCCCGACCTTTCCCGTCGCATCGAATCGCCTGCCCGTGCGTTTTTCCCCGTTTTTGTAACATTTTTCATTGTTGCTCCCGCTCCTCTTGGTTGTAGCGTGATGTTATATAGCCTATAGCCTTTCTCGATAAATAAAGTAAAGTAAAAATCGTTTATTTCAATATTATAATTACATTTTTGAGGTAGCGTTGGTCCCAAACTAGGCACAGCCTGTATCTTGGGCACCATTATACATAATAACATTTGGTTAAAACAATATGTTGAAATTTGCGACAAATAAAAGTAGTGGTTAGAAGTAGTTAGCCTCTTCGAGACTACAAAAACTAAAATAACAAAAATAAAACTACTTCAGGCATGAAAAGAAAATAAATCAGATTCCTATATTTATAAAATAAAACGTAATAAATAATGCAAAAAGGATCAAACTTGCTATAAAATGTAAGTATTGCTGCTGTTCTTTATTGTGTGTGTGTGTGTGTGTGTGTGGCAATAGGCTACCCAACACAAAAAGATTTTTTCAATTCAGACCTGTAGTTCCTGAGATTACCGCGTTCAATCAAACAAACAAACAAACTCTTCAGCTTTATAATATTAGTATAGATAGGAGTACCGTGTGGTGCCGGACATAAAGAATAACACCACCCCATTTCTTCCCGTGGGTGTCGTAAAAGGCGACTAAGGGACTTACTAGAGAATGGGCAGCAGCGTTCTCTATGCATTTTACCACCATACTGCGATCGCCAACCCGCCTGCCAAGCGTGGCGCTGAAATGATGATGATGATGATAGATAGGGGCGAGCCTATTGTCAACCGGGTACAAAATCCAAACTCAGGGCTGCTGAGAAATTCGAGATAGAAATATCCAATAACCCACATGCTCAGTAGCGCTTGCGACCACTAGAGCAACGAGGTTGTCGTACTAAAAAAATATTATATTGTGTACTGTCAAGACTGTGGCGAGATTGAAAGAGATATTCCACTTAGAGAACTGATTTCAACGATACTTGACCGAATAACACCTGAGTAGACTGCCAAAAGAGAAAATAATGATGAAATAAAAATGTTCGCTACTCTTCTACCTCAAAGATCTTCTGAGGAAGTATTTGCCTCAGAAGATTTATGAGATAGTTTTACATCTTTTTTTTTAAACAAGATGGCGTTTGCCTTTCGCGGTTGATGATGCCGAAAAAAACTCATGATTTATTTTGAAGTTACAAAAGACACAGAAAGTGAAGTGTACGGTGAACCCGCACATTTCGTAACGTTAAGTAGGTTAAGCTACATCAGCGTTTGCATACGCACGATCACTTTACCGAACTGGCTAAGTGAAATAAATCAGTGATTCTACCTCACTCACGGCCGGTTTATTTCTTTATCCCCAAGTTTCCTTCATCACATGGGTACAGACTAATTATCGTACGCTTGAGAGCAAAGTGTATAGACTAGCGTCATACATGAACTCTTTTATTTTTTGCTCCATGGTATGTGCAACTGATTGAAGGTAGGTAGTTTCTTCAGAATTATTTTAATAAAGGCAATAATTTCCAGAACTAAAACACATTTACATGATTTTACTTGAAGACACTGCGTCCTCATTGATTATTTTTACATATACTTTATTCGAATAAAACGAATTTCTTTTGTTTTCATTTAAACCACGTTCACACGTAAAAATAACGCGGCGGGCTTCCATCGTGCACTGGATTTTCAATTCTATGTACAGATCCAAGGATTTATAATCCAATAGAGTGCATCCCAGCACATAGAAAATACATACTGTTCGATTTTCAACTCTCAACTCTAAATACTCTGTTTAAGATTCAATGTGCGATTGAAAATTCCGCAGTGATTTTATTACGTCTATGGACCGTGGGCAAAAATACTGGCACAACTAGACTGTTATAAAGATATGAACATGAAACAAATGTTTATTTTATACATTAAATATTTAACACGTCATTTGATAAGAGCGATTCCATGCCCTATCGTTAGGACTGAAAATATATGGAATCAATTATTTATGATAAAGATATATAATTATTGTCCATATGGTATGAAGTTGAAATCAACTCTAAGCAATTATGATTTTATCAGAAGGTTTTATTTACTCAAAATGCCACACAGTTGAAGAGGGACTCGGTTGGCCACGTCTGCCGTTTGCCTAACGAGCTGTGGGCCAAAATAGTCACTATGTGGGGCTCCACAGCTAGAAGGCATTGCAGCAGACTACGTAAAGTTGGCGGGACGTGATGCACCAAACAAACGACGAGTGTTCCTGCGAACGGTGAACTGTATGGTGCGCATTCCGCGAGCTCGAGCCCTGTTTGGTAGTTGTAATTCCAGGTTTTCATAATTTTTTCAGTTGAAATTCACATTTTTTGACATTCGTGCGGTATTCGGTTTTTAAAGCAAACCATCATTAATACATATTTTGTACTTAATGATCATTGGCTATAATGATACCGACAAATTTTAACAAAACATATATATAAATATTCATATGCCAGTTAATTCTTAGAGTTGTGGGATATCAAAAGGAATACCTAAAAATATATTTTATCTGGTGCAAACAATTTATGTATTTCATTTTTCTACTAATCACACAAGTTATAGTTATTCCGTCGCCATCTTTCGTTGATTGTACAGAATATTGGTAAAACAACGTATTATTGAACCTTTGCGTTTCAGGATTACTCGCTTCGTAAATCAGTGTAAATTCAACGAGTTAACGTCTAGGTATTTGTAAGTACTGACATCAAGTGCTTTGTACACTTAGCGAAGTTTCAGGAACATAAAGGCTTGCTGGCTTGTATGAGAAAACCAAACATTTAAAGTGGTTTTGAATATATATTATTAAACTAACTTTTTCTCGCGGCATCACACTCGTGGATATCGGAATTAATCTCACGGAAACGTACTTCCGAGATAGAAAGAATTTATAAGTCATTCCAGTTATAGGCTATCTGTGTGCCAAATTTAATCCAAATCCGTTCAGCAGTTTTAGCGTAAATACGTAATAAAGAGATCTCTCTAATAAATATTATTCGAAAGAAAATTTGTAGCAATGTCGGCTGGACATTAGGGCTATTAGTTACCGGTAATTTCAATCATTCCAGTTTCCAGAAATTCCATAGCATTGCCAAATGGCTTCGCAAAGTGCTCTAAAAATATCAAAATATTATATTTTTATTTTATTAGCAATTAGTCTTTAATCTTTTTCTACGAAATTTCTACGCTTTTCTTTAGATGTGAAAAAAAGAAATGAACAGAAAAAAATCGGTGAAAATCTTAGAATCGATTTAAATAAATGGGTTTCTGCAAAACTCACACATGAGAAATTAAGAATGTCCGCAATTTGACACCCCCGCATGCATCGACTTTTAAATATTTTAAATTATCTCGCGACATAAATGAGTTATATTCATTATTTTTTAAAGTTATGTAGCATTCACTGGTCGTTAAAACGATCACTGGGCGAGGCCAATATCCAGTAGTTGACGTCTTTTGAATAAGAAGACGATGAATTTTGAAAAAAAAAGTTTACTTGTATCTTTCACACTAAAAAAAAATTGTTCCAAAAAAAAAACAACTAACTTCCGAAAAATACATTACAAAGTGACGTGGATAAATATTTCTGTTCTTTGTTACTAACTGCCGAATTAACGTTATTTATCACTTTGGAGTGTTTTTTTTTTACAGAAATCGTTTTTTTTTATAGAAAATGTTTTTTATTTTCACTTTTTAGTCTTGGTACCTACCCCACACTAATTCGCATACCATTACTTGTTATGTAAGTAACACTGAAAGAAATCGCTAGAATGTCATCTACATATTATTACAAAGTGAATTAAGAATATTCATATTCATTTATTTATTGTTTGTCAGAGATGAAAAACGATTCAAATAAAAATAAAAAAAAAACGTATTATGAAGTCTAACGCCAAAAATACGCGAGCAAATTCAATAAAGTTTATATAGGAATATCTTTTTAAAAAATAATTGCCCGAGATATCGCGGAAAATACATACAAAAACCAAATAAAAAAAACCTGCAGACGAATTAAAAACCTCCTCCTTTTTGTACTCGGTTAAAAATATATTTTCTATAAATACTTTAGATGTGAAAATAATCTTCAGAATTTAGAAGGCAATCTGTCCAATTAATCTGATCGTGACATCAATGTCTGTCCGTCACCCGTCGCAGATAGCGATGTAATATCCGACCAGCATTGAATCTCACAGATCTTATCATTTCTTCGTGAAAACACCTTCATTATACATCAAATTGGGGACAGTGCAGTTTTCTGCGCTAAGGTAGCCCGTGAAATTCAATTTATCTTTCGTTTTTATGCAATTCACTGATCAGATTTTAAAGTAATAGAAAAGTTAGATGCGCCCGTAACAACAGTACTGTGTACCTATCTATTCATATAATGATACATAAATAGAAAAGTATTGAGTATGAATGTCGATGGCTATAAGAGTAGAGGGAGACCAAAGAAACGATGGATGGACTGTTTGAATTATGATATGGATAAAAAAGGGGTGACTATTGAGATGACGACTAATAGAGAAGTGTGGAAGAAAAAGACATGTTGACAAATAAATTGGGATAAGGACGAATGATGATTAATAACTAGAATCAACATTACAACCCTCTAAGCTAGAATTGGCCACAAATATCACGTTTTCATGATAATTAATAGTCATCCAAACGGACAATGTGATACTTCCTTCGATTATTAAATATTTGTTGTGGGCGCGTATAACATTTTTATTTCTAGGTATATTTATATTAATAATATAATTATAGGTACAGCCTGATGCTAAGGCGCAAATTCCAAAAAAGTAACAACATTCGATTTCGTCTTCCGAAAGACGTAGAGTTGGAAGGCCTCCAACAAGATGGACCTCCGCAGGAATCCGCTGGATGCGGGAAGCACAAAACCGGTTGAAGTGGCGGAGCTTGTGGGAGGCCTATGTCCAGCAGTGGACGTCTTTTGGCTGAAATGATGATGATGATTAGATTACGCGCACCACCGTACTGCTTTCGCCTTAATCATATTAATATGAACTTGAAAGCTGTTTGAAATAATTTATAGTTCTTTTTCCAATTT
This sequence comes from Aporophyla nigra, assembly GCA_947507805.1. NCBI lineage: Eukaryota > Metazoa > Arthropoda > Insecta > Lepidoptera > Noctuidae > Aporophyla > Aporophyla nigra. The sequence goes on along the minus strand of OX382297.1, from coordinate 20,933,450 downwards.
ATCTTTATCCCGGAAAAATCTATTTATCGGGCTAAGAGAAAAATAGGACCACGCTTGGAGGTGAGGCTACTGTAAATAAAACTACATATTGCCTTCCTTCATGAGGCTTCTGTATCATTCCATTTTTTAGTTTCTAAAAACTTTCAGTGACCCACGTACAATACCTTCTGTGGCAACATGGTCAAAGTACAAAAATATCTTACAATTTTTGAAATTTATTTTTAGTATGGCAACGCAGGCAATTAAATGTATTATTGTACATTGGCAACACTTAGAAACAACGATTATAATGTCGTTATTTCTAGGTGGGGCACAAAAGACATTTAAATGGTAAAATTTAGTGCGAGTTATTTGTGCCTGAAAGGTGAAAGAGTACAGTTGTGCGATTAAAAAGTTTTAGCAGTGGGGACCTTTGCTAATAGCTTTCAAAGAAAGAGAGAAATATTTTTTATTTTCAACTTAGATTGATTTTTCTTTTGAAGTGATTTCCCTCTAAATATATTTCCATTTTCCTACCCTGTCCATTCATTTGGGCACGTTAGTACAACAAAGTTATTTAAAGAATTCTCCACAATTTTCCGGAAGTGTCATTATTTTCCTTCCACAGAGAGTTGGACATTTTTGTTCCGCTTGCCTAATCGAAAAGGCCTTGCCTTCATTATTCGTTTCAGCACTTCGAAAGACAAAGATTTTTTTTTTCATTTTTAACACCACTGTAGGTATTGTTAATGTATGTTCTGTGATATTTCCGGCAATTGCGGATGGATTTGGAAAATTCTATTTTTATTGGATAGGGTATGCGTCAGGGGTGGTCCCATATTAATTTGATTATTTATGATCTGCCGTAGGAGATTTAACAAGTAATTAACAATAGGCAAAGAAAATATATCTGCTCAGCTCAGCAACTATATACCTGGCTTATACCTAGCTGTTCAGCTTATACTAATATTAATTTCATAGCTTATGCTTATACTAATTCCATGATTCAGCTACCATTTATAAAGAAAAAAAAAAACAACCGACTTCCTTAAAAACACTACAAAGTGAAAAATAACTTTAATTTCGGTAGTCGGTGTCTTAGGATCTGTATTTATGGTTTTTTTGCCACCGACTTCCGAAATTAAAGTTATTTTTCACTTTGTAGTGTTTTTAAGGAAGTCGGTTGTTTTTTTTTGCAAAAAAGTTTTTATTTTTAAATTTTTAGTTGTGGTATTCACCCTGCACTAATTCCAAACAAACAATGCATATTTATGCGATAGCAGAAATCGCGGTTGATTTCCTGTCATTTTTTAAAGAGTTCCGGTGTCTGTCTCCCGAACTCATCATCAGATCTATATGAAAATTATATGGGACCATTTCGGAATAAACCCCTTTCGAACAAAAAAAGAATTTTGCAAATCCGTCTATATATGACGGAGTTATGGCCAAACATACATAAAAAAAAAAAAAAAAAAAAAAACATATAAACATCCGAATTGATAACCTCCTCCTTTTTGAAGTCGGTTAAAAAAACAACTATGACATTCTCATTCCATTGTCGTATACACCGTGACATTTGAGTCATCTTACAACGGCAGCCCACTTCATGTAACCAATGACTACTACACATCCATAAGAAAAAAAAAACATTTGAGTTACTAAAAATTAAAAATATTATTCATTATGATGACGCATGACGGAGTTTAAATTTGATATTTTGTCTCATGGAAAATGGAGATGAAATTATCTAGCCGACTCGTGCACTGCGTAGGTATGTTCTCTACCGTATGATATGTAAACGTTATTAATAGGATGTTTCATAATTCTAATCTATTACTTATTTTTCTTAGTACCTATTATTTTAATTAATGGTAACAATTTTTAATCACATCAAGAGGTATATTATGTTGGATACGGGATAACCTTTGAAGGACGACTAAAATGTCACGGTGTATATGTGGCGTATTGGATTCTAGGAACATGGCTGTCAAAAATAACAGAATAATTCAACGCCCTTATAACGAACTACCACAATATCTTTATAAACGTGAGTTAGTACCCACATACCGACTTTAGGAAGTCGTACAAAGTACATAACAGTTTCCTTCTAACTAACTTTGATTGTTGCCAGCTGAAACTTTACTAATATCGAGTCCATAAATCGGTTGCCGACTACGCGTGGTAGCGGCAAAACAATGCTTGGCATTATTAGTTCGAAGTGTGAATTCTATTATTAAAAAGGGAAGAGTAAAAAGTAATTTCGGAAGTCAGTGACAAAAACCAAAAGTCAAAAGCAAAGACAACAGATTTTAATAGACTACAGTATACAGCACATGGGAAGCAGCACTAGAAAATGGGCAGCAGCGTTCTCTATGCATTTTACCACCATACTGCGATCGCCAACCCGTCTGCCAAGCGTGGCGATTATGGCAAAGCCCCCCAAATTGGGGGAGGCCTAAGTCCAGCAGTGGACGTCTTACGGCTGAAATGATGATGATGATGATGATACAGTACATAACATAACGCCTTGTTTATCCGAAGGGTTAGACAGAGGTGTATCTACAAAACATTTCGCGAATCATGTTTATTAAGCCCCATATAAAAGGGTCGAGCTTTATTGTATACAACTCCTATGAAAGATGCAATATAATCTTATATAGTTACAAAACCCGCATAATAGACTCGGCTGCACAAAACAGACACATTACACTATTCACAAAAATCTTAATCCGAGACCTGGCAGTGTGCCTGCAATCTCTACGAGATGGCTTGCTGCATGAAACCAGGGCCAGATTTAGAGGTCTGGAGGCCCTGGGGCAAGAAAGGAGTGGAGGCCTCTAATAATTTTCCAAATTGATGAATACATTTTTTGAATTGTAGTGTTTCAATAATTTATTACAAGACAAATAATTAAATAATGAGAATATATAATTCTTAGTAGTTAGTGGTAACATGTTTCTTTTTTTTTATTCTCATTGTGGGGGCCCCTCACTTGTGGAGGCCCCGGGGCTGTAGCCCCGGTTGCCCTCCCCCAAATCCGGCCCTGCATGAAACCTATTCTTCCGCTGTGACAATGGAAGAAAGTAATGTTTGTCTATGCTCTGGCCGAGTTTCACATGACCGGGGTTTGCCTAGACGTTGTTGCTTTCATTGTAAAGTAATTTTACGAGTGCTGGTTTTAGTTTTTGGGTGAATGAAGATTTTGTGAATGAGATTATTTTTTTTTTTCAGTTGGTTACAGATTTTTCTTGGTTAAAATTGGAGAGTAACTATAGTGTATCAAAAAAGAAGTCTTATTTTTAAAGCTGTTGTTAGAAGTTTTAGTAAGCAACGTGCTTACGGATAAAAGATACCACATTTGCGATATGGGTTTGGGTTTGATCACACTATACAAATACTGAAAAACTAAAAATAAATTATAAAAGGTTTCTTCTCTCTACCATTACCATTTAGTTTCATCTCATCACCTACCTAGCCTTTTTCCAACTTTGTTGAGCTAAGCCAGTGTAACTGGATGCTGCTGAATATCATAAAGTATTAAAACAAATACTTCTCAATATGCACAGTTTCATAAATTAATGATGATGTTCAAAACGTAAAAAAAAAACTGTCAATCTATTATTGAAAAAAAAAAAAAATGTCTTAACAGTCTGGTAAAGCATAACTAACGCGTAGGTACATAATAAAAACAATATCTTATTCATTTAAACTTAAACTTTGTCAAGAATAACATAAATGAACAAGTACAGTGCATATTTATGTTTCTAATTAGTTGACTATGATCACAAACTAAAATCAAAATGTATTTAACAAGAGCTTGATTAACATTGGCCTCAGACGGTCATAACTTTATAGTAAAGGTTAAATTGATCAACTAAATGACTGTTGGACCGAGTTTCATTTGGATCGAATGATTTTGATTGAAGGAGAAGATTTTGCCCGCGGCTTCGCTCGCGATGAGGTCAGGAGTTGACCCACGGGTACGCACTACCGGGATAAATAGTGTTTCGTCCCGTGACCACAGACAACCGACCGTACGACCGTGTGACTTTTTACTCTATCCGCCTACGCATCATGACGTGTAACAGAGTGAAAACTGTCACTTGTCAGTTTTGACTTTGACACTTGTTTTTGATCTTGAAAATGGAGGTTGGTTGGATTTTGGCTTGCCACTATTTATATTATGAATCTTGTTGAATCTATAGTTTTGCGGACAATTTGTTGTGATCCGATTGTTTTGTGTGTAAGCAACCCCTTTTGACGATATTGAACGGGTTCTATTTTGGAATTTGATTGAAATAGTTTGAGGTGATAGTGAGTCAATTTGGAACCGCATGCTGTGAAAATCTCTAGCGTCTTGCGCGACTTGAAATCTTGGAATACTTACAGATTCACTACACAGTACAATATACACTCATTTACATACATAAATCCAAGTAGGCTCAGAAGTGAGACCTCGAGTTTTCCTCAACCAGGTGAGTGATTGAATATTTGTATTAATCAGCTCCGCGCACGGCGGACAGTTCGACCCACGCTTGCCCAGGGCCCACCATCGCGCTTCCATATAATTTGTTTAAATCCTATGGTCAAGGCCTTGGATTGGCGTCGAACAAATAGTATATTTTGTGATGATCTTGGTTATAAGCTACCTGTGTGCCAAATGTTATATAAATCTGTTTGGCCGTATTTGTGTGATTGAGTAACTAACATCCAAACATATTTATTTATAAAATAAATTATGTTTTTCTTGGAATTTAAGAATTTTGTAAATAATTAAAAAATCTTAATTCTGGTTAATTTTACCCTAAGCAGGTATAACGTTATCCAATTATTATTATTTTTTCTGTTTAAATAAGTACTTCAAGTTTATCTTCTTTTTTTAAAAAAATATTTTATTGTAATTCTAATTTTGGTTATAATTTTGATTTTAATTTTGATTTAATTTGATTTTAATATTGATTCTGATTTTGATGTTATTTTAATTTTGTTTTCGATTTTGATGTTTATTTTAATTTTGATTTAATTAAATTTTTTGTTTATGTAGTCTCAATTTTGATTAGCATCCTGGGAAGGAGCGAGGCAACCCCAACACAAGTATTATTAATTACTTACTGGGGCTGTTTCATTTAAAATTTTGAAAATGTAATCGTTTGAGACCCAATAAACAATTTATTTATTTATAAAATAACTTGAATCACTGATGCATTTAAGTATGAACAAATAATTATGCCTTCATATCTCCATTCATAAAAAAATCCACATTCATTAAAAAACATAAGAAATCTTCTCACTTATTTCTCAAAAGCATGTCACACGGATAACGGCGACTGCCAATAAACAAGTTGTAATGAAAAGACTACCACATGAACCAGCTCATACCCACATTTGAATATGGAATCAAAACAGATGTAAGCCGACCTCTTTGCAAGTTCCTCGTTCTTAGTGATACTGTAAACGTAAATTCGTAAATTAAAATGCGTCGTCTCACTGCGCTTTTCCTAGAACTAACCCGGATTTATTCATGCGGAAGTAAGGCTCTTGAACCACTAGTTTTTGTATGTAGATAGGCTAAAAATATTGTTAAAAATGTAAAATAAAATAGTTTTTTTAATTGTAAAAAAAAAACTTTACTTTAGTTTCAATGACTGCGGATTTAAGGGACGCGTTGTTGGTCCAAGATCAGAAGGCCAAACGAGTCGCAGTCGCATCTCAGCAACAATCAAATGTCAAAAATGTACGGAAGTTAGAGGTAGTTTTGGCAGATTGAAACTGTGAGATCCGATTGCAAACGTTCTTAAATTGACGAGAATTGCGTCTCTGAAAACTTTCGAAGAAATGTTGTGAGTTTCTGGGGCTTCAATTGAAAATAACAGCTTTGGATTACATTGATTCCCTTTTTTCAACACCCACATACACAGTAAAGGCTCTTGCTACAAGGTTCTTACATAGAACCTCAAAAACGATCTACAAACCAATCACACGAGTCTATGGGACACATATACATCACACTGTAATATCCGGATTGGCAGTACTCGTCGTTTCCATAGTCTATCCAGTTCTATCTCAACCAGCTTATTCTACGCGGAATTGAAAAAGTTCCCGCCAAAATCACTGTCATTGCCAGTAAAACGTTCCAAGTTTAAATTGCATTCGAAATGTGTGGTTTAAGCAGGTGCACCTAGGAACGAGAAACTTCCAATCATATTTTTTCTTGAGGTACGAAAACGAACTCCTTCGTTCATTCTACACTGTTAGAAGATGATTTTTTAACGAAATGCTTTTAAAGATTGATGCTTGGCTCTGAGGCATATGCGTGAGGGACTTCACCCCGCGAAGTAAGTAAGCATTTATTTTAATTCATTAAGAGGCACTTCTGAAAGACAAAATGTACCAGAAAATAGATTTCAATTCTAGTTGCCCCTTCCAAAAGGTAGTATGGAGAACAATGGGCAAAAAACTCCATAGTTCCTATTTTAATGTAATTATTTGGTAAAAAAAAAAATACTGTACAATATTCAAAAAACTAACAACAGATTACATAGGAACTTTATTTTCTAGATTTGTCTAATGCCCTTGACCCTAAATTAGATTCTATGTTGTAGGGTCAAATTTCCTTCCAACTAAGGCAAATATTTGCATTTATATAGGTAAAGTAAATAATTTGGAAAAATAAAAAAAGAAGACCTACTAATGATAAAAAAACTTAAGTAAAATGTTATAAGAAGATTGCTAGCTAAAATTATTATATTGTAGAGATTATTTGATGACAAAAGAAGTAAGTGCTTTATATTCATCACTTTAGCCATAAAACGTCCACTGCTGGGGATAGGCCTACCCCAATTTGGGGGGGTTTGCCACAATCGCCACGCTTGGCAGACGGGTTGGCGATCGCAGTATCGTGGTAAAATGCTTATAAAACGCTGCTGTCCATTCTCTAGTAACTCCGTTAGTCACCTATTACGACACCCAAGGGAAGACATGAGGTGGTGCTAATCTTTACGTCCACACGGAGGAGCGTAAGTTGTATATTATGTTTTATATTTTAATATCAGATGGTTGTTTACTAGTAAACTAGAGACTGGTGTCAAAAAACTTTCTTTTCTTCTCAGTTTTTTTTTTCCGAGCAAACGTTTTACCTCATCACAGTTCTCACACATATTACCGACATACAAAACTTCCTCGTTCTCGAACCGATCAGTCACTTATTTTGTCGGTGGAGTTCGACCCCATATCTGAAGTTTAAATTACCGAGTCATCTTTTCAATATCGGCTTCAGGAAATTTCAGTACTATCAGCATTACTTGCAAATTTATACAGATCATGAACTTTTATGGAGGAATTTAGGCCTGAAAATTTATTAATAACTTTGAGCTTTCATGGAGTTAACTTGATTTGTTTACTCTAGTTTTTTTTAAACAATGAAAAAGGAACAATTTTTTTTCTTTATTTGAACGAACTTCTCTATCGCAACTTGAGGGTAGAAGTAGAAGTAAAATTGTAGAAATAGTCACGTAACGAAAATGTCAAAAAAGGCGCATAATCATTATCATTTCAGCTGAAAGAGGTCCATTGTTGGACATTGGCTTCCTCTAAAAGGGGTTTTTTTTTAATCGCCATACTTGGCGGGCGGGTTGGCGCGTCCGACAGTATGGTGGTAAAATGCAAAGAGAACGCTGCTGCTCATTGTCTAGTTAGTCGCTAACTTATTATTATTTATTAAAAGACAGAGTGTATTTTTTTTTTTTTTTTGGATGGGACATCAACAAATGACTTCTCCCGCTCTGGGGGAAGCGGGAGGCCATGTCAGACTTTTACTGACTAAAACCCACCCGTGTTCCTTCAGTTGCCCATGTGCCAGGGTCACGGTATCTCTTTCGAACAATCTCGCGACCCTGGCAGGCATCGGTCCTAGCAGACCCCTTCAGTTTTGCTGACATCTCTTTGAGGCGCGCGTGGAACACTACGCGCCGTCGACCCGAGCTTGGTCCTTACCGGGCGGCGAGCTACCCATTGCTCACCGCCCGCAAGCTCGCGCCTACGGTGGCCGGGAGTCAGCTATCGACTCCCGAACAGAGAGGGTATGGGATTGTTTTCATGGTCTTTGAGGGTGCTGAAGCTGATAGTGAGGGCAAAATGAAAATCCAAAATATTGCAGCCGTGTCATTTTTATGGTTTTCGAAGGCCCTAAGGCCGATAGTGAGGTCAAAATAAAGTTTGAATGTTTAAAACATAGAGTAAGTGACGTTATATTCGATGTTGAAGAAAAAGCGTACGGCACTCCGTTTCTGATGAGGGTCCTTTTTTATTTTTATGGCATTTTATAATACGATAATAATACGGACATAGATTTAGCAATATTTTAGTCGTTTACTTGATATTTGGATGAATTTCGTCCATTTACTTTTGTTATAACGTTCGAAAAGATAAAACGACATTCGTAAGTATTCGCAAAGCTCTACTAATCCTTTTATTAATTTGAGCCTCAATTAAAGAGATTTGTCTCGGCGCATTTCTATCCAATCTATAATTATTTCAATATATCTTCCAGTTAAATGTTATCGGTAACGTTTTAGTAACATAAATCATTTTTAATATTTTGACAACAGCAAGATTATTGCGTAACATAATAACAGTAAAAATGACTTTCATTATAACAGTTCAACCACATTCATTGCTTTATTTACGTTGATGTGCAGACAATTTTTTCGTATTTATGAAGCAATAGAATAGCAATATACCACCTCTAAATGATTCAGATTCTGATAAATAGTGTGTTACGCTATTAGGGTGGAGGGTTTCCTACCAGGATCGCGAGATTTGTTCAAAAGAGTTACTATGGCCCTGTTATATAGGCAACTGAAGGAATACGGTTGGGTTTTAGTCAGTAAAAGTCTGACACTCCCTCCCGCTCCACCCAGAGCGGGAGAAGTCATTTGATGATTTCCCACCCACAAAAAAAAGAGGGTGGAGGTTTTTTTTTGTATTTCAGCCGTACATTATGTACCTACCGCAGTTTGTTGAAAAGTGAAGTTTGTTTTACTCCGCTTTATGTAGTTAACCAAAGTGCTCGCCTATCCTAGCACTTTAAAACTACCAACATTCAAGAAAGGATGGTAGAATTAAAAGCACTCGAGTATAAAGTTCCTCAAACCTTTTTTCCTAGAATTACAACAGAAATGCAGTACCTACGGTTATTTAGGTGACCTGCAAACTAGCTCAAGAAAGTTCTCGGTTTGACTTGAGTAGCAAAAAAATGGGTTAAATTGGAAGGGGGGAACTGAGGTTGATTTGTGTGCTGGAATAATGGAAAGTATAGCAACGTAGCTTTTTATGTAAAACTACACTTAAAAAATGCAGTTCTTGAAAATATAAACTTTATTTATGAGCTATGTTATAAAAATATGCACAAGTATTGTAAAATATGGTAGGTATACTGTGTATTTGCATCGAAACCATATGTTGCAGCATTTACGCATCAAACTAGGTACACACAATATTACAGTATTTTAATCCCATGAAGCGACGCGCGCTTAAGTTGTGGTCATTTAACGTACAAACACGTTGTGAATGTGTGGTGTGAAGATGAGTAGCGTCATAACAAACACACACACACTTCCGATTTCGCCATTGTTTCGGACCGTCTCGCAAGCTCCTGTGGTTACACACACATTCACCGCGTGTTTGTACACTTGGTAAACACAAGTGAAATGCGCGACGCTTCGAAAGATAAAACTATAGTACTTAATACATTTGTACAATTCAAAGTTGGTATAACAATAATGTCTTACGATTCATGTTTTATGAATTATTGGACTTACATCAACGCTATCCGACTATGGCGAGCATAGGGCTTCAAGACCATTTTGGACAAATTTAAAACATAGATCGACAGAGCGCAAAAAAGTCAATAAGGCTGCATCAAAATGAATATTTTCCCATACTGGTCTTTCAGCCTTATATAGCGGAAAATGTCGATATTACGTGTTATCGTTAAAAAGTTTTTCAAACTCAAATTGCGTGCGTGTGTTTTTTAATGGTAATACAAAAAACAAATGATGGTAGAACGAGAACAAGTGAACCATCACTTGTTCTTGTTCTACCATCATTTGTTTTTCTTATCACACATCAAAACTTTGTAAATAATACACCTACTAATAATCCATCAAAAATAATCCATAGGACATGTTGCCCGCCACCGAAGACATGTCCGGACTGACCGTCTATTGACGGTAACCTGAGTATCGGACGTCCTGTGTAGGAACAATAGCAGTTCTCTGATAAACACGTCACGGCTAATGGGGGTGACGTCAACATGCATTTGTTCCCCCAATGACCTTCGAGTTCCATTATCGGATAAACATCTTAAGGGATTGGTGAATTGGTACAATAGAGAGATAGACAGTTTTGATAGATATTTCGTATCAAGAGCTTCCATAATGAAAAAGATTTTTATTATCTACGAGTCATCAGCTGCCTAGCCATTTCCCAAATATATTAGGGTGGGCTTCCTGTGTTACTGGATGCAGTAGAGTACCAATATTTTACATGAAGAGACTGCCTATCTATCCTCCAACACCCAGTTACTGGGTATTACGATACCCCTAGATAATACTGGTTATCAGACTTTCAGGCTTCAGACGACCCGTGACGACTATCAAATATTTACGAATCTCAACCGGGACCCACGGATTGATGTTTTTTCTAAGGCACGAAGGGGTCTTGGTATAGACTCAACAGATTTGGATCACACTTTGTACACAGATAGTTATGACTTTTTTTTGGTTGGTTAGTTTATGGTTATTCTTTAACACATAGGGTACTCTTTATCTCAATAGTAGCTACGCCCCCGTTGCGACAATTTCCGACATCCATGCGGGCGAAGCCGTGAACAAAAGCTAGTATTTCAATAAACATACAGCCTGACAACGACCTGCAAATTGCAAAAACGTAAGAAAAACAGAATTTTGCGAGCTACTTTACCGCTTCACCTTATATATTCAAAAGTCCTTGTAAGTGATACCCACGAAGTTGAGATGTAAAATAGCTCCTTCTCTATTTATTTTGAAACACCATAAACCTTGTATACACAACTAATTGGCAAAACAGATCGACCTCGACCTTCACTGACGTCATAAGACTGATAATTTGCCGCGGCCTTGAGAATGCATTTTCCTCATACTACCCTCTTTTAAGTAATAAAGTCTTAAAAGCTTTCCGTATCAGATACTTGATAAGGAAAAGGTATTCGTTTCATTAAAAAGTTAGTTTGTTAGGGTAACACGCTGGTAACAGAATTAGGGGAGAATTATATCACATTCAAAAGTTTGTAGTTGTGTTTTGTTTTGTTATTTTATTGTATTTATATTTATTGTAAATATATGTTTTCGTTACAAAGGCACATACTAACATATAAGAAGCTAATAAAAGCGTGTTAAAAATGAAGCAATGACCAATAAATTAATTATATGATAGATACACGATGCTCACATATTCATAAACATTGTAAAAGTAAGTATTCGATGTTCCAAGAATATTATCAAGTAATTAGTCAGTGTGAGAACTTAAGTGATCACAGAGTGTAATTCAATGTCCAAAATAATTGATTTTACAATTCAACTAGCAACCAGTTGGTTTTTGACTAGATTCTAGACAGGACCAGCATATTTCCAAGCATTCTTATCTTGAGTATAATCCTCTGATTGGTAATATGCTTGTTTACAAAATATACTTATAATAATAATCATTTAATTTATTTATAATATTTTATATATACTTTATTGAACACCATAAAAACAAATGATAAAAAAAGCAATGACTACAAAATATACAATGGGCGGCCTTATCGCTTTACGCGATCTCTTCCAGGCAACCAGGGAATGGACAGTGATAAGCCTAGACATAAAATGGGTATGTCAATGGTATTTAAATCAACTGACAAAATTCATACACTCTTTTTTTATTAGCCGTTGCTGTCCCACTGCTGGGCAAAGGCCTCCTTACTCTCTTTCCATGTCTCTCTGTCCAGAGCTACACTCATTTTAATATAAGTTTTTTTTCTACAGCTTAGTTTTTGAGTAATTTGATACCCCTTCAAAAGACTGGTTGGTTGGTTTGTTGGCTGGTTGAAGTGAATTACTAACAATATTTTTTCAGCCACATGAGATTCCAACTATACCTATGTATAAAATATTCACACCTCTACTGTAAATTACCTTCCTAATCGCGTCAGTCCGAATGTAGTCACATGTTAAACGTGATTCGACGTCACGCCGGAATTCGGGCACGCATCCGATGTCACGTCAAGGGACACGGACACATGGACACGGCTAACTGTCCAATACTTGTCGATATATTGCCTCCTAAACATTCACTGTTCTGTTGGAATGGATGCAGAAAATTAAAAGCGTTTGATTTACGTGGTTTAAATTGCCATCGATCTGTGAATATAACTGCCTAACTAGAGAGTTTTACTGAGGATATAAATGATTATGATTCTGTAAATACATATTTGCTACAGTTACGGATCATTTTTCAATCTAGAGCTGTGAAAGTCCTGTGGTAACAGCAGCGACTTACAAGTTTTTAGGTCGTGGTTTCAAATCCAAGTTTACAAATCAAATTTACTTTATGTAAATTATTCATAACCACTGCTCTCATTACGGTGAAGAAAAACACCGTAAGGAAACCGGCATAATTTTGAACCAAAAATTTGAAGACATTGTAACATCAACGAACCCGCACTGAGCCCACGTGGTGGATTTTGGCCTATTGTGTGAGAGGGACTTAGAAAAAGCCCTTGTTCCAGAAGTGGGAACATTATGGTGTGGCGTAATGCACGGTCGAGTACGGACGTGTTTGCGCTGCTCGATACGAATATTATATTCGCGTGTCGCGCGGCTTTAGCCGTTGCCCGTTTAACGTCACTATGAGTTCACAACCGCTCATAGCCAACGAGGTCTTGGCATTTATCAATCATGCCATCGATTATATGGACGAAGTCAGCATCTTGCAGATCTGCAAATCCAGCTACAAGGAGGAGGAGATCAGTAGTGCCAAGCTGCTGCTGTTCCAATCGCTCGGCAAAGTCGAGCAGATGCAGTCCCGCCGTAGGGATGGTGGCCAGAAGTGTGTGCAAGACATCATCACGATGTTGAAGAGCACCGACCCGGACGACGTTCCCGCTTTTGTGGCGAAGGAGCTACATAAGTTGCCCCCAGTCACGTTTGACCACGTCGATGTCACCAGGTTGCTGAAGGACATTACAACTCTCAAGGCAAGCCTGGCCGAGGTAAAGTCAACATTGGAGGTGTCAAATAACACCATTGGTGAACTACGTGCCGAAGTAGAGTTGTTACGCAACGCTGTCAAGGTAAATAGGTCGCCTGTTGCCTCCAACGTGGGCACACGTCGCGGAGCTAGTAACGCTAGCATCGGCAGTTTCGAGTCGGCGAGCTCCACTGCGTCACCCGCTGCTGATATTGCGCGCGTAGCAACATGCGCCGCCGCCGTCGCTGACTCGACACCGGTCGAGGTAGTGACTCGTGTAGGTACGTCGACCCCTAAACGTGCCTACGCTGCTATCGTTGCCACGCACAAACCTGTGTCGCGAACCAGGAAGGGGGATGAGAAGAGCTGCTGTGAACCTGACAACAGGGGCTCGAAACAGTTAGGCCCGGTTTCAGGCACGTGTGACAAGGATGGCTTCGTGAAGGTGGAGAGGAAGAAGAGGAGGAAGCCTCCTAGTCGGAACCAGTGCGGGACCGCGCTTGCAGGACCCAATATGCTGCTGCGTCCAGCTACACCGACGACGCAGCTCTATGTGTCCCGTCTACATTACACCACGAAGGTTGAGGAGATCGTGGAGTATGTACGAGTGAAGACTAACTGGACCTTGAGGGTCGAGAAGTTGGAACCACGCCATAACACGAACTTCAAGTCTTTCGTAGTGCGAGTTCCAACTCTTCAAATCGAGACCTTCCTCAAGGAAGAGTTTTGGCCGAAGGGTGTCGTGTATCGGCGATTCCGCGGAAGGCTACGCGACACCACGCAGCGCAACACGACGCCGTCACTTCGTGTACAATAGTTTTATGTTTCCATTGTTTTTATTTGTATGTATGTTAGTCTGTAAGGTATTTATGATATGGGTCTTTGTAGCCCGAAATAAATTGATTTGATTTGATTTGATTTGATTATAGGCTGCTGATGACGACTGCTCTCAAAACGGTGCAGGAAAACATCGTGGGGAAACCGGCATATCCTAGAACCAGAGATTCAAAAACATGTGACAAAAGGAAGCATAAATTGAAGTTACAAATATGATATTTTTCAATAATGAGGTAAGTATTTTAAATACCCTCGATTATATTCGCTAATAAAATTAAAACCGTTCTGGCGACGGAGTTGGAAAAAAAAATGTTAGAGCATTTCCAGCACAGCTCTCTTCACCAACAAAGCTATTTTTTCAAAAATATTTCTGTGAATTGTGACACGTAATGGATGTACAAGAAAAGGAAGTTGCTTAGATGAAATTATCGGAGCTTGCCCGAGAATGCAATGTACAGGGTACAGTAGAAACCTACGAGAGAGACCAATGTAAACCCTTGGTTAGCAGTGGATCAAAAATAAAAAGGAACTAAAGCGCAGCTGTAACTATTTAGTCTTGAGAAGGTAAGAAAAGATATTAACAAACTTGGAAGCTCAAGGGTAAATCCAGTAACTTACAAGACTTACTTTATTAAAACCATGAGATCATCTAGGTTCATAATGAATGACATGATGTAATTTTGTAACACGGAAATATAAAGCGTATAACACATTTCCACCACGTGTTTAGTCAGGCGTGTAACGTCAATTGACGTCGCGTTGCCGACGTCGACATCACTTTCAATCAAGTCGACACGAGTGGGGTGCACGACGCACGTTAAGTCAATAAATTACCATCCTAAATATAATTTTGACTTCGCTTCAACTGAAATGCGTAGGTATGCTCCTTTTGGAAGATGGTAAAAATGATGAATAATGACCGGCTGTTTGTTGCTATTGCTGAGCGAAGAGGTTAGTAGTTTTGACTCCCAGGCTGAGAATAGTGTTATTAAGTTTTTATAAAAGGAATTCCTCAGTAGCATATCGGAGTCTGGATTTGTACCCGGTTGATGGCAAAAGGCTCGCCTACTATTACAAGAGATTTAAATATAACAGGTAAAATAGATTTATTTAATTATAGATTTATTTAAAATAAAACAGAAAAGGATTACAAAAGAGTATGTTTAGCAAACGGTAGTAAATTTCCCATATAATTATAGTGCCTATAGATAAACTATTTCTATTTTTTTTTATTTCAAGTGCAAATGATGATTTTTCGGAATTAGAATGTTAGGTAGCGGCCCCCCGATATAGGTTTATTCAAACCTGGGTTTCGGAAAAATGTGGGGGAATAGTTAAACCTCTGCCTGACCTTTCAAGAATTACAGGCGTGATGTATGTTGTGTTATGTTAATTTCTAGTTATTTTTTTAAGTAAGCAATATGTAACATGATGTTGATTAATTTAAAATAACTACCGACTTCCTGAAAAAAAAAAAACACTACAAAGTGAAAAATAACTTTAATTTCGGAAGTCGGTGTTATGACACCAACCTGTCCGACCGGATCTGTAATTGACCTTTTTTTGCCACCGACTTCCGGAATTAAAGTTATTTTTCACTTTGTGTTAGTGTTTTTTAGGGTTCCGCACCTCAAAAGGAAAAAGCGGAACCCTTATAGGATCACTTTGTTGTCCGTCCGTCCGTCCGTCCGTCTGTCAAGACCCTTTTTCTCAGGAACACGTGGAGGTATCAAGCTAAAATTTATATCAAATACTCAAGTCTACTGTCCCTTGGAGCTGTGAAAAAATCAAACTTCTAAGCTAACGCAATCAAAAGATATAGCCGTTTATGCCGCAAATTTCCGCAAATTTTTGAAACTCGCAAGGGAATCAAACCTAAAGGGTACTTCCAGTCGATCTAGAATTTTGAAATTTGGTACGAAGCAACGTCTTATAGCACAGATAAAGGAAAAATTGCGAAAACCGTAAATTTTTCGTAACATCATATAATAAAAATATTTTTTTTACGGAACCCTCGGTGCGCGAGTCCGACTCGCACTTGGCGAGTTTTTTTTTAGGAAGATGGTAGTTATTTTTTTGTAAAAAGTTTTTATTTTTAACTTTTTAGTTATGGTAGATACCCCGCATAAATCTAATTGCGTTATTCGTTCATTTGTCGCGCAATTACTTAATGCAAATTTAAGACTCACATGGATCCCATTGAAATCGAATGGAACCAAATTAAAATGGGACCATTCGGGGAGCACCAGGTAACTATTACCTGACATTTGAAAAATCACCCCAAAGTTTAAAAAGAAACACCAGCTATTCAATCCTTCCCCAAATATTTCAAGGCTTTGCAACTTAACATAATATTATCAACTTTTTTCAGCTTGAAACTCGCTGGCACTTCATCATTCCGTCGTGGAAGGCCAGACGTCAGATATGGCTGACTTAAGTCGTATGAATAAATTACGAGGGTAGGTAGGTACCTATCTGACAGATGCCTAGGCGGAATATTTTAACTTAAAGGGATTATTTTATAACTTGGCTTTTTTGAACATTGATAAATGTTCGTTCGTTTTCGATGTATGAAAGTTACTTTTGCCGATCAATGAGGAAAAATTCTTAAATGTGCCTGTAAATGTTTGTCTACTTTTTAGGGTTCGTCGGGTTCGGATTTCGTTCGTTGGGTTCGAGTTCGGATTCGTCATGTCTGTCTGTCTGTCCGAGTATGTCACAGCCACTTTTTTCCGAAACTATAAGAGCTATGCTGTTGAAACTTGGTAAGTAGATGTATTCTGTGAACCGCATTAAGATTTTCACACAAAAATAGAAAAAAAAAACAATAATATTTGGGGATATACCCCATACATAGAACTGAAACTCAAAAAAAAAAAACATCAATCCCATACGTATGGGGTATCGATGGACAGGTCTTCAAAAATGACATTGAGGTTTCAAATATCATTTTTTTCTAAACCGAATAGTTTGCGCGAGAGACACTTCCAAAGTGGTAAAATGTGTGTCACCCCCCCCGTAACTTCTAAAATAAGGGAATCATAAAACTAAAAAAAATATATGATGTACATTACCATGTAAACTTCCACCGAAAATTGTTTTGAACGAGATCTAGTAAGTAGTTTTTTTTTAATACGTCATAAATCGTAAACCACAATTTACCTTTCATTCAGTCAACTCAAATATAAAAAAAAAATTAATTTCATAAACATAAACCTTATGCATAAACCGTGAATACCTGCAGGTTTGTACGGAACCCTCGGTGCGCGAGTCCGACTCGCACTTGGCCGGTTTTTGTAATTGTAAAATTTAGCTTCTGTGCTAAAACTGGTTCGGCTGGTTTTTTGTAATTGTAAAATTTAGTTTCTGTGTTAAAACTGGTTCGGCTGGTTTTTTGTAATTGTAAAATTTAGTTTCTGTGTTAAAACTGGTTCGGCTGGTTTTTTGTAATTGTAAAATTTAGTTTCTGTGTTAAAACTGGTTCGGCTGGTTTTAATTGCGTTTGGCTAAGCGAACCGTGTTCCATGTGGTGCCGGACGTAAAGAATAACACAATCCTATTTCTTCCCGTGGGTGTCGTAAGAGGCGACTAAGGGACTTACTAAGGAATGGGCAGCAGCGTTCTCTATGCATTTTGACTGGCCTGTTAGTCTAGTGGTTAGTGACCCTGACTGCTAAGACTGAGGTCGTGGGTTCGATTCCCACCCAGGACAAATCTTTGTGTGATGAGCACGATCATTAGTTCTGTGTCTGGGTGTAATTTATCTATAATATGTATGTATTTAGAAATATATAAGTATGTTTATCAGTTGTCTGGTTGCCATAGTACAGGCTCTGCCTAGTTTGGGATCAGATAACGATGTGTTGGTTGTCCTAAGATATTTATTTATTTATTTTACCACCATACTGCGATCGCCAACCCGCCTACCAAGCGTGGCGATTTTGACAATCCCCCCAATTGGGAGAGGCGTATGTTCAGCAGTGGACGTCTTTCAGCTGCAGTGATGATGATGATAATGAAGCAAGCCATGCAGGCTGTAGAGTCACGGAAAATTGTTATGTCATTTAGTCATTTTAGTAATTTAGACAGCGTTACAGAATTAAAATTTTGATTTGAATTAACGGACAAATTTATGTTGATAGTATTTCTCTGATTTAACTTACCTTAATACCTTACAGACCGTTTAACCATTACAGCTGAGCTAAAATCCTTATGAAGACTGAGTTTTGGCCTTAATACACGGCATCTGAAATTACTGGTCACGTCGGAAGGGGATGCCCTAGGAAGACATATAAGTGACCTTAATGGTGATGTTCTTCAAAAAGATCAGGTGCGTAGTAGTGTTACCGGCTGCGTGACCAGATGTATGAAAATAAACGAAGCAAAATGAGTACGTAAGGATTATTGTAGGTGGCGTTCTCTAGTTTCTGACTACCCCCATGGGCAAAATTCGTGAGTTTATGTATGTACACCGCATCAAACTCAATCTCTTTCGCCCACCAGTATGCACTTTACATTAATAAACTTCCACCTTATTTCATAAAGCCACACCACTTCAATATTCTTCCAGTTCAGTTTAATTCAATACATTGTATGTTTCAGGCATTCAGGAAGCAATTGACATTGTTTCTGTACCGTGTATCTCAACAGCGAGTAATGTGAGTAATAAAAATGTCAACTGTACTTCGTGCAAGCGTTGTCTTGTACAGTTTGCAACTAAGTAGATTCACGCAGTCGAAAGTTTGAGAAGAGGTTTTTGAATGAACATGCATAAATTTACGCCTTAATTCTTTGGTGGGCAGAAACTGCATGCCATCGGCTACTATCGTTTCATACTTATTTTGCCTTGTTCACTTTAATACCGGTATTCAGTTGCTCAGATGAGAAAAGACTATAATTTATTGATATTTAATCATTTTGGCTAAGTAATAACAGTCGCATGGATTGATCGTTCAGGTTAAGCTACGCTTGCCACGGTTGATCCGTGGATGGGTGACCATCTCTACATACCAAGGCCCTTCCGTGCCTCGGCAAGCATGTTGAGCCGTTGGTCCCGGCTGTCTTTCGTAGATCTTAGACAGTCGTTACGGGTCGTCAGAAGCCCGAAAGTCTGACAACCAGTCTTGCCAAAGGGTATCGTATTACCCAGTAACTAGTTTGTGGATGTCAGATAGGCAGTCGCTCCATGTAAAATACTGGTACTCAGCTGCATCCGGTTAGACTGGAAGCCGACTTCAACATAGTTGGGAAAAGGCAGATGATGATGTAATCATTTTGGACTTCCTAGTGAGCCAACACTAGAGTGGTTGCAACCGCTTCTGCTGATCACGAGGTCCTGGGCTCGGCTCCCAGGTCGGGCAAAGTATTATTGGGTTTTTCCATCCTGAATTTCTTAGTAGCAGCCGGTTGATGGCAATATGGCTCACTCCCATTTCATGATACTCAAACAACTGACGAAACGTGAGTGTATATTGTTGTTACACTTCTGCCTAACACTTTGGGGAATGTAAGCGTATGTATGGATATTTGATAATGAAAATTACAAAATTAGCAATGAATTTTGTTGCTAACTGTACTGTATAGGATCTAAGATGGGAGCGAGAAGAGTGCACGTTTGTTTTTGTTTGTGAAACTATAGTAGTGTGTATCGACCTTGTTTGTTTAGTAATTGTGTCTTAACATAGAGATAATGTTGCTTCTTTCAACTAAGCAATTAATTGAAGCTCTTTGAGAAATATCGATGCATAGCCTGTTTAAAAAAAAAATGTTGTTTGTTATCATATAAAAATTGGTGTTTCAATAATTTTGACCGTGTAGGAGCATGTATTTTTTTTTAAACCTACGAAAAAAAATTTACTTATGGAGACCAAGGGACTTGTGATGCAACGAGACTATAGTAAGAGGTTTTAAGTTGATGTCCGTACTCCTCCTTACTAACTGATTTAAAAACAAATTATATAAAAGGTAGATTTGTCCTGGGTGGGAATCGAACCCACGACCTCAGTGTTAGCAGTCAGGGTCACTAACCACTAGACTAACAGGCCAGTCAAAAAGCCCAGTCAAATCCAGCCAGCCAGGCTAATCTGCTAATTGATACAATATTCTTCATAGCTAAATATCATCATCTGCCTAGCCTTTTCTTAACTATGATGGGGTCTGCTCCCAGTTTAACTCATCGGTAGCCTATAACGTTCCCACTGCTGGGACACATGCCTCCTCCCGGTGAAAGGGAGCGGGCCATTATCCACCACGCGGGCCCAGTGCGGGTTGGTAGATGTCACATGTTTTCGAATTTTTGGTTCTAGGACATGTCGGTTTCCTCACGATGTTTTCCTTTATCGTTTTGAGAGATGAAATAATTTACACAAAGTAAAGCGCCTTCTTGGGTTCGAACTCACGACCTACTACTCGTAAGTCACGGCCGTTACCACTGGGCCACGACTGCTCCATAGGAACTCTCTTCTCCATAGGAATCAACAACTTGGAGCCGGGCACCTAGCTTCTGACGTTTCATAAGTGCCCAAACCTTCATGAGGTTTAGGTGAAATAAATCTATTCTGATTTTTTCATTGCTGTTAAAAAACTACGATACGATCTTTCGAGATCGAGTAAGATCGGTTCAATACAATACGATTACGATCGTGAATCGATTCACAAATTTACGATCTGTTACGATCCAGAAGATCGATTCAAAGCAAAAAATCGGGCATCTCTAACGATACCTCTTGGTAAGACTTACAGACATTTATAGCTAAACATGTGGAAATTATATCAAAGCTGAACTGTAACAACTTTATACCAGGTTTAAAGAATATAAAAACTTATCAATTTTATCTAACTGGATAGGTTCTACTTATCTCATCTCTTTTTTGACTGGCCTGTTAGTCTAGTGGTTAGTGACCCAGACTGCTAAGATGTAGGTCGTGGGTTCGATTCCCACCCAGGACAAATCTTTGTGTGATGAGCTCAATTATTTGTTCTGTGTCTGGGTGTAATTTATCTATAACATGTATGTATATAGAAATATATAAGTCTATTTATCAGTTGTCTGATTGCCATAGTACAGGCTCTGCCTAGTTTGGGATCAGATAACGTTGTGTTGCTTGTCCTAAGATATTTATTATTATTTATTTATTTTCTTTTATTCTCCTTCCACATATCTAATTATCTAAGTTGTCTTACACAACAAAAATAAGTATTACGGCTTATCAAATAAAACAGCTTATTATTACATATGGTAAGTAAAAACAAGACAACCTACAAAACCACAAAATCTGAGGGCATTGCGCCTACAGCCATACCAATATTAATTTTCCCATAATTATACCGTTTTCACGTCAGTACGGTGTAACCATCGACCTAGAAAGGTGACACGTTGTCACATTAATAATACATTACATTACTGAACGCGATGCATATCTTACATGACATTATTTATAAAATAACTTCACGCTTCAATTCTTCGAAGTTGAATGTTTAGTACATTCGACCGCAAATCGGTGGTTTACTCGTTGACGTTAAGCTGACCTGGCGTAGTACGGTTTTTAATAGAATAAGAGCACGTTCGCACGGACATAAAATTATTGTGCTTTTTGCGTAAGGAGAGCGTTACAAATACGTTGTGCGAAAAATCATCACCGCTGGAAATAATCGCCCGTGCGAATCTAGGCTTTGAGGCCATCTTATTCTGGTTCTGTTACTATTGATGATCTACTATACACCTACATTTCACCTTAAAGTAAAAGGCGTAAGACCGTATGACCGTACTTTAGTGGCGACACTTGAAGTACAAAATCAGATCTAACAAAAAATAAAACTTTATTTATACAACTTTTGTAAATAACAATATAACTATAGCTACCTTTTAAGCATAGCATTGCTTGTATTACTTACTACCGCTTCATAAGTGAGAAATTAAACCATAAATTCAATTACAATATTAAAACAAAATAAAAATTTAATCTAAAAGCAAAATTAAAATTACAATCAAAATTAATATAAGATGAAATCAAATTAAAATGCAGATCAACATTGGAATAATCAAAAACAAATTGACAACATTATTTTTATTTTAGCTTGCGCATGGGGTGTTTATGTGATTGTGAATTGTATATCGACAGGACTCGCAGGGCAACCTATGTGTTAACCTGCGAGATGGCATTTTCAAAAAAAAAAAAAACAAGCGAACACAGTTGCGTACCAGTTAGGTAACAGATAATATTATTAAGCAAAGGCAACTAACTTAAAGAAACTAGTTAGTTTTGATCTTGAAAAGTCCTACTGGACTAAATGAAATTAATGTGGATTCGTGCAGTTACTTACGCGTAAAAGTTCAGAAAATATAAATTGATTGCATTCACAGACTTTACTTTTCTGGACGGTCAACTGAATGACTTTAGACCTGTGCCCCTATTTTGTAATCATTACATTTAAACTACCCACGTAGTTGCATTGCAATTAAAGTTTCTACTCTGGCACCCTTCGTACTTTTACTTTAATTTGTGAAGGAGTTTGTTAGTTTACATGCATACTCACAAGTTTAAATAAATGTAATGAGACTAGTGGTGAAGACTTAATTAAAAACTGGCCAAGTGCGAGTCGGACTCGCGCACCGAAGGTTCCGTACAAACCTGCAGGAATTCACGGTTTATGCATAAGGTTTAAGTTTATGAAATTAAATGTTTTTTTTTTAAATTTTTATATTTGAGTTGACTGAATGAAAGGTAAATTGTGGTTTACGATTTATGACGTATTAAAAAAAAAACTACTTACTAGATCTCGTTCAAACCAATTTTCGGTGGAAGTTTACATGGTAATGTACATCATATATTTTTTTTAGTTTTATCATTCCCTTATTTTAGAAGTTACGGGGGGGGGGACACATATTTTACCACTTTGGAAGTGTCTCTTGCGCAAACTATTCAGTTTAGAAAAAAAATGATGTTAAAAACCTCAATATCATTTTTGAAGACCTATCCATAGATACCCCACACGTATGGGTTTGATGAAAAAATTGTTTTTGAGTTTCAGTTCTATGTATGGGGAACCCCAAATCTTATTGTTTTTTTTTTCTATTTTTGTGTGAAAATCTTAATGCGGTTCACAGAATACATCTACTTACCAATTTTCAACAGCATAGCTCTTATAGTTTCGGAAAAAAATGGCTGTGACATACTCGGACAGACAGACAGACAGACAGACATGACGAATCTATAAGGGTTCAGTTTTTTGCCATTTGGCCACGGAACCCTAAAAAAAGGCGCTGTCTATGTGCTCGCGGAATTTCGGTTGATCACGTATGCGTCTATATGATTCCCACAATTGTGAAACCTTTTCAAAGAAAACAAAAGGGTTAACATATCTAATGCGTCACTAGCCTAGTTTGGCTATAGCAATATATTTGCACAAATGTGACGGGCAACCCATTTCTGAATGTGACTGTTATTTCGAAGCGAAGTCGAAACCAGGTGGAGTATGAAACTTGGCAGGGTTCCAATGTCTTGGAACGTTTGTTAGAGATATTTTCGGTTCAGGCAAAAACCGGAATTCTGAGGTTTTTGTGACTGACTGAATAAATTATGTACAAATGTAATGTAAAAATAAAGTGTATTGTGTCTCAAACGGTAACACTTACAAATGTGAATGAAACAGCCCCAGTAAGTGATTAAGAATACTGTTGTGTTGGGGTTGTTTCGCTTTTTCCCTTTAATTTTTTGATAACAGTATTGAGACTTTACCAAAATTAAAATTAAGAACTGATTTTTAAGAAAATAGAGAAATAATCTATATATATAAAAATGAATCCCTATTTCCCTTGGTCACGCCATCACGCGAGAACGACTGGACCGATTTCACTTTTTTGTTGTTGTGTTTTGTAATTGTCAGGAGAAGGTTCTTATGAAAGAAAAAATTTAAAAAATTGCGCGGAAAATTAGAAAATTTAAGAACACTTATTTAAGAATACTTAACAACCATATAATAGGACAATGTAAACTTTTCAACGTCTTATAACGTGACTTATAAAATAATTACTAGCTCTGTGTAGCGTGTACCTGGATTATTTGTATGTTTTATGACTACAGTAGTAATGAGTCAGACATTATCTTTATTTCCATTTGTGAGCTCAGAACTCTACTTTATAAGGTAAAAAAATATTTGTAAATATGGTATCTAACTTGCCAAATCAGTGTCATTAAAGTTATTTTTATCTTTATTGAAACGAAAGTGACCTGAATAAAATCAGAAAAATCGAAAATAATTTAAAAAATATCACATTACGTAGTACGTACAATAATTGAAACTACCCACGTTTTCCCCAACAATAAAATAAAACTTCACGTTTTCAAACACATCACACAAACTGAGTCACGTACTTCAAATAGTTGTAAGCTACGCCGTAGCACTTGTTAACGTAGCAACGCGTAGCACACGTAGCGTCGTAGCCACGTAGCATCGTAGCTCGTAGCGATAAATAAATAGCCAGCATTAATCGTGGCGGCTGAATGTGACCAGAGGGACTGAAGGAAGTGTGAATGTTAGTTGTGTTGTGACAATGATGTATATAGCCTGGCCTTATTTACACTTAAGAGGGGCTATATATCGATAGGTTCTTGAACTGTTAAAATATTGGTTTGATGTTTTATTTCGCGTTCCTAATTTGTGTTACTTTGTGTTGGTAATTACCAGAATCCTAATAAACATAGAACCTCAGTTGGTATAGGAAAAGGGTGTGGTTGGTAAAGAGGTTGGTTTTATTTATTTTAGTAGTTTACCTGACAGCTGTCTAGGTACGCTAATACTGGAGACTGTTCTTTCTCCAGTGATAGGTTCAATGTAATTGTTTCCATTTTTTTTTTTTACTGTTTATGCCAATTTTATTTTATTAGTATTGCATAATATGGTTAGCTAGCGACCTCGACAAGTAATCATTCAATTCTTGCTTGAGCAACCGGCAGCAAGTTCGTCATGCTCCCTTAGATGTCAATGCTTGCGGTAGCGTCGGGGGTCGGGTTACCCCCTTCCCTCAAATATGGCGAGGGGGGTAATGGCTGATCTTTGCGTTATGCTCGTGAACGGGTGCTGCTTGTGGTGACTGGTCGTCTTGCTGACCTTGATGTTGATATTATTATTAATATTACTTACCTGTTTAATTTATTTTACGTCGATGGTCCTAGTTTATCATTTGTGGCCTCGAGTTGTAACTCAGGTCGTAACAGCTATGTGAACATTCAGCATTGCATATGTAAGCTGTCACGTCCTTTATGCCAAGAGGCTTTTATATTTGCAGCCATGTTTACATTATACATATTTTTTTGCTTATGCTTGAGTATAGTTTTAATTTTATTTGTTGGTATATTGGGTTGGCAAGCTGGCATATAGCTGGGGGACTGTTTTTTGTAATTTTGACGTTCGAAAAGTGCTGATCCTCAGCCTAATTTGAATAAATGACTTTTGATTTGATTTTGAGCAAGCGGTTTTACTGACAGATGAACTAAACTTAATAGTAATGGTACTTTGCTTTCTTTGAGCGTGAGGTCCTGAAAAAAACAAAGGTCCTGAATTCAATATGTTCAAGTCGAACCACAACGTTTTGAGTTTTAACTGTACACTATCGCCTAGCCTTTCGTTGAACACAGGCGTTATGTTGTTATAGGCGAAACAATCTAGGTTCAAGTAGATTCATCTGGATCCATTCTGGATGAAACAAAATAAACTTTCCGGTCCCAATTGTTGTTTTGAAAACTAATAAAGTTCCTTCAGCGTGTCGCTCAGTCAAAATGTTTGAGTTGTCAGGAGTTGTCACACACTTTGTCAAGCCAACACGACCGCTCTCTTGATTAACTGAGGGTATAAATTTGTTTGCATGTGTGTGTGAGAGAGACTTCGAATATTTTGGTTCGGAGTTGCTTATTATGACGTCATGTCATGTCACGTTATCGAATCTACCGATGATACTGAGCTACTTCAGAGTGATGTTGACTCATTAGCAAAATGGTGTAGCGATAACGGCATGGCAATAAATGTCAAAAAGTGTTACCATGTGAAATTTACCCGGAAAAAGAAAGTGACAGCTAGTGTATACCATGTGGGCGCTAATGTTATACAAGAGGTGACTCAAGTGAGAGACTTAGGCGTTATTTTTGACAGTGCACTGACATTTGTACCTCACGTCGAGCACGTAATAAAAAAGGCTTCTAGAATGCTGGGTTTTGTTGTAAGGAATGTTGCTGGCTTCAAACGCAGTAGTACTAAGATCTTAATGTACAATAGTATTGTTAGAAGTATCTTGGAATACTGCAGCACAATCTGGAGACCTCATTATGCTACACACAGTTTAAGATTAGAGCGAATCCAAAAGAGATGTCTATGGCATTTCGCTTATGCCAGCGGAATCGCTAAAAGAAAGCGGTCATATGAGGCTAGACTCTCGTATTTCAGGATGGTTTCACGTGAGAAACGTAGGAAAATCTCCGATTCCATTTTTTTGTTCAAAATACTGCGGTTTAAAATAGATTGTCCCCAATTACTAGCAAAATTTCGGTTTCGGACTCCTGCTAGACTTCCTCGTACTCCTATTACTCCCTTGTACCCACCTCCCCGCAGAACAGTACTGGGCGCAGGCTCTATCGTCCCTCGGCTTTGTAAACTGTTAAACAGCTACAGCGACCTAGTTGATGTGCATTTTGATTCATTTGGCAAGTTCCACAGAGCAACAGTTAGCAATATGTAGATTTATTTCATGTTTTGTGTTTTAATCTTAATTTTGTTTTATTTTCTCTTGATTTTTATATGTCTCTTAAATATAATTTAATTTTTTAGCCTCGTGTAAATTTGTATCATAGTTCTTACTTTTATGTGGCATGCGGTGCTAACCTATAATAAACTGTAATACTAACCTTAGTTAATAGAAAAATATTTTTATATTGTATGAGTATATACAGTTGTTGGTTGGCCAAAATAAATAAATAAATGTCTCTATCCACGATGGGTAAGGTAGTGGCGCTTTTATGTACACCCACATTTCACCAGCTATGAGTAAGTCCCAAACTACAACCATGGATGGATTTTGAACGATTTTAAAACCCCTTTGTGTTGAAATTTTTCAACGGTTTCATTTCACTAAAACAAAAATTTGCTGTTCTATTACACAATTTGAATGAGTAGGTATTGCATTTTTGGATTGTAGGCAACAGTCTTGGGGAGTTTGTTGCTTGAACAGTAAAAGGCCCGACAGGCGCGCGCCTGTCTTTAGAGGAATTGCAGCCATATGCAGTCGCTGAGGGTGACGAGGTCCGCATGAATTCATGTTGGCCAACACCTGACCGAGGGACCGTGACAAATGCGCAAGCAGTCCGGCACAACAGCTAAAGGTAGTTGCAGAACACCGTGTGGTTTTAGTCACTAGGAGTCTGACAGACCCACTCCAGGATGGAGGACGTCCATACGATTTCCAAACAGCAGATTTTTTTGGTAGATATACAACGAAGAATTAACATGGGGGTTCAGCAGTATGAGGCGAATTCATGGGTACAGTTCGCGCGTCTATGTCCCTGCCACCCTGTATTCAGATGCGAGCTATGATATCTGGGCTGCTACTAAGAAACTCACCGTAACATCAAATAATACTATACCTGACCTGAGTATCAAACCCATGCCATTATACTTATTAGGTAGCGTTGCAACTACAAGACCAATGGGGGCAATCAGTTTGAATCGCCTTTCAAGATTATATGAAAGCATTCACCGAAACCAAAACTCTAAAGGTCTCTGACCATTTTACACGCTTTATATTAGCTTCACTTGTATGTTTGTATGTTTGTTTTTAACCGACTCCTTATCGCGATTCGACCCACCTTAAACGACCAGATTTCATTCAAACTTTGCACACCTGTCAAGGACCGATGACAATGCAATAATTTCATAAATTTGCGCCATTATCCTTGCCAGGATTACCAGGACAGCAAAAAAACCTACGAAATGAAAACTAAGCTGACATACGTCACAAACTACGCTGACATACGACACAAACTACGCTGAAATACGTCACAAACTACGCTGACATACTTCAAAAACTACGCTGACAAACGTCTCAAAATTCGAAACACCCTAAAAAATAGAAAATAAATAATAGTTTTTAAAAAAACTAAAAAACACGCTTCCATTGAAAATCAAACTAAAAGTACAAAATAATGGAAAAAAGCTTGGGGTGCCTGATATTAATAAAAAAATACCTTATAAAGCACCCCACGCTTTTTTTTCCATTATTTTGTACTTTTAGTTTGGTTGTCAATGGAAGAGTGTTTTTTAGTTTTTTTAAACTATTATTTTTAATTAAGTCTTGAACACTAGTCTCATTACATTTATTTAAACTTGGGAGTATACATGTATACTAACAAACAAACTCATTCACAAATTAAAGTAAAAGTACGAAGGGTGCCAGAGTAGAAACTTTAATTGCAATGCAACTACGTGGGTAGTTTAAATGTAATGATTACAAAATAGGGACACAGCTCTAAAGTCATTCAGTTGACCGTCACGAAAAGTAAAGTCTGTGAATGCAATCAATTTATATTTTCTGAACTTTTACGCGTAAGTAACTGCACGAATCCACATTAATTTCATTAAGTCCAGTAGGACTTTTCAAGATCAAAACTCACAGTTTCTTTAAGTTAGTTGCCTTTGCTTAATAATATTATATGTTACCTAAGTAAAACGCAACTGTGATCGCTTGTTCTTTTTTTTTTGAAAATTGCTTCTCGTATGTCAACACATAGGTTGCCCTGCGAGTCCTGTCGATATGTTATATCCATCACATACCACCCACGAACCACGAACCGACTGCGGCAAGCGTATTTTAGCATTCGATCGACCGTCCAACTGTTATTGCTGGTAAAAGGTGGGCGTTTTGGGGGACTGTCTTTAATTTTGACATTCTAAAAGTTTCACATATGCAATTGAAAAATTAACTATTATAATGTCATGCAGAGATATTTAATACGCACCGCTCCGACCATTGCTCGAGCCAGCCCGCACCGCTGAGCCTGTAGCTTTAAATTCGCCCATAAATAAAAATGATTCCGATCCACTCCGTCTCATGCTGCCCTCTACCAGCGATGCTCTAAGCCGCGGTCCGTACACCAACAAAAAAAAGGGGGGGTGCTCTTAGCGAGTAGTCGCTTTAGTTTTAAGCCCTGGCTGGAGGGCTTAATTTATTAAGGTAGCCACGGGCAAGTTCTGTTAAGCAGCCGACAACCTCATAGGTTTACCTGCGAGATGCCATTCCAAAAAAAAAACTAATTCTTCAGCAAAGGTTGTACTTTCTGACTATTTTAAAACATTCGAAAATCGATGATGCTGTTAATGTTTTCACTGTGTATGTTGGTTGCAGAGAAGACATGAGTGTCGTCATCGCGAAATAAGTCGAAAATTAATATAAGGGGACGTTAAATTAAATGAACACCTAGTCATAGGATAAGTAGGTTTATTCGTAGGTATACCCATAGATAAACCCAACTATCAAATTGAAAGTCAGTAAATACCATGAGGTATTCTCTGACAATTGTACCATGGGGCACAGGCTAACAAAAGCAAGGCACATTATACAAACAATCCGCCAGTAGTCCCATATTTGTTTGTACTGTTTACTTACTCTGTGTCCGTTGTATGTTGTCTAGTATACACTGGTTCTATTTCACAAAGCCGTCGAGAAGATTTACGAGATTAACTGCGAGTCTGTAGAGCTTGGCTTCAGTGAAGTTGTATTGTGATAAGTTGAGTAATTTTAAACTTGAGTAAGACGATAAAATAACTACTTCTAGACTAATATTTTTATAAGGAAGTTATTTAAGGATTCTGTTTTTTTTTTAAGCGTTAACATTCCTCCGGCCAGGACTAAATAGTTTTACACGACTGCGCGACGCATAGGAGTGTATTGTGTTTATCAGCCTATGTATCGGTATGTGAGTGTATGTTTGATCATCTGTGGCACTTTAGAGACCAAACTCGTTGGTTGATTTTGTTGATTCTTCCGTCAATCGATATGTCTTAAACTTGTGAGTGTCGCTAAAGACATGACAGAAACGAAATTATTTCGAGGTCTTAGCAACTCATTTGTCTCCATTTTAGTTTTCTGGAGTGCCTACATCTCAGAAATGTCAAAAGAAGTTCTCAAGTTATTTACTTAATTAGGTCTTCACTTAAAACAGATTTTAAAGCTACAGACCCTAGGATTTAATCAAAATTAATGTGAAGTTATTTTTAGTTAGATAGAACGCAGTTGTAGCATTATATCAAATTGACCAAGTCAGCATCATTCTCTAACCTATATATACTTGCTCTTACGCCTTTTTTCAATGGGGGTGAGCAGAAACTACGGAACCTGCACGATCCTTACATACTCCATTCGCCTCGTTTAGGTTCATACATCTGGTCAGACACGCCCGCCGGTTGCAAGTACTATGTATTTTCATAAAATTCTTATGAAAATATTTTAAGTAACTCGATTAGAACTTGTCTGAGAATATCATGTTTAAAATAAATTAACTTAAAAATAATACCTGTCGGAGAAAAATTCATTAGCGTAAAAAGGCATTAATTAAAAACTTGTCGAAACCACTTCTCGATCAAAAAGAATATTAATTTTGGATATAATTTTCATGAAAGGATCATAATGATGGCTCTTCGGTAACCAAATTATATTAAGATCACTCAACATGATTATTTTTATCGCTTGTTTTGAAATATTTTGGGTGTTTTCGTTTTCGCATTTTATGGGCACAAAAGGGAAAGCTGTGTTTTATTTTATTTTATTAAGTTTTTATTCTAAGTATTTATTGCATATCTAAGTGCATTTGTTATTTGTTAAACATAAAATTACTGGGCTCCAAAGTATATCCTTATCGAAAATGCAGTTTATAAAGAGAAATTATTACCCACCTAAACATTTTCATGTTAAACGTTGCCAAGACGAGACCATATGGCTCGCACTGTCAAAAACTTATCAGATCTCATGTAGAGCCAAGCTTCTAACTCAACACGCCTTTTTTGTGGATGGGAAATCATTAAATGACATCTCCCGGTCTGGGCGGAACGGGAGGGCGTGTCAGATTTTTACTGACTAAAACCCACCCGTGTTCCTTCAGATGCCTATATTGGCAGGGCCACGGTATCTCTTTCGAACAAATCTCACGAGCCTGGCAGGCATCGGTCCTAGCAGACCCTTCCTCGCTTTGAGGCGCGCGTGGAACACAACGCGCCGTCGACCCGAGCCTGGTTCTTACTGGGTGGCGAGTTACCAATTGCTCGCTGTCCGCAAGCTCACGCCTACGGTGGCCGGGAGTCTGCAATGGACTCCCGACGCCCGGGGCATCTCCTCCTGCAGCGGTTAGGGGCGTGAGGGCGCAGAGACTGCCTCTTCTTCACGCGCCCCACCTCCTCCTTTGCGAGCATTACTGCTTCGCAAAAGGAGGTGACGGCTTCCTATGCCCTCTCGCTCTGTACCATGGCTTGCACCAGAGCCAGACGCGAGAGGTCGCCGCCGCCGATTGCCTCTACGAGGACACAGCGGTGTTCCACCCAGGCAGGCCACACCTCCATCGTATGCTCCACCGTGCCCTCCAGACGATCCACGCAATGGAAACACCCGAGCGTTTCCTCCCGCATTATCCTGAACAGGAACCTTCCGAAGCAGCCATGCCCGGTGAGCACCTGCGTAAGGCGGAACGTGAGGACGCCGTGGCACCTCTCTACCCACTCATCAAAGAGGAAACTTACCGCCGCAATAGTGGCGTGCCCTGCACTGGGTTGCGACAATCGTACCCGCCATGTCACCTTGAGATCCCGCCGGAGCTCTGTCACTCTAACTTCACAAATTCGACACGTTAGTCAAATATGTGGCTTGGTCATTTCGTTACTACAAGCACTATTTTATAACAGAAAATTAAAGTATAGTGAATACATTTTCACCTTGACGGTAGCGATATGGCCACGCCACATATTAAAACGGGCTCAGAGCACTGTGCAGTTAGGGCGTGTAGAGTTAGAGGGTTGGCTCTAAATGAGATCTAATACATTTTTGATAGTGCGAGTCATATGGTCTCGTCTTGGCAGCCTATTACTTGAAAAAAATAACAATTCACGCACAGATCTAATAATATGATAAAATTATCATAGTTCTCGAGTTGCTTCTTAAATCCGAACAAGTTATTTTTGTCTTTCGCCTTTAGTCTTCATCATAAATGAACTAAGTTAAACAGACACAAGATCTTAATTAAATATATTTTTTATTTGAAACTGCTTTTATAACCCTTGTAGCTGCTTCCCTTTTCTTTACGTCGTATTTTAATAGTGCTACATTCCTCCATCTATGGCGAGCTTTAATTTTTTTTCCCCATCAAAATGTCATAATTACACAGAAGCTGTGAATACTGAATAGGCACCCAAGCCAGCTCTAATGATGTACAAAATTATTCTTCAAAACGCGGACTCACATACGAGAGAAAATTATTTACAAATTCCAGTTATTTTTAGACTCTTTTCATATTTGTATGACATTTTCAGGATATTATATATTCGAATGAAATATTTATACGCTACTTGTTTGTTTTATTAACTTAATATCATTCGTTCTGGGAAATCTTCGAGTAGATAAATAACAGTGTTTGTGTGTTATATTTGTGTACAATTTGCTGAATATTTATCATGTTTTCGCGCATTATTCGATATTAAATTACATTTTATTACATTATGCCAAGCGTTTAGACAGTTGACTTTGCTCTCGATTCTTTCCTCGACTCATTTTTCAGGCATGACAGAAGAAGATTGTTGATTCATCCAAAGCTCTTAATAACCAACTGCATACATGCCACGGTTACTGTGTTTTAATTAACTAAACCTACTTATTCTACTAATGTTATAAATGTGAAAGTTTTTATGCACGTCCAATCGGCTGAAAAAAACTGTATAACATTTGGCATACATGATGTGTGTAAGGACATAAGATACTTTTTATGACGGTGATACCTAAGCTCCTGCTGGCTAGTGTTTGACCTCAACGCGGCGAAGCTGTGGCCTTAAATATTTAACATCACTTTTTTGAGAATAATAATAAATGAATAGTGATGATGATTGAGAAGTGTTGTAAAATAAACATTTAAAAAATAAGGATACTAATATATATCAGAAGAATAGTGGTACCTGAACATTACGGCGCTTAGACTCTTATTTGACTCGACTTGCTTACTGGCTCAGGCCGCCGTGAAAGATTAAGAACTTCATAGTGTGATACTTGGATTTTATTACAAGTAACTACTCTATATATATCTATAACTCAATAGTTTTTAGTTTAATTTGAACAGACATTTAATACCTTCATCGGGCAGTACCAATTTTGTATATAATAGTAGGGTTATTTTTTTAGAGAAACCAACCAAACCACATAATTGTAGTTTGGTTGGATTCTTTGTATTCATATCAATCATTACATAAGGATTCAATATATTTATATTAAGTTGCACTATTCTATTATACTGCTTCACTTGTATAGTAACGAGGTCGCAAGCGCTAATTTTGAGCATGAGGTCCTGAGTTTCATTCCTAGGTCGGGCAAAGTATTATTGGGTATTTTCATCCAGAATTTTTCAGTAGCAACCCTGAGTCTGTGTTTGTACTAGGTAGAAGGCAATAGGCTCGCCTACTATTACATAGTGTACTATAGGTTTGCCTTGCAACACCTCTGCCTTCCCTGAATGACTCTCTACTCGTTCGTTTCACACTGTGGGGCGAGCTCGACCTCTGTGGTATGCTTGAGTCACGCATTTTTCACGATTTTTCCCCCAAATCTGTGATAAAAATGTGTCACTCAAACCTTATCTATACTAATATGATTATATGAAGCTGCAGAGTTTGTTTGTTTATTAGATTGAAAGCGGTTTTTTTTTTTTTTTTGAAGGACATCTCGTAGTTAATCTGAAAAGATTCTGACTCCTTAAACGGATTTTCGCCCGGCGATTTCTAAAAAGTTAAACTTTTTAGACCTCCAGCCGGGCCATAGTAAAAATTAAAAACTAAAGCGAAAGTCCTAAGGGTAACCCCGAGGGGGGTTCGCACCTCGGCTTAGGCAATCACTGGGGGAGGGCAGCAAGGGACATGCTGGATCTGGGTTATTGAAAGCGGTAATCTCAGGAACATCTGGTCCGAATTGAAAAAATATTTTTGTGTTGGGTAGCCTATTTATTGAGGAACGCTATAGGCTATACAACATCAGGCTACAATAAAAAGGAGCGAAGCAGCCACGAAAAATGTACGAAAACTGGCAGGCAATTCGATGCGAAAGATTCGATTCGATGGAAGGGTCAGGGGAGCAAAAATTTGACGCGGACGAAGTCGCGGGCAGAAGCTACTTACCTAAAAATTGCCATAATCAAAATTATTTTTGACGATGCATTGTCTTTTTTAACTTATTTTCAGTTTCTTAAATGAAAGCCGTTTTGGCAGCAACCAAGTAAAGTCAAGTCAAGCTTTTATTTCATCTAACAATTCGTATCCTGGCGAATACTAACCTTTAAAACCTGACCTTGTAAAACCAGGGTATTGTAACAGGTAACAATACGTTTTTCCGAATAACAACTTTACGAAAAACTACTAGGCCGTGCAAATAAATGGATCGAGAAAACAAATGAATCACGGCTCTTCTTGCCTTCACCGAATAAGAATGTCCCAAGTTTGTGATTACAAGCATTTTGTAACTGTCAGTTTATATAACTGAAGTAGATATTACGAAGGAGCATAAATATTATACTAAAGTGTAGGTAAGTTATCTAACTTGTGCCGGCTGTTATAGTTAGCATAATACATACGTATTGTCTAGACCAAGCCTTATCTTGTAGACGGAATGAATATGTCTGCAGTGAAGAATGAGTCCCTACTCATTCTTCTCACACTGTAGTGTTTGTGACTTATACAAACATTTTGTTTTTTTTTTCCACATACTGTATTTGTGATTTATTCATTTTGTTTTATTTTAAAATTTTCTTTGAATATTCTTGGTAATATTTTGTGAGTCCTTATTTCATCAAAGATCCTTTTTTAACCAACGAAAAAAAACGGAGGAGGTTATCAATTCGACGCGTATATTTTTTTTTGTTTTTTTTTTTTATGTGTATACATAACTTTTTATACGCATAACTTTTTACATAGTAGTCCGATTGTGATAATTCTTTTTTTTTTTTGGAAATGGTATACTCCGAGGGTGGTCCCATATAAATTTTGAAAACAAAATCGAACCCTAAGGGTCGGAAAACAGGGAATAATTGATTGTTCACTCATTGATTGTAATGTATAACCACGCATAGCTTTGTACAGAGTAGTCCGATTTTGATAATTCTTTTTTCATTGGATAGGGTATACTTGCCAAGTATTATTAGTACATTAAAGCCACAAAAAATTACAAAATAAAAACTTTTTAACAAAAAATTAAACCGCGCTGAAAAATCAATGAACAAAGATCACTCAAAGCGCCGACTCATATTTTTAAGGTTTATTATTTTTTGCTTTTCTGTTTTTTTCGGCGGTTTAATTTTTTGTTAAAAAGTTTTTTCAAACATGTATCTTACTTCAAATACCAAAAGTAGTCATCAAATCCATTTTGATTCTTTCTTGTTTTTATCTATACTGACAATGATTTCCAGTAAACTGAAATTACATGCACTGTGTTTTCAACGCACGGCTTACCGCCGAGAGCTGAAAATTCAACAACGTATTTTTTGACGCACTGTGCTGGGAAGCGTTCTGTTAGATTTGCTATCTGATTTTGCTGATCTGTTATTTCAATGCTTGGCTCACTACCCAAAGATGAAATTGTAGTGTGTGAAAAAAATTACATTAGCATCGCCATACAGCGTGGGAGCTCTGCCAGCATTTTGGCAGCTTTCCGTTGACAGGCAGCGATGCAGACGAATTCTATGATGCCCTATGATTCATTTTCGCTCTTTTTTATATACATGTACATATTATAATTCTTATTATTTTATGTTAGTATGTTATCTCACATTTATCAAAAATACAATATTATATAAATATAGATATCTAATAATATAGTATGTTTTTAAACAGTCATTGTCGAATACAATTCTTACAGACTCCCACAAATGGGCGCGACGCGACTCTCGTAGAACAATTTCTATGAAAACGAACGAACCAACGAACCTGTCCAAAAAGCCATAAAAGTGGAGATAGAAGGTATCTCGGCCTATTCTACCAATAAAACTTTATCTATTCATAAATAGCATTTTCTGTCCGGACCAGATAAAGAAAGGTCAGACCAATAATATTGTAAAGCGTATAGGTGTGCCGTACCAATCCTATTTGAATTTCCCTTTCAAATCGGTACCGTTCCGTTAACCGTCCCATTTGGAAATTTATTCATTCCAATACTCTATGATAAAACGCGTGGTCTTTTCCTAGATACAATCTAAACTGATAAATGTGGAAATAAGTCATCATTTTAACGCAAACTATCATTATCTGAAAACCTCCTGGCGTTAGTGCGTTTGTCTACCGCACCGTCACCTGGATGTCCGTCACCGAGATCAAAATGACGGCTTCGAAGTAGCGATACATTCATTTAAGATGGCCGCGTGGCCACTGCACGTCCATCACCCGAGCGCCATTATCCCAGCAGCAGTTGTTTCAAGTAGTTCTGCGCGATCATCACAATTCGGTGACACGTCGATGTGCCGGCAATACAAATCATGTTTGAACTTGTCAACACACTGTCATTAAACTGGCGCAGTTCGCCCGGCGTTTGTTTTGCATACTCGCCGACTTCGGTTGCGGTGAATAAACGATCGCCGTCACCGAAGAGTCACGTTTGCTTTGAATAATATAGTTTCTCAATGAAGTTCTAGTGACGGGCGCAGTGGAAAAACGCACTTGGGTGTTTCATATTTTAATACGTACATGTAAAACTACAAAATACAATTCATAGCTTTAGAAAATTTTTTACGTTCTCATTCAAGGAGCAGGAAATAAATTTCAATCTTTTCGGCAACTTCATTAAGTGTAAGTAGGGCGCGACTAACTGGCGCTTTATTAAGCAAATTGGACCTGCTACGCGGCACTGTGACCCATACTATACAGATCTTAAAAAGCTTACGTCAAATCGATTCATTATTGCTACTTAATATATTTTCAATATTCCATCCACGCTTTGAAACTCTATAATTATTATAATTTTCTGATCTCACACAATTGTAAAGAGTAATGTCACTTACCGTTCCCAACTGAGTCTCCTCGGCGTATCGATGGCCATATCCTCAGGAGTTCCCCGGACTCCCTGTGTCAGTAACCTGGCTAGCCGGGACCCAGTGCTTGTGCTGCCTGTACTTGACACTGACCCACGAGGTGTTGGCACTCTGAAACAAAAGATAAACGGAGTTAAGATCATCACTCATTACCATAGGTCGGATAGGCAGTCACTTCATGTTAAATACTGGTATTTAGCTGCATCCGGTTAGGCTGGAAGCCGACCCCAGCATAGTTGGAAAAGGCTAGTCAGATGATGATAATTCATTACCATAACGCGACTCCGACACATCAAATACCTTGTCATTCAAGTTAAGATTTTTAATCTGTTGTTTTAGAGTAGATTTTGCGAAGACGATTCAGTTTTAACGACGCGCTGTGACTCCCTTCTGCTGCACTCTGATGGATTTTCAATGCTCGGTTCAACACCTAGAGTTTGAAATCGTGTGAACAATGCTGCGCTGGAGCAGTGCGGTTAAAATGAGTGATAACCATATGATTCATGATATACAGTAGGTAAGAGAGTATTTTACACCAGTATTTCATGTTTATAACACTGCTTTAAGGAAGAGCTTGTGGCTAAGTAATAACAGCCGCACGGGTTGATCGTTCAGGTAAAGCTACGCTTGCCGCGGTTAGTCCGTGGATGGGTGACCATCTTTACATACCAAGACCCTTCCGTGCCTCGGAAAGCACGTTAAGCCGTTGGTCCCGGCTGTCTTTCATAGATCTTAGACAGACGCCGTCGACGCGGTCGTCAGAAGCCCGAAAGTCTGACAACCAATCTTACTAAGGGGTATCGTGTTACCCAGTAACTGGGTTGTGGAGGTCAGATAGGCAGTCGCTCCATGTAAAATACTGGTACTCGGCTGCATCCGGTTAGACTGGAAGCCGAGCCCGACATAGTTGGGAAAAGGCTAGGCAGATGATGAACACTGCTTTAAACTTTCACGACTTTATCCTTATTCTGGGTCTATAAATACTTAAACCTTGTTTTATAACAAGGTTTAAGTTTTTATAGACCCAGACTTGACCCATAGAGGTTTTTTATTTTGAACTGTAATCCGACAAAGCAGAAGTTCCATTTAAAAATTGACGTTAAAATTGAGTGCAAGTTGTTAGTTTTGCAGTATGAAGCTTAGTCAGCTGGAAACAAAGTTGAAAATACAGTAATAATTAATTGCTGGTTTTAGCTTGGACGTGCTTTAGAATTCGTCATGTAAGAAAATGGTCGCTGTTTATAATAAATACAAAACAAATAAACGGGAAATATCTCATAAGTAAGACCGTATTTTAAGTCTTTCGGTAGATAGGATGATAAAATTACATTCTCTCTGAAATCTTCTTTACTTAGCCTAAAACGAAGCCGCTTCTCGTGCTTGTCTGCTTAGATCTTTAAAATTATACCACGGATTTCAGTACGGTTCTCATCAATAGATAGAAGGAAGGTTTATGTATAGAATACGCGCATGAAGCCGATGACAAAAGCTAGTAACGAATAACTACCTTCTGCCCGCTCCTTCCCCTGCGTCAAATTTTTGCTTGCCTGACCCTTCCCGTCGCATCGAATTGCCTGCCAGTTTTCGTCCAGTTTTCGTTGCTGCTCGGCACTTTTTAATTGTAGCGTGATGTTATATAACCTATAGCCTTCCTCAATAAATAGGCTACCCAACACAAAAATATTTTTTCAATTCGGACCTGTTCCAGAGATTACTGCGTTCTACCAAACTAACAAATCTACTGTTTTATAATATTAGTATAGATTAGTCCTTCCTCTGTAGCTATTTAGTTATTCGGCGCTGAAAAATCAATGAACAAAGATCACTCAAAACGCCGACTCATAATTTTAAGGTTTATTATTTTTTGCTTTTCTGTTTTTTTCGGCGGTTTAATTGTTAAAAAGTTTTTGTTTTGCAATTTTTGTGGCTTTAATGTACTAATAATACTTGGCAAGGTATACCCTATCCAATGAAAAGAGAATTATCAAAATCAAACTACTCTGTACAAAGTTATGCGTGGTTATATGTACATTACAATCAATGAGTGAACAATCAATCATCCCCTGTTTTCCGACCCTTAGGGTTCGATTTTGTTTTCCAAATTTATATGGGACCACCCTCGGAGTATACCCTTTCCAATAAAAAAAGAATGATCACAATCGGACTACTATGTAAAAAGTTATGCGTGTACATACATAAAAAAAAACAAAAACAATATATACGCGTCGAAGTGATAACCTCCTCCGTTTATTTCGTCGGTTAAAAAGATCATCCAATTCGGCAAGGTCAATAGTAGGTCCTATGGTTCAATTCAATGGAAGCACTTTTAGATCATTTCCCGAAATGTTTCCCATCTATGTTAGTATCGGCTACGAGTCTAACCAGATGAAGCTGAATATCAGTAATGGAATGACTGTCTGTCTGACCTCCACAACCCAGTTTCAGGGTAACACGATACCCTTGTTTAGTAGTGGACTAGTTGTCAGACTTCCGGTTTTCTGACCCGTAACGACTGTCCAAGAACCTCGATTGACAATCGGGACCAACGGCTAAACGTGCTTACTGAGGCATGGTCACCCATCCACGGACGAACCGCAGCAAGCGTAACTTAATCTGATCGATCAACCAATGCAGTCAGTACTTTTAGATGCTCTTTAAACCTGTTATTTCAAAGCTAAAACGTCCACTTTATATTAAAGAATCACTTTCTCCAAACAATAAAAGGGTTGACAGCTAACACAAAACAAATCTGTGAAAAACAATAAATCCATGTTTTTGTCACAAGTAACCCGTCACCGGCTCAATAGAAATAGGTTGAGACTATCGTCATATGGACCCTTATCAAGTGGCCGTGACAACCAGAT
Source organism: Aporophyla nigra (assembly GCA_947507805.1). Lineage (NCBI taxonomy): Eukaryota > Metazoa > Arthropoda > Insecta > Lepidoptera > Noctuidae > Aporophyla > Aporophyla nigra. The sequence goes on along the minus strand of OX382297.1, from coordinate 20,893,204 downwards.
GATATGGGCAAACTGGAACATGTTTGTCCTTGATTGAACTTCAATGTTAGCTGTAGGTTAGCCAATAAGTCGAAGTTATCGTTGTGGGATTTGGTCGGACATTGGATTTTCTACTTTCGGCGTTGTATGGAGCATTTAGAATCCAATAGAACATCTCAGCGACGGAAAACACACTGCTCGATTTTGAACTCTAGGCGTTAAGCAGTGCGTTGGGAATTCAGTGCGTTTAAACTCCTGCTGCAATATTATTGCGTCCGTGTAGACGTCGACTCACACGCACAACTGATAACCCAGTTACTGGGTAATACGATACCCCTTGGTGACTGGTTCGCGAAACACAGCTGGGACCAACGACTTAACGAGGGTTTCAAGGCATGGTGGGATCTTTGGGGCGCGTGAAGTCGGCAGTCTCTGCGCCCTCACGCCCCTAGCCACCGCAGGAGGAGACGCCCTGGCGTCGGGAGTCCATTGCAAACTCCCGGCCACCGTAGGCATGAGGTTGCAGGAGGCGAGCAATGGGTAGCACGCCACCCTGTAAGGACCAGGCTCAGGTCGACGGCGCGTTGTGTTCCACGCGCGCCTCAAAGAGATGTCAGCAGTACTGAAGGGGTCTGCTAGGACCGATGCCTACCAGGGTCTCGAGATTTGTTCGAACAGTAAAAGTTGAACACGCCCTCCCGCTCCGCCCAGAGCGGGAGAAGTCATTTGGCAACCACAACAAAAAAAAAAAAATGGTGGGATCTTGTCATGTAAAGATGGCCATCTAACTACGGACCAACCGTGGCACGTATAGCTTTATCTGAACGATTGGTCTTCGTGGTTGTAATTACTTAGCCACTTCCACTAAAGAAAGAACCCAAACCTATAAATATGTCCGTCCACTCTCTAAGGCCTAGTCACGCATTTTAATCACAAACCAATCCGTTTTCCCTAGTTTTATTAGCTGAAATGACCATAAATACTTAGATCGGCTGTTTGCCAAGAGCCGAATATTGCCGAAAGTCAAGTTTAGGACTTGCTGAGTTCCATGAAGGTAACTAATGAAGAAAACTTTTAATACACAGCCTACGAACGTGACAGACTTATTAAGTTGTTAGACTGGCGAATCTTTGGAGATAGTGGTCTAAGTATGAGTAGGCTGTTGAGAATGAGTAATCTTCTTGTTATTGTGTTTTTACTGAACATTTCATACCTACGTGTGTTTCTTACATCGTTTGTTAATTGTCGTTATTTATTTTCGGTTTATTTGGTAGATATGATATAGAATTATTTATTGCTTTACTTCGATTACTTGAAGCGTGGAATATGATAAGTCAGTTTTCGTTTATTATTTTAAATACACAAATATCTTGGGAAGTTTAGATACGCCCAAGGTCACCTTAATACACTTTAAGATTTAAGAGTTACGGAAACAAAATTAACAACGTGTTTTTCTTTGTGTGCTACGATCAAAAATGTTGTGCTTCTTGCTATTGAAAAATTCGGATGGGAAAATCCACAAACACTTTTCCCGACCTGAAAATCAGAGCCATGGTCAAAATAGACCAACAAGGAACACTATATTCTACACAAGTTTCTTCTGCCCATGACTTCGTCCGCGTGAAATTTCTTGATCCCTTGTCCCAACCCGTTACATCGCATCACCTTATTTGCTTAGCGTTCTTTCTGACTTCTATTTTGCTCGGCTTTTAAGGGTTTTAGCATAATTTTATACAGCCTAAAATCTTTCACCAGAATTTGGCTATCAAATGGCATAATAATTACTCATTTTTTTTTTGTATTTTCTGAGATTAGCGCTTTCAAACAAACAAGTAAACTCTTCAGTTTTCCTATTAGTGTTTAGATTATAAACCAGATAATGTTGGTTCGTGAAGCACAAGATATCCAGTAGGTGGACATTCCGTCCATTAAAGGTAGCTGGATTATAACACTTAAGAGCACTTGTAACTTGCAAAGTTATAATCCTACACGTGTACCAGATTTGAACATTTAATCGTTGTAGCGTCACGTAATTTTAACAGTTGGTCTGTGAAAAGTTAAACTCCACATAAATAGACAAATACATTTTAAGACATCGACATAATTTTTTTTTATAGAAGTATTTAATCATTTATTATTCCAGAAACAAACCAAATCAAAGTATTTATTGAAGCCAAATTTAAAAAAATGTAAATAATTTTATGTCGCTTTTTTTCATACATATTATGTGGTAAATTGGTATGCTAAGGAAAAAGTGTCGTTAAAAACAAAATGTAGTGACAAACATTGAGAAGAGTATGCTAAGATGGGTCATGTTGAAAGGATGAATAAAAGGCGACTAACAAAAGTTATTTACCTAAAGTACACCTTTACTTTACATAGTATAAAATAAAGTTGCTTCCCGCTTCTGTAGGCTTCGATATTTAAAACTACGATTCGGTTTTTAAATGCGGTTCTTATCAATAAACAGAGTGATTCAAGAGAAAGGTTTATATGGATAATAGGGCATAATGGGCAAAGGCAGTTGGAAAAGCTAACTTACTTTTGCTAATCTCACAATAGTAATAGGCCAATAGGGTCGCCCTATATTACATAGGGCGAATTGTGGCTGTACTATAGCTAAATAGCCCCAAATATAGAATCGCAACAATTTATAATAAACTACCAAATTACATAAAAGAAGACGAGAATACAAATTCATTCTATAGCAAACTAAAATTACTTTTAATAGGGAAATGTTATTACATTATACACGAATTCATGACGGATAAGACTTTATAGATATAGGTACGTAATTATTAACTTCTTCTTTTGTCACAAATATTGTTTAGATATGCTATTGACACTAAATCTTCTTTTGTATTGTAGAATGACATACCATAACTCAATTTAATAATTACCTTGACATGCACATCCTAATTTTATTTCACTTTTATATTAATTTAAATACCTAGATTCTTTTTATAGTTTTGTTGTGCCCTTACAGGGTCCATATTTTGTATTTAGCTTTAAGCCTTTTTGTAACATCTCTTCACAGTATGGAATGCAATAAATAAATAGATAAACCTCTGTCTAACCCCTTTGGTGAGTACAGGCGTGAAGTTATGTTCTGTTCCATATTTTTTATAAAAATAGCTACTAACCTTTTGAAATATGGTAAAATATGACGAAATTTAATATTTGACACCTACAAGAAAACTCCTTGGTAATAAGTTCAAGACAGTGTTGATGAATCACTTTTCATATTCAATATTATTATGTGGGAAATGAAGATTACTTGAGAGGGGCTTTTGGCTAAGTAATAACAGCCACACGGGTCGATTGATCGGGTTAAGCTACGCTAGTCGCGGTTGGCCCGTGGATGGCTGACCATCTTTACATACCAAAACCCCTCCGTGCCTCGGAAAGAGGACCGGATGTCATTCGAGGATCTTTGACAGTCGTTACGAGTCGTCAGAAGCCCAAGTGTCTAAAAACCAGTAACTGGGTTGTGGAGGTCAGATAAGCAGTCGCTTTAGGTAAATACTTCAGATGTATTTTGACTGGAAGTCAACCCCAACATAGTTGGGAGAAGGCTAGACAGATGATGATGAGAAATATTACGTGAGCAATATTTGGAATATGAAATATGTAAAAAAAAACCTATATTTTTATAAGACGTTGATGGTCTATTGGTAGGCCAAGGCCTCCCTCCTCTCTTCCCACGGCTCTCTGTCCAGAGCTGCCAAGAACCAATCTTTATCAAACGACTCCAGGTCATCCCGCTTATTCATGGACCATTTAGAAAGCTGAGTTTACTACCATGTATCACTTACGAATAAAAAAGTGCTAAGATCTTTCATCGTATCAGCTTTGTCTAGCCTTGTTTAATAATGGTATTGAACTGCATTCGAAAAGACTGGAAGCTGACCTTAAAGTGGTTAGTAAAAGGCGTGGCTGATGATGATACTGAACTATCTCACTGCTGGGACACAGACCTCTCTGTGAAAGGGAGCAGGCCGCCATCCACCACGCAGGTCCAGTGCGGGTCATCACCCAATTGCTGCACGATAATATTTACCTATCTATTTATGTAGTACTGACAAACTATACACAATTATATCTGCGGCGAATGTCCATCTTACAAACTGTCACAAAAGTTAACTCACCTTATCGACGTTACTATGTCTGGGTTGTATTTAGTAATAGGCTGTATTTAGTAATAAATCAGTCTGTAACTGTAAGTTAGTAGCTAAACACAAATATAATGAAATGAACACAATGAAAAAATAATAATGGAAAAGTGAGAAAAATGTTGACCAGAGCCGCAGCACGCAAGGCACGACTACCACCACCGGACTCCTCGCTCAGCTCCGCCTCGCCGCCGCCGGTACCCAGCCCCACTGCGGGCGCTGTGACGACACCGGCCGCGGCAGTTGCGTCGAGCTCGAGCGACGAGTACTTCTCCCCGCCCACGACGCCACCACCTGCTCGTCGACGGGGAGGACGCCGGCCGCCGGATGGTTTAGGACCTCGAGGCCCACCGGCCTCTGATAGGGTCCCAGCTCCCGGCGGAAGTGTGCAGCGCATGAGATGGACAAGATCCATCAATGAGAATGTCATGCGCTCATACTATGGGGCTACAGAGGGAGGAAATAATCTGACTGCGTACCGTGTTCGGATGCTCTCTCTTTTTCAGGTGCTTGAGCCAACTGTCAACGTTTCAACCCAACGACTATCGGATCAGGTGCGGGTCATCCAGCGTAATCGTATGTTGGATGACACTGTGCTTGATCGCCTACGAAATGAAATGCTGAGTAGCCATGTCATCGCACCTCCGTTGCAGACTGTTGTGGTCCCACCACCGTACGTCACAAATCAAGCTGACGAGGAGAGTGATGACAGGGCTTCAAACGTAAGTACCCAGTGCGATGAGGAATTGAGGATTGCTTTGGAGAGTGCGATTCGAGAATATCGGTCCATAGCACCAGAACTTAGGCCACGTTTACCTCGTTTACCCATGCATAAAAAAAACAGGGCGCTGGTGGCGGCTCTGGATTCGCAGTTGTCAAACTATTTTGATGACTGCGAAGACCTCACTGATACACATGCAATTCTGTACTGCGCGGCTGTAGCGGCATGTCGTGTAGCTCACGTCAAATTTGCTAGTGACTCTAGAGCTACGCGACCAAAACCAGCCGTACCAGCTTGGCAGTGCAGAATTGAGCGTCGTGTTAGTGGGGCCAGAGCGCTCATCGGCAAACTAATCTGCTTCAGGGAGGGCAACACTCGCCCTAGAGTGATGCGCTTTGTGAGACGGGCGTTCTCAGGGACTGATACCAGCCCTCAGGATTTTATGTCCCGTGTCACAGAGCGCATAGACTTCCTGAAGCAGAAAGTTTATGCATGGGCAAGCCGTATTCGTAGGTATAAGCGGCGAGTGGACCGATACACTCAGAATCGTGCTTTCCAGAGTGATGAAAGGTGGGTTTATAGGGCTTGGGAGCGACCGATCCAAGGCGTGGCTGACACGCATCTGCCGGATAATGACGCCATGTGTTCTTTTTGGCGCAGTATCTGGTCGGTGCCTGTCAGTCACACCGAAGGTGATTGGGCTAGAAAAGTCGAACGAGCCTGCGATCCTATACCAGAAATGGGGGCTATTACTATCTGCCCCCAAGATGTTGCTCGTGCAGTCCGTCCGTTGCCTAACTGGAAGTCTCCAGGACCGGACGGACTGCACAACTTCTGGATAAAATGGTTTGTAGGATCGCATGCTCGCTTGGCGGCTCAGTACCAGACTGCTTTGGAGTCTGGTTCGCTACCCCATTTCCTTACAACAGGAGTTACCCACCTGCTCCATAAATCAGGTAGCACCGCGGAACCCAAAAATTATAGGCCGATCACGTGTTTACCGACGGTCTATAAAGTCCTCACATCCATTTTGAGAGCTAAAATTTACAATCATATAGACGCTAACTCCATCATGTCTGTCTCTCAAAATGGATGTAGGAACGGGTCCCGCGGTACTAAGGAGCTGCTCCTCATTGATATGGCCATTAGCCAACAGGTTCGTCGTTCCCGAAAGGATCTGTCGACATGTTGGATAGATTACAAGAAGGCCTATGACTCGGTGCCACATACATGGCTCATGAGGGTGCTGGAGTTGTATAAAGTAGATGCAACTCTGCGCGCCTTCCTGATATCATGTATGGGGCAATGGAGAACGGTCCTTCGCTATCCAGGATGTCGAAATATCCAGAGGAATAGCGAGCCGATAAGGATCGAGCGTGGCATATTCCAGGGCGATAGTTTGAGTCCACTTTGGTTCTGCCTAGCTCTGAATCCTCTGAGCACACTGCTTGAGGATTCAGGTATAGGCTATCGGTTGAGAAGAGGTGGTCAGGTTATATCTCACCTCCTGTACATGGATGACCTTAAACTCTTTGTCCACAACAATTTGCAACTGATGGAACTACTGAAGGTAACTGAAACCTTCAGTAGCGCCATCAGGATGGAATTTGGTGTGGACAAATGTGCAGTCATGCATGTAAAGCGAGGGGAGATTGTGGAGTCCGTGGGAACCCAACTCTCGGATTCCACAAACTTTCGAGCCCTCTCCACATCCGAAACCTATAAGTATTTGGGTATGTCGGAAGCTTTGGGAATCAATGTTACTGACATGAAGCAATCGTTGAAGGAGCGCTTCTTTGGCCGCCTGAAGAAAGTATTTAATAGTCTTCTCTCAGGCGGAAACAAGGTGCGCGCCTTCAACGGTTGGGTCATGCCAGTTTTGATGTACTCTTTCGGCATACTCAAATGGACTCAGACCGAACTCGACGCCCTGGATAGGAGGGTCCGTACGCTGCTGACTGCATATCGAATGCATCACCCACGGTCATCGGTTATGAGGCTGTATATCCCGCGAAAGTGTGGAGGTCGAGGCTTTTTAAACGCTAAGACTCTCCACAATCGCGAGATATGCAGTCTCAGGGAATATTTCCTGGAAGCCGACGTGAGGATGCATCGAGATGTGGTCGCTGTGGACAAGGGCCTCACCCCGCTCTCCTTGGCTAACAGGAACTGGCGCAAGCCTGTAGTACTTGACACTAATGACCGCATGGAGGTATGGCAGAGTAAGGAGCTCCACGGACGCTTTTTCCGGGCCCTACACGGACCCGACGTAGATTTTCTAGCGTCCGTAGCCTGGCTGCGTTTCGGTGATCTATTTGGAGAAACCGAAGGTTTTGTCTGTGCAATTATGGACGAAGTTATGTTGACGAACAACTACCGGAGATTCATTGTAAAAGACGGCACGGTGGACATCTGTCGGGCATGCCACCGTCCAGGGGAATCAATTAGACACATTATCTCCGGGTGTTCTCGTCTAGCTAACGAAGAGTACTTGCATAGACACAATCTTGTAGCCAGGATTATCCACCAGCAACTTGCTCTGAAATACAACCTTGTGGAATCGGAAGTGCCGTACTACAGGTATGTGCCCGACCCAGTTCTTGAAAATGGCCATATCACATTGTACTGGGATCGATCCATCATCACTGACAGGACTGTTGTTTCCAATAAGCCTGACATCGTGGTGGTGGATCGACTAGAACGGCGCACAATGATTGTTGACATAACGGTCCCGCATGACGAGAACCTCGTGAAAGCCGAGAAAGACAAACAAATCAAGTATCTAGACTTGGCTCGCGAGGTTGTTGACATGTGGGATGTGGACTCAGCGATTATTGTGCCGATAGTCGTCACAGCCAATGGGTTGATAGCCAAGAGCCTCGACCAACACCTGAAGAGGCTCTCGTTAAGCAGTTGGGTCAAGGGCTTGATTCAGAAAGCGGTACTTCTGGACACGGCTCGAATTGTCAGGAGGTTCCTCTCTCTGGAGCCCTGACCGCCGGTAGCTTGGACCTTGTTCCTGATACCGGTGGGCTACTATTTTTTATATTTTTAAATGTTTTGATAATTTTTGTTATTTTAATATTTAAAAATATAATTTATATGTTTGTAAAATGGAATAAAGGATAATAATAATATTCCACAACTATCACACAACGCCATCTAGTCCCAAGCTAAGCAGAGCTTGTGTTATGGGTACTAGACAACTGATAAACATACTTATATATTTCTAAATACATACATATTATAGATAAATTACACCCAGACACAGAACAAATGATCGTGCTCATCACACAAACATTTGTCCTGGGTGGGAATCGAACCCACGACCTCCGGCATAGCAGTCAGGGTCGCTAACCACTAGACCAACAGGCCTGACAATTTATATACAGATTATTGTAGCCTAGAACTACCATTGTTCTAGTAGTAAATTGATGCGATACAGTTTTAATCAAAACTAATTCGCTTCTACTACTATGATATGAACTAGGTCCAATTTTAGGGATAATGCATGCTTTTGTTTGTGTAATCCACAGAATATAAAGTCATATCCGTTTTCCCAAAGAGTACGACAGAGGTGTACCTATAGTTCACCCTGTTTTCGATAGTTCTGTCCCATGTAACAGAGGGTGAAACTATTGCCATTAACCGGGCACAAAGCCGGACTCTCGGCTGAAACTGACAAAATCCTGATAAAAAACTCAGTAACACTTACCTCGACCTGGGAATGAAAACCAGAGGGCTTCAAACTCAGCAGTAGTGCAGACCGCTAGGCCGTATCAATGACTGTTTAAATACTTTGTTATTTTTGGCACTGTTACAAATATCGCTAAGACATAAAACGCCACGCACCGCCATATATTATTGGATAGCAGAACTACACGAACTAGAACAATCTAGAAACGCCACCACTACCGCCATCTATTATCGAATAGTTGTTTTTTACAAATATCGCAGCATTATGCTGAGATAGGAGCCTTTTCGGCCTCGCACAGGTCGCACTCTTTTATTTTTATATATCGTTCAGTAATATTTTGTTATTTGTAGCTTAAATGTAAATGTTTCTATGTTTTTCTCATTGTTTTTATGTCCTGTGCGTGTCCCAAATAAAATATTTTTCTTTTCTTTCTTCTTTCTTTCTAATTGAAGAATTATCTGTACAAGAACTATCTAGAAACGCCACCGCCAACCATGATCGAGTAGCACAACTTCACGAATGTTTGGAAATTATCTAGAAGTTGAGACTAGCCATAAATTTAAATAGGAGGCTGGCGGCAGTACGAGTTCAGTTCAGTTTTGAATGCGAAACAGTGGACTGCAAGTGAGAACAAGTGATTCTGATTGCTGTATTTGTAATTATTCGATTAATCTGTTAATGATTTTGGTAAAATTGGTAAAACTTACGTCAAAAACCAAAATCAAGATCAAAAGTCATTTATTCAAACTAGGCTGAGAGTCAGCACTTTTTGAACGTCAAAGTTACATGAGACAGTCCCCCCATAACGCCCACCCTTCGACACTTCCTAATGCTTTAGCTGGGAAGAAGAAGTGGCGGAACAAACTCCCCAGCAGCAGAGCTGTCTGTTAAGTTAGAAGAACTTGATTCTATACAGTATTATGTAAGTAATTAATATTATAAAACAAAACAAAACATACATCAAATTATGCGTCATATGTCAGCTAGCACACGCCAATATATATTACGAACAAAACATTAAAAAACTAAACTCAAGCTGAAATAATAAAATCGTAAATAGAACTTAAAACCTAAATAAGAGCCTCCGGGTATAAAGGGCGTGCCCGCTTACATACACAACGATGAGGAAAGCTAATTCTGATTCTGGTTGAAAGAACATAAACATTGAGTTAATTACAGCGACCAACTATTCTTATCGTTTAAGAAGTCGTTGATAGAATAGTATGCCTTTGAACAAAGGTTGGATTTTACTTCAGCTTTAAACTCATTAAACTGCAAATCTAGGAAAGCAGAGGGAAGCTTGTTGAAAAAGGTAATACCAAGACCAACAAATGAATTATGATTGCGATATGCATTCCGAACCTTAGCTTATAACAGTATGGTTAAAAACCTCGTGAACGTTTCAAACGTATCTTAAACTTTAGAAATGCAGAAACACGTAAATCCATAAAGCGTAGGGGAGTGCTAGCAAACAAATGTGTTTACTTTTGACAGCAAATGCAATATGGAATGCAAAGTTTGTTCAATACATTTACGTTCAGGAAAACGTTTTCTGAGAACGTTTTGAGATGTTTATAAATTGTAGGTACGGTTAGTATGAACAAATAGTTAACACTTACTTTTATGTTCAAAATTATTTTCTACACTGCCAGAAAGTACTTTATTTATGCTGCTTTTACAAGGCTCTTTTGCATGACATCACGTCCGCAACCTGACGCTGGTGGTGTTCATGGTACACGGAGTAACTGAATGTATGACCGCCACAACCTGGGTAATACGATACTGCTTGGTAAGACATTCAGACTTTTATCGACACGTTATATATTTTAATATAAGTATTGAATAAATATTCAAAGTGATGTTCAGAGAATAGCCGTGGCTGGTCAAATATATGACGTGTAAGTTGTTCATTTAATTGACGATAAATATTTAATTTTAATCGTATGTATATTCATAACCGTGTGGTGCCGGTACCGTGTGGTACCGGACGTCGTCGTCATCATCAGCCTATAGCCGTCCACTGCTGGACATAGGCCTCCCCAATTGCACGCCATTTAGCTCGATTTTCGGCAACTCTCATCCAGCTGCTACCAGCCACCCTGCGAAGATCGTCGCTCCACCTAGCCTGAGGGCGTCCTACCTTACGTTTGCCGTTTCGCGGTCTCCACTCAAGAACACGTCTACCCCAACGGTCATCGGTTCGACGGCTAATGTGGCCGGCCCATTGCCACTTCAGTTTGCTAATCCTATGAGCTATGTCGACAACTTTGGTTCTCTGCCGGATCACCTCATTCCGGATTCTGTCCCTCAGAGATACTCCAAGCATAGCTCGTTCCATAGCTCGCTGAGCGACTTTAAATTTGTGGACCAGCCGTACCGTGAGTGTCCACGTTTCGGCTCCGTAGGTCATAACAGGTAGGACGCACTGGTTGAAGACTTTCGTCTTAAGGCTCTGTGGAATACGCGACGAGAAGACTCGACGAAGCTTCCCAAATGCTGCCCAGCCCAGCTGAATTCTCCTGTTAGCCTCCTTCTCAAGGTTGTTCTTACCAAACTGCAGAGTTTTCCCGAGGTAAACGTATTCTCGAACAACCTTGAGGGCACCGCCATTTACCGCAATCGGTCCCGGAGTTGCGTGATCTTTGAACATAACCTGTGTTTTGTCCAAGTTCATCCGGAGACCAATGCGTACAGAAGAATCAACTAGGCCGTCCAGCATCTGCTGCAAGTCCTGCAGCGATTCCGCCAGTATGACGATGTCGTCTGCAAATCTCAAGTGTGAGATGTACTCGCCGTTGATGTTGATTCCGCGTCCTCTCCAGTTTAGCGTCTTGAACACATCCTCCAGTGCGTTAGTGAACAATTTTGGGGAGATTACGTCCCCTTGTCTCACTTCTCGACGCAAGGTGGTTCAGTTTGCCGGTCCTGAGTTTGGACGGTCGTTGAGGCGTTTGCATAAAGACATCTCAGCACTTGGATGTATCGCCAGTCGACTTGGCATCGCTGTAAAGACTCCATATAAGACCAGGTCTCGATAGCCGCAAGGTGCCGGACGTAAAGAATAGCATCACCACATTTCGTCCCGTGGGTGTCGTAAGAGGCGACTACGGGACTAACTAAAGAATGGGCAGCAGCGATCTCTATGCATTTTACCACCATACTGCGATCGCCAACCCGCCTGCCAAGCGTGGAGAATATGGCAAAGCCTCCCAAATTGGGGGAGGCCTATGTCCAGCTGTGGACGTATTACGGCTGATATTATGATGGTAAAAATGATTGCAAATATAAGTTTATTGCTTGATTCTCTTTACTACACAACTTTCTTATAGCTAACTTGTCCGCAGTAAAACGCAAAAGTAAGGTTTAGTTGCAACCTTTTCTGGAAGCCTATTGACTACTTGACCAACTAAAGCCGATGGAGAGCATTTCAGTCTAGTCTATCGAGTGTACAGACTATTGGACGCGGTCTAGATTTAAGAGCCAGGGTTGATAGTACAAAAAAAAAATTACGACGCCTATAAAAAAAAAAATATGGTCGCTTTGTGGTTATTTTATTATGTATGTTCATGTTGTATATCATGAAGGGCTTGCAGCTAAGTAATGAAGAAAGAAAGAAAAAGATTTTATTTGAGACAGCAGTTCGGTCGATCAGGTTAAGCTACGCGTGCCGTGGTTGATCCGTGGATGGGTGACCATCTATTTAAATACCAAGACTCCTCCATGCTTCCGAAAGCATATCAAGCCGTTGGTCCCGGCTGTCATTTGTGGATCATTGACAGTTGTTACGGGTCGTCAAAAGCCAGAAAGTCTATCAATTAGTCTTATCAAGCGGTTACATAATTTATTACGCAGTAACTGAGTTGTGGTGGTCATATAAGCAGTAGCTCCATACTGATTTTTAGCTGCATCTGGTTAGCCTGGCCGCTAAGCAGAATATGATTAGCTACTTAAAATAATTATCATCATCATTTCAGCCGAAAGACGTCTATTGCTGGACAGAGGCCTCCTCCAATTTGAGAGGGTTTGTCAGAATCGCCGCGCTTGCCAAGCGGGTTGGCGATCGCAGTATGGTGGTAAAATGCATAGAGAAAACTGCTACCCATTCTCTAGTTAGTCCATTAGTCGTTTCTTACGTCACCTAAGGAAAGAGATGTGATGGTGCTATTCTTTAATTTTTGCATCACACGGAATTCAAGATTCTGGAATTCACCTTCAAAGAAATTAGTTTAGTTTGAGTCGCTCGTAGAAAACATTATTGGAACGAGTTCCTTATGGCGCATTGCGAAAGGGGGCTAGACGGAAATTAAGAGAAAAAGTTGTAACGACACTTTTTAACCGACTTCAAAAAAAGGAGGAGGTTTCTCAATTCGACCGTATATATTTTGTTGTTTGTATTTGTTTGTATGTTGTTGTTTTTTTTGTTGTGAGTAGAGAGAGAGGGAGAGGGAGAGAGGTAAAGAGGGAGAGAGAGGGAGATAGAGAGGGAGAGGGAGTGAAGAAGAGGGAGAGGGAGAGTGGGAGAGAGAGAGGGATAGAGGGAGGTGAGAGGGAAGGAGAGAGGGGGAGAGAGAGAGGGAGAGAGGAAGAGAGAGAGGGAGAGAGGGAGCGAGAGAGAGAGGGAGAGAGAGAGAGAGAGAGAGAGAATATCTTGGTTGAGTGTATCGGGTTCTTTGTACATAATAAATAATAAAAAATAATAACAATCATGAATCCTGGAAAGGAACTTCGTTCCATCCGGGTGTACCTCTCAAGTTTTTTTATTATACAGGCGAACTTTTCGTGGAACTCGACTAACAAGCCGAATAAAATGTCTCTTGAAATTCTCAGGGCTGGAATTATTTCTCAAAAATGGCACCCAATGTAATACTCGTTGCAGTAGCACAAAAGTAATTCGTTCAGACATTGCATCAAACATACCGTCAGATACGATCGCCGTATTGTCTTTATTCTAAACCACAATACGAGTTGACAGTTTCGTAATTTCCAGTTGTCTCCGCGGCATCCCTATCTGTAACAATTTGTCGTTTGTTCCGACTCAAAGCGTCCGATGTGCTCAACTTGATTTCTATAGACGTAGCATGTGGGCGCATTGGGGTTGAATTCTTTTCAATTCTGGAAAAATGTGGCGAATAGGCTAGAAGAAAATGGTGCTAATTATATTGTTGTTTTCTAACTCAGTAGTTGCAAATATTGGCCTGAAAGAACAGAGGTAGCCCAGTGGTATTTCCGACTTACGAATTGTAAGTCGTGAGTTCGAACTCAGCTAGGCACTTTACTTTCTGTTTTTAGGGTTCCGTTGCCAAATGGCAAAAAACGAAACCGTTATAGATTCATCATGTCTGTCTGTCTGTCCGAGTATGTCACAGCCATTTTTTTCCGAAACTATAAGAGCTATGCTGTTGAAACTTGGTAAGTAGATGTATTCTGTGAACCGCATTAAGATTTTCACACAAAAATAGAAAAAAAAAAAAACAATAATATTTGGGGTTCCCCATACATAGAACTGAAACTCAAAAATGTTTTTTTCATCAAACCCATACATGTGGGGTATCTATGGATAGGTCTTCAAAAATGATATTGTGGTTTCTAATATCATTTTTTTTTAAGACAATAATATTTGGGGTTCCCCATATATAGAACTGAAACACAAATTTTTTTTTTCATGAAACCCATGCGTGTGGGGTATTTATGGATAGGTCTTCAAAAATGATATTGAGGTTTCTAACATAATTTTTTTCTAAACTGAATAGTTTGCGCGAGAGACACTTCCAGAGTGGTAAAATGTGTGTCCCCCCCCCGTAACATCTAAAATAAGGGAATGATAAAACTTAAAAAAAATTAAAAAAAAAAACTTCCACCGAAAATTGGTTTGAACGAGATCTAGTTAGTAGTTTTTTTTTTTAATACGTCATAAATCGTAAACCACAATTTACCATTCATTCAGTCAACTCAAATATAAAAATTAAAAAAAAAACACTCAGGACAAATCTTTGTGTGATGAGCACGATTATTTGTTCTGTGTCTGGGTGTAATTTATCTATAATATGTATGTATTTAGAAATATATAAGTATGTTTATCAGTTGTCTGGTTGCCATAGTACAGACTCTGCCTAGTTTGGGATCAGATAACGGTGTGTAGGTTGTCCTAAGATATTTATTTATTTAAGACTATTTGCACAAACAGGATTGCTTGGTAAAACTCACAGAGAGAAGTGAGTTGTACGAACAATGTACCAACTAATATAAACAACTGTTTCCCCAGTTGAAGTCGGTAGTCGAAGTCAACTCACACCAACATTCTTGTTAGTCATCATGCATTAAAACGTTAGCTGCCAAAGAGAGTTTTTAAAATTAAAAAAAAGTCACGCCACCGACGCGACTTATCACAAACTGATGAAAAAGTGGCCTGTGAGCGTAAGTCAAAGTAATGTATGCCCTGTCAGTCGCCAATGTCCGACGCGGCCTGAATGAAACATTTACTGTCGGTCAACATTGTCCGACATGGCGACCAAAGTGTTAAGTGGTGTTTTCCATAAACTAAATACACCCAATGAATTTGTAATTGTAATTTTGTGATAGATGTTAGCTAGACTATGATAATTGACCCTTAATTATGGACGATTCTATGCATAATTACAGGTCAATCATCGTCTAACAAGGTTAGTTATCAAATCATATCAATACAACGTGCCTCGGGTCATGTCATTGATCTTACGGTGAGATCAGAAGCGTGATTAAATTATAAGTATCACTATTTGTAACGTGTGGTGCCGGACGTAAAGAATAGCACCAACCCATTTCTTCCCGTGGGTGTCGTAAAAGGCGACTAAGGGATTTACTAGAGAATGGGCAGCAGCGTTCTCTATGCATTGTACCACCATAATGCGATCGCCAACCCGCCTGCCAAGCGTGGCGATTATGGCAAAGCCCCCCAAATTGGGGGAGGCCTAAGTCCAGCAGTGGACGCCTTACGGCTGAAATGATGATCACTATTTATATAGATCTATGCTATGTAGCTCGTCGTCATCTGCCTAGCCTTCTCATTGGGGTCAGCTTCCAGTCTTACCGGCTGCAGCTGAATACAAGTATTTTACATGGAGCAACTACCTATCTGACCTCCATAACCCAGTTATACGATACCCTTTGCTAAGACTGGTTGTCAGGCTTTTCGGACTTCTGACAACCTGTAACGACTATCAAAAACCCACGAATGACTGAGATCTCAAACTTAAAGAATTTGTTAGTAACTAATGTACTTTGTGACGTTTTAAGAGCACAATATAGACATCAAGTTTTACCTAACTGAGTGAACTTTCATTACTGCTACTCCCATCTGAACTTATCAACCGCTACCTGAGTGCAGCAAAAGTGGTGACTCGCGTTTGAACATTAGCTTCCTAGTGCAGAACTGTGTGCGTGCGCATTTTTGTGAGTAGCAGTTAGTGTAAAATAGCCACACCTCAATCGAGTGAAGTTACCGACCTGGCGTCAATTACCGTGTCATCGAGGATCCCGGAGTTTTGGACGCATCAGCCGAGAGTATGGTTCATTAGAGCAGAAGCAACGTTGGCACCACAAAAACTTGGAGACGACTGGCTAGCGGGGGAACGCGCTCTGAATCGCAAGCGTCGTCTCTGATTACATTGTGTCATTATAAATTTATACAAAAAAAAAAAACGATTATAGGCACTTCTGAATTCTCCAAAAGATGAAGCTAGTGGCATTCCAAAGCGCAGTATGTAGGACCAACGGCTTAACGTGCTTTCCGTGGCACAGAAGAGTTTTGATACGTGGTCACCCACCCTCGGCACTCAATTAGAATCAAATATTAAAATTCACAATTCATTCGACCAACTCTTGAGCATCTCGGACCCACGCTTTGTTAAAAAAGGAAATCTATTAATTATGTAGATCCCACTTAACATGCAATTGTTGAATCTATTTTGGATGCCTCATACATTCGTAATGACGAACCTTTGACCCCAAACCTAAAACTTTTGTATCGCCAGACATCATTGGTACAATTAATGTCTAAAACCTATGGTTTTTGGAACGAAGTTCTATATGACAGCTTGTGGTATTAGTAAACAAGTAGAAAATTTTAGAAATCGTCACGTAACGAAAATTGTAGGAATCACCACTTAGGCCCCCTCTCCCCTTTGTCCCTCCATGTGACTTTATGTAATGGAAAGAGACAGAGATTATGATAGTTTTCATGGTTTTTGAGGGCGCTGACGCTAATAGCTAGGTTAACATGAAAATCCAAGATGGTGGCTGCAAAAATTTTCATCGCGGGTGTCTTTTTTATGGTTGTCGAGGGTACTGAAGCCTATAGAGGTCAAAATGAGAAACAAGGCAGACGACTGCGCTTTTTTTTAATTTCATATCATAGGTGTTTGACAATCTCAATTTGAAGAAAACCGTTAAGAACTGTGTTCCTGTCGGGGTCCCTGACTCCATAATGGGTTAATAAATGAATGAATTTAAAAAAATGTTTTTAACCCAAATACAGTTTTTTTTGTAATGTAAAATTTAATACACAACTAACCATTTACACCAGGTACAACATTGATAAACGAACTACACAAATGAATACAAAAACAAAAGTATACTTAGGCATCGAAGCTATCGTCCGGAAACGTGTCCAGAAGACTGGCAACATTGCCACGTTTAATGCCATTGCTAGTTCTTTGGCTAAAGAACGACCCAGCCCTCTGGTCACGTGGAGTGTCACCCAGACGGCAAGATTGTTACCTGAATTGGATTGCAGTCAAAACCATGTCCAAAAGGGTCAACTGACGTGTTAATTGACGCTTCAATTGATTAATTGACGTGATTAGTGACGAGACCTATAGGGTCGAGATGTATGAGTAGGACCCAATTACATGCAGTTCGGTTTGGTCAGTATTAATTTGATTACATTGCGTTTATCGGTTTACCGTATAATTATGTTATGCCTACAGTTGGAACTGGTTTAGCTAGCTTCAAAACATTTCCTGACAAGCATTTGTTTAATTAAAGCTTCTATTATAGCTGACGGATTTCTGTCTCTATGGACTCTTGGATTAATGGTTCAGATCACAAAAATATTTTAGGGCTCGCGCGAAAAAGGTTGCACTTAATTAAATATCATGGCTGTAGCCAATTTGTTGAAATGACGGCAGCACACGGGAACAATCTGCGACTCCTGTGTTTCCTAGACTTGGGTTAGACCTGCTGTCTTGTACCTATGGATCAGAATGTTGGACCTGTAGCGGCATCTGCAACACCACATGCGAACTGACGTCACGCAAATAACCTGCATCGCGCAAGCAGAGTTTACCGCGCAAATAACTTAAAATATCTTAGGACAACCAACACACCGTTATCTGATCCCAAACTAGGCAGAGCCTGTACTATGGCAACCAGACAACTGATAAACATACTTATATTTAACGTCCCGAAATCAATCGTTGGGCAATGTCCACCAGACACAACACTTGCCTGGTCGGAGAATCCTCTCTTTTCTACGGAGGTTAAGTGAACGTTACATCCTGTTCCTCATGCCTCCAAAGGCCACAAAAGGCATACAGCTGAGATGAGAATACTAAGAGGAATGTATGTTGTTACGCGAATTGAAAGAAAAAGAAATGAGTACATATATAAAAGGAGGTCTGAAATTGTTACTGATGATTGAAAACTTGTGTGGGCGTCTGGTGCGGAGGAATAAGGAAATTGTTGTGAAGACAGTTTTCAGTGTCAAAGTGAATGGCTAAAAGAGTAGAAGAAGAAACGATAGATGGACTGTGTGAAAGATGATATGGCTGGAAAGGGTATAACTACTAAGACGACGACTAATAAGGATGTATGGAAGAAAAAACACGACAAAGTCAAAAATAACTTTAATTTCGGAATTCGGTGTCTTAGGATCTGTATTTAAAGTTTTTGCCACCGACTTCCGTAATTAAAGTTATTTTTGACTTTGTAGTGTTTTTTTTAAGGAAGTCGGTTGTTTTTATTTTTTGTAAAAAGTTTTTATTTTTAACTTTTTAGTTATGGTAAAGCCCCCCAAATTGGGGGAGGCCTAGGTCCAGCAGTGGACGTCTTACGGCTGAAATGATGAGTTATGGTAGATACCCCGCACTAATCTAATCGCGTTATTCGTTCATTTGTCGCGCAAATACTTAATGCAAATTTAAGACTTATATGGTTTTCACATGGACCCTTTTGTCCGAATGGGACCAATTGGGAAGCACCAGCTTTCAAATAAAAAAAAAAATCATCGAAATCGGTTCACCCAGTCAAAAGTTATGAGCTAACAAACATAAAAAAACAGACGAATTGAAAGCCTCCTCCTTTTTTTGAAGTCGGTTAAAAAGACGTTGCGCCGATCCCAAACAAATTGGGATAAGATTAGGTGCGTAGTATTCGCGACAAGCGCGCCTGTATAACCAGATATTTGAACGTAAACGAGACAAAATGAGTATGTACGTGTATGTATCGTGGCAAATGACTTCTGTATTTTCTGCCTACCCTCATGGGAAAAATGCGTAAGTTTATGTATGTAAGGGCAAGATAATCGGCGGCGACCTCTCGCGTCCGGCCCTGGTGCGAGCCATGGTACGGAGCGAGAGGGCATGGGAAGCCGTCACCTCCTTCTGCGAAGCAGTAATGCTCGCGAAGGCGCGCCTCAAAGAGATGTCAGCAGCACTGAACGGGTCTGCTAGGACCGATGCCTGTCAGGGTCGCGAGATTGTTCGAAAGAGAAAGAAAGAAAGAAAGAAAAAATATTTATTTGTGACACGCACAGGACATAAAAAACATTAAAAAGAACACAGAAATTTAGGATTAAAACAAATAACAAAATTGTAAAAGATATAAAAATTAAAAGAGTAAGACCTGTGCGAGGCCAAAAAGGCTCCTATCTCAGCATAATGCTGCGATATTTAAAAAGTAAAAAAAACAACTACCGCAGCGCTGGTATTCAGATAGGGCCCACTGTGATGCCACGGACACAGTTACGTACGTGATAAAGTGATAAAGAGATACCGTGACCCTGGAACATGGGCAACTGAAGGAACACGGGTGGGTTTTAGTCAGTAAAAGTCTGACACGCCCTCCCGCTCCGCCCAGAGCGGGAGAAGTCATTTGATGATTTCCCATTCAAAAAAAAAAAAAAAAAAGGCAAGATAATGATGCTGACTTAGTAAATTTGATATAACGATACGACTGCGTTCTATCTAACTTAAAATAACTTCACATTTACGAGTATGTTAGGTTTTTAAGAATTGCAGTATTTAATTTGATTTAAAAGTTGTTTTTCTGGCAACATTTGAACACGTACTTGACCGGAAGTAATATTAAAAAACGTTTATAATATTATGGATGGGGAGATCATTGGCGGCATTGGGGACTGGCAGTCTGATTTCAGCTCTTGTCGAGTTTTGAAATAACCCTCTAGTGCTTCTTAAGTGTTCTGAACGAATTTATTGTACTGTGGATAGTGAATAAATAATAATTATTAAGAAATAAACGAGTTAGTGATTTTTAAATTGAGTATTATTGTTCCATCTGTAATGTTGGAACAATAATACCCGTGGACCGTGTGGTGCCGGACGTAAAGAATAACACCACCCCATTTCTTCCCGTGGGTGTCGTAAAAGGCGACTAAGGGACTTACTAGAGAATGGGCAGCAGCGTTCTCTATGCATTTTACCACCATACTGCGATCGCCAACCCGCCTGCCAAGCGTGGCGATTATGGCAAAGCCCCCCAAATTGGGGGAGGCCTAAGTCCAGCAGTGGACGTCTTACGGCTGAAATGATGATGATGATGATGATCTGTAATGTTCCCGCAATGTGCAGTGTGAGTTTATTTACCTACTTGTACTTTATTCGATCCAGTTCTTTAGTATTAAAGTTAATCCAACATTTATGTTGATTAACAGCCTTTCAGGAGGGTGAGTACCTTCATTAAGAAACGTTAAGATCTGTTTTATCTTACTGCAGTGAACTGCAGTGTCATAAAGTGAATGTTAAGTACTACACAGCGATGCACGAAGCAAAACGTGCTGAATTAGCTAAGCTCAAGCACAGGAATTCTTAAGTGAAGACTTAATTAAGTAAATAACTTGAGAAGTTCATTTGACGTGTCTGACGTGCAGGTAAGCACTCTAGAAAACTAAATACATTTATACTCTAGAAAACTAAAATGGAAGCGAGTCTATACGTATTATTACAAAACTGAAGAGTTTGTTTGTTTGGTTGAACGCGCTAATCTCACGAACTATTGGTCCGAATTGAAAAATTGTTTTTGTGTTGAGTAGCCTATTTATTGAGAAAGGTTAAAAATTATATAACAGCACGCTACAATTAAAAGGAGCGGAGCAGCAATGAAAAATGTTCGGAAACTGGCAGGCAATTCGATGCGACGGGAAAGATCAGGGGAGCAAAAATTTGACGCGACAAATTTGGACGAAGTCGCGGGTGGAAGCTAGTGAGATATAAAGACCTCGAAATAATTTGAAGACACCTATGCAAGAGAAATACAGTTTCTCAATTGGTTGAGATTAAAACTTGAAATATGAAATTCTTTCGAACAGAACAGAACATAAGAAAACGTTAAATATCGTAAAAATAAATCGACGCAATCGGATTTATTTTCAAACTTGTGATACTTAGATAAAAATTGTTGTCACTAATTCTATGTACAGTGCATTAAAATAAACAAAGAAAAGAAAAACACAAAACGAAACAAAAAACCCGCATACTGAGGGCGAATTTTACCAATGAAGCTGAAAACTTTCAGTATTTTTAACCGCATTCAAGAGCTGTCGATGTCAAAATTGTCATAGAATATTGAAATTGACATGTCTAGCGGTTTAAAAGTCTGACCGCATTGAGTTTCTTGAAATTCGCACTTAGCAGCCATCAATGGGAAAAAAAATCTTTTGTTAATTTTCTTTTCTCAAAAAGTGTGGTACAGGCTCGTACAGTAAATATACGTATAATTTTACAATAGATAGAAAGTAAAGTAACCAGTAACATAATTTGAATCTGGCATCCTAGCTAGGTTACATGGTAACCTGTATTATGGTCAGTTGAGATTACACCTTTGCATCATAGAATTATGAGTGAATTTTGTAGTCACTGATATGTGGTTTACCGTACCCATACTATAACTATCATATAAAGTTTTGAAGACGAACTTATTAACTTAACTTTCGTCTTTTGTATGCATTAGCTGTCTTATTTACAACCTCCACTCACTCCCTGTACAAACTTGGTCATCTAATAAAGGAGCCAGCCTGACCCTATATCCCCTTATCAAGCTCGTAAACTAAGTTTAACGTCTTAAACAACAAAGCTGAACTTCAGTTTAACTTAACTGGCGACTAACCACGACCTCACACGTTCGCCTCACTAGGTCACGCTGTTTATAACTTAGGTACTTCGAATCTGTTACAGCGTGAAACGAGAAACATTTAATGAAATATACTTGTTTTATACTAAGGTGAAACAAAAACGAGGATTGTGATCTTTACAGGTTGATCGGTATGTAAGTGTGTAAGTTTGTGGGTATCCGCTCCTCCGCTCGCTAGTTTTTGTAATAGGGTTGCTTCTCGTGCTGGTATTTTGAAGGGCTCGCTTCGCTCGTTCTTCCCATGTAAAAGCTTGAACCGCTCACTCGTAATTACTACCTAGCAATTTTTTTTAATATTATATATTTTTTATTAAATATATGTATATTATTAGGGAACCCCAGAAATAAAAATCACGCTCTAAAAAGTATGAAACAAAAATGTAATCTCAATACAGGGTGTTTTGTTTGTAAAGCCAGCATTTCCCTGTATCACGAAAATAATAATCTTCTGATCTTCAAAAGCCATACCATTGTTTATTAATCAATGTTATTGAACAAAAAACTTCACAGAATTCCAGAATTACTTAGCATTTCTCAGTCACAAACCAGGTTAATGGGACGTCATCGCTTTAGGTTATCAAAAGTTTTAACAGGATCGACATACTTTTCATCTTAAGGTCCTCGGTAAATTTTGGTGGAAACTTTTTTATTTGATAACGGAGTGAAAAGGAAGATCAAGGCAAAGAGGTTTTATTTTTGACTGGCCTGTTAGTCTAGTGGTTAGTGACCCTGACTGCTAAGACTGAGGTCGTGGGTTCGATTCCCACCCAAGACAATTTTTTGTGTGCAATGAGGTTTTATTTTTGACTGGCTTGTTTGTCTAGTGGTTAGTGACCCTAACTGCTAAGACTGAGGTCGTGGGTTCGATTCCCACCTTGGAAAAATCTTTGTGTGATGAGCACAATCATTTATTCTGTGTCTGGGTGTAATTTATCTGTAATATTTATGTATTTAGAAATATATAAGTATGTTTATCAGTTGTCTGGTTACCATAGTACAGGCTCTGCCTAGTTTGGGATCAGATAACGGTGTGTTGGTTGTCCTAAGATATTTATTTAATTATAGAAGCAACTGTTAAATTTAATAAAAATTTCAAGGGAGTCTATTTGCATAGCTTTTCTCCTTTTTTGTTAGAGTCGTCTCCCAGTCTAACCGGATTTACTGAGTTACAATTTTCTTACATGGAGTGACTGCCTATCTGACCTCCACAACAGAGCTTCTGTTTAACATGAAATCCTTTGGTAAGACTGGTTGTCAGACTTTTGGTTTTTTGACTACCCAACTACCTTGTAACAACTGTCGAAGATCTAGATTCCGAGGCATAGAGGGACCTTGGGTGGGAGGGGTCGTTTAATTTAAGTGAGTATATGATAGCAATTAATTTTTAAAAGGTGATTATTATTCAAGGTTCGTAAAGGTTATTTTAATTAATAACTCCATTAGCACTATATATAATTTCAGTCTTAAGAAGTTTGCTAGTTAACTTGAAAGAGAATTTTGGTGATTATAATGTTCTTATATTTATCAAAGAACAAAGAAACTTTGATTAATTATTTTTTCAAGTAATGAGGCAAAGCATTAGGTTTTCAAACTAGTGCAAATGTGTCTAGAATTACCAAAGAGTCTTACTTTCAAATAAATTAAAGCAATATATTTTTATTTCACATAAACATACATGGGCACTTATGAAACGTCAGAAGCTAGGTACACGGTTCAAAATTGTTGATTCCTATGAAGAGCCGGCAAGAAACTCCATGTTTACTCTTTTAAAAATAACTGGTTTTACCATTTGTTTCAAATTACAGTGTTAATAAGTATGGTATAACAGTGTAGGACTGTCAACAAGTCATCATCACCAGCCTATAATGTTCCCACTGCTGGAACACAGGCCTCCTCTCGGTGAGAGGGAATGGGCCATAATCCACCACGTGGGCCTAGTGCGGGTTGGTATCTAGCCTTTTCCTCCGGTGATGAAATAATTTACACAAAGTAATGCGCCTGCTCAGGTTTGAACTCACGACCTGCTACTCGTAAGTCGCGGCCGTTACCACTGGGCCACCACTGCTCAACAAGTACTAGGTACTTAATAAAATTGTCTACAGTCTACAAGGTCTGCGACGTTCTCACATTCACAAAATATAAAAGAACATACATAAATATGATAGTACTATGTTTCATAAAGAAAACATAGTAACCTATTTAAAACAAAGGACATTATTGCTTTTAACCTCAAATATAAAAAAGTCACAAAGAAAAATACGAATCAGTATGAATTCATCTATATTCCTCTCAACATTCTCCACAATAGGTACAATCATACAAAGTAAGATAGTTCCATACATCATACATTTAGTATTTTACCACACAGAGGAATTCTGGCTACAGTCCAAGGTGAATACAAAGTCTATTCTGAAAAAAATATTAGTTCTTTCCCAAAGACTTTTTGTTGGCAAAAGAAAAATTCTACCCTGCTTTATGGAAAATGTGGGAATACTGTTGTGGGAACTTTTTGAAAATCATTTGTAGTTTTAGGAACTCTAATAACATATTTGATATTTAAATGAATTCTATATACATAAGAGTTCATGGGTATTGTTAAGAGTATTTATAGATAGACTAGCTTTTGCCAGCGGCTTCGCCCGCGTGGAGGTCGGAAATTATCCCGTGGGAACATACTACCGGGATAAAAAGTACCCTATGTGTTATTCCCGGTTATAAACTATCTGTGTGCCAAATTTCATCCAAATCCGTCCAGTAATTTTTTCGTGAAAGGGTAACAAACATACACATACACATACATCCATCCTCACAAACTTTCGCATTTATAATATTAGTAGGATACACATAATATGTGAGATCAACAATAGTGTTTTTTTAATATGTGTTTTTTATTTTCTCTTACACACGCTGTCTACATCTCTTAATCTTCTCTCCTATCGCAGGTATGCTGGAAGAGGTTTCTTCAGAAATAAGCATCGCCTCTGTACCCATTTTCTGTTCTTGTTTGTTTTTAAAAGTACTTACTAATTTTCTGTTCCTTTCTTCTTGTATGGTAATATATGTGTGAACATAAATTGTTAAATGAATAAATAATAGTAAATATTATATATATTTATTTTAAATAATTAAATGATAGAAAGACTTCGTTAAAAGATGATACACTAGAACCGGGGTGACTACCGAGATGACAACTAATAGAGATGTATAGAAAAAGAGATATTGCGGAGACCTAAAATAAATTGGGATAAAGGCAATAGAATGCTCATGATAATGAAAGTCTTACTATCCAGAAACAAGGTAAAATTGATTTTTCTTAACAGAAATAACTAACTTTTCCAGCAGACTTTTTCTAAGAAAAAAATAACGACCTTTTTCCAAAAGAATTTAGCTATGAACGAAAAAACATTTTCTAAAATTAATCTCACATTTTGCCCGCATTTCCAAGAACATTGTTTTCAATTTATTTCACTTGGAGCACGCTTTTATTCAACACTTTACTAGAAGCTATTTAAACTTCGTTACTCGACAACTAACGAAAGTTTAGCCGGAAACTACTATTTACTTGTACTACCCGCTTTTTGGTAATAAATAAGTTTTACTTGGTGTACGAAACTGCGAAGAGAAAATTGTTCTTTATTTTCTCGTTAGCAACAAATCTTATGCTTTCAATATATACAATACTGTAAGAATCTCATAATTTGAAATATTTTTTCTACCGCAAAACTCAGTCTCGTATAAAAGGGGGCGAGCCTATTACCATCAATCCAAACCTTTGAAATTTTTTTGATGGAAAATACACACACAACAGGTTAGTAGGTAAATCAAAATGGTTGTCATCTCCCATTTTCCTCAGATAATTTGATTTTAAACAGAAAAAAAAGTAACTCGCGCTCTAAAAAGTATGAAACAAGAAAAAATTGTCCTTTGTAGACCATTATCGTTGTATTTGTTTATATTTTATTTTTGTTACTTTATGTCCTCCAGAGGAGGCCACTTACATTTTAATGACGTGACGTCACCAAGCCTTTAACCAGTAGCCGATCAAAACGCTTCCAATGATACCTCATTTGTCAAATTATGATAAGGAGTTTAGAAGTTATGAGGGGACATACGAACATACATACCGGTCAAAATCATAACACTCCTTTTTGTTTCGCCATAATTTGGTTAAAACAACATACTGATATAATTATGATTACTGGAAGTCAGTTTAGTAAGTTATTCAAGAAAATATTTTCCCTAAATACAGGTGCAGGGAAATTCAAACGCTTTGTTTACTATTGTCTACTTTCTCATCTTACCTACTTGAGATTTTACCGAGAAAACTCTCAGTGGATTCATTTTATATTCAGAAGACACTTGGAAGGAAAAGAAATATGATTCGGGTTTATTCGTTTCACTTCGTTAGTACAACGATTGCGAGGGTCTCTTGTTACTATTATTTCAGTTGTTCTTTTACAAGATTTTTTTTTTCTGAAAGAAGTAACCGTCTTTCTTAGCTTAAGCTACTAACTCAGTAAAAAAAACTTGACTATGAATTAACGGGCTTATTTAAATTCCCAAGAAATCAATTAAATTTATCGTGGACAAAATGCATTTCCATGTCATTAGAGGCATTGACTTGCCATTAAAGACACGTTTGGCGACGGTTTATATGGAATCACTTTTCAAAATTATATTTTAACTGACAGAGTATGCCTCAGAGAGGTATACTCCATGCACTAAATAAAGAATTATCCATTCACAATTGTCTGACATATCGTGGAGCATACATACAACAAAAAAAAAACTTACAGACGAATTAAGAACCTCCTCCTTTACAAACAATACATTCAAACAATGTTAAACGATGATAGCTGCAATGGTTGAAACTGTGACATAGCTATCAATGCCTGACTCCTAGTGAGAGGGTAGGTTGTTCCAAGACTAATACATAACAAATAATTAATTTATTGACACGTAAAAGTGTTTGTATAAACCTACTTACAGAAATAAAATCATATATAAAGAAAAGAAAATTAAAAGTTACATTCGATCTGGCAACATCATAAAACAATTGCAACTTACCAAACCACACTTGTTGCTAAGTGAATACCTACACAGTCTAATTTTATCGGGGTTTCAGCATTATCTATTAGTCTGACATCAATGTCATTGCCAACTAAGTGCAGTTAACTTAAAACCACGTATAAACATGCACTTTGGAAGCACTTAACTGTAGACTACGCTCTAAATTGACAAGTCAAGCGAGTGACACTTCTAGAGTCTAAAAACAGAATAAACCTTTGATCACCAGTGCATTACAAAATGTTTTGTGACCCTCAAATGATTGGGGATGGTTCATTTAACTCATTGAGGATTATTCAAAGGAATTAATTGTTTAGGCGTTGTTCAAGTTTTTGGATCAATTACTTTAGAGTTTAAATGCTTTTTGAAGAAGATTTTAGTGTTTAATTCTATTTAGCAGGTTCTTACAAAAACTAACATATAGGTAAATACAGTACCTTCTTTCTATAAATTTCATAATTCACACAGTCCATCCATCGTTTCTTTGGTCTCCTTCTATTCTTATATCCATCGACATTTATACTCAATACTTTCCTCATGCATTTTCCTCATTCCTCCGTATCACGTGACCATACCATGACAACCGATTCCCATACAACTTCTTTTCAGTTATCGGTGCCACTTTCAGACTTCCTTTCAGATTATTTCTTAGAATGTTAAATAAAATTTTTAGGACCGCAAAATGGGAATTATTAGAGGGCCAATAAAATACGTATGCGCTTCAAATATCTAACTACCTAATTACACACCCGTTTCACAAATCTGACAAACCCTTACCTAACAGTATTAGCGTCTATCACCAACAAATATTCCCTGTAGTTGACAGACACGTTATAAACGTAGAAATCGCTCTGAGCCAACGTGATAAACTAATTCCGGACAAGAGCGATTGCGATAATATGATGTACTACGATATTGAAGTCGTATTGAAGGAACGATATTTGGGTCAATCACTTGTGTGTTTTACTGGACATAGCTTGATTTTAATCTTTATAATGAAGACTAGCGTTTGCCCGCGACTTGGTCCGGGTAAATGACAGTTATCGCGGACGCAGACAACGTCACGGAATAAAAAGTAGTCTATGCCCTTTCTTGGGGATTAAACTTACCTCTTGCTAAATTTCATCAAAATCGGTTCTGTAGTTTAATCGTGAAAGAGTAACAGACAGTGTCCTTTCGCATTTATATTATTAAGTATAGATTATCGTATAAATCATGATTAAAAAAAAAAAAAACTCATATCTATTAAAGACTAATCATCAGCGCAATCTATGTTGGGGCAGCTCCCAGTCTAACCTGATGCAGCTAAATGCCATTAGTTTAACATAGACTTATTGCCTATCTTACCTTCTTAACGTAGTTACTGGATAACACGATTATTTGGTAAAACTGGTGGTCAGACTTTCGGGCTTCTGATTTACTGTAGAAACTGTCAATGAACTGCGAATGTCATTTGGGTCCAACGGTTTTACGTGCTGTCTTGTTTATTCATTGTCATGTTCGTGAACGGGCGCCGTCAGTTGGAACTGGTCATCTCTGGGCTGTACTCCCATGTACTACCATCTACAAGTCCCTAAATGACGATGTAAATTTTTAATTTTATTGTTTTTACGTACTTCTTTGACATAATCGACTGGCCTGTTAGTCTAGTGGTTAGTGACCCTGACTGCTAAAACTGAGGTCGTCGGTTCGATTTCCACCCAGGACAAATGTTTGTGTGATGAGCACAATCATTTTTTTCTGTGTCTGGGTGTAATTTATCTATAATATGTATGTATTTAAAATATATAAGTATATTTATCCGTTCTCTGGTTACCATAGTACAGGCTCTGCCTAGTTTGGGATCAGATAACGGTGTTTTGGTTGTCCTTAGATATAAAATATAATCTACTTATTATTTGCCATTATTAAAAAAAATATATATATATATATATATATCTCCATCTTAGTGGTTGTCATGGCAATATTGTAATTTAATTCAAATAAGTTTTGAAAATTTATTTATTTTTATTCCATTTATGTAGATTCATTTTCATTTTGTGAATGTGAGAGCATTGTTAGTCTTGTAGATTGTAGATTTGTAGACTATTTTCTATTGTAGTAAGTACCCTCCTGGCACTTGTTGGCAGGCTTACACTGTCCTCCCATACATAAATACCATACCTAATACCTCTGTCATCTGAAACAATTGTTAAAGCCAATTATACTTATTATTTTTAAAAGAGTAACCATGGAGTTTCTTACTGGCTCTTTTCCATAATAACAACCAACTGGAACCGTGCACCTAGCTTCTGACGTTTTATAGGTCCCCATGTAGGTTTATGTGAAATCGATTTGATTTAGTCCCATGGAGAAACCTGTTCAGTCAAATGCTGTGAACTACATCCTCAAGGCTTATCAATCATGATTCGCAAGAATTAACTCGCCCGAATCATGGCGAATCAACACTTTTAAATAATATACTGTTTACTTTAGGCGCCTCGTATTTATTTTTTACGTGAATTGACAACTCCAGAAATACGTATTAGGTAACTGGCATATTTTGAATTTTATTCATTCAAGCAATCAATCAATCAAATCATTTATTTACAGGTTACATTAAAATACAAGTATAAAAATACACAGCCATACACAAAAACAAAAAAAAAATACAACCATAAAAAATACAGACATAGGTACGTACATTGGGCCAGGAAATAGGAACGCAAAATTTTATGAAAAATTGTTAAAACGCTATAATACAATATAAATCAAAAATAAAATTACAAATTAAGATGTCACAGTTAGATTTGGTACAATTATATATACATATAATATTAAAAATGGTCAAAACAAAATTGTATTTTAGAAAATTTGTATTTTAAATGGTCAATACAATTTGAAATAAATATATTAGGTACACACACAAATTTATATTAGGTAACACTTTATTGTATGCACGTTTTCCCATAACTGTCCTGCATAAAATTCAAAACGTGTCTAATACGTATTTCTGGAGTTGTCTATTCTTCTTTAAATAAACTAACAACGTGTGACTCGCTTACAAAACTAAAGTGTTAATTGTAGTGTCACTTCACATGTTTTGGGCGAAATCGACTAATAAGTCAAATATGATCAATCCTTTCTGACACATGCTGTCCAAGGGAAAAATAACAATATTTTCAGTAGTATCTGCTACTGAAAATATAAGCTACAACGATATTATGAGTTATGAGTACCTAGTCAACACTTAAAATATCGTTTAAGGTGCACAAAAACACTGAAATTCCTACATTCAACAGTCAACTTATAAAGCAAGCACCAGACCCCGTAGTTCTGACGAGCTCGACAGATGGCGTTGTGCCGCGAGACGCAAAAGCTGAATCGCGCTATGGTTTCGTTACCCAGCGCACTACTAAACCGAGCGAGCTTTGCAGGATATTTTAGAGGTAAATTATGAAAGCTACTTATGACTTATGAATTTTTGAGTAAATCAGTCTAAAAAAGACATGATTTATAAATTCTAACACTAAGAGCGTCCAAAAATATTTGTTCTCCTGTTTTTTCTATCGCGTCTGTCGTTAGCAATGCTATCGTATGTAGGTGTGTGGTATCATTTCTTTACATTACTTAAGTTATGCATTACACAGTTTATTTACTAGCTCTTGCCATCGGCTTTGACCGCGTAAAAGTCGGGAATTCTCCCACAGGAACTGTTCTACCAGGATAAAAAATATCCGATGTCCTAAATGTAAATATACTCCGAGATTAAACGTACCTCGATTATGGTCTACAGTTTCATTGAAATCCGTTTAGTCGTTAAGGCGCGAAAAGGACAGGAAGTTACATTCGCATTTATTGGTTTTTAGTCGACTCGCCCAAAACGTGCGAATCGACGCTTTTAAATAAAACAACATTTTCACGAAGTTAATTTATTTGTGGGCGAATCCACAACTCACAAGTGGGTAAGTATTAGCCAAATTTTTTGGGAATTGCATCACACAGGTCTACTTATGAGGTTGTCGGCTGCTTAACCGGACTTGCGTGTGGCTATGTGGCTACCTTAATTAAAGTAGCTCTAGTTTTAAGTACTAAGGTCCAGCTAGGGCTTAAAAACTTAAAACTAGAGCGACTACTCGCTAAGGGCGTACGTAATTGCCTTTAAACCCTTTTGAATTTTATGCAATATATTTATAAAATAATAAAATACTCATAAAATTGTATTTTTCTTACTAGAAAATTGATGAAAATCGAACTAATAATATTACTTTATTCCATTTACAATATACAGTACGGAAGAATGAATTTTTAACATGATGCAAAATTTTAATAATTGTGTATGTAGATTTTCAATCAAACAACCGAGATAGAAAAGGACTTTTAACCTTCTTTCTTATTGCATAAAGCACAATAAATATAACATAGCAAAACATTACTCCTTTTTTCCCAAAGGGCTGTACATCTATAGTACACCTATATATTATATACATCTATATACATCTATAGTACACCTGTATATCTATTAGTACACCTATATTACGCTAGTTATATTCTAGTCCCAAGTAATAAGGGGTGAGCCTATTGCCATTGACCGGGCACAAATCTAGACTTCAGAAAGCTACTGAGAAATTCTAGATACAAAACCCATTAACACCTTGCTCGACCTGGGAATTGAACCTAAGACTTCATATTCAGCAAAAGCGCTTGCGACTACTGGACCAATGAGGCAGTAAAATAAATATGTAGACCACGTTACTAGATATACCTAAAGTAGCCGCAAATATATTTTGACCAAGACATTTATCTACCAAAATTTCAGAAAAGGTCTAAAGGACCCGAATAATTTACCGTTTACCGAATCTTATTTATGAGACGAATGTATGAATAAAAGCCAGGGTTCTTTTAGTTTCAATTTTTGGGATAAAGTTCTTTAATGCCGCTTGCGGTAGAAGTAAACTTGTGGTAAAAATCGTCACGTAACGTCAATTGTAGGAATGGTCACGTAACGGAAAAGCGTTATGGCCTTTTTCATCAGACTTCAAAAAAAGGAGGAAGTTCTCTATTCTACTGTTTTTTTTTTAAATGTTTATTACCTTAGAACTATTGGCTGGGTGAACCGATTTTGATGATTCTTTTTTTATTTGAAAGCTAGCTCTGAACCTTCCGAAAATCGAAAATGGTAGGGAGTTATTTAAATAACTCCTCCTCCTTAAGGATTAACAAGTTAACATATTATCATGTCATTTATTCATCATCATCATGTCAGCCAAAAAACGTCCACTGCTGGACTTTGCCCTCCCCCAATTTGGGGGGGTTTGCCATAATCACCACGCTTGGCAGGTGGGTTGGCGATCGCAGTATGGTGGTAAAATGCATAGAGAACGCTGCTGCGCATTCTCAAGTAAGTCCCTTAGTCGTCTTCTACGACACCCACGGGGAAAATGGTCATTTAATCAATGAAAACCTTTATGATTTTTACACGCTTTATATTAGCTTCACTTGTATGTTTGTATATTTGTATGTTTGTTTGTAACCGACTCCTTATAGCGCGATTTTGACCCACTTTAAACGACCAGATTTCATTTTAACTTTGCACACCTGTCAAGGATCGATGACAATGCAATAATTTCATAAATTTGTGCCATTATTCTTGCCAGGGTTACCAGGACAGCAAAAAAACTGTCACAAACTACGCTGACATACGTCTCAAAATTCGAAATACCCTAAAAAATAGAAAATAAATAATAGTTTAAAAAAACTAAAAAACACGCTTCCATGGAAAACCAAACTAAAAAGTACATAATAATGAAAAAAAAACGTGGGGTGCCTGATATCAATAAAAAAATACCTTAAAAGCACCCCACGCTTTTTTTTCATTATTATGTACTTTTTAATTTGGTTTTCCATGGAAGCGTGTTTTTTAGTTTTTTTAAACTATTATATTTTATTTTATTTTAACCTTTACATAACTATATTTATTATAATCATCATCCACTTCATCCACTGCTGGGCAAATTTCTCTGTTTTCTTGTGTCAGCCTCATTCATGTTTTGTCCGCGACTGCAACATTGTCGTGTACCCATGTAACCGCCGGACGACCAACATCTCGTCTTCCAGTCCTTGGACGCTACTCTGTCAAAACCTCACTCCACATGTCATCACTGCACCTTGCCGCCTTACCAGGTGACTTACCAACTCTATTAGAGCTATACATTGTTTTATAGATATTACAATACATGATTATATTTGTGGCAACATGTGGGGTAAATCACTGAGAAGTGGTGTAGAAGGACAGTCTAATGTAATTGTGACGTTCAAAAAGTGCTTACTCTCAGCCTAGTTTAAATAAATGACTTTTTATTTTGGGTGTGCTATAGGTACACCTCTACCATACCTTTTCGAAGAATCAAGGCGTTATGTTATGTCCCAGTGTCAACCAATCATTACTAAGTTCAGAACACCTTAATATAAATTAACATAACGTATACACAGTTGTTTGTTATTAATTATTGCTTTGTTGAAGTAAGCTTATTGCTCAAACCCAGCGCTATTGTTGCTCGTGGCTTTAATTGCTCGTTTGTCGTCAACCAAACGCAAACTACACGATGTTGCTCGGTGTTAAGCCGTTTAATTAAGCAATAATAACAACCGAGATTGTTATTATTAATTATAAGTGGCTTAGGACTTTGATCACTGAGATAGAACCAGAGAGGTAATTGCGTAACACACTAACACAACGAATGGGTTTCGTTTTGACAGTTCAATAACATTCATTGCGGTATTTATGTTGTTGACCAGACAATTTTTTCCCCCTTATGAACAATGAATTAGGTATATCCCTCAAAATTATTGAGATTGTGATTGATAGTGTGTTACGCACACAAATAGGGTATTGCTTCTGTCAAGATATTCTTTATCATAAATACTGTTTCCGTACATAACAACACAGTGAAGTGTTTTTTAACCGACATAAAAAAGGAGGAGGTTATCAATTCCTCTGTATTTTTTTTTTTAAATAATTTTTAGCTCATAACTTTTGACTGAGTGTATCGATTTCGATGATTTCTTTTTTATTTGAAAGCTGGTGCTTTCCGAATGGTCCCATTTTAATTTGGTTCCATTCGAACAGTGAGATCCATGTGACAACCATATAAGTCTTATATTTGCTTTAAGTATTTGCGCGACAAATGAACGAATAACGCGATTAGATTAGTGCGGGGTATCTACCATAACTAAAAAGTTAAAAATAAAAACTTTTTACAAAAAAATAAAAACCGACTTCCTTAAAAAAACACTACAAAGTCAAAAATAACTTTAATTTCGGAAGTCAGTGGCAAAAAAACCTTAAATGCAGAACCTAAGACACCGAATTCCGAAATTAAAGTTATTTATAACTTTTTAGTGTTTTTTTAAGGAAGTCAGTTTTTATTTTTTTGTAAAAAGTTTTTTCTTTTTATCGACTTCGAAAAGGTAGAGAGCACAGAATTAGAGACGCTTATTTCGATTGTAGGTAATTTAGTTTGTAATGGAAATTGTTAGAATTATGAAAAAAAAAATTTGCGTATTATTGCTTTTACCTATGGTCTTATCATCAATCTACAAAAGTTCACCATTAGTGCAATATTAGAGCAGTAGTTGCCTAGTGATTTCGGCCCCAGGCAGGTGCTCCAATTTTGTAAGTCATTTCATCACCACGCTCTCAAAACGGTGGAGGATGACATTGTTAGGAAACCGACAAATCCTAAAACCAAAAATTAGAAGATAGGGATATCTACCAACCCACACCGCCAATTCAGCTTGCTTATTAAAATAAATAAATATCTTAGGACAACCAACACACCGTTATGTGATCCCAAACTAGGCAGAGCCAGTACTATGGTTACCAGACAACTGATAAACATACTTATATATTTCTAAACACATACATATTATAGATAAATTACACCCAGACACAGAACAAATGATCGTGCTCATCACACAAAGATTTGTCCTGGGTGGGTATCGAACCCACGACCTCAGTCTTAGCAGTTAGGGTCACTAACCACTAGACTAACAGGCCAGTCAGGCCATTCTGTGCGCTATGTCGATATTTTTAGTTCTCAACCTATGTTCTATCACAAACAATGAAATCGTACTACTTTCCATATGAAGATTAAAAATACCACTTCGCATTCATTTCTGTGCGTGTAGCTCTCGTAAACAAAAACAAAACAATAGAGAATCGATGGTTCATGCATAAAACATTAGATCCTTCAATAGGTCGGTAACGAATTGACAGCATTAAACCATTGGTTCGATGACCCACTTGGAAATATTAGGGTAAGAAATACGCAGGGGAGATTGGTCGGGAAGTTTAGGGAAACCCGGTAATAATGTCAGGTAGAGGATATAAGTGATTGACTAGTAAAGTAACCCCGATAGAACCATTGAACCATAAAATCTCCAGGAAAATTGCAACGAAGTGTTTAGGGGCTGTTCATTTATTATGAAGGACAATTTTAACCACTTTCTGACCCACTTTAACCTTACCTAAGATCATTATATTTATTCTCATAACCTTATTTCAAATAAAGTAGCAACAAAATAAAGTAATAACAAAATAAAGTAGCAACAAAATAAAGTAGCAACAAAATAAAGTAGCAACAAAATAAAGTAGCAACAAAATAAAGTAGCAACAAAATAAAGTAGCAACTAAATAAAGTAGCAACAAAATAAAGTAGCAACAAAATAAAGTAGCAACAAAATAAAGTAGCAACAAAATCATCATCTTTATCATTTTATCCAAATGACGGACACTTGCTGGACATAGCCTTTCTACCTCCAGTGGCTCTCTGCGACTTTGACTGGTTCTATGCTACCAAAATCCAGCGGATTCCTGTGGTCTTCAAAAGGTCAAGCAAGAATATGAAAACTTATGTTTATGCTCACTTTTCTGATTTTCACGTAACAACAATCCAGACTCAAAGAAAAATACTACTTATTTGGAACCTCACCCTACTCAAATCGTTTAACGTTAATAATGATTAAAAGCCCCCTACATCACCCTTTTCTTTTACATTAAAACCTTAGGGTAAAAAAAAACCAGCAATACAAAATTACATCAAATTCAATCGTAGAATAAATCTAAAGTTATCTACACTCAAACCAATTGTCTATTGATTTGAGTGTGAATTTTCTATGTCAATTATTTAATACGAAGAATTTGTGCGTTCATGGCCCACATATGTAGCTAAAATTATGAGCGCGTTCAAACAAACTCTTCAGCTTTGTTATTAATATAAGATTTAGATAGATATGGATATTTTACTTCAATTTTATAAAATCATATATCACGATTCTAGGGTAATTGTCGTAGGTGTCAAGGTCAACATCAAACCTTGGAACCACACCAAACAATGTGCTAGATAATGATCGCAGCCATTGTGTCGATAATATCCTAACACGCGCTCGAATAATACTACCATTCCAGATATACTATCGACACTACAGTACAGGTTCACTGAAGCATATTATCTTCACACAGCTTCAAGCACTTAGAACTACAGGTAGATAGTAACACATGACGTCAAATGAGAACACAGCGACACGTGTATCGTCAAATACGAATCATTAACACTAGTTTCATAAGTTTTACTGTACTAACATTCTATGGATTTTTAAATCTGAATTAAAAAGTTTTTATTTTATTTTTATTAAGGCACGTGTCGAACCGCCGGCGATTAATAAAAAGCTATTAGAGCTAGCAACTAAAACGAGTTGGCGAGTAACGAGCAGTGAGTGCGCGATGGTGACGAGCGATTACTCATTTAGTGTAAAAGACTATCAATAATGATATTATTTTGGTTGAGAGCTCCGACTTCCGATAGTAGTAAAGATCTTACTTTGACATTGCTGAATAATTGTATTATATTCATAATTATTGACATTTAATTTTACCACAAGTATTATTTTTCAATTTAATTTAATGTAAAACAATATAATCAAGTAATACTAATGTTTAATGCATGCTAATTTATGATGATAAGGGCAGGCGAAATATAATTGCAATGCTTGTAAAAGGCTGCTAAGTCATAAGTACTAACATAGTATAACACCAACATTACGTATACACTTAGTTCGCAATAAACCTTTTTGACTTTGACTTTTGGCTACTAAGTACAGTCACGAGTAATAATATGTGTACACAAAGCCAAATTCAAAAGCGATTTTTCTCTTTATATAACAATTGCAACTTTGAGATAAGGCCTATTTCGTAATAGTGTGGGTTCCAAAATACTATGTTCGTAATAAAATAAAATTACAATCAGTACAATAGGAGAAAATCCCCTTCAAAGTTAGTAAGTGTATACATATTCGTGCTCGTGACTGTACTTATTGTTGAAAAAGAAAGCCTTGAAATATTTGAAACCAAACAGTAAACCAGCTTCTAAGGGGTTGGCTTTCAGTCTAGCCAGATGCAGCTGAATACCAGTGCATTAAACGGAGCGACTGGTTATGTGACCTTCACAACCCAGTTTCTGGGTAACAGTATACCCCTTGGTAAGACTGGTTGGCAAAGATCTAGGAATGACAGTTGGGACCAACAGCTTAACGTGCTTTTCGAGGCACGGAGGGATCCCGATAATTATAGGTAATAGATGCTCTATATACAGAATATGTGTTCCGTGTGTTACCGAGCGTTAAGAATAGCACCATCTCATTTCTTCCCGTGGTTTCGTAAAAGGCGAATAAGGGACTTACTAGAGAATGGGCAGCAGCGTTCTCTGTGCATTTTACCACCATACTGCGATCGCCAACCTGCCTGCCATGCGTGGCGATTATGACAAACACGAGGGGTGTTTGGGGGAGGCCTATGTCCAACAGTGGACGTCTTTCAGCTGAAATGATGATGATAATGACGCAGAAAATATTTTTTTGAACCATTTTAAAGACAACATTTCTGTCATATTACCGAAATGTCCAATACAGACATCCAGTTTCGTCCGTCCAGTACCAATACGTTTACTGAACAAATAAGCACTAAATTTTACGATTCCGTTTAATGTGGCAGTTAAACAGTTTTACGGTTGTCCGGAGTGTTTTATCAAATAGACTAGTGTTACGGTACATTTTATTTGCGCTCATGTTTGTCTGAGAGGTCTCTAAGTGTATGTGGCGATAAGTTAATTTATTAAGTACTAATATAGTCAGCGGCTTCGCCACCGGGATAAAAAGTATTCTATGTGGTAATCTAGGTTATAAACTATCAGTGTGCTGACTTTCATCTAAATTCGTTCAGCCGTTTTCCCCTCAAGCTCCACCATTTCGACCGATTTGTGCTAGCCGCATCCAGCGGATTCCTGCAGCCTCCACAAGGTCATCGGTCCACAAACAATGGGACACTTAATACTGTATCCAGCGTGGCCTGTTGTGTGCAGGCTACAGGCAGGGAGGTGATGGACGCTACTGAAAGTGCCACACTCGTGGCCTAATTCTGGGCTGACTGTATAGATTACTATCGACACGCTAAGAAGAAGACCAGTATTATCGTCATTACATTCATTCTCTGTTCAATGTACTTCAGTGCTATTTATATACAGGGTGTCCAAGAACCTGGCGTCCAACTGGATTCTCACGATGCCCCAAGTTCTAACAGTACTCAGAAAAATATTTTAAAAAATCCACCCCATGTACTTACAGAATTATACTGATTTCAAAAAAAAAGGGGGAAATGAGCACCCTGTGACATACTTTTGAATGCTGTGACTGCTAATGCTGATAATTTCGATATTTCTTGGAGGTTTTGTAATCTAGGGTATTGCTGTGTCTAAATAGAATGTAAAAATAAAGTACTTATTGTACCATTTTAAAATAAAATATTATTTTAACTAAAGGTGATATGGAAAACTATTGAATTTCGCAACTTTGACCGACTGTAGTGTAAAAAAAATGTACCAAAATAGTATGGCAAGTGACGTCAAATTTTGACGCGTTTATTCCTCTTTTTAAAAAGGTATAATACTTACACATTAATTTGAAAAAAAAAAAATTGATAATATTTTTACTCAACAACCCAATTTTTACGAAGTGCCTTCCTACTAACGGTAACTGTCGGACCCTTTCTTATCTTAGAAACTGTTATGTTACTACTATTATTTACTTCGGTTCCAAGAGTGAGCAAGAAGGAAATACACACAGGTAGATGGGTTCCCAGTAGAATAAAAGCAAAGAATGTTAGTTTAAAGATATTTTATTACAATAAATGTTCAAAATGTTGACCACCCGCGGCAATACAAGCTCTCACTCTCCTTAAAAAGGACCGCTTTATGTTTCGCGAGTAACTTTTTTGACGTATCACCTGCACTGCTTGTGTTATCTTCTCACGAAGGTCAGCGATGTCATTAATGGGCTTCGCATAAACGAGCTCCTTCATAGTTCCCCAGAAAAAAAAATCCAGCGGATTTAAGTCAGGTGAGCGGGCTGGCCACGGGATTGTTCCTGATCGCCCAATCCACCTGTTCGGGTATTGCTCGTCCAAAAACTCTCTAACGGATACGCGAAAATGTGCTGGACAGCCGTCGTGTTGGAACCACATATCTGGTGGGGTCTCTTCTAGTAAGTTTGGCAAATCATTTTGAAGAAAATTTAAATATGATTCGCCAGTCAAATTCTCGGGCATCTCAAATGGACCAATAATATTCCCACAGAGAATACCGGTCCACATGTTCACTTTGAACCGGTACTGGGATCTATCTTCTCGCATCAAGTGCGGATTTTCCACATGCCACTCGTGCAAGTTGTGTAGGTTCATGTAGCCATCCTTCTTAAATGTTGATTCATCTGACCACAAAATTTTGTCGATAAAGTTTTCGTCTTCTCGATGTTTTTGCAGGATTGTTTCACAAAACGCGACTCGGCTCGGATAGTCTCGAGGTAAAAGACTTTGCACTCGCTGTACGTGGTACGGATGATATTCTTCTTTTTGGAGAATACTGTGTGCTGTGCTCTTCGGTATCCCCGTATCAGCTTCTATTCCTCGCACAGAGATGCTTGGATTTGCCGACACCGCCTCTAAAACTTCATCGCGTATGAAGTCATTTACGGGTCGTCCTTCACCAGCTACTTGATTGGGGAACCGCCCGTCACATAGTGATCTGTGCACATTAATGAAAACTCGATGGTCGGGATATCGCGTAGCCCTCGGATACCTTTCTCTGTAAAGTCTCGCTGCAGCTCGTCCATTACCTCTACATTCTCCATAAATGTAGTGCATATTTGCGTATTCTTGCGGAGTGTAGGTCGCCATGGTAGCACACACAAAACACAAACTGTCCAAACACAGGCAAAGGTCGTCGTAAAGAGTTCGTTTCAAAGTCCAGAGCACAAAGAGTAATCGAGTCCAATAAACAAAGCTTTAAATCGTAGTACGTGATCAATGGTAACAATAAGAGAGAGGTGCGTAGTAACGGCAGGAGGCAGTGACGCGTACTGACCGTACTGTTATCCTAAATAGCACGATCCCAGATAGCGTCACTATCTATCTCACTCGCACCTCTAACCTTTTTCTCCCTCACTCTTACCTGAATAATGGGGTACCATAAAGAAGAACCAGCAAATCGCAAAGATAGTTTCTGTCTTGCTCCCTCCTGTTGTAATAACGAATCACTATGGTGAGATGCATGCACATACCGTCCCTTACGGTCTAACCTGTTTTTTGAGAGGCCTGTTGTTATTTTTATGAGCATACAATAGTAATTCTTTAGAGGTTAGATTCAATTCGTCGTAAATTTTTCTTTCTAAGAATTCTGTAAGACATCGTAAAAATTGGGTTGTTGAGTAAAAATATTATCAAAAATTTTTTTTTTCAAATTAATGTGTAAGTATTATACCTTTTTAAAAAGAGGAATAAACGCGTCAAAATTTGACGTCACTTGCCATACTATTTTGGTACATTTTTTTTACACTACAGTCGGTCAAAGTTGCGAAATTCAATAGTTTTCCATATCACCTTTAGTTAAAATAATATTTTATTTTAAAATGGTACAATAAGTACTTTATTTTTACATTCTATTTAGACACAGCAATACCCTAGATTACAAAACCTCCAAGAAATATCGAAATTATCAGCATTAGCAGTCACAGCATTCAAAAGTATGTCACAGGGTGCTCATTTCCCCTTTTTTTTTGAAATCAGTATAATTCTGTAAGTACATGGGGTGGATTTTTTAAAATATTTTTCTGAGTACTGTTAGAACTTGGGGCATCGTGGGAATCCAGTTGGACGCCAGGTTCTTGGACACCCTGTATATGTTAGCGAACACGTACCTACGCAACATGACCACAAGCTGATTACGCGGTTTGATAAGGGAATTTAATCTGCGTTAAATCCTTTCACACCTACACACGGTAATTAATTCACCATCGACGCGTTACAACACCCCACGTGCTATGTTTATTCATAACACATAAGTTTGAGGCCCCAGCTAGGATATATAATGTTGTTATAAAATTGTGAGGATATTACTGTGTAGGTTATTTCCTTTCCTTTAAATTCTGATGTGGCATAGTTAGAATGGTTATCTGATAAAGATCGCAGGAAGCCGCTGGATGCGATAAACATAGGGCGGGTTGATGTGGTGATGCTTGGGGGAGGTCTTTGTCCAGCAGTGGACTTCCTAACTGATGATGATGACCCCAATACTTATCATGAAATATGACAGCCGTAAGAAAAGAGTGGGCCGAGTGTTCTGCTCTGCGGTATTTTACAAGTTATAGAGAGTAGGATGCTAAAAAGATCACCGAATTTTACCAATTGATGTTGGTTCTGAACTTATCATGGGGAGTGCCACATACATATGCCTGCGTTTACCTGTTTCTTTGGAAGCATATGCAGTATTTGTAAATATGCTGTTGGTGCTCTTTATTACACCAAACTAAATAGTTGTTAAGAAACATGCTACCAACAAACTATGTTGCAGTTTGCCACAAATACAGTAACCCTAATTGCGTAACACACTATCGACGGCAATCTGAATGATTTTAATTTTAAAGGATATTGCCATTGCTTCATGACTTCGAAAAAACTGTCAGCTCAACAACACAAATACTACTACTATACTATACTAATTGTTTTACGAAATTACCCCGCTGATGGTACTGCTGGAGGACAACTACTCTGTATCAGAACCATTTCAGGTGGGTTGTACTGTTATAGGTATTGAGAAATATCTTCTAAAACAATATTCAACCAGACTGTTGGCTCGTTAAACTAAATAGTGAAGATTAATTACAAATTTGTCTGGCCAAATAGTTTGCAGTGTTGGTTCATAGGTAGACCAAACTTTGGTGCCTAATGACCGTCACTGCTTGTTATTTATCTACATTAAATAATGTATTTTAGTGGACCTATAGTGATTTTAGAATAAAATTCTCAATTATCATTTATTGTTCTTTGTAAAACCAAATCTCTGTTCCTAGAGTATTGTTATCGCAGTAAGAAAAATAAACTATTTATAAAAAACAACCGACTTTCAAAAAAAAAAACACTACAAAGAGAAAAACACTTTGATTTTGGTGGATTAAGTCGGTGGCAAAACTAACGGAAAACTATCCAAGCAAAATTAACAAAATGTATATAGGAGCACGCCTGAGGCATTCCGTAGTCATGAATTAAGTGTTTTCAAAATATATCCAAAATTGCCAGAGATATCGCGGAACAATCATTCATAAAAATACAGAAGATATATAATAAATAATATTACCACGTAATATACAGGATCAGTTTTTATCCAGTGCGCAAACTGTAACCATGAATTCAGCATATCATTCTAGACCCCCCAGCGTAGAATTTTTTTTGTCAGTTATACAAAAAAAATCTGCTGTTGCGTACATTTTGACCCCGTAGGTATTGCATTTTTCTATGAAACAGCTGTTTTTTTTTTTTGTAAAACCGAAAAAAAAAATCTGCGCCAGGGCGTCTAGAATGATATGCTGAATTCATGGTTACAATTTACGCACTGAATAAAAACTTACCGTGTATAAAATATTAAGTCCTGGGCTACACTGAAAGCATTATCATAGAACATAAATAAAATATTAAGTATTCGAATAAATCATATATTTCTTGGGCAGACGAAAATATCTATTGAATATAATTATATGTTTATGCCATAGTTATTGCTTTCCTACTTTGATTTGCTAGAAGCGAATCTCTCAGCGACGTAATTACGGAACACACACACACTGTCAGTGCACTAACATTCATTGCGTTGTTAACATTGTTGAGCAGACAATTTTTACGAACATATGAAGCAATAGATTGGCAAGATCTTCCAAAATTACTTAAATTACGATTGATCGTGTGTTTGTCGTCTTGTTGGGTATATGTTCCTTCCCGCTACCTTCGGAATTTCTTAAATGATAATCATAAACTTTAGGTATTTAAGCATCCGATTGATCCTGTATAGTCCTTGAATGAACCTTTGAAACAGGAAAGCCATTTTATCTATACAAATAAATGAAATTAGAGTGTCTGTTTGTAATATCAAAATAACCGCTTTTTACTAAGTGTATATGGATGTAAAAAAAAAAACGAATGAATTTTTTTTTTGTTAAAAATACCACGCGGACGAAGTCGCGGGTAATTACCTATATAACCTGAATTAATGCATTCTTAATACATTAACCGCGGTAGTACGTCCTCTTGCGATAATTTCCGATATCCACGCGGGCGAAGCCGCGGGCAAAAGCTAGTTGAAAATAAAATCGCCATAAAATACTTTTTACTAGCTTCTACCCGCGACTTCTTACGCGTGAAGTTTGTTGTTCCCCGACCCATCCCGCATCGCTTCGCCTGCCCCCACAATTACTTCGTTCTCGTTAAGCGTTCTTTCTGGCTATTTTTTCCTTTATTGCTCGGCTCCTTAGGGTCCTAGCGTTAAGTTAAAAAGCCTTTAGCTTTACTAAAGAATTTGGCTATTAAATTAAAATACATCTTTTTCAATTCCGACGGGTATTTCCAAAGATTAGCGTGTTCAAACAAACAAAAACGAACTTATCCACTTTATTATTAGTACAGATTTTTTGTAAACAAAACAC
Organism: Aporophyla nigra; assembly: GCA_947507805.1. Lineage (NCBI taxonomy): Eukaryota > Metazoa > Arthropoda > Insecta > Lepidoptera > Noctuidae > Aporophyla > Aporophyla nigra. The sequence continues at coordinate 20,849,112 of OX382297.1, read as the reverse complement.
AGATTACCAACTTTTATTGTACTGTTCATTCAAGTATCAGTTTTTGTCCTTATCTTCGCTAATGTGAATATAATTTTCCTGTTAGATACCACGGGGTGATTTTCCTACCCAAGCCCATGTACTTTGATCCATTGTAAGTTTTATTAACCATAACATAAAAAAAAACATTACGCCTCTAATTTTCCGAAGGGTTAGGCAGATGTGTACCTTAGCACACCCCCTTTTAGGACTGTTTGTTAAACAAAACAGTCTGATGTAATAGGGGGTGAGCCTGTTACCACAAAATACATAGACTCCGGGGTACTACTGATAAATTCCTGAAAGAAAACCCCAATAAAACTTGGCCCGAACTATAAGAATCGAATCTAAGACATCATGCTAGTAGAAGTGCTTGCAGCCTCTAGACCAACGAGGCAGCAATTTTTATTTACCTCGATGCAAATCAAAGTGGAAAGAATATTTAAAAAATCGATTCACCCGGTCAAAAGTTATGAGGTAACAAAAATTTAAAAAATCTGTCGAATTGATAACCTCCTTTTTTTTTGAAGTTGGCTTAAAGAGGAGAAACTGACTGACTGACATATATCAACGCACAACCGAAACTGCTGGGACTGAGAACGTGCAATTTTACACACTGCTTTTTTTAATATACGGGAGCATTTAAAGGGCTTTTTGAAAATTCTACTTTTAAGGGGATGAAAACGGGAGTTTAGATTGTATGATAAAGATAAAGATGCATTTATTTGTATAAACATGTGTAACATGATACATAAATATGCACATATGAATGGAAACGAGTTTAAAATTGCAGGTTGAACATGTTATGCATGAAAAATCATATTCCTTGAATAAGTAAACTTGAATCTTGGTACGAATAATTTTCTAATTAAATCATTAACCCTAGATTACTAAACTATCCTACAAGTCGGTTGTTACTAAACATTCGTAAAAAATACGACAGGAAAATAAAACAATAAATCTACGAATCATAAATTTTAATTATTTTAGAAATTACAATCACTTATTCTTTGGGTTTAAGAGATCACATAATAATGAAAATAGTTTAATTTTTTTTGCTCTACTCAGTTTGAACACATATTCATGTTTTGCGGCCTACATCTGGCTCTTTTACATTTAATGCAAAAGATAGTTGCCATTTTTCTAGCCTTAGACGGACACAAGGCACATGTTTTTCTAGAATTTGATTCTTGCATAATTGCCGCTTCAGGAATAGCTTCAATACTTAAGATAGGCAAACGGACAGACGCAATTAGGAAGGTACAGTGAGGCGGGGGACGCGGAAACGACGTGAACTTTGTTTTTTCCAGGAATCATGATTTTGCCGTCGTAAATTTTACGATAGTTTAGTAATCTAGGGTTAATTTAGTATTTACGTTATACTTTGTAGGGGAAAATACAGAATAATGCGGACGAAGTGCTAGTAGAACCATAATAATACGGAGTTATACCGTGTTACGAGAACTCTTTTGTGTTTCTTCGCGCGTTTATCCCGGGAGTTTTGGCAAAATACTGACCCACATATTAACTAAGCCGCTAATAGAGGTAAAAGTGAGGTCCGTGTAGGGTAATTCTGTTGGCACCAGGAATTTACCTGCGGAGATTTTTTTTGATGCCTTTTATTTTTTGTATTTTGTGCCAACAAAATATTGGCTTACACTAGTAATTTATCCTGTACACGTCAGGTAGAATACATCCCTAGTTACAGTAGAGAGTGGTTAACATTTGGCATATATCTTATTTTTATTTGTTTTAGATTTTTGTATAAGTACTTCCACACCGAAATACCCTTGTTTTGTGGAAAATATACATATTATTGAATCTAACTCAAAAACCACTTACCAAAACTTAACCAAATTTATATAAGACAAGTACACGCTTTCAAATCAAATAAGAATTTTACAAATCGATGTATAAACGACGGAGTTTTGATGTAAATAATATTTTTAAAATAAGCAACTTATTGAGAACCTTCTCGTTTTTGTGTGATTGATAAAAAGTAATTTGCCTTCTGTCACACATTTAATACTTTAGCGAGAGTTTCTATCCAAAATTCGATATAAGTACCAATCAACATATAACTCGCCGCCAGGATACGTGAGGTCCTGCCAGGGTCGCGACATTTGTTCGAAAGAGTTACCGTGGCCCTGGCATATAGGCAACTGAAGGAACACGGGTGGGTTTTAGTCAGTTAAAGTCTGACACGCCCTTCCGCTCTACCCAGAGCGGGAGACGTCATTTGATGATTTCCCAACCCACACAAAAAAAACCGGCCAAGTGCGAGTCGGACTCGTGCACCGAGGGTTTCGTACAAACCTTCAGGTATTCACGGTTTATGCATAAGGTTTCAGTTCTAAGTATGGGGCATCCCAAAATTTTTTGTTTTCTTTTTTTCTATTTTTGTGTGAAAATCTTAATGCGGTTCACAGAATACATCTACTTACCAAGTTTCAACAGCATAGCTCTTATAGTTTCGGAAAAAAGTGGCTGTGACATACGGACGGACAGACAGACAGACATGACGAATCTATAAGGGTTCCGTTTTTTGCCATTTGGCAACGGAACCCTAAAAAAGGATACGTGAGGTATAGAAATAATTTATTATAATCCCCAACACAGAAAGATATCAATATCGATACATTTCTGTAATCGATCATTCCGCTGTAGGTAAAGATTAGTTGATTTGTGTGCGCAACAAAGTGATGGATTGTGATTGGGAAACTCAATCACTGAGGTTTCTTGATGCCTTGTATAATGTATAAGAGTGTGTAGGAGTGGAAGGTACGATAAGCAATTGATATATGCGACTAGGTATGTTCCTATAGTAGGTATTACAAGGTGAAAATCTTAACAGGAACACGTGGAAATGGGTACGAGGTACCTGTTTGACATTTGGCGATTGTTTCAAATCTTTACGTGCTCTAGGGTTCGAAAACAAATTCGAACTATTTTGAATTGAGTTTTTTTTTTTGTCCAGACAGGTGACCAGAAAGGTCAGTATCAGGCTGTTTATCAAACAAATTAGGATTCAGAACAGTAAGAAGTATTATTAGAATTATAAATTATTAACACGTCAGCAGAGCCATCTTAGTTCTTATAATCTTCAAAATTTTCACGAAAGCGAGAATTAAAAACGTAATGGAAATTCGAAAGATTTTTTAATCGATAATACTACTTTCGTATTTTAGTTTAAAATGCGACAAACCCTGTTGGTATTCTATAGATACGAATAAAGTATATGTGACTAAATAATAACAGTACCACGGGTCGCTGAATCAGGTTAAGCTACGATTGCCGCGGTTGGTTCGTGGATGGGTGACCATCTTTATATACCAAGACCACTCCACGTCTCAGAAATTACGTCAAGCTGTTGGTCCCGCCTGACATTCGTAGATCTGTGACAATCGCTTCGAGTCGTCAGAAGCCTGAAAGTCGGATAATCAAACATTCAAGGGGTTCTCCAAGGAGTATCCCACCACAACATAGTCTAAAAAAAAGACGAAACGATTTTCCCAACTTTAAAATTGTTCGATTTTTTTAACGTTTTGGGCGCGTTTCGTGCTAGGCCCACTTGACCACATGCTAGACAGACTCATGTGCGTGTGACCACTAAACCAATGAGGTAGTACAATACCAGCAATACCAGTCTACTACCGTCTACCGTGCATTGCAAAGCCTTCTTCTTCTATAGAGAAGGTAAGGTCATATATAGAAGGTTTGTCATTTGCTAAAGATGGGTTGGCGATATCATCATCATCATCAGCCTATAATGTTCCCACTGCTGGGACACAGGCCTCCTCTCGGTGAGAGGGAGTGGGCCATAATCCACCACGCGGGCCCAGTGCGGGTTGGCAGATGTCACATGTCTTCGAATTTTTGGTTCTAAGACATGCCGGTTTCCTCACGATGTTTTCCTTCACCGTTTTGAGAGCAGTGGCGATGAAATAATTTACACAAAGTAATGCGCCTGCTTGGGTTTGAACTCACGACCTACTACTTGTAAGTCGCGGCCGTTACGTGGTTCACAGACCTACTACCTGGCACTGAGAGAAGGCTTCGGTGTGTACCAGCAGTGGGGTGTTATGGGCTGATTATTCAGGATTCCTCAAGATGTTAATTGACGTCAGAAGGCGCCAATAATGAGGTAGAATTTTCGCTTATAGTATGAATAAAGTTGTTTTATCAAACAACGTAAACAACAAACGATTACGCCATTGATGTGTAACATTGTTATCAAGGACCCGTTAGCCAATCAGAGCGTGCTGTCTGGAGCACCGCTTGAAGCGTTATGCAATAATTAAGTTTATGACTGACTTGTAGTGAACTGTAAATTGTACTATGTTAAAGTTAACAAAGTTCCTCACATTGTAAATGGCAATGTTCATCTTAAGAGGGGGAAGTGCCAGGGTAGCTCACGATATTCAAATCATCATGGTTCATCACAAAATTCAAATCATCAGCATTTCTGCCAAATGACGTCCACTACTGATACAGGCCTCCAAAAATTTGAAGGCTTTGCCATAATCGCCACGCTTGGCAGGCGGATTGGCGATCGCAGTATGGTGGTAAAATGCATAGAGAATACTGCTACCCATTCTCTGGGAAGTCCCTTAGTCGCTCTTCGCTAAATCCACGGGAAGAAATAGGGTGCTGCAATTCTTTACGTCCGGTACCACACGGAGTAAAAAATCATACATCAAATTTAATGAAATTTTGTAAGATTATAAAAACTTTGTATTGATGATTTTAACAACTAAAATTCTGTAAATACATTCTTGTTATTTTCGCATATCACATTTTGTTCAACATACAGCGTAACACTGACGTGTAAATTGCAAAAAAAAGTAAGAATATTTGAATTTTCCGGGCAGCCCTGGCACACCCCCATAATATTAATGATATCTTAGCAAATAGAAAATGAACATTTAAGGGAGAAATCGTATTTTACTTCTCTTTTGAAATTATTCTTAAAATTAAGAATTAGTAGTATTATAACATAATACTCATATTATTATGCAGGAGCTTGGGATTAAGTAATTACAACCGCACGGGTCGCTTTATCAGGTTAAGCTACTCGTGCTGTGATTTGTTCGTAGATGAGGGACCATCTTTTTTTTTTGTGCCTGTGAAATCATCAAATGACGTCTCCCGCTCTAGGTGGAGTGGGAGACTTTTACTGACTACAACCCACCCGTGTTCTTTCAGTTGCCCATATAACTCTTTCGAATAGATCTCACAACCCTGGCAGGATGAGTGACCATCACATACCAATACACCTTTGTGCTCCGGAAAGCAAATTAAACCGTAGGTTCCACCTGAAGTTCGTGGGTCTTTGGCAGCCGTTACGGTTCATCAGAAGCCCGAAAGTCGAACAACCATCCTTACCAAGGGGTATTTTTTTTTCTGGATGGGAAATCATCAAATGACTTCTCCCGCTCTGGGCGGAGCGGGAGGGCGTGTCAGACTTTTACTGACTAAAACCCACCCGTGTTCCTTCAGTTGCCCATGTGCCAGGGTCACGGTATCTCTTTCGAACAATCTCGCGACCCCGGCAGGCGTCGGTCCTAGCAGACCCCTTCCTTGCTGCTGCTGACATCTCTTTGAGGCGCGCGTGGAACACTACGCGCCGTCGACCCGAGCCTGGTCCTTACCGGGCGGCGAGCTACCCATTGCTCGCCGCCCGCAAGTTCGCGCCTACGGTGGCCGGGAGTCCGCTATAGACTCCCGATACCAAGGGGTATCGTGTTACCCTGTAACTGCATTGTGGAGGTCAGACAGGCAGTAATTCCATGTAAAATACTGTTATTCAGCTAGTATAAAACTGGAAGCTAGCATCAACATAGTTAGGAATAGGCAGATGATCAAAACTTATTTTTATATTACATATATTTTTAGGCTGTCTTGCCTCAATACTTTTTTCAGTTAAAAAGTATCTCGAACGATTATTTCTGCTCCAGTTCACAGAAAGTAGTTTTACCTGTCTATACAGATCGTAAGTTAAAATTGAAAGCCTACGGTCCATAGACATAAGAAAGTAAGTAGGTATTTGTATTTCGCTGGCGAAGCCAAAAGTTCTCATTTTCCATTTAAACCCTCGCAGTAAAGAAAGTTTCATCATACCCAACCTTACCCGTCTCATAGACGATTTCCAACTTTACCGACACAGAAATAAAGTTTAAATTCAGATGTCTTTCAGTACCACCGGATGCGTTCCCTCACGTCGCAAGACATTCGGAAGGAATTTCGTTAAGTCAGGTGTCACAGTAACATGGTTGCATAAATAATGTGAAAATAGGACCAGTATAAGTAGACCTATCCCGTTGGACCAGATACAGCGATTTGAAGTTTGTGCTATCCAGCTCTAGGATATTGAACCTAGTCTGTATCAACTTAAGGTTGGTGTTCAACAAATACAGGGATTCCGATTCCAGCTACTTAAAATTGAGCTTTCTTGATCAAAGCTTAAGGTTGATTTTGAGTTGTTATGTAAGGAAACCGATAACGAATGCAATAGGAATTTCCCAACGGCATGCAAGTCAGTCGTGTAAGCTATTACCGCAGTAATACAACAGATCATGCACGACCTAGGGAAACCAGAATGTATGCGAATACGATTTGAATCAATTGCACTGAACATCACTGAACATGGTTAAGTTTAAACTGATGGTATTCTAATGCCAATAATTTAGCATTATTGGTTTCTTGGCAATGTAAATAGTTGGTGACATGGTAGATATATAGGTGTTATTAGCCAGTCGAAAAGTTTGTAGTAGAGAAACCCAAACACCAACAGCTCTTTAAGCTCTGAGTTCAGCTGCATGATGCGAGGACAGGTACACTTAATTTGTGTGGTTCTATGGTCCATGGTCTTAACATGATTACGTCTGGACTTCAAACAAGACTTTGACCTCGGAGTTTGTTTCGGCTTTTCTTCTTAGAGTAACTGTCTACTGTAATCTGACTAGGAAACTCCGACGTAATTTAGTTTTTTTAAATATGTTTGACATTGCTTGAAAACCTCCTTGCAGAAATAAAATTATTTATTGTACTAATAGTTTTTTATTTAATTCCTGTCCCAATAGACGGTTTGCGGTCTCATACCTATTCTAGGGACCCTAACGATCTGTCACAAGACGCTACCAGATCTGCAGGACATTGAACATTTGGTGTTATTTAGAGACTGGTGGTTCACCTTACGAGAAATGCTTCAGTTCACGTTAATTAAACCTTTTGCTCCAAGGCCCATCAACCATTTACCATTCACATCACTGACTAAATTCCTGATCAAAACAAGTATCCTTCGGGGATAAAATTTGGGGTCGACGGCATCCCTAACTATTTAAGCTATTTGATTACTAAGTAATTAATACTTTGCAATTAATTTTACAACCCTCATGGGACAAGGTTGTTTACTAAGCTCACTGTAAAGGCTATATCACGTATTTTCACAGACTACTTAAAGAAATGAATGGTTATGGAGCGGAAATATTAAGCAACACACTATTAATAACAATCGAAATCATATCGAAAAATTTTGGTATTCCATTGCTTCATCCGTTCGAAAAATTTATCAGCTCAACCACGTAAATAACGCAATGTATGTTGTTAAAATAGAAGCCTTTCCTACTGTTAGTAATTCCGTGCAATATCCCAAACATATTTCTTCTTCTTTTATTTCATCTTTTTAATTTGTTATTTTATTAATTTTATGTTCAAAATATAAGTTGCAAGTAAAAATGAACCAAATGGCACTGAAAATTCTGTTTCCATTACTACCTACTGCCTACTAGAATTACATAGATGCATACACATGCGTTTTTATAATGGGGTAGGCAGGAGCTAGAATACCACTTCCATAACCCTTACATACTTACTTCTTTTACGTTCATAAATCTGGTCATCCACGCACACCGGTTGCAAATACTACGCACCTGACCTTTCTTAAGTAGATCACCAATAAGGTCACTAATTGTACCTTCCAGGGCGTCCTCTCCTTGGCGCTTCCACTCACATCTGCCTTGTAAGTAAATACTTTTTGTTAGTCGCCTTTCATTCTCATAAGAATTAGTAATCTTATAAAGATTTAAGTTACAATAAGAAGTCAGTAAGTTTCGGTAACTTATCTAAATCATATCAAAACTTTTCAACCTTAACTTTTGCCCTAGGCTAAGCCAAGCCGTTAATCCTAGGATTTGCCGGTAACTCCTCGAATGTTGGAATGTTCTGACTTTACCTAAAAATATGGGTTACAAGTTATCTTCAGACATATTTATTAAATGAAAGGTACTTGTATCTATTGCATTTATATTATTACATATTTTATTTGCATTCCATATATTTTAAAGTCCTTACAATGGCATCAAGGTAAGGCACAGTTCCGGACCCTGTATGTAAAGCACAGCATGAAATATGGATAACCTTTAAGCATAGAGAAACTTTAAGCATAGCCCTCTCCATTGCCCTTTGAGTGACTTTTGGCCTTCTTATTGGGTGGCCCATTGTGAGTAAGCTGGCTATGAGTAAGCTATTGGTGCCGATTCCCTTATTCACAAACTAAACTAAATTTAAGTTCAGTGCATCTTTTTCCTTCTATTTCATTAAGGAAAGGACAGAAGATAAATTTTAGTTTAGTCCTGTCAAATTAATCAGCGCTTGACGTAAATTGACGTAATTTTAGTAGGCAAGTTTTTAATCACGTCTAAACTTGTATGGAGTAGTGACAGGCGCTGATTAATTTGACAGGACTAAACTAAAATTTTTCTTAATGAAATACAAAGAAAAAGATGCACTGAACTTAAATTTAGTTTAGTTTGTGAACATGGGAATCGGTACCATTGTGTAGTAAGCTAACTGAATTAATATTTGCTTGAGTAATTTCCAACCACCACGCGGACGAAGCCGCTGTCAAAAGCTAGTTCAAGATAAATGGTGAAACTCCTAATAAACTGTTTTCCTTATTCCTAATTGTTCGAAATTATTAGAAAATAACCAAATTAATTATTTTGAGAGTAAGCAGTATTTATTTATTCTTCCTTGAGGAAGTTATTGAAATCAGAAACCATTATACGTAATAAATAAACTTAAAAAAAAAACAACCCTCTACCAGAATTCCTGTTATATAAATAAAAAACCAGCCAAGTGTGAATCTTGATCTTGCCGTTGTCTTTGAAAGTATTCATGCTTCCTTCTTCAAATATTTTAGAAATTGGAACAGACAAATCTTTTTGAACAGCTTGAGCACACTTGTCCATTTGGATTTGAATAAGTGTGGACGTGTGGTGCGTAAGTGTAAACACCTATAACATTGGTATATTTCACTACATAGAATAAAACAAAGTCGCTTCCCTCTGTCTGTCCCTATATATGCTTAAATCTTTAAAACTACGCAACGGGTTTTTGATGCGGTTTATTTTATAGATAGATTGATTCAAGAGGAAGGTTTATACGTACATATAACACGCGGGCGTAGCCGCTGGCAAAAGCTAGTTAAGTCATAAAACTAAAAAAATTGGTTGCCTGTAAAGTCGGTATACGGGCGAAAGTTTTACGTGACAACGACTTTGAGTGGTAAAATAATTTTAATGTGAATATTAAAATCACAATAGAAGCGCAAGACATGAACCGGTGTGTATGCCTATCTCTCTCACTCTCTCTCTCTCGCTCTGTCTCTCTCGCTCTTAGGCGGGCTAACCATGCCCGAGTGGAAGGGACGCGTGCCTCTCACTCGCTCTCATTGTGAGCGCATAACGTGAGCGGAGCGTAACGCAGTTTCTTGAAGTGTCACCCGGCAAACCAATTTATAAGACGTTGTCACGTCAAAATTCGGGTTTACTCCGTGCCTGTACAAATCATAAAAATTGGGCAGTGGGTCCAGTGGACCTATACAAAATTTGATTGAGCTGAGGGACCCGCAGGTCCATTTCGAGTTGTTAAAAGACTCCTGCATGTCGGACCACGTATAATGATTCCGGTTCCGTAGTTGAGATGAATATATCGCAAGAAAAAACTTAACATTTCGGTTGAAACACTTGTTCTACCGTACAATGCAACTGCAAATGTAAGTTGGTCGACTATTACTCGTTAACTTCTAAATCCAAATAAAATAAAACTGCAATTTAAAGCTTAAAATTTTACAAACAGATCCCTACAGTGGATAATTGCTCTCACAAACCAGCAATATTTTTGAAAGACCTGAAAAACAACAACAATTTACGTGCAGAGGAGGTACCCTAAAAATATTGTATTTGTGCACTTTTTCGGCACGATAATATGTTTATCCATGCCTAATAACAGCTTTTTAGTACTTAGAGTCTCTGAGCTAAGCTATGGACAACATCATAACGAAGAAAGTATAAATCCTTGAGTAAAATAAAAATCTAGTTAAATAAGACGTAGGAAATAGTAAACAATATTTGTGTTAAAAACGCTGAAATAACCTACCATAAAGAACCGACTTTCTCCGTAAGTAAACATTACAAAAAAAGGCTTCAAACGAATTCAAGATTAGGACAAAGTCAGTCTCGGCTTACACAAGCAAATTTTATTTTCATAGGAAAAGTTACAAAGGGATTTATGGTAATGGAGGAAAAAAGGAAGCAATATGGGAACACGCCCGCGGCTATGTGATCATTTGAGAGTATCGACGTATGTATGACAGGGATACAATTTGTATGTTTCTTTTCTAATATTGTAAATAAAATATGCAAGTAACAGCCGCGGGAGCGATTGTCCAGGCTTGGTCCGTCGATGGGTGACCATCTTTACTTACTAAGACCCTTCCTTGCCTCGGAAAGCACGTTAAGCCGTTGGTCCTGGCTGTCAATCGTAGATCTTTGACAATCGTTACGGGTCGTCAGAAGCCCGAAAGTCGAAAAACCAGTCTTGCCAAGGTGTTTCACATTAATTAGCAACAGGGTTGTGAAGGTATAATTGGCTGTCACTCAATGTAAAATACTGGTACTCAGCTGCATCTGGTTAGACTGGAAGCCGATCCCAACATAGATGGGAAAACGCTAGGCAGATGATGCAAGAGATTTTATGATAAGTTTTCAACGCTTTCCTGATTTCTGGGAACAACTTGAAGGACCATATGAGAATTATATGCGATCTAGACACAGCTTGTCAGTAGATGGGTTAGGTATCTATCATCGCTTTCGGAGGACTGAAGATTTTTTTATATCATTAAAACCTTTCCTTTTTTCGTGATCTTATATTGTGCCTACACTGTGAGAGCTCTTGCAAACTCACTATACCGAGAGGATTCAATTAAAACAACAATTTGTCCTACTTCATTAATGATTCGCAAGAACGTTCTATATACGTGTTATATTTTAAATCTTTGCTTGTCAGCTCAGCTGACGCCTAATTGTTTTAATCTGTTATTTGATTTCTAAATTAATATTCGTCTCGTAATTAGGCCCGATGATTGCAACCTACATACCTTCATAAAGGTTGCATTTAATCACAAAATAGGCTATAATCTCTACAACACCTCATCATCATCAGCAGCCTATAATTTTCGCACTGCTGGGACACAGGCCTCCTATCGTTGATAGAGTGGGCCGTAATCCACCACGCGGGTCCAGTGCGGACTGGTAGATATCACATGTCTTTTTTTTAAGTGGGTGGGAAATCATCAAATCACGTCTCCCGCTCTAACGTGGAGCGGAAGGGCGTGGCAGACTTTTACTGACTAAAACCCACTTGTGTTCCTTCAGTTGTCCATGTGCCAGGGCCACGGTATCTCTTTTAAACAAATCTCGCGACCCTGGCAGGCATCGGTCCTAGCAGACTCCTTCGGTACTGCTGACATCTCTGTGGAACACTACGCGCCGTCAACACGGGCCTGGTCCTTACTGGGAGGCGAGCTACCCATTGCTCGCCGTCCGTAAGCCCGCGCCTACGGTGGCCGGATTCCACGATCGACTCCCGACGCCCGGGGCGTCTCCTCCTGCGGCGGCTAAGGACGTGAGAGCGCAGAGACTGCCACTCCCTCACGCGCCCCACCTCCTCCTTCGCGAACATTACTGCTTTGCAGAAGGAGGTGACGGCTTCCCATACCCGCTCGCTCCGTACCGTGGCTCACACCAGGGCCGGACGCGAGAGTTCGCCGCCGCCGATAAGTCACATGTCTTCTAATACAATACCTACAGCACCCTAATTGCGTAACACAATATCAATCATAATCTTAATCATGTTGACATATTGCTAATCCATTGCTGCAAATGTACGAAAAAAAATGTGGTCATCACCGAGTGTTATTGAACTGTTAAAATGAAAGCTATTCTTACGCTCAGCCTCTTGTTTTTTAGTCTGTTACGTAACTACACCTTTGGATAAAAATCAAATTCCAGGGGTATTGTACCTGCCAGGGTCGCGAGATACGTTCGAAAGAGTTTACGTGGCCCTGGCATATGGGCAATTGAAGGACCACGGGTGGGTTTTAGTCAGTAAAAGTCTGACACGTTCAATGGCGGAGCGGAAGACGTCATTTGATGATTTCCCACTTACAAAAAAAGGGGTATTGTAGGCTAGGATAGTAACCTACTTATGTTATCCAGGCTAGCATTACGGAAAATAATATGTGCATAGGCGAAAATATAGTGTGTCGAAAATCACCCAAAAGAATTTATTACTCACTCTAAACGAAAAAAAGCTTGTAAAAAAATGATACATGATAATGTTAACGTGATTCATTGTATACTTTTACATAGTAACTGGCCAAATATTATGAGTAACTTAGTTTTGAAAAGGAAATTTCCGAGGCGGCTTGCCAAGATCCAAGTTCTGAGGTTGCCGCTCGGTCTTGACCTTGGCAGTGAAATAAACGCGTGTTTGCGAATACTGCCAAAAAAAAACTATGATAAAAGTCATATTTCAAGTTTTTATCTGCCATTATTTTATCGAGTAGCTTTGGTTTAAAAGGAATTATATTTCTGATTCTGTCAGTTGAATTAATACACCAAATATGGTGGTATTTGGTGTATTAATTCAACTTAACATACAACAACCATATGTTATATTTTGCTTTTCCACTAAGAAATCCTACAGTCGGTTGTCATAAAACATAGTGGTGCAGTCCTAGTAAATATGCCATTACTCATTCATTACCAAGAGCACATAAATAAAACTTAGCAGGTTTTTGTAGACCTTTACAAGATACAAATTAACGTTTTAAGTTAGGCTCTAGAGTTCCTATTTTAGGTACTTGGACCTAATAAGCTTAATTTACTTTTACGTGTATATCTTCTGAACGGTATGTTTTTCCAAATTCTATTTTCTTAAACATTACACACAAATTCAAAGCACAGAAATTACAACTCTATACCACATCGTTTTACATGGACGTGCGAAGAAATAACAACTCTAGACCATACTGTCTATATGATTTTCACCAAATAGCCAAACGTCAGCGCAGCGGAAACTTGAATATCTTCGGAGTCTTATGACACACAAATTTCAATTAATCATACACATTTACCTCTCGTTACACACTAATTATTGAATGTATTTTGTTTCTTGTACGTTCGTAGGAAATAAAGGTACCGCTGCGATGACGTAGTTCCAGCGGAAACAGTTTTTGATGAATAACTTCCCAATATGGTTGGATGCACAAATTCGTACTTACCATACACAATTACACGACGTCAGACACTAAATATCTGTAAAACTAAAATGAAGAAATTATTCGACATTTTTCCGCTAGGTTAAATTCTACTAAGGTTGAATTCTCCTATCACATCCTGTCGGTGGCATTAGGGGCCATCCATAAATTACGTCACATATTTATTTATTTATTTAATACTTCAAGCACATAAATGTACAGCGGCGGACTTAATGCCATAGGCATTTTCTACCAGTCAACCTTTGGGTGATGCAGAGACATACAGAGGTAGGTGGTGGTGGTGGTGATTTTTTGACTTCTCCCCCCGTCCTATATTTTGCAATTTTACATCTAGACATTGAATTTTTTTAAATTTTTGCTCTCATAGTTCATATGTATATTCAATTTTGAAATGTGACGTCACAAAATTTAGGGCTCCTCCCACCCCTTTGTCACACAATGTCACAATTCTTCGACCCCCTCCCCCCCCTTAACGTGTGACGTATTTTATGGATGGCCCTTTATGGCGTTAAGACTCTTTACCTACCCTCAAAAACAGTTTATAGAAGACTTCAACCTATGAGAACCGTGCCTACCTGACGTTCTTACTAAATCTAAGGGGAATATAACCATGATGTGAGCAAGGTGGTGGAATTATATAGGAGTCGGACACTGAAATTAAGGCCCAATCAGACTTCACTAACAGTTACCCAAATATCGTTTCGGCAGAACGGGTAGCAGGTAAAAACCTAAAAACCAACATAACTTTGTGATATATGAATAATGGTGTTCACACTATTCACCGTACATTGTGCGAGGTTCAGTTGAGAGTTTAGCAAATGTAATAAAACTTACATATGTTTCAGCTGGTTTCAGCAATTAAAACTGGAATCTAATCCTAACTGTGCTTTCTGCGTCCCACAGTCCATTAAACATGTTCCATCTAATGCATCCACATAAATTTTCAATGCAATGACGTATCTATTCACTATTCTATACACTCGGAATGGAGGAGATAGGATTGCGCCAAGGGATTCTCTGGTAATATTTGCGGTGCTCTCCCAAGGCGAACGTTCCGCAATTTTTGCAGATGCTTCTTTTTAAAAGTCTATCCAATATGTGGGAGTACGAGAATATATTCAATGAAGTCGGGGTAAACTCTTACCTATTACAATCCTTTACTTTTATTTTTAAGGGAAACTTTATAAAACCCATTTAATTAATTTTTTTTGAGTGTTGCAACATGCATCTTAATTATCTAGTCATAGAATGTAAAACGGTATAAATGTCAACAAAGTACGCAAACATGAGTAGGTGCGAAGAGTACTTACCTAGAGACAGACATAATATTATTTCGTGACTTCTTACAAATATTTTATATTCCTGTCTGTAGATCAATGTGTGAAGCGTTGAATTGCTGAATTTAAGACCGTTTTTTAAACAACAAACACAGAAAATATACGTCTTCTTCGTCGAATGAAACATTTTCTAAAATCAAATGCGTAGATATTGAGTTCTTAAAATTTGTTGTTTTCTGCTTTTGGTTAATTCACTCTAAATGTGTCATATTGGTTAATTAAAGAGATCTTTCTTACAAATAATAAACACAGGAACAGTTCTTCTTCGTCAAATCAAATGTATAGATATTGAGTTCTTATTGTCTTCTTATTTTGTTTATTTCTCTCTTAAAGTGTCGTATTGGTGAATTAAAGTGATCGTTCTTACAAATAACAAACACATATAAACCTAAACTTCGAAAAAATAGTTTTCTTAAATTAAAATTAGGTACTTACCTAAGTGCAATGCCATCAGCTCTATCCTCGCTCGCGATACTACTCCTGGGCGAGCTGCCGAGGCGGCTGCTTGCGGATTTCCGCCGCAGTTCGTGTGGGTCCGGCTCATCCTTACTAGTAAATGAGATGCGCGGCGCGTGCGCTCGGAACCCACCCACTTTGTGGCCCGACACACCACGGCATAGCATCTGACTTTGGGTTATGTCTGGAACAAAGAGAATTTGAATTTTATTAGGATTTATTTGACGAATAATGCGTTAGGTTTCGGTTCATTGGAAATCCATCACTGATATTTCAACTTTTCAATTCAATTACGGTTTGATATTTAAAAAAAAAACAATAGATACCGCGGACCTGCAACACGATTGCATAACATACTTTCCGTGCAAAAGATTGAAAAAATCATCTGCTGTAGAACATACCTAAATAACGCATCGAATATTGTTGAATGTTTAAAATGTAGATTACTAGTATAAATTCGCACGGTGAAAAATGTACACTAGTGCGAATTTACCCCTCTTTACATATAATCTATATCTTAGTACGTAAAGCAAAAACTTTGTATCCCTTTTTATGAAAATTTTGGGTTAGTAAGAAATTTGTCTTAGTTAATAGAGATGAACAATTTGGATTGCAGAAAGCTAATATTTATAATTCTTGTCGATTAATTTTGATCACTTGGCAACCACTTATTCACAATTCGCTAAAAGAAAATTATATTCTTATCTGTCAAAATAAATAGCATTAGGATCGTAGAGTTACGCAATTACCAGGCGATATTATCAAGAAGGTAAGTTCTATATATTCAAATCCAGGTGCTACAACATTATTACCCAGTCCCAGGTGTCGGTCCTCCATTTATCTATCCATCCATAAAGTCACTACTGGCTTAGCCTAATATCTTCCTAGGAACCTAACTTAAAGATGGTCCAATCATGGATTAGCAATTAATATTCACCTGTAGGCTTCCAGGTGACAGTAATGGTGTCATTAGTAGTTATTGTCAGATCATTAATTCAGTAGAGCCTTCCTGAAATTGACAGGTGGATTGCCTGGCATATGTGCAGAACTTCAGCGCAAAGGTTTAAGTGAGTTTGAATAAGTTATAGCTTAATAGGTGAATGAAGTGGAATGTAGTCTGAGCTATGGTACTTAGATGTGGGACTAGCAAAACTGAGACTCAAAGTATTTATAACAGTTTTACCATTTAGAGGCTCTTTTGAAAATGTCAAAAATTGGCTAGTTAGTCAGAAAGTTGAAGTTAGTTTCCCATTACAAAATATAGTTATCTATGGTGAAGAACAGGCAAGTAGCTCCAAGGACACTCTTAAATCAAGAGATTACAATATAAGTTAGGGTCATAATTCTTGTTGGTTCTGTATGTGGGAACAATGTAAAAAACAAAATGAAGAAACCACTCTTCATAAGATTAAAGACAAGTCCTAGAAGTTAGATGACCAGTGTCAATCGATGGCGTTAACAAACAAATCGCGCGATTCACCATCACCATCCAGCTTTTTGTAGTGAACCGAATGATTCAACACACGTGTGAGCATGACATACTCTCATAGTACAGGCTCTGCCTAGTTTGGGATCAGATAACGGTGTGTTGGTTGTCCTAAGATATTTATTATTATTTATTTAATTGCCATACTATTTCTAGTCTATGATGTCTTAACCATCAAAAACTGGTGACAACCAAGAGAAGATATTAACGAAAGGAAAATACAGATAAAGTTATTGAAACAAAAACTTTTTTTTTATAGCCCTGTGAAGACTTAAACGGAAATGAAATTGTGCGGAAGCATTTTTCTCTTCAAAGAATGTAACTTCTTCAAGAGCCATTATTCCATTTGTTTATTTATTCAAAGAACCCTCGAAAGTAGCCCAGTACTATCATTTGGAGCGATGCGCGGGTAAATAAAATCATACCAAACCGCTTATGCAGTGAGCATATTGGGTCCTATTATCCCGAACATTTTGGCATACAAGACAAATATTTGGGACGGCGAAAAAGCGAAGGCAAGATTTTTTTTATTGCCTCTGCCAAATAGATATTGGGATAGTTGTTAGATTCGGTTGATTTTCTTCGGTAAAAGGATTTTCTCTGAAGTCTCGGGGGTAGAATGAGACCTTTTATTTTCAAGAACAAACGATCGTCAAAGGTCAATCCTGATGATTATGTGGGCTTAGATTATAGTTTCATGTTTGTCTTTGTATCTGACTTTATTTTGACCTTATCTTATATTTTGTTGTTAAGGGTTAGTAACGAGAGCTGATTAGGGGTTATCCTCGATTTCACCCGTAATTGTGGTTGGGTCAAATTAGGTGTATTTTTAGGTTACCTGTTACCCTTATTTTCACGTCTTACCGTCACGTTTATCGTTTTATGTCTCGCTCTGTTCCGTACTGATCGCTTATGGACCGTTTGGCGACTTATCTAAATGGAACTCGTAGGCTGCGAAAAGATTTATTGTTATGTGAATTTCCTTATTGCTGTCTTTTTCACGATGCGAAACTTGGTGGGAGCGTTTCAAGAAATCTTAACCAATGCTATAAAGAGAAAAGATATGATTTTTTATATGTTTGTTTATTACGCTTTACGCTAAAACTGTTGAAAGGATTTGGATATAATTTGTCACACGGGTAGGACATGACCTGAATTAGGTCATAAGATACTTTTTAACACGATATTCCAACGGTAATAAGACTTATGCGGATGAAACGGCGGGTTGCAGATAGTTGATCATACTGTTTTTATGTTTTTTATTGATAATGCCGCGATACTGAGTAGATAAAATCCACAATATTGTTCATTTAAGTACAACATAATAACCAACTTCCCTATAAATAACAACTTATACAATGCCATACAGTCATAACCCAAAGTTTACAGGTAATAATAATAATAATCAGCCCGTATTGTCACACTGCAGGGCAAAGGCCTCCCTTTCCTTTTTCCACTCAACTCCATCCAACAAGGACCAATCCCTCATCCCGCCATCTACACCTGGGTCTTCTAAACCTTTTAAAAACTAAAAACTCCTTAAAAATATAAATCAGACACAATTGAAGAATAAGTAAGTAGCTTTTATCATTCATTCATGTTCGAGCAGAAAAAAATACAATGATTGGTGCAGACATTTTCGTTTACAAAACTGCCAAGAGACACTTAATAAGCTTACTTAGTTGGAGTACGTAGTAAATGATCTTCTTGGCTTTTTCTTTATCGTTATGTATTTATTCGTACAAAAGAAACAAACGTTCAAGTATTTTGAACACTGACATTCATCTATACAAGATGTTTGGCGCACAGATCGACATAAAACTGTAATAGATAAACGATTTTTTTGTTTGTTTGTTTCTTGAAAATGACCTGTCTTTAAAACGACGGCAAAGTGCGAGTCTGACTCGCGCACCGAGGGTTCCGTAAAAACGTTGTAGTACCTTTAAAATTATTAAAATATTTTTATTATATGATGTTACTAAAAATTTATGGTTTTCGCAATTTTTCCTGTATCTGTGCTATAAGACGTTGCTTCGTACCAAATTACAAAATTCTAGATCGACTGGAAGTACCCTTTAGGTTTTGATTCCCTTGCGAGTTTCGAAAATTTGCGGAAATTTGCGGCATAAACGGCTATATCTTTTGATTGCGTTAGTTTAGAAGTTTGATTTTTTTCACAGCTCCAAGGGACAGTAGACTTGAGTATTTGGTATAAATTTCAGCTTGATACCTCTACGCGTTCCTGAGAAAAAGGTCTTGACATACGGACGGACGGACGGACGGACGGACAACAAAGTGATCCTATAAGGGTTCCGCTTTTTCCTTTTGAGGTGCAGAACCCTAAAAATGAATGAATCTATGAAAAACAGCGACATTTAGGGGTCTAATCTTCATAGATTCACTCATGTGACACTTAGGACATGGTGTCTATGGGTGAAAGATGGCACATTACTCACCGACCCACCACATTCCCTCAAAAAATTGTCGGTCCTCGCGCAAAACATCCTGTATATGCTGCTAGACTTTTAATCAAAAAAATTCGTAGTGAGAAAATGCTTTCAAACAAGCATTTATTTCATCGTCCATTTTATAGTCGAATTTTATTCTCATAGGCAATTCTTTCTTCTAGTTTTAGTGGCACTAGGAATGAATTGCACAGAAGGGACAGGGACTAAACTCAATAGTTACGATAATGATTCTTTCGGGAATTTTCTAGGTTTTTTTTTTTTTTTCTTAAATTGTGTCTTTCATCTATCATTTGACAGTCACTTTTTAAAATAGCAATTACTCTTTGATAAAAGCTTTTTTAGACAATTTTACGTGCGTTGAATCTTCAATAGTACCTATCTACCACTATTAATAATTCCAGCGTCAGTTAAAATAGTAAAAGGATCTATTCATAACCACGTCAGCTTCTGATGAGCTTATTTATATCTCATTGTATATTCAATAGTAGCTCTTAATCCCTCTCTTCCGTTCATCTGTCTAAATAATTTGACACTTTATAGATTCTGTATTAATGGAAGTTTATTTGAATTTAATAATTGTGAGTTAGTTTACCTAGTGAAATGTGAGTGAACTTCAACTACAGTTCAAGTGCTAAATATAACGAATCAAAATGATAAAAAGTCATTTATTCAAATAAGGCTGAGAATTCACTTTTTTTGAATGCCAAAATAATGAGCTATCAGCAGCCTATAATGTTCCCACTGCTGGGACACAGGCCTCCTCTCGGTGAGAGGGAGTGGGCCATAATCCACCACGCGAACCCAGTGCGAGTTGGTAGATGTCACATGTCTTCAAATTTTTGGTTCTATGACATGCCGATTTCCTCCCAATGTTTTCCTTCACCGTTTTGAGAGCAGTAGTGATGAAATAATTTACACAAAATAAAGCGCCTGCTTGGGTTCGAACTCACAACCACAACTCGTAACTGATGAGTGTTTCCCGGAAAATAAACTGAATAAGAAAAAATGTATTTGACAATGTATTATTAACTAAATAATAACACCAAAAAATACAGTTACAATTTCACAAATTGTAACAATTTCGGTAGAGGAATTTAACATTTAAAACTTTACAAAAATGAGTACAGTTTTAAAGTTAGTTATTTACAACTATTTGAGGATTACGAAAATTGTTTATCATAGAAAGAAAGAAGAAAGAAAGAAAATTCGTTTATATCAAAACAGAGATTTAATGGCTTGTTATTCTTTAAGTGTGTGAGTGGCTGTGCAGTGTTATTTTAATGAGGATTGACGGATACATACGAGCCACCAGAAGATTTAGGTGCACTGACAAAAATATCCATCCACTGCACCATTATTTATTTAATTGGTAAAATCAAACATTTACTACTTTGTTGTTACGTAAACTTAACTACAAGTGCCCATCTGTTCTCCAGCTTCCTACAGTGGATACATTAAGATCTCTTGGGAAATAAGCGGGCAGCGGACGGAAGAGTTTCACTTATATTGTAACAGTTATTGTTATTATTAATGTAGCTTTGAATTACCTATGTACAGTTAGCGGCTAAAATAATCAGGACGTCTGTCAAAATAATCTCAACAGCTAAGAAATTTAAACTTTATCTCAATTGGATAAAGTTCTTTTCAAAATAACAGTTGTCGGGTACTGTCTTCATTATGAAACATTCTCTGTGTCATTCAAAGTCAAAGTAAATTTATTTGCCCAAACATGTGTACACATACAGAAATTACAACGTGCATGCAGGATAACATAAAAGAAAATATAAGTTCAGACATGTTTGCCACGTATGGCGTGCAAATATTAGTTGTAATCAGATTGTTAATAATTTAGGTAGTCCAGTCAATATCATTAATTTACCTTGAATTTAGCAAACTGTAACAAATTATGAATGTTAACAATAATCAAAAATAATAAAAATCAAAATTAAAAAAAAAAACTATGTCAAAATACATGGTTCTGTCAGAAATTCATTAATATTATAATACGCTTTGTTGGTTAGAAATGACTTTAGTTGTTTTATCAATTGTACATTATTAAGCTCCCTCCAACTCTTCGGTAACTTATTATAAATTATGGGGGCCATGCAAAAAACACTTCTGCGCATAAGTGCAGTCCTACTACTACCTATGCAGACAGAGCTGACTTTGATCACGCCTGATTCTGGGAAAATTATCTGCCATTCGCGAAAATAAGTGACTATTATTTCTAACAAATATTACTGACTCCAGAATATAAAGAGATGCAAAATGCCATTGAGTTAATATTTAATTTTCATAGTTGTTTAGATCATTTTGAACAGTTTGATTGTCCCGATAGTATTGATGCTGACTGTATTGCAAGCGACTCGAGCCTAGACCGAGATTTCCTAGGTATAGGTTTTATTTTAATCGTATCTATCTAGATAGGAGATCCGTAGGAGAAACAAGGTAACCGATATACCCCGAAAATTTGCCAAACATAATTGGCAGAGAGTAACATTGCTCGCAGAATAGATGCAGGCCGATGGGCCTGAAAGGTTTTGGAGTGGCGAACACGTAGTGGAAGATGAAGCTTTAGAAGGCCTCCCACAAGGTGGATCGATGACCTGCACCCTAATTGCGAAACGCACAATTTATCAGAATCTGAATGGGATTGAAGATTATTTCTAAACCATTGCGTTATTTGTTTGAATAAATTGTCGGCTCAGCAACGTAAATAACGCAATGAATGTTGTTTAACTATGAATATTAAACCAGTTCCTACCGATAAAAAGTTCCGCAATTACCCCTCTGGTGAATGCCGCAGGAATCTGCTGGAAGTGGGAGGCACATACCGTTCTAAGTGGCGGTGCTTGTTGGAGGCTTATCTCCAGCAGTGGACGTCTTTCAGCTGAAATGATGACGATGATGATATCTATCTTTACTAATCTATACCAATATTATTAATGCGAAAGTAGCTTTGTCTGTCCGTTACGACTAAACTACTGAACCGATTTTGTTTAAATTTGGTTCGGGATAAATTTGAACTCCAAGAAAAGACATAGGCCTATTTTTACTCTGCGACAACGTCTGTGTACGCGATAACCGAAATTTACGCGGACGAAATCGCGGGCAAAAACTAGTATAATATTATAAAGAGGTAAAATGTTGGATTAAAAAAAATCTGATAGACTAAGTCTATTCCTGAGGAAGGTTTATAGGCTATTTAAGATCAAGCTACATCCCTGAGGAGCCGAGCAAAAAGAATAGAAGTCAGAAAGACCGCTAAGCGAGGTTTTATAGACAACGTTTTTTTAAAACACTACAAAGTGAAAAGTACCTTTAATTTGGTGTCATTAGATCAATTTTTTAGTTTATTGCCACCGACTTCCGAAATTAAAGATTATCGCTTTAACGTGTTTTTTTTTTTGCAAAATCTTATCACATTTTAGCTATGGTACCCCGCACCAAAATTTTTATACCACTACTTGCTGTGTAAACAACAGTGTCAGGAAGTATTAAAACATTATCAAGATACACGAAGTGAATTACCCTTGAGACCACCCGTGAGACAAACCCTATCCAATAAAAAAATAAACTAAACCGATCCATATCTGCCAGAGACCGCGAAACATGCTATAAAAAATAACGAATGGAGAACCTCCCCTTTATAAGTTAGTTAAAAACAAAATACGGTATCAGCTGCTTATCCAAAGTAATCTTTCAACTATAACATGATTTGACATTTACCAAAAAATGCGAAAAAAAAAAACACTTAGGCACTAGCGAAATCACTTGAATTTCCAAGCCAAATTGTAAAAGCAACCTTTGCTAAAATAAATTCTAAAATGAACCAAAAAAACTTGCCTAATAAGCTACTTGACGAAAAAATACAAGAACCTTTTTGCCTTTCGGAGTGAATTCTAAATATGTAACAATACATATCGGGACCTTTTAACGAATTGAATAGGTTTTCAAGCGATATTGGCAACACAATGCGGTTTGTATTGTAATCAAAAATGTTCCATCGAGTCGGAAACTGCACAGTGGAAACATTTTGTCTGTATAGGGTTCTGAAATTGTAACATTTAAGTGTGAACCCGAAGATTTTGCAAGAGATTTTTGTGTGAAACAGTATGTTGTCGACTGGGATATACAATATTTGTATCAAATTATAAAGTCCAATAAAATAACAGATTAATAATACAAAATGAGGGCTGTGGTGGCCTAGTGGTATCGGCCTCGACTTGAGTTGTGGGTCGCGTTCAAACCCACGCAGGCGCTTTACTTTGTGTAAATATTTATATATATTACGGAAATATATATATCAAAAATCAAAATCAAAAGTCATTTATTCAAACTAGGCTGACAGTCAGCACTTTTTGAACGTCAAAGTTACATGAGACGATGAAGGGCGGGCGTTTTGGGGGGACTCCCCCAAAACGCCCGCCCTTCGACACTTCCTAGTGCTTTAGCTGGGAAGAAGAAGTGGCGGAACAAACTCCTATATAATTTCATCACCGCTGCTCACAAATCGGTGAAGGAAAACATCTTGATGGAACGGGCATGTACTAGAACCAAAAATTTGGAGATATGTGACCCATACTGGGCCCGCGTGGTAGATTACAGCTCACTCTCTCTCGATAAGAGAAGGCGTGTGTCCCAGCAGTGGGAACATTATAGGCTGATTAAGATACCATGACTCAAAATTGCATTGCATTCCATTATCTCCCTTTAATAACTTGACTAACGAAAGAAGGGTAGTCTAGAAAGAAGACAGAAAAATTGTTTATTCTGCACAAACAAAACGCACAATATAAAATAGTAACAAAAAAAAGTAATTAAAAAATACACACGGATAAAATAGCCAAAAGCCCCGTACTCAACTTTAAAAAGGTTGTGTACAGTAAAGTAATCTCGCATAGTAAGCCCATTGTTTGCACTTCAATTCCGTAAGATTATTAATAACTCAAAACTACCTTCAATTGAATCCTCAAATCTACTAAGAAACGGCAAAACTTATCAATCTTCGCCGTCTTTGACAAAGTAAACGTCATCCAATATAACTATTAAATCGAATCTAATCTAAAGCACTTGAAACTTAGGACAATGATAGACACGCTCTAAGTCGTTCAATGCCGTTCACGTTTCACGAATAACGTCAAATATCATGTACTTCAAGATAACAAAGTTTGTCCCCAAAACTACCATCTCTTGGGACCCTAGCTTTATTGTGTCATCAATATTTTCTTCTGTCCTGATGGATTCGACTTTGCCTTCTGACATTTTTAAAAGTTCATTGAGTTTGCGTTCGAAAATTGATTTAGAAGTCTGGAACTTTTTATTGAATCAATTTTTTTTTTAAAGTTTTTTATATTTATGGTTTTTCTTATGCTGTATGCACTGGAGGTCGATGTCAGGCTTTACAGCCTTGAACAAAATTTGATTCGAGATCGTAACACGTTTGTACTTACATAATAATTATAATTATTTACAGAATTAAAATAACTGAAAACATCAATACTATATAATTAAAAAGTCATTCAATGGGATTAAATGAACTCAGAGAGTTGTGTTTGTGATTTTAATGAGCAAAATTTTTTTATTTCGAGAGCTATCGTGGCGCCCTTCAGTTCTCCATGGCAACCAGAGTGAATAAAGCAAAAGAGTATTTCATTGAATAGAAGATACAAATAATCTTTTTAACACAAAGTAGCTTCCCGCATTTGTACGCTTAGATCTTTTAAACTACGCAACGGATTTTAGTGCGGTGTTTATCAATAGATATAGTGATTCAAGAGTAGAGTGGTATATGTGTATAAATACGCAGGCGAAACCGCTGGCAAATGCTGGTAAATAATAAAAACAGCCAGATATTGTCTCACTGCAGGGCAATGGCACGTACCTAGTTGTCATACCGAGAAGGCACACGGGCATTGATCACCAGGATTGTAACCATGAATTCAGCACATGATTCTAGAACCTCTAGCGCAGATATTTTTTGTTAGGTTTAAAAAACAAATTCAGCTGTTTCATAGAAAATACTTACGCAG
This sequence comes from Aporophyla nigra, assembly GCA_947507805.1. Classification (NCBI taxonomy): domain Eukaryota; kingdom Metazoa; phylum Arthropoda; class Insecta; order Lepidoptera; family Noctuidae; genus Aporophyla; species Aporophyla nigra. Next base: position 20,823,691 of record OX382297.1, on the reverse strand, counting down.
TCAAAATGTATGGCAGAGCAAATCGTGGGTTAAGAACTAGAGTAGCGTAAGGGCAAAATTACAACTTCACTGGAGAGCCGAAAAACAACTCAAATTTACCTACCGTTATCTTATAGCTCTTATATGGCAAAATCTATAGTAGTTAGAGATCTGATTTTTACTAATAATAAAGCTTTTTTTATCGACTACAAAATAGTGTAACTTTTTGGTCAATCAAAAAACGTTTTTATATAAGTAAAGTTTATTTTTCAAAAAATGGTTGACATACGTCATTTTGGCTGTTACATAAATTTTAATTAATTTGTGCCTTAGTAGCGTATCACACACTTACGTTTTTTTTTGGCAGGGAGAAAAATGACAGAAGCGCACGAAACAAGGATAAGCACTAAACCGTTACTTACGCTTATTTGGCACGAAACAAACCCAGGCTACATAATCAGAATTTCTGCATTAAAAACGTATGACAAGATACGTTATTTGAGCGATTACATTGAGTATTCGGTGTCCTATTCGCTCTGTAAATCGAGTTTCGATCGTTGTGCACGTAATTTTTTTGACAAAATAATGTCAAAATTATTGTAAGTAGAAACACTTCATTTTGGCAGTAAACAAATATCCTTTTGTATACGTTATTTTTGAATTAAGCAATCTACACACTATATCGCTCCAGTTTTTTGCCACATAAAAATATGGGGATTAAAAAAGGGATGGTGATTTTTTATATTTTTTTTTATATTTGCCCTAACGCTACTCTAGTTCTTAACCCACGAAATATTTCATAGGTTCAGGGCTTCTGCCCGCGACTTAGTCCGCGTCACATTTCATGCTGCCCCGACCCACCCGGTGGCATCATATCACCTGCCGGTGCGAGTACTTCATATTTGTAACTGTTTTTTTTTTGCTCGGCTCCTAATAAATAATATCATGCTAGGACACTAGCGTGATATTATATAGCCTATTTAAATTTATATATAGCCTTCCTCGATAAATGGGGACGAATGGGGACCCCCATGAACCGGTTTCAATGGCACACTGAAACCTGTTCCAAATCCAGAAATTAGTGCGTTCTACCAAACAAACTCTTCAGCTTTATAATATTAAATTATAGTAATATTATAGATACACATATAGATAGTATAGATACTTGTATACATCTGCTGAAATGTTTTTGGGATATACTAACATGACAACGCATCATCATCATTTCAGCCATAAGACGTCCACTGCTGGACTTAGGCCTCCCGCAATTTGGGGGGCTTTGCCATAATCGCCACGCTTGGCAGGTGGGTTGGCGATCGCAGTATGGTGGTAAAATGCATAGAGAACGCTGCTGCCCATTCTCTAGTAAGTCCCTTAGTCGCCTTTTACGACAGACACGGTACTCCGACACCACACGGTACTCCGGCACCACACGGTACTTTTTGGGATATACTAACATGACAACGCATAGGTTTCGACAATAATCTCTTGATTTTCCTAAATAGGTTTGTAGAAGTAGAAAGTAGAATTCATTTGCAGAAGCGACAGAACCACTAATTGTACCAGGTTTTACCGACATCGTTTGCTTCTAAATCAGTAAAGTCTTTCTCGTGCAAATTCAACATCAAAAGACTCGCCTAATTTAAAATAAAGATTTTAAGGTATTGCGAAAAACCGCGCCATTGAGGTCCAGCGTGGCGTACAAAGTCATTATCTTGGGCCCTCGAATAACTTTGTCACGTTTCTCGTTAAAAATGCAGAGTGTGGCCCATCGGCTTTTTATTAGACGTAGGGTTGCCACGCACCAGATATCATTTAAGTTTTGTGATTTAAGTTTTTTGTTTTATAATTACAACAACAACAACATAACATAAAATATACAAAAGAACAATCTGGGGGAAAACATGTGTCACATCCACGCAAAACGGCCATCGCTCAGCATAATGCTGATAAGTTTAATATTATTGCTACTGGGTCGCTGTCATTGGTGCTGTAAGTCAAATAATTTTAGAACTAAATAATAATTGTCTTAATCAATCCGTTTTAAAGGATTTTTTTACAAAAAGTTATAAGTGTTCAAACGATTTGGGGCATTATACTATTGTCAAGCTATTTGTAAAGCTATAAAGCTCCAAAGCTCCAAAGCTTCCTATTCACACGCGCCGTGCCGGAATCCAACCAACCGTATGCTAGTGACGTCATAAAATCGCTCATCCGAGCACAATGCGTAGGTGATTGTGGACAGTGCCTCTTTTACTTTACGAGGGATGCTTAATACCCTTGCATTTATCTGGCTACAGTTGGAGCTGTAAAAACTGTTCCGCTAAGAACTCATATTTAAGGAAATATGAATAAATAATAATAATACATTTTATTGATCCAATGTTACAATTGTTACTTTATTACTAACTTAATGATGGTCTGTAACTCTTAACGATTTTCGTTTGATCTTAACGGCGGATCCCAAACTAGGCGGCGCCTGTATCTTGGGGACCAGAGGGGTAATTACGGAACTTTTTATCGGTAGGAATTGGTTCAATATATATACGTTATTTACGTTGCTGAGCCGACAATTTATTCGAACAAATGACGCATTGGTTTAGAAATAATCTTCAATCCCATTCAAATTCTGATAAATTGTGCGTTTCGCAATTAGGGTGCAGAGTTGTGACGCATAGTACAATTTTCCATTGGAGTTTAAGTCAGAAAGGGTAATGAAAATGACTATATACAACTAAATTAAAAGATCAAAGTGAAATTAAAACTTAAATCGTAAATTATAAAAAAAAAACCTTAATTTGTACTAAACAGCACACAAAACTTAAATATTTAATTTAAAACAAAGTGTTAGGCAATCAAAAAAAGTTAAACAATAAAATGTTACAAAATCAAATAAAATGTGTAAGTGTGTTAGTGTGTGTGCGTATGGTATGGGTAAGTGTCAGTGTCTGTGGTGAGAATAGGATTCCTAGTGTGGGCTGAGTGAAGTGAGAATGTTTTCCGATTCGTCGTATGAAAGTCCTAATAGCTATCGATAGATAACTTGAATGAATGAATGAAAACATTTTAATCTATATATTAGTACGTGAGGGGTTTGTGGCTCAGTAATAACAAGCGCACAGATCGATCGATTAGGTAAAGCTGCGCTTGACACGGTTGGTTCGTGGATGGGTGACCATATTTATATACCACTAGCTTTTGCCAGCGGCTTCGCCCGCGTGGAGGTCGGAAATTATCCCGCGGGAACATACTACCGGGATAAAAAGTACCCTATATGTTATTCCAGGTTATAAACTATCTGTGTGCCAAATTTCATCCAAATCCGTCCAGTAGTTTTTTCGTGAAAGGGTAACAAACATACACATACACATACATCCATCCTCACAAACTGTCGCATTTATAATATTAGTAGGAAGTTCCCTCCGTACCCCAGAAAGTAAGCTAAACCGTTGATCGCGGCTGTCATTTGTGGATCATTGAAATGTCAAAATAATGATTGTGTTATGGGTTATCAGAAGTCAGAAAATCTGTCATCCAGTCTTACCAAAGGGTATCGTAAAACCCAACAACTGGATTGTGGAGGTCAGACAAGGAGTCGCTGCATGTAAAATACTGGTATTCAGCTGCATCCGTTTAAAATGAAAGCCGACCCCAACATATTTGGGAAAAAGCTTGGCAGATGATGATATATTACTAGACTAGCTTCTGCCCGCGACTTCGTCCGCGTCACATTTTTGCTCCCCTGACCCTTCCCGTCGCATTGAATGGCCTGCCAGTTTTCGTAAATTTTTCGTTGCTGCTCCACTCCTTTGGTCGTAGCGTGATGTTATACAGCCTTCCTCAATAAAATAGGCCATCCATCACAAAAATATTTTTTCAATTCGGACCAGTAGTTCCTGGGATTACCGCGTACAACCCGCTTTATTGGTCTAGTGCAGTGTTTTTCAATCTTTTTGATTTCGCGACCCCTTTACAAGTTGAAAAATTCCGGCGACCCCCTTGTGTCACAGAAAGACAAAGAAATTATTTAATTAAAAGACTACGTTAATGATACATTTACTTCAACTTAGGGAACAGTAAAAATTTCATCACAATCGGTTCAGTAATTTTTATGATATGGACATATATGTGTAAGTGTAACGGCCTGGCTTATTGATAAGAGCTACATGTGTAATGTCAAAGAGAAAACATCTCAAAACCTTGGTCAAATTTTAGTACACGTAAAAAATCTTGCTGCAAATTTATGCATTGTATATGGTTTTAAGAAGTCAGCTGTTAACTTTTAGTAAAAGTAGGTACTTTGTTTTTGTAGTGTTAGACCTTGCCTTTTTCTTTCAGCCGGCGACCCCCCGAGTAAGGTTTCGCGACCCCCCTCGGGGTCGCGACCCACAGATTGAAAAACACTGGCTCTAGTGGTAAAGTGCTTCTGTACTGTACTGTATCCCAAAGTACAACAGAATATGTCGACGTCATCAGCAATGAGGTTGAGAGTGCGGAGCGCTTATATATAATCGTTTTTCAATAGTTATTATTGAAAAACTATTTTTAACTTACGTGACAGCCCTAGCCCGAGGATCTCATTAAATCGTGCCGCACCATCGATCCTGTTGTGCATTGTTCCCGTTTCTGCAGGGATCCACTTCATCCTCAAGTATACCCAACAGGACCCAGCATTCACGGATACGTTCGTAAACGGTGGGTCCTTGTATTGAATTGAATTATTTTTTAGTGGCCTGGTAATTACAAGTTTTGGTGATTAAAAATAACCAGATCAAAAAGAAAAGTAATGAACGTGATAAAATAAAGTCTATATTCTTCTATTATTTAACGAGAAAAAGAATTTTTTTCTTAACAATATTGCATAAAATTAAAAATGTGCCAATTACATAAAACGTAATTTGGAGTTCATCATCATCATTTTAGCCGTAAGACGTCCACTGCTGGACTTAGGCCTCCCCCAATTTGGGTGGCTTTGCCATAATCACCACGCTTGGCTGGCGGGTTGGCGATCGCAGTATGGTGGTTAAATGCATAGAGAACGCTGCTGCCCATTCTCTAGTTAGTCCCTTAGTCGCCTTTTACGACACCCACGGGAAGAAATGGGGTGGTGTTATTCTTTACGTCCGGCACCACACGGTACGTAATTTGGAGTTACAAATTAATTAACATGGTGCGAAAGGCCTTCAGAACATATGATATATTAATGAAAATTGTCCATTCACCCGATTGGAGCGAATAAATGTGTGTGAAACGACTATAAAGTCGATGCGGTACTGAACAACGATGGATATGGAAATCAAGAAGTTTTACGCGGAGGATGTCGTGGGAAGAAGCAAGTTAGTAATAAATAATATAATAACAATTTGCAATTTCTACGGAGATTACATAATGGATTGTGCACAGTATCAGAGGCATCAAATATTTGTGCCCAGACAGCATCAAATATTTGTCCCTCTGCGGGATTTCGACCACAATCATTGCAATTCGAAACCCCACTGGCCAATACTAAAGCATTTACGTCGCAATTTCTGATTATCCAATTTAACCAATTTCCATTATTGTAGTAAAACATTCTTGCTTGAATAGGTAATAGGCTCGTCCCTGCTGCTTAACATGAGGACCTGTGGGCTTTAATTCCCACGTTGACCATTTAGGTTTTTTTTTTCACCAGGAATTTTGCAGTATCTGGCCGAAGTCAAGATTGTGCCCTGTTGAGAACAACAGGCTCGTTCCCGGGAACAGTTAGACACCTACATTTCGACAATTCGATATTTTTCAGTCCCATGAAGTATGATACTTCATGGGACTGAAAAATATCGAATTGTCGAAATGTAGGTGTCTAACTAAAGAATATAATCACCCTAATCTTCCTACGGGTGTCGTAAGAGACTAAGGGCCGTATAAAAAATGGGCAGCAGCCTTCTCTATGCATTTTACCACCATACTGCGATCGCCATTCAGCCTGCCAAGCGTGACATTTATGGCTAAGCCCCCCAAATTGGGGAAGGCCTATGTCCAGCAGTGGACGTCTTACAGCTGACCTAACCCTGTCCAACCCTTCGGTAAAAGGCGTAATGGATTGGAGTAATGTATTTCAATATACAGTAAGTTCTTGACGTATCTACTCAAGTCACGAAAAGACATATATTATTATGTTATATAAATAATAGAGTTAGCGGGAGTTTCTGACAGCTCATTATGGATCGCTCCGAAAGAACGATTGAACTAAATACATAGTTCACTCAGAATGAAGGAACTAGTTCAGAATCTTATCGCTTATGTGGCGTCAGGTGTTATGAGGTTATTTATGGAGAATAATAAATGTCAGTACAACGAGTTACTATGGTGGTAAATGAGGTTTTCTTGAACAAAATATACGTATGAGTATATTCCGGAACTAACATGTTTTGTTGGCAATCTGTTTTACGTATATATTTTACGTTCATCTTTCAAATATAGGGTAGGAACAGGATTTACACATGATATTCTAAATTTGAAATATATTTTTTATTTGGGGTTGGCACAACACCAATTTTTCCTCCATACTTCTTCTCTATTCCTCATCTCGGTAGTCACCTTCTTTCCAGCCCTAAAATTCTTCATACAGTTACTCCATAGTTTTTTTTTTTTATCTTCTCCTATTCTTATATCTTGTGAACGAACATTCTTACTCAAATTGTCCGCACGACATTTTCCTCTTTCATTTAAATTTAAATAATTTATTTATTGAAACAAAACAATATTACCATTACAACAACCATTTTGCGTAAAGAAAAATTGTAGGCTATAATGAAAATAATTTAACATAGGTGCCTCTGTAGCCGAACTAGATGAAAAACCTGTATCTCGACTACAGCGCCATACCTCTCTGATAACGGACTAGGAGATTTTTAGCCAACATTTCAAATTTTGTTAAAACTAATAAAATATTTATTCATACACAGTATTTCTGTTTAAAAAGAGAATTGATAACACTTCAAATGAGTAGTAGAACTTATAGACAGTGAATAAGTGGGATGTGTGAGTACGTGTGTCTAATGTATGAGTGCGGATGGGAAGGTGTATGTGAGCGTTTTAATATGTAAAAAGCCAGTAATTGCATTTCTGTTTAAGATCGTAAATTGCTTACATGCCCTTTTTACAAACATTTTTACAGAACTTTTCCCTCACCGGTGCCACTTCAACTAATGAAAAATCGAATCAACGTGATAAATTAAGGGGGAACTAATTCATAAACAACTTATAGGGTTGTATTGATGATTTTTATTATTATTATGCTGTAAAGCCATATTTGTTACGGTTACGAATCGTATTTTAATCAACATACTACCTAGCCAGGACCTGCAAATTGGAATATACATAAGAAAATTTGAATTTCGAAGGTTACTTTAGGACATCCATCTTAAAGTTATATTTCCATTCCTACTTGTTGACAATATCTCTTGTTGTCGCTATTTGAAATGGATCGATTGAGCATGCTAACACCCATTCCGAATTAGCGTGAGCGCGATAACGATGTCGCCATGAGCGATTATGTTCTCATTCGGGCAGCCTTACGTTATGTCGGCGTACCTAAATGTGAACAATCTCGCGCAAAATAAATAGCTACATTTGTCGTTTATAGGATCTTTTATTAAAGATAGTTGGTAAGGCCAACCGCTGCTGTCTAACATATTATTACCTTATTATATCAGTGATAGTAGGTAAATAAAATGTAACATTCTATCTTTCTCCATTATTATTATTTATTCGATACTTAACGCGCACTGCCACTTCTATTGACAAGCTAAACACCATCATCTGCCTGTCCTTTTTAAAACTTTGGGTTGGCCTCCAGGCTAACCGGATGCAACCGAATACCAGTATGTTGGAGCGACTTACCCCTACAACCCAGTTAATACGATACTCTTGTGTAAGACTTTTGCGTAACGACTATCAAAGATTCACGAATGACAGCTGGGATCAACGACTTAAACTGCCTTCCGAGGCACGGAGGGATCATGGTATGTAAAGATAGTCACCCATCCGCGGACCCACCGTGGCAAGCGTAGCTTAACCTGATAGATCGACCCGTGTGCCTATTATTACTTAGAACATAAAATACAGTTTAGTACGTTATACTATTATTCTGCCAAAATGAAAGGCATTTCTTTACCACCGCTAAAAGCCTAAAGAGATTGTCGATCATATAAAAGTCTAGAAATTCCAAGTAATAATATCTTTTACCACACAATATTCAGTAAAATATCACACGTAATTCCCAAGATCTGAGTAAATAGAATCTGGTATAACTACGCTCAGTGGAGCAGATACCAGCCATTGAAGATGTCAGCGCACATTGCAAGATGAGGGGCGACCATCCGATGTGAATACGGAATGATTCTATTATTAGATTTATGGCAGAATCATTGTTCGAATCATGTGGAATTGCCGAAGATAAATTTATAAAAGTTATTTTTATAAGATGAGATGTGGCTAAAGATAACGTAGGTAAAATAAAACAAAGTTTTCCAGTGCTCAAATCATACTGTAAGCGTTTTCTGAATTGTCGTCAAATCGCTTTCCATTTAAAAAACCAGCCAAGTGCGAGTCGGACTCGCGCACTGAGGGTTCCGTACAAACCTGCAGGTATTCACGGTTTATGCATAAGTTTTATATTTATGTTTATTTTTATTTTTAATTTTTATATTTGAGTTTACTGAATGAAAGGTAAATTGTGGTTTACGATTTATGACGTATTAAAAAAAAACTACTTACTAGATCTCGTTCAAACCAATTTTCGGTGGAAGTTTACATGGTAATGTACATCATATATTTTTTTTTGTTTTATCATTCCCTTATTTTAGAAGTTTTACCACTTTGGAAGTGTCTCTGTCGCGCAAACTATTCAATTTAGAAAAAAAATGATATTAGAAACCTCAATATCATTTTTGTAGACCTATCCATAGATACCCCACACGTATGGGTTTGATGAAATATTTTTTTTCTGAGTTTCAGTTCTATGTAGGGGGAACCCAAACCAAATATTATTGTTTTTTTTTTTCTATTTTTGTGTGAAAATCTTAATGCGGTTCACAGAATACATCTACTTACCAAGTTTCAACAGCATAGCTCTTATAGTTTCGGAAAAAAGTGGCTATGACATACTCGGACAGACAGACAGACAGACATGACGAATCAATAAGGGTTACATTTTTTGCCATTTGGCAATGGAACCCTAAAAAGCTCAACTTTAATAAATATACGTGTAATAAAATTTGTAAATTTGGCATTTTATTAAAAATCCAATTCTGTGACCCGTAAATTTGACATTTAACTTTATTTAAATTCTGTGAATTTTATTTTTATTCTGTTGATGACATTTTATTATTTTCTGCTGTAGCATTGTGAAATTTAATTTCTGTAATTTGGGTTATGCCTGACATACCTAAATGTTTTTTTATTTTTTTTTTAATTTATGAATACCAGGTGAGCGAAAAGAATATTTAAACCTGCCTGTTTTTTTAATGACATCTTGCAGGTCAACCTATGAGGTTTCTTAACCGTACTTACCTGTGGCTACCTTAATAAATTAAGGCCTCCAGCCACGGCTTAAAAAACTTAAAACTAGAGCGACTACTCGCTAAGGGCACCCCCTGTGGGGTACGGACCTCGACTTAGGGCATCGCTGGTAGAGGGCAGCAATAGACGGGCTGGATCGGAATGATTTATACCTGCCTGTATCATACATTTATTTATAGTCCATCATACACTACAGTATGCAATAGAGGAACTAGCAGAAAAAAATAAAATATTGCTAAAGTCACGTCTTCTATTTTCAAATGTAACACAAACACAGAACGCCTCATTTGAAATAGGACACGTTTGGCGGGAAACATAACACGCAAATGGCGACGTATCTCTTTTCTTTTTTTTAAATAAAAAAATCATAAGTGCGCTTGAACAACAGAATGCCTGAAGATAAAATTCCTTGAATGCCTATTCGAGCGTTCAGGCTCCCACAGACGGGCACGACGAAACAGTGCGACGTGATTCTTGGGGAACAATTTCTATGAAAATTCTTCTACTAGAATCAGGTCACACTGTCGTGTCGTACCTGTCTACACAGCCTTTATCGTAATTCCTCTGTTTAGTTTTGGAGTTAGCTTCTATAGTAAATATTTCGTCTACTTTCAGGTAAACAGCAGTGACAGGAAATATTAGAACATTATTATGATAAAAAAGTAGATTATATACTTATTATCGAAGCTAACGCAAAAACGACCAAAGCCAAGTCAATAAAATTTATATGAGATCACACCTGAAGCAGTAGAATTTTCGAAATCGGTCCACAGGTAATGGAAATATCGGTAACATAATAGGTTGGGGAAAAAGTTTCTTCGCATTTATTAAAAAAATCCAAAACATTTTTTAATAAAGTTTATTTACATTTAACTAAAGTATGTAGGTACCATTTTGTTCGATAACTTTTTGCCATCTTGAAGGTAGGGACATGATCCCATTGCTATAGAAATTTTGGGACTTCTGGTCAAAATACCGCGACAAGTGGTTTTGGCAGTCCTCTCGTGATGTTAACCTGACACTGCCTAAAGAATTCTGAAGCGACCGAAACAGGTGGAAATCTGAAGGTGCAAGGTCAGGACTATACGGCGGATGCATTAACACCTCCCAGCCAAACTCTCTTAATTTTTGTTGGGTGGCTAAAGATGTGTGAGGTGTAGCGTTATCATGATGAAAAACCACACCCCTTCTGTTGATTAATTCCGGCCGCTTTCTCTCAACTTCTTGCTTTAATCTCATCAGTTGTTCGCAGTAGAGTTCAGAATCGATGGTCCTGCCTGGTGGTAACAGCTCATAATGAATAATGCCCTTCCAATCCCACCACACACACAGCATCACCTTGTTGCGAGTTAACCCGGGTTTCGCCACAGTCTGTGAAGCCTGACCGGCCTTTGACCACGACCTTTTTCGCACGTTCTTGTCATACGTGATCCACTTTTCATCACCAGTTATCAGCTTCTTCAAAAATGGTTCGGTTTCATTACGTCGTAATAAAGAATCACAAATGAGTACACGGTTCATTAGGTTTCTTTCAGTGAGCTCGTGAGGTACCCAAATGTCGAGCTTTTTTGTGTACCCAGTTTTTTTCAAATGCGCCAAAACTATTTTGTGTTCAATTTCCAGTTCTTCAGCTACGTCGTAACTACTGGTATTAGTCTTGCTCCACTTTTTCAAAAATAGCATCCATTTTATCCGTAATAGGGCGACCAGAGCGACGTGCATCTTTGACATCAAAATTTCCAGATTGAAAACGCTGAAACCAAATTTGTGCTACTCTCACAGACACTACACTAGGTCCATAAACATCGCAAATTTTTTTCGCGGCTTGCTTTGCATTTTTACCTTTTTTGTAGTAAAATTTTAAAATGTATCGAATTTCTTCATTAGATTCACTCATCTTGACGGTACGAAAAACAAATGAAAATCACACATTTTCCTAATTTGAATTTGGAATTATGTTCTTTAAAATTTAAACTTTCAATGATACCAAAACCAGCCAGATACAAATAGTATAGCCAAAGAGATTTTATTACAAGTTCATACATACTATAATGCGAAAAGACTTTTTCCCCAACCTAATACATAATTTTTTTTAAAGTTTGGTATTCTATGGAAGCGTGTTTTTTAGTTTTTTTTAACTATTATTTATTTTTTAGGATGTTTCGAATTTTGAGACGTATGTCAGCGTAGTTTGTGACGTATGTTAGCGTAGTTTTTGAAGACAGTTTTTTTGCTGTCCTGGTAACCCTGGCAGGGATAATGGTACAAATTTATGAAATTATAGTATTGCTATCGGTCCTCGATAAATCTACAGAGTTTAAATGAAATCTGGTCGTTTAAAGCGGGTCAAAATCGCGCTATGAGGAGTCGGTTACAAACATATCTACAAGTGAAGCTAATATAAAGCGTGTAAAAACAAAATCTTTTTACAGTGAAACATAGAGTCTCCTCTTTTTTTGAAACGCTGAAGGGTGTTTCACTTTTGTAGGAGAAAAAAAAGGTACTGATATTTTTTCTGACTTCGCTCGGCTTCCGGTTTTAGCTTATCTTAATAGTATATTAGCCAAATTTCAAGTGGATTGGACCATGTTAGAGGTTGCACAGAATGAACAATTTAACAGATATAATGCGATATATGCGAGAAAAATCGCAAAAAAAGGTAATTAATTGCGTTTATTTCAAAATAGCACAATACGGTAGCCATACATTATTCTTAAATGAAAGATAATTAAATTAATCATAAAATAGAACATTAATTTAAAATAATTCACTACTTATTTGGCTACATAGGCTGCAACCTCATCTTTGATTTGCTTGGCTACGCGTTTTCTGTGATGCTCGACGACTCTTAACAAGAATTATTTCTGCTGTTCGTCTTTGACCAAATAGTTAAATTGTTTTATCAAAGCGATGCCCCTTTCTTCGGTGTCTAATAGCTACTCTGTCTTCTGGAATCTTACAGTATGCGACTGATGGCAACAATTTACTGACCCAATGTAAAACTAAAGGTGGAGGATGGTCAAATAATGATGCTTCAATTTTTTGAGCCATTTGGCGTCTGTTGGCCATTTGAGCTCGATGAACAGTAGACGGTGATATAGAAATGTTTGAGACATGGTGACCAAGACTTTTAGCAGCTGCAATGAACGAAGTAATAGCTTGCCGAGTGGAGAGTTGTTCGCGATCCCATGTAGCTGTGTGTTCAATCGAGCGGTTTCAGTTAACTTATATGACGTGACATTTTTGCTGGTGGTGCAGCGATTTCATCGCCTTCATCACTTGATGACGATGAAGAAAATTCTTGCTCCAAAGTCACTCCCGTCTTGATTTCTTTAATCGCTTTATAGTGTTTTATTTTATAGGCATTCACTTTTTCTTGTCTGTTAAGCTTTCGGGTATTTTTTGAGAAAAACGATTTATCCACACCACTCATTGAGGAATTCATGCGATCGTCCCTCTGTGATATAAGGAACTCTTTATCGTCTTGTAACACGACTTTCATAGTCATTACATTCTGGTTGGCAATATCAAATAGTTCTTCCAGATCACCTTTCCAGATTTGGCGTTTCACATTTGCCGTATCTGTATTTCTGCATTTCTCTTTGGCCAAATTTTGGTATTCCTTATAAAGTTTTTGAATGCCAGCTCGAATATTTACCTCTGTCTTGACAGGTATATTAGCCTTGTTCCACACTTCTTGCAGTTGAATAGTTGTCGACTTAGTGGCGTCCGAAAGTGTCTCTTTTTTTCTTTGTGATGGTGTAAAAAAACCAACAACACTTTTTCCTTGGAAGGAAGTCGAGCTTCTATAGATGTATCACAAGAAACCTTCTCGAGTAACCAAATTCCTCGTCTACTATTCATGTTTACATTAAAATATGCTTGAATGTTTTAAACGACACACTTAAATCACTTGCAGTTCAGATAGTAAACTTGAAGTATTTGCTACCCTCCACTGCACCGATATCAATTACTTGATATAAAACTCATCAAACTGTGCAACCTTTAGATGTTAATCGATTTTACTGATTTTTGGCGTATGAACCTTATATATGAGTGGGAACAAGAATTCGAGCGAACTCAAATAAAAATCGAAAATTTGGAAAAATGAAACACCCCTAGCTAGAATTTGTTTAGAACGTACCTTAATGAAAGTGCCAAAGCATTTCCAAACTATATTCGGGTCGGATTCCAGTCTAACCGGATGCAGCTGCATACCAGTATTTTACACGGAGCGACTGCCTATCTGAACTCCACAACCCAGTTACTGGGTAATACGATACTCCTTAGTAAGACTGGTTGTCAGACTTTCGGGCTTCTAACGACCCGGAACGATTGTCAAAGAAGTGCCTCGAATGGTTTCGATATGAATGTACCTATGAGCCAATATTATAAGAAAGTGAATCAATTTCGTTTCTATAGGCAGTAAATTATCGAGGATCACATGGAATTTACGGAATGTTATAAGGAAAGAAAATAAAAAAAGAATTTGGGGCAGACGAAAAATATGAAGGTTATCCTTCGATTTTGGCCTTTGTTGTTGAATTGTGTTCTATTTTACAAGGTTTTTATTATTAAATGGTTCTAAATCAATAGGAAATATAAGATATGGCCATATTTAGGTATGAAAGAAGTGTTGTCAGTTTTATGTAAAGTCGTCTAAGTTACATAATTTCTGTTTAATCAATCAATCAGCTAAGCCTATAGCAGTCCACTGCTGGACATAGGCCAACCCTAGGCTGCTCCTTAACACCCTGTCCTCCGCCTTCCGCATACAGTCTGTCCCAGCCAACTTCTTAATTACAAAATCCATCAAGCTGTGAGGCGTCCCACATTACAAAATCTCTGCTATGTAAGTAGGTACTATAATTTTTGCGCTAGGTTAAAATTAAACCTTCCATGATTCATTAGTACAAAAATTGGTACCTAAGTGTTGACTTGTAATTTTACGTATCCCAGGACCTGATAGTGTGACCCATTAGCAACAATTAAACACCCCATAAAGTCTTAGCAAAAAATCATGGGATTCGAGAAAACACCGTTCTTATGTATTTTTGCTTTTTTTTGGGTACTGAGTACGTTAGCAAACCTTTTGATGTATGCAAATGTTCTAAATCTTTTAGCAGTTATAACGTGGTGGACGAAATTCTCAGGAATAAAAATCGGGTTTTCTCTAATCCCATGAGTTTTCGTGTAGGCTTTATGGAATGCCTAACTATTGCAAATGGGTCACACTACCACGACATGAAAAGAATACGTCAAATGACAAGCCAACCTGTATAAGGGTTTTCCATTTTATAGTTTCTCTATATTTGCTTCGCAAAAAGGCATTATATAGTACGAAGTGTTAGTAACTACTTGAAAATTCCAAATAATTTTCAAACGGAAGATGGAAGCAGTTATGTCCAAAACTATTTAATGAAAGTTCGCTAACTATCCTGACGAAGGTCCAGCTAACTATAACTTATATAATTGACTAACAGTTTTGTTAATCGTGCCGTTAATTAACGCCTTGAAGGGTTTCGGTAATTAGCTTTATGAATTTCGTTGGAGCCAAAGTTTGGCTGTAGTTTAATAGTTGGCGTGGAACAGCCAATAGGCTGCAAGTCAATTTGACGTAGGGAGCATGAAAACATGTGATACTTTAAATAGTTGAAAGTTAATAGCGTGTGGTGTTGTAGGAACTAAACAACGCTGAATCTGATTGAATATTAAAAAAGGATTCTTACAACTGGTTGGTGTGAAGAATTTGTAGCCTACTAGTCGTAGTCACTCGTCACAAACCCATCATTATTACTATTCAAGTCTAATCTAAAGCCTGCATTTTCCCGCTGAAGAGAAAATGCCTCCCGCTCTATTTTACACACAATTCTGTCTTTTGCTAGTGCTGGCCATTTCTTGCGGTAGGAGTCCAACTAGTCCCACCATCTTCGTCTCGGCCTGCCGCGATACCGTGGGACTCAATCGGTGCTTCTCTAAGCCCATTTGTCATCTGATTTGCGGCAGACATATCTGGTTCAGTCAGTGTAACTACATGGGAAAAAAACCTTTAAATATATTTTAAGCCTATTACAGTTCACTACTGAACATGCAAATATTGGAGTGAGTGTATTGCTACGCCATGTTTATACACCGTGACATTTTAATCGTCTTACAATGGCAGCCTACTTCATTAACCGACTTTAAAAAAAGGAGGAAGTAATCAATTCGTTTGTTTTTTTTTTTTTTTGTATCCTATGACTACTTCAAGAGAAAAGAAAAAAGAAAAAAAAGAAAAGAAATAACATTTGAATAACTAAAAAATAAAAATATAATTAATTATGATGACGCATGACGTAGTATGTAATTTGATATTTTGTCTCATGGAAAAATGGAGATGGAATGATCTAGTCGACTCGTGCGCTGGGTGGGTATGTTCTCTACCGTCTTATACGTAAATATGATTAACAGAATATTTCATTATGCTAATGCATTATTTATTTTTCTTAGTACCTATTATCTTCATCATTTCAGCCGCAAGACGTCCACTGCTGGACTTAGGCCTCCCCCAATTTGGGAGGCTTTGCCATAATCGCCACGCTTGGCAGGCGGGTTGACGATCGCAGTATGGTGGTAAAATGCATAGAGAACGCTGCTGCCCATTCTCTAGTAAGTCCCTTAGTCGCCTTTTACGACACCCACGGGAAGAAATGGGGTGGTGTTATTCTTTACGTCCGGCACCACACGGTACCTATTATCTTAATTAATGGTAATAAAGTTTTTAATCAGGCTTTGAGGTATATTATGTCGGATACATTGTGTGGACAACCTTTGAAAGACGACTTAATTGTCACGGTGTATATAACGTAATCGATATTTGCAAAACTTTTCTGTAGATGTCTGTTTAAAACGAGCTTAGGATGGATTCCTCGATAACACGATTCCAAAAATGTTGCACATCGATAAATGAACTGAGCTAAGTTATATATAGTTTACTACTAAACATAAGCCTGTCCTAATTTCCGTCACAACAGCTGAATTAGCGACACATTATTGATTCATTTTGCACAACAATCAGAAATTGAGTTTGATTTTATGCAAATATTGGAGTGGGTGTATTGCTACACCATATTTATAATACAACGTAATCGAAATTTGTAATAACGGACGTTAGGTCACACGTCAGTGGTAACAATACCCTGCTAAGGTCGCGAGATCTGTTTGAAAGAGTAACCGTAGCCCTGGCATATAGGCACCTGAAGGAACACGGGTAGGTTTTAGTCAGTAAAAGTCTGATACGCCCTCCCGCTTCGCCCAGAGCAGGAGACGTCATTTGATGATTTCCCACCCACAAAAAAACACCAACAATACTAATATGATCAGCACTTTAATTACGTAACACACTATTAATCAGAGTCTGAATAATTTGAAAGGATTAAGCGAATTCATCTATATATATAAAATTCAAAGTCCTGAGTGACTGACTGACTGCCTGATATATCAACGCACAGCCTAAACCGCTGGTCCTAGAGGCATGAAATTTGGAGGGTGTATTCTTTGTGAAGAGTAGGTATCCACTAAGAAAGGGTTTTTTGAAATTCCATCCCTAAGAGGGTGAATTGGGGGGTTGAATTTTCACGCGGGCGAAGCCGCTGGCGGAAGCTAGTTGCCTTATAAATTCGAAAAATTTGACTGCTTGAAAACGTTAATATCGCAATGAATGTTGTTGAGATGTCATAATGCTATGCCTACTGTCAAAATCATCATCATCAGCCTATAATGTTCCCACTGCTGGGACAGAGACCTCCTCTCGGTGGAAGAGAGTGGGCCATAATAAACCACGCGGGCCCCGTGCGGGTTGGTAGATGTCACATGTCTTCAAATTTCTGGTTCTAAGACATGTCGGTTACTGTCAAAGCGATGTTATAACTCCAAGTTCGAGGTATCGCCGTTTGCAGCCGTAACTATCTGGCTTAGAAAATCGATGTAGTACTTACTTATCCTTGATAATATATAAAAATGAATCCCTATTTCCCTTGGTCACGCCATCACGCGTGAACGGCTGGACCGATTTCACTTTGTTTTTTTGTTGTGTTTGTATTTGTCAGGAGAAGGTTCTTATGAAAGAAAAAAATTAAAAAATTGCGCGGAAAATTATTATACCAATTCGAATTAAATAGTTATCGTTAAGACAGGACAACGTCTGTCGGGTCAGCTAGTCCTTGATAATTTGACGTGTAATTCAATTTGCTTACAAATAGGTAAATATTTGAATATGAAAATTATTATGTCGATTTGATTTGACGATTACTGATTTCAGTATACCTATTATGGGACAAAAATCCTGACGGAGAAATATTTTTTGTAGTATCGTACTTGCAAAAGTATTGCGCTGAAGTTTCCTGCAGGTAAGTCCCCTGCCCCTGTACCGCCTAGGTATTATTCTTATGTTTTAGCATTCTTAGTACGGACACCTTATTGTTAGGTTTTTTAAGAATTGCAGTATATCATTTCATTTAAAAGTTGTTTTTGTGACAACATTTGAACACGTGCTTGACCGGAATTAATATTAAATAACGTTTAAAATATTATGAGTTTTTGTTTTATGGATGGGAAAATCATTAAATGACATCTCCTGCTCTGCGTGGAGCAGAAGGGCGTGTCAGACTTTTACTCACTAAAACCAACCCGTGTTTCTTCAGTTGCCTATATGCCAGGGCCACGGTAACTCTTTCGTACAAATCTCGCGACCCTGGCAGGTATAAAATACAAAAAAGGATACTTACTTAGGCGTACACATATACGCATTTTAATGTATTTGAAATAAAGATACTACCAAAAAAGATAGCATTAAACTTGAATTCACTACTAAATCAAAAAGTTTCACATACATATATCATGACTATAGATAAGTAACTTACAATACATTCAATCAACGATTAAACCTTTTAAAACTTCGATCATAAAATCTCTAACTTTCAAAGTAATTCAGCGATCAATTTTTAACGATTTTCAAAGAAAGAAAAGTTACTAAGAGCTATCGATATTACAAAGAAAAAGTTTTGAACTCCATTAAACATTGAATCTATTGGAAACCAAATAATCTGAAATTTACTTGCTGAAATACCTATAGTAATAGGTTCAAGGGCCTGTTTGATAGCGTTTCGCTTTTATTGGCAAATAAAACATTTAAATCTGTGTAAACACATTATGAGGTCCATTAAGCTTTTATTTGTATCTCCTTTTTTTAAGGGGTTCCGTACCCAAAAAGGGCAAATAACTGAGGTCTCGCTGTCTGTCCGTCTGTCATAGGGCTGTATCTTTTGAACCGAACCGTAAGTAGACACTTAATATTCACATAGTGTGAACTAATATGGTCGCTATAAAAGTAAAAAATTAAAGGAGGTCCCCATACGAGAAACGGCTGGTTGTTCGGCGTTAAAATAAAAATATTTAGTGTTTTACATTGTATAGTGGTACGGAACTCTTCGGGTACGAGTCCAACTAGAACTTAGCCACTTTCTTGAGCTATACGGAATGTCGTTAAATAGTAGGCAGAAAGATTAATCTATTGGATTTATCTGTGAGAAATTCAATAAGGTATTTATTAGCAATAGGCTTTCCGCCTTATAAATTATTATTTCTCTAAATTTATTTCCCTTTTTTCACCTTTTATTAACTTACGAACTTCTGCCCTCACGTCCGCCCTACCTCGTCAGAGGGCTAGATAACTTTAATCAAGTTTCTTCAGAAGAACAACTTGCTTAGAATAATAATAAGCAGTAAATTTTCGCTGTTTTCCTCATGTTACCCACATGCATTAGTAAGGAAGCCGACACAACAACTTTGTGTGAAAAGATACATTCACAATGAACAAACTATGATGGCCCGTAGGTATATGTTCTCAACTAACCACGTACTGTGCTATATGTTATGCTGCTGCATGCTATATGCAATTAACACATCAATCAATAGCTTTTTTCTTATCATGAAACTCTTTTTATATAAGTTTGTATGTATGGATGTATAGATGTATGGATGTTTGTTCCTCTTTCACGCAAAAACTACTGAACGGATTTGGATGAAATTTAAAATACAGATAGTTTATTACCTGAATTAACACATAGAATACTTTTTATCCCGGTTATACGTTCCTGCGGGATAATTCCGATCTTGACGCGGGCGAAGCCACTGGCAAAAGCTAGTATAAATATAAACGCTTAACCTATCTAAATCATAAACATAATATATATCTAGCCTAACCATATATAAATATAAAACACAAATACAACACCCATATACATTTACTCAAACAAATGAGACAAACAATGACGAAACATTACCGTTGTGACGATACTGCCAACTTCTTGCGAATGTGCTCGCGAACTTTAACTATTTAACTAACAACTACACTACTTTAGCTATTAAATTTCTTGGTGTTCCGTCCCGTGACCACAGACAGCCGACCGTACGACAGTTTTTTGTTTGCTCTGTGCGCCTGCGCATCATGACGTGTAACGGAGTGACAACTGTCACTTGTCAGTTTGATTTTGACACTTGAGTTTGGTCTTGAAAAAGGGTTGGATGGTTGGAAATTTGTCTTGAGAATATTAATTGTTAATCTTGTTGAATCAATAGTTTTGCGGACAATTTGTTGTGATCCGATTGTTTTGTGTGTAAGCCACCCCTTTTGACGATATTGAACGGGTTTTATTTTGGAATTTGATTGAAATAGTTTGAGGTGATTCTTTGGACAACCGCGTGCTTGGAAATCTTTAGCGTATTGAAGCGGCTTGGAATCTGAATACTTACTTCACTACACAATACAATATACACTCATTTACATACATAAATCCAAGTAGGCTCAGTATCGAGACCCCAGATTTCCTCAACCAGGTGAGTGATTGAATATTTGTTCATCAGCTCCGCGCACGGCGGACAGTTCAACCCACGCTTGCCCAGGGCCCACCTTCGCGCTTCCACGCCGGATGGCCTAGGCCCTTGGTCTGGCGTCGAACACTTGGGTTTTGATATATTAACTTCTTGGGGTTCAATTTCATCATCACCATCATTTCAACTGAAAGAAATCCACTGCTGGACCATAAGCCTCGCCCAGGAACCACCACTTTGACCGGTGCATGTTTTTGGAGGGTTTGCTATAATCGCCACGCGTGGCAGGCGGGTTGGCGATGGCAATATGGTTGTAACGTCGTACTTTATATCAATCTAGTGAGTACTATGATCTTATCTTTTAACATCTGAATCAAGGTTGGAAGCAGGTAAAAACTAATATTCAATAACATTTTCTAAAAACATTCATCATAACAACAGTTTACGCTTGACAACTGATATACGTCTATTTGCAAATATTAATATTGTCGCGAGCTTCGCGCACGAACCGGTTGTTGGTGAGTGTCTCCCCTCTCCACGACATATGGCTAACGTCGGCGAGCCACCGGCGGCGGTCAAGGAAGAATCTCGAGGGATTGACTTGACACTACGGAGCTGCTGAGTGGTCGTGTTATGAAAGTATCCGTGCACTAGCTACTGTTCGCAACGGCCAACATTTTAAATCTTTTTTTAATTTACATCTATATTTTAAAAATAAAAACCTTAGTGTTTAAATCTTTTTAAAATTAAATTCTGTGTAACCCCAAATCGGGTGAGTGTTGCAAAACCTAGTATTAATTGGTTTAGTTTTAAGTATTCGTTGCATGACTAGCTAATTTTCACTTTTGCGTTTTAGTAACTACCATTTTGTTAACCGAAATACCGATGTGCTTCATTCTCGTTAGTTTTGTAGCCGTCCTTAATCATTTAAACACCATGCTGAGTTAAATTGATTTACCGAGTGACCGTAACAATAATGTAACGATCATGACGGTTAGAACTTTTTATTATATAGTTTAGATTAGCTGGTTGACTAAATTAACATGAATGTATTTCTTCTTTGTTTTAATTTCATATTTATATGTAATCTGTCGTAGTGAATTTGTAGTGATTCTTTTTCCGTAAATCTTTTAATAATTTTTGTTACTTTTTCCCATCTACCCTACATTTTCATTATATAATTTTCTGCTATTCACGCTTTTAAAAATGTACCACGCTGCTTAGACTGCTTCATCTCGATGGCTAATAGATGCTAGAACACCGCTTTCCCACGTAGACTCAGGGTCCGACGGTTGTCGGGATGTTGCAGTCATAACAGGAATTCGGACATTTAGTAAAATGCCTAATTCGTGGATTCCAGGGTTCTTCCATACCGGAAGGGATATCCTTTTCGCCGCTGCAAGGGTTGTGGCTGGACAACCTGCGAGCTGCCTACCTCCTGCTGGAAGACCTACCTACCTACCTGGCTGACACCGGTCACCTACGACGTGAGAACTACCAGGATAGTGGTTTTCTTTAGGCGGGCTAGAATTGAATACGCGCTCGATATCTAGAACTCACGCTAGCCTTCTGCTGGGGCTAGACATGTTTAAATACTGTTAATCTTAATTTAATTACACTTATGTACCTTCTATCCTTTTTGTTTCTTTTAAACGTCCTGCCCTAACAGGCACGTTACAGTGGCGCCCATACTAGTGGTAGATATCGAGCCGTATTTAGTTCTCTTCTGCTAGGCATTTCTTTTGGTTTTCTTGGTGTTGGCTGTCTATAACAGTAGTGTTAGTAATTATAACTTGATTACGAGCTACCAAAGGTGTTCTTGTGTAGTCTACTGTAAAAAATCATAGAATTCTTTAAATTTAAAAACTGTTTTTGTGGAAAAAAATCTACCTACATATATTTTTTTTAGTGGAAAAAAATCCACCCACATATATTTTTTTTATGGAAAAAAATCTACCCTCATATATTTTTTTTAGTGGAAAAAAATCTACCCACATATATTTTGTTTTGCCATTTCACACATTTTGGTAGCACGAGTACTTGATTTTGTTTTGTTACTGTGCCTAACTATTTTTAATTTTGTTTTGTGAATTTTGCAACACACATCTATTCTCTAGGGTTATTCGGAAAATTTTATTTCTGCTATTAAAATTTTAATAACTGGAAAAATTTTGCAAATATGTCTTATGTTATAAAATTTTTGTCTTTGCAAAAAGCGGAACTAGAATATGAAGTAGCGGTTCGTGGTGGTACAGCTGCCGATTCTGTCAATGAGCTACGAAAACAAATAGTTAAATTGTCTTCTACCCTTCCTTCTGAGGATATTTTAGAATCACATTTAGATCCTATTGATGACTTAAAAGCAGTCAAAGAGTCCTTGTTAAAATCTCATAATAGCATAATTACCCTTAAATCTAAATTTGAAAGGAATTTGTTTACACGCACCGAAAACTTATTGCACCACGTACATCATCGTCTAAATCGGGTTAATTACTCAGCTGGTGATGTTGCGGAGGTCTATAAAATTTGCTTGACCAATTTCAATACCCAATACAAGGATATGACATTGCTTAGGCCACAAACGACTTTATCTACTCAACCTCAGGTGTCTACTCCAACGGAACCAATTCGTGAAACTAACCCAGTTAATGTCGCTGTCAGTTGTGAGCGTAGGCTGTTTTCAGAAATAAGTAAACTTAAATACTCCGGAAAAACTTGCGTCCGTGCATTTATTCAGAGGGTAGATGAATTTATTTTGAGCAGAGCTATACCTCGCGAACAAATGGTTTCTTTCGCTTTTGAAATTTTCACTGACGACGCTCTTCATTGGTTCAGATGTGTTAAAGATCAGGCTAGAACTTGGGATGACATTGTCTCCTTGCTTAAACAAGATTTTAGTCAAAGTGACTACGACTACAAATTTTTATCCGAAATTAGGACACGCACTCAGGGTGAACTAGAAAATATAACAATTTACATTTCTATTATGCGTGGCATGTTTTCTCGTTTGGATAGAAAGTTAGCAGAAGAAGATCAACTAGAGATATTGCTGCATAACATTCGACCTTGCTATGCAAGTACGCTGGCGTCGTCTGCAGTTATAACCGATATAAGTAGTCTACAAAAATTATGCAGAAACTACGAAAACATACAAACTAAACTAAAACAATTTCGCGAACCGCCTAAAGATAGTACTGAGACCTTGGCACCAGAATTCGCTTATAAACACCAGCCTAGCAATATCAATTCTAGTAACTATAAAAACACTGATTCTAATTATAAACCCAACTACTCTAAAAATACATTTGAAAATAATAAGAATACTAGCGATCCTAAATCAAATTTACACGTCAATGAGGTGGCACATGTATCTAACGACAAAAACAGAAATGTATACTGTCCAAGATGTAGAACTAAATCACATTCACTACGTTCATGTAAACAGCCACATTTTCTAATCTGTTTTAAATGTGGTAAGAAAGACGTGAAATTCCCAGAATGTCCTAATTGTCACTCTAACACAACAAAAAACTAAGTAACAAGGGTTGTGGAAACAGAAATAGTGCCAATTTCGATAGGAATGATTGGGAAAATTGGCTACAAACTGTTTCAAGATTCAGTTCCTGCTATACTGTTTCTTCAATCCGTAATAATAGTATAGATTTCACACGGCCTTACGTTCCAGTTACTATTAACACTAAACCTGTTATTGGGTTACTAGATACAGGTTCTGCCGTCACTATAATGGGAAAAGACCTCCACAAAAGTTTTATTTCATCCCATTGCCAAGGGAACTTGAGTCAACCTATGACATTTGTTGCAGCGGGTGGGCAGAAACTTTTATCTCTAGGATATATTTCATTAACATTCACTCTAAAAAATCAAACACATGATTTAAATGTCCACATCATTCCGGAAGTAAAAAATTCATTAATCTTAGGCATGGACTTTTGGAGAAAATTCGGTCTGTTCCCTAGTCACTTAAACACTGTTTTATTTTTAAGCCCATCAGACGCTCAGTTAGCTGAACTGAAGTCTGATCGCTCAGAACATCTTCAGTCATATGATCATTTATCACAAGACCAAAGGATAACAGCTGATAATATAATATCACAGTTCCGGGAAATATCCTACGAAGTACGAGGTCTTGGTCGTACTTCTCTAATAACGCATACTATTGACACTGGAGAAGCTGCCCCCATTCGTCAAAGGTATTACAGAATGTCCCCTGAGAAGCAACGCATATTAGTGGAGCAACTAGATGAGATGCTAAAAGATGATGTGGTTGAACCTGCTGAGAGCCCATGGTCATCACCAGTACTACTCACACCTAAAAAAACTGGTGAGCTTAGGTTTTGCTTAGACAGCAGAAAATTAAACGCTATCACAAAAAAAGATGCGTATAATTTGCCTTATATCTCTGAGATTCTTGATAATTTACGAGACGCAAAATATTTAACTAGTTTAGATCTTTCAAAAAGTTTTTGGCAAATCTTGATCAGTGAGCAGGACAGATGTAAGACAGCGTTCTATATACCAACCCGTGGTACTTATCAGTTCAAATCTATGCCATTTGGTCTCACTAATGCACCAGCCACACAACAACGTTTAGTTGACATTTTGTTCTATGGGCCTGAATTTGAACATCGTGTTTTTGTATTTGTCGATGATATCATCATTGTCTCTTCTACTTTTGAGCAGCATATTTCCCTACTGCTTCTTGTTTTAAATAAATTAAAATCTGCAAACTTAACTATAAATTCTAAAAAAAGTCAATTTTTCCGAGAAAAACTCAAATATTTGGGTTATGTAGTCGATGCTAACGGCTTACATGCTGACCCGGAAAAAATAGATGCAATCAAAAACTATCCTACCCCCACTAATAGAAAAGAAGTTCGCCGATTTTTGGGCGCAGCTTCCTGGTATCGCAGATTTATACCAAATTTTAGCTCTTTGGCTTCACCATTGAACAAATTAACCTCACAAAGCAAAAAAGCACCATCGTTTGTGTGGTCTGAAGAATCAGACACAGCTTTTAATAAATTAAAAGAATGCTTAGTTTCTGCTTCAGTACTCTCGTGTCCAGATTATTCTAAACCTTTTGAAATTCACACCGATGCGAGTGACTACGGTATGGGTGGTGTGTTGACCCAAAATATTAATGGTGAGGAGAGAGTCATAGCCTACATGAGCAAGTCACTGTCTCCTCAAGAACGCAACTACAGTGCTACCGAGCGTGAAGCTCTTGCTGTTCTAGTAGCAGTTGAGCACTGGCGCTGTTATGTAGAGAATGGCCAAAAATTTGTTGTCTACACGGACCATTCTGCCCTTAAATGGTTTTTAAAATTGAATAACCCTACAGGTCGATTAGCTCGCTGGGGTGTACGACTATCTGCGTATAATTTTGAAATTAGACACCGCCGTGGTTCAGAAAACGTAGTTCCTGATTTTCTATCACGCGCTGTGCCTATAACTGCTGTCGATACTCTTCCTATTAATACGCAAACTACTGATTCTTGGTACCTTAACATCTATAATGGTTGCCAGTCTTCCCCTACTTCGTTCCCTAACTATTTAATTAAAAACGGGAAATTATATAGATACATGAAAACTATGTGTCCCTTGCGTAGAGAATTCGAATGGAAAGAGGTAGTACCTGCGGAATTCCGTAATGCTATGTTGGAAAAGCACCATTCTGTACCTTCTGCAGGGCACTTGGGAGTCTTTAAGACATATAAACGGCTTGCCTTATGTTATTACTGGCCAGGCATGCACGCGGACGTACAGAAGTTTATTTCCGCTTGCGATGCGTGCATAGCTCATAAGCATCAAAACCATGCCCCTCTAGGCAAAATGGGCGAGCCTAAAGTATGTTCTAGACCATTCCAAACTATTAGTGTAGATCTAGTTGGACCTTTACCTCCATCAAGAAAACAAAATTGCTACATATTCGTGATTACTTGTTGTTTCAGTAAATATTGCCTTTTATTTCCTATTAAGCGAGCAACCGCGGAAATCGTCACTAGAATTCTCGAAGAAAACGTAATTCTCGTACATGGGATACCCTCTACTATCATACTTGATAACGGGAAACAGTTTGTTAGCGCTACCCTAAAAAACATGATTACCAAATATAAAATTCCCAATTTACATTTTACACCTAAATACTCACCTCACATCAACACAGTTGAACGGTACAATAAAACAGTCATGACTGCAATTTCAACGTTTATTGCTGACGATCAACGTGTCTGGGATCAACTTGTGCCGAAAATTCAGTTTGCCATAAATAGTTCTGTAAACGAAACAACGGGCTATACTCCGTCATTTCTTGTATACGGACGAGAACTGGTAACTTGTGGTTCACAGTATATCAACTCGGAAAACGATGAAGATCTTGTTTTTGTCCCTCGCGATTCATATGCAGAAAACCTAGGCTATTTATCTTCTATCTTTAATAAGGTTCAAGCAGCGCTTCTTCAGGCTCATGCTAGAAACTGCACGTCTTATAATTTACGAAGGAAACCTGCAGAGTTTAATATAGGTGATGTTGTGTGGAAACGAACTTTCTATCAGAGTGACAAGGATAAATATTTTAACAAGAAGTTAGCACCTAAATTTGTAAAATGTCAAGTAATTAAAAAAAAGTCACCATTAGTATATGAATTGGCCGATACGTCTGGAAAATCAATCGGGCATTGGCATATTAAAGATATCAAGTTAACTAATTACAAAGATTAAAACCTAAAACTAAATACTTTACTAACTAGCGCAAATTCGAATAAAATAAAACCTTCTAAAAAAACTAATATTATAATAAAAGAATTACCAACCTAAACGTACGTACCTACCTCAAAAACCGCCTACCTACATGTAACTAAATTCTATCTACTATATTGTATCTATTTAAATGTCTAAGTATATAATTAGTCTATACAAACAGTCATTACAGGATGATGGTCAACTACATACAACATTTCATTCTATAGTACTATTTATACTATCGGTCCTACAACCATAGTAAGAAAGCAATCATGGTTCTACCCCATTGATTTCTTTTACCTATACCAATGGCCCTACACCATAGGTATAACTGAGTTCTATATATCTTATTATAAATATGGGATTAGTTACATGTAGACTGCTCTGTACTTTCAATATTGTTTCAAAAACTGCATTTGATTATCGGGAGTGTTTTGTGCTGTATTTAAAACGAGACACTCTGAATGTTAGCATGCGGTAACACATGCTACTAATGTGTTGCTGCGGATTAAACGTTGAATGAAAGAGGAAGAATGGATGAATGTAAGAGATAGGAATAAAAAAGAAGCGTTAATAAAATGTCTTCAGAAGCAGTGGCAGCGGATTTTACTTAGGAAAAATCCTACGCTAAAAAGGGGGGTACTGTAACGTCGTACTTTATATCAATCTAGTGAGTACTATGATCTTATCTTTTAACATCTGAATCAAGGTTGGAAGCAGGTAAAAACTAATATTCAATAACATTTTCTAAAAACATTCATCATAACAACAGTTTACGCTTGACAACTGATATACGTCTATTTGCAAATATTAATATTGTCGCGAGCTTCGCGCACGAACCGGTTGTTGGTGAGTGTCTCCCCTCTCCACGACATATGGCTAACGTCGGCGAGCCACCGGCGGCGGTCAAGGAAGAATCTCGAGGGATTGACTTGACACTACGGAGCTGCTGAGTGGTCGTGTTATGAAAGTATCCGTGCACTAGCTACTGTTCGCAACGGCCAACATTTTAAATCTTTTTTTAATTTACATCTATATTTTAAAAATAAAAACCTTAGTGTTTAAATCTTTTTAAAATTAAATTCTGTGTAACCCCAAATCGGGTGAGTGTTGCAAAACCTAGTATTAATTGGTTTAGTTTTAAGTATTCGTTGCATGACTAGCTAATTTTCACTTTTGCGTTTTAGTAACTACCATTTTGTTAACCGAAATACCGATGTGCTTCATTCTCGTTAGTTTTGTAGCCGTCCTTAATCATTTAAACACCATGCTGAGTTAAATTGATTTACCGAGTGACCGTAACAATAATGTAACGATCATGACGGTTAGAACTTTTTATTATATAGTTTAGATTAGCTGGTTGACTAAATTAACATGAATGTATTTCTTCTTTGTTTTAATTTCATATTTATATGTAATCTGTCGTAGTGAATTTGTAGTGATTCTTTTTCCGTAAATCTTTTAATAATTTTTGTTACTTTTTCCCATCTACCCTACATTTTCATTATATAATTTTCTGCTATTCACGCTTTTAAAAATGTACCACGCTGCTTAGACTGCTTCATCTCGATGGCTAATAGATGCTAGAACACCGCTTTCCCACGTAGACTCAGGGTCCGACGGTTGTCGGGATGTTGCAGTCATAACAGGAATTCGGACATTTAGTAAAATGCCTAATTCGTGGATTCCAGGGTTCTTCCATACCGGAAGGGATATCCTTTTCGCCGCTGCAAGGGTTGTGGCTGGACAACCTGCGAGCTGCCTACCTCCTGCTGGAAGACCTACCTACCTACCTGGCTGACACCGGTCACCTACGACGTGAGAACTACCAGGATAGTGGTTTTCTTTAGGCGGGCTAGAATTGAATACGCGCTCGATATCTAGAACTCACGCTAGCCTTCTGCTGGGGCTAGACATGTTTAAATACTGTTAATCTTAATTTAATTACACTTATGTACCTTCTATCCTTTTTGTTTCTTTTAAACGTCCTGCCCTAACAGGCACGTTACAGTGGCGCCCATACTAGTGGTAGATATCGAGCCGTATTTAGTTCTCTTCTGCTAGGCATTTCTTTTGGTTTTCTTGGTGTTGGCTGTCTATAACAGTAGTGTTAGTAATTATAACTTGATTACGAGCTACCAAAGGTGTTCTTGTGTAGTCTACTGTAAAAAATCATAGAATTCTTTAAATTTAAAAACTGTTTTTGTGGAAAAAAATCTACCTACATATATTTTTTTTAGTGGAAAAAAATCCACCCACATATATTTTTTTTATGGAAAAAAATCTACCCTCATATATTTTTTTTAGTGGAAAAAAATCTACCCACATATATTTTGTTTTGCCATTTCACACATTTTGGTAGCACGAGTACTTGATTTTGTTTTGTTACTGTGCCTAACTATTTTTAATTTTGTTTTGTGAATTTTGCAACACACATCTATTCTCTAGGGTTATTCGGAAAATTTTATTTCTGCTATTAAAATTTTAATAACTGGAAAAATTTTGCAAATATGTCTTATGTTATAAAATTTTTGTCTTTGCAAAAAGCGGAACTAGAATATGAAGTAGCGGTTCGTGGTGGTACAGCTGCCGATTCTGTCAATGAGCTACGAAAACAAATAGTTAAATTGTCTTCTACCCTTCCTTCTGAGGATATTTTAGAATCACATTTAGATCCTATTGATGACTTAAAAGCAGTCAAAGAGTCCTTGTTAAAATCTCATAATAGCATAATTACCCTTAAATCTAAATTTGAAAGGAATTTGTTTACACGCACCGAAAACTTATTGCACCACGTACATCATCGTCTAAATCGGGTTAATTACTCAGCTGGTGATGTTGCGGAGGTCTATAAAATTTGCTTGACCAATTTCAATACCCAATACAAGGATATGACATTGCTTAGGCCACAAACGACTTTATCTACTCAACCTCAGGTGTCTACTCCAACGGAACCAATTCGTGAAACTAACCCAGTTAATGTCGCTGTCAGTTGTGAGCGTAGGCTGTTTTCAGAAATAAGTAAACTTAAATACTCCGGAAAAACTTGCGTCCGTGCATTTATTCAGAGGGTAGATGAATTTATTTTGAGCAGAGCTATACCTCGCGAACAAATGGTTTCTTTCGCTTTTGAAATTTTCACTGACGACGCTCTTCATTGGTTCAGATGTGTTAAAGATCAGGCTAGAACTTGGGATGACATTGTCTCCTTGCTTAAACAAGATTTTAGTCAAAGTGACTACGACTACAAATTTTTATCCGAAATTAGGACACGCACTCAGGGTGAACTAGAAAATATAACAATTTACATTTCTATTATGCGTGGCATGTTTTCTCGTTTGGATAGAAAGTTAGCAGAAGAAGATCAACTAGAGATATTGCTGCATAACATTCGACCTTGCTATGCAAGTACGCTGGCGTCGTCTGCAGTTATAACCGATATAAGTAGTCTACAAAAATTATGCAGAAACTACGAAAACATACAAACTAAACTAAAACAATTTCGCGAACCGCCTAAAGATAGTACTGAGACCTTGGCACCAGAATTCGCTTATAAACACCAGCCTAGCAATATCAATTCTAGTAACTATAAAAACACTGATTCTAATTATAAACCCAACTACTCTAAAAATACATTTGAAAATAATAAGAATACTAGCGATCCTAAATCAAATTTACACGTCAATGAGGTGGCACATGTATCTAACGACAAAAACAGAAATGTATACTGTCCAAGATGTAGAACTAAATCACATTCACTACGTTCATGTAAACAGCCACATTTTCTAATCTGTTTTAAATGTGGTAAGAAAGACGTGAAATTCCCAGAATGTCCTAATTGTCACTCTAACACAACAAAAAACTAAGTAACAAGGGTTGTGGAAACAGAAATAGTGCCAATTTCGATAGGAATGATTGGGAAAATTGGCTACAAACTGTTTCAAGATTCAGTTCCTGCTATACTGTTTCTTCAATCCGTAATAATAGTATAGATTTCACACGGCCTTACGTTCCAGTTACTATTAACACTAAACCTGTTATTGGGTTACTAGATACAGGTTCTGCCGTCACTATAATGGGAAAAGACCTCCACAAAAGTTTTATTTCATCCCATTGCCAAGGGAACTTGAGTCAACCTATGACATTTGTTGCAGCGGGTGGGCAGAAACTTTTATCTCTAGGATATATTTCATTAACATTCACTCTAAAAAATCAAACACATGATTTAAATGTCCACATCATTCCGGAAGTAAAAAATTCATTAATCTTAGGCATGGACTTTTGGAGAAAATTCGGTCTGTTCCCTAGTCACTTAAACACTGTTTTATTTTTAAGCCCATCAGACGCTCAGTTAGCTGAACTGAAGTCTGATCGCTCAGAACATCTTCAGTCATATGATCATTTATCACAAGACCAAAGGATAACAGCTGATAATATAATATCACAGTTCCGGGAAATATCCTACGAAGTACGAGGTCTTGGTCGTACTTCTCTAATAACGCATACTATTGACACTGGAGAAGCTGCCCCCATTCGTCAAAGGTATTACAGAATGTCCCCTGAGAAGCAACGCATATTAGTGGAGCAACTAGATGAGATGCTAAAAGATGATGTGGTTGAACCTGCTGAGAGCCCATGGTCATCACCAGTACTACTCACACCTAAAAAAACTGGTGAGCTTAGGTTTTGCTTAGACAGCAGAAAATTAAACGCTATCACAAAAAAAGATGCGTATAATTTGCCTTATATCTCTGAGATTCTTGATAATTTACGAGACGCAAAATATTTAACTAGTTTAGATCTTTCAAAAAGTTTTTGGCAAATCTTGATCAGTGAGCAGGACAGATGTAAGACAGCGTTCTATATACCAACCCGTGGTACTTATCAGTTCAAATCTATGCCATTTGGTCTCACTAATGCACCAGCCACACAACAACGTTTAGTTGACATTTTGTTCTATGGGCCTGAATTTGAACATCGTGTTTTTGTATTTGTCGATGATATCATCATTGTCTCTTCTACTTTTGAGCAGCATATTTCCCTACTGCTTCTTGTTTTAAATAAATTAAAATCTGCAAACTTAACTATAAATTCTAAAAAAAGTCAATTTTTCCGAGAAAAACTCAAATATTTGGGTTATGTAGTCGATGCTAACGGCTTACATGCTGACCCGGAAAAAATAGATGCAATCAAAAACTATCCTACCCCCACTAATAGAAAAGAAGTTCGCCGATTTTTGGGCGCAGCTTCCTGGTATCGCAGATTTATACCAAATTTTAGCTCTTTGGCTTCACCATTGAACAAATTAACCTCACAAAGCAAAAAAGCACCATCGTTTGTGTGGTCTGAAGAATCAGACACAGCTTTTAATAAATTAAAAGAATGCTTAGTTTCTGCTTCAGTACTCTCGTGTCCAGATTATTCTAAACCTTTTGAAATTCACACCGATGCGAGTGACTACGGTATGGGTGGTGTGTTGACCCAAAATATTAATGGTGAGGAGAGAGTCATAGCCTACATGAGCAAGTCACTGTCTCCTCAAGAACGCAACTACAGTGCTACCGAGCGTGAAGCTCTTGCTGTTCTAGTAGCAGTTGAGCACTGGCGCTGTTATGTAGAGAATGGCCAAAAATTTGTTGTCTACACGGACCATTCTGCCCTTAAATGGTTTTTAAAATTGAATAACCCTACAGGTCGATTAGCTCGCTGGGGTGTACGACTATCTGCGTATAATTTTGAAATTAGACACCGCCGTGGTTCAGAAAACGTAGTTCCTGATTTTCTATCACGCGCTGTGCCTATAACTGCTGTCGATACTCTTCCTATTAATACGCAAACTACTGATTCTTGGTACCTTAACATCTATAATGGTTGCCAGTCTTCCCCTACTTCGTTCCCTAACTATTTAATTAAAAACGGGAAATTATATAGATACATGAAAACTATGTGTCCCTTGCGTAGAGAATTCGAATGGAAAGAGGTAGTACCTGCGGAATTCCGTAATGCTATGTTGGAAAAGCACCATTCTGTACCTTCTGCAGGGCACTTGGGAGTCTTTAAGACATATAAACGGCTTGCCTTATGTTATTACTGGCCAGGCATGCACGCGGACGTACAGAAGTTTATTTCCGCTTGCGATGCGTGCATAGCTCATAAGCATCAAAACCATGCCCCTCTAGGCAAAATGGGCGAGCCTAAAGTATGTTCTAGACCATTCCAAACTATTAGTGTAGATCTAGTTGGACCTTTACCTCCATCAAGAAAACAAAATTGCTACATATTCGTGATTACTTGTTGTTTCAGTAAATATTGCCTTTTATTTCCTATTAAGCGAGCAACCGCGGAAATCGTCACTAGAATTCTCGAAGAAAACGTAATTCTCGTACATGGGATACCCTCTACTATCATACTTGATAACGGGAAACAGTTTGTTAGCGCTACCCTAAAAAACATGATTACCAAATATAAAATTCCCAATTTACATTTTACACCTAAATACTCACCTCACATCAACACAGTTGAACGGTACAATAAAACAGTCATGACTGCAATTTCAACGTTTATTGCTGACGATCAACGTGTCTGGGATCAACTTGTGCCGAAAATTCAGTTTGCCATAAATAGTTCTGTAAACGAAACAACGGGCTATACTCCGTCATTTCTTGTATACGGACGAGAACTGGTAACTTGTGGTTCACAGTATATCAACTCGGAAAACGATGAAGATCTTGTTTTTGTCCCTCGCGATTCATATGCAGAAAACCTAGGCTATTTATCTTCTATCTTTAATAAGGTTCAAGCAGCGCTTCTTCAGGCTCATGCTAGAAACTGCACGTCTTATAATTTACGAAGGAAACCTGCAGAGTTTAATATAGGTGATGTTGTGTGGAAACGAACTTTCTATCAGAGTGACAAGGATAAATATTTTAACAAGAAGTTAGCACCTAAATTTGTAAAATGTCAAGTAATTAAAAAAAAGTCACCATTAGTATATGAATTGGCCGATACGTCTGGAAAATCAATCGGGCATTGGCATATTAAAGATATCAAGTTAACTAATTACAAAGATTAAAACCTAAAACTAAATACTTTACTAACTAGCGCAAATTCGAATAAAATAAAACCTTCTAAAAAAACTAATATTATAATAAAAGAATTACCAACCTAAACGTACGTACCTACCTCAAAAACCGCCTACCTACATGTAACTAAATTCTATCTACTATATTGTATCTATTTAAATGTCTAAGTATATAATTAGTCTATACAAACAGTCATTACAGGATGATGGTCAACTACATACAACATTTCATTCTATAGTACTATTTATACTATCGGTCCTACAACCATAGTAAGAAAGCAATCATGGTTCTACCCCATTGATTTCTTTTACCTATACCAATGGCCCTACACCATAGGTATAACTGAGTTCTATATATCTTATTATAAATATGGGATTAGTTACATGTAGACTGCTCTGTACTTTCAATATTGTTTCAAAAACTGCATTTGATTATCGGGAGTGTTTTGTGCTGTATTTAAAACGAGACACTCTGAATGTTAGCATGCGGTAACACATGCTACTAATGTGTTGCTGCGGATTAAACGTTGAATGAAAGAGGAAGAATGGATGAATGTAAGAGATAGGAATAAAAAAGAAGCGTTAATAAAATGTCTTCAGAAGCAGTGGCAGCGGATTTTACTTAGGAAAAATCCTACGCTAAAAAGGGGGGTACTGTAACGTCGTACTTTATATCAATCTAGTGAGTACTATGATCTTATCTTTTAACATCTGAATCAAGGTTGGAAGCAGGTAAAAACTAATATTCAATAACATTTTCTAAAAACATTCATCATAACAACAGTTTACGCTTGACAACTGATATACGTCTATTTGCAAATATTAATATTGTCGCGAGCTTCGCGCACGAACCGGTTGTTGGTGAGTGTCTCCCCTCTCCACGACATATGGCTAACGTCGGCGAGCCACCGGCGGCGGTCAAGGAAGAATCTCGAGGGATTGACTTGACACTACGGAGCTGCTGAGTGGTCGTGTTATGAAAGTATCCGTGCACTAGCTACTGTTCGCAACGGCCAACATTTTAAATCTTTTTTTAATTTACATCTATATTTTAAAAATAAAAACCTTAGTGTTTAAATCTTTTTAAAATTAAATTCTGTGTAACCCCAAATCGGGTGAGTGTTGCAAAACCTAGTATTAATTGGTTTAGTTTTAAGTATTCGTTGCATGACTAGCTAATTTTCACTTTTGCGTTTTAGTAACTACCATTTTGTTAACCGAAATACCGATGTGCTTCATTCTCGTTAGTTTTGTAGCCGTCCTTAATCATTTAAACACCATGCTGAGTTAAATTGATTTACCGAGTGACCGTAACAATAATGTAACGATCATGACGGTTAGAACTTTTTATTATATAGTTTAGATTAGCTGGTTGACTAAATTAACATGAATGTATTTCTTCTTTGTTTTAATTTCATATTTATATGTAATCTGTCGTAGTGAATTTGTAGTGATTCTTTTTCCGTAAATCTTTTAATAATTTTTGTTACTTTTTCCCATCTACCCTACATTTTCATTATATAATTTTCTGCTATTCACGCTTTTAAAAATGTACCACGCTGCTTAGACTGCTTCATCTCGATGGCTAATAGATGCTAGAACACCGCTTTCCCACGTAGACTCAGGGTCCGACGGTTGTCGGGATGTTGCAGTCATAACAGGAATTCGGACATTTAGTAAAATGCCTAATTCGTGGATTCCAGGGTTCTTCCATACCGGAAGGGATATCCTTTTCGCCGCTGCAAGGGTTGTGGCTGGACAACCTGCGAGCTGCCTACCTCCTGCTGGAAGACCTACCTACCTACCTGGCTGACACCGGTCACCTACGACGTGAGAACTACCAGGATAGTGGTTTTCTTTAGGCGGGCTAGAATTGAATACGCGCTCGATATCTAGAACTCACGCTAGCCTTCTGCTGGGGCTAGACATGTTTAAATACTGTTAATCTTAATTTAATTACACTTATGTACCTTCTATCCTTTTTGTTTCTTTTAAACGTCCTGCCCTAACAGGCACGTTACATGGTAATAAAATGAATAGAAACCGCTGCTGCCCATTCTGCAGTAAGTCGTTTAGTCACCTATTACGACACCCACAGGAAGAAATGGCATCATGTTATTCTTTACGTCCGGCCCCACACGGAACCGAGTTCTGTGTGCCTCTAGGTAAAACGCTCCGCCATCGATTTCCCTTGCTTTCTGTTTTTCGCAACTCTTCTTCAGTTTGGACCTGCAGTGAATATGAATTCATCTTCCCATCTTTATATTTCGACCTCTATTTCGTTTGCCACCTCTAGGAAACCATTCTGTCTGAATTTTACTCAATTGCAAGAACACAATCTTCATGAAAGTGGGTGCTACATGTGCATTAGACATGTCCTTTTTTTGTCCATGTTAATTTTCTTTCGGAAGCTTTACTGAGGTCATCGAGTCCTTCATGGTCTCAGCCAGGACTACTATATCATCGGTAAAGGTGAGTGATGTACCAAAGGTGAGTGATGTACTCGCCATTGATGTTGATGCCAACCCGACTCTAGTCCAAAACCTCGAAGACATCTTTCACACCCTGTATTGCATGGGACTTTAATATCACTGGCGAAATGAGAGTGAAATATAGACTCTAAGCACAAATCTAGGAAACGAGGCGTGATGTTCTTAATGTAAATTTTAACTCTGGTTATAAAAAAAATACTTGGGAAAAGAATACACACACACACACTTGTATAATCACACACTCACTCTCGTACACAATCGCACAACTCCATAACGCTGTAGGTACTCGCCGCAAGATATATCATCATCATTTCAGATATCATCATTTCAGATATCATCATCATCATTTCAGATATCATCATCATCATTTCAGCCGAAAGACGTCCACTGCTGGACATAGACCTCCCCCAATTTGGGGGGTTTGCCATAAATAATTGAATAATTGATAATTGTATGGTGTAACGCTTTAGTAAGCCCAGACATTGTTACTCGGGGTGGAGACCTGGTGTCCTGAAACACAGGTTTAGCCTAGCTTAGGCTCCAGCCTTCCACAATGTTGTAATGTGTATCAATAGCTTAATTCTAAATAATATGAACCCGGAAAGTTTTAAATATTGTGGTGAGAAAATAAATCTACTGCATTGTACAGTAATAAAAGTCCTAATTCGGTCTTACCGTTAACATTTATATTACAAACTAGCTTTTGCCAGCGGCTTTGACCGCGTATTCTACATATAAACCTTCCTCTTGAATCACTCTATCAATTAAATCTGTTGCGTAGTTTCAAAGATCTAAGCGAACATACACGAAATGCGACTTAGTTCTATATTATGTAAAGATACTCGAATATAGCTAAAGCTTAGACAAAACAAATAACCTAGCCAGATGCACCGTGAACCTAGTACATTAAAGTTAATAGCCTTTAAATCACGGCCAATGAATTAATTAAAACCAATAAATGCTATAGCAATTAATTACACCGTTTCCCAATGAAAACGATTGAAACCTATACATAACACATACATATATCTATTCCATTAAAAGCTTTTGCTCACGGCCTTTACCCGCGTGAATGTCGGCAAATATCCCTATGGACTTTGCCCTCGGATATTGACCGGGATTAAAAGTAAGTTATGTTATAATCCAGGTTATAAACCACTTGACTATGTGTCAAATCTCATCCAAATCCGAACGACCGTTTTAGCGCCAATCCGGAACATACATCCAGACAAACAGACAAATTCTAAAAACTATTTTAACCTCCTGAGACCCAGATATTTTTCGGGCTGAATGAAGAGTGACCCAAAGTACTAATAGTATCACAAACTAGACTATACCGGATAGACCCATAGAAAAAAGTTACGATATTTTCTTTACTGTTGGGTATTTCTTCTCTATTTTTAAATGGCCGAACGAATGAATGAACTAACCTCAAGTCAGTGCTACCATACTGACAAACATATTTACAGAGCGACCAAAGATAATTTCCTGATCTGGCGCGCAATTTGAAACTATTATCTTACAATTAGTTCAAATAATTTGTCCTAATACTAGTACGCGGGAACATAGTTCAGTAAAGAATAAATAAAGCCTGGGCCTATCCGACATAGTGATTTTGTTCTAAAAAAATCACACCTCGTAGCAATTGCTTTCTTCTTCGCTACTATTAACACGCATTTATTAGCTTGGTATAAATATATGTATGTAACATAATTTTTTAACGTTTTCACCTTTTTCACAACGTCGCATTAATTAGAAACTCTGCACTCTTATCAAGGACCGATGAGAATAAGCTTTGAAGAATAACGGAATCACACAGACCGATTGAAAAACTCCGTTGCGTAGTTTAGAAAAACAAGTGTCTTATTTTTCTATACTAAAATTTTAATGCTGTTTTCATCATCATTTAGATAATTTGCTACACCTAAATATCAAACTTACATGTAATCAAGAAATCTCGATATCTTGTGAAGTCATAAAACTATGAGTAGCCGGAACTTACCAGTAAATAAATAAACTAACGTAGCTGGCCGCAGCAAACATTTCATTAGTCAGGGGGTTACATACGGATTAACCCACAGCTACTAGGTTGCATCATTTGGACCTTTCATGGTCTGAACAACCGACCTTATGGGTGCTCCTGAATATTTCTGGATCTGTTGATACGTAATAATACATTGTTTACCGTGTGGAGAAAGTATCCTATTATTAAAGAGGGTGTAGAGAGCTTTGGGGCTTAATACACACGACTTGGGTATCACACTTTCTCCCGAGTAATACATAATGCTTTAATATAGTTACGTAGAAAAGCGCCGAACATAAAAATCAAAATTCAGCTGTCATTTTGTGACAACGGACTTATTGAGATTACGAAGAAATTTGAATAATTGTTCAGCAAAAGTGTGTGGCCAGTTTCATTTTGCGCTTAGTGATAAAAACTTTTTGTCTTTTGGCATTACGTATACTGTTATTAAATGAGGTTATGCCCTAAATTAAAAACAAAAAAAAATTGCACTAATGGATTTTCATACATGTTTTCAACCCGCACATTTGTAGAACAGTAATTACGTACCTTCTGCCTACATTCTACATCGTTTAAAAATACGTTTTTTATATAAATATGGTAATGAGGTACTTTCCGAACAAACAATAAAGATTTATTAAAGTGGTGGAAAAATATTTTTAAAGCCCAAAAACGTAGTCGTAGAGCGTGTTTAAGTCGCAAAAAAAGGTGCCAAGTAAAAGATGGCAGCTTGATTGATCTGCTTTGTTTTTATTTGGCGCCGACTCAAAATTAGTAATTTAGGAGCTTAGTTAGTCTAAAAGGAGTCTTATTTGCTTTTCAGCTTCTTTTTTCGTCAGTTTAATTTTTATTTAAAATGTCAATGATGATGATTGAGACTGAATGTGCAATCAGCCTATAATACGCTCACGGCTGGCACATAGGTCTCCACTCGGTGAGACGCAGTGGGCCATAATCCACCACGCGGGCCCAGTGCGGGTTGGTAGATGTCACATGTCTTCGAGTTTTTGGTTCTAATACATGTCAGTTGTCTCACGACATTTTCCTTCACCGTTTGACAGCAGTGGCGAAGGAATAATTAATACAAAGTAACGCGCCCGTCCGCGTTCGAACCTATGACCAACAATTCGTAATAATATACAGGGTGTCTGGTGGCAGATTTATATTTTCAAAATTGAATAAAAAATTTGTTAATAAACTTATACTTTTAATAAAAACATTGACAAACAAAGCAAAGGTGCGGATTTCATTTTTTAAAGATGATGTCATCCAAATGTCTTCCCTCGAGTTGCACACTTTGTTCGAAATGGAGCCTCGTGTTTCGCGCCACACGCTGCAGTAAGCTTGGTTTAATTCTGCTGATTTCCCGGCGAATGTTTTCTTTTAAGTCCTGGTGCTTGAGTTGTGGATTACGGGTTCTTGGTGACCAGTAACGGCAGTTTTGTTTGTTAACATGACCGTTTAAATGGAAGTGTGCCTCGTCACTCCAGAAAATTGAATTAACGGTTCGAAACCTCTCTAACATCGTTTCACAAAATTGTTTGCGTAACACAAAGTCATTTTCATGCAATTTTTGAACAATTTGGATTTTATAAGGATGGAATTTTAAATCTT
This sequence comes from Aporophyla nigra, assembly GCA_947507805.1. Lineage (NCBI taxonomy): Eukaryota > Metazoa > Arthropoda > Insecta > Lepidoptera > Noctuidae > Aporophyla > Aporophyla nigra. The sequence goes on along the minus strand of OX382297.1, from coordinate 20,783,310 downwards.
TTTTCAAAATTTCGTGGACGATTGCTCTTGGAAGTCCCAATGAGGCTGCTCTTTTCCTTATTGAAAGTCGAGGATTTTCACGTAAACTCTGTTCCACGAGTTCAATGTTTGCAGTGGTCCTTGAAAATCGAGTAGGCCCCGGTCGTGATTTGTTCACAGCCGACCCGGTTGCGCGGAACCTCTCCACCCAGGATCGAATTAAATTCACACTCGGTCCATCATTCAATCGTCGGATATTGAAGTGTAAACAAAACTGTCGACGAGCAACAGCGTAAGAATCGCTACCTTTGAAAAAGGCCTCGACAGCGAATGCGCGATGCGCTCCCGACCACTGCGACATCGTGACTGACAAATCCGCACGATCCGTGAGTCGAATGACGCCACCCTCCCCCCGCACCGTTTATTACTTTTTGAAACAATCGCATCCAAAAACATAAATCTGCCGCCAGACACCCGTTAGTAGTATTCGTCGCTACCACTGGGCCACCACAGCTCCTCAGTCTGTCTCTGTGACTGTCCGGTCCAGTCTACTAAAGTTTCATGTTATAGATGTTTATTCTCTTCTATTCCATTTTATCTGCCACAATACCAACCGTACCTAACCTTTATTTTTTGTGGGACATCATCAAATGTCGTCTCCCACTCAGGGCGGAGCAGGAGGGCGTGTCAGACTTTTACTGACTCAAACCCACCCGTAGTCCTTCAGTTGCCTATATACCAGGGCCATGGTAACTCTTTCGAACAAATATCGCGAACCCTGGCACAACCATACCTAACCTATAGCTTCTGATATTGCAAAGAATCTTGGATTTCGATTATCGCCCATAAAGGAATTCATGTTCACACTTACATTACATTTCTATCATAAGAAATCCAATATAATCTTATTTCTTATTCATAAAAATTCCATTATGAGAATTATATTACTATTGGTTCGGTAATAACTACCCACATTGTAATATCTGAAAATAAAAAGCCTTATCGAACTCTTTCAGATGTCAAAATTATATTATGTGCTTAAAAAAAGTAAAGTTACGTAGTTACCTTTTGAGTTACCCTTGGCTTATTCAACATGAATTTTTTTCTTACTTAATTTATACTTAGGTACGATCAAGGCAATGGTTTAGCAAATTGAGTACAATCACGAGTAATAATATGTGTACACATAGCCAAATTCAAAAGCGACTTTCTCTTTAAATAACGATTGCAACTTTGGGATAAGGCAAATTTCGTAATAGTGTCGGTTTCAAAATACTATGTTCGCAATAAAATAAAATTACAATCAGTACAATAGGAGAAAATCCCTTTTAAAAGTTGGTAAGTGTATACATATTCGTGCTCGTGACTGTACAACAAATTGACTGTATATTCTAATCACAGCTGTCATTGTTTGACATTTGTATGAAGTTTGTTGTAATACTGCAAATTGACAGTTGTGTCAAATTCATCATCATCAGCCTAATGCAGTCCACTGTTGGACATAGGCCTCTCTAATTGCAAACCATTCGGTTCGATAAAATCCAGCTACTACTCCTAAGGAGTGGGCAGCAGCGTTCTCTATGCATTCTGCAACCTTACTGACATCGCCAAACCGCCTCCTAAGCGTGACGATTATGGCAACCCCCCCCCCCACATTGGGGGGGGGCCTATGTCTAGCAGTGGACGTCTTTTTGCTGAAATGATGATTTGCTAGACTATTAATTTGCCTGACTTTACACTACCTAACTTATTTTCTAGAAGTCTGGCAACATTAGTAAAGTAACTTGTAAATCTCTACGGATGTAGGATGTAGGGCTGCCAGCGCAAAAAGGTAGACGGTTGATATATTGCGCGCTTTCTTTTAATTTCCTGCGCAGACACGCACCATAAATATTCGGTAACGCATTACTTATAGGTATGTTCTTGTTTTTAAGGAAAATCGGTGAAACGCTTGGCAATGGGAAAAATATGTGGAATTAAAACACAGAAAATAGGAATAGTGAAGATAGAAAATAGAATACCACATAAAATAATAGAAAAGGAAGGGAATAGAAATAAATACATATTTTCAGTAAGTACGCTAACACTCAAATTACGTTATAATCTATGGTTAAAAATAATAAAAGAAAACTTTTCTGCTTAGTATTCCCCTTTCCCTAATAAAATTAAATATTTTCCTAAGACATGGAAAAAGGTGGAGTTTAAATCATGTTAATTTGGTAATTTTTCAAAATGATCCGATACACTCATGAGGTCGCAAACATGTAGTGAGGATAGTTTTAAGTATGAATATGGAAGGATATAAGAATTGAGAAACACCAAAGAAACATTGGATGGACTGAGTGAAAGATGATTTGGCTAGAACGGGGCTGAGTACTGATATGACTACTAATAGGGAAGTATGGTAGAAGTCACCCAAAGAGCAATGGAGAGGGCTATGCTTGGAGTTTCCCTACGCGATCGAATCAGAAATGAAGAGATCCGTAGGAAAACCAAGGTAACCGACATAGCCCGAAGAATTGCCAAACTTAAGTGGCAGTGGGCAGGGCACATTGCTCGCAGAACGGATGGCCGATGGGCTCGGAAGGTTCTGGAAGACGGAGCGTTGGAAGGCCTCCCACAAGATGGACCGATGACCTGGTGAAGGCCGCAGGAATACGTTGGATGTGAGAAGCACAGAATAGGTCGAAGTGGCGGTGCTTGGGGGAGGCCTATGTCCAGCAGTGGACGTCTTTCGGCTGAAATGATGATGATGATGGTAGACGAAGAAAAAATCTTGCGCCAGCTTCAAATAAATTGAGATAAGGACCAGACTAATGTTGATGATGCTCGTATATCCACATTAATATTATATTATTATTATTATATTATAAATGCTAAAGTAACTCTGTTTGTCTGTCTGTCTCGCTTTCCTGCTAAAACTACTGAACCGATTTAAATGAGATTTGGTACAAGTTTAGAGCTTAAGAAGGACATAGGTTTTTTATAGCAGAAAAGGGGTTTTAAGGGGTAAAAAGGGAGGATGAAAGGTTGCGGGGAAGTATTGTCATTTTTAAAGCTAGAATGATGAAACTATGGCTGGACCTATTTTAACGGGACTTTTGTTGGCAGGTAACTGATGTAATAAGGAGTAAATTAGGCTACTTATAATTTAGAAAAATACCTGCGTTTATTTCCGACATCCAGGCGGGCGAAACCGCGGGCAAAAGCTAGTACTAAATATAATGTTGTTTCAATACAATCACGCGGGTAGAGTCGCGGGTATAGCTAGTGATTCCTAAATTAGAAACAACAACAATGGTATATATTGTAGTGTTCATTATTTTTTTGTTATATGTATTGTTGTTGTGTACGCACGGCCACAAATCAAGTTTTACATTTCCAATATAAACAGACCGCTCATTGTACGAAAATCCTATACAATGCAAGGTAAGATATGTAGCCGTGTGTACAATAAAGTATATATAAATAAATAAATGGTTTGTTGTTCTAAAATAGTAAATAAATAGTTTATTCTAACATGATCGACGCCATGTTGTAACTGGGTAATTCCTATTATGGCATCAGTAAGCTAATTCTATTGTAGTACTTTAACAGGTAAAATTTTAAAATAAATATCACAGGCTTCTTTTAAATATTAAAATTAAACCAGTTTCAACATAAAAGCATTGTTTCATTATTCTAACTTTGTAGTCATTGCTTTTATGAGCGATAAGTAATAATTAATTGCGTACAATAGTTTAATACATACATATCTTATTATTTCGAAAAAAAAATATTAAAACCTGTTGAACACATCAAATACGGTAAATAGGTATTAACACCTGAGAAGCAATTCTTGTAATTTTAAGAACGTTCACAGTCTGAGGTCAGTCTCAATTTGTCAAAAACTTTTTAACAAAAAATTAAACCGCCGAAAAAACAGAAAAGCATAAAATAATAAACCTTGAAATTATGAGTCAGCGGTTTGAGTGATCTTTGTTCATTAATTTTTCAGCGCCGACTCAAAATTTTAAGGTTTATTATTTTTTGCTTTTCTGTTTTTTTCGGCGGTTTAATGTTTTTGTTAAAAAGTTTTTATTTTGTATATTTTTTTTGTGGCTTTAATGTACTAATAATACTTGGCAAGATATACCCTATCCAATGAAAAAAGAATTATCAAAATCGGACTACTCTGCACAAAGTTATGCGTGGTTATACATTACAATCAATCATCCTCTGTTTTTCGACCCTTAGGGTTCGATTTTGTTTTCCAAATTTATATGGGACCACCCTCGGAGTATACCCTTTCCAATAATAAAAAATAAAAGAATTATCACAATCGGACTGCTATGTAAAAAGTTATGCGTGGTCATACATTAAAAAAAATATACGCGTCGAATTGATAACCTCCTCCGTTTTTTTTCGTCGGTTAAAAATACTTCAAATTTCCATGCATTTTGACAAGTTTTTGACATTTGACTGTCGCCGAGATGAGACTGCAACTAGATTTTGAACGTTTTAAAATAAGAGAATTGACCTTCTGGTGTTGTAACTTTGTATCACTCGGCGAGTTAACAGAAACTACATTTCGTTTACTAAATTCTCAGATGGGCCATTTCCACGCAGGTCACCTACAACTGAAAAGTTTTCGACAGCTTGGACATTTATTCTACAATCAGTTTGAGAGACGCATACGTAAACTATATATTAATCCAATTTGGGAAACTGAATGACAATTCCCAAATAAAAGTTAAATTCTTGCGAACTGAAATAAATAAATTATTATGTGTTATTGAGTCTCTTTCTATTCATTAATAATAAATACACAAGCACCACTTAATTGGGCTATGATGTTCCTACTTGCACTGCCGGAACACAAGGTACTGTGACGTAATTCACCACATGGACATAATTATGGCATAACATAACGCCTGTTTTCCTTGTAGGGGTGAGCAGAGGTGTACTGTATAGTACACACATTTCGCCTCTTCTACGTAAGTCCCACGTATTTGGGGTGAGCCTATTGCCCTGAACCGGGCACAATACGAGACTCCGAGCTGCTACTAAGAAATTCCTATGGAAAGACCGAATAATGCTGCACCTGAGAATTGAACGATTGTGACAACTATATCAGCGATGCAGATTAGACCACATAGTATGCCTTGGAATTTTTGTTCAAGGTTATGCGAGATCCTCGAACGGTGGTGGTCCAGTGATAATTCCAAGCAGGCACTTTACTTTGAGAAAATTATTTCATCACCGCTGCTATCAAAACGGTTAAGGATAACATCGTGAGAAAACCGGCTTATCCTAGAACTAACAGTTCAAAGATATGTGATATCCACCAAGCTTTACTGGACCTACGTGGTAGTTTACAGCCCACTATCTGGGTACATTATAAGCTTTTTTTTTTGGATGTGAAATCATAAAATTACTTCTCCCACTCTGGACGGAGCGGGAGGGCGTGTCAGACTTTTACTGACTAAAACCCACCCGTGTTCCTTCAGTTGCCCATGTGCCAGGGTCACGGTATCTCTTTCGAACAATCTCGCGACCCTGGCAGGCTACATTATAGGCTGATTTTGCAATTTCTTCACGATATTTTCCTACACTGTTTTGAGAGCAAAGTAAATATTGCAGCCAGGATTTGCAAAACTTGGCGCTTATCACCTAGGTCACTAGGTACTGATGGTCTGCAACAAATATATTGTATCTATAATTCTAAACGAATAAGTTATTAGTAAATAATCAATAATATGTTATTGTTGCATGGTCAACTTTATCCTGGTACAGGTAAAACCTACTATTCTATTTTCGTAATCAATATATTCTACTTGATGATCTGACTTCATGAATCACTATTCCAGAAATATTGTACAATTTGTATATAACGGAGGTAGGAACAGGGTTCATACCATAACTACGAAGAGTTCTCAATAGTCCACACTATTAATATTTCAAAATGAGAGTGGTGTTTGTGTTATTTTTATTCTTCGTGATTGCATCAGCGGCAGCATACCGACACGGAGGGAGGGAACGAAGACCGTCACTCCCACATAGACATGACTTCAGAGATGTTTACCGCTATAATCGTAGAGACATGAACAGGGATACTGACGATGATTTTTACGACGATACTGTGCAAAAATATGACGATTCTGACGAAGATTCTCAAGGCAAGTCTGACGAAGATTCCAACAACGAGTCTGAAGAAGATTCTTACGAGGACTCCGGCGAAAATTCTGACGAAGATAGTGAAGAAGGTAATTTACTCAATATGTTCTGTCATCTGATATAGCCGTTGCTTACAAACACGTTGGTATTTCTGAAACACTGTCCAATTATATAAACTGATGAAACTAAGCATTCAAACCTTTCTCATAGTTTCTGCGTCCCGCGAACTTTGACGATGATCAGCTATGGTTTTTTTACTTAAAATGTATGATTTTATAACTTCTATGTATTTAAACGTTGATATCGTTAAACATCACCTTCGTATTTTCACCACCTAATTGAATTTGACCTTGTATAATGTTCACTCTTTTTTGCCATTCAATAAAAATAATTTATGGCTGGTGAAATTCATTTTAAACGATCAATAGACGTACGTTCGATAGCTGTCATAAGCGCAGATACACCCTTTGCATATTTTAAATCTCATGGTGTTTGAATGTCGTAGGTGTAGGGCAATACTTGTATATACAAAGTGCAGTAACCGCGTGCATTCCTAATGGAACGAACGTGCCGTAGTCTAAAAACATTGCTTGAACCGACAAACCAATACAATTGTCTTCACGCAAAAAGTGTCTACTCTATCAATCGAAATCTGAATCATTTTGTAGGATATTGCTAATTTGTTCCAACTGTTAGTGTGTAAAGCAATGATAAATCTGATCTTCTGAAATCGTCTTTTATTTTCTTAGCTTATATATTTAGTATGTATATGTAGTAGATACTTATATCTATTATACAGGATATATATGATTATATCTATGTATTTATTCAAATAAATTGTATCTATATTTTGCACCAGTGACAACCCCATTTTTATGTCCACGCAATCACTGTCCATTCCAAGGTTGCCAGGAAAAGATCGCAGAAAATGATAAGGCCGCCCATTGTATGTTTTTTATGTTAAATGTTCTTGTTGTTATGTATTTTTTGGTGTACAATAAAGCATATATAAATAAATAAATGACCCCTTAGTCAGAATTGCATAATACACTTACAATGCCATTACGTTACAATTTGCCAGTTTAACTACATTGTTGATCAGACGTTCAAACATGTTTTACAATGGATTAGCGATTTTCTCCAAAATCCTTTAAATTGTGATTCAAAGTGTTTATTGGTTTTGTACTTTTGATGTGATGTCTGTTCTAACAAACACATAAACAGACTAAAATTTAAAAATTATATTCGGAAATATTTTGAATGTACAGAAACGCCTCATCTACAGATTTTTATACATTTAATATGTATATGGGTGCCTATCCAGCAAATAGTGAGATATAGGAAGACCTTCTTAAAACATGTCATTGAACGTGTCTGAACAGCGGAGTATCGAGTGTCTGGTTGAAAAGATCTTAATGTAAACGTGTCCTACAGGATTTTGGAGTCTAATACAGCAAGTAAAGAGTATAATATTCTTTTTTTTTTTTCAGATGGACCTCGCTTCATTGAACCACACTTCGTGAAATGTTTTAGATCGCCGCCGCCGATCAGACGCGATATGTATGGGAGACTCCGACCAATTCGTTAGTTATATAAGAGGTGCAATTCGATTGGGAATTTCGTTTTCTCATTTCTTTCGATATTTTATGTAAAACTGACACTATACTAACGATTGTTTTTGTAGCAATAGTTCGTTATGCAAGAGGAAAGTACATAATACTATTATGCATTATTAATAAAACATCGTTTATTATTTTAGCGACATAATCTACCTTTGGCTTTGTTAAAATAATACTTTTGAACAAACTAATATTGAAATAATGAGATGATCGTGCAATTCAACTAACCCTACTAGCCCTATGGACTCCGGTCTGAAATAAAAATATTCTATTCTATTAAATTGAATAATATATCATTAAAATTAACTTCAAGCTATTAAGACAAAACAATTGTTAATCTTTAAGCATCAGTAACATTTTTATTCTTCGTTCCTTTTCGTTTTATAAATAACTTATTTATTAATATCTGATATTTTATCAAAATCATGATTTTCTGTTTTTTAACATCTAAATAAATAAATTACTTGACGTATAAGTTTATTTCTTTATTTTATAAATAAACATTGATGCCGACTTATTCCCTGGCTCGTGGGGCCATCGCTAAGATAAAACAGCCAAACGGGTAATTTTTTCAGGATAAGAGACGCTTGCCGAGTTTGGTCCGTAGATGGGACCATCTTCACGTACCGAGACTCCTCCGTGCCTTGGAAAGCACGATATGCTGTTGGCTCTTGATGTCATTCATAGATTTTTATCAGGTCGTAAGAAGCCCGAAAGTCAGACAACCAGTGATACTAAGTTGTTAGGGTCAGATAGTCGGTCCAGTAGTCGCTCCATGTAAAATACTGGCTTTCAGGTGCATCATCATCATCATCATTTCAGCCGCAAGCCGTCCACTGCTGGACTCAGGCCTCCCCCAATTTGGGGGGCTTTGCCACAATCGCCACGCTTGGCAGGCGGGTTGGCGATCGCAGTATGGTGGTAAAATGCATAGAGAACGCTGCTGCCCATTCTCCAGTACCTAAGTCCCTTAGTCGCCTTTTACGACACCCACGGGAAGAAATGGGGTGGTGTTATTCTTTACGTCCGGCATCACACGGTACATGGTTCAGGTGCATGGTAACTGCAAACTGATCGCAAACATAGTTTGAAAAAGGCTAGGCGGGTTGATTGATGCAGACTTATTCCTATTATTCTTTAGTTATACATAAATGAATACGTGAAGCAAGGGCTTTGTACCCCTTTTTATAAAATTTGGCACTCTTAAAGTTTATAATATGGAGAAGTAGTACAGAAGCATATATTATTGATTAACATTTAAACGAATTATGGTCAATTAGATAGACCAGTCGGTGACCAATAAATAAAGGTAAATTATAAATCAATAAGTAATATTTTAACATGATCAACATCATGCAGTGAATAACTACTTATAATCAATCCAATTAAAGGTATCTACAGGTAAAGTGTTTTATGAAATAACAGAAGTGTTTAATAGAACAGGTGAAAACAATTAAACCTGTGTGTTTATAATCAGAATATTTTAAAATAAGTTTCATTGTTTCAATATTTCCAATTTTGGTATCATTGTTCAAATGATCGTTTTGATATAAAATCAGTACCTATGTAATGAACAATCCGTACAATTATTACATCAAGTACTACGAACCGTATTACAAGTGCACACTAAAAACATTTCAAAAATGAGAATATTATTTATATTGTTAATAATCATTTTGACATTATCAGCTATTCGTGGACGCGGTTGGAGTTATCGAAAAATTATACAACTACTCAGAGATAATATCCCCTATCATCGCTTTGGCCAAAACATTCACAAACATAATATTGGCCGCATCATTGATTATCGTATTGACGGAGGTACTGCCAAATTCTTTTACGAAGTCCCTCACGATGATAGTGACGTGGATGCCGACGACGATTCTGACAAAAATTCTTACGACGATTCCATGTGTAAGTATGCTGACGACATTTCCTACGGCGATTCTGACAAACATAATGACGATGGTGCTGACGTAGATCCCGATGAAAATTTCTACGAAATTTTCGAAGAAGACCCCGATGAAGATTCCGATGAAAAAGCCGACGAATATTTAGACGAATATACTGACGAAAGTTTCGACGAAGACAATGACGAATATTCTGACGAAGATTTAGAGGAATATTTCAACGAATACATTGACACAGATTCCGATGAAGATTCTGACGAAGTAACCATTGAATATTCAGACGAAGATAGTGAAGAGGATTTAGACGAAAATTTCGACGAAAACAGTAAAGGATATTTTAGCGAAAATTCAGTCAGACATTCTGACGAAGATTCTAACAAAAATTCTGATGCAGATTCTTATGAATATTACGACGAAGACTCTGAAGAAGACTCCTACGAAGATTCTGACGAAAATTCTGACGGTGATTCTGATGGTGATTCAGACGAAGAGTCCGTAGACAGCGATAATGGTAATATATTGAGTTTCATTGTCTTAAGTCTAAGTTAATTTATATCCAATTCCCGAAGTTAGGATGAGAGAATATTTGGCTGGAAATTTTAAAATGATGTTTCAAAACCTAGAAAGAACTAAGCAATAGTTAAAAAAAGGTCTATATATCCCAAAAAATGGTGAAGTTGTATGCGTTTTAACGTCCATGCCAGGCAGCACAGCTACGATTTGACGTTACGATACAGGAACCCTATAATGACTCACACCTATAGTAACAAATAATAATTTTATGTGACAAAGATAGAAGAATAATTTGACAGTTCGTTTTACCCCAAATGTTGATGTTGTTGTGACGGGGGCAGGAAGATGAACTGGCATGTTCATTAGGTCCTCACTAGTATAACTTTTGAACTAATTGTCAGAACAGCATAGTAACAGCAAATTTACTCTTTTTCTCAGATGTGCATCGTGAACGACCTACAGATGAACCACACCTAGCAGCTATGATGAGTTTAGAAAAAATAAAGAATAGGTACTGGAGACGACGACCGTTCGTAAGCCTGGTGTGGTAGAGAGAGAGGGAGCATATGCTACATACTTGCCACAGGTATAACATTTTCTGGAAAATGTAACTGGTAATTGATGATTTCATTTTCATTTAGAATTCCTCAGTTGATTTAGGATCCATCAGAGAATGGCAGTGGAGAATGAAGCTGTGACTATTAAGATAGTGAATTCGTTTACATGCAAAATAATGCAAATGACAATGATTGATTATCCAATAACTAGTTTTTTTACGGAATAACGGATCCATAATATTGTTACACCGAATTAAAAGCTTTATTATTTTTCGCGTAATTGTTTCGTAACACATTATCCTTATGTTTGTTCGTATGTCTCCCCCCCCCCCCCCTAGTTCTGTCAAAGCCGGCCTAGATATTAAGTTAAACAAAAAAAATGTAGTTCCCACAAACATCCATGAACCACTACATGCTATGTAAATATATCAGTGACAGGTAGTTATGATTAAATCATCAATATACAGAAACAGGAAAATACGTATTACTGAAGCTATTTCAAAAACTACCCAATGAAAATATATAATTAGTATGGGACTATTCATTAGGTAAACCCTATCAATTACAAAAATAATTTTCAAAATCCATATATAACTGTCCATATAAAAAGTTTGTTTAGTTATATTGTTTTTTTTTTCTTGTTTGTTCTTTTTTTGTGTGTTTTATGTTGGTCTTTAAACGTGTTCCTTGCATGTGTATATAGGATGAGTTTAAAACCTTAGGCTGCGTACACACTGACAGGTGACAACCTAATAGAATTTTTGCAACCGACTGCACTGCGCGTCAATTTGACTGTTTCGTTTTTATTTCACTTTTAATTTATTAAAGACGTTATGTCTAAATGTATAACAAAAACAAAGAAAAATATAAATAATGTACGCAAAGTATACAGGATAAGTTTTTATCCAGTGCGCAAACTGTAACCATGAATTCAGCATATCATTCTAGACCCCCTCGCGCAGAAATTTTTCGTCGGTTTTACAAAAAAATATATCAGCTGTTCCATAGAAAAATGCAATACCTACGGGGTCAAAATGTATGGAACAGCTGATTATTTTTTTATAGGTTACAATTTTTAAAGATAGTGTGTGAATTGTCCAAAATATAACGATAATTGTCAAGTAAGTCGGAAAAAAATCTGCCAGCTGCGAGCGATTCTGACGTACGCTGCAAAAACTATACACGTATATAATGTAAACGAGAAATGTTTATCTTAATTAGTCCAACAAAAAGTTCGCGACAGCATATATCTATGCTTTTTTTTTTTTTTTTTGAATAAGCCATTATCGCCAAAACAGTGAACCATAAATAAAATAAAAATTGATAATATATTTTTTAAATGATTTTTATATCAAAATAAATACTTTTATTAAACTTCGTCTTTTACACTACATCATTTAGACGATAACTAATATTTTAATAGTTATGATGATTTTATTAATCAAGTGCGCGTTACTATTGCGGCGATCGAGGTGGGGGAAAAAGTTGCTAGCACACTTCTTTCACACGCACAAGCAATTTATTCAACCCATCTGGTCTCCGTCTCACACACTTATCCTCATAGTGGGTGTTCCAGTAATGCTACTACGAAATCTCAATCCGGCCAAGTTGTGCAATGGGACCAGGTTGCGTGTGAAAACCTCACATCAAAACGTGGTAGAGGCCCCGCCATTGTATTTACTGGCTGTGCTCAAGGTGACTCGGTGTACTATATACCACAGATACCACTAATACCGTCGGTCAGAGTAACCATTCGAGTTTAAAAAGCTGCAGTCCCCTTATGTTTCGCAATGACGATTATAAGTCTCGGAGACAGTCACTATAAATAGCGGGATATGATCTAAGAGGGGACTGCTTCTCGCACGGCCAGTTTTACGTGGCCTGCTCGAGAGTCAGCTCATCTAGCAGCCTGGTGTTATTAGGACCTGAGGGCAGAACCTCCCAGGGTCTGCGAGATTTGTTCGAGAGAGACCATGGCCCTGGCATATATGCAACTGAAGGAACTTTGGTGGGTTTTAGTCATTAAAAGTCTGACACGCCTTCCGCTTTGCTCAGAGCGGGAGACGTCATTTGATGATTTCCAACCCACAAAAAAAGGGCAGAACCTCTAAAGTAGTATATAAAGAGATACTTTAAGTAAAACTAAAAAAGAAATAGTCTTAAACCCCTGTGAAATGCCGTCACCTCCTTCTGCAAAGCAGTAATGCTCGCGAAAGAGGAGGCGGGGCGCGTGAGGGAGTGGCAGTCTCTGCGCCCTCACGTCCCTAACCACCGCAGGAGCAGACGCCCCGGGCGGCGTAAGTCGATTGCGGACTCCCGGCCACCGTAGGCGCGGGCTTGCGGGCGGCGAGCAATGGGTAGCTCGCCGCCCGGTAAGGACCAGGCCCGTGTCGACGGCGCGTCGACGGCGCGTAGTGTTCCACGCGCGCCTCAGAGATGTCAGTAGAACTTTAGGGGTCTGCTAGGACTGATGCCTGCCAGGGTCGCGAGATTTGTTCGAAAGAGATACCGTGACCCTGGCACATGGGCAACTGAAGTACTTTAGTCAGTAAAACTCTGACACGCCCTTCCGCTTCACCTAAGAGTGGGAGACGTCATTTGATGATTTCCCTTCCACAAAAAAACCCTGTGAACAGCAATGTAAATCAAATCGGCATTTGATTAAATAAGGTAACAATTTTTTTCGAAATTCCCAGAGAATAAAGTGAATTTATATTTTCGCTTTAAAGTTACCTTCAAATTTGGATGCAAGTAGGTAATTTGCCGTTCCGTCATATATTCCGTCACTATTGTTAGGTTTTAGGATCTTTTATACTGCCGCAATCATTTATCAATCCGAGCGCTACTCCTTGGATAACATAAAGCAAGCGGTGCAATATCACATTGTTTACCTGGATTAACACATAGGGTACTTTTAATCCCGGTAGTACGTTCCTGTGGGATATTTTCGACATCCACGCGGGCGAAGCCACGGGCAGAAGCTAGTCATCTATAAGACAAATAAGAAGGTACATTCATTTTGCACATGACCAAAACGACTTAGTTTTGTCACAAGCATTTTTGCATTTCATTGCTTTCCGAGGCACTTTCTTTCGCATTTCATCCTATGATGTTGTCGGCTGCTTAAACGTACTCGCCTGTGGCTACCTTAACACTTTGAACGCCGCGCGTTTATGAATGTAGCTAATGACCAATTACAGCCAAACACGTGAACAGCGCGTGATTTTAGAACAAAAAATATTGAAATCGGATCACGTCCCCCTCACGTGATCGGCATATGAGATCATTTTATTCATCACGTGAATATCCCGTGATTGGCGTTCAAAGTGTTCATAAATTAAGGCCTCCAGCCAGGGCCGACGGATCTGGGCTTAGGGCATCACTGTGAGAAAGCAGCAAGAGATCTTGGGCTGGATCGAAATGATGATTATTTGGGGACAAATTTAACGAAGCTTTCCGAGGCACATATCCCTCGGTATTGGTACGTAAAGATGGTCACCCATCCAACGGCCAACCTTGGCAAATATAGCTTAATCAAATCGATCGATAACCCCTTCTTCATCTATAACAATTTACCACTAAGTAAAAATATTGCGATAAATTCATCTCAATTACAGGGTTTCAGTATTTCCCAGTCTCGATACCTAAATGGTTTCCGATAAAACGTCAGGTATTGGAAATTTATAGCCGGCGTTAAAAATTGTTACAATTTTCTAAGTAAAGCGTTCTGCTGCCGTCTAGACTAAGTGCTTTGATGACATTGTTGGGTTTTATAGCTAAGAAACATCAAGTTGGATACATTTATTAGTATTAGTCCGACATTGTAGAAAATTTCAGAGAATTCTCTTACAATTGGATTGGTTCTGCAAACAGGAACCAGCCCATAACTTGGTCAAAATTGAGTGTGATGCATAAAACAAGTCTCTTCGTGTTGAGGACAGTGCCATCTAGCGACATCGTCAGGAGGCGCGATGAAGAACAAATAATGATCTACACAACTGTCATACGCTTACGTCACTTGTCGCGCTGAATAGGTCATCAAACCACCGTAAAGAGGCGCTGACTCAAGCCTATATAAGCATACGACAACGCTGGCTCCGGCCCTTTTTTTGCCTTGCCTCCACTGCCTCGACCCCACTTGTCCTAAAACATTGATCGTCGTTTTAAAACCATTGTATTTAATAGTAACAATAAATTCCTGTAATCTAAAGAAGAAAAAAATATTCATTTTGGTTGCCACACCCCGAAAAGAACCCCTAAGAGTTAAGGCCTCACCTTAACACTTAGATATCTTCTACATTTACCAAAAAGTGTGGGCCATTAATACCATTTTTGACAGGCTGGAAACTACAGTAACTTTTGATGTTTAGTGCAGCGAAAACAGGTTTGAATAATACCTAGATCTGGTGGATCGCTACCTAACATTAAAACTACACCATTTGCATTTTTAATAAAAATATTATTGAAATAGTTTATCTTTAGGCACTATAAAAATTGTATGGGAAATTTACTACTTTTGGCAAAATGTACAATTTTGTTAACTTTGTAATGAATATTTTTTTTTTTTTAATTAGAAAAAGATTAAGTATAGATCATTTCCAAATCTATCCAGAAATCGTGTTTTTTGTTTTTTGATCTGCAAAGAACCATGATGTTCAATGATTACAACAAATAATTTGGATTCGAAATGCACGATACATCTATTATTACTTTGACGTCCGGCTCTAACGCTCAATTTAACGAAACTCAAACTCAAACACATGGCTTTTATTCCAATTAAACCATTTAGAAGTGCTTTTGAATCACGAAAGACTCGGTCAGTTAGTAAGAAGCAAGTTGCAAAAAGTCGATCTCTATGGAGAAGAACATGAGACATTCAGAAATCGACCAAACACATTGGTCGAAATAGGCACTAAGTCACTCGTCGTGGTCGATTCAAAGACATTTAAAAATTCTCAACAACATAATTAATGCAATGAATTTTGTAGGCTGCTCTCCGCTGAGATTAGTCTCCGCTACCAAAATTTGGTCTGAACGACTATTTGTATCTTAAATATATTTTTCCTGCAGGCACGTCTCTGCTCCAGCGAAGCCCCCTTATTTAGGTAAGGTATAAAATCACACTGCAGCTATAACTTATGCAATCATTAACCGCTCTAATAGCAAAGCCATAAACGTTGCTGGCCACTCATAAACGTCACGCGTACACATTTAATAACTCTATGGTTTTATGGAGTTTGATTTTAGAAATCTCATAATATACAGATTTGGACGTCACACGGAAATGAGTTGTAATATTTTTAAAAGTAGGTATTTTGAATGTAGTCATCATTTCAGCCGTAAGACATCGACTGCTGGACCTAGACCTAGACCTTGTAAAAGTAGTACCTACTTATAGCGATTTTCTACTTCCTATATCTACCGCCAAATAACTGTTCCAATTAGAAGATCTTCACCCTTCCTTACCTCATCCTTCACTTGACTTTGCAAGTGCTACGACCACGCATTTCACAGTTTATATTTATGTGTTCCTGAAAACCTTCACTACCAAGGTTCAAGGACGCAAACTTGCACAAAAGGACTTTAACATCCTAATTTACACGTGGACAGAGACTCGCTCATAGTTCCCAAAGGCCTACTGCATTATGACTGTTAAAACTTACTTATCCATTTTAACAAAACATTATGAGGTTAGTACCATACAACTGCTTTTAGTAGTAAGTATGCAAAAGCTTTGAAATACCTTAAGAACGATGTGCTAGGGTAAACGAATTCAATTTTTTTCCTAGAAATTGCATTCTGACTTAGAAGGTTGTATTGATGATTTAATGATTATTATTCTGTAAAATTTCATTTTTTTCGGGCGCATATCATATTTTGTTCAACATTCTGCCCGGTAAATTGCAAAAAAATTGCAATAAAATTTAATTTGGCGGGCTACGCTGGTGCTTCTCCTTTAAACTTGTTTCAAATTAGTAGTGAGGCCATAATTTAAATAGTGAGGTGCTCCTGTCTATGCATGGCATACCTGCGCCTGGTTGGAGGCGCGCGGTGGATGAGGGGCTGAAAATTTTAAGACCCGCACTGTGCCCCCGTAGTGGACGGCCTACTACCTCTCAGAAAGGGGAGGCGTATGAAAATTATAGGCAGATTATGCTACAGATGGATATGCCAGAGTTTCGCTTTGTATTCCGAACTATCATCTATAGAGCGACCTGATGCAAAATACTGAATGATGTTGATTCTTCTTAATTTATTTCGACATACAAAAATGCTTAAGCCCCTTAATGAGTAAACCAGAACACCAGTATATATGCAAAAGTTTTAAAGACGCGACCTTGCACAAATTAAAAGCTAAGTGTAAATCCTCTCGACCCTCGTCGACCACATTTTCACGTCAGCCCCCGAGGCATGGCGCTATAAATTTTGCATCACGCGTGACAAAATATAAATCAACGTTCCACTACGAGCGGAGTTCAAAATATGATGATAGTGTTCGGTCACGCTGTATATGAAGACTTACACAGCATGTTCTATAACGTGTGTTTAATTCTAATGGATTCAATAGGTAATTGTTATGACTTTGTACAACAATATTTTAATTTATTTATACCATTTATGCACACATACATGTGTATAAAAGGACAAGAAGAAAGGAACAGAAAATACAAAGGTAGGTGAGTTCCTAATTAATTAATTCTTAATTCATCAAAATATACACATGCAATTTACATGCAAATACAGAGAACTATGAATTTTATTTAATAATCTCCAAGTGAAATTCAAATAAACGTAGTGCGAATCAGTTTTGAATATAATGTCAACCAGTTTACAATATAAGGTCAAGCAGTTTTAAATAAAATGTCAGTAGATTCTAAATAAAAAAAAATCATAACAAAAAAAAAGATCATTTATTATTGTGCGATATTAGTTCCGATATCTATATATATAAAAATAAATCCCTATTTCCCTTGGCCACGCCATCACGCGTGAACGGCTGGACCGATTTCACTTTTTGTTGTTGTTGTTGTGTTTGTAATTGTCAGGAGAAGATTCTTATGAAAGAAAAAAATTAAAAAATCGCGCGGAAAATTAGAAAATTTAAGAATACTTATTTAAGAATATTTAACCATATAATAGGACAATGTAAACTTTTTTAATGTAACATTATGACATTTGACATAGAATTGACAGAATGCGTGCTCAAATATCATGAAAGATACAGGACAACGCGGGTCAGCTATTATTAAATAGAAAAGGTATAGTAAAGGTAGGTTAATAAAACCTTCATCTAATATAAATTTTAGGTGCACAATCATTTACATAACACGCAATATCTATTCATTCATTAATGTTTGAATTCCATACAAACTTCTTTTTGGCAGCGAGTTGCTGAACTAAGTCATTCAAAATCCTGCTGTTACAACCGACGATTCATGAGAGAAAAGAATAAAGAAACAAACTTCGCCTCAAAGAATGCGTTTAAAATAACAAACAACCAAACTCCTTCCTTTTACGAAAACAGTAAAACCTTTTTGTTGCATTTTTCATTAGCGACGAGACCCCATACATCAGGATCTAGAGAGAAAATAAGAAAAACGAGCGTGTTCACGACTACTCCATTTTGCTGATTATTTCCTGGATCCTGTAATTATTTAACTCTGTTAACTTATTACACTTTAGCTGACAAATGGCCTACGAGAACCACTAATTGGGTCCCACTAAACGTACGACGCCATCACGGCAGGCCGAGACGAGATGGCGGGATAAGCTTGACTCCTACCGAAAAGATTGGCCAGCACTAGGAAAAGGGAGACGAAGGTATTCGCCCTACAGTGGGACACAATAATAAATCAATAAATATCTTAGGACAACCAACACAACGTTATCTGATCCCAAACTAGGCGGAGCCTGTACTATGGTAACCAGACAACTGATAAACATACTTATATATTTCTAAATACATACATATTATAGATAATTTACACCCAGACACAGATCAAATGATTGTGCTCATCACACAAAGATTTGTCCTGGGTGGGAATCGAACCCACGACCTCAGTCTTAGCAGTCAGGGTCACTAACCACTAGACTAACAGGCCAGTCAAAATACATGCTATTTAGATTGGAACATATAATGATATCCGTGAAGAGTGAAATGCTACTAGAGAATAAAAATGCTACATTTCAATAATAAAAATTTCGATTTTTTGGTCCTTGTTGAAAATATAGTTTTAGTATTTCAGTTTGGTGTGGTGTTTTTCCGTGGGGTTCCGTATGTAAAGAATAGCACTTATCCATCTCTTCCTACGGGTGTCGTAAAATGCGACTAAGGGACTTACTGCAGAATGGGCAGCAGCAATCGGTTATGGAAATCCCCCCCAAATTGGGGGAGGCCTGTGTCTAGCAGTGGACGTCATTCGGTTGGAAACATAAAATGATTTGAATTGATGTTTGACATTTTAATAATTATATTACTTTAAAATTGTTCTTGACATTGTACTTTAAAATTTTTGACATCATAATTATATTATTATTGAACTGTCTAGTAGTACGATATTTTAAAACTGAATCGACATTTTGAATTTCTTGGAATGTTAATTAATATCTCATAGTTCTTATAATTTTATGTAAACTGCATGTATATTCAACACAAAGTAAATTGTTCACGAATAAATTAAATGAAAAAAATGAATTGAAGTTTGTGTCACTCATGACAAATCTGGCTACAGTATTTTTTTCGCTCTAGTTGCCATCTATAAACCTTATGAAATAACATCATGCCTTATTATCGTAAGGGTTAGGCAGTGGGCACGCCACAATTGCGGCGGTAAGTCCCCTCTTTGAGGAGTGGATTGAGAGGCGTCACGGCGTCCTCACCTTCCACCTGACGCAGGTTCTCACCGGGCATGGGTGCTTCGGTGGGTTCCTATTCAGGATAAAGCGGGAGGAAACGCCCGGGCGTTTCCATTGCGAGGATCGTCTGGAGGACACGGTGGAGGTGTGCCCTGCCTGGGCGGAGCACCGCTGTGCCCTCGTGGAGGCGATCGGCGGCGGCGACCTCTCGCGTTCGGCCCTGGTGCGAGCCATGGTACGGAGCGAGAGGGCATGGGAAGCCGTCACCTCCTTCTGCGAAGCAGTAATGCTTGCGAAGGAGGAGGCGGGGCGCGTGAGGGAGTGGCAGTCTCTACGTCCTCACGTCCCTAGCCGCCGCAGGAGGAGACGCCCCGGGCGTCGGGAGTCGATAGCGGACTCCCGGCCACCGTAGGCGCGAGGTTGCGGCTTGGGTAGCTCGCCGCCCGGTAAGGACCAGGCTCGGGTCGACGGCGCGTAGTATTCCACGCGCGCCTCAAAGAGATGTCAGCAGCACTGAAGGGGTCTGCTAGGACCGATGCCTGTTAGGGTGGCGAGATTGTTCGAAAGAGATACCGTGACCCTGGCACATGGGCAACTGAAGGAACACGGGTGGGTTTTAGTCAGTAAAAGTCTGACACGCCCTCCCGCTCCGCCCAGAGCGGGAGAAGTCCCATCCAAAAAAAAAAAAAAAGGTTTAGGCAGAGGTGTTGATGTTAAAATATTTCATCAACTTAACAATGTACGTTTAAAATTTGAAATGCACGAGTAAGTATTTCTGAAATTCGAAATACTCAAGTGGATCTATTTTGCTAAAACAAAGGATACCGTTCCGAAATCTAATTCAAATATAGATATCTACCTACCCAATCAATTAATTGGTTTTCACACTTTATGTAATCTCACTGAAACGTGTTCTCTAGGTAAATTCAAAGACCTTTCAGTAACCGAAACATGTGGCGATCACATTTGAAAATATTCCGAAACATCGATTTAACTTAAGGTACGGTTCTCTCACAACTTTTCAAATTGAATCGTTATACTTCTACATTACTTGGAAACTTCCCCTTTATCTGTTCAGGGTGTAGTTACGAGTTATTACGAGTAACAATTACAGTTAAACCCCTTTATTGTGCTTGATTTAACAGTGATTGTTACTGTCAAGAGTAACGGTGGAGTTTCTTGCCCATTCTTCTCCATACGAATCTACTTTTTGGAAGGGGCAACTAGAATCAATTCTTGTTTTCATGTAACAGTTGACATTCAAAAGTGCCTTTTTTGGGCCTAATTGAAATAAATGCTTTGACTGTGACTTTTTTACTGTTACTGTGAGCATTGGTGGGCCCAATGGTTATCGGCCCCGCCTTACGAGTTGAGATCGTGGGTTCGAACCCAAGCAGGCGATTTACTTTGTGTACATAATTTCATCACCATTGCTCTCAAAACGGTGAAGGAAAACATCGTGAGGAAACCGGCATGTCGTAGAACCAACAATTCAAAGACATATGACATCTACCAACCCTCCCCGGTGTTAGATTATATGTTCCACCAGTGGGAACAATAGAGGCTGATTATGTTATTTTTAATTAACTAAATATTAAAAGAATTTGACGTATTATCATTTTAAAAAAAACTTTAATTTTCAAAAACAGAAAATAATGATAATAATGGCGAAAGAGCCTCAGCAAAATCAAAAGTAAAGTCAGATGACCAAACAAGGTGTACTACCGGACGATGATTTTCAGGTGCATTGGTGAAATCAGTTTTTGTTAAAGTTTCAAGAATTAATAGAGTAATTATGTTTTTCAGTTGAAAGACTCATGGCTAAATAATAACAGCTACACGGGTCAATCGTTCATGTCAACCTACGCTTGCCACGGTCGTGGATGAGTGACCATCTTTATGTCGAGAGCCCTCCTTACCTCAGAAAGCACTCTAAGCCATAAGTCATTCAATTTATATCATTCCTAGATCTTTGGCAGTCGTTACAAGTTGTTAGAAGTCCGAAACTCTGAAAACCATTCCTATCAAGTATAGCGTTACTTAATAACTAAATCACTAATCACTAATCTTAATAACTGCCCCGTTGGTCTCGTGGTCGCAAGCGCGACTGCTGAGCGTGGGGTCCTGGGTTCGATTCCCGGGTCGGGCAAAGTGTTACTGGGTTTTTAACCGACTTCAAAAAGGAGGAGGTTATCAATTCGGATGTTTATATGTTTTTTTTTTTTTTTTTTATGTATGTTCGGCCATAACTCCGTCATATATAGACGGATTTGCAAAATTCTTTTTTGTTCGAAAGGGGTTTATTCCGAAATGGTCCCATATAATTTTCATATAGATCTGATGATGAGTTCGGGAGACAGACACCGGAACTCTTTAAAAAATGACAGGAAATCAACCGCGATTTCTGCTATCGCATAAATATGCATTGTTTGTTTGGAATTAGTGCAGGGTGAATACCACAACTAAAAATAAAAACTTTTTTGCAAAAAAAAACAACCGACTTCCTTAAAAACACTACAAAGTGAAAAATAACTTTAATTTCGGAAGTCGGTGGCAAAAAAACCATAAATACAGATCCTAAGACACCGACTACCGAAATTAAAGTTATTTTTCACTTTGTAGTGTTTTTAAGGAAGTCGGTTGTTTTTTTTTGCAAAAAAGTTTTTATTCCATTAGGAATTTCTTAGTAGCAGCCCGGAGTTTGGAAGTTGGCGGTGTGATACCCCCGTGCCTCGGAAAGCACGTTAAGCAGTTGGTCCTACGCCTGATCTCTCTCCGGTCGTGTCGGATTGCCGTCCCATCGGACTATGAGAGTGAGGGAAGAGTGAGTGCTCCTGTGTCTGCGCATACACTTGAGCACTATAATATCTCCCGCGCCGATGGCTAGTCTCCGTTGAGATTGGCCGCCGTGGCCGAAATTCGGTCTGGAGGACTATATATATATATACTTAATAACTAGGATGTGGAGGTCAGATAGGCAGTCGCTCCGCTGAAAATGGAAATAATGATGTTTTTCAGTTTGGATGTGATTTTAATACACGGCTGGCTGATTGCCTGTAGCACTAGATCTCTCTTGTTCCGTGTGGTGCCGTACGTATAGAACAGCACCATCCCATTTCTTCCCGTGGGTGTCGTAAGAGGCGACTACGAGACTTACTAGAGAATGGGCAGCAGCGTTCTCTATGCATTTTACCACCATACTGCGATTGCCAATCCGCCTGCCAAGCGTGGCGATTATGGCAAAGCCCCCCAAATTGGGGGAGGCCTATGTCCAGCAGTGGACGTATTCCGCTAGAATGATGAACCCTAGATCTCACTTTAGCATGAACCATTATTGTTTATTTAGATTAACATTAGCATATAAGTAAAAATAACTTAAATCTACTGTATGACATCTTATAGTATGGTTATAACTTTCCCAATCATTCAATATAATGGTTTATTCACAGTCATTTCAACTTGTGAACATTCCGATTTTCAGTTACGGAACGGCAAACTTCATAAACAAATAGAAACAGTATCAAATCAAAACATTTATCTAGTTGTTGGTATTTGCTTTAGTTGTTGGCTTTTTAATTCAGATTTATTTTTGGTCTGAATCGTTATTTATTGTTCATCCTAATCGGAATTCTGGGATAGTTGTAATCTGGGTATTTAAGAGCGACCAAGCTGTCATAATTCTTATACAAACGCTCGTACGTGGTTATGGTGTAACACAAAAAATTTCTTGATAGATTTTAAAATAACTGGTATTTTGTGGTTAGTATTTATGTTTTTTGAATAATTAAAAATATATTTTTGAGAATCACAATTCAGTAAAGGCGTTTGAAAATCAGCTTTTATTAATATAATCATACATTGTAAGAGTAAAGAAAACATCGTAACAGAAAACTTGCACATTTAATGGAGATTCTAAATGACAATCTTTTTTTCCAAAAACTTGTAAAACTTATTAAAAACACGTTTTTCTTAGAACTAGTTTTCTGAAATCTTCGGGCGTCTATTTTCTTTCGATGTTGAAAAGCTGTCGGAGTCATCACTTATCCGGAGTAGAGTTCAATCACGACTAGAATCAATTCTATTTTAATGTAAATTTTGACGTTCAAAAGTACCTTTTAGGTCCCAATTTTAAAAAAAAATGCTTTGACTTTGACAATTCGGATTGTCAAAGTAAAGAGCTAGTTTCGGATGGGTCCGTATCTTTGTTGTCTGACTTAGAGAATAGGTGTCGTTTTTGTTTTGTTTTTCTAACTAGTATTAACTCATAAATGTGTTCCTATAACGATAACACATTTATATTCTCATAAGATCAGCCAACACACATTCGTTGAAGTTGCCAAGGATTCCACTTCCTGATCTTTCTTACCACGAAAACTATCTAAAAGTTACATTCCCTATCGCTGGCTAACTGAAATTTCAAGTCTTAAGAAGCATCCAAACTTGGTCAGGTCTCCTCAAACTGTAAGCTCTTTCCAAAGATTTTCATTTTAATCACCTCCGATGGCATCGTAACTACAGTTCCTTCGAACTAGAAACTTCGATTTTGAACTGAACTGTCCAAGTTTCAGGTGCGGTACCTACCTATCTACTGCAATTTTGAATTTGATTTACATAGTAACTAATGAATATTAATGCTGGCTTGCTTTAAGTTCCATTATTCAATTTGTATACCAGAGCTGCATCGAAGAAGATGGTAATCAACTTGGCTTTGGATGGATATTGAAGGCAAAACTGATTCATCTGAGAGACTGGCTATAACACCGGTATTATAGAGACCCGATATCATTAGTCTTGTTGTGGTACCGTGCCCAAGTGCTGCAGTGATACGTTGCTTTGTCATAGCCTTGGAGACGCTTATGAATAAGCCTCTCATAGATTTTGCCGAGAACGTTGTGGAGACTGATGGGACGTTAGCTGGAGAGCTGGGACTTAGACTTGCCTGGTTTTGGGATACCGTTGACGGTGGCTGGTTTCCACGCTTGCAGGAAGATCTTGTTGCTCAGGACGCCATTGAAGATTTGGCTGCAAGTCTTGCCCAGAAGTTCTGGCATTACACATTGTGCTTTACTATTGCCAAAGACATTATCATTGTGAACATGCTTGAAGAGGTAATGTCATGTGAATAGCATTACCTCATTTCTTTACGTTCAGTTATTGCTTCATCGTGCTTTGTAAGAAGTGTTTATGTCTTTTGTGTGTACAAAATAAACGATTGACCTATCTACTTTCTACTTATTATGTTGTCCGTCCCATTTCTTCCCATGGGTGTCGTAAAAGTCGACTAAAGAACTTACTAGAGAATGGGCAGCAGCGTTCTCTATGCTTTTTACCACCATAGGTACTACGACCGCCAACCCGCCTGCCAAGCGTGGCGATTATGCCTATGATTTCGGCTGAAATGATGACGATGATGATAATGATTATGTTGTACTGTGTATTATTATGACGGTAATTAAAAGTACTTGATAAGTACATTCACCATAAAGTAGGCACACTTTCAACACTCGACCGTCTCAATTGAATTAGATCTTCAACAGAACTCTAAATTACCGTAAAGTACGACATCCGAGAGCCCTACCCTTATCCCGCTCAGGTAAGCTGACAATTAAAATTCAAGTATTATGCTAATAAGTAGGGAACGAGTTTCGACGTCAATTTTGAACGAAACCCCCATAAATATGCAGGGTTTGGGCAACTTCTGGTCGTATCTTATGATTACTAGTATAACTGTGCAAGATTATTGATTTTTGGGTTTAAATGTGAGGAGAATACTTTGGCCTTATTTGAAATCCTTGTAAGAATCATTGAACACACAAATGTTGTCTATCCCACATATTCTGTCCAATTTTTTTTTACAATATTATATGGTGTATGATTTAGATAAGTAATTATAGTTTTTCTACCGCGTAGTATCCATTTTTCTTTTACAGAGTTAAGTGGTGTAAATCTTAGGTAAGTAATTAAAATTTTTCCTCGACGCAGTGGGCCTAGCGCTAACGCGCGGAGGCGGACATTCAGTTTACACATAACGTAAATCCAAATAATTAAAAAAGGAAAATACTCATTTATCATTAACTAGCTTTTGCAAGTGGCTTCGCCCGCGTAACATACATATAAGACTTCCTATTGAATCACTCTGTCTATTGATACAAACCGCATTAAAATCCGTTGCGTAGTTCAAAAGATCTAAGCGTACAAACGCGGGAAGCGACTTCGTTTTATCTATACTAATATTATAAAGAGGTAACATTTGTTTGTAAGTTTGTAAGTTTGTATGTAGGGGGTAATCTCCGGAACTACTGGTCCGAATTGAAAAATTCTTTCTGTGTTGGGTAGCCTATTTATCGAGGAAGGCTATAGGCTATATAACATCACGCTAAAACCAAGAGGAGCGGAGCAGTAATGAAACATGTTGCTAAAACGGGGAAAATTGCACGGGTATGCGATTCACCGCGACGGGAAGGGTCGGGGGAACAAAAAATTTATCGCGGACGAAGCCACGGGCAGAAGCTGGTATGCAATAAAAACAAAGCCCTTTACCGCCCAACGAAGTGGGCACAGGTCAGCTAGTATCATAAAGATATCAAAATCTCACAATATTAACTTAGTGTCCGTGTCGCGTTGTAGTGTGTCCGACTTAGCATTACGGATGTGATGCTAAGTCGGACACACTACAACACGTCACGCGGAAAATGGGATTACATTCCCCGGCCGGAAGCGCGTATTTGTTGAACTTATATGAATCCAATCTGCTATAAGATAGTTGTAATTTCGATTAGAAAATCGTTCGCATTTAGTCTACGAACACACGGACGTAAAAATATCGCGGTACGTTTTTTTCGCGCACTGGATTTCCAATTCTAGGTATTCATCCAAGCGTAGAGACTCAGACAGAGTGCATCCCAGTGCGTTGAAAAGACTTACTGTTCGCTGTACAATTCTCAGTTGTTTGAAGATCCAGTGTACGGAAAAATCCCGAAGCGATTTTATGTTACGTTTACGTGGCGTACAGACACGCGACGTAAACGTTCAAAACGCAAGAGCAAAACTATCAACAGTCAAAAGACGTGGACCGCTGAATGTAGTCTTAGAACTTCACTAGTATAATTTCTAAAACGAGTTGAAGGAATAACAACCCCATTATCTAAGCTCACATAAGTACAACTTAAAACTGCACTTACAACAAAGTAATTGGGACATTTGCATGCTAAGCTTGTGTGTATAGTGCTATTACAAGTTGCTTGTTCCACTTATGTCTACCGACATTAGTCAAGACAGTTCTACTACATTCATTGCGTTATTTACGTTGTTGAGCATGTACATTTTTCGAACCTATGAAACAATGGATTTGCAATGATATTCAAAGAGATTTAGATTCAGATTAATAGTAAGATACGCAATAAGGGTGTTCGAATGACGACTGTTTATTGTACTGCATTGCTGTTATAGACATGGAGTAAGGAATTGTTGAAGTTTCGCAACAATTCTTTACTCCATGTCTTTACCATGTTCTAAAAGTAAAGGTAATCAGAGTTTTACTTATTAAAGGGCCACTCAACATGTTTCAGTCTGCAACGTTCCCACTGCTGGGAGCTGGGACACAGGCCTCCTCTATGTTATAAGGAGTGAGCCATAATCCACCACGCGGCCTCAAAGTAGCTTGTTGGATATTACAGCCATATCTTCGATTACAAGAAAATATTTTACTTCACTTTTGTGTGAGCAGTGTTGATGAAATAATTTACAGAATGCAAAGTACCTGCGTGGGTTCAAACCTACGACCTTCATATGTCGCGGCCATTTCCAGCTACTATTGCTACTATTAAACGTAATCCTTTGCACACAAAATTAATTTAAGAGTACACAGAAAGTATAGCTTGCATAAAAGTTATATTACTCCAGACCCACAGTGCACATGCAATTGAATTATAAAGTTACAGTGACCACCAGCCCTTTTTGACTAACAACGTTGGACCTTCAGTCATTGTAAGCTCAACTACTCACGAACAGACTGCAAAAGAATTCTACTCAATCCGAATCCGCGAAGTCTTCAAAACCTGCACCCTTATTACGTAATACACTATTAATCAGAATCTGAATCATTTTGAACCTTATTGCTAATTCATTCTTTCATATTTAGAAAAATATCTGCTTAGCAACGTAAACAACGCCATAAATGTAGTGAAATTGTCACAATGAAAGTGATTCCTACTAATAGAGTATTACGCAATTACCCCTCGGGGCTAAGTACTTACGAAAACGCTAATGAGACTCATTTAAATATACCTTAATGAAATGCAGCTACGTTGCTAAGTGAAATCTTTTAATTTAGCATCATAATATTGCAAAATTAATCCCTAGTTAGCCAGTAATTTCACAAACTAATTAGCCAGTACCTGCGGTCAGTCTCGCGTGCTAGCGTAATAAAGTAAATTAATTTTCTGTACAAAACTTATCCCCTAATGAACAATCTCTCAATTTTATACTCCATTATGAGATACAGACTAGTTTAGAGTTGTGCTGGAGGAATAAACGAAAGCATAAATAGTACATTACAGTTTGTGAATTTATTACTAGTGGTTGTTTGAAATTTGAACATGATTTATTTAGATTTTAATCAACAATAATCAAAAATTTTGCTTTCAGTACTTCATCTCTACAGAACCTTTAACTGTGCCAAATTTCATACTCCGTCCGCGTAATATTCGTAAAAAGAGGTACGAAGTATTTGATACACTTAATAATATAGACAAATAGACTAGTGGTCGGCCAGTGGTCGAAATTTGACTATAATTCATTAAATTCTTAAGCCTGTTCTATTTCATTATTATATACTAGCTTTTGCCCGCGGCTTCACTCGCGTTAAATTCGGGGTAACACGGTTGCCCTTTCCTGATTTAGAACACAGAAGAGAACTCGGAATAGAATGTTATTTTAATACGCTACTCTAGACGACATTATAAATGTCTTTCCATTTGGGGATAGAATGTAAAGATTCTGGGCATTGGAGACACGCAAACATGCTACATACATGGGAAAAGGACGGCTTTTCTAAGTTCACCCCAGCTTCCCAAAAAAAAAGTAGCCTATGTCACTCCATCCCTTCAACTATCTCCTGTTTTGTCGTGAAAGACGGGCAAACAGACACACACACTTTATAATATTAGTATGGACATTAGCTATCTACTTTCTTTCTTCGTATAAACTTCAACTTCATACTTCTCCAGCCGAGTAATTTTCGTAAAAAGAGGAACAAAGTTTTTGCTTCATGAGAATAGTATAACCACAAATATTAATACCAAACAACTAAGTAACTCTGTGTTTGTCTTAACTTTAGACCAACACTGTACCAATACATAATGCAATCAAATGATAAATTTTGTTTTAAATTGTTTTCTAAATCTATACTATTTATACTATAATATTATAAAGCTGAAGAATTTGTTTGTTTGGTTGAACGCGGTAATCTCAAGAACTATTGGTCCGCATTGAAAAAATCTTTTTGTGCTAGGTAGCCTATTTATTGAGGAAGGCTATAGGCTATATATCATTACGCTGCAATCAAAAGGAGCGGTGCAGCAACGAAAATAGACGAAAACTGGTAGGCAATTTGATGCGACGGGAAGGGTCAGGGGAGTAAAAATTTGACGCGGACGAAGTCGCGGGCAGAAGCTAGCTCATAATATACAATGATTTTGGATCACTCCGTTCGAGAACCACGTAAAATACGTTTTGGTGATATTTAGGTGTTGTTTTTAGGATCCTTAATCATACAAAACGTAATCATGCCAAACAGTTAGACAGAAGTGTATCCTCATTTCACCATTTTGAAGTCCTGTCTAATAGGGAGCGTGCCTTTTGTTGCCACATCAATAAATCTGCCTAGCCTTTTACTAACTGTATTAGGGTCAGCTTCCAGTCTAACCGAATGCAGATAAATTCCAGTATTCTACATGGAGGGACTGCCTGTCTGACCTCCACAAACCAGTTATTGGATAACACGTTACCCCTCTGTAACACAAGACTGGGTACAAATCCAGACTCGGGCAGCTACTCAGAAAATCCTGATTGAAACAACAACATTTTGCCCGACCTGAAGGTCAAAACACGACCTCATGCTTCGTAGTAGCGCGTGCGACCACTAGATAAACGAGACAGAATTACAACATGGTACAATAAAAACCGGCCAAGTGCGAGTCGGACTCGCGCACTGAGGGTTCTGCACAAACCTGTAGGTATTCACGGTTTATGCATAAGGTTTATTATTATGTTTATGAAATTAAATGTTTTTTATTTTATATTTGAGTTGATTGAATGAAAGGTAAATTGCGGTTTACGATTTATGACGTATTAAAAAAAAAACTACTTACTAGATCTCGTTCAAACCAATTTTCGGTGGAAGTTTACATGGTAATGTACATCATATATTTTTTTTAGTTTAATCATTCTCTTATTTTAGAAGTTACAAGGGGGGGGGGGGGGACACATTTTACCACTTTGGAAGTGTCTCTCGCGCAAACCATTCAGTTTAGAAAAAGATGATATAACCTCAATATCATTTTTGAAGACCTATTCATAGATACCCCAACCGTGTGACGAAAAAGATATTTTTAAGTTCCAGTTCTAAGAATGGGGAACCCCAAAATGTATTGTTTTTTTTTTTCTGTTTTTATGTGAAAATCTTAATGCGGTTCACAGAATACATCTACTTACCAAGTTTCAGCAGCATAGCTCTTATCGTTTCGGAAAAAAGTGGCTGTGACATACACGGATAGACAGACAGACAGAGAGACATGACGAATCTATAAGGGTTCCATTTTTTGCCATTTGGCAACGGAACCCTAATAAAAAACACATATTGATAAACTTTTATTGACTGGAATACGAGGCTTTTGGCTACTTTGTATGTGTGCATTTTATGTATATTGAAGTGGAAACTTCTTTAGCACCGTTGTGATTTGAAAGTCTATGAAACGAAAAAACGACAGTAAAAAGAGACAGACACATAACAACGTCATTATGTTTTGTGTCTCGCTCTAACACTTGGAGTCATGGAAATCCTTAAGTAAGGTTGCTCCTTGAGAAAGTTTACTTTTCTGTTAGACGTTTTTTGAGCAGGCTTTTTGGACAAATAGACATTTGACTTTTTTACATTCGTCTCATTATCTTGAAGCCAAAATTTTGGAAGGTTTCACTTCTTCCACGTGTGAATTGCACACTTGTTTTTTTTTCGTCGTGTGCGTTTTGGTTGTGCACAATAAACAATTTTTCTTTTTATTTGTTATATATCGATACTAAATACAATTCACCAACGGGTCAATTTGCCTGTATGCATAATGCTGGTAAAAATAATGTTACACTGCGATTGCCAATATTATTTTTTCCATCCGAATAAACGGGGTTTTAAAGCACGGAGTATGAAAGATGCATCCGTTACAGATTTATCGCCAACAAAACGATAATGTTTGAACTTTAAAAGAGACTGTGACCTCCGAAATTGTTTCGGTCTTTCTTCTCAGAGAAGTGGAATAAGAAACACTGAACTCATTCAGTTTTATTACATAACTAGCTTTGACCAGCGGCTTCGCCCGCGTGGAGGTCAGAAACGATAATGATAATGATAAAATAGAGACAAAAGTATCCTATGTCGTAATCCAGGTTACAAACTGTCAGTGTCCTTATTTCGATCCAAATCCGATCGGCTATTTTTGAATGATTAAGTAAAAAACATCGAAAGAAATAAAATTGCAAATTTATAATATTAGTAGGATGAAAAACTAGCTAACAGTTCTCCAAAAAAATAAATTAATTAATAATGCCATTCCCAATTCACTGACTCACTGCCACAAAATGAACGGAGTGCCAAATTCACAAAGTTATGGTACAATTCTGTTAAATAGGTGTTCGTGTCCCATGCGACGGTAATGCGGCCCAATAGCGGCGGTGATCGGTTTGGAAAGCTGCCAGGATCTGTAAGCTGTATGATCGATACCTTGGCATTGGATGACAAGGGAGTTTATTTGGCTGGTACCATATACTATTCGTGACTCCATTGAAAAAGTGCAATTTATTTTGTACTGTAGGCCGCATGGAAACTCGGCTTTATATCAAGCTACATTTTTAGTTTTAACAGACTGTTCCGTACAATGAGAAGTCAGCTTAATCTGAAAATGTATAGCTTGATTTGTCGCCTTGTGAACATGGTTACAAAATCACTATATGCTTCAGCCTCTATGGAAATTTAGTAGTACCTACAATAGATCACCTCAAGATCAAAGTGCTATCACTGACGAGCGGTCTTCTGCACGCTACAACCTGCAAAATAGTCTATCATCGTTCATATCTTTACTGTTTGGCTCTTAAATTCAGAATACAAACTTTTGGCTCTATGCGTAATGCCACTTCAGGACATGATAATGTTTGCCTATATGTTGGAAACACTTATAAATATATTTTTTAATGTTAGTGTTACAACTTATAAATATTTTCGTACCATTTGCTCAAAAAAGTGACATTCTATGCCACAAAAAGCGAACATAACAATAGTCATTTTTAATCTGTTAAAAACAGGGAAAGAAAATTGTACTGAATTTCATTCATCCTCTAGGGGGAGAATGTGATTTAAATTTGGAATACTTACCGAAATTTATACTGAACTATAATGAGTTTGTATATAAAGCATTATACTTCTTTTTGAAAAAGGAATACGCATTTATTATGCCATTATGATTATTAAATAAAATTCCGAAAACCGACGAGGCCGTATGAGCTTGATGCCTTTGATTTTCCGACAAAAAAATATTAGTCTAGGAAATTGCCGCGTTTTTGTTTTCTTCAAATACATAGACGTTAAGTTTATTTTTAATTGTCATTATTTTTAATAAATGCTTATCTCATATTATTATTTTGTTAATTTTTTCGCAAATGGTACGAAAAGTAGAGTATTTTCCTCGGTGATAAAACTGTCTTAGTCTTGGCTCAGGACTCGTCTTAAATCCCTCGCTTCGCTTTTGATTTAAGTTTTTAACACCCTCGCTGCGCTCGGGAGTAAACCTCGAGTCCTTCGTTACGCTCGCGATTTAAATCGTCACCCGCGACAGAAGACACTGCTTTATCCCCTTGGTTAATAATCTACTATTTTAAATGTTCGGAAACAAAGTTTTTATCGTGCATTGTCACAAGAATT
Source organism: Aporophyla nigra (assembly GCA_947507805.1). NCBI lineage: Eukaryota > Metazoa > Arthropoda > Insecta > Lepidoptera > Noctuidae > Aporophyla > Aporophyla nigra. The sequence goes on along the minus strand of OX382297.1, from coordinate 20,750,534 downwards.
AACCGTGAGTGTCAAATTTTACCATTAGCTTCAGTGGAAGTGGGTGAAGTTAAATAAAAACTTGTAATAATAAAATGTTGATGGGATATCACCAAAAACCGTTAAGGATTGGTTTCCAAATGAAGCGATGAAACACTCAATAATGGCTGTCCAAATACACACACACACACACAATTTTTGACACCTTAATGTCAAGTGTTGGTGAAAATGACAGATTTTCATGATGGCTAATAAAATACATTATGACAAAATCGTTTGCCTAGAAAACGGCAGCTTTGCTCAAATAATATTTAACCTCATATTTTGCGGACATTTAAAAGAATAGGTTGTTTGAATTGTTTAGCAAAACCTCTAGTGACCCAGGTTTCAAATAAATGTAAATATATTCAGCAATCTACAGATTAAAACTGAATATTCAAAAGTATTTATGGATATTGCCGTTCATATTTCCTAGAATTTAGTTTTGATAAAATCTACCTCGGAAACTCGCTGTGGCAGTATTTACGAGGTCAAAAAATACTATAACTAGCTTCGTTTCCAATAACAAAAAATTAAACCGCCGAAAAAACTAAAAAGCAAAAAATAATAAACTTTAAAATTATGAGTCGGCGCTTTAAATGATCTTTGTTCATTGATTTTTCAGCGCCGACTCAAAATTTTAAGGTTTATTATTTTTTGCTTTTCAGTTTTTTCGGCGGTTTAATTTTTTGTTAAAAAGTTTTTATTTTACGATTTTTTGTAGCTTTCATGTACTAATAATACTTGGCAAGTATACCCTATCCAATGAAAAAAGAATGATCAAAATCGGCCTACTCTGTATAAAGTTATGCGTGGTTATACATTACAATCAGTGAGTGAACAATCAATCATCCCCTGTTTTCTGACCCTTAGGGTTCGATTTTGTTTTTCAAATTTATATGGGACCACTCTCGGAGTATACCCTTTCCAATAAAAAAAGAATTGTCAAAAAAGTTATGTGTGGTCATACATAAAAAAAAAATAAAAAAAATACGCGTCGAATTGATAACCTCCTCCGTTTTTTTCGTCGGTTAATAAAAAGTACTGTGCCTCAGGATCTCTCTGTACCGGGATCTAATAATAAAATATCTTTGTTGTGGTTTGTGGATAATTATTCTTAGAAATTGTTCTACGAATTTTATTTATATCTTCTGCCTTCGGATTGCCAGACCATCTCTTGCATATTGTTTTTTATTGAATTGCTGTTAGTTTTCATATCACTAACGCAGCTAAGTTGCAAAGAGTATGACAGGCAGCAACATGACTGACACCAGCGACGTTGGCATATGTTTGGACTTAACTTGCACCAAGTCCAAGCATATGTCAACGTCAATCTGCCAGATCAATCTGGGTAGATTTGCATATTAAATCCTAATATTCTGAGCTTAAGCTCTTAGCGTCCACAAATCTAAATAAAGTCGTGCAGACATTTTTGTTACTGAATAGTGAGAAACTGACCATGACTATGCTAAGTCTTACTCTGCACTGTCTAGGAATACAGGAACTCGCTGATAGGGTCCTTGAGGAGTACCAGGAGCTGGATAAAATGAAAGTTGACTAGAATCTTTCTCGGTATGTGTCTTGCCGAGTCAACAAAGTAAAAGTTTGAAAACTTTAACAAAGTTCTGAGATCGCATAAGATTAAGGCAGAGATGTAGGTAACCCTAACCGCATAGATAGGTAACGTCAAAATGTTTTTTTTTATCACAATATAATATGTGAGATGTGTTCAAGATTTAATAAATCATCATACGCTACATTTGCAGCTGTATTTTTATTGGCCATTTAACAACCATTTCACATGTAATAAAACTATTTAGATTCGCTCAACGTGTTTACATAAACGGTTTGCCGTCAGTCATAACAAATTACTAAGAGGCCATTACAATAATAACGTGAATGTCTGTGCCAAAACTATTTATAACTTAATATGCAACTAGTGACATTGAATTTTCAGCTTATGAGCGAAAAGTAGAAAACATGGAAATCTAAACGTGTGTTTTAGCGAGGTTATCCATTTCACGGTTAATTTTAAGTGGTGGTGGCCCACTGGTACCAGCCTCTATTTAAGATTTGTAGGTCGTGAGTTCAAACCCTGGCAGATAATTGACTTTATGTATATGATTTATAGTGAAAATCTATACTATAATATTATAAAGCTGAAGAGTTTGTTTGTTTGATTGATTGAACGCGCTAATCTCAGGAACTTCTAGTTCGAATTGAAAAATTCTGTTTGTGTTGGGTAGCCTATTTATCGAGGAAGGCTATAGGCTATATAACATCAAGTTATAACAAAGAAGACCGGAGCAGTAATGAAAAATGTTGCAAAAACGGGGAAAATCGCACGGGTAGGCGATTCGACGCGACGGGAATGGTCGGGGGAACAAGAAATTTAACGCGGACGAAGTCGCGAGCAGAAGCTAATATCATATATTTTCGTTATCTGTTTTTAGTTTGTCGAAAAACAGATATAGCATATTAGCAGACTTATTTTGGGTTTTTCCATCATTAACCTCATCCCTCGCTTTCCATCAGGTAAGATCTAAATCAAGAGCTGGCTTAAGCCACAATTTAAAAAAAATATACTTCATCTACCAATCCCATCATCAAAATAGAAATCACTTTTCCATAATAGACGCAAACTAAACACAGTTAAAGACAGCGTCCTAATTTAATCTGACCACCAATGTATTCACCATCCTCATAATCCAATTACTTACATTAAAATAGGCAGCACGGTATGTTTGAATTATTAATGCAGTTTACATTCTGTACACACACTGAATAAATTACGATGATAATTTAATAAAATTTCCCTATTTGGTGTTTATACTAAAACAGAGTATACGTAGGTACGATTTAATTTTGGATTATTCCATATAAACTTGAACATGCCATCTATTTATTTATTGATATAACTTTACCTACTAGCTTTTGCCAGCAACTGCAAAATTATCCCACGGGAACGTGGCCAGGATAAGAAATATACTATTAATCCAGGTTATAAAATATATGTGTGCCAAATCTCACCCAAATTCGTTCGACCGTTTTGGCGTGTTTGAGTAACAAACATCCAAATGTTCAAATTTATAATATTAGTAAGAAGTAGTATTTTACAATAGGAAATATAAAATAAACAAAAAATACGTTTAACATCACAAGTGGGCGATTGCTTTCTGCAATCTCTTTCAGGCAACCTTAGAATGTACATTTATGGCGTGGATATAAAAATGGGATTGTCTTTCAGTATGTAATGTACCTGTTATGACCTACGGAGCCGAAACGTGGACACTCACGGTACGGCTGGTCCACAAATTTAAAGTCGCTTAGCGAGCTATGGAACGAGCTATGCTTGGAGTATCTCTGAGGGACACAATCCGGAATGAGGTGATCCGGCAGAGAACCAAAGTTGTCGACATAGCTCATAGGATTAGCAAGCTGAAGTGGCAATGGGCCGGCTACATTAGCCGTCGAACCGATGACCGTTGGGGTAGACGTGTTCTTGAGTGGAGACCGCGAATCGGCAAACGTAAGGTAGGACGCCCTCAGGCTAGGTGGAGCGACGATCTTCGCAGGGTGGCTGGTAGCAGCTGGATGAGAGTTGCCGAAAATCGAGCTAAATGGCGTGCAATTGGGGAGGCCTATGTCCAGCAGTGGACTGCTATAGGCTGATGATGATGATGATGTAAATGTAGACACAAAACATATTGCATCCAGTTTGGGTTATTTGATTAAAGGCCACTGTTTTCCTCATCTATAAGTTTAATTAAAATCGGCTTAGCGATTGATCAGTGGAAACGTAACATACAGTCAGAGATACAGATGCTATTGATTGGCAATATTAATAAGTATGGATGGTATACAGTAGTATAGCTATACTTTTACCAACTTAGTCGGTTCTGGTATAATAAAACGTTATTAGTTTAGTTAAGAAAACATACATTTGACACAATATTGTCAACCTAGATTCTAATCTCTGAAATATATTATCTAATATTTAGACTTATTAATTTTATCTAGACCCGTGCCAAAACTATGAACGCACTCACGCGCATATTTTGTGCAAGTGTCACATCTTTAGCTAGTAATGATGACATCAGTTGGTAAGCCAGAATAGAAGCGATAAATCTTGGAAAAGATTAAGACAAAACTAAAATAAACATTCAGGAAGCAATTTCTCAGGGATAAATTGAGGAATAGGATTCAGAAGAATTTGTAAATGATATGTTACCATGGTTCATAAATGAGTACATAAGAGGAAGTCTAAAGAATGGAGCATCGGTAACTGAACATCATCCGCCTAGTCTTTTCCCGACTACGTTTGGGTCGACTTCCAGTCTAACTGGATGCAGCTGAGTACCAGTATTTTACATGGAACGACTGCCTATCTGACCTCCACAACCCAGTAACTGGGTAATGCGATACCCCTTGGTAAGACTGGTTGTCAGACGTTCGGACTTCTGACGACCGATAACGATAGTCTAAGATCTCCGAAAGACAGCCGAGACCAACGGCTTAACGTGTTTTCCGAGACACGGAGGGGTCTTGGTATGTAAAGGTGGTCACCCATCCACGGACCAACCGCGGCGAGCGTAGCTTAACCTGAACGATCAATCCGTGCAACTGTTATTACTTAGCCACAAGCCCCCCATCGGTAACTGAACAGTTGTAAGGAAATCAGCTGTCATGGTATGGGCATGTGATACGGAGGAATGCGGTAAATGTCGTGAGGAAAGTTTAGAGTATGTACGTCCACGTCTATAAGAGGCAGACCAAAGAAACGATGGATGGACTGTGTGAATGAATATATGGTTAGAAAGGGGCTAAGTAACGAGATGATGACTAATATAGAAGTATGGAACAAAATGACATGTTGCGCCAACTCCAAATATATTAGGAGAAGGGTAGGACAATAAGATTGATGAAGTTGCCATAGCGACTAGGAAGATAAAAGAAGAGATAAACGGATTTTGTGAGTAAAATTAAAGAAAAAGGACTGAATAGACGCGTAACGGCTGACAGAACGGGAGGAAACGGGTTACACCCACCCCAGGTGTCATGAAACAAAGACAAGAAAATTATGAAGTAACACAGCCAAGAGTCAACAAGCCCACTCCATTAACATATACTAAACAATATTCTATTGTATTTTTAGATGTTTGGATGTTTCTTACACAATCACACAAAAATGTCTGAATGCATTTGAATGAACGTTGGCATGTAGATAATATCTAACCGTCTACTTTGGATAGGATCCTTTTAATTCCTGTAGTACGTTCCCGTTGGGTGATTTCCAACCTCTATGTGAGTGCAACCGTGGGCAAAAGCTACTAAAAGATAAATACAATTATGTTCAATAAATAATCAGGCTAAAAGATAAATATGATTATGTACCATAAATAATCAAGATAGAAGAAAAATAATAAACTTTTATATCAATAAATATATAAAATAAATCTTTATCTTAAAAAACTTTTGACATCCCATCTTGAAACTTACTGATTGGCTCCTCTTACTATAAATGAGGGATCTACACTGGCTTAACGTCGAACCCCACTCAGGGCAGATCTACATGTCGAATGACAACGGAATCCTTTTTAAAAAGAAGTATTTTTCTGAAGGCTTTAGGTAACTGTGTGTCATTGAGCTTAGGTGGAAATATGCATGGTTGTGTTCATCTATGTTTATTTACTGGTAAACTTCGATTTTGTGTTTTGTGGATATTTTCAAAACTATAGATTATAAACAATAAGAAACTTTAAAAGTAATATGTAATCAGCTATGTCTTTATTTTTTGTGAATTGTACCTGCATCCTAATTGCGTAACATACTGTTAATTTATATCTAAAATCATTTTGAAGAATATTGCTATTCCAATAGCTTTACATGTTCGCCCACAAAAAAAAATGTCTGCTAAACAACGTAAATTTGCAATGAATGTTGTTGAACTGTCACAGATAAAGCTATTGTTACTGTTAGTGTTATGTAATTCCCTCGCTTAGGTTAGGTGCTACAACTGCTAGAGAACAACTGACCTATTTCAGAGCCATTTCAGGTGGATTATCATCCCAGAAACAAACATAAATATACCAGTTGATTTTCATCCTCATTCTCCTGCCCTAATACGAATTTATTTGGGGATTGGGGCAACATGTATTTTAATTCTATACTTCTCTATTAGTCCAATCTCTTTTCTATGGGAATATGTCATCATTCACTCATTCCATCCATCGTTTCTTTGGCCCCCACTCTTAAAGCCAAACACACTTTCACACTCAATACTTCCCTCACGCCATTTTACCCATGCCTTCGTATCACATGCCCATACCATGACTACTGATTTCCACATTACTTTTCAGTTGCCAGATCATCTTTTTAACATAGTATAAAACAAAGTCACTAATCGCGTCTTTACGCCTTGATCTATAAAACTACGCATCGGATTTTAATGCAGTTTTCTTCAATAGACAGAGGAATTAAAATTTAAAAAAAGGAAATATATTTTACTTATATAAATACACATTTTTATAATTTTATGTTTAAATGGGCGAAGCTGCTGGCAAAAGCTAGTACAGATTAAAATTTTAATCTGTCAATGCCCTTGCCACCCTGTATTTTCATTTATAGAATTTCTAGACAACAAATTAAAGCAATGATCTTTATAAGCAAACTCGGCCACGAGTTAATTACAGTTTGTCTGAATACCGCCTAAGTTATGACTTTAATTACGGCAGAGAATCCCTGAGCGAACCATACTCAGCATTACAAAAACAAGATACACGTAGGCAATAAAGATTTAAATAGAATAGAATAGAATTTATTTGACATAAAGTACACGAATACAGGGTGACACTTAATCTATGTGCAAATAGCCAGGTACAAAATAAATGAGCAATGACCCCTATGCTAGGAAAAACCTGTGTTACAGGGGTCATCCATCCGTCCAATATACATGTTATAAAAGGTACTTACAATTTAGTAATGTGTACATTAAAAAACATAAACTAGACTAATACAATTGATATAAGAAACGGGGAACAAGGTAAAAGTAGTTTCAGTTAATTAACATCAAGGAGAAAGGAGTGTCTATTGGGTGCCTTGTGAGTGTGTTAGTATAAGTTAGTTGTGTATGTGTAGGTGTAGACGGTATGTGTGAGTGTGGATATGTGAGAGTGAGTGACGGTGTGTACGTGTGAGTGGGTGCATGATTTGTTTCAGTTATGGTTTAAGTAATTCTTCCGTGTCGTCATAATTTAGGGTGAGCAGATATTCTTTTAGTTTCTGTTTGCATTGGAATTTGTTTAAAAAATGTATGTTTAATGTGCGGTGCAGCTTATTGTATAGTAATGTGCTTAAATAACGGTTATGCCGCCGTGCAAGGTTGTATTTGTTAAAACTCTTGGACAAATGGGTTTGGGTCTTCTTCTGAGCGTAGGGCTTTCAGATCTATTGGAAGGGTTAATTTTATGTGTACGTGTGGTCGCTCGAAACATATACATTTGGCGGACTGTCAATACCTTAAAGTCCGAATAAACTTGCTGAGTGGGATACCTAAATGGTTTATTTAAGAGGACTTTGATTACTGCACGTTGGGCTCTTTCGACCGGGATGAGGATTGTTTTGGCTGCACCACCCCAAGCAGCGATACAGTAAGTTATTGTTGATTCACAAAGAGCAGTGTATACCATTTTTAGGACATTTATATGGGCAGAAGTTCTTAACTTTTTGAACACGTAAATAAGTTTTCTGGTGCGTGCAGACAGAGATTCAATGTGAGTCTTCCAGCTGAGACTAGAATCAAGGTGAACGCCGAGATACTTAACAGAGGAGACTCTCACCACAGTCTGGCATGAACAGATATTGTTGCGGTCGCGCTCATCACAAACATGAGCTTTGATTTGTAGAGAGAGGTCAGATGGAATGGAAGATGGTCTACAACCGAAGGTTATAAAGTTTGTTTTGCCGACATTCAGAGTTAAGCTGTTATTTCTCAGCCAGTTCATGACTTGGGTTAGGGACCTTTCGGCGGCATCCCGCGCCCTTTCCCAGTCGGGTCCGCTGGACAGTAAAACGGTATCATCGGCGTAAGCTATAATTTGAGTAGCAGGGAGGGTAAGTAGACAGAGTTCGTTTACATAGATTTGAAAGAGGAGAGGGCTAAGCAAACTTCCTTGTGGCACTCCGAAATCTAGCAGTTGCTCATTACTCATGTGCTCGCCTATTTTGACGCACTGAGTCCGGTCCGATAGGAAATCTTTAAGCAGTTTGAGAGCTGTGCCGCGTATTCCAATATGCTCCAGTTTTCCGAGTAAAATAGGGACAGAGACAGTGTCAAAGGCTTTAGAGAGGTCTAAAAATATGCCGACGCATTTTTGCTTACAGTCTATATTGTTGACAACCGATTCCAGTAGAGCTAATACCGCATCTTCCGTCGATACCCCCTTTTTGAAGCCATACTGGTTTTTAGCTATGATTTTATATTTGTTAAGAAAGTTAAGGAGATTTTTGTGAATGATCCTTTCCAATATTTTTGAAATTACTGGGAGCACCGAAATTGGTCGATAATTATTTACACTGTCTTTGTCACCTGTTTTAAAGATTGGATGAACAATAGCTTTTTTGAGAGACTTAGGGAAAATGCCAGTGGAAATTGCCAAATTGCAAATATGCGTTATGGCTGGAACAAGTTTGTGACTGGTAGATTTTATCAATTTGGGAGAGATATCATCCCAGCCAGAGGCACTGTCTACGCGGAGATCTTTAATTATAGCTTCAACCTGTTCCTCGTCTGTCTCCAGTAAGACAATTGAGTTAACCATCGAAACGGGGGGACGAGTACATTCGGCGTTTCTTAAGTTTCCAGGGATATTGTTGGCCAGGTTCCTGCCAACATTAGCAAAGAACTTATTTACGGCGTCTACTGCCATAATTGGATCATTGTCGATTTTAAGGAGATCAGTTGGAGGTACAGTGTTTTTATTTGTATCGAGTACATTACGAATGGCCCCCCACATCTTTTTCGGGTTATTTTTAGCATCAGAATAAACTTTTAGTTCATACGCAATTTTCAGTTTTTTAAGCAAATTGTTACAGAAATTCCGGTATCGCAAGTAAGTTAGCTTTAAAATTGTGTTTAGAGGTTCTTTATTTGATTTTTTGTGCATGTTATCGCGGTTGCGAATACACCTCAGCAGGCCAACCGTTATCCAGGGTTTAATGATTTTTAGTTTGCAGGGAATGGTTTTATAGATAGAGTTCTTTATTAATATGGGAGTCAGAATTTCATAAAGTTTTTCCATCGCAAGATTTGGGTCATTTATGGTTGCAATAATTGAAAAATCACAACATTCGATGTCACTGATAGCACAGGCCAAGTTTAGGCGGGAAGAAGCGCATCTGTTTGTGTTACGTATTGGTGCTTTCGTTTCTAGGTTTAATAAAACAGCGGAGTGGTCTGTAACTGAGGTTTCAATTACCAACGTGGTTGCCTTATAGTTTGTTTTAAGTATAACATGATCTAGGCAGTTGTTAAGCCGAGTTGGTATCACATGGGCAGGAAGAAGGCTGTGTGAGGCTATCAAATTTAAATATTGACAGGAGCGAGGGTCATGTGAAATACATTTATTAAAACTAAATCACATTTTGCCGAATTAATTAAGCAATTAATTCAAATGAGGCTAAGCTTGTAGTTTCTCTACGGGATCGAATCAGAAATGGAGAGAACCAAGGTACCCGATATTGCCTGAGAAATTACCGAACTTAAATTGCACATTGTTTAAAGAACAGATGGCCGTTGGGGCTGATAGGTGGTGACCTTCCAAAAGGTGGACCGATGAATTAATGAAATGAATGATGATGGTTTAGACTGTGGTATCCGCTGGAAGCGAGAAGCACAGAATTGGTTAACGATGATGATGACGATGAAGTAGGTAATTTAGGAAAGATTGTAAGTAACCTACCCGCAAAATCTCAATACAAAGAGCGATACATTTCTCTAGTTTGAAACGAGTTCGCCAAAGCGGGTGAATTTTGTCGGAAACTCAATAAAAACCCTCTTTTAGGCTTTCGAATCCTTTCCGTTGCAAGCTTTTTCCTCTTAAATAGAGAACAAAAAGTTGCTTTTTACGGGTCTTTGAGATCTTTCAATTTGTGATTTCTAGTTGCTTCGAAACTTTTACAGAATTAATTATTCCATTATAAGATCCAAAAAGTTTTCATTCAGAAATACGACTAGGTTCTTTTTTGCAGTTATTGTAACAGGTGAAAAAAATGTCCAATGGTAATTAATTTAAGAATAAACTAAGGTACATACCAGCACTGTGTTACTTCTTTAAATGTCGCAGCATCATGCTGAAATAGGAGCCTTTTGGCCTCGCACAGGACTTTTTTTTCTTATTTTCATCTAGAAAATTTTGTTCTTCATATTTTTTATGATTGTGTGTTTATTTTCCTGTGCAGATGACGCACACAAAAGACGTCTAATGCTGGACATTAGCCTCCCACAAGCACCGCCACTTCGACCTGTTCTGTGCTTCTCGCATTCAGCGGATTCCTGCGGCCTTCACCAAGTCATTGGTTCATCTTGTGGAAGGCCTTCAAACGTTACGTCTTCCGGTACGCGGTCGCCACTCCAGACCTTTCGGCCACATCGGCCATCTGTACTGCGAGCAATGTACCCTGCCTACTGCCACTTAAGTTTGGCAATTCTTCGGGCTATGTCGGTGACCTTGGTTATCTTTCTATGCGAGTCACAATAAATATTATTTCTTATTTTTTTTCCGTCTTTCTCTTTCCTGTACTTCCTCACAAATGAAATAATCGAAGAAAATGGAAATTATCGTTGACGCTTTTAAGCCATCTTTAATAACAAAATAGAAACATAAAATTGTGAAGAAGTTTCATGAAGTAACAGCTGCTCCAATTAAGGCGTTGATCAAAATTATTTGTAGCGTATCGAAGAGATTTACTCCAGAATAATTTTATGAAATAAACTTTATTGTTGAACATAGTTTGAAAATGATTTACGATTATATCTTAATAATTTTGTAAGCCAGTTTTTGAGTTGTGTTCGTAGGAACAACCAATATTAATCATCTTACTGTGTATCACAATACATCATGACTTGTTTCTCCGATGAGTATGGCAGAGGTGTACCTATTTAGTACACCCACATTTCGACAATTATGTTTAAGTCCCATGTTATAGGGGCGAGCCTTTTGCCATGAGCTGGGCACAAAACCAGACTTCCAGCTACTACTGAGAAAATCCAGATAGAAAAACTCGATAACACTTTGCCCAACCGGGGATGAGACAAGAAAGGAGGTCATACTCAACAGTAGCGCCTATGACCACAAGACCAACGAGGAACCTTATTGTCATGAAAGTCCAGTCCAGTGTGGAGACACAGGTCTTCTCTCTGCGAGAGGGACTGGCCCTCTCGCAGAGAAAAGACCTGTGTCTCCACAGTGAGATCGTTTGTTTTGACTGGCCTGTTAGTCTAGTGGTTAGTGATCCTGACTGCTAAGACTGAGGTCGTGGGTTCGATTCCCACCCAGGACAAATCTTTGTGTGATGAGCACGATCATTTGTTCTGTGTCTGGGTGTAATTTATCTATAAAATGTATGTATTTAGAAATTTATAAGTATGTTTATCAGTTGTCTGGTTGCCATAGTACAGGCTCTGCCTAGTTTGGGATCAGCTAACGGTGTGTTCGTTGTCCTAAGATATTTATTTATTTGTGTAAATTATTTCATCACCACTGCCCTCAGAACGGTGAAGGAAAACGTCTTGAGGAAATCGGCGTGTCTTAGAGCCAAACATTCGAAGACCTCCACTGGGCCTGCGTGGTGGATAACAGTGCACTTGCCCCTCACAAAAAGGAGGCCTGTGTCCCAGCAGTGGGAACATTATAGACTGATTATGCATATGCGATATATTTGAACCGCGTAGGTATTTAACTTTTCTATGAAACAGCTGTTTGTCAGTTGTAAACGAGGAAAATTTTCTACGCTAGGTCTAGAATCATATGCACATAACCCTCAAAAATTCTCTTATTTTAAATTAATTTGTTTTCGTGTTAATTTTTCTATCTGATGTATCGGTCTATCATCACCATTCATTCAATAGATAGCCATAGGATAGGTTACCAAACCACAAATAACTCCCCAAGCATAAAATTCCCATATCTATATTAGATCTCTTCAGTACCAAGTCTACTACCACAATCCTATTTCTCTCCTTTCTCAAACATACTTTCCGCTGCAATATTTTCTAAAAGCTGTTTATCTACAAAATGGCAGACGACACAGAAACAAGTGGCTCCAACAGCGTCTGTTTGACAAATGCATTAGATGAAACGTCGTGAGCGAATCCACACATGAGCGCTACAGAACTGTGATGCTATGTAGCCTAAGTGATGAGCTGTTATCTTGTAGAGCTATTAGGGCTTTTATTCTATGTTCTTCAGTATAGGATCATGTTGATCTGGATCGAGAGTAATTGAACAATCAAGCTAGCTTACCTGTAAGCGCCGTTCGATTGAGATTATTCTTGTTGTTGTCTCGTCTTTCTGGCTACTGGAGGGCCGCCCTCCAGTATCCAGAAAGACTGAGAATTGAGACTGAGAAGAGAGGAAATATACTACATTAGTAAAATTCTTCATCATCAAGGCCGAGACAACAACAAGTATAATAGTTTCAAACTGACCATGGGCAGTTAGCTATATCTTGCTGATAATTCTGACATCATAAACATGCTATGCCACTGTTTGGACACGGGCCTCTGTAAGACGGCTCCACATTTCTTCGAAGTTTTGATCCGAGGACATGTCGATTTCTTCAGGATGTTTTCCTTCACCGTTTCGAAACCAGTGGTGTGGAGATTGCAGACACAAATTGTCTCCCTGGGTTGAAACTCACCAGTCACTCACCTGAAACTCATAATTCGGGGCCAATACTACTGTGCCACCACTGGTCTCGCTGATTATCCTTACATCAATAATGCAGAAAGGAACAGTGTTCATTCAAAGTTAATAAATACATCATTTTTCATTCACAATACATATATCCCTTATGTGGATATATGTTCCGAATTAACGCAAAACCGGTTCATCGGATTTGGGTGAAGTTTGCTACACAGATAGTTTATATTTTAATCTCGGGAGTTTTAATTATTATGTATTATTCGCGCTGGTGTTGATTGTTACTTTTACTAGCTTTTAACACGTTGAGTGCCGAACACAGATTGATGGTTAATCCCATATGGCCACAGGTTTAGAGCGCATACAAAATTGTTAGTAGAAAACACGTGATATCGCGTGATCGGCCATAATGCAGAGCCGACGAATCACGCAATATCGCGTGATCGGCACTCAACGTGTTAACCGACTTTAAAAAAGAAGAGGTAATATGTACCACAGTTTGTTTTTTTTAAGTATTTTCACCGATTTCTCCGCCAACTTCGGACCGATTTATAACATAATTTTTTAATGGTTATATTATGCTTGACTCGGGTTCCCTCTATCTGGCAGAAACTTGATACTCCGAATTTTATTTGGCATAACACACTTGGCATAATCTTCTTTAAACGAATATTTGTAAGGCATAAAAAATCTTTAGCATAATCATAGTTTGGCCGAATGTTTATATGTCCGACTTTACGCTGGCATACTTTTAAGATGGCAGAATTTTATTAAGCATTTTTACCTTTGGCAGACTTAAAATTCCGCATAATTTCGTTTAGCATACCATTTATTTAGAGAAACGATTATTTGGTACAATTTCACTTGGCATACTATGGAGATGGCAGAATTTCATTTAGAATAATTTTGTTAGGCATAGGTATTGTCATTTCTATGTATAAAATTGCATTTTAACCTTAAATTAAAATTAAAAATATGTTATGATACAAAAGTTATTGACAGACGAATCGCTGCAGAACCGACTCCACGTAGTCTTGTCTGCCCTACCCCTAGAGTGTAATTTAAGCCTGCGTAGGCGCGGAGGGGCGAGGCGGCCCGTGAGCTGAGAAGCAGGTGATTTTGACGCGCGCCGCCGCGGCTGAGGCTGGCCGGCGCAGCCGGCCAACAAGCCGAAGCTGCGGTGGTGGGCGTAAAACCATCTGCAACGATGAGCTCGCGTGGGACCGCCGGAGCCACGCAGCGCCGGAGACGGGACAGAAAGCATGCATGCTGCATGTTGCATGCTCGCCTGTATGCTGTGAGCTTGCTTGCATGATGCATGCTTACTTGCATGCTGCATGCTTGCTTGCATGCTGCATGCTTACTTGCATGATGCATGCTTGCTTGTATGCTGCATGCATGGTGTATGCTTGTTTGCATGTCTGCATGCAGCGTGCTAACTATAATTTTTATATAATGTAATAGATGAGTGTTTCAATCATTATGGATACGAAATGTATGCCAAAAGATGATTCTAACTGTAAAGTTTCTGAGATATGATAGTTCTGCCTTTTAATGACTATCGATATGAAATAATGCCAAGAGATGATTCTGAGTGCGAACTTTCTGCGATATGATGGTTCTGCTTTTTCATTATTATGGATATAAAATTTATGCCTAAAGATTAAAATTATGCGTTGTGAATGTATGATAAATGAGTGTATGCCAAACGATTTTCTGCGAAATGAAGTTTATGCTATCCGCTGTTATGCATAATAATATTATGGCGAAAAAAATTCTGCCATAAAGGGTGGACCCGCTTGAATCATCATCTGTAGCCTTTTAACGTTCCCACTGCTGGGACATAGGCCTCCTCTCGGTGAGAAGGTGCTTGAATACATGGACTTAAATAGTATTAACTTTACATTGGTAGTTTTTGCGTTAGCTTCGATAATAAGTATTTAATCCACTTTGTTTATAGTGATGATATTGTAATACATACTGCCACTCCTATTGACCTGCACCCTAATTGCGAAACGCACAATTTATCAGAATCTGAATGGGATTGAAGATTATTTCTAAACCATTGCGTCATTTGTTCGAATAAATTGTCGGCTCAGCAACATAAATAACGCAATGAATGTTGTTTAACTATGAATATTAAACCTTTTCCAACCGATAAAAAGTTCCGGAATTACCCCTCTGGCCAGTAGTGGTACACGAATTAGTAATGGGTAGATACCATGATTGAAAATTTACGAAAACACTAAAATACAGATCCAAAAACACCGAATTCCGAAATTAAAGTTATTTTTCACTTTTTAGTGATTTTTTGAAATACAAGTAAGGTGTGAGTCTAAATAATCCCGATAACATACACGGTTGCACGTGAGCAAATACTAATACAAACAAGTACACGCCACGTGGGTTGATCGTCATGTTTTATTCAAAAGTACGATGCTAAATAAATAGTCTTTATTTACTGCTCCGATATTCGTGATTCATTTCTGTTATTTTACTCTGTGTGCATAAAGTCTTGTTTCCACACTAATCACTATATTTTTTTCACTGGTTTAGTAGTGTAGTAAATAAAGTTTGAAAAGGAAGAGGTTGTGTTCAACAAACCATAGGGAGCGCCCATTAATCACTACAAAATAATACTTCACGTACTTGGGGGGAGGGGTTCGAGCCAAATCTCACCCAATCTCACGTGGAGGAGAGGGGAATCTCGGTAAATATCACGTATTTTTTTTCGCAGGAAAGAGTTATAAATTTGAGAATACCGGGTTAAATTAAGTAAAACATGTTTTTCCACTAAAATATGGCTAAATCATACTCGAATAAATAATATTTATCGTGGTTACGCGAACGCCATAAAGTAGTAACTGCCCCGTTGGTCTCGTGGTCGCAAGCGCGACCGCTTAGCGTGGGGTCCTGGGTTCGATTCCCGGGTCGGGCAAAGTGTTACTGGGTTTTTCCATTAGGAATTTCTTAGTAGCAGCCCGGAGTTTGAAAGTTGGCGGTGTGATACCCCCGTGCCTCGGAAAGCACGTTAAGCCGTTGGTCCTACGCCTGATCTCTCTCCGGTCGTGTCGGATTGCCGTCCCATCGGACTATGAGAGTGAGGGAAGAGTGAGTGCTCTTCTGTCTGCGCACACACTTGAGCACTATAATATCTCCCGCGCCGATGGCTAGTCTCCGTTGAGATTGGCCGCTGTGGCCGAAATTCGGTCTGGAGGACTATATAGTGCTTCGATCGTTAAGCCACCACCGGACAGCTAAGCCAGCCAAACGCAGTGCATCAAACCAACGCAAATAATCACAGATTAACATATTGACACTAAAAATACGTATTTTGAAAAATCTCACGTGAGATTTTGGGGACAGCCAATTCTCACGACATCTCACTAAGGGGAAGGGGGAGGTCGAAAACCTTCAGAATTACCTCACGTTATTAATGGATGCCCCTCATAGGTGATGATATTATATTGGATGGTAGATTAAAGCCCACTCTTTTTCAAAGAGTGGGACTTGATTCCCAGCAGTGGAAACATTACAGGCTGATTATGATGTTCATGATCAAAAATATGAAAAAAATGTAATGATAATTATTTTAAAGTGCCGCGTGAAAAAGTTAATACTAAGAGTAATAACATTACATACAAGAAAACTTATAAATTATTCACAAACCTCCTTCCCACCCTCTTCCGTATTAATAAAAGATTGTAACAGCTCATTTTTCAAAGCTGCATAGAAATTACCGCAATGCCGCATATTTACTGCCTGAAAGCGTAGCTATTATACCTCAAAACGACTCGAAAGTTAAAAATAACTCTAATGCTTCCTACTGGTTAATGTGAGTTTGTAAAATTCCATTAAACCTCGCGTGTTTCACAATAGTTTCCCTAGAGGCAGCCGGTGCATTTCCTTTGCACGCAATCTTCGGGACTATCGTAGAAAAAACCTGTCTTTCAAGAGCGTGCGAAGGTTGATTATCACTGTACAAAGATTACCAAACTCCTTTCGGTGATTTGTTTGAATTTCGAATTGGATGGTTTGTAATTCTTTTTTTTCTTAACCAGCCTTTTTGTTTTTCTTGTTTCGTTTTGTTTTCGGGCTTTCAAATAATGAGGTAGGTAGCTACCCTACTTTGTTAGCAGACAACTGATCGTATAACGGCTAGATTTTTTTTTAAATAGATTTTTTTAATAATTATTCAGAAGGTTTTTTGAATTTCATACGAATAAAATATTGGTGAGGCTTGTGGAGTTTCTTGCTCGTTCTTCTCTATACGAAACAACCTACCTACTTTTGGAGCTGGAGGCAGTGAGGCGTGATCATCGACCCCATCGCATGAGGCAGGTTGGGGCGTCATCTGTTCGTGACCGTTTTAGGTACAGCCCTAGATGCAACACTTTTGGAGAAAAGGGCTACCTCCGATCAAGTTGTCCGAAGTAAGGCACTGCTAATGATGATCACACCCATGAAAGAAGGGCGGCTGATGTCACCGCCCAGCAGCAGGGAAGCTTATAAAAGCCAGGACAACGAAGTGGATGCTGGCTGGTGTTAAAATAGCCCCAAATGGTTCAGTCTAATAGGCCATGATGGGAACTTTACTACCTACCTACCGCCTTTAGGTAGAGCGGCTAGAATCAATTCAATTTTAATGTAAATTTTGACGTTCAAAAATACCAACCTATTTGAAATAAATGGTTTGACTTTGTTGTGGTTTAAGTTACAGTTTCACTTTACAGGTCTTACTATAAAATAAGTGATTCAAGCCATCCTTCATTTCGTATTCGGCTTGGGCATAGTAGTTCGCGACTGAGATCGCTCAGTTTAGTTCACCACTCCTTAACGAACTAGTTCGCTCTTCTAGTTCATCCGCTCTTCTAGTTCATCCACTGCCAGCTCGAATCAAAGAGAGGCAGATCGTCCGCTTGTTTAGATTTTGCTCGTACTGCATGTGACAAGATTATGGAATGTTCTACTTTTACCTACAATTTTTGGACTCTAAAAACAGCAAAAACCTTTGAATGATAATTCAGAAAAAGATCATGATTGTATTAATACCAAGGTTTATTGTTGCAATAAATAACTAGTTTAGTGATTACAAAAACCTTTTTGTATTTTGTCCCGCGTATTAGTTCGGTTGACGCCAACCTCGCTCATTCGGTCGCGAACTGATGAACTAACGAACTATGGATCGGGAAATGAGCGAACCAGTTCGCGTAGTTCATCTATGGGAGCGCTCTTTCGACCTAGTTCGTTCGCGAACTACACTCAAGACTATTTCGTATGCAAGCTAGCGCTTAATATTAAAATTTGTATGATCTTGTTAAGTGAAAAGTTCCGCTTGTAGAGGCATAAACTTCTTTATCGCTTTATAATAAATAAAATACAACTAACTTACATTTTCTTTGATAGCGATAGAAGTGATATAAAAATGTCGTTTTATAGATGGAAAACCTACATTTTTGCAGTGCAATGCAGTGATAGCATTTAGGCTCACGCTTGCGCTCTTGAGAGTGGACCTTAATCCACTACGGCGGCGATCGAAATAACACTTATCCATATATCTTCATTTATACATAAGTATTATAAATGCTAGGCATTTTATCGTGACTGTCTGTGTGGTTCGCCTTGTAGTTGGAAAAAAATCATTCAGGAACATTTATGAAAATACATACATTAACTAAGAGGTGGTAGTGGAGCTAGGAGGGCGGCCTATGTTCACCAGGATGTTTTCGGGTGATGATGAATGATCATCATCATCATGATTTCAGCCAAAAAAACGTCCACTACTGGCACGTTCATTGGCCTCCCTCGATTTGGGGGGTTGCAATAATCAGCACGCTTGGCAGGCGGGTTGGCAATCACAGTATGTTGGTAAAATGAAATGCATAGAGAACGCTGCTGACCATTCTCTAGTAATTCCCTAAGTCGTTGCTTGCTACACCCACGGGAAGAAATGAGGTGGTGATATTCTTTACAACCGATTTCACACAAAACAAATGAATGATAATGATACGTATACTTACCTAGAATCAAACCAAAAACGGAAAATTGTAATGTATAAACTTAATTGTGTTTTATGTAACACTACTGTCTGTCTCCCATAACCTTTTCATTTTTGCCATTAAAACTTTTTGTCTATATGATTTTATCATTAGAAAAAAATATATTAACTTAACAAAATATTGAGATTTCTTAATCACGATATTTTGTCATGTCGTGAAAACCATACAAAGTAGTCGCTAGTCTAAAATATTTTATGACACGTTATTATTATCTCGTGTATAACATAATATGGATATGTTCAAGCAAAATCATATACGAAATATAAACCAGTTTAATGTCAAATAGACTTAGATGAACACAATTTTCGTAGACTAGTACATACTAATCTACAATAATGATATACTTACGACAATTTACTGCCAACAGATGTCGCAATCCAGTTTATTGCAGCCGACATGATACGAAATATTCGTAGATATATCTTATGATACGTCTAATGTTATATCCTGACATAATAACTGTAATAATACAGTGGTTACGAATCTAATTTTGGATTCGATTCGACTTATAGTTTGGCAAAGAACATGATTTGGTAATACTTATATATTTTCTGGAAAAATAAAGATGGACAAAACGGTTTCTTTGAAAACATTTTGTGTAACAGACCAACCTACTAATACCATAAATATGAAAGTTTGGATGTTTGTTACTCAATCATGCAAAAACGGTCACACGGATTGAATGTAATTTGGCACCCAGATAGTTAATAACCTGGATTAACACATAGGATACTTTTATCGCGGAACTACGCTCCCGTGGTATGATTTCCGACCTCCACGCGGGCGAAACCGCTAGTAAAATCTAGTTTGTAAACTGGAATATTTGGTGAGTTTTGAATGAACCTATTGTTATATGTAATCTGCATCTGAAAATTCTAAAATCTCTATTTTCGTCGTCAGGGTCGTTCCCGTACGTCTTAATAATTAGTGGCTAAGTAATAACAGCAGCACTCGTCGATCGATTGGTCCGTGGATTGGCGACCACCATCTTTATCAGAATGCACGTAAAGGCGTTGCTCCCGGCTGGTATGATCGTAGATCCACGAGATCTTTGACAATCGTTACTGGTCGTCAGAAGTCCGAAAGTATGACAACCAGTCGCTAATCAGAGGTCATAAAAGCAGATATTACATGTAAAGCACTGGTATTCAACTGCATCTGGATAGACTGGAAGCTGACTTCAACATAGTTGGGAAAGACATTTACATTCGATAAATTTTTAATTCATGCAACATTTTTATCCCGAAAGTCCAGGATAATAATAATAAATATCTTAGGACAACCAACACAACATTATCTGATCTCAAACTGGACAGAGCCTGTATTATGGCAACCAGACAACTGATAAATATACTTATATATTTCTAAATACATACATATTAAACATAAATTACACCCTGACACAGAACAAATGATTGTGCTCATCACACAAAGATTTGTCCTGGGTGGAAATCGAACCCACGACCTCAGTCTTAGCAGTCAGGGTCACTAAACACTAGACTAACAGGCCAGTCAAAACGTAGGATTAGTAGACACAGAGTCACGAAACAGTTTGCTAACGAGAAAAGTTCCCAACTACTTCTCCTTTTTGTTTCACTTTTTCTCTAATTAAATTCCTTTAGATCCAAGAGCTTAACTTTTCCTAGAATAGACTTTTTTTGCATTAAGCGGGGTGTACTAGGTAATTGTCATTTTCTTTTTGTGGAGTTTAAAACTACCGTATTTTGCGCGTCCTAACGAGGGAAGAGCACGTACAGTGAAATGAATATTTGGAATGGAAAATAGAAATTCATTCTTGTTAAGGTGAATACGCTAAAGCCCCGAATTTCAATTTTCCTTCCGTGTTGTGCAATTTGCAGATGAGTGATACTGGCCTAAAAATTGCAAAAAACAGAACGTAAGGTTGTATATTGAACAAAATATGATTTGCGACTGTAACACAGTATTTACATAATCAGCTTATAAACAGGCGTCCCACTGCTGAGAAACAGGCGTCCTCTCAGTGAGAAGGAGTGGGCCATAATCCACCACGTGGGCCCAGTGCGTGCCTCAAAGAGGTGTCAGTAAACTGTAGGGGTCTGTTAGGACCGATGCCTGCCAGGGTCGCGAGATTGTTCGAAAGAGATACCGTGACCCTGGCACATGGGCAACTGAAGGAACACGGGCAGGTTTTAGTCAGTAAAAGTCTGACACGCCCTCCCGCTCCGCCCAGAGCGGCAGAAGTCATTTGATGATTTCCCATCCAAAAAAAAAAAACAAAAAAAAAATACCGTTCCCACTACTGAGAAACAGGCGTCCTCTCAGTGAGAAGGAGTGGGCCATAATCCACCACGCGAGCCCAGTGCAGGTTGGCAGACGTCACATATCTTCGAATTTATGGTTCTAGGACAAGCCAGTTTCCTTACGATGTTTTCCTTCACTGTTTTGAGATCAGCACCCCCAGCCAAGTTGGAGGAAGAGAAATGAAATCATCTCAACGCCTCTCACGCATAAGGTCGTAAGGCTAAAAAATCTTTTTCTCAGAAGAGCATTTTTCGTACATAATGTACGTTTATGCGCGGGAGCGTTTAAATGTTAATACAGGGCAGCTTGTGGCGAGCTGTTGGGCAGTAGCGACCCCACGGACCCTATCTCCCGGGAGAATTCTTGTTCCTCATCTCTGGCTTGCCTTTATTGGCCGGCTGGAGTGAACACTGACGAGGTTCAGAGCTCCCGCCTCATTCTTGCCTTTATTGGCTGGCTTGAGTGGAGATTCGCAAGAGCAAACGTGCTCGGGGAAAGGAAGTATTCCAGTAAGTGCTCGTAGGGATCTTGACCATCTTCCGGGCTCTGGGATTGTTCTGAAAGCCGTGGAATACCTCTCCACTTCTCAAGCACCTCAGGAAGTGTTACCCCCTTGTCGCTGCGTCACTATGTGCCAGCGATGGTTTCCGGGGGCCCATTATTGAGTGTGCAAGTCACCCCCTGCCATTTAATCCGTGTATGTACAAAACATTGATGCGGCAGGGGCCATAGGCCTTCCATAGTTCTTGGTAACCAGTCCATCTTAGCCATCCAAATGCATAGCCCAACATCCTTGTTTCCATATCCTGCAATAGTCCAACACCAACCGGAGGTTGTCCTTGGGTGCACTTGCATACAGGGATAATCGTCGGTTAGTACCTCACTCCGTCTAAATTGTCTAAGGGGCCTCTATGAGTTGGCTTCGGCCCCTCGTACGCCTTCCAAAGGACCGGGATCCCAGAATCCCGAGATATGTTAGCGTATATAAAAATAAAAATAATAATAATATCTTAGGACAACCAACACAACGTTATCTGATCCCAAACTAGGCAGAGCCTGTACTATGGTAACCAGACAACTGATAAACATACTTATATATTTCTAAATACATACATATTATAGATAAATTACACCCAGACACAGAACAAATGATTGTGCTCATCACACAAAGATTTGTCCTGGGTCAACCAGCATGTTAAGACCATTATCCATTAAAAAACTCATTATTTATATAAGATATTAAAATTTGGATTTTAGTAATAAATAATACTATACAAGATTGTTGTAATGGCACAAAAAAACGGTTTTAGTCAAAAACAATGTTCCGACCATCTGCGTGGGAGCCATCGATCTCAACGTTAAGTCACGTGGTTAGAACAAACGAATAGAAAATTCGTAGCCAAGTTTACATCGTTCAAAATGATAGAATGAATTGTTATAGTTTCTACAATGTTCAACGCTACATCCTTTGTTATAATGTCGTTTTTATAAAGACATTGTAGAACGAGCGGCCGACTCAGGCGCGTGAACATGGCTACCAACTTATCGTTTTCTACAATTGCTGACACCGAAGCGTTAACGACTGGAGAACGGAATTCGACACGAAACGGTTGTAATTTGGCTAGGGGGGCAGTGGTAATGTAATTAATTACACAAAGTAAAGCGCCTGCTTGGGTTCGCAACCACGACCAGAAACTCGAAGTCGGGGCCGATACCAGTAGGCCACCATATAGTATTTACATAATTATAATTAAAATCATCAATTTCGTGGACCACACTGGCGCTTCCTCCAGCTTATACGATCTACCTAAAAGAGCATCTTTCTATTATACATCTTTTTGTACGTACATGTAATATAAGCATTTAAAAAAACCGGCCAAGTGCGAGTCGGACTCGCGCACCGAGGGTTCCGTACAAACCTGCAGGTATTCACGGTTTATGCATAAGGTTTATGTTTATGAAATTATTATTTTTTTATTTTTATATTTGAGTTGACTGAATGAAAGGTAAATTGTGGTTTAAGATTTATGACGTATAAAAAAAACTATTATCTATATCTCGTTCAAACCAATTTTCGGTGGAAGTTTACATGGTAATGTACATCATATATTTTTTTTAGTTTTATCATTCCCTTATTTTAGAAGTTACAAGGGGGGGACACACATTTTACCACTTTGGAAGTGTCTCTCGCGCAAACTATTCAGTTTAGAAAAAAATGATATTAGAAACCTCAATATCATTTTTGAAGACCTCCATAAATACCCCACACGTATGGGTTCGATGAAAAATTTTTTTTTGAGTTTCAGTTCTTTGTATGGGGAACCCCAAATATTATTGGTTTTTTTTTCTATTTTTGTGTGAAAATCTTAATGCGGTTTACAGAATACATCTACTTACCAAGTTTCAACAGCATAGCTCTTATAGTTTCGGAAAAAAGTGGCTGTGACATACTCGGACATACAGACAGACAGACAGACATGACGAATCTATAAGGGTTCCGTTTTTTGCCATTTGGCAACGGAACCCTAAAAAGGACTGTTTCTTAATTCAACGTGACCCATCTCATTTCTGTACCAAACTGTTTCTGTTGAATTATGACCGTAATTTTGAGAAACATGCAAAACTTTAAAGATAGCCCCGTATAAATCTTTATCTTTAAGATTTTCTTCGTATTTCTTTTTATAGAAAAGAAAACTGCTTAAAGATATCCTTCGTTTAATGACCACTGGTCACGACCTCCATTTACTACAACTATATACTTAGTTGTATTGGTATTTTATAGGTTCAAAGGTCTGTCGATTTATGACATGTTTACTCTCTTGATAGCCTATTGAACTATCCGTATAAAGTCCTTATGAGTCGTGAAGATATAAGAATAAAAAAAACAATCTGTCTGCCATTTCGAAACTATGTTGGGGTTGGTTTTCGATCTAACCGGATGTACCAGAACTAATCAAACACAAATACAATAGTTTGTAAAACTCAAAAATCTCAAATAATGGAAGTAAGGAAATAGTCCATTAGAAATTCGAGTTTACAAAAATGGCTAAGTATCGGACCACACGCAGTAAAAGGGTTCCGTAGTTCGAATGAATTTATCACAAGAATCAAAGAAATCCAACTTAACATTTTAGTTTAATATTGTTTTCCCATACAATCCAACTGGTAATGTAAGGTTTCATGCACAATATTGAGAGATTTACCATGTTATTTTAAAACCAAAGTCTTCTTATCAGGTTTTCTAATATCTATATGTATTGAACTATTTTTTGTTTTCAAAAATTGTAGGCTCAGTAGTTTCGAAAATAATGTGTGGGGGAATTTGGTCATTTTTCAGATATTTTCTTAAGTATCTTCAACCTTTTTATTTTATAATTATAAACGTTTATAATATTTGAGACTCCTACAGTAAGGCTGATTGTTACACGGTACAATTGATAAAAGTAAATAAAAAAAAGAGAAAATATATCTGTTCTGAATTGCTACTAAATCGGGCTACTAGTTTCGGAGTCACACGAGCGATCCTGTAACGGTTTCGTTTTTCAATCGGACGTACCTACAAAAAAAAAAACTTGGAAGAAAAGCTATTTCACGAGGAATGAAAAGTGAGTTCATTTGTTTGCGTAGGTAAGCACCGCGTACTTCAGTCCAGAAAAACTTCGAATAAAAGAAAATCATCTCAAAGGAGTAATTCACATCTGGAACATGGACGCGGTTTTTAAACATTTTGAAAACAAACCGCTTGACGGCACCGTTTTATCTTTCGCTATTGTTTTGTTTCATTTATAAAGAAACACAAAGTAAAAGATGCGGCTACTGAATGCTGGCTAAGTGCCGTATCGTTAGCAGAGAAAATACTGCCATAATTTCCACAATACGTTTGTTATATCATCATCATCATTTCAGCCGAAAGACGTCCACTGCTGGACATAGGCCTCCCCCAAGCACCGCCACTTCGACCTGTTCTGTGCTTCTCGCATCCAACGTATTCCTGCGGCCTTCACCAGGTCATCGGTCCATCTTGTGCGAGGCCTTCCAACGCTCCGTCTTCCAGTACGCGGTCGCCACTCGAGAACCTTCCGGCTCTATCGGCCATCTGTTCTGCGAGCAATGTGCCCTGCCCGCTGCCACTTAAGTTTGGCAATTCTTCGGGCTATGTCGGTTACCTTGGTTTTCCTCCAAGAAAACTTCAAGCATCCTGTGAAACTCCAAGCATAGCGTTTGTTATATGTTTAAAGGGAATTATTAGCTGTGAATTATAATTGCAATCCTGGCTGTCAGTTCATGGATAGGTCACCATCCATTTCATATCACGATCCCCCTGTACCTCGAAGTGCACATTTAGCTGCTTCATATATAGCTGCCTTCATATATAGCTGCCAGTCATTACGGGTCGGCAGAACCCCAAAAGTCTGCCAACCAGGAGTATCGTGTAACCCAGTAACTGTGTTGTAAAGGTCAGATACGCAGTCATACATCAGCAGCCTATAACGTTCCCACTGCTGGGACACAGGCCTCCTCTCTGTGAGAGGGAGTGGACCATAATCCACCACGCGGACCCAATACGGATTCGTAGATGTCACCACATGTCCTCGACTTTTTGGTTCTAAGACATGCCGGTTTCCTCACGATGTTTTCCTTCACCGTTTTGAGCGCAGTGCGTTTTGATACGCAATCACTTCATGTAAATACTGAAATTCAGCTGCATTCAGTTAGACTGGAAACCTATCCTATAACTGTAGAGAAAAGCACAGGCAGATTGAGTAGCTGTTCGTTAAAATGATAGAAATCGGTTACTGTCGTTATTATTCTAAGCTAAAAAAAAAACCTTTTAACAAAACTTAAAGGAAAAGAAATAATGCGTGTTGATTTGAGAGCCTCCTCCTTCTTTTTAAGCAGTTGGACAATTTCCCAACATTAATTCGGAATCGTAGAAATTAGACCCAGCAGGGTTTAATTTCAATGGGTTATTAGGGTAATAACGGACATTGCTTCAATTGCCCTGATCATAACCCTTAAGTATTGTCTTTATGAGGTAATTCAAAAGGTAGGTAAACATAAATAGGTAACTTCATTGTCCGTAAGGCTTTGGTGGAAAAGAACAGTCATACAATATCGGCTCCGAATACATTATAAATGATATTATTTCTGTAAGTAGGTTTGTACAAACACTTACAAATCAACGATATTTTTTTAAATAAATGGTGTCGGCGTTTCCTAACTGACTACTCTGAGAAGAAAAGCCGAAACAAACTCAGAGGTCACAGTATCTTCTAAAGTCCAGACATAATCTTGGTCACAACATGTGAAGACCATGTAGATTGGTGACTGAAATGGTCTTTTGAGGAAAGAACGACACAGATTGAGTGGACCTGTCCAGTCAGTGCACGCATTTGTCAGTAATCGTTTAGCTCAACTCACTCATTATTCATGTTAATTTATTGCATTCCATATTTTGAAAAGATGTATATACACACCCCGACACATATAACACATAGAAGAGCATTTTGTGGTACCTTAATGACAAATACCCGTGATAATGATAGATTTTTATGACCGTCGTTATAATAAATGATTAAATCGCTTTCCTAAGACACCAAAGCATAAAAGCATATTTTACCCGATTTCGGCGAGGCACAAAAGAGGGTTATGATTTTGGCCGATGTATGTTGATCTGTAGCCGCAAAACTTTTAAACCAATGATCATAATTTGACAAATGAGGTATTGTTGGAAGTGTCTTGATCGTCTGCTAGTGTATAAGCTATGTGACGGCACTTTAAATTGTAAAGTATTGTTTAGGCGGCATACGACCGTCTTTCAGATGTAGATATTTTTCTGTTTCATGCTTTTTAGAGTTGTCGGGTTTTCGTTTTTTTGCAATAGTGTATCGTTTTACACCTTTACCTAGAAATGCAATCAGCATAAAATAAAACATTCTTCATAGAGTTGAGGAAATTTCAGTAATAATTTAGTGGCTTCAGTAAATGAGTTTGAAGATTGTTATCAAGCAATTCATTGCAAGTTTCAGTTTACAGCCTATCGTGTCAACTGCCTTTGCCTTCATTATTCGAAGTCATAAAACTTCCGTTGATTGCAAAGCATAAATGTTTTATATTTTGGTCGTAAAAGGGGACAAGATCTAGTAGATTAAAAAGAAAATACACACACAGGTTCTAGACAATATGAGCTGTTCCGGATAGGCGAAATATACTTTTTTAAAGATGACCTTTTAATCTATTGCTCTTAGCCTGTATCATTCCAAAGGTGAGTAAAGGCTACCGATGACATTTACGATCCAAGGCTAACGTAGACTACCAGTCATTTGTTTTGTCCAGCCGGACAGCCGGCTATCTTCTATGGGACCTGCCATGACACCTAATAGATGTCTCAGGGCTCCACATAGTTGTCCACTAGGGCTGATGCCTGCCAGGGTCACGAGATTTGTTCAAAAGAGTTACCGTGGACCTGGCGCAGGCAACTGAAGGAACTCGGGTGGGTTTTAGTCAGTAAAAGTCTGACACGCGCTTCCGCTCCAACCAGAGCAGGAAATGTCATTTGATGATTTCCCACCCACAAAAAGGCATAGTGCCATAGTGGTTATTTCGGCCCAAAGATCAATATCTGTGTTTTGGAGTGCATTGTTTTGTTGCGAACATACGTTTAAAAAATCCAAACTGTGAATTGGTAACGCTTGTTTCGGAAAGCCAGTAACGTTAACAGAGAAACATGTCTATCTTATAAACCTCAAGTTCAGGTGCCGCTACGGGGTTCAACCATTCACCATCCACCATTATAGGGTAACATTAAAAATCCTTATCCACGTCATGTTATATGGTTTATTTTAATCACTTAGAAAATTTCAATTGGATACAAAATATAATTAAGCATTAGTACGTTAAAACCCTACTCATTAATGTCTGAAAATATATATATTATATAATATTCCACTTACCGTTGTTAGTTCGTTGCGGGTCGATTTGAGCATGTAGTATAGAGAAGCCAGGAGCGATGATGGCGGGCAGCGTGCGCGAGCGCAGCAGGGGCGGGGGGGCTCGCCGCCCTCCCCCGCCCAGTGCCTCCGCCGCCGCCGCCGCTGCCGCCGCCGCACTGCAAGAAAAAAGCAATGACGATTAATGGGGGAAACAATAGCAGATCTATAGTCAGGGAAATTAATGTTACAAGCAAATTGACTACCAATTTAATTTGTCGGTGTATTGAAATCACTACACGGCAAACTGCCGTAAGGTATTAATTTGCTAAACAAATCATTTCCCAGACTGTATCATGAATACATACATGAGTTAGACATTCAGGTAATGAAACCAAGAAAACTCAACAGTCGACGTAAAGGAGGGAAATTCAGATCGTCATCATCAGTCAGCCTAAAGAAACCCACTACTAGATACATAGCATTTTCACGACAGTTGGTGTGGTAAAATATAAACTCAAAAAACGTAGGTATTCCACTGATTTTTACAGTAAGTACTTGACTGAACCACACCTGAACACTTCCACTAATCGCACTAAAATAAGACAGAACGAACAGCATACATATTGTCGTGATGTCGATGAGACGTATGTATCATATGAAAGAAACTTTATAATTGACGAAGTGTCAACTGTTGCCTGACGGTTTTATAAAATATGCCCCAGGTTGTCGGCATAGTTGTAAGGGTCCACCCACGCTTCGCCTATCGGTAAGTGGTCACTTCAGAACTTTTCGGCCCCATCGGTCATCTGGTCTGAGACGAATGTCTCCGCCCACTGCTACTTAAATTTTGCAATTCTTCATCCATTTTGTGAGACGTGCGATTTTTTTTTTCGTTTCATGTTGCAAGTTCTACTACCAAAGACTTAAGATTATTTTTCCGAAAACGAAGAAATCAATTCCTATAACATATTGTTCGGCATTCTTATCCAGAAACTTTTCTACTTCCCTATCAATGATTATTTAAAACTAGTATCTGTTCACGACTTCATCCTACCGAAATTTCTTGTACTAACATAAAATATATCGTATAGCATCGCGTCGCCCGCCCGCGATGTAACTTCGTTTTCTCCTAGCGTTCTACCTGAATACTTTATTGTGTTTTTACACGGCTCCTTTGGGTCGTAGCGTGATGTTAGCCTATAACCTTCCTCAAGTATTGGGCTATCAAGTGTGGCTGTGGAAGCTAGTTAACAAAAAACCTTGCACAGCTCTAACACTTCAGATTTAACTGGGAAAAGTTTTAACTAGGCACCAGTGGGATTTTTGGTACTAATAAATAGAATATAGTCGTGGCAAACACTCTCACTACAAAACTGACAGTAGTAGGTATTTGGCGATGAAACTAGTGAACTGATGTTCTATTTTGTTTCGAATTTCGATATTATTTTCAGAACATTTTATCTATAGCGTAAATGCTAATCACAGTTCAGCGGAGTCATTGCGTAACACACTAATCGATATTATTTTTAGAATGTTTTCTCAATAGCGTAGATTTTACAGTTCGTCAGGATGATTGCATAAACTCTAACAGTAGGAATAGCTTTCATTTTGACAGTTCAAAAACCTGTATTGTGTTATTTACGTTGTCGAGCTGACAACTTTTTTTAACATATGGAGCCATGGATTTCTACAAAATGTTTCGTATGTTGCGTAATTCGGGAGACTTGATTGATTCTAGTCTTGATTTGATAAAAAAAAACATCACTGTAGCACAGAAAACAACACGGACCATAAAAATACACAACACGAAAGACGTCACAAGAAACAATATAACACAACAACACCAAAATTAAAGAAAATGACGACAAAAAGGAATAACATGATCCCATAAAAATCATATAAAAAAGAAACATGACACGCATAGACGCGCTTGCAAATCATACACAAAGCTCTCACATTCCGCCATTTTGTATTACGTTACAGCCGTGCAACGCGGGTAGTCGGAACCTTGACATTCACCTCGGATGACAGCTCAACTAGATACAGTCCACGACAAAACTTTAGCACACCCAATGAATTTTATAATAATATACAAACCCTACAATGAATAAATAAACTTTTCACGTGTACTAATTTGTGTTATCGATAGAGTTAGTCAAATGATATCCCAAAGTCAGTTCCGTGCGTCTTCACCCTGCAACTTGTCGCAACATGTTTGACCGTCGCTTGACGGTGCGACAAAACGATAGCGCACCTTCAGTATTATGTGTCTAAAGGAAAGAACAGTTGAGTGTGATTGATTATTGTGGTTTAAAATTATTCTCTGTTTAAAGTCTTTTAATCAGTTTATTTATTTTTTTATTATGCCGCACGGAAAAAGGCTTGATAATACTGAGATTGATATGATCAATCGATTGAGGAAAGAACAATATAATATAAGCCAAATCGCCGGATTAATTAACCGAAGCCGCAAAGTTATTCAAAACTATTTAAAAGACCCAGAAAATTATTGCAAAAAAGAATGTGGAGGCCGTCCAAAGGCGATTAGTGACCGAGCAAAAAGAGCAATTTTGAGAATTGCATCAAATTCAGCATTGACAGCCAGAGAAATCATGACACAAGCGGGTGTAACAACAAATATACGTAATGTTCAAAGATTGTTAAAGAATAGTAAGAATTTAAAACGGAAGAAATTGCAACGTAAACCGGTGTTAACAAACAAACATAAAGAAGCAAGGTTGGAGTTTTCACAAAAACATATTTCATGGAAAAAAACGTGGCGAAAAGTATTTTTTTCTGATGAAAAAAAAAAAAATTTAGATGTACCGGATGGTTATCAGTATTATTTTCATGATTTGAGGAAAGAACCTATATTTTTAAGTCGACGTCACATGGGTGGAAGTAGTGTTATGGTGTGGGCGGCAATTGGTTATCATGGAAAAACTGATATCGTGTTTTTACCTGGAAAATTAAAAAGTCAAGACTATATTAAAATCATAGATGAACAGTTAACAAAGTATGGAAATACGATTGCTGGAGAAAATTACATTTTTCAACAGGATAATGCAAGAGTACATGTCGCAAAGTGTGTTCTAAAGTACTTGTCTGATCACAATATAAAAAATATTAAACTGGCCAGCAAGGTCACCTGATCTTAACATCATCGACAATTGTTGGTCAGACCTAACACGAGCTGTATACAACAACGGCCGTCAATTTCAAAAGGTTAACGATTTAAAAAAAATTATAACAGAAGAGTGGAAACAGTTGAAGCAAAAAAACGTAAAAAAAATATTCCAATCTCTTCCAGAACGAATGGTAGCAGTTTTGATGAACAAAGGACAATTTACTGGTTATTAAAATTATCAATATCAATTTAAATGAACACGTTTGTTAGTTATTCCTTATGAGTGTGCTATAGTTTTGTCGCGCTTATGCTAGTAAAAGAAACAGTGTTTTGTTTTTTTAATGATTGTTCTAATAGTTTTTAATAACCGATTGTGGCTTATTAAATACAATAATGTAACAAAATATTTGGTATATTCATTGTATTGTAAAACTAATTTATTCCTGACAAATAATAAGTGCGCTATAATTTTGTCGCGGACTGTACTTTGGAGATTGCGAATGAGCTTTTTTATTCAAGAAAGGTAACGTGGAAATGAAAATCTTTGGAGTTTTACTAACTTTTGTTTTTTTTTAAACATGTTTGAATTAGAAACGCTAAGTTCCGTGTAGTTCCGGACGTAAAGAATAGCACCATCCCATTTTTTCCCGTGGGTGTAGTAATAGGTGCCTAAGGGACTTACTAGAGAATGGGCCGCAGTGTTCTCTAAGCATTTTATCACCATACTGCGAACCCCCAAATTGGGGAAGGCCTATATCCGACAGTGGCCGTGTCATGACTGAAATGATGATGATGAATGGTAAGATTGCACGGAGAGCCATGGAGCGTGCCATGCATGGCATCAGACTATTAGACTGAGTTCCAAACGTCGAGATATGAAGACATACGAAGTTCTTTGATATTGGAAACCATGATATGGAACTCGAATGAAGTTGGGCAGGACAAGGCGTAATGATGACAGGTGGAGTAAGGCTGTGGACAAAGTCAGGATAAACCTAGAAGAGGCTGGCACAGGAGCCTAGTGAGGATTGGAAAAGTCGGACTGTAGACCATGATGATAATGAAGAAACAAAGACACGTGTCCTCTTCTACTTAGCATCCCCCAACCCCGGAGCTTTATAGGTCCGGGTTGTAAGCCGAGATGGGGATGGTCCGCTCCGGCGAAATAGTTGCAACACTATTCTACTCAGTAACAAACCTGTAAAATCTATCCGTAGTTACGAGTTACTTATTCCACAACAACATCAGTAAAATCTTTATTTCTTATTCTTTTTTTCTTCCGACATTAGTGGACAAAAACGCATCGCGGCTACAGATAGTGGTTCAAAACTGTTAGATGTTGGTTGAATCGAATGACCTCCAAAATAAAACTAATTTTGTAGTTTCAATTAAATAATAATTACACGACTTAGTACAATAATGTATAGGTAATTCTATAGATGATTGAATTCCCTTTTTAAACAACTAGCTTCAGCCCGCAACTTCGTCCGCGTTAAATTTCTTGCCCCTCGATCCTCCCTCGAGCGTGCCCGTGCGAGGTCTTGGTATTCATGTCTTTTTTTCTTTTTGCTTAGCTCCTAAAGGTCCTAGCGTGACTTCAGCTTGATAATGTTTACATTTTATTACAAATAAAACAGTCACAGTGAGCCAACCTAAAAAGATCGACATATGCCATCGCGGCCCTTTTTAGAATATTTTAAGAGGAAACATTTCCGTCATACATAATTGTTGCGTTACTATAACTGTTTACGCAACAGACGCAACGGAAGCTGTCGAAAGGAATAACTTTTCCCCGTTTTTGCAACATTTTTCATTGATGTTCCGCTTCTATGCTCATATTGTGATGTTATATAGCCTCCTCGATAAATTGGCAGTAGTTTCTGAAATTAGCGCGTTTAACCAAACAAACAAACTCTTCAGCTTTATACTATTACATACAATATGATATTGTAGGTTAAAAAATTTGAGAATTCTGCGACGAAAAGTATTTGTTTGAGCTCTATTTTACGATTGTTTATCATGATACCTACTACTTTATTTTTGTGAAATATTTTTCATATCTTTCCTTCAATTACTTGAAAATTCACTCAATTTTGTTTCTGTCTTTTAATAAGTACGAATACGCCCAATTGTGCAACTAAAAACAACGTTTTTTATAGTGTCCTGCGAATGAACAGCGCCTGAAAATAACATTTTCAAATAAGAATTATGGACATAACAAGTTAACGACTTTTAAAAATGCTATTCAATAAGTAAATTGTCATAGTTGTTAAGCTTGCGATATGAAAAATAGAATAGACGTTCAAATAAATATTAAAGCTCCAACCAAGATGACATCTTAAAAAATTGAAACAGATTTTGAAAATTTGGAGCTTGATCAAATTATGACTAATGAACTTACTAACAAAACTGGCAATAAATTAACTTTTTGCGAATTTAGTTAGTTTCAGATTTGAGAAATAAATCAAGATACTATCCAATTTACAATAACTCACAGAAAATATTCTTAGGCACTAGATTTTACAGAGCTATGGAAACTTCAAAACTATTTGGCAGAAAATGAATGAGGTTTCATAGACAAGGATTCTTTTACGTAAAATTGGAACTTGATAAATGGTAATTGTACCCTTAGATAAAGAAATATCGTTTCTGCTTTCGTCTATGTAAAGAAACGGCGAAGTGCGAGTCGGACTCGCACACGATGGGGTTCCGTACCAACTTACAATATTGAACACTACATATTTTTTACACACGTTTTTGGATACCCTTAATTTTTAACTTAATACAATGTTAAGTATTTGTTGTTATAGAGGCTACAGTAGGCAAACAAACAACCACACAATTGGTGAAAATTTCAAGTGTCTACCTATTACCGTTCAAAAGGTACAGCCCTGTGACAGATAGTCAGATGGACAACTGAGCCTAAGTAAAAGGGTCACATTGACACCCTTGGCTGCAGAACCCTACAAACCGAAAATCGTGAAAGAAAAATTTTCGGATGACTGTAATTTTTCTTCTGGGACTATCAATTTGTTGAATTAGGTGTACAAAATAATATGAGCCATATATCAGATATGCGTCTACATAATAGGTATTCAATGTTGATTCAAAAATCCAATGCTTACTTCAAAGTCAGATAAAACGAAATTGATATGAAAGATACTTACGCAGCTGATTCAGTGAAAATATTTATATAATTTCTGTACCACTGGAGTCTTAAAAATCATCCATAGTAGATATAATATACGAAGACGATTATGTTTAACTAGGACAAACTATCCATTTAGGTAGATCCAAATTCAAGAAAGAGGTCAATCAATCGTCGTATCCGACTCAGCTGGGCAGCGTTACAGGCTACTATCTAGCTATCTCAAGACGAAGGTTTTAGATCAGTGCGTGTTGCCAGTGATGACTTATGGCACTGAAACTTGGTCAATCACAATGGATCGCATAAGAAGGATCAAAGTTACCCAAAGGGCAATTAAGAGGGCTATGCTTGGATTTACCTTACGCAATCGAATCAGAAATTACGAGATTCGTAGGAACACCACGGTAACCGACTAAGCCCGAGGAATTGCCAAACTTAAGTGGCAGTGGGCAGGGCACATTGTTCGCGGAACAGATGACCGGATTATCCGACAGGTTCTGGAGTGGCGACCGCGTACTGGAAGACGTAGCGTAGAAAAATCTCCCACTAGGTGGACCGATGACTTAGTGTGAAGCACAGAACCGGTCGAAATAGTGGTGCTTGGGAGGCCTATGTCCAGCAGTGGACGTCTTTTGGCTGAAATGATGATGATAATCTATTTCACATGATCCTGTAAGTCTCATTGTTTGGTACGTTACGTTACCGTCCTTCTTCATCGTCTTCCTGCCTATGTCCCATGTTTTCTTCTGCTATGTTCCCCTGTCAAACATCAACACTATCGATCACTCCCTTCTCTTTCATGTTATTTTGTCACACCATCATCTCTCTTTCCTTTTTTCATCAATAACCCTCATCAATCAGCCTATGTTCCCCATAGTTGGAAAACAAGCCTATTCTCTGTGTGAGAGAGTGGGCCATAATCCACCACACGAGCTTACTACGGATTCAGGATGTCACATGTCTTCGAACTTTTTGGTTTTAGGACTTGCCGGTTTCTGCACGATGTTTTCCGTCACGGTCTTGTGATCAGACGAGATGAAATTAAATTTCAAAGTAAACTAAGGATTCGAACTTACAACGTAAATCGGGATCGATAACACTGGACCAACATTGTTTACCATATTATTTAATAATTATTATTTTACTAGCTTTTTCCAGCGGCTTTGCCCACGTATTATACTTACAAACCTCCCTCTTGATTCACCCTGTCTATTAGTGAAAACCGTGTTAAATCCTTTGCGTAGTTTAAAAGATCTAAGCATGTAAAGAAGATTATCTAGAAATTGAAACCCACGCCATTTATTAGGAATTCATAGTACTAACCAATGAACACACACATTTTCCTATAAAAAAAAAAAAATTGCAAATATTGAGATCAGTAATTAGGATAAAATCTATTCTATCTTTTAAGTTGAATCAAACTGCACACGATGTGCAAATTTAATTAAAATCGGTTAAGTAGTTTAGGAGTCCCGGACAAGCAACGTGACGCGTAATTTATATGTATTAAGATTTTAGAACACAATCACGTTAATCACAGAACATTCTCACTTTTTTTCAACTCTTTAGTAACATAGATGAAACCACAAGGCAGAGGCTGATTATCCAGGGTCGCGAGATTGTTCGAAAGAGATACCGTGACCCTGGCACATGGGCAACTGAAGGAACACGGGTGGGTTTTAGTCAGTGAAAGTTTGACATCCCTCCCGCTCCACCCAGAGCGGGAGAAGTCATGTGATGACTTCCCATCCAAAAAAAAAAGAGGCTGATTATGTGTTATATACAACATCACGACTTATTTACCTGAAGCATCGGGTAGAGGTGTACCTATAGTTTAACCACATTTCTTCAATCATATTTAAGTCCCATGTAATACAGAGCAACCATTTTGCCATCATCATTTCAGCCGAAAGACGTCCACTGCTGGACATAGGCCTCCCCCAAGCACACCTATTCTGTGCTTCTCGCATCCAACGTATTTCTGCGGCCTTCACCAGGTCATCGGTCCATCTTGTGGGAGGCCTTAGCTGGATCTCTTCCTGGGATTTTTAGCACCCCTTGCCTCACCGTGACCTTGACCGCTACCATAGCCAAGGGTAGGTGGGCCGCCGGGCACTAGGGGCCGTTTTTTGTTCATGCTTGTCATTATTTGGGGGGGGGGGGGTTTGCCATAATCGCCACGCTTGGCAGGCAGGTTGGCGATCGCAGTATGGTACTCTAAAATGCATAGAGAACGCTGCTGCCCATTCTCTAGTATGTCCCTTAGTCGCCTCTTACGACACCCACGGGAAGAAATGGGGTGATGCTATTCTTTACGTCCAGCACCTCCACGGCACCTTTTGCCATCAACCTGGCACAAATCTAGACTCCGGTCTCATGCTACCGAGTAATTTCAGATAGAATAATCCAATAACACTACCTGACCTGGGAATTGAAACCAGGACCCCATGCTCTGTAGTAGCGCTTCCAACCACTAGATCAATGAAGCAGTCAGGCAATTCTTTAGTTTACTTTTATACTTATTTATCCGACAGAAAATGATATTTTCTCGCAAAATCCACTGTAATACGAACCTTTTCCCAAACTACGCCACAAATACAAGCCTTTCTGCTTCCTTATTATCGCAAAAATGATCCTGCATTTTCCCTGTATTTATATCGTCAATATATTGTATTTTAACAACCTTATTTTCCGTTCCAGCGTCTTCGTGATATCATAATGCAACATGGCGCTTACTGGCGCCGTCTGCGGTGAACGACGCTCATTTCACGTCAAAAGCCTTCGCCGTGTCGCCCAATAGAATTTGAGGAGTTTTGATTACAGAAGCGCGGGAGAAAATGGACGTCGTTCGCAGTCGACTTAAGTTAAAAGTATGTGTTATTTATGTTGAGTTTTACCTTTTATTGTATGGCATCATACGTAGAATTATGCTCTTTAGGGTTCGTTGAGTTTTATGAAGGTTTTATTGTGTAAAAGTAACGTCTTTTAGTACAGATGACGCTGGTAACATCTTTCATGGCATAGAGACTACTCATCCAACATCAGCGTTATTCATCATCTACTCATCTCATCTATTCATATGTATAAAACATTCTTAAATGCAGTTTGACCATAACCTACTCAAAGACAACCGTCGAAAGGGGAAGGTATGTCCCACGGGTCAATTCAAATCCACACTCCTTAAAAGATTCTTTTGCTTCCTTGGGTATTACCATTATAATAAATTGAATAAATTCCCAAACTTATATCCAAAAACTCGATTAAGCTGTATTAAGGAATTAAAAAAAATACTTAAAAACCTTAGACTATGAGAAAACTGTGACTGTTTTGACCGTTATGAAGTAAATCTAATTTGAGAAACCCCAAACATAAATAGTTGTTCCTAACCGCCCATAAAAAAAAAACTCTCGCTCAACTCAGACCACAAAAAAAAATATTTGAGGTGTCAAGGGACACCCGAATGGAACGAAGTTCCTTTCCACGATTCATAATTTTTATATATTTTTTTTATTTATTTAGTACAAAAAACCTGTATACACTCAACAAAAATATTCTCTCTCTCCCTCTCTCCCTCTCTCTCGCCCTCTCTCTCTCTCTCTCTCTATCTCTCTCTGTCTCTCTCTCTCTATCTCTCTCTCTCCCTCTCTCCCTCACTCCCTGTGTCTCTCTCTCTCTCTACTCACAACAAAAAAAACAACAATATACAAACAAATACAAACAACAAAATATATACAGTCGAATTGAGAAACCTCGTCCTTTTTTTGAAGTCGGTTAAAAAGTGTCGTGACAACTTTTCGTAAGAATTTTTTCCGTCTAGCCCCCTTTCACAACGCGCGATAAGGAACTTCGTTCCAACAAACCTACACTCACACACTGCTCATCTAAATTACTCACATACATCTCCTTCTAGTCTAACACTTCACATAAGACAAACACTGATTACTGAAACACATACCGTCTCACAACATAACTCAACTTCTGCAGTTTTTTTTTTTCTGAATCTTTAATTATTTTTTTGTTATTTACATATTTTAGTTGTGTTGTGGTTGTGTGTGTTGTGTTGTTGTGTTTTTTTTTAGTTGTGTTAAGCATGTGTATTTTTTAATTATTTTTTTTGGGTTAGAAATCATCAAATGACTTCTTCCGCTCTGGGCGGACCGGGAGGGCGTGTCCGACTTTTACTGACTAAAACCCACCCGTGTTCCTTCAGTTGCCTATGTGCCAGGGTCACGGTGTCTCTTTCGAACAATCTCGCGACCCTGGCAGGTTCATTATTACATTACGTTTAAATCACAAAGAAATAAAGTTTTTCGGTTTCGTATTTACCACCATTAAACTTTCTACCCTGTTAACTCATACCACTCACATCGTATTGACAGCATATTAAAATTAATCTTTGATATTACGCAGCCATTTCCATATACATGGAAACGAAATGATGTAATTAGAATATGGAAAGAACATTATTCACAGTTTAAAATTGTTTTCATTCGTTATCCAAATACTGACTGCCTTTACGATATTAAAAGGCTATATGTAATTAGCGCACATTAGGCTGTTTTATTTTAAAATTATAGCTATTTTTACTACATCTCGATTTAATAACGAATATGGAAGAAATAATGAGCATAATCCACCTGTAATATTCCCACTACTAGAACATAAGCTTTCTCTCTATGAGAAGAAGTGGGCTGTAGTCTACGCAACCGAATTGGGATTGATGAACGCTACTTGCCCTCGAATTTTTGGAACGACACTTCTTTAACACAGTTTTTGGTAGGAGTAAAATTGTAGAAATTATCACGTGACGGGAAAAGCGTTATGTTATGTGCCCTCAATGCAACTTATATTATAACAGAAAGAGAAGAAATGAAAGATAGAGAGCGCGATAGTTTTCGTGGTTTTCGAGGGTGCTGAAGCCGTCTTTAAGTTCAAAATAATAATCCAAGATGGCGACTGCGGAAGTTTTCAAAGCTTTTATCATGGATGTCGTTCTTATGGTTTTCAAGGGTGCTGAAGCCGGTGGTGAGGTCTAAATAAAGTTGAGTATTTTAAAGATATAGTAAACGAAAATACATTCAGAGTTGAAGAAAAAGCGTAAGCAACTTTGTTACTGACGAGGGTCACCCTGACCTCACACGTTTTTTGGTCGAGGATATGCCAGAAATTAAGAAAAACCCATGTCAAATAATTCTTTATTACTATTCAACACATTTTTAACTAAACAGTACTATTACCATATACAGTATCTGTCGAATTGACAGTTACAAGAGGCAGTACATCCGGTGTATTCCAGACTTGGACAGTGGAATTCTTGACTGTAGTTGCACGATCCATGATTATTGTATGATGCTTACGAGTTATTGTTGCAGTTGTTAAAGTAACTGCTACTTTAGCAGTTGTTTCATTTAAATTAGCATTATTACCACTTCTTCTGGAATCTTCTGCCTTTAGCGTGACTGGTGTAGCAGTTGATGTTACGTTCACAGGCACATTTATTGATGAGTTTACGTGCCCACGATCTTTGAAAAGAATAAATATTATTTTAAGGACAGAAATTTAATATTACTTGAACTAAAATAGCTGACTCTTTGAATGGATTTCAGTCTAACTACTTAATATCGAAAACAATAGAAGAGTTATTGTTAAAACAATTGTTTATGTCATTGTTCTGCTATCTTTCAGCTTGATTTCTTTCAATGATATCAAATTATATTTTGGTCATGAACAGACATATCAGACTCAAATATCATTACACATTTTGTGAAATATAAAAAGAGATATTTTCACTTTAATTATTTTTAACAAATTTATCTCTAAAGTTTCCAGATATTTGTGTAGATTTAGGGCGTTATCACACTGATATTGAAAGCGCGTTTCCAGTAAGACGGCTTATGAACGTGCTCTCCGTGTGTGCAAAGCGACCTAGTCGCGACTATGTGACGTCATATTAGCGTTTGCCCAATATTGGTCATTCGTATGTATCAGGTTTTCGTCCTAACTAAAAGCGATTGTCACCCTCCTTTATATACCATATCGTTGCGATTTTACGTCATACTAGCTTTTGCCAGCAGCTCCGCCGGAGTGGTGGTCTTAAATTATGCCATGGGCACGTACTACCGAGATAAAAAGTATTATGTGTTAATCCAGGTTATAAACTATCTGTGTGCCATATTTCTTCTAAATCCGTTCAGCAGCTTTTACGTGATTGAGTAACAAACATCCAAACTTTATATTAGTAAGATGACATAGTCACGTTATAATTCAAACAAACGATCTATCGATCGTTTTTGGTTTGGACTCTGCCCACTATCTATTGTACTCACATCAATAGCTCTCGTTACGATAGCGTAGCGAACAAGCTGCGCACACGCAGCGTAAATATTACAAATCGCCTCGTTATAAACACGCTTTCATATCGCCAGTGTTTTGACGCCCCTATAACTAGAAAGACTCTTTCTTAAGAACTTACATATATCAAATAGAAATAAATGATTATCCTTACCAGCGAATAAGCCAGTCAATCCTGGTATGAAAAGCCCAGTTTCACCAACACCCAGTTCCACATGAACGTTGCCAATGTTAGATATTCCGTGAGCATCCAAGTTTACCAAGCCTTTACCTAAAAAATATATTAGACATAAGGAGGATTTTCATAAATTCTTTCTCCTTTAGAAGCCAGCTTGTCTCATGTTTACTTATTATCAACGCTTATATTGGATAGGAGACTTTTCAGGGCCTATTTCTTTTCGTGAAAACGTTTTAGGTTGGTGTCGCTAAATTACAGTTTGTTAGAAAAAACTTGGTTTTATTGACATGTTTAGTAAAAAAAAACCCTAGTGCTGATAATGCTTTTGTCTAGGTTATTTTTCGGGTTCAATTATTCTTTACAGTTTTTACAGTAGACTTCAAAGTCGTCCAATAATATAACTTCATGACTTGAGTTTTAACTAGTTTCTACCCGCGACTTCGTTCGCGTGGAAGTCGTACAGACAACATATAAAAATGACAGCCATATTTTATATAACTCTCGCGCTATAATTTCGCTTTTAATAAGCGGTTCCTTCTGCCACTCTTTTTTTCTTTTTGTCTGGCTCCGTAGCGTACGAAAACCTTCCTGAAGATTTGACCAATCAAATGCAAAAATATTTTTTCAAATCTGACGAATAATTACAGAGATTCATTCAAAAAATTAACATACTCTTCAGCTTTACTACAGTATAAATTCTTATACCCTTCCTACTTATATTCACATGAATTACTTCAATTTTCCGGTCTACCCGGCTGAGCGTCCTCCTGCTAACTGAACTATCCCACAATTAAATATGATTTTCCATGTCAAGGCAGATTTTGACGTCGAGAATATCACATTAACCGTGGTTAATATATGTTAGAAATCAGGGTGATTTTCCACATCGGTAGGTATTTTAAATAGCGTTTGGCGTCAATATGAGAATCTCTACGTTGTTGGTTATAGGTATATCACGTTTTATCGTAACTCTTTAGATCTCTAGACGAAAGTTAGTCACGCACACTGCATCTTCTAGTCTTCAATATAATTTGTCAAGTTATACAGGGTGTCCAGTAAATAGCACGACATACTGCAGGGGGTGATAGCTTGGGTCACTACCTATCAATACAACACAATATATGTTCAGCAAAATCTTACTTATTTTTTTTCACCACTGTAGGTTAAACTTAAATGATAAGAAAATAGTTCTGTGCAAATTTAAACAAAAAATAGTATTTCTTGAAAACATTCTTGTCTTTGATAGAAAAAAGACTTATCAATGAGTAAAGTAACTATTCACGAATAATTTGATGTAAAAAAAAGTACTAGAAAAGGATTTTTTCATTCCGAGATGCTTAAAAATCTGTTTCAAGGTAGAGATTTTTCGGTATTTCGGAAAATTTTGTAAAACTGTAAATCCGTACGATTTTGCTGAACATATATTGTGTTGTATTGATAGGTAGTGACCCAAGCTATCACCCCCTGCAGTATGTCGTGCTATTTACTGGACACCCTGTATAACGTCAGGTATGAGTGCCACCTAGATCTTTACTTTTATATTTGTTATTTATCACGTAGGCTCCTTCAAACAAGCACGAAAAACCTAAATAAACGTTGTGCGTATGTTTCCAAAAGGCTAATCCTAAATCTCAGCGGTTAGAACCACTGCGTTATTCCAATGCACAGTCATTTATTTAGCACTAGATTTTGCCAGCAGCTTGGTCCGCGTGGCGTGGCGGTCGGAATTTATCCCGCAGGAACGTACTACCGAGATTTAAAAAGTATCCTGTGTCTTAATTCAGGTTTTAAATTATCTGTATGCCAAACAATGTTTAACAAACAGAACTGATTTGGATGTTTGGCAAACATCCAAATCTGTTCAGTCGTTTTTGAGTAACAAAAATACAAACTATCACATTTATAATATTAGTAGGGAAAGACTGAGATTTTAAGCCAAATTTATTAATCCAATTCTCACTTTTTGTTTTAATTCGTAACGGTTTTTTAACCCTTTGCAAATCTTAGCCACAGAAATTCACAGAAATTCTGTAAACGTTTAAACCAAATCTAAATTATTTAAATTTGTTCAAATGTAATGTTCAGGAGCTTTTCGTGTTATATCAAATGTAATTAAAAGCTTACGTCATGACTAATTAATTTACCCTGTCAGCGCTCATTACTTAGGGAGGACTTGGTTTAATTGACTTAACTTTAGCGTATATTATTAAAAAGGAAGGCGTACACTGACGCGATCGGCGGCGGCGACCTCTCGCTTCCGACCCTGGTGCGAGCCATGGTACGGAGCGAGAGGGCATGGGAAGCCGTCACCTCCTTCTGCGAAGCAGTAATGCTCGCGAAGGAGGAGGCGGGGCGCGTGAGGGAGTGGCAGTCTCTGCGCCCTCACGTCCCTAGCCGCCGCGCCGCAGGAGGAGAAGCCCCGGGCGTCGGGAGTCTATAGCGGACTCCCGGCCACCGTAGGCGCGAGCTTGCGGGCGGCGAGCAATGGGTAGCTCGCCGCCCGGTAAGGACCAGGCTCGGGTCGACGGCGCGTAGTGTTCCACGCGCGCCTCAAAGAGATGTCAGCAGCACTGAAGGGGTCTGCTAGGACCGACGCCTGCCAGGGTCGCGAGATTGTTCGAAAGAGATACCGTGATCCTGGCACATGGGCAACTGAAGGAACACGGGTGGGTTTTAGTCAGTAAAAGTCTGACACACCCTCCCGCTCCGCCCAA
This sequence comes from Aporophyla nigra, assembly GCA_947507805.1. Taxonomy (NCBI): domain Eukaryota; kingdom Metazoa; phylum Arthropoda; class Insecta; order Lepidoptera; family Noctuidae; genus Aporophyla; species Aporophyla nigra. The sequence goes on along the minus strand of OX382297.1, from coordinate 20,706,804 downwards.
AGCGGGAGAAGTCATTTGATGATTTCCCAAACAGAAAAAAAAAAAAAAGGCGTACACTGACAAAATGTTTCCATTTCCTGGTATGTTTAGTGAGAAATATAACTTCCATATTGTAGGAGGAAATTGTCATTTCATAAATACTTGTGAAAATATATACAATTTTACTTAGGATCTTATATCTCCTGTTAAAGAAAATACTGAAGCTGCAATGCGCCTTAAACCTACTGCAAAATCCAGAGCTGATTTATGTCTCTGTCTATAGATAACAATGTTTGGTAGATTTATTTTAAGTATCTCTTAAAGGTATATTTAGCTTTTATGTCGATAAAAAAATATTAACTTTCTTAAACTTATAACTAAACTAGCTTTGCCAGCGGCTTCGCCCGCGTGGAGGTCGAAAAATATCCCGCGGGAACGTACTACCGGGATAAAAAGTACCCTATGTGTTAATCCAGGTTATAAACTATCTGTCAGCCAAATTTCATCCAAATCAAATTAGGAGTTATTGCGTGAAAAAGTAACACACATCCATACATCCATACATACAAACTTTCGCCTTTATAATATTAGTAGGACTAGCTTCTGCCCGCGACTTCGTATGCGTCAAAATTTTGCTCCCCTGACCCTTCCCGTCGCATCCAGTTGCCTGCTAGTTTTTATCCATTTTTCGTTGCGTTTCGGCGCCTTTTGATTGTTGCGTGATTATAACATCACGCAACAAGTTCTTTCTTCATGTATATGAAGCAAGAACTTTGTACCAATTTTTATGAAAATTATGCAGGCTGATTGAGTGTATTATAGTAAAAGTTTACATGGAAACGGAGTGCAAGAAGCTAATAGTTTTATCAAAATACTAGCTGACCCGACAGACGTTGTCCTGTCTCTTTGATGTATGAATATTTGAGCACGCATTCTGTCAATTCTATGTCAAATGTCATAATGTTACATTAAAAAAGTTTGTAACATTGTCCTATTATATGGTTGTTAAGTATTCTTAAATTTTCTAATTTTCCGCGCAATTTTTTAATTTTTTTCTTTCATAAGAACCTTCTCCTAACAATTACAAACACAACAACAACAAAAAAAGTGAAATCGGTCCAGCCGTTCACGCGTGATGGCGTGACCAAGGGAAATAGGGATTCATTTTTATATATATAGATAGATAAATGAATTACGTTCGAATTTCGACCACTGGGGGACCACCAGTTATAATTATAACATCATCAACATACACTAAGTGGGAAAAATAAGTTTTGTTGAAGCTAAGTCAAAAATCACTTATCAGAACTTGATCGAATTTATTTGGGGCGGCCCTATAAGTATATCGTTCCTTTCAAACGAAGGAAGAATTTTCTCCATCTCCTCATGTTTTTGGAGTTGGTGAAAAAGTCGCTCCGATGGGAAAAGCAGTTAAAGAATTTCATCAGACAGTATTGTTACATCAGATAATATTGTAGATTAGTCTATTCAACGTAAGTTCTAACGACGATCAAGGACTCACAGCTCTAGGCCAAATGTATAGAGTCAGGTATAAAGGCTCACATGACTCATCATCTGCCTGGCCTCTTCCAACTTTGTCGGAGTTGGCTTCCAGTTAGTATTTTAGTACTCGTACTTTACACGAAGCGACCGCCTATTTGTCGTCCGTAACCCAGTTACTAAGTAACACTATATTCCTTGGTCAGAAAGGCATACATGACCATTAATGAATGAACTGAAAATTAAAATTTGACCTTCTAAGTTTCCATACCCGTTCCATATTTGAGTTCCAGATTAGTATCACCAATAGCGCTGATGCCATTAACGTTAAGTTTCACATCGACGTTTTCCAAATGTTTGTCACCAAGTTTGTCATGAGTTTCAAGAACATTGTTAGTATTGTTGCTATCAACACTGTTCACCGTTTTCTTTTTCCTTTTATCTCTGACTTCTTTCAGTTTTGTTTCCAGCTGTAATTAATATTTTAATTTCTTCAGGATTATTTATTTTAATTTATTGTCTACTTAACAAATATATTAAGTTCATCGAGTTTTAAATAAGGGTTAAAAAAACTATCTCATTTAATTTAAATTATTCAATAAAAACTTTCAATTTCAAAGAGTTAGATTTTTAAAAATAAATTAAACATCTTCAATACAATATACCGGCTAATGATGATGAGACAATATACAGGATGACTTGTAATTTCACGTATTTCTTCCAGGACGTGATAGTGTGATCCATTTGCAACAATTAAGTATTCCATAAAGCTTAGGCCAAAATTCATGGGATTCGAGAAAACCCAGAAGTTATGACTTAAAAAAAAAAACTCAAGAATTCGTAACTAAATATTGCTTGGTCTAAACCGCCAAATTGAATGGCTTTCATTGCTAATCCATGGGGTCTCTAATATTTTAATACACTTTTCGATGTAACCATATTTTCTTAGACATCAAACAGTTAAAAGTTAAATGTAAAAGTTTATTAAACATTTTCTAAAATCATCTCGTTTTCTTTTTAAGATAACTAGTTTCAAAGTATATGTGCGTACGACACTTGCTATCTCAAAAAGTTACTAAAACATTAGGTGTACAAATTACGGGAAAAACATATTCATTCTGCCAGAGCTACAAAGGTTAAAAAAATATTCAGCAATGGTCGAATTTGCAAATGTGATAATCAAGAGAGCAGTGGTGGCCCAGTGGTAACGGCCGCGACTTACAAGTAAGTAGGTCGTGAGTTCAAACCCAAGCAGGCGCATTACTTTTTGTTAATTATTTCATCGCCACTGCTCTCAAAACGGTGAATGAAAACATCGTAAGGAAACCGGCATGTCTTAGAACCAAAAATTCGAAGACATGTGACATCTACCAACCCGCACTGGGCCCGCGTGGTTGATTATGGCCCACTCCCTCTCACCGAGAGGACGCCTGTGTCCCAGCAGTGGGAATATTATAGGCTCATGATGATGATAATCAAATTAATAAATTGGTTCATGTCATCACACTATAGTGTCCTGGAACGAATACGTCAAATCACAAGTCACACTGTATAACTTAACTAACCATCTATATAAAATACATAAATTCCCATCTGCTTTGTCTTGAATATTATTTCTTTAAAAAGAAAAACAAATAAAACTAATGATAAAAGAGAAGAAGAAGTAACGCTCAATAGAAGTAATAACATAAATAACTTAGATACTAATTGAACAAGAAACGAAACGAAAAGAGATTGATGATATAATGGCCGATATTACGTCAATAGAAGAAATAACGCAAATCTCATCAAAGTTAATAAGAACAAACATCAATGATGGATTTGACCTTGACTTTAGACGATCTGTATTGATTATGTTCGGAAGAACAGTGAACTGCCTACGTAAGTACCGACAAGTTGAGATAAACAGAATAGATATGTACATGAAATTGTTAATTATGTAGTATTTTCTTTTACAGAATGAAGATAATGACACCGATCTTATTACAATCACTGAAAATTGAAATACAGTGTTGTCCAAACTATTTTGGGGTCGGCTTCAAATGTAACCGGTTGCAGTTGAATACCAGTTTTTTACATGGCAACTGCCTATCTGACCTCCACAACCCAGTAACTGTGTAATACGATACCCCTTGGTAAGACTGGTTGTCAAACTTTCGGGCTCAGGATTATCCGAACAAATAACAGACAAAACCAAAGGCTTAACGTGCTTTCCGAGGCATGAAGGAGACTATATGTTATAGATGGTCACCCATCCAAAAACCGACCGTGGCAAGCGTAGCTAAACCTTTGATCGATACGTGCCACTATTAACATTTTGTCGCGATTTCGTCAATTCCATATTTCACTTCTTATATGAGGTTAAAAATCGCATTTTGTTTCATTCTCGTAACTCCCGGGTAATGAAGTTGACTTAGTTTGAAAATGCGATCTCTTAGGCTCTAAATTTAAAACGACTTCTAACTTTGAAACTTCGGATTTTAGTACCTATTACAATATATCCATCTCGCGATTTATTTCGACAATATATCTCACACATCCAACTCACATCATGCAGGAGACTCGTAACAAGGTTAGTCGAGCGTCCTGAAGCCTCCGGCATCAGATAATTGATTTGTTTCGAACTTCGCACATCGAGAGTAATTCACCAAAGGAGCAATTGTTATATGTGCCAAAACTCGGATCACCAATTTCGTTGGAAGTTGGTGAACTCTTGAACTAAGATCGGTGTATATTTGTGGAAAAGTTTTTTACACTTAGGTTCTAATTGAGTGCTCATTTTCTGTAATGGAAACTGTGACTTTTTGTTTTGTATTTTTTAGTTCGGATCTTTAACAATTGACTTCTGCTATTCTTAGGCGAAAAGTATTTTTGCTTCTTTATCTGTACTTTGAATGAGTACTAGCAAATTTTTGCCACTTCAGTTTTCAGGGACTTCCATATAAAGGGAATTGACAAAAATGTATGACAAGTGTATGTAATGACAGTGCTACTGTTCAGTACCACTAATAAATTATTTTGTCCATAGTAACTATGGATTAGTGTCGTGTCGAACTAGATTTTTACTAGTCACGGCTTGTGTGTGCAAGTGTCAAACTATATGAGATTAGTGTCTATCTAGTGTCGAATTAGTATCAAATCATCAGCAGATAAATTGATCCATTTTTTATATACTAAAGCGTAATTGAATAATTCAAAAGATACGTACCATTTCTAATAAAATATCCTTTTGTTCTAAAAACGCTTCGTCAACTATTTCACTTCGCCTTTTGGAGTCTAAATGAGGCCTTGCATTTATCGCACCACCATGAGGATTTAGAGTGGCTTCAATATCTTCTAGTCCTGCTAATATCTACGAAAAATATTATAAAGTTGTTAATAAATTGAGTTATAAGTTTGAGTATAGATCTCTACGAGGTGGACCGATGAATAAGTAAATGTTGCGAGAAACTGGTGAATGCGGGAAGTAAAGGCCCGGCCGAAGAAGCGCAACTTGAGGGATGCTTATTATTTACTATGCCTATCATTGGAAAACTTTCTACTAAATGATGCTGATAAAAATTTAATTTATCCAACTAATCTATAATGAAAGATTTTGAAGGATAATTTAAGTTCAAATATTAAGAATAACAAGTCTATATTGCTTGGCATATATCTTTTTAAGAACGCCTGTGTGTTTTCCATTTCAAGGATCGTTTAAATTCAAATCAAGAAACACAAATCCATAATGCTATTCATATATATTTTTAAGAACACCTACATACGTATTTTCCAAAATCGAATTCTAAATTTTAAAACAGCTTCGTTTAGTTAGTCCTAATTAACGATTTTTTTCCTTATCTTGTTGCATTCTTTTGTTTTAGATCAAAATTGGTAGAATATTGTGAAATGTTGATGAACTTCTATGTTACTCTCGTTCTACTAAAACAACTAGGTATGTCCTGGAAACACTCTTTCATATCGCATCATCATCAGGTTGTTGATTAATATTGCCTTATCATCGTACTATGATGGCATTCTTTAGATCTAGGTCAACTCACCGAAGATTAGCAAACAAGCAATGTTTCGAGCTATTTGCAGCCAGCATATTCTGAAATGAATCTGGTAGACACTCAAATAACTTTTTCATTCAACATCAGATGAAGGGCAAAGACGAAATTCCTACCCAAAATACATATAACAAACTCTGAGTTTTGAAAACGAGTAGAAAGAAAAAAAGCATCTGTTTTCAATTCAATTTCTTAGATAGCTGATAAATAAAACGAAACAGATGAACAATATTTATTTACAAATCAATTGCAGGTTTTATTGAACCCGCACATTTTGATACCATAAAACGTATTTATCTATCTTGTCTGTGAAGTCTTTTGATGTGGCAGTTTTAATGTTTTAAACTGTGATTAGCATTTCTAAACTTTTTCGTCAAGAGTAAATCTATAAATATACATATTACTTATATGTTGTAGGTACATAGAGAATGTCATGGATATCGAGACATGCGCATACTGTATAATCATGAATTCAGAACATGAGCAGAATACGAAATTTTATAAAAGAAAACTTAGGTTCATAGACAAGTCATATGCGGTAAAAAAGCAGCAGTTTTTTTTAAACCAACGAAAAACGTGAACGCAGTGAAGTTCAGAATCACGTACAACCCTGTAAACATTATATATCACACAGAGCAACACGATCGACTCCTTTCGAGTATTTTACAATTAAATGGAAAATTGTTTGTTTATCACATCTCAACACAAAGTGGACCTCAAAACATTTTAATGAAATAAACAATTTACAGCCTTTGAACTGTCAAGGAGTCAATCAGTCAAAAAGTTAAAAACCCATGCCATTGCCCATTCAAAACGTAGTAGGTTGCTATAGGAAAGGAACTCCATAGACGCTCTTCAATCCAGATTTTACGGTACAAAGCCTTGGTTCCATCATTCAAGTTAAAATAATGCAAACTTCAGAAAAGTAGGAATAATGACGCAAGTTGAATTTGGGAATGTGAATGTGAGTATGAGGAAAGTGAGCAATGGTGGCATAGTGTTAACGACCGCGAGTTACGAGTTGTAGGTTCTGCACTGCTCTCAAAACGAAGGACAGGAAACATCGTGACCTCTACCAACCCGCAATGGGGCCACGTTATAGTTTACGGCCCACTCGTGGCATCTACCAACCCGCACTAGGCCCGCATGGTTATTTATGGCCCACATTCTTTCACCGAGAGAAACCTTGAGTTAAGTAGTAGGAACCTTATAGGCCAATTAAGGAAATAATTTACAGACACTTTTCAATCAAAATATGACGGTACAAAGTTTGGATACATCGTTTAAGCTAAAACTAAATGTAAATCGTCGCTTTCTATCAGGCCTCATTGAGGACAAAAGCAGTCAGGCCCATTCAGACAAAAAAAAAACCTCTAAGAAGCAGGAATTATGGTACATCCGCCCCAACCCTTGCTCGCGGCAGTCCACGCCGCTGAGCCTGTAGCTTTAAATTTGTCCCTAAATAATACTCGGCCCATCCCTTGCTGCTTTTTACCAGCGATGCCCTAAGCCGAGGTCCATACCCAACATTAGCGAGTAGTCGCTCTAGTTTTAATATTTTAAGCCCTGGCTGGAGGTATTAATGCATTAAGGTAGCCACAGGCAAGTCCGGTTAAGCATCCGACAACCTCATAGGTTGACCTACGAGAAGTCACTCCAAGAAAAAAAAATATGGCCCAACTTCAACTTGGACTAAAGCGGGAAGCTTCAAGAGCTAATTTCATCAAAATTACATAAAAACACTATATGCTGATGCACCCACTTATCTCATATACCCTTTTAACTACTTACAACCCTTTCTAACAAAGACGGGCGAGTCTATTTTAGTCTTTGACTCCTCGACTGAACGGCACGATTTCTCTATAAATGTTACTTTGAAACGATCACGTTTCATTTTAACTGTTTTAATAAGAAACAAAGTTATTTTCTAAACAAATTAGCTGATGTTGAACTCTTGGAAAATTAATAAAAGTTCACATATTAGTACATACATACATAAAACACGCTTTTTTCCCATGGGGGTAGGCAGAAAATACAAAACTACGATCCATTCATACTCTTTTTGCTCCGTATAAATTCATGCATCTGCATGCGTAGCATGACCACCGTAGAAAGGGGTTTTGTCGACGGAAGAATAGACAAAATTACAGACTGTAGAAAAATTAAAGACAGAATTAAAGATTGTAGAAAAATTTGTACCGTTTTATGCTGGCGTAGCATGACAGTTTATTATTTATTTATTTATATATACTTTATTGTACACCATAAAAATACATCATAAAAAAACACAACGATTACAAAATATACAATGGGCGGCCTTATCGCTTTATGCTCTATTCTACTAAGAACAGACAAAGTTCTTTCTATGGTGGTCATGCTACGCGTGCTGTTCATACAAGCACAACGGTCCTCAGAAAGGTCAGGTGCGTAGTACGGTACTAAGTACCTGACCTTTCTGAAGAATAAAATAAAAGTTTATTGTTTGAATTTTCGGTTTTTGTTTAAATTTGCTGTTTGTTCGTTTACAAACGCGTTTTTGACAAAACTCAGATAATTTGAAACTGATAATTTCTGGAGGATTTTGCTCAAATTTCAGAAATGCTTTCAATATCTAGGTAGTGGCATGTTGACACCAAAATAATGTCTATATCCAAGAAGTATTCGAACAATGAAAAAAAAATACGACATAACCCATACTTACACTTATTTTTCGATCAATCATCGTAATTACAGTGGCTAGAGGCGCCCCCAGTCACCCATATAACCACAGTTCCCAAGCTAGCACAAATAAAATAACCCCTTTCGACTAGCACGCACAACAAATTACCACTCCGACCGACCCCAAGCTATAAATGGGTAATAACAAACATTGTTTACTTTTTATTTATCGACTTTTCGGAAATGGAATAACAAATTAATAATACAACGACAGCGTCCCTAGTGGTTCAAAGGTTAACGTGATTTACAATATATTTGAATAAATTACGTAGTATAGAATTCTTAATATCACTGAGGTACCATTCAGTATCAACATATTCGCTAAAGAAATCAAATATCACTAAAATCTACATGAATAATATTATATCATATAGTCTATTTCATAAGCATCTGACGGAAATGCAGACAACACACATAACATCAAGCCTTGTCTTCCAGATGCGCCCAACCCTTGACATGTATCAACCCCGAAGTGTACCTATAGGTAGTACATATAGCCATTTATGTTTAAGGTGAATGCTTCAACCAGCCCGCGAAATTCAAATTTTCTTACGTTTTTTGCAATTTGGAGGCCAGTGCTAGGTTGTATGTTGATTAAAATATTATTCGCGCTTGTAAGACATATGAAGTTGCAGAATTATAATCATCAAAATCATCAATACAACACTCTAAGTTCATAAAGCTGTAGGAATGACTTTTTCTGTTTTTTTTTTTTTTGTTCTTATGCCTTTATGAACTTGGAGGGTTGTATTGGTGATTTTGATGATTATAATTCTGTAAATTTTGAATTTCGCGGGCTGGTTTGGAGCATTCCCCTTAAGTTCCATGTAATAAGGGGCAAGCCATCAACAGGGCACAAAACCTGACTTCGGGCTACTACTGAAAATTTCCAGGTAGAAAAATCCAATAACATTTAGTCTGACCGACGACTTCATGCTCAGCAGTAGAGTTTGCCAAAACTAGACCAACGATAACAATTTTTAACCGACGAAAAAAAAACGGAGGAGGTTATCAATTCGACCCGTATATTTTTTTTTAAATGTATGACCACGCATAACTTTTTGCATAGTAGTCCGATTGTGATAATTCTTATTTTATTGGAAAAGGTATACTCCGAAGGTAGTCCCATATAAATTTGGAAAACAAAATCGAACCCTAAGGGTCGGAAAACAGGGGATGATTGATTGTTCACTCACTGATTGTAATGTATAACCACGCATAACTTTATACAGAGTAGTCCGATTTTGATAACTTTTTTTTTTCATTGGATAGTGTATATTTTGCCAAGTATTATTAGTACATTAAAGCCACAAAAAATTAAAAAATAAAAACTTTTTAACAAAAAATTTAACCAGCGAAAAAACTGAAAACAAAAAAATAAAAAGCCTTAAAATTATGAGTCGGCGCTTTGAGTGATCTTTGTTCATTGATTTTATCAGCGCCGACTCAAAATTTTAAGGTCTTGTAGTCACATAATTAGCCAGTAATGTTTCAACTGCTGGGACCACTGATCTCCTTTTGGTGAGAAGGAGCGGGACGTATTCCACCACGCAGGCCCAGTGCGGGTTGGTAGATGTCACATGACTTCAAATGTTTGGTTCTAGAACATAAAGTAAGTTATTTCGTAAAAAAAAAACCAGCCAAGTGCGAATTGGAGGGTACACTTGAAAGGTCTCGGACAAGTGTACAATTTTTAACTCTTTTTTAAAAGCACTTTTCTTGTATGGAGACTTTAATTTTTATCTTTATTTTAATTCGGCTATATAGCGGTTTTAGAAATAAATACTGTGTAAATTTCAACTGTCTACCTATTACGATTCATGAGATACAGCCCGCTGATAGACAGACGGACGGACAACAGAGACATAAATTTAATAGAGTTCCGTTGGCACCCTTTTGTGTACATAACGATAAAAACGACCTTGTTAATCCTATATTTACAAAAAATCCGACATCTTTATTACTCGGCTAAGCTGCTAATCCAATTCTGTCTCTCACACGATAAGAAATATTACCTCTAGAAAAAGTAAGCTTATCGAATATAATGTGACGCACGCACGATTGGCACGTGCAACGGCTGCTCACATTTTCTTTATGTAACCGATTTCTTTTTCAACAAATCCGATGCAGATAATGAAAATGATTGATATTTTTGGAACGAAGTTCTTTACGCAACTTGTGGTAGACCTGAACTGGTAAATAAGGCTTTTTCGTCACATAACGAAAGCCTTATGCTACTTTTTTCATGGATGAAAGAAAATACAGAGAGATAATTTTCGTGGTTTTCGAGGGTGCTAAACCGATAGTGAGGTCAGTGAGGTCAAAATGAAAATCCAAGATAGCGAAAACTTTATAGAGAGCTTCTAAAACTTATACTGGATAGGCTCTGTACACGTTTTAGCTCTCTCTGTTTCTATCTATTTTTTTATTTTCGAGTGTGTGTTTCTGTGTGCGAGTATCGCGTAAAGAACTTTGTTTCTAACGGGAGTCCTCTGACACCACACTTTTTTTTGAATAATTTGCATCGTTCATTAAACTTTTTTTTTTTTATAATCGAATACAAATCACTACATAGTATACAACAAAGTCGCTTCCCGCTGTCTGTCCCTATGTATGCTTAAATCTTTAAAACTACGCAACGGATGAGTGATTTAAGAGGAAGGTTTATATGTATAATATAATACGCGGGCGAAGCCGCTGGCAAAAGCTAGTAAAATGTATAGTTTAACCCTACTTGTGCTGTGGGTTTCATAAGAAGGTAACTTTTCAAAAAGCAACAAAACGATTTCAAACCAACCCATACATTTCATGGCAAGTACCAGCCATTTAAATGTATGTGTGGAGAATGTGGAGACCCTGCGGAAACGCACGCAACTTAGGAGTCATAGCTCGTAGATTCGAACCCAGACAGGTCCTTTATTTTGTGAAGATTATTTCATCACTGCTGCTCTCAAAACGGTGAAGAAATACATCGTGCGCGAACCGCCAAGTCTTTTTTTTTGTGATTGGAAATCATCAAATGACTTCTCCCGCTCTGGGCGGAGCGGGAGGGCATATCAGATCTTTTACTGACTAAAACCCACCCGTGTTCCTTCAGTTGCCCATGTGCCAGGGTCACGGTATCTCTTTCAAGTTTTAAAATTAAAAAATCGAAGATATGTGACATCTACCAAACCGCACTGAGACCGTGTGATGGATTACGTTCCATTCCTTCTCACAGACAGAAGACCTGTGTCCTAGCCGTGAGAATATAGGCTGGTTATATATAAGTAAAATTCAGGGGTATATATAAGTATAATTCGTTTCCGCATACGAGGAAACGTTAATTACTTAGCCGTCACATCGTACCGCTGTCGACCGCATCTAACCAATTAGGAAACGGACTTATATAGTGAAGGTCCCTGATGGAAGGTCTCGACCAATAGCAGATATACCTATATAAAAGTTTATATACATACCTATTTATATAACATAACATCACGCCTTGTTACCCCGAAAGGTTGGGCAGAGGTAATAATAATATCTAATATCTTAGGACAACCAACACACCGTTATCTGATCCCAAACTAGGCAGAGCCTGTACAATGGTAACCAGACAACTGATAAATAAACTTATATATTTCTAAATACATACATATTATAGTTAAATTACACCCAGACACAGAACAAATGATTGGGCTCATCACACAAAGATTTGTCCTGGGTGGGAATCGAACCCACGACGTCGGTCTTAGCAGTCAGGATCACTAACCACAAGACTAACAGGCCAGTCAAAAGGTCAAGAGGTGTACCTTTAGGACACCCATATTTCGCCTGTTATGTTTAAGTCCCATGTAATAGGGGTGAGCCTATTGCCATTAACCGGGGACAAATTCAGACTCCGGGCTGCTGCTGAGAAATTCCAGATGGAAAAATCCAATGACACTTAGCCCGACCTGAGAATCGAGCCCTGAGGGGTAATTGCGTAACTTGCTATCAGTAGGAATTTGTTTCATATTGATAGTTAAACAACATTCATTGCGTTATTTACGTTGGAGCTGACAACTTATTCGAACAAATGACGCAATGGTTTAGAAATAATCTTCAATCCCATTCAGATTCTGATAAATAGTGCGTTTCGCAATTAGGGTGCAGGACCTCATGCTCTCTCAGTAGCGCTGACGAACACTAGACCAACGAGGCAGTCATTCTATTTTAATTTATCTATCTATAAGGATAAAACTACAAACGAAACTCCACAGACAGCCATTTAATGTATGCCTCGATGACTAACGCCTAAACAACGTGATTCGGGAGACGTAAAACAAAGTCTTACACGCATAAAGATGTATGCTTGTATGTATATCACACATGGTACGTACCAGTAATGTGAATGCCAAATGTGTTCCCGCCATTCCGTTTAACTGTTGACGTGAAACGAACCAATAAGTACGCCAATATACTGTGTTGCCAGGGAAAGGAAGAAAATTTTACCTATTTTTTGTTAGGTTGTTTTGGCAGTGTGGTTACAAGCATAAAGAAAGAGACCCTCAGTGTAGAAGATGGCAAAGATTAATTTTAATGGGCTATGACAGCCAGCTCTTTCCTTCTCTTTTAAAGCTAAACAATGTATTTAAATATATGATAATTTATCATTTATCTACATAATGTAAACTAAACAAAATATAACGTATCTGTTTGTAAAGCCGAAATACCAGATTTTTACTAAATGCATATGAAATAACATTCGTACGGTACTTGTTAAAAAAGGAAAAGTTTTTTGGCTGTCTGTTTGCTTATTCTGGCTAATATTTGAAACTGCTGAACCGATTTGGACGAAAGTTGATATGGGGATACTTCTATTTTAGTGGCTTTTATCAACATACCATACGAGCGATACCGTGGGCGAAATCTAGTATTAACTACAGTAACACCTTTTGTATTGTCGTAATTCATTACAGGCCTACAAACCAATGAAATACTCAGCAATATTTGTCCAACAGAGAGACATAAGAACTTTTTTGTACAAAGAAGAAATAGTTATCCCAGTAACTTATAAAGAATCTAGCAGGAATGAGAGAGTCATAAGGAAAAAGACAAAGAAGGCGACAAAAATCATCAACATATAATATTTTCCCCAATTTTGCTTATTTTTGCCAACGCTGGCAGCACGAAACGTGCGAAATTTTACGATCAGTTTCAGAAATCGACGTTTATAAATAAATACAATTTAAGCGCATTTTATTGCCTGCATACGCGATGCTGAAATGCATTCGGATCGAAATAGAAATAAATAAAACGACACTTCAAAGTGTAGGCATAATGTAGAGTTCCTTCACCGATGTATGATGTAAATAAAATGAACGATTCTTTAAAATGCTTGAGTATGTACTGGGATCAGAATTACTTACTAATAGACTATTTACAGTAGGCACTAAATTAAATGGATAAGGGGGCGTTCATTAATTACGTGAAGCATTTTTGAGAATTTTTCGAACCCCTTCCCCCCTTGGTGAGATATCATAAGATTTTTCTCAACTCCCTCTCCCCTCCCTTAATCTCACGCAAGATTCTTCAAAACTTCTATTTGAGCTGTAAACGTATTGGATTATTGAGAAAGAAAAAAAAAACACAACCTGTTCTATTACTTTTATTGAAGACTAATAAAGACTAGTATTTGTGAAAATTACCCTAGTTTAAAAGCACAATCACAAAATTTAATAATGAATATTAAACAAAAATAAAAAAAGGTTTATTCTAATTCAGTCCATGATTTTAACTCAAAAAAATCATTTTCTTCAAAATGGTATTCTTGGTTGAACATTTTGGCTCTTGAGTCAAGTTAATTTTTTTATCAGTGTACTATTGTCTCAGATTTGGCCATATTTTATTGTAGAAATATTTTTTCACGCAATTTTGCACCGTTTTCTGCGAGAAAAATAATTACGTGATATTTGCCAAATCTTTCCAAATCTCACTTAGGGGGGAGGGGGGTCCCTCCCCCCTAAGTGAGATTTGGAAAGATTTAGCTTGATCCCCTCCCCCCTAGAACACCTCACGTAATTAATGGACGCCCCCTAACTAAAAACAAATAAATGAAAAATAATAGGACAGTAAGGCGTCGAAGTACTCGTCCGCATCGCTGTTATCCGAAAATGTGCCTTGCATAAATCACAATAGAATTCGATAAGCTTACGAGTCTAAAATAACACATTTTCGGTTGCCTAATTTTCCGTGCGGACGTAAACAATAGCACCATCCCATTTATTCCCGTGAGTATCGTAAGAGGCGACTAAGGGACTTACTAGAGAATGGGCAGCAGCGTCCTCTATAGATTTTACCATCATACTGCGATCGCCAACCCGCCTGCCAAGCGCGGCGTTTATGGCAACCCCAAATTGGGAGAGGCCTATGTCCAACAGTGGACGTCTTTTGGCTGATATGATGAATTTGCCTAGTTCCCGACGCGACGGCTAATAGCTGACGGGCCAATAGCGGTCGCCTATTTGGTTTAAGCTGTAAATAAATTGGTATTCGTATTTGAGAACATCGCTCATTACATTCTTTGATTTATGATTCGGCACGGAAGCAAGCATATTGAAGGGTTGTAGATATTATGCAGAATACTGCTAGCTTACTAATTACATTACAATTTCCACTCATCATGATCATCATGCCAGCCTAGGACCCAGGGGTCAAACCTAACCTGCCAGAGTCGCGAGATTTGTTTGAAAGAGTTACCATGGCCCTGGCATATAGGCAACTCAAGGAACACGGGTGGATTAAAACTAAAGCAAAAGCCTATCTAAAGTAAAAGTTTGACACGCCCTCCAGCTCCCCTCTGAACACGAGCTGTTATTTGATGATTTCCCAACCACAAAAAAAGCCTATCTCCAACTATGTTGGGGTTGAAATCCAGTCTATCCGAATGGAGCTGAATACCAGTATTTTACATTGAGCGACTAAAACAAAGTAAAACAACGATTATATCAATTTTTACTACGTTGAGTAACATAAAAACAGAAATGGCGGTGCACCAGGTTTTCAACAATCTATTAAACGGATGTTTCATTATTTTGTATTTGTATTATTATCTCATTCAAATCTCTTGGAAAAATGTCTAATTAATTAAGTATTTGATCATGAAACTAATACAGCAATTTCATGATATTTTGATCATCATAAATACCATAAAGACTATTTTCTGCTAAAATCGTGTACTTTGGCTCGTTCGTGGAAAGCCAGACATAGCGATATTTGAAACAAAATACTTTATAGGTTGTCTGTAAAAGTCAATATTATGTTGCACAAGCAGGGAATAAAACGAATTTAGTTTCTTTCTTTCTTTTTTAGCTCTTTTCTATTAATTAGAATAGGTTTTTTGGTTTCGAAAAGACAGAGTACAATGGTAGGTACGTGACTTAACATCTGCCTAGACTTTTCCTAACTTTGTTGGGGTCGGCTTCCTGTCTAACCGAATGTAGCTGAGTACCAGTATTTTACATTAAGCGACAGCTTATCTGACCCCCACAATCCAGTTACTGGGTAATACAATACCCCATGGTAAGACTGGTTGTTAGACTTTCGGGATTCAGACGTCACGTAACAACTGTCTAAGATCTACGAAAGACAGCCGGGACCAACGGCTGAACGTGCTTTCCGAGGCACGAAAGGGTTTTGATATGTAAAGATACCTATCCACGGACAAACCGCGGCAAGCGTAATTTAACCTGAACGATAGACCCGTACAGCTGTTATTACTTAGCCACCAGCTCCTCTATGGCAGGCGTATGACTGTATATGTTACCAGTCAAACCCAATTTTAGAATGAACTAGTTTAGTCTAGGCC
Organism: Aporophyla nigra; assembly: GCA_947507805.1. Classification (NCBI taxonomy): domain Eukaryota; kingdom Metazoa; phylum Arthropoda; class Insecta; order Lepidoptera; family Noctuidae; genus Aporophyla; species Aporophyla nigra. The sequence continues at coordinate 20,690,730 of OX382297.1, read as the reverse complement.
AAACCAGTATAAACCTAAGTAGAAAAGACATAAAAACTTTTAACAAAAAATGAAACCGCCGAAAAAACTTATCGGCGGTTTCATTTTTTGTTAAAAAGTTTTTATTTTATAATTTTTTTGTGGCTTTAATGTACTAATAATACTTAGCAAGGTATACCCTATCTAATGAAAAAAGAATTATCAAAATCGGACTACTCTGTATAAAGTTATTCGTGGTTATACATTTCAATCAGTGAGTGAACAATCAATCATCCCCTGTTTTCTGACCCTTAGGGTTTGATTTTGTTTTCCAAATTTATATGGGACCACCTTCGGAGTATACCCTTTCCAATAAAAAAGAATTATCACAATCGGACTACTGTGTAAAAAGTTATGCGTGGTCATACATAAAAAAGAAACCAAAAATATACGCGTCGAATTGATAACCTCCTCCGTTTTTTTTCGTCAGTTAAAAAGAAACAGCTTGTACAGCCTACTTTAGTAAAAAAAGTAGCGATGTAGTATCGCGATATTATTCCAATGTGAAACTTTAACCACTGTAAATTTTTACACAAAAACATGTAGAGTCGTTATGTTGATGAAAAGGGAGAACTCGTTTGGCTGGGCGAAACTAATTCATCCTAAAATCATGGCCGGTAACATATACACGAAAGCAAAAATAAACAAAATAATTAGATGTGATCGGTGTATTCATTACAGACCCAACACGCAAGAATTAATACATGAAGCTCATAAAGCTCCTATAATACTTACATATATGCATGAAAAAGCTATTACAGCTCCCTAGAACTTATGTAAGAAATACTATGTATTATCAATTAAATACTACAGGAATACAGGAAATATCGAGTTGAGAGAAATTTGTATTAGTTTGGCCTTTCCTTACATAATTGACGCATTCTGAGAGATCAGAGGTCGATAAACAAAAAATGATCCGAAAAGACTCTGGAAGGTCCTTAAGGACATCTTTAACATGAGTAAAGTAACTAGTCACCCAAATGAACTCCTAAAAATTAATTCTTCGCCCGAAAAATCCTTGAACGAAATAAATAATTATTACATAAACGTGGGGAAGACTTTGGCTGAAAACTGCTTAAAACTTCAAAATAATGACACTTCCGCTCTGATAATGAATAAAGATAAATCCTATCAAATGTTGAACTCTTTCGTGATGGAGGACACAAGTGAGGATGAGATTTCTCGCCTTGTGATGGGGTTAAAAAACGAATGCTCGGTAGGAAGGGATAAAATATCTAATAAACTTTTGAAAAAACATATTGGCTTCCTTGTCCTGGCTCTTACGCATATTTTCAGTCTATGCCTTCAAACTGGCATTTTCCCATCTCAACTAAAATGCTCCGAAGTCCGCCCAATTTATAAGGGTGGTGATAGAAACGAGATTTCAAATTATCGACCGATCTCAATTCTCCCCTCTATTTCTAAATTGTTGGAAAAAAAAATAGACTTACCAACTATTTGGCAAAAATATAAGTTACTTGCAGATAATCAGTTTGGTTTCAGAGCTGGTAAATCTACGGACGAAGCAGTTTCTAAACTAACAACCTATATTGCTACTAATCTGGATAAAGGGCACAAATGCTTGTCTATATTCCTAGATCTGAAAAAAGCATTTGATACAATTTCCATCCCCATCTTAATTTCGAAACTTGAAAACTTGAACTCAGTTACAACTCTTTCAGAGCTACCTCACGGGGCGAAAGCAGAGTGTTCGAATAGGTAGTCACGTAAGCTCTGATCTCCCGGTGTCCTTCGGCATTCCTCAGGGCAGCATTTTGGGGCCAACCCTTGTAACGTTGTATGAATATCCACATATTCAATTAATTCATAATCAACGTTAATTCTTAACTTATAAAAATATTAGCGTATGGAATGCGAGGAATCCCTACACATTCCTCCGTGGGTAAGCTGACGACGTGATGTTTTTTGTGACGTCATAAAATGGTGCCATTTGTGGGTATCAGCGAACAGTTTTTAATCGTGCAGTGACGAAAAGTCACGTTTATGCGGGTAGTCTGCATCAATACACCAGTTTTTGGTGTTGTAAAAACTTGCAAACGACGACGTGATGTTTTAGTTCCACCGACAACGAAGTTAAGCGGAGTAAAGCGCGCACGAGTATAAATAGGCTCGAACTGGAGACCATACATTCATTTGATTGCCAAAACTTACTCTGGTAACACGTTCGCAAAATAGTTTCTTTCTGTATTAGACTCTTGCGACATTTTCCCGTGTCCAGACTTTTATTTTTATTAAGTTTGCATTGATTTAAGATTTAATAATCAAATATATATTTCACAAGTGTAGTGTTTATCCCCGTGAAGGGTAAGTTTGCCAAACCAAAATTATTATAACTGCTAGCTCATGTATTGTTTTCTTTACTTAATAGGCACCTACAGACATAATTTATTTTGTGTTCAGATTTTTATTGTCTGTTGGTTTTATTCTTTTTTTTTTTAAGCCTCGAGTGTGTCATACGCTCGCAGTGCCAATCGATGTTTTTAGGTGAGGATTCTTCTCGCTAATTTAACTATGTGTACTTACCATGTAAACTCCGCTCTGATGAGGACCAATACACACAAACGCCTTAGCGCTTTACGTCCTAGGCTTTCGCTTACGCGGTGAGGTCATCATCAGAGAGGGGTTACAGAGGACATATTTATTTACCGCTGGACGTTGATTCCAGGGAACAAGATTGGGATTAATATTCCACTCCTCGACGTTCGTTGAGTTCGGCTGACTCACCCTACCGAACGTTCGAGACCTGCGCACACACTATCAAGCGGCACCCACCTGACCTGTTGGCGCCTTACCATCTCGTCCCTGCGGCCACCTTCACCTCGTGGTCAACTCCTCGGCGTCGCGTCACTCCAGCTACGCGATAAGCCAGGGCAGTACCTAGTGCGCCTACTTCTACAGAACAATTAAGTAACAAGTGACGGCCTTGTAGTCCACGATCCCATAATAAATTTATTTTTTTTGTAAACGTTGGTGAGTTTTTTTATTTTAATTACTCCCACCCGTTTCAATGGCGCCCAAAACGTGGTTTTTTTCTTGAAGGTCACTTGTTCTTTTTGTTCTGTGGTGGTAGTGTTTTATTTTGGTGTTTTGTGTGTTTTGTGTTTTTTTAATTTGTGTAAACGTTTTTATGGTTAAACGCAACCAAGGTGTACCCTACCCTACAATTTTTTTTTCCTATTCGCAAGAAGGGAAGTAACGATTTTTTTACGTAAATACGTAGTAGTAGGGCCCTTTGTGAAGGCCCGTCCGGGGAAGTACTACCACCACACTTATTGCAACATTTTTCGGTTGTAGGGTGTGGGTGCCGGGATCTCATTACAGGCACATATATACAACCTCATCACCTGGGTTCGTCTGCCTATAAAAGAATTTTTACTTTCTTTTCTTTTATATAGGTAAATTGTTTTTTTTTTAATTGGTCATTGCTGACTATACTATTCTGTCAATACCAATATATTTTTTTTTTCAATTCATTTTGCAATTCATTTTTCAATTGTAATTTTTCTTAACAACTTTTCTTTTGGAAAGGTTCATATTATAGCAGACTATATTATTCTGTCAATACCAATATTATTTTCAATTCAATTGCAATTCATTTTTCAATTGTAACTTTGTTTAAATAACTTTTCTTATGTAAGGCATACACATTATTGCAGACTAAATCATTCTGTCAATATCAATTCAAATTTCAATTCAATTTTCAATTGTTATTTTTATTAAACATCAAAAAAAAAAAAAAACTTTTGTAAAGCGTACACATTGGTTGCAATAATTCCTTTTGTGTGTTTATTTAATTTTATTCTGGTGCAATTGTTTTTGTGCTTGGTTTTCTAGATTGTTCTCAACCAAAACGTTAGTAATTTTTTAATTAACATTGTAACAGACGGAGTCTTAGTACATATAACCTTTTTTTTTTTTGTGTTGGCACTTACCCTACACTTGTGATTTTTTTTTCTTTTGAATTTTTTCGTTTTTAAATCATGGCTTATCCAGTAAAGTTTATGTCGCTTCAAAAGTCTGAACTCGAGTACGAAGTGGCCATTAGAGGTGAATCACCTGCTGCCACGGTACAGGACTTACGTAAACAAATAGCTAAATGTGGACCATTATTTCCATCGGAAGACATTCTAGTTAGTCCCTTTGACCCAGCGGAGGACTTAATGGGTGTAGTAGACGTTTTGGAAAGGGTTAACACTAGTCTGGAAACTTCGGCTTTTGATAAAAATTCTTTACTCCGGTCACAGAATTTACTTAATCATATACATCATCGGATTAATCGCATTACTTGCACCGATAAAGTAAAGGCTGACTATGATCGTTGTGTTAGCTATTATACAAAGACCGTTTTAAGGCTATCAGCGCTTAGTGATTCAAATTTAGATTCCCAAGCTACTACAGACTGTTCAACAGCTTCTTCCTCTACGATCCCAGTCACTGTTTCAGTTACTTGTGATGGTAACGTGAATAAATTCTCTAAATTAAAATTCGATGGCAAATCGTGTGTCCGAGCATTTATACTGAGGTGTGAAGAATTGTGTCAAGTTAAGAATATCTCGCTTAATAATGTCCTACCCCACGCTATCGAAATATTTACTGGCGATGCCTTACATTGGTTCAGAAGCATTAGAGAATCGGTTTCGAGTTGGGACGATCTTGCAGTGTCGTTAAGACGTGATTTTGATCAATCAGATTATGATTACAGACTACTTTCAGAAATTAGGTCTCGCACGCAAGGGGAAACTGAAAATATCATAATTGACATATCCATTATGGCTGGACTTTTTTCACGTCTAACTAAAAAACTTTCAGAGGAGGATAAGTTAGAAATTTTGCTACACAATATACGTCCGATTTACGCTAATACACTTTCTTCGGTGTCAGAGATTAAAACTATAGATAATTTACGGACTCTGTGTCGAAATTATGAGGCTATACAAGCACGTTTTTCTCGGTTTAAGGAACCACCTAAGCCGTGTTCAAATACATTAGCGCCCGAGTTTGCTTATTCAGGACAGTCAACTGGTAGATCAAATTTTAAACATAATGACAATAACTCATATAACAAAGACTATTCCAAACATAACAAATTTGATAATAAACAAAGTTCTAGTAACAATTCAGCACCAAATTACGTACACACTGTTGATAAGTCTAAATCTAATAAAAAACAACCTTACTGCCCTCGTTGTCGAAATAATACACATATGCTAAGGCAGTGTACTGCTAATAAGGATGAATTGATATGTTTCTCTTGTGGTTTGAAAGGTTTTAAGAAGCCTGATTGCCCAAAGTGTGGTAAAAAAGAATCTGAGCCAAAAAACTAATCCACGGGAATTGTGTTAATAACTTTGATATGGAGGACTGGAAGAACTGGTTACAAACTGTAACATTATTCTCTAAATCGTATAACATCTACACAATTCTTGATGATAAGAGTGATCTTGACGATAGACCTTACGTTTCTGTTAAGATAAATGATCTTACCGTTTCCGGTTTACTTGACTCTGGCTCTGCGGTCACAATTATAGGCAATAAAGCTCATTCTGTGCTAGAAACATATGGCCTGCCATTAGTAAAAGCTGACTGTATAACAGTAACGGCAGCGGGAGGACAAACTTTAAAAAGTATAGGTTATATTAATGTACCCGTAAATTTTGAAAACCAGTTTCACATATTGAAAGCAATTGTAATACCGGAAATTAAGCGCAACCTTATATTGGGCATAGATTTCTGGCGTAAGTTTAAACTTTGTCCAAAATTTATTAATAGTATTACTATGGTTAAAACAAATAGTTGTTCTCTAAGTAAATCTCATCCTACCTTCATACAAGGTTATGATAATCTTACTCAGTCTCAAAAGCAACTGGCTGATAATGTCATAAAGCAGTTTGAGGACATTTCTTTCTCAAACAAAGGCTTAGGCGTTACAAGTCTTATCACTCATCATATTGACACCGGTGACTCTGAGCCAATACGTCAGCGATACTATCGTTTGTCACCAGAGAAGCAACGTATCTTGGTTGATCAGGTTGACGAGATGCTGTCGATGGACGTAATCGAGCCTTGCGAGAGCGCGTGGTCTTCTCCCGTCCTCATCGTTACCAAAAAGAACGGCCAACCTCGATTTTGCTTGGATAGCCGAAAACTTAATTCTGTCACAAAACGTGATGCCTACAATCTCCCTTACATTACTGAGATTCTGGATAATTTACGTGATGCTCGTTATTTGTCTAGTATCGATTTATCCAAAGCATTTTGGCAGATCCCGATTGCTCCTGATGACCGTGATAAAACGGCATTTTACGTTCCCGGAAGAGGCACGTTTCGTTTCAAACGGACAGCCTTTGGCTTAACGAATGCACCAGCTACTCAACAACGATTAGTTGATTTGTTATTCTCCAATTTTGACCTCAAGGTGTTTGCTTATTTAGATGACGTAATAATCATTTCTGAAGACTTTAATAGTCACGTGACACTACTATTGCGTGTGCTAGAGAAGTTGAAACAAGCAAACCTAACAATTAACCTTGACAAGTCTAATTTTTTCTGTTCTCAGCTAAAATATCTGGGGTACGTCGTCGATGGCTCTGGCCTACGTACTGACCCAGCTAAGGTTGAGGCTATACTCAATTATCCAACACCTACATGTCGTAAGGACCTCAAACGTTTTCTAGGCACCGCGACGTGGTACAGGCGTTTCGTTCCAAACTTCAGTACCATAGCCGGCCCCTTAAATAAGTTAACATCTTCTAAGAAGGGCACTCCTCCTTTTGAGTGGACTGCTGAGGCCGACTCAGCGTTTCAAAACCTCAAAGAGTGTCTAGTATCAGCACCAGTCTTATCTTGTCCGGACTACACTAGGCCATTCGAAGTACACACGGATGCAAGTGGATACGGTATCGGTGCTATGCTGACTCAATCGTTTGAAGGCAAAGAACATCCAATTGCATATATGAGTAGGTCGCTAACTGCCGCTGAAAAGAATTACAGCATAACGGAACGCGAAACACTAGCCGTTATTGTCGCTCTCGAACATTGGCGTTGCTATATCGAAAACGGACAACAGTTCACAGTTTATACCGATCATAGTGCTCTTAAATGGTTCCTATCATTAAGCAATCCAACTGGACGTCTAGCTCGTTGGGGTGTACGTCTTTCGGCCTTTAATCTTGTAATAAAACATAGAAAAGGCGTAGATAACGTCATACCTGACGCTCTGTCTAGAATCATTCCAGTAAGTACCATCAGCATTTCCAACTCTTATTTGGACACTAAAGACAGCTGGTACAAAAATATTTATAATGGTTGTTTAAATGATCCTTCAAAATTCCCAAATTTTATTATTAAAAATAATTCATTATTTAGATTAACAAAGAATAAACATGAACTTACTTCAGAATTCTCGTGGAAAGAGGTGGTTCCTTCTGAACTTCGTGAAACTATTTTCAATGAGAACCATGCTGTTCCTACGGCAGGACATATGGGCATTTTTAAAACTTACCGTCGACTTGCTTTACGTTACTACTGGCCCGGTATGTACCAAGACGTTGTCAAGCTTATTGGTTCTTGTGATAAATGTTTAGCTTACAAGTCTCAAAATCATCAAACCCTAGGAGAAATGGGTCGTCCTAAACAGTGTTCTCGACCATTTCAGATGATTTCAATAGATCTCATGGGACCTCTTCCCACTACTAGGAAACAAAACAGTTACATTTTTGTGATAACTTGTTGTTTTTCAAAGTTCTGTTTAATTTTTCCAATAAAAAGAGCTACTGCTGACATTATAACTAAAATTCTAGAGGAATCAGTATTTTTAGTTCATGGCATACCACAAACAGTGATGATGGATAATGGCACTCAGTTTACAGGTAAAGTAGCGGAAGCATTGTTTAAGAAATATAACATTCCTAATGTTCACTATACACCTAAGTACACCCCTCAGGTAAACTTAGTAGAAAGATACAACAGAACCATCATCACATGTTTATCTACCTACGTGGATAACGATCATAGATCTTGGGACTTATTTATTCCCAAAGTACAGTTCGCTATTAATAACTCGGTTAACGAGGCAACTGGTTTTACACCTTCATTTTTAGTTTTCGGCCGTGAGCTAGTCACTTGCGGATCTCATTATTTAGAAAATGACCTTGGTAACGAGATTATTTTCTTGCCACGTGACTTATACGCAGAAAATTTAGGTTGTTTGTCTTCTATCTTCGACAACGTTCAGTCAAAGCTATGGCAAGCCCACGTAAAGAACACCTCACATTATAATCTCAGACGAAAGTTTGCTGAATTCAACATTGGAGACGTGGTCATGAAGCGTGCTTACGTATTAAGTGACAAGGATAGTAGATTTTCAAAGAAGCTGGCTCCTAAGTTTATAAAGGCAAGAATAATTCAGAAGAGGTCACCTCTAGTTTATGTGTTGCAGGACATGTCTGGAAAGAATTTAGGCTCTTGGCACATTAAAGATTTAAAATTAGTAGGTAAAAAATAATTAAAAGGAACATTATAATACCAATAAATGTTACCTTAATTTAAAGTTATCATTTCATCATACCTATCACTTTGTTTCTATAGAGCGGTAGCAACTCTTTAAATAAGCCTTTGCAGGAGCGGTCGATTACTCCATAAATAAACCATAAATCATTAAAACACAATTGTGTTGTTTCTATAGAGCGGTAGCAACTCTTTAAATAAGCCCTTTGCAGGAGCGGTCGATTACTCCATAAATAAACCATAAATCAAAACAAAAACATAAAACACAACTGTGTCTATAGAGCGGTAGCAACTCTTTAAATAAGCCCTTTGCAGGAGCGGTCGATTACTCCATAAATAAACCATAAATCATAAAACAAAATCGTGTTGTTCTTTAGAGCGGTAGCAACTCTTTAAATAAGCCCTTTGCAGGAGCGGTCGATTACTCCATAAATGAACCATAAATCAAAGAACAAAACTTATTCACCTAATACTAATGGTCTACACCATTAGTGTTGTTTCCTTAGAGCGGTCGCAACTCTTTAAATAAGCCCTTTGCAGGAGCGGTTGGTAACTCCATAAATAAGCCGTAAACCAAATAACAGAATTTTATCATCAAAATTTAGATTCAAATTACATTAAAAAAAAAATTGGAAGCAGATCAGTATTGCTTCGTAAATGGTTATTAATTTAATAATAATATTTTATTGAACTCAATACAATATTAACATTATACTCTCGCTAAGTACACCTTATCTATGAAGAAAACTATTCGTAAGGCATCAGGTTAACGAAAACAGGATACCTAATTTTTTTTATTATCGTGCGACAGCTATCTCTCGTATCTCTAAATACAATAGCTGCCGCTAGCTATGATTGTGAGACGTATGAAAGATGATTTTGATAGGTAAAACAATAGTTTAGCTCTAATTCTTCATGCGGATTTTGTCGTTGTTAGAAGACAAAATCCTTGACTGCGCGAGGGGGTATTGTAACGTTGTATGAATATCCACATATTCAATTAATTCATAATCAACGTTAATTCTTAACTTATAAAAATATTAGCGTATGGAATGCGAGGAATCCCTACACATTCCTCCGTGGGTAAGCTGACGACGTGATGTTTTTTGTGACGTCATAAAATGGTGCCATTTGTGGGTATCAGCGAACAGTTTTTAATCGTGCAGTGACGAAAAGTCACGTTTATGCGGGTAGTCTGCATCAATACACCAGTTTTTGGTGTTGTAAAAACTTGCAAACGACGACGTGATGTTTTAGTTCCACCGACAACGAAGTTAAGCGGAGTAAAGCGCGCACGAGTATAAATAGGCTCGCACTGGAGACCATACATTCATTTGATTGCCAAAACTTACTCTGGTAACACGTTCGCAAAATAGTTTCTTTCTGTATTAGACTCTTGCGACATTTTCCCGTGTCCAGACTTTTATTTTTATTAAGTTTGCATTGATTTAAGATTTAATAATCAAATATATATTTCACAAGTGTAGTGTTTATCCCCGTGAAGGGTAAGTTTGCCAAACCAAAATTATTATAACTGCTAGCTCATGTATTGTTTTCTTTACTTAATAGGCACCTACAGACATAATTTATTTTGTGTTCAGATTTTTATTGTCTGTTGGTTTTATTCTTTTTTTTTTTAAGCCTCGAGTGTGTCATACGCTCGCAGTGCCAATCGATGTTTTTAGGTGAGGATTCTTCTCGCTAATTTAACTATGTGTACTTACCATGTAAACTCCGCTCTGATGAGGACCAATACACACAAACGCCTTAGCGCTTTACGTCCTAGGCTTTCGCTTACGCGGTGAGGTCATCATCAGAGAGGGGTTACAGAGGACATATTTATTTACCGCTGGACGTTGATTCCAGGGAACAAGATTGGGATTAATATTCCACTCCTCGACGTTCGTTGAGTTCGGCTGACTCACCCTACCGAACGTTCGAGACCTGCGCACACACTATCAAGCGGCACCCACCTGACCTGTTGGCGCCTTACCATCTCGTCCCTGCGGCCACCTTCACCTCGTGGTCAACTCCTCGGCGTCGCGTCACTCCAGCTACGCGATAAGCCAGGGCAGTACCTAGTGCGCCTACTTCTACAGAACAATTAAGTAACAAGTGACGGCCTTGTAGTCCACGATCCCATAATAAATTTATTTTTTTTGTAAACGTTGGTGAGTTTTTTTATTTTAATTACTCCCACCCGTTTCACCCTGTTCCTCATATATATCAATGATCTCACTAGTATCATCTTTCCCAAAGGTGATATAATATCATATGCTGACGATACAGCTCTCATATTTTCAGCCGATACATGGGATGAGGTTTTTGAGGCTGCAGAAACAGGATTTAACACTGTTAACAACTGGCTTCATATTCACCTTTTGACTTTAAATAATGACAAGACAACATTTTTGACTTTTAGCATCCGTCAACCATCCCTAATTAGGAGTAATTACAGTATAGTGTCTCATCAATGCTCTCTAAATATAGATTACACTTGCGAAACAATTGAACACATTAACACCATCAAATCATCATCATCATTTCAGCCGTAAGACGTCCACTGCTGGACTTAGGCCTCCCCCAATTTGGGGGGCTTTGCCATAATCGCCACGCTTGGCAGGCGGGTTGGCGATCGCAGTATGGTGGTAAAATGCATGGAGAACGCTGCTGCCCATTCTCTAGTAAGTCCCTTAGTCGCCTTTTACGACACCCACGGGAAGAAATGGGGTGGTGTTATTCTTTACGTCCGGCACCACACGGTACACCATCAAATACTTAGGGGTTATTATAGACAGTTCTCTCAGCTTTAAAGACCATATAAAATTACTTAGCGCTCGGGTCAGAAAACTCATATTCGTGTTTAAGACCCTGAGACATGTTGTGGATGCTTTGCTTTTAAAACAAATCTACTTTGCTTTATGTCAATCTGTCCTAACGTATTGCATCTCATCCTGGGGAGGAGCTCCTAAAACGATTATAAAACCTATTGAAATTGCTCAACGCGCTATTCTAAAAGTTTGCACTTTTAAGCCTCGGTTATTTTGTACTCGTTTGTTATACCAATACTGTGAAGTACTAACTGTCCGGCAGCTCTTCCTCCTTACTATCGTTCTAAAGCAACATAAAGATCTGATCTATGAGCCTAACTTTAAACGTAGACGCAGAATAGTGTGTACTCGTAAACATCAACTACACACGTCTTTCATTAGAAGATTTTTATATTTCTGGGTACCTACATATATACCAAAATTAACAATAAGTTGCATATCTATTCTCTAAATAAGACCCAGTGTAAAAATAAGGTAAAGGAGTTCCTTTTGACATTATCTTATGATGAGTCAGAAAATCTTTTAATTGTACCAGCGTAATCAGGTTTCTTTTAGGTAATTTGCTGTGTTACACGGAAATGCTTTTACTAACTTCTTTACATAAATATTAAAATACAGAGATTCGCCTTCCCATCCGCACGCACACATTACACAGACGGACACACAATTTCTCACACACACTCCATTTACTCACACTCTTCAACTCATTTTAAGGGTAATGAGTTCTGTTTTTATTAGAAACATTGCATATTAACAAATATTCCGTAAATTTTAACAAAACTGGAAATGTTGGCTACAAAGAACCCAGTCTGTTATCCGAGAGGTATGGCGCTGTAGTCGAGATACAGGTTTTTCACCTAGTTCGGCTACAGATGCACCTATGTTATATTATTTTCATTATAGCCTACATATTTTTTTTCTCTACGCAAAATGATTGTTGTAATGTTAATATTTTTGGTGTTAATAAAAATATTATTATTATTCAATTTGTAATCATATTAGTGGAACCCTTAATAAACAAGAAAAGGAACTACTAATTACTATTGCCTCGTTAAATCTGATCAAACGATCGCAAGCGCAACTGTTGAGTATGGTGAAGTCAATCTCAGGTGAAGAGTTAAATGGATAATAGGATTTCTGCATAGAAAATTCTCAATAGCAGCTCAGAATCTAGATTTTGTGCTCTAAGCTTCAGCCCTGTAATATATATAGGACTTCAACATAACTGGCCAATTTTTAGGACTACACCTCTGCCTTTTCATTCAGGAATTCATGTGGGAAGTTATGTGGCAATTGAAAAAAATATATAAAAATATTGAATTTAGTTGATAATCATTTATCCATCTAACCACTTTGAATAAAAGAATATTCATGCTAATTCATCATTCTCCTATCCCTAACCCATATTATTTTGGGATCGTCAAAACCTGCCAATATGTCATTAAAAGTATTATATAAAGGAATACAAGCAACAATTCATAATCGTTTGGAAGCCGATCCATTCCACCGCAAGCATCATAAAGATATTCCTTTATTCCTGAAATCGTTATAAGAAAGCCAGTAACATCACATTTATAAGTAATATCGTTCGAACCGACAATTTGCCAACAATTCGTATTTCTCAATCGTAACAATAAAATGGAAAACCAATAAAACCGAATTGAAAGTTGCGAAACAAAAAGAATTTGATTTGAGGAGAATTTCAATCAATTCGTTATTGCTCGTAGAGTAGGACAAACGGTAAGCGAAAACTGAAATATTCACTTCTGAGCTTTTCTTAAATCTTTGACTTTTAGATTTTGGTCTTTATTTTGCTTTAATTTAGAGCCTGTTCTTTGTTTACTTTTTGAATCTACTAACGCCCTTTCTATCTTAAAACGGTTGCACAGTACATTTGAATGGCTATGCAATTAGAACCTAATCCATTACTGTGTTTGCTTTCGCTACCATTGGAAGCGGAAATGATGACATAGTACGTCATATCAAAGCAATTAAACTAAATGACGTCATATTTTGAGTTTCTAGTACTACTCGGTATAAAAAAAGACTACAATTTGCTTATAAAAGAGCAGAATCTATTTATTCAATAACCTATTGTCAATATCTCACGCAAATAGTTTGGTTTATCCCAACGAAAACGCAACAATAAATCCCAAATTGCCATAAAACATCACTAAAATAAAATTGTATTTATTCCCAGAATATGTTTTTGCACACGTTGACTGTACTGGTGGGGTATATGGCAGTCGCCTCCTCGCGGGAGACGCTCCGGCCCATGCCTACCATAACCAACTCCCTTGTGAATCTCGGAAAAATGGAAGTCTCATTTTATTTCTCTGGTAACGGTCGAGGTAAGATTTTTACAAAATATATCGCCGTCCCAAAAGAGAAAAGTGTAACTAAATCATACAAATATAATATTGAATGTCTCAAAAGGACTTTCAGGACATTGTATGACGTATTTGGTAGAGGGGTTTATTTTGTCTATTCACTAAAATATAACATAGCTAATTGTTTTCAGATGGTCCTTCCCATGCGATGAAACCAGAACATGGCCCAGCGTTTCCACCAGCTTTCTTTCCAAAACTTGAACCAGTTACTGAAGAGCAGTGTCTATGCTCCGGTCACCGTAACACCAGAGATTCCTTCCTGACCAACCCCACTGGTCTCATTAACAAGATTCTTTCAAATAACGAAATGTTCTCGTTCAATAACAACGATCCAGTACGATCTACGTTATGTTGTGATTCCCACGAGCACATTCAAGAAGGTTCCGTATATTTTGAATTCACTCCCGAACAGCAGAAACCTATGAAGCCCAGCCCTGCAAGATCACCCCTTCCGATGATGCCCTTCCTTTTCGATAGCATTATCCCAAACAAATCAATGTTACCTGCCACAAAGACAAAAGCAATAGAAGTGTTCCTGTTCCCGAAGAAAAAAGACTTGTCCACTGTCATGAGTAACTTCGACATGCCAAAGTACAATTTTAACTCAAAGAAAAGAGACGCAGTTCCCAAAGATGCTATAACCGTTGTCGGTGATAAGAAATTAGAAAATAATATCAATGCATTCAGACCACCTCCTCCAGTAAAGAAGGATTTAAGCGCTCAACAAAAAAAAGCGGCTGGAAATGAAAATGATAAGCCCGCTGAAGAAGGCGATAAGATTATTGTAGAGCCTGCTAGCAAGCCTAATGCAGTGTAAATGAGAAAATATAGTTAATAAAGTAAAAAGAGGATTTGAATGGCATTGTTTTAGTAAATCTTACGTAGCCCGTTTCATATTGTATATCATCTAGGGATCCAACTTGTAAAAGCCAGATTTTACTAGCGAATAGTGCTAGTAATTGCTCCGTAGTAAATTATGAACCATAAAAAATATAACGTTGACGTGTTAAATATGTAATTGCAAACAAGTGAAATCATCCATAAACAGTATTCCAATAATTTACCAAATTCAGCTACCTCATACCAGAGCGTGACTAAGATCAAAGATTAGATTCCCAAAGTCTGACAAAATTTACGTTTAAACGTAGTTTGATTTCAACTTTGACTTGGAGAAATTACCGAAGCCAGATCGGAATACTAAAATGTTCTTGAGTTAAGAATTAGTTTCGGGAGAACGATTTTGTCATTATTGTCCTTTTACGCTCCAGTAGATTTAAAGACAGATTCTCAAAAAAGACACAACTTCACTTACATGAGAACAATGGGTAAGATAAATAATTTATCAAAAAGTTCGTCATAGATGTCACTGTAGTAATTATGATATAATGCTATTTAGACATCTAATGCATTCCGATTTTAAGAAAAGTAGTATTTTTCATTAATATACTAAGTTTTGAATGCATTGTATGAGTATATTTTTATACGTGAGGGCATTTTGTTATATAATTTGCTCCTTCTAAAGTTAACACAATTTTGCCAAACTTAGTTCTCATCTTCGGTAAAATCAGAAAACTAGCTCAGCGTCTGCAACGTTGGGTTACTTGTTCTACTGTAGTAAACGATAAATTAGTCAGTTTACTTTTTTTGAGTGCTTTACGTGTCCTTATATATATAAATTTCCAATATATATATTTTAGATTCGTTATCTTCTTTACATAGTATAAAACAAGGTCGCATTTCATGTTTGTACGCTTAGATCTTTTTAACTCCGCAACGGATTTTAAAGGCACTCCTTTAAAATCCGTTGCGGCAGAATCACTATTCCAGAGGAAGGTTTTTATGTATAATACGCGGGCGATACCGTTTTCAAAAGCTAGTAAATTATAATCCATGTTTAAAGGAAAGAACCCAAACTGTATTGTGGTAGCCGCCATAAAAGCACCCTGGGTATTTATTAGAATTGGTAGTGGGTTCGAACCACATGGAACCCAGGCAAGCAGTTTACATTGTGTGACTTAGTTTGTCAGCATTGCTCTAAAAACGGTGAATGAAACGTCGTCGTCGTGAGGAACATTATAGGTTTATTCTTAGTATTTACCCCAACATCAAACTAAACGAGCGTTAATCATAAGTTAATTAACAAACACGACCACTCGGGTCAAACGACCGGAGCGCAATGAAGCAGTTTCGTACCAACATACCTCCGACTTTTATTTATTCGCGCAATTACGCGGTACTCTCTATTCAATGGTCGCCTCTCTCTCTCGCCAGATAATGCCAGCATTGTGAACAAGCAGTGTACATCGGCTTCGTCAATATGTGCGTCGTATACACGATTTACGTAGGCAGATCGTGGGCTCAGTAAACGTGGTACGTGCCTTTAATGCGAACTACCCTCATTTGCATTTGTATAAGCAAAGGGAATTATCTGCAGGTAATGTGTAATGAGCGCACAATTCTTGATTGGGGTCAGGGTAATTAAGGATTCTTTTCGTGGGATGTTTTTATTATACATAGGAGTTAATTAGTTTTTATCTAATGGAGGTGAGTATATGGTCGGACCTTCCTTATCAATTTAATGGGACCAAATATAAGGACATCATGTTGAATTCCTAATTTAATCATTTGAATATACCCATGGCTTTGTCATTCTTAAGAAACGCAATCTTGAGATGGTTTAAAATGTGTCAAATTAATACAAGGTCATAGTTTTTAACCCGCTTCAAAAAGGAGAAAGTTCTTAATCCATCTGATTTTTGGGATTTAAGTATGTTCTGCGATGTCTCTGACAGTTCTAAAACTATTCAGTTTTTTTTTTTATGGGTAGTGTGTGCTTTAGATGTGGTCTCATATAAATTTTATCAACTTTGTTTGCGTAGTTTTTGCGTTAGCTTTGATAATTCGCATTAAATAAACTTTGTATATCTTGACGATGTTCTAATACTTCCTGTCACTGTTGTTTACATGGCTACAAGTGGTATACGGAATGGTTTGGGTACCATAACTAGAATAAGAATAATTTATTGGTCAAGAAATACTATATTAATAGTAATTATATTCAGTAATTATATTTTTATTCTTATAACTAACAAGTGAAAACACAAATCTTTTTTACAAAAAAAAAACCGTCTTCCAAAAAAAACACCAAAAAATTACATTAATTTAGAAAGTCGGTGGCAAAAGACAGAATTATAGATCCAAAGACTTCTACTAAGTTATTTGTGGCTTTGTAGTGCAGTTTTTGGAAGTGTTTTTTTTTTTTTTTTTTGTCAATAAGTTTTTTTATGGATTCTTTTCGTATAAGACGTGAACATGACCGTGGCTTCGTCATTCCCAAGACACACAATCTTGATATTCTCTATAATTTACTAGAGTCCTTCTTAAGAAAGTTAATCATGCCCTGGGGAGTAATTAAGTAACACGATACTTTCTCACACGTACATAAGTAGTTTCGTAGGTAGCTAGCAAAAAACCCCGGGGGATGCCTTTGATCAAGTTCGCAAAACAGGTCCGAACTTTTCTAGCATGTAGTCACACGTGCCTTGTATCCAAAATTAAGCCTAGAGACGTCAAGACAGGCTTTCGGAAGTCTTGATTAGGCTTACTTAATAGCCTGATACATTACGTAATAGTTAGGTACTCTTTCCCAAAATCTAGATTGTGGAATATGAGAAAGGGGAAAGAGGGCATGGGGTTATTAAAAACAAACACATCACCTAATTTTCTCGACCCTAAACAACGTGTAGTATAATAGGGGTTAAAGATCCATGAGAAATTAAAAACGTTTTTCTTTCACAAAAAGTTAACCGACTCGAAAAAGGAGTAAGCTATGCAGACAAGATTTGTGATCTGTGGTTATTCTACTTCTACTTACTGTTTCTCCTTCCTTTGCTGCCGCTTCTTCTTGAAGGCTCTCTTAACCCTCAGTAGTAAGAAGGCAGCTCTATCTATAGTTAGCACTGACGGCCGCTTGGCGGCGCTAGGCTCATCCATCCCCTCCTCTTCCGCCGGCTCATCGCACAACCTCAGGCCGAGCCATCGCTGTTTAGTCGCAGTCCTCGTTGTGACGTCGAAAGGAACACACGTCTAGGTACGAACGCACGCTTCTAAAGTTATAGCATTTTTGTATTAAAATGTATCCTACTTTTTACGCGATTTGTAATTTTTACGACACTTAACACTGTTTTAATTTACACTAATTCTCACTGCACTTTCATTTGCGTTTCACGCGTATAAGAAAACCACCTGAAACAAAGAAAAAGATGTTTAAGAATTTTTGCAAATTTGACTGAACAGATAAACTAATCTATTTAATTAATACTACAGTTCGTTTTGAGAAAATGATTAAGTTGATTATAATCTTAATATTCACATAACAGCTTAGTTCTTAGGCATCTAGAAATCCCAAACAAAATTTTGAAAATAAAAGTTATCTAATAAAGTAGCAGTCTTTAGTAAGAAATTAAATATATAAGTTAGTCCGAAATCTAGGCACCAATTCTATTCAGAGAAGAAACTTCGATAGAAAAGTTTATGAATGTTTCAGAAAATCTCTCTTTCTATACAAGTGTCTGTTTCGTAAGTTTATCAGATTCGTCGCTTTAAATGGCAGAATTAATACCATCGAGAGTATTGATGGAGTCTAGACGGACAGAATATAAATTCAAATTGTTCATTCATGTCTGTAGAGCATCGAAATGGCGTTACTCGTAAATATAAGTCTGTAATTCGATCGTAATTCTTCCATGTTGGTAATAAATTGTGTGTAATGTACATATTATAGGTCTTACATTCTATCCTGAAATGTGTACATGTGTAACGTTTTCCTATCTATAATGCAAGGTCAAATAAATGAACTTGCGAAAATTTTGAAATTGATGTTTTTTTTTTTTGGGATCAACGGATCTAATGTTGGTTTTGTTATTAATAATAATAATAATAATATTCCACGACTATCACACAACGCCATCTAGTCCCAAACTAAGCAGAGCTTGTGTTATGGGTACTAGACAACTGATAAACATACTTATATATTTCTAAATACATACATATTATAGATAAATTACACCCAGACACAGAACAAATGATCGTGCTCATCACACAAACATTTGTCCTGGGTGGGAATCGAACCCACGACCTCCGGCATAGCAGTCAGGGTCGCTAACCACTACACCAACAGGTCTGTCATGACTTGTAATATGAGTTTTTTGTTGATTATATACCTGATAACCTTGGGCTAAAAGTCTACGGTGTGGCCTCATTCTTTGAGTTCACAGAAGAGCTGCTTCTGCCACTAACTCTGAGTGATGGAAATGGCTAATACAACTTAAAAGTCAATAGAAGATACTACGATTAGTCACACGACGACTATCTGCCCAATTATATTGAGGAAAATGCTATTTTCCCAACTATATTGAAGTCGGTTTCCATTCTAACCGCATGCGGCTGGAACCCAATATTTACATGGAGCAACTGCCTGTCTGACCTCCACAACCAACAACGGACAGTCGGGACCAACGGATTAACATGCTGTCCGAGACACGGAAGGTTCTCTGTATGTAAAGATAGCTTTTTTTTTGGATGGGAAATCATCAAATGACTTCTCCCGCTCTGGGCGGAGCGGTAAGGCGTGTCAAACTTTTACTGACTAAAACCCACCCGTGTTCCTTCAGTTACCCATATGCCAAGGCCACGGTATCTCGTTTGAACAATCTTGCGACCCTGGCAGGCATCGGTCCTAGCAGACCCCTTCAGTTTGCTGACATCTCTTTGAGGCGCGCCTGGAACACTACGCGCCGTCGACACGGGCTGGTCCTTACCGAGCGACGAGCTACCCATTGCTCGCCGCCCGCAAGCCCGCGCATACGGTGGCCGAGAGTCTGCGATCGACTCCCGACGCCCGGGGCGTCTCCTCCTGCGGTGGCTAGGGACGTGAGGGCGCAGAGACTGCCACTCCCTCACCCGCCCCGCCTCCTCCTTCGCGAGCATTACTGCTTCGCAGAAGGAGTTGACGGCTTGCCATGCCCTCTCGCTCCGTACCATGGGTCGCACCAGGGCCCGATGCGAGAGGTCGCCGCCGCCGATCGCCTCCACGAGGTCACGGCGGTGCTCCGCCTAGGCAGGGCACACCTCCACCGTATACTCCACCATGTCCTCCAGACGATCCTCGCAATGGAAACACCCGGGTGTTTCCTCCCGCTTTATCCTGAACAGGAACCCCCCGAAACACCCATGCCCGGAGAGAACCTGCGTCAGGCGGAAGGTGAGGACGCCGTGGCGCCTCTCTATCCACTCCTCAAAAAGGGGACTTACCGCCGCAATTGTGGCCTGCCCAATTTAAAGATGGTCACCTATCGACGGAACAACCATAACAAGAGACGTGCGGTTGTTATTACTTAGTCACACAGCGACTATGGAACTTAAATGTACCACCCAGGCATACACCACATTTTCCACTATGCTATATTATTTTCTACCTCAAAACACGTGGCTCACTCCGTAGTACGCAACAAAAACAGGTCGTTAGTAACCAGCTACGTAAAACATAATGACAGACTCAGTGGCCAGGTCACTGGTCTCAAAGGAAAGCAGCTGGTGTTTTGTTTTCATTATCCAATTTGCTTTGTAAGGCAATAATGGTTAGCATAGCGTTGGCTATGCAATTACGGGTATGATAGTTTCGTTGCTTCATAGCAAAGAAAGACGAGAAAAAGAAAGAATTTACCAAGTTGCGCAATAATGTGGCGGGATTTAGGTCATCAGTCGATGTGTCTAACATAAACATGTGTCGCGGAGCCAGCCTCGATGTATCGTCGTCAAATTCCGCGTCAACAGTTTCGTCGCCAGCGCATCCGTCGTTTGCTGAGCTTGCAAAACGCCCTGCCCGCGTGCCTCGCAGCCCCGCGCCTGTCACCACGGCTCCTCTATGCACCGCTGCCCGAACCCCTCGCCCCGTCTCGCTGCCAGTGTCTGCAGCTCTGACAAAACCCTCGCAAAAGGATTTTGCTAGCGTCACTGCGAGAGCCCTAGGCGCTCCATCTATGAAACCTAAGCCAGATAATGAAGGTTTCGTGACGGTGCAAAGGAGGAAGCACCGTACGCGAACCAACAAGAACCGCTCCGGGAAAGCTACTGCTAAGTCCGTAGTCAGCTTGCGCGCTGCTAAGCCGAACACTCCTGTGTACGTTTCCCGCCTACACTACACCACTAAGGCGGAAGACATGGTGGAGTACGTACGCCAGAAGACGAAGTACATGCCGAGGGTACAGTTACTGGAGTCACACCGCAACGTCAACTTCAAGGCGTTTGTGGTGCGTGTACCGAATTGCTATCTGCCCGTCGTCATGGACGAACACTTTTGGCCACAGGACGTGGTGTTCCGTCGCTTCCGCGGACAAGTGCCACAGGACAGCTCACGGACAAGCTAACTTAAAAGTGAAGTGCTACTAACATAGTTTACGTTACTATTATTAACACACGTTTTAGTATAATACTTATGTATGTTAGTTTGTAAGGTATATGTCTACGGGTCTTTGTTACCTGAAAATAAATGTTTTATTATTATTATAGCAATGCTGGTCAAGATAATCTTTGGTATTGTTTCAATTTAAACAAATGATAGTAACACAAAACGATACATAATTCATTTTCGTGGGCAATATTGACATTTTATTTATTTACTAGCTTTTACCAGCGGTTTCGCCCGCGTATTATTCGTATAAACTTTTCTCTTGAATTACTCTATCTATTAGAAAAAACCCCATCAAAATCCGTTGCGTAGTTTTAAAGATCTAAGCATAGATAGGGACAGACAGAGGGAAGCGACTTTGTTTTATACTATGTAGTGATGTGACTTAACTCGTAGAGGCTTGTGGGCTAAGTACTAAACAGGGGTCGATCGATCCTGTTAAACTACGTTTGCTACAAATGGTCTATGAATGGGACCATCTTTACATACCAAGCCCTTAGTCACAGCTGTCATTTGTGTATTTTCGACATTCGTTCGGGTCGTCAGAAGCCCGATAGTCTGATAATATTAATTTTACCAAGGGGTATCGTATTACCCAATAAATGAGTTGTGGAGGCCAGATAGGCAGTCGTACCAAGTAAATTACTGGTTTTCATCTGAATTCAGCTCGACTCGAATTAAGGTATGTAGGTGAGGCAGGCAGACTAGGTAGCTACCCCAATAAAACTTAATAACACTTTAAAAAAACATTGTCTTTTCTTCATCATTTCAGCCGCAAGACGTCCACTGCTGGACTTAGGCCTCCCCCAATTTGGGGGGCTTTGCCATAATCGCCACGCTTGGCAGACGGGTTGGCGATCGCATTATGGTGGTAAAGTGCATAGAGAACGCTACTGCCCATTCTCTAGTAAGTCCCTTAGTCGCCTTTTACGACACCCACAGGAAGAAATGGGGTGTCTTTTCTTACATACGTACAATCACGACTTTTTCCCATGGAGGTAGGCAGAAACCACAGAACGCCACCTGCTACGATCTCTACACACTCTTTTTGCCTCGTTTAGGTTCATACCGGTGGTAGGTACCGTGTGGTGCCGGACGAAAAGAATAACACCACCCCATTTCTTCCCGTGGGTGTCGTAAAAGGCGACTAAGGGAGTTACTAGAGAATGGGCAGCAGCGTCCTCTATGCATTTTACCACCATACTGCGATCGCCAACCCGCCTGCCAAGCGTGGCGATTATGGCAAAGCCCCCCAAATTGGGGGAGGCCTAAGTCCAGCAGTGGACGTCTTGCGGCTGAAATGATGAGGTTCATACAATTGATCATACACACACGCCGGTTGCGAGTACCTGACTGTCTTTTCTTTTTTGTCACTAATCTACAATAGCAACTCGTTCGTTGTGTTCATAAACATCCAACATCAAGGAAAATGCAAAAAGTACCTACATTTTAATAAATGTGTTTTTGCAGATCTTCAGAATGTAAAAAAATAAACCACAAAACCCACATCTGTTATGGTTATTACACCATAACAGATGTGGAACACGCGAACTGGAGTGTGTTACGGTGACTTTTATTATGTGAAATATTTGGCGACACGACTCATCCATTTCGTGTGGCGGCCATATTGCCTCGTGTTATTATGTAACAGTAGGCCAAATGTCAAGCCATTTTTAGGTAACTGTGTGTATTTGGCGGTCATGGCTAGGAATTGACATAGCATACACGATCGAGAAGGGTTTGAAGCTAAGTAAAAACAGCCGCACGGGTCGATTGAACAGGTTAAGCTACGCTTGCCGCGGTTGGGCCGTGGATGGGTAACAATCGTTTCATACCGAGATCCTTTCGTGTCTCAGCAAAGATTTTATTCGTGGATCTTAAACTAATTATTATTTTTTTACCTTAAATCAGAGGATTCTCATCATCATTTCACAGAAAGACATCCCCAGCTGGACATAGGTTTACCCAAAAATAGGGGGCTATCACCTAATCGCCACGCTTGGCAGACGGGTTGGCGATCGCAGTATGGTAGTAAAATGCAAAGAGAACGCTGCTGCCCATTCTCTAGTGAGTTCCTTAGTCACCTTTTACAAAACCCACGGGAAGAAATGGGACGGTGATTCTTTACATCCGGCACCACCCAAACGGATTCTATTCTCTGCTATTTCATTTAACACACAATTTTGAATGATTAAATTTATATGTACGATTGATTTGAATACGTGTGATGATTTTGTTGTGCACCAACTAAACTTAATTTAGGGTATTGCTATCTTTTTCCTTCTAATGGAACAAGAAGAAGACGGAAATAAATAAGAGCTGTCAAGTCAACTAAGATTTTCTTCAAAGCCACTACGTCGAACTAAATTCATCATGCTTAAATTCACGACAAATCTAAGACAATCACGACTTAATTCAGTTTGACTATTCTAAGGCATCACTTGTCTTCTTCTTTCGCGGTATGTCAGTAAGAGATAGCAATACTCTTATTTATTTTTTATTTATTTATTTATTTATTTTATTATTTATGTACACACAGTAAAATACAAAGTGATAAGGCATAGTAATAGAATTGAGTACAAAAGTACTGCTTATTTCTTAAGAAATTTCTTCCAGCAGACCTGCGAAAGGAGAAATTAAAAAGAAATGTAGACAATAGTGTGTGAAAACAAGAAGAGAAAATATGAATATGCGAAGTCTTAAACTAAAATATACTTATACATATATGTATAATGCAAGAAATTAACATATACCTAAATAAATATATAAAGTTAAAATATATAAATAAACATAAATAATTATGTATATATATATAAATATACAAAATTATGAGGAAAGATAATGCTCTTTTACTCGATATTTGAATACAGAAATAGTTTTTAAGTCTCGAATTGTAGGCGGAAGCGAGTTCCATAATCGTACAGCATGAACAGAGAAGGAATAAGAATAATAACTGGTTTTATGGGGTTGGGATTTAAGGAGGGATCTAAGGTGTGATCTGCACGGTGCATCACTAGGGCGAGCGTAAGAAAAACGCTCACGCAGGTAGGAAGGATATGACGGGTTGTGTAAGATGTTGAAAAGGAGACATAAAATCCGAGTGTTCCTGCGAAGGCGGATTGGGAGCCACTTGAGTTCCTTTCGAAGGTGAGAAACATGGTCATACTTACGAAGACCGAAAACAAAGCGAATGCACAGGTTTTGCAGGCGCTCAAGCTTGTTTAATAGCTCCTCAGTAGCATCCAGGTAGCAGGCGTCGGCATAATCTATAATCGGCTGAATAAGTGTTTGAGCCAAAGAAATTTTAGTCTTCAATGGCAGGAGACTTTGAAGGCATTTCAGCGAATGGAAGGAGAAATGTACCTTCCGACTGACCTCATTGACCTGAGCACGCCACGAAAGATTGGAGTCAATAAGCACACCCAGATCTTTAGTGGTTTCGGTATAGTCAATACGAACACCATCTAGATACAAAGGCATCAGAGATGCAACATCAGCCGCATTGCGAACGAATCTACTGCCAATGATCATGGCCTGGGATTTAGTTGGGTTAATTTGCAAACCAAATGACTTAGCCCAAACACTGATGCGAGCCAGGTCACGATTCATTGCAGCAAGTGAAGAGCCCGCGTCAGCTACAGTAAAATGCCGGTAAAGCTGCAAGTCATCTGCGTAGAGATGGAAACTAGAGGAAATAACCGTGGTTATAAGGTTTATGAAAATTGAAAAAAGAAGAGGAGAGAGAACGCTACCCTGGGGAACACCCTCAGTGAGGCAACACCAGTCAGAGAAGGACTCCTCCAGGCGAACACACTGAGAGCGTCCTCGGAGATAAGAACTGAACCAGGCTAGTCTTAGTGTAGATGGTGAACAAAAAAATCAGCCACAATGGATAATTTCAGCTTATTTATGCAGTAAATAGTTTAAATATTCCAAGCAATTTATTATAATTTAATCCGATTGGTGAAATTACTGCCAAATTATGCAGGAATAGCACAAAATATTGGTATTTATAAATAGAGGGATGATTAACGCCTCATTGTTCGAGTGAGCGGGAAAGCAATAAATATTGGTAATTCTATTACATTGACCAGTTATTATTCGTAATGTTATTATTTAGCAGTTTAAATTTATGTTTATTGGGATTTACATACCTTTTTGTATGGGTAAATGAAGAACGGAAAACACAATATCAAACAAAACATTCTTTTTTATCGGTTTATAAATGACAGAGTTCTGAGGTAATAAACACTTTTATTTACACTCGTATTGAGAACCTAAGAACTTATAGCCACACTACAGTTATTATCATCATCATCAGCCTACTGCAGTCCACTGCTGGACAAAGGCCTCTCCTATTGTACGCCAATTCAGCTCGATTTTCGGTACCTCTCATCCAGCTGCTACCAGCCACCCTTTTTTTTTTTTTTTTTTTTTTTTTTTTTTTTTTTTTTTTTTTTTTTTTTTTTTTTTTTTTTTTGGATGGGAAATCATCAAATGAGCGGGAGCGGGAGGGCGTGTCAGACTTTTACTGACTAAAACCCACCCGTGTTCCTTCAGTTGCCCAGTGCCGGGGCCACGGTATCTCTTTTGAACAATCACGCGACCCCGGCAGGCACCGGTCCTAGCAGACCCCTTCACTGCTGCTGACATCTCTTTGAGGCGCGCGTGGAACACTACGCGCCGTCGACCCGAGCTTGGTCCTTACCGGGCGGCGAGCTACCCATTGCTCGACGCCCGCAAGCTCGCGCCTACGGTGGCCGGGAGTCCGCAATCGACTCCCGACGCCCGGGGCGTCTCCTCCTGCGGCGGCTAGGGACGTGAGGGCGCAGAGACTGCCACTCCCTCACGCGCTCCGCCTCCTCCTTCACGAGCATTACTGCTTCGCAGAAGGAGGTGACGGCTTCCCATGCCCTCTCGCTCCGTACCATGGCTCGCACCAGGGCCGGACGCGAGAGGTCGCCGCCGCCGATCGCCTCCACGAGGACACGGCGGTGCTCCGCCCAGGCAGGGCACACCTCCACCGTATGCTCCACCGTGTCCTCCAGACGATCATCACAATGGAAACACCCGGGCGTTTCCTCCCGCTTTATCCTGAACAGGAACCCACCGAAGCACCCATGCCCGGTGAGAACCTGCGTCAGGCGGAAGGTGAGGACGCCGTGGCGCCTCTCTATCCACTCCTCAAAGAGGGGACTTACCGCCGCAATTGTGGCGTGCCCTGCGCTGGGTTGCGACAATCGTACCCGCCATGTCGCCATGAGATCCTGCCGGAGCTCTGTCCGCCGTGCCGCGATTTGTCGCGGCAGCGGAGTTTCGCCCCGGCGTTTCGCGTCCTCGCGCCACTCCCACATGTGGGCGAGGACCTTTGCCTCCAGATCCCATGGCGGCACTCCGGCAAGGAGGCTCGCCGCCTCGCAGGAGACCGTGCGGTATCCCCGGATTAACCGGATGGCCATGACCCTTTGGGCCGCACTCAACCGGCGCGCTGGGCGCAGCCTCAATGAGGGCGCCCACACCGGTGCCCCGTATATGGCCATGGACCGCACGACCCCCGTGTAGAGCCTCCGGCAGGAGGCGTTTGGTCCCCCCAGATTGGGCAGGAGCCGCTTTAAGGCAGCCCCCGCCCGCTCCAGTCTGGGAGCCAAACGTCGGAAATGCTCAACGAAGTTCCACCGGCTGTCGAGGACAAGTCCTAGGTACTTCATCGTCGACTCGACGCCGATGTGAACCCCTCCCACCGTGAGTTGGGAACCCGAAGGTGGCGCGTTCCGAGGACCATGAAAACCCATGGCCTCGGACTTGTGCAGAGCCACCTCGAGTCCCAATTGCCGGATTCTTTCGACGATTGTCGCAACCCCGCGTGTCATTAAGTCGGCCGCCGCCTCGTACGACCTCCCCTGCGCCAGGATCAGCGTGTCGTCAGCGTAGCAAACCACGCTGACGCCGTTAGGGAGGTCGGCGCGCAGCACCCAGTCGTATCCGATGTCCCACAGATGCGGCCCCAGAACCGATCCCTGTGGGACACCGCACGACATCTCTCGCCGGTTCCACTCTCCCTGATGACCGGGGTAGATGACGGCCCTATCCGTCAGGTAAGCCTCGACCACGCGACAGAGGTAGGTCGGCACCCGGTGATACCGGAGTGCCTCCCTGATGCAACTCCAGGGCAGGGTGTTGAAGGCATTGGCGATGTCTAGAGACACCGCCAAGACGACCCCACCCCGGGCCACTGCTTCCCCCGTCGTAAGGGCTCGCACGCGCATGATGGCGTCCACCGTAGAGCGCCCCTTGCGGAAGCCGTACTGGCCGTCCGATAAGTCCGGCCCCTCCCGCACCAGCCACCCGACAAGGCGGTCTGCAATCACTCTTTCAAAGAGCTTGCCCACCTCGTCGAGCAGCACGATGGGCCGGTAAGCGGACGGCGAGTCCGCAGGGCGCCCTGGTTTCTTTATGAGGACCAGTTTCCCCGTCTTCCAACGAAGTGGGAACTGGCCCCTCTCCAAGCATGCGCTAAGGAGCCCCCTTAGTCGAGGCCCGAGAGCCTCCAAGGCCAGGACCCAGGCTTTGCCAGGCAAGCCGTCGGGTCCTGGGGCGGTATTCTTGGCATTAAGCCTTCGTACCGCCACCCTCATCTCTACCTCGGTCACTTCTGGAGCACCGTCGTCGTCGTCAGTGATGTGGTCCGCATCGGGCACCGCAGTAGGCGGAGCCATGGGTGGGGGACTATGTTCCCCTCGCGAAGGGAACAGAGCGCTCACCACGCCCTCCACTAGTTGGGGCCGGAGACTCTGCGTCAGCGGGGGAGCCCATGGGCGGAGTTTCTCCCGGACGGCCTTGTAAGGCCGTCCCCATGGATCCCTGTTCAGAGTCTCCAGTGACTCCTTGCGGGCCAGTCCCCTGGCCCGCAGAATCTCCTCTTGGAGGGCGGTCTTCGCCGCTCTGTACCCCTCATATAGCTCCGCCTGAATGGCTTCCGTATCCGGAGGGCGGATACGGAGCCTGCGGTGCCTGGTGTACCGGCATCGCGCCGCAACGCACGCTTCGCGCAACGTTGTCAGCTGCGGCGACCACCAGTACACCTGGCGCCGAGCCCGTCCTGGCTGGACTCGGGGCATAGCCACGTCACATATCTCGGACATGGCCTCCCGGAACCACTCCGCTACCAGCCACCCTGCGAAGATCACTGTAGCTATGTCATGGGCTAACACAACATCACGCCTTGTTTCCCCGAAGGGTTGGGCAGAGGTATTTCACCAGTTACGTTTAAGTCCCATTTGGGTTAAATGAGACTTAAACTAACAACACGAGCCTATTGCCATGAACTGAGCACAATTCCAGACTCCAGGATGCTGCTGAGAAATGCCCGATAGAAAACCCAATAATAACACTTTGCCTGAGCTGGAAACCGATCCAAGGACCTCGTGTTCAGCGATAGCGCTTATGTCCTCTAGAGCAGTGTTTTTCAATCTTTTTGATTTCGCGACCCCTTTACAAGTTGAAAAATTCCGGCGACCCCCTTGTGTCACAGAAAGACAAAGAAATTATTTAATTAAAAGACTACGTTAATGATACATTTAGGTACTTCAACTTAGGGAACAGTAAAAATTTCATCACAATCAGTTCAGTAATTTTTATGATATGGACATATATGTGTAAGTGTAACGGCCTGGCTTATTGATAAGAGCTACATGTGTAGTGTCAAAGAGAAAACAACTCAAAACCTTGGTCAAATTTTAGTACACGTAAAAAATCTTGCTGCAAATTTATGTATGGTATATGGTTTTAAGAAGTCGGCTGTTTACTTTTAGTAAAAGTACTTTGTTTTTGTAGTGTTAGAACCTTGCCTTTTTCTTTCAGCCGGCGACCCCCCGAGTAAGGCTTCGCGACACCCCTCGGGGTCGCGACCCACAGATTGAAAACACTGCTCTAGAGCAACGTGGCAGTCATGATCAAAATAAATTGAAAAGCACCTACTTATTAATTAGTATTCCACGTAGATAGTGAGAGTTTATAAATTATATTTTATCCCTATAAAACACGTCTCTGTTTGCGAGAATATTTTTTTTTCCTGAAACTTACTTTAAGACATTTATTAGCTACCTCATCAGATTGACTAGGTACAATACAATACACTTAGTTAAACAAATCTCATTCAAAATTAGACAGGTGTTCAGGGTAAAAATATATTAAATAGT
The DNA here is from genome assembly GCA_947507805.1 of Aporophyla nigra. Classification (NCBI taxonomy): domain Eukaryota; kingdom Metazoa; phylum Arthropoda; class Insecta; order Lepidoptera; family Noctuidae; genus Aporophyla; species Aporophyla nigra. Next base: position 20,661,299 of record OX382297.1, on the reverse strand, counting down.
TTATTATTAGCCATTAATGTCCTACTACTAGGCAAAGGCTTCCCTACACACACACAAACACACACACGCACACTAACTTTTTAGCTTTACAATACTTTTATATAATTTTTGTTATCTATTAACTTTAGTCATAAAATTGTAGTGGAAGTATCGTCAGTATTGTGTACAATACAGTTATAATATCCAATGGGGACTGGCACTGTACTCCCTTATACAGGTTATTCTATAACCTAGCTGGGAATGCAGCACCTCACCACCACTTCAGTTGTAGTTTTAGTACACTCAATTTGTCAACCCTTTAAACTGTACTACAATGCTTTTATGATGAATAAACAATTATTTTTTTTTTTTTTTTTTTTTTTTTTTTTTTTCTACCTCTCTCTGTCCAGAGCTGCTACAGACCAATCGTTATTAAACGAATCCAGCTCATCTCGCCATCTCTGTCTGGGCTGGCCGCGATGTCGTTTGCCATTAAGCGGGACCCACTGGGGTCGTATATTTGAACCATTGATCGTATGACATACGGCAGATGTGTCCAGCCAAATTCTATTTAGGTGTAGCAGCTTTCCGAGTAATATCAGTCATTTTAGTAATGGAACGGATTGTTGAATTCTTAACATGGTCCACAAGTTTAATACCCAGAATACTATTCGGCTCATTGATCGTCTGACATACGGCAGATGTATCCAGACCAATTCCATTTAACCGTGGCAGCTTTTCGAGTGACATCAGTAATTTTACAAGGTCTACTACTATTTACCACTATCTATGATTACGCACAATTTTGGATGAGATGGTTGATAGCAGTGGTGGCCCAGTGGTAACGGCCGTGAATTACGGTCGTGGGTTCGAACCCAAGCATACACACTTTGTATAAATTATTTCATCACCACTGGTCTCAAAACGATGAAGGAAAACATCGTGAGGAAAACAGCATGGCCTAGAACCGAAAATTTGAAGATCTACCAACCCGCACTGGGCCGGCGTGGTGGATTATGGCCCACTCCCTTTCACCGAGAGGAGGCCTGTGTCCCAGCAGTGAGAACATGGCTACTGATGATGATGAATAGGCAAAGTTTAATATTACGTTCCATAGCATTAACTTGTTAACCCTTTATTATTTAAAGTTAAATTTCAGGGACATGTTGTCCAATAATCCCTGATCTCAAGTATACCAGACTGGCAAGCAAGCTAGTTGAGTGCAGTAAGCGGACGGACAATGCCACTCTTTGTCCCGGCTCCCGGCTGCCGGCGCATCCGAGGACATTCCACATATTAACCCTCTCTGTTCACTAAATGCTGTTGCGTTGTGTAGTCTTTTATTGCTTTTTTATACTTTAAACGGAGCTATGTATTAGTTGGCTTTGTATTTTATTGTTCCTAGTATGTTTTTTAAAATATTTACTTAATTGTGTTTTACTTCTTGAACCTTGTAAAAGTATGAGAAATAGTGTGGTAAAGTTCACCCAACCTCCGTAGAAAAAGGAGGAAACTCCGACCAGACGGATATCGTTTCTGGTTGGCAACTGACCGACGATTGATGTCGGGACGTTGTATAATATGCTAGTTGCGCGGTAAACTGTACTTGTGCGATCCAGGATTTTGCGACACGTCAGTGAGCTGCGTAGTTCGTGCGTCATGCGGCGGTGTAGATGTTGCTACAACCTATTCAGATTTCTTGGGACCACATTCTCCATTGTAAAACGTCAAAAAAACTTACGAGATATGTTAAAGCACTCTATCTGCTGCTACAATTTTTTTCTTTATTTAACCCTTGCGTTGGTATGATTGGTCTTTGTCAAACAAACTTTGGTAAAATTAGACACTAGGTGGCAGGGAAATCGGTGCGTAAAAACCATGAATTCAGCGCTTGATCACGAAACAAAACAACCAACGACACATTTCTACGCTATTGGAGTAGATATTTTTCATCGGTTACCATAATTGCTGTTCCATAGAAAAGTGCAACATCTATGCGATCAAAATGTATGGAACACCTGTTTAGGAAACTGATAAACGACCAAGAATGTCAACCCCTCAAGTTGAAGTTTTTAACTGAATTCATGGTTACAGTTTGTTTGTCGATGTCCCTGCCACTATCCAAGTTTCGATTCAACTCATTCTCTATCAACACAGTTTGAAACAAAATCTCAAAAACATCATAACGAATCACATCAAAAAGACAGTCATAACACAGTTATCAAACTCCCCCTAACTGTATAACCCAAATGAAATAAACTACGACCCGAGCACTTTACTTCTAAGTACTTATATTGTTTCAGTTAAAGTACAGTGCGCCCTCAAAGTTTCGATCAATAAAACACGCTGGCCCGTGTCGTTCCTTACAAAACTTTCTGCCGTGGCTGTACTAAATCGATCTTGACAGACAGTGCACCCAATTTCGTTCGACACAAAGTTTCTCGAAGACGAAGGGAGTTGGAAGGTTGAGGTTATTAATGCTTAATGCAATAGGGGCAAAAGACGAGGAACTGCCGTGATAAGATTAGTGGCACGGGTTATGTTCGATACGCGGTAAAACTTTTAACATAGTCTACCTTTTTATCATTTTTCATCATCGTCTGCCTAGCCTTATTACAACTTAGTTGGGGTCGCTTTCAGTGAAACCAAATGCAGCTGATTATTAGTATTACATGCAACGGCTGCCTATATGACCTCCTTAAGTCAGTTGCCAGATAAAACGCACGAAATCCCTTGGTGAGATTAGTTGTTAGACTGTCGAACTTCTGACGATCCGTAACGACGGTCAGAGAATGAGAGCTGGAACCAGTGGTTTAACGTGTTTTCCAAGTCACGGAGGGGTCTTGGTGTCTAAAGATGGTCACCCATCGACGGAACAACCGCGGCAAACGCAGCTTAACCTGATCTATCGAACCGTGCGGATGGACGTAATAGAATCTAGGCGGAATTTTTTGCGCACTGAAATTTCAACTATTGATACTCGAACAGGGTGCAGTGCAAATGAGTGTCACCGTGTCGAAAAAAAATCTAGCGATTTCATCTGTGTCGACTTTGGCTAAGGATTAATTTAGTATTTTTTTTAAGTGAAACTTCTAATGCGACTTCCAACGAGGTTGCGTTAAACGTTTAACGCACCATAGAGGGGGTATGAAAGCATAATTGTCAAAGTGTTCGTGCACACGCCAATGATTTGAAGGATAGAGTTCTTGAAAAGTAGAACATTTTAATGTTATCAGAAATGTTTACCTCTTCCTATTTTCATTTGCACATTACGAAGTTTTACTTCTTCCGCGCGGAGGGACTCCATGCACAATTTTTTTTTACAGTACTTTGGATTTTTTCCTATCAAAGAAACTAAGAGTAATCGTATTTCTAAAGAGTACGACTCTAATTCTAAAGTTTAAATCCTTAAATATTTTACATATTAATTGCGTAACTAAAGTTATATTTTACATATTAATTGCATAAATAAAGTTATATTTTATATATTAATTGCATAACTAAAGTTTAAGTAAAGACGCTGCAGCACGAGAACAAAACGAAAGCAATTATTTCCAGCTCCATCGGGCCACGGAAACTGTTACCCGATCATGATTACAATTCCTGCCCATTTTAACGATACCAACAAAGTAACTTCAAACCTCCAGAAAGGCCAATAAAAGTGGCCATAACTAAAGTAAGGTTGGAGCTTCATAATTAAAAGAGCTATCCTGACTTATGAACCATGCGAATTTGAGTGTTTTTTTACTTCTTTGTTGTTATGTGTTTCGGAATGCCGAGAATTTGGCCCGTAATCAAATATTTTATGGTGAGTGGAATTCTTTTGGAAACTACCGAGGTAAGTAGCCGTTAAAAGCTAGGCTGGTGTGGGTATTTTTTAAACTTTTGTTGTACACATATTTAAAGAAAAGAAAAATGTTTTTAATGTCACAGAAACACATGTAAAAAATCTTTATCCAATAAAATAAATATCTTAAAAATGAACTCTCGAGTAATAAAGAAGTTTATCATGGTCCTCTTCGTTCTCTTTTATATCTTAAACCAGGGAGGGTTTCATCTATAAAAGTGTTTAATCTATAATCCAATAAATATTTCTACACAAGCGAGCGTACCGATTTTTAACATCTTCAACAAATATTAGGTACAGTAACCAAAGCTATAGTAGAAACCAGGGTCGTCAGATATAGTTGGAAATAAACCCATAGATAATTACGAATGAAATTTAATTTAATAAACGAACGGTTTGTTCTTCTATTCAATTAATTAAATTTAATCGAAAACATCCATCGGTTTCTTAGTAAACTTCAACTGTATCCAACCCTGGTTATATTTTTGACCAACCTTTCGGAGACCGTACAACAATATGCGAAAACCGTCAATATTTCACCTCCAACGTTCAACTAAACTCATAAAGGCAATTCCTCGCTTAAAATTTATGTATATTGCATGGACAATATCCTCTGCATGCTGCGTGTAGTTGTATAAATAAGTAAATAACCATATGGGCTAGCTCGCGGCTTTGTTGTGGGTATCAACTTGTTACAATGGCAATGGCAGGATATTGAGTGTTTAAGACAAATAACTGTAAATGTTTTGTTTTGTCGATGAGTTTTCAATTGCTGGTGAAGGTTTTTTACTTTTTCAAACCGTAAGGTACCTGGAACGATTGGTTTAACCCCATCTCTTCTTAATGTGGACGTGTTGGACACTAACTGTACACTGTGCATCACCTTGGGAAATTAATTGTGATCCAAATTGCCATCATCATTTCAACCGAACGACGCCCACTGCTGGCTATAAGCCTCCCCTAATTTGGGGGCGTTTGCCATAATCGCCACACTTGGCAGGTGGGTTGGCGATCGCAGTATGGTGGTAAAATGCATAGAGAATGCTACTGCCCATTTTCAAGTCAGACCCTTTTTTTTTTTTCATCAAATGACTTCTCCCTCTCTGGGCGGAGCGGGAGGGCGTGTCAGACTTTTACTGACTAAAACCCACCCGTGTTTTTTCAGATGCCCATGTGCCGGGGCCACGGTATCTCTTTCGCCTCTTACGACACCCACAGGAAGAAATGGGATGGTGCTATTCTATTATTATATATGCTATGCTATTATTATTCTTCACGTCCAGCATGGCAAGTGACACCATAAGTTAATTTATTGCCCGGCTGTCATTTTTAGACCTCTAACAGTCATTACGGGTTGTCAGAAGCCCGAAAGTCTGTCAGCCAGTCTTACTAACGGTCTCGTATTACCCAGTAGCTACAGTTGTGAATTAAATATACGAGATATAATTTCTCTGAATTTACACTTGAATTACAGTTTAACATAAAGTATAGGTCATTGCTTTTAGAAGCGCGAATCGATAAGTAATAATTAATTCCGTTCAATAGTTTAATTCATACATTATATATTTCGAAAAAAATATATTAAAATCTGTTAAACACATCAAATACGGTAAATGGGTACTAACACCTGAAGGGCAATTCTCGTAATTTTAATCTGTCAAAAATACCTCCAATTTCTCTGCATTTTTGACAAGTTTTTGACATTTGACTGTCGCCGAGATGAGACTGCGACTAGATTTTGAACGTTTTTAAATAAGAGAATTGACCTTCTGGTGTTGTAACTTTGTATAACTCGGCGAGTTAACAGAAAGTACGTTTCGTTTACTAATTTCTCAGGTGTGCCATTTACCGAACCACGTAGGTCACCTACGGCTGGAAAACTGAAAAGTTTTCGACAGCTTGGACGTTTATATAACCAGTTTGAGAAAAGCTTAAGCAAACCAAATATTAATCAAATTCGAGGAACTGAATGACAATTTTCAAATAACTGTCAAACGCTTACTAAATTAAAAATCAAATCTTAAAATAAATAAATAAATGTCTTAGGACAACCAACACACCGTTATCTGATCCCAAACTAGGCAGAACCTGTACTATGGTAACCAGACAACTGATAAATATAATTATATATTTCTAAATACATACTTGTTATAAATAAATTACACCCAGACACAGAACAAATGATTGTGCTCATCACACAAAGACTTGTCCTGGGTGGGAATCGAACCCACGACATCGGTATTTGCAGTCAGGGTCACTAACCACTAGACTAACAGGCCAGTCAAAAAAGTTATGTGATTTATGCTGTCAATAATGCTATTAAGCTATTTTACCAATAACATAGTGATGTGGCTCAGGTGTATAAAAGCGTACTTAAATATTAATAAGTACGTATTTTTATGGCCCAAAACTGTCAAAGGAAAATAAATAAATAATGTATTTTATGTATGAAATACAAAGTACAGAATAAAGGCGTGAGAAGAAACATTACATTTTAATCGATAATTCTAACAACAGACGGTGTCGTAAAATAGTTTATCCTTAAACCAGAACAAGACTTTTATTCCAGCGATGGAAACATTTAGGATTGAGCTGAAACATTTGAATAAAATAAGCCTTTATTCCTGGCTCTAGAATATTTTTTAAAATATGTTTCTGTATTATTTATTTTATTAAACTATCGTTCTAATGAGTCTGTATTTATATCAAAACTGGCTTCTGCCCACGACTTCCTCTGCATGAAATTTCTTGTTTCTCCGACCTACCCCGCCACATCGCATCGCCTTCCCGCGGTATTACTTCGATTTCGCTTTGAATTCGTCTTTTTTTCTCTATTTTTAAGTGTTTTAGCGTGATATTAAATAGCATAGCCGTCCTCAAGAATTGGACTATCCACGTATTTTTTTTTGTGGGTGGGAAATTATCATATGACGGTTCATGGCAGTTCAGACTTGTACTTACTAAAACCCACCCGTGTTCCTTCATTTGCCTATATCCCAGGGCCACGGTAACTCTTTCGAACAAATCTCGTGACCCTGGCAGGCATCGGTCCTAGCAGACCCCTTCAGTACTGCTGACATCTCTTTGAGGCGCGCGTGGAACACTACGCGCCGTCGATCCGAGCTTGGTCCTTACCGGGCGGCGAGCTACTCATTGCTCGCCGCCCGCAAGCTTGCGCCTGTGGTAGCCGGGAGTCTGCAATGGACTCCGAACGCCCGGGGCGTCTCCTCCTGTGGTGGCTAGGGACGTGAGGGCGCAGAGACTGCCTTTCCCTCACGCGCTCCACCTCTTTCTTCGCGAGCATTACTGCTTCGCAGAAGGAGGCTACGGCTTTCCATGCCCTTTCGCTCCGTACCATGGCTGAGAATTTCAATACCATACTAAACCCCTCTAGGATTGAAATTTTTCGACTCAGATGCACAGGTTCATTCATGATTTGTGCGTCCCTGTCGCCCTGTGTACTCAGCTGAGTATTGCATAAATCACAGAGATGCCATAAACATCGACATCGAACATCAGTTCCTCGTCACATCCCTAAGAGTCGTTAGCGAAATATGAGATCGTTAAACAACATATTGAACTAGCCACTTTTACGGCCATTTTATGACGAGTTGCACTTTCAAATTATAATTTTTTTGCGCTACATAAATATAATATTAAGTTGTCGGTATGTATATATGTACTTGTTTGTTGCTACATTTATTTATTTAACACTTTAAGCACATAAATGTACAGAGGCGGACTCAATATTCTCTTCCCTAAACATACAAACTCTTACGCTTTTTTCCATTTGGGTAGGTAGAAACTTCAGAACGCCACCTACTCCGATCCTTACATTCTCCTTTTGCTTCGTTTCGCTCCTCTTTCCTTCTCAATTTATTTGAGGCCAGTAATGTATCTATTTAATAGATATGTAAACACTGACTCATTTAGACAAGTGGAGGCAACTGCTGTCACTAATGACATCTGTCAGTCACGGAGAAATGCGGGAAGCAGATGAAGTGCAGATGAGAGAAATTGCGTTATACACTATCAATAGGAATCACTTTCATTTTGACAGTTCCACTACATTCATGGCGTTGTTTACGTTGCTAAGCAGACAATTTTAACGAACATATGAAGTAATGGATTACCAATAATCTTCAATATGATTCAGATTAATAGTGTGCGTTACGCAATTATGGTGCAGCTCTGCAAGGTAGCGCTTGGTGTGGTAATGAGCTTTTGATGTGACATAATGAACCTAAATACGTCCCTGGACTATGTTATTCCTTATAACATTAGCTATCTATCAGTGCAAGTCTCGTCAATATCGGTACAGCCGCTTAGCAGATTAGCCAGAACAAACACACAGATTGACATTTTAAAACTGTTATTTTTTTACCGCACATAATTTTATATTAGAAAATAAGCTGTTTATTTGACATTACAAACAGACAATTAAACTGTATATATATAAATATATTCATTTGAATGGTGTACCTACAGATAAACAAACAGTATTCAGTAAACATAAAAAGTATTCTATTTATTTTCTAAAGACAAGACATTCCATCACAAACATCATTACCATCAGATGCCATGTGACATCCAGACATTCCAAAATTAAACAGTACAGCAACCTATTAAAACTGTCAGGTAAATAACATGTACGAAGCGAGGCCAGCCCAGGGCCAACTGAATTACCAGTTAAACCCATCACCTAATCCAATTCGGCCGCTTTCCTATTAATTGAAAGCTCATACGATCACGCTTGAAACACCGAAATGTGTTAATTATTTCGTCCTAGTTTCGGAGAAATCGTACACCGCAAACCGAATCCTCTCTAATTTACAGCAAAATTAAGATGAGTTTATGTTAATGAAATAAATTTTGCCACAATTGCACCTGTTATTAATTATTTCAGTGTCAAATAATCTTTTCGCCTCAAGCCAAAAGTCACTCATCACTCATCATTTCAGCCGAAAGACATCCAGTGCAGGATATAGACCTCCCCCAATTTCCCTAAATTTGATGAGGCCTATATCCAGCTGTGGACGTCTTTCAACTGTCTCTGTTTCGACTGATCGGACATAATGTCGTAGAAGAATAACGACTCAGTCAAATTTACGAAGGAATTTGTAAAGCACTAACAGTGAAACTCGCAAATTCGTCGATCCAATATACAGTATAAAGGTTTAACCATGGCCGCGCGGTTGAAACGTGGAGCCGCGGCCACGCAGATCTCCTAAGCAGAGCTTAGTAGAGGGCCCATTCGCTCGCCATAATCGCCACGCTTGGCAGGCGAGTTGGCGATTGCAATATGGTGGCAAAATGCAAAGAGAACTCTGGTGCCCATTCTCCAGTAAGTCCCTTAGTCGCCTTTTACGAAACCCACGGGAAAAAATGAGTTCACAAAATTCACTAATTACAAACTATTAAAACAAATCTTGTTTGTCACTAAATTATAGTTAAACGAGGCTGCCACATGTTTTAAATGGATGTCAGAAACCGTGGTTAAAACAAAGGAATTCATAATTATGTTAAATACTAACAACAATTTTACCTAGGCACCTGTAAACTACAATTAATGTTTCACTGTACTCAGAATTTTACTGACACGATGCGGATTGCAGAGCTCATGGACGCTGGTTGACTGAGTTCTTGTAGCTATTAAAAGTTTGCCAATTTAGTGGAGTATTGAAAGGACGAATATTTTCGTTTTTGATGTCATTATAAACCGTTTTGGTTAGGAGAACTGTGATTTTACTAGTTGGTATAACTAACTACTCTTTTTATTAGCTTTTGCCAGCGGCTTTTCCCGCGAAATATATACATTGAAACCACCATTTTAAATCATTCTATCTATAAATGAAAACCGCATTAAAATCCGTTGCGTAGTTTTAAAGATCTAAGCGTAGAAACGCGAGAGACGACTATGTTTTAAAGTATATAAAGATGACATGACATTTTTGGATCAACGTTAGGGACTACTAAGAACCATCAAAATAGTCATCCAGACTATTTCGTAGGGTCTTCAATGCTGTTGGAGTTTTTAAAGTTTAAACGGAAGTTTGAGGAGTGCATTGGGACTGAATGTTAAACAGTGGAAAATCTTAACATACTTTCACAATAAAGTCTAGAAAAGTAAAGCATATACACAATAAATAATAGTTTAAAAAAACTAAAAAACACGCTTCCATTGAAAACCAAACTAAAAAGTACAAAATAATGGAAAAAAAGCGTGGGGTGCTTTATAAGGTATTTTTTTATTGATATCAGGCACCCCACGCTTTTTTTCCATTATTTTGTACTTTTTAGTTTGGTTTTCAATGGAAGCGTGTTTTTTAGTTTTTTTAAACTATTATTTATTTTCTATTTTTTAGGGTATTTCGAATTTTGAGACGTATGTCAGCGTAGTTTGTGTCAGTTTTTTTGCTGTCCTGGTAACCCTGGCAAGGATAATGGCATAAATTTATGAAATTATTGCATTGTCATCGGTCCTTGACAGGTGTGCAAAGTTTGAATAAAATCTGGTCGTTTAAAGTGGGTCAAAATCGCGCTATAAGGAGTCGGTTACAAACAAACATACAAACATACAAATATAAAAACATACAAACATACATGTGAAGCTAATATAAAGCGTGTAAAAATTAGCAATCATTTGGCCAACCTTTCGATAGCAAAGGAATAACGCTGTAGATACAATATTCGTTGGTATTGTGTGGTACAGATACCATTCGGACTAAAAGACAGAAATCCTGAATAACGATCTGCCCTATATATGTATCAAGGCATGAAATACCTATTTAATATTATGTACCAACTAGGCCCTGCAGTAGGTCCTGCTCGCGACTTTGTTCGAGAAATATATCTTAAGACTGGGCAATACTGTAGCTTCGCATTTGTAAAAAAAAAAAAATTGCACTCCGGGAGTGCCGGCAGAAGTGAAAACTTGATTATTAACGTTGAGCATGTTTGATATTTTGGAATGGTTAGGGAATAATTTGTTGTTCAATTTCCATATTTTAAGCACTTTATATTCACGAATTTTACGAATACACAACAATGTGATCACTACACAGACGGTCGAGCCATCAGCTGTCACCATCCATGGATGCGCGTGGCACGCTGTAACATAGACGAACATTCGCGCAAGCGCCCTGCGCCGCCTAAACGAAACAGTAGGCCCAGGCATACATTTTCGCCGCGCCGTAGAGAGGGGATAGCTGTCTACTCTCCATCCGTCCTACGCTTTTTCGATCAGGTCACGTGTCCTGGCGCGAGTTTAAGATTTTATACCCATTACAGAAAAAGTGCTCAACGCCGCTAAAGAAGTTTTCACTTCAAAAACTAATTGGATCAGTAGTTCCGAAAAAAATCCCCAACATACTCAAAAATGTTATCTCTTTATACAAGATTTGTTCATAATTGACTACTGAATCGATTTCAGTTCTTTTTTAATACAGGTTTTTTTTTTTTTTTCAAAAAATATATATTTTGTCATACCTACAGCCGATAGATAAAAAAACCGGCCAAGTGCGAGTCGGACTCGCGCACCGAGGGTTCCGTACAAACCTGTAGGTATATAAGTAAAAGTTCACCCATCACGACAATCGAGTCGTAGTTCTGTTCTGTTTCTTAGATTGGTTTTATTTCTGTCTGTGTTTTGTTCTGTTTATTATATGATGTAACTAATAATTTACGGTTTTCGCAATTTTTCCTTTATCTGTGCTATAAGACGTTGCTTCGTACCAAATTTCAAAATTCTAGATCGACTGGAAGTACCCTTTAGGTTTTGATTCCCTTGCGAGTTTCAAAAATTTGTGGAAATTTGCGGTATAAACGGCTATATCTTTTGATTGCGTTAGCTTAGAAGTTTGATTTTTTCACAGCTCCAAGGAACAGTAGACTTGAGTATTTGATATAAATTTCAGCTTGATACCTCGACGCGTTCCTGAGAAAAAGGATCTTGACAGACGGACGGACGGAAGGACGGACGGACGGACGGATGGACGGACGGACAACAAAGTGATCCTATAAGGGTTCCGCTTTTTCCTTTTGAGGTGCGGAACCCTAAAAAAAGTCTTATTTCAAGACAATACGACTCATTTTAAAAATATAGAAAGTAATGCTAGCGACAACACGATTTTCTTAATAACACCAGCCAGCCTTAAAAAAAAGGTTTTAGTTTGTAGCCGAAAATCCTATTATGCTTTTAACTCAATACTGTAATTGGAGTGAATGAGGTCTTGCGTTAATTATGTAGCAAACTATAGGTACCTAGAGAGTTATAAGCCTAATTTACATATTAATATAACTTCACGCATGCACACACTCAATATTTGCATGTCAATTACGTAATATATATTGACACCTGACATCCAATTTAGGACATTGATATATTGTAAAAGCAGATTAAATTAAGTTATACAAGGTATATGTATAAATATAGCGAAGAATTAAGGTCACATAAGCCGAAAATCTTATACTTCTCACCCAGGGAAACGGATAATGTAGGTATCATTAAAGAAGCTGTCAAAATAAAAAGTATTAAAATAATGTATTCGCTACGTGAAAGTTGGAACATCGCGAATGGCTGTCAAATATTTCGCTGTTTGGATTGATTGGTCAATATTACTCAATTTAATTAAGAAATATCGATATCTTTAGTGTAGGTACTAAATTATTGCAACCCGTGTACATAGATAGATGGATAAATGATGAAGATAAAAGAAAAATAATTATATAAATATAAAGTGTAAAGAAGTAAAATCTCATGTAATGCCTCTTCCAGTTTTCTCTGTCAGCGGCTTCTTTGTTTTCCTGCTAATGTAATTATGTCATCTGTCCAGCGCTTCCTAGGAGGCCGTTGTTGTCTTTTACCTGTTCTGGACACTGAGTCGCCTTTTTAGTTCATTTCTTTTCGGTATACGCTATCTCATATAAAGGTAGTTGCTGAAAATCAGTGCTGCTGACGATAGATTCGTCTGACGTCGCAGCATTTTGCTGAGCAACGACCTGTTCTTGCACAGATACGACGCACAGATCAAGTGTTCTTATTTGCGTGGTATTTTTGTCACAAAACTAGCTAGAAATGCACTCTGCATCCGGCAATTTTGTTTTTTATTATATAATTACTGTCAGTGTCATAACGCAGATATATGATTTGTATTGTCTTTCGTCCGTAGCCGTGACATCAATGAGCCATAGGTAACATTCTACAACGTTTTTTATCTTGAATACGTGGCTTTTGGCTACCTTGTACGTGTGCATTTTTCTTTTTTGTAACAATTTTTTATTTCATGTTGTGCGTTTTGTTTGTGCAGAATAAACTTTTTTTCATTCTTTCTTTCTTTCATATTATATCAGATTAAATTAATAATCCGATCCCTGTGCAACATCCCTCGTTTGTCCCATAAAAAGTCTACCTACTTTACTAGTTACAAAACTGTAGCATCAACCAACAGGAACAATAGCAGTGCGTGACGTCACAATGACAGCCCTGTCCCACCAAAGTATGCTCCACTAGCCATTAGGAAAACCCGTAATTAAAGAATAATCAAGTTGAGCATCTTTGCTATTGTTTCCACTGTGGAGATTCGTGTCGTTGTAGAGAAATTTATGAACGAAGATTTTTTGTCCAAAGATAAGTTCAGTTCATTGTTATATATAACTAGATTCTGCCCGCGACTTCGCCCGCGTCAAATTTTTGCTTTCGTGACCTTTCCCGTCGCATCGAATTGCCTGCCAGTGTACATTTTTCGTGGCTGTTCCGCTCCTTTTAATCGTAGCGTAATGTTATATAGCCTATAACTCTCCTTAATAAATAGGCTACTCAACACAGAAATAATTTTTCAATTCAGACCAGTAATTCCTAAGATTAGCGCGTTCAACCAAACAAGCAAAAAATATAGTATAGATTCATTTATTTAAAAAGAGTGTGGCGATTAGGTTTTCAAATTAATTGAAAGTACGTATACTACTATATAACAACATTAAACTTAATTTGTAATTATTTGGTAACAATACCATAATTTTTTTGATGAATTGGTGGTGCCTTATTATCAAGGGTGGTACTTCGGTATGAGAGCAGTGGCCCATTGGTCAGGCCCGAATTACGAGTTGTTGGTCGTGAGTTCGAACCAGGGCAGGTACTTGGTGTATTTAAATTCATCATCATTGCTATCAAAATGGTGAAGGAAATCATTGACACGAAACCGGCATATCCGGCGTAGTACTGACAACCGGAGTGCGTGTATGACCAGGGATCCATATTTTCATTCGAAAATCAGTTTTAAACCTCAATTATGTAACATCCACTTAAAAAAGTGACGTCATATAAATTGCAATATTCATTATCTTTCATGGCTAATTCACTGTAAACTTTGACAGCAATAGTGACCAAGACAAGTAAACCGATTTGATTAATTGACCGTAAGTTTATTCTGATGGTTGAATTTCGACATTGGTGCCGATTCTGTTGTACAAAATTTTCTAAACTAAACTAAAAATCACTAAAATTTGGTTTATTCCTGTCAAACGACGATTTCCTATTCTAAAATAGACTAAAGTGACACAACTTAACTATATTTTAGTTTGACAGCACTAAGATTGCACTGAGTTATTAGTTTAGTGAAAATGACAATTTTGCTATTCTGAGTTTGCCGGTTTCCACCAAAAATTTGGACTTTAATAATTTATTTTGACTAAATCTGACCATTTTTAATCGCGATTAAAAAGGTGTGGAATAAAACTAATGGTCATGAACAAAAAATCACACCAACGCCTCGCCTTCACATACAAAAACAGTGCTGTATTTTTTTTTCTTTTGCTTATGTCTCGAAAATGACGTGTCCTATCGCAAAAATAATGAAATTTTCGACCCCATTTAAAATACCATATACAATAATATATATATATATATAAAAATCAACACGTAGGAAATATTTTTTTATTTTTTCAATTAAAAAGTGAAAAATTCGATATAAAACACGTCCAGGATGCCCCCTTGCGCGCGCACACAAAGCACCACGTTGCGAAACCAAAAGAAAAAAAAAACACGTTGAGTCGCGATTGTCATATTCCAATCCAGCCCGTTCCTTGCTGTTATTCCTTGCAGTTACCAGCGATGCTCTATAGCCGAGGTCCGTACCCCACAGGGGGTGCCCTTAGAGAGTAGTCGCTCTAGTTTGTAGTTTTTAAGCCCTGGCTGGAGACCTTAATTTATTAAGGTAGCCACAGACAAGCCTGGTTAAACAGCCGACCACCTCATAGGTTGACCAAAGAGATGACATCCCCCAAAAAAAAATACGACCGTTCATCTTTTCACAGCAACCTTTATCGTACAATGTTAATGATGTCGATGTAATTTTTTATTTAAATAAAAACAATTTAAAACTTTAATGGAAAATGTGTTTTCATTACGTTCTACTTAGCCTTTATGTTAAAGTGTTAGTAAAAGTTAATGTTTCATAAAAGAATCATTATTAAAACCCTAATCCATTTATATATTATTCAATTGTTATACGTAAATATATAATAAAATCCATCACGAACAAAGTCTAGACTATAAAATGAGGTTTATTTAAGTCATAAGAAGTCAGGAACTTAATAATAAATGGCCCAAAAACACCAAGATCCCTTTGTATGAGTAATTGGTAATAAATATTAGATTTGAAAGGAGGCATTAACTTTCTAAAAAAATGATCGACTAACCTGTGTGTATTGCTTTAATGAAAAACCACTACAAAATGGAAAATACCTTTAATTTCGGTAGTCGGTGACAAAAAACTAAAATATTTATCCATAGACACCGACTTTCTAAATTGCCGGAGATATCACGTAAAATAACCTATAGATGATTTGAGAACCTACTCCTTTTTGAATTCGGTTTAAAAAGTGTTACGTTTGATTAGCTGACAAAGAAGAGTAACTATTTTTGAACGCATAGCTTAGCCAGAGCAGTCACAACGGGAATGTTGTAATCTGATTGTACTTATACACAAGCCTTCTCTCAATGAGACGGTGTGGGCCACCACTCGGGCGCAGTGCTGTTGGTAAATATGACTTATATTCGAATGTTTGGTTCCAGGACATAACGATTTTCTCAGTGGCAGTGGGCAGGGCACTTTACTCGCAGAACAGATGGGATCGAAATGGGGTTTCCGGTTCTGGAGGTGGCGACCGCGTACTGGAAGACGTAGCGTTGGAAGGATTCCCACAAGATGGACCAATGACCTGTTGAAAGCGGCAGGAATCCATTGGATGTGAGAAGCACAGAATCGGTCGAAGTGGCTGTGTTTGGGAAAGTCCCATGTCCAACAGTGGACGTTTTTTGTCTGAAATGATGAGGGCATGTCGATTTTCTCATGATGCTTTCCTTCATCGTTTTGAGAGCAATGCTAATGAAACGTCTTCTTAAAAAAAAAAATTGTGCCTGCCTTTTTTTTTTTGCAGGGAAATCATCAAATGACTTCTCCCGCTCTGGGCGGAGCGGAAATGTCAGACTTTTACTGACTAAAACCCACCCGTGTTCCTTCAGTTGCTCATGTGCCAGGGTCACGGTATCTCTTTCGAACAATCTCGCGACCCCGGCAGGCATCGGTCCTAGCAGACCCCTTCAGTGCTGCTGACATCTCTTTGAGGCGGACGACCTACGTAAGTCAGGGTAGTTACCTCTGTGCTACCACAGCTTCTACATACAAAACGTTCGAATGGGGTCACTTCTGTCAACAGCTGATGTGACTCAAGCAAGAAATTAAGAAAAACCGGCCAAGTGCGAGTCGGACTCGCGCAGGCAGGGTTCCGTACCATTATCAATAAAAATTGCGGTTTATGATTTATGACGTATTAAATAACTACTTACTAGATCTCGTTAAAACAATTTTTGGTGGAAGTTTACATGGTAATGTACATCATATATTTTTTTTAGTTTTATAATTCTCTTATTTTAGAAGTTACGGGGGGGGACACATTTTACCACTTTGGAAGTGTCTCTCGCGTAAACTATTCAGTTTAGAAAAAAAATATATTAGAAACCTCAATATCGTTTTTGAAGACCTATTCATAATCACCCCACATGTATGGATTTGATGAAACAAAAAATTGAATTTCAGTTCTAAGTATTTTGGGGCGCAATTTTGGGGTTTCCCTCCCAAAATGTATTGATGTTTTTCTATTTTTGTGTGAAAATCTTAATGCGGTTCACAGAATAGGTACATCTACTTATCAAGTTTCAACAGCATAGTTCTTATAGTTTCGGAAAAAAGTGGCTGTGACATACGGACGGACAGACAAACAGATATTACGAATCCATAAGGGTTCTGTTTTTTGCCATTTGGCTACGGAACCCTAAAAATCGGCAAGAATTGATCATCAGAAAAGATATGATCTTTCATCATGATAGTGCCAGACCACACATATAAGCAAAAATTGCTGCAGTACAATTTTCACCACAAACTACTGGATTATAAAAGTATCATACTTCCCTAAACCTAAGTACGACAAATGGTTCACAACCCACGCCTTTCACGAAAACTCGGACCATAAATTATTTGTACTTAAAAAAATAAATGGCTGTTCCAAATTTAAACACGGCGAACCTGAAGCTAACAAAATGGCCGTGTAAATTATTCCGCGGATTCCGAAAACATTTCATATTTTGCGTGCAAGCGACTTGTTGCTTCAATAAATACTAACATGGGCGTGTATTGAGTAGGTTAGTAAATATATATGTGTGAATAAAGTATAACTTACGTTAGTGTTATTGTTATCTTTGAAAATAAGGAGAGGTTAATTGCACCGCACTATGACAGCAAAGATTACAAAAACATCAACGAGGATCCAGACGAAGATGGTCACTCAACTGCCAGGGTCGCGAAATCGTTCCAAAGAGACACCGTGACCCTGGCACATGGGCAACTGAAGGAACACGGGTGGGTTTTAGTCAGTAAAAGTCTGACACGCCCTCCGGCTCCGCCCAAGAGCGGGAGAAGTCATTTGATGAATTCCCATACAAAAAAAAGGATCCAGACGACTACGGTGTGTTCAAAACAATGAAAAATATTTGAACAATGAAAGTCAATTTAAAGTGTCGCTTACCAATCGAGTGGTTTTATTTAAATGCCTAAAACCTAAAACCAAAATACTAATTCTAAATTGCCTAGATGTTTTTCATTTGACAATAATAATTTCGTTACGTTTCATCATTCTAACCACAATTTTAGTCGATGATTTTTCAATTACATTTACAACTTAACTTGATCCTTTCCGACATTTATTGTTTGAATAACATTTATTCATAAAGTAATTGTTTCAAAAAGTTGTGAGATTTGAAGTTGCATGTCTAAATAAAAATAAATTCTTTACTGAATGAATGCGTAAGAAATTAATATTAATATAATATTAATATCACACTCAAAAGCACTTCTTAAATCTATAATATTAAATTATTAATCTTTATTGAATAATATCTAAACTTAAAAACCTACCTACATTACATTAAACTTGTTCTTAGAAATTAAAAAGAATAATGTACAAGATTATTCCACGACATTTTTCTTCGTCTTTCTAAACAATCTATCGGCTTCTAAACAAAAATTACAAGTTAGCAGTTTCGATACCGCGCTCGTTAAAAAGATACTCACTTTGCATAGCCAGCAACTTTTATCGTCTTCATTATATTTTTTTTCTTCTTTCAAGACTTTTATCCCTTTAAATAACATCTTGTAAAAGAAATACAAAAAAACTGAAATCTTGTTAAAACAAATTGAATAGAACGTGAAAAGTCAGCATACCCTTTTATAGTTACTAAAACGCTTAAAAGTACTATTACGCATGTTTTTTTTTTTTATGCATGACGTTTGTTGGGACAGGTCAGCTCAAAGTAGCAAGGGCTTTTTGAGTCATTGGCTTTGTTTTGGCGGGCCCTATTGTAATACCAACGCTGCGGTAATTCTTTTTAACAAATATCGCAGCATTATGCTGAGATAGGAGCCTTTTTGGCTTATTATTATTTATTTATTTTATATCTTTCAGTATCTTGTTATTTTTTACTTAAAAGTTTAATGTTCTTCGGAATGTTGGTATTTCATGGGCGTGTCTCAAATAAAATGTTGTTCTTTCTTTATTCAAATGACCCTTCCAGATAAGGCCTTGCATTGTAAGACTCACATAACATCCTAGTAATATAATGTTCGGACTTTAGCGTTTGTTTCGACTTTTCTTTCCAGAGATCAATCAGCAGAAAATTCCAAGGCTATGTAAAAGTGTCCTAAAAGATCGACTTACAAATAAACAGCATAATGAGCTTATACCGTTCCCACTGTTGGGACACAGGCCTCCTCTCAGAGAGAGTGAGTGGCTGTAATCTACCACGCGGGCTCAGTGCGAATTTTTTGGTTCTAGGACATGCCGGTTTCCTCACGATGTTTTCCTTCGTCGTTTTAAAATTAGCGGTGACGAAATTATTTACCTGCTTGGGGTCGAACCCACGACCTTCAATTCGTAAGTCGTGACATTACTGCTGGGCAACCACTGCTCTTTGGATTTGTCATCTAGAAAATACCGCCATCAAGTTTTAAAATATTGACGCGTAAAAGTGTCTTAAAAATCTACTTAAGACAAAAAAAATGAAATTAAATTTAAAAAAAAAATATTTTTTATCATTTCAATTCAATATTGTTTTACCGAGTCTAATAAAACAATGCAACCATTTTGTACTCATAAAACAACAGCTGTTCATAATTTATCAACTCTGAGGTTCATGGACCTGCCAAACACAGCCGAAAATTATTCCAACAATTCCAATTTTAAATTCAATTACCAGCATATATCAGAGGAAAATGGCGTCCACGAGATAAGACTCTTAAGGGAAACGGTGGCCACTTAATCCCAGCCAGTTCTAGCCGGAGTTATTGCACACTATAAATTCACTGAAGACATTGTTCCAACACCTTTTGGCGCTTCAGCGTGAAAAAATCTAACGATAATTCTTGCTGAAGAGTTTATGAGAAATAATCGGTTCAATTTTTAAAAACCCCGACGCAAAAAAAGGAGTGTTATAAGTTTGACCGCTATGTGTGTCTGTCACACGCACGGTAGCTCTTAAACGGGTGAACCAATATCGGTGCGGTATTTTTCATTTTAGTAGGTTTCCTAGCGGTGGTTCTTAGACATGTTATATAAAAATCGGTTCAGCCGTTTCGACACAATGATCCTTAGATTAAAATATTACCTACAACTTCTTATTAAACTTAAAGAGCCAAAACGTTTATTTTATTACTTTTTTTTAGGTTTTCGTTTTGGTCATTAAATTTAACTTTATCTAGATTTGAAAAGGAGGAATAAAAATTAAGAATGTATCATCAAAACTTGTGTATCAGTTTGCTAGATTGCAAGAATAAAGTGTTAATGAAGGGGTTGACTTTTATCAAACAACCTGAGGGGTAATTGCGGAACTTTTTATCGGTAGGAATTGGTTTAATATTCATAGTTAAACAACATTCATTGCGTTATTTACGTTGCTGAGCCGACAATTTATTCAAACAAATGACGCAATGGTTTAGAAATAATCTTCAATCCCATTCAGATTCTGATAAACTGTGCGTTTCGCAATTAGGGTGCAGGTGCTTAAAAAATCAATGAACACACAAATCGGATACTCTTAAATCAGCGGAATAATCACTTTACACCCTTACAATGGCAGTGCCTTGTATTTTGAGAGGAGGACAATATTCATTGCGACATTTACGTTATCTAGCAGACCAATTTTACAAACATGCAAAGCAATAAATTCGGAATTTCCTTCAAAATCTCTGGGATTATGGTCAAAAGTATATTACACAATTGGAATGCAGCTTATTTATTAAAAGCATAAGTATATATATTATGTACTGTCACCAAAAGAAATAAGTAACGAAGGTTTTCTGATATAATTGGACATTTGTAAAAAACCTATGGACTCTTTTCAACTGAATATAATTAAAGTTAAAGAAAACAAACCGTTCAATCATCAAATTGAATTTCATTCGAAAAATTCATCCCAACCTTGGTTACTTATTTCTTTTTTGTACATAATGCAAACAAACGCTAGAGCCTTTATTTCGTTCAGCCATACGATATCAACATTGCAGAAAATCCTATTCCGAAAATCCTGTAATACTTTATCGGACCCTTAGGCTATAAAACCCTCCAGCCATTTAACTGAATGGCCCTCACTTAATCCGAGTCGTGATCCAACACCCATTTAAAGGGTTTTATGAATAAACTATAAGTGATGAAGATACTTGAAAGTAGTGACTTACGAGTTGAACATTCGAACCCACACAGACGTTTCACTTTGTGTAAATTATTCTATCACAATTGGTCTGAAAACGGTGAAGGAAAATATCGTGACGAAGCCGGCATGTCCTAAAACAAAAAATTTCGAAGACATGTGACATCTATAATCCTGCACTGGGCCCGCGTTTTGGATTACGGCCCACGCCGTCTCACCGAGAGTAGGCCTGTGGCCCATCAGTGAGAACATAATAGCCTGTTTATGATTGTACTGTTTTACTATTTTTACAATACCTGAAAGTGTCAGTTTCAAGACTGTTTCTCTACTAGCAACCCACCCTGTTTTTCATAGGTGGAATATACTGATGTGGTGAAATGTCAAAAATATAAAGATTTCTGTGCTTTAACTAAGTTCATTTAACGGTAAAAGCTGCATCAAAATCCTTTGCGTAGTGTAGAAGAACAACGCGATCCCTCGGATAGATACTAAAAGGAAATTTAATTTAGAATACATCATGTATATGATCATATTAACTTCTGCCCGCGACTTCGTCCGCGTTAAATTTCTTGTACCCCGACCCTTCCCGTCGCGTCGAATCACCTACCCGTGTGATTTTCCCCATTTTTGCAACATTTTTCATTACTGCTCCACTCCTCTTGATTGTACGTGATGTTATATAGCCTATAGTCTTTCTCGATAAATAGGCTACCCAACACAACAATATTTTTTCAATACGGACCAGTAGTTCCTGAGATTAGCGCGTTCAATCAAACAAACAAACAAACAAACTCTTCAGCTTTATAATATTAAGTGTAGATTTATTTTAAAATGACGCAGACAAACTACGGCAAAAGGAATATTACAGATATTTTGACATTAGAAAAGCCAAAACGTAAGCAAAGTCTCCAAAAGGGTCAGCAATTCAAACAAACTCACATTTCTTTTTCTTAAGCAATATTGACCATTTTCTTTTACATGACAATTTTAACCCCTTTTTCCTCCACTAACCCTCGTAAACTACCGTGACAATTACTCAAACTCGTTCAAAAACACACGTGCATGTTAGTGACGTACAAACATCCACTCGCTCGTGTCTAGTGTCTCTCACGTAACACCTCACCTGCACTGTGCACGAGGCATTGTGTCACATCACTATCTTATGTAGTTGTTTGGCTAGAAAGTCAGCACGTAATCTCGTTTTTCCTTTTTTAATTCTTACAGAAGTAGTACGATTTTAATAGAAAGGCGTTAAGAAAATTTGGGGGTGGGAAACAATTTTGAAACACTCTTAACACGTTTCAAAAGTGACTCTTAAGGTATCACTTTTAGATTTCAATTTTGGAACACTACATTTTCCAAAAGTGGTTTTAAGGCACTATTTTTTGGTTCACAATGCAGTGCAAGTGTATTGAATACAAATATGCTTTGCCGTCTCGCACTAGTGCGGGCAAGTACGCCACAGATAACTCTACAGGTACTAGTCAGAGATATGTGTTTTTTTTTTGTCACAGCGATGAATATGTAAGCCTTTTTTGAATATGCAAACTGTGTATTTTAATCTAATTATTTATTTCGTCTACAAATTAATGTTCTAAAAATGAAAAATAATAACCTAGTTTTGTCAGTTTTAATATTTATTTATAGACTTCGAGGTGGCACGAAACCGTTGTTTTCTTTTTACTTTGGTAGTGTTGGAAATCGTCGTTTACCTCGAGTGCAACGGCAAACTTTGCCCAGCACAACTAGCTTATTACATTCCCACTGCTGGGACACAGTCTCTCTGTGAGAGGGAGTGGGTCATAATCAGTGATCGGATATTCGGATGCATATTACCCAATATTACTATTTAGCTGTGAAAGCACGGAAGTGGCTTCGTATTTTTTATTAAAGCCGGGTTTCTTGTATCATCATATTAATTTAAAAATTAATGCAAATACATATGTGTGTAGAGTGGTGTGTGTTGTTTTAACTAACACATACCACTCTACACGGTAAAAACGCGTATTTCATATTAGCTAGCATTTCAACTTTAGGTGAATATGCATCTGAATATCCGATCATAATTTACCACAGGCTCAGTGCGGTTTGGATTTCACATGTCTTCGAATTTTGTGTTCTAGGACATACTGTTTTTCTCGCGATGTTTTCTTTCATTGTTTTGAGGGCCTGAAATTATGCACAATTGCATTAAAATTGTTGTTTGTAGACATTCATTTCCATTATAACATTTGTCAGCAACACTTCTTTTCAATAAAGATAATTTATTATTTCTGATTATTACTTATTAAATAAATAAATTGTTACGTACTTAATTAATACTCTAAATATAAGTCTTCATTTATCGTTGGGGGTTTCATGTCGTTCATCTTAAAGATTATTAATTAATAACTAACATTTAAGAATATCGAAACATCCTACGTCGTTCAATCTGAGCTCGGATGTTTAATAATATAATATAATATATAATAATATATTCCACAACTATCACACAACGCCATCTAGTCCCAAGCTAAGCAGAGCTTGTGTTATGGGTACTAGACAACTGATAAACATACTTATATATTTCTAAATACATACATATTATAGATAAATTACACCCAGACACAGAACAAATGATCGTGCTCATCACACAAACATTTGTCCTGGGTGGGAATCGAACCCACGACCTCCGGCATAGCAGTCAGGGTCGCTAACCACTAGACCAACAGGTCTGTCTAAAATGAAAAAAAATGAAAAATGAATAATATGAAAATAATAATTTATCTATACTAATATTATAAAGCTGAAGAGTTTGTTTGTTTGATTGAACGCGGTAATCTCAGGAACTAATGTTTCGAATTGAAAAATTATTTTTGTGTTGGGTAGCCTATTTATCGAGAAAGGCTATAGGTTATATAACATTACGGTACAACTAAGAGGAGCGGAGCAGTAATGAAAAATGTTGCAAAAACGGGTAAAATCGCACGGGTAGGTGATTCGACGCGACGGGAAGGGTCGGGGGAACAAGAAATTTTACGCGGATGAAGTCGCGGGCAGAAACTAGTTTTATTATTTAAAGGTTTTGTGTATGAGGGACTTTAAAAGTATTACATGGTGTAGGTACAACGAATTGTTTATTTGAATTCATCGCAGCTCTCCTAGCTAGATCAGTGAGTAATCTGGGTTAATAGTCAACTCGCACAAAACTCGCCCGCATGTACAAATAATTTTTTTACAATGATATTGTAAGCAAATTTTTTTTTAAATCAATCCTTACAACAGTCTGGATAAACGCCAGAATGAGCTAAATAAAAACCCTAAGGGAATTTCTAGGAAAATATGGAGATTTTCGCATTAGCTACTCCCAAATATAAAGCCAGGCAATTTCCAAATGCGGGTAAAGCAATAAAACATACCACAACGACAACAGAATATGAATATAATTCTTTTGTGAGACGCCGAAAAATGTTCTAGATTTTTCACGTCCATTTTCGACCTTCATTAGGTTATTCAGTGTCCATATTTCAGTAGCACACCCGAGTACAGAGGCAAATAAATCGTGTCCCTTGTTAAAATCTGATACAAAACCTTTGAGACCTGACCCATCAATATTACTGGGCTAATAAACAGGAATCGAGTAAAATGAGGTTGCCTAAAAATTGTGAAATACCTTGTCAATTTAGTGACACCCAAAAAGGTTGAGCATCTCATTTGCTGTAATGAAAAATGGCGGTCGCCAATATAAGTTTTTTAGGATTTTTATTTTAATCGAAGGCCTCAGAAATCTCCTAGGAAGGTGGTTTTTGTTACAAGACATTAGAACATCATTATGATTCTCCTGTCCTTATTCCAATGTATTTGAGGTCGGTGGAAAACATTATTCTTCCACGTATTTCTTTATTAGTCGTCATCTTCGAAGTCTCTCTTTTCTAACCAAATCAGCTTTCACACAGTCCACCCATCGTTTTTAGTACCTATAATAATGTTCCCACTGCTGCGACACAGCCCTCCTCTCGGTGCGAGAGAGTGGGCCGTAATCAGAAACAGGAGCATGGTGAGAACTAGTTAGATGTCACATTTCTTCGAATTTTTGGTTTTAAGACAGTTTTGCCAAGATTTTTCCGTCACCGTTTTGAGAGCAGTGGTGGTGAAATTATTTACACAAAATAAAGCACTTTTCTGGGTTCGAACCACGGCCCTTACCACTGAGCCACCATTGCTCTGCTTACTTAGAATGTGAATATATGAATACCTAATTTGTTAGATCTTTATATGAGTCTACGTTCGCAAGGAAATAAAAATAGTCTGTTTTTTTATTATTTATTTAGGTTAGCCAACAATTGTTTACACAATATATTAAACATAATTTCGACAACAGAACATTCATAAGTGCAATAATTAATTATAGGCTAACACAACATGCTCCACTGTTGGATTCTCAATGCGCCGAACATTGCAACAGAATGCATCCCAGCGTTTCGAAAAAACACACTGTTCGAATTTCAAGTCTTGGCGCCAAATTGTGCGTTGAAGTTCCTGTACGCAAAAAAAAAAAAACCGCTACAATATTTTTTAAGACTATGCAAACGTGGTTTAATAGTTAGGATTTAACTAGGTTCATCATCTTTATCATCATTTCAGCCGAAAGACGTCCACCGCTTCACATGGGCCTCCCCCTATTAAGGCGAGGGGGGGGAGGGGTTGCCATAATCGAGTTGGCAATCGCAGTATGGTGGTTTTATTGCATAGAGAACGCTGCTGCCCATTCTCTAGTAAGTCCCTTAGTCGCCTCTTACGACACCCACGGGAAGAAATGCGATAGTCTATTCTTTACGTCCCGCACCACACGGCTCATTATTAATTGGGTTATACTCTGTTATTCATAGTTATACTCCAAATAGTCTTACAAATTGGATTTTTAGTTTGATACGTCAGTATTCACCTTCACACAGACTATCGTAGTCGTCCTTCAAAAATAATTAACTACCTAGTATTTAATAAGCCTAGGTCACCTAGATAAAGTCAGTGTAGTAGACAACATTGCGTGAACAACGTCTCTTTAATATTAGAAAACACGCTCTATAAAAAAGTATTCCACCACAAATTAAATGGTATTTGAAGGACGGATACTCGTTGGTAAGTAATCACAATTGCAGAGGTTGATCAAAGGATAAACTTCGGTCAGCTCAGTTTGTGGACGGGCGAGCATTGATTGCATATCGAGAAGCCTCCTTGCCTCTGAAAGCACGTTAAGCCGTTACGTTAGTTCCAGCTTTCATTCAAAGATCTTGGAGAGTCTTTACGGAGAGTTGGCAAGTCTCAAAAGTCTAGCAAGGGGTGTCAAGTCTTACCAAGGGATGTGGAGTTACCCAGCGTCGGTAACTGGGTTGCGGCTGCATCCGGGTAGACTGGAAAGCCAACCTAACAAAGTTGGGAAAAGGCTACGCAGATTCATATTATTATAAATGATATTTTGCAATGGATGAAACCTTTTCATAACGTAACAATGAATATTAATGGAGATAATGAGAGGACATCACTGATTATATTATCTACCACTTGTAATGGAGCTGAGCTTTCAATCGATTCCCGAGATATGTAGGGATCACCAGATCTCTACGCCTACCATACCACCCGCCACCAATACATTCATTTGCTTAAAAACATGGTATATTAAGGTCTTATTAATAAAATTTTGATCTTACATGTTTCGCCATTAATTGACATAAAAATGTTTGAACATGTTAAATGTACAAATTTAAAACGAGATATTAATTTGCTAAAATTGTTATTTTGACATGTGTAACGTTGGTCAAACCTTAAAATAATAGGTAGGGACATACTGTAGTTTTTTTTTTTTTCTTAGAAGTCTGTTGTTTGTCATTTCAGCCATGTTCATTGAGTTATTAACGTTGCTGAACTGGCGAATTTACCAAACATAAGCATGACTTTAATACCTTCGAATTGCGATTAAAAGTATGTTTCGCCAATAGTTGCAGATCAGTCGATAGTAAGGTTTTCATGCAATATTGAAATCCTTTCAAGAAAAGCCTTTGTAACACTAAGGAAAAAAAAGATTTCATTTTATAATGTTTCTATTTTCAGTTGTAAAGGCAGGTGCGATGTCTGCCAATCAATCAAAATCCAAAGTCCCGGAACTATTTTCATAGAATTCCCAAATGGTTCGCCCTTCTAAGGAATATAAAACTTTAATAATGTTTGGTTGTACTCGAATATGCAAACATTGAATATCGCATCGCCTGCCCGCCTTATAACTTCGTTCTCTCTTAGCAATCTTTCTGACTTTTTTCTTTTTGCTCGGCTTCTAAGGGTGGGTCGTAGCGTGATGATAAATATCTTATAACTTTCCTCAAGAATTTGGCTGTCAATGCAAATTTTTCCTAGGATACGACTGATAGCTTCAGAGATTAGAGCGTTCAAACTAGGAATGGGTTGAATATTTGTTTTATTTTTTATTTTCGGTATTCGGCATATTCGGTACCATACATGTTCATGCCGAACATTCGTATTCAGCCGATCATTCGGCAAAAATGCAGAAAATTATACCGGATAATATTTTATTTAAAAGTCTCTATGCATATATGAAGTAGCATAATTATAAGTACAAGTGGGCCCTTAAAAATAAATTATTGCTAACACAAGGGCAAGATGAAATGGCGGCAGGTCACAGAAACACTCTGCGATTCCCACATCCCCCTTTAACTTTAGGGGAAAATATATAAAACCATAGTAAGACCTGCTGTCTTGTATGGATCAGAATGTTGAGCTACAAAAGGGTTGAATGAAAGGCAATTGTGTGCAGCTGAGATGAGAATATTAAAAGAGGATGTGTGGTGTTACACGAATGGATAGCATAAGAAATGAGTACATAAGAGGAAGTCTGAAAGGGGCACCAATAACTGAAAAGTTGTGTGGGAATCAGTTGTATATATAGTATGGTCACGTGATACGGAGGAATGAGGAAAATGTCGTGAGGAAAGTATTGAGTATAAATGTCGATGGCTATAAGAGTAGAGGAAGACCAAAGAAACGATGAATGGACTATGTGAATTAAGATATGTATAGAAAGTGGGTGACTACTGAGATGACGACTGATAGAGAAGTGTGGAAGAAACAGACATTGGTTCTTTTTTGTGTTAATTGTTATGTGTATATCGATGTACGCGCGACGCTGGCGACCGTTCCTGCGACGCTGCATGCGCGACCTCAACATGACCGCCAGTTCTACGCCACGCATGGAGGACACTGGACGCGCGCCCTTCACCCTCACAATTATTCGCAAAATCAATCTAATTATTGCGCGCGCGCACCCTATAAGAGTAGGGGATATACCTCTGAACGTTGTGTGCTTATGTGATTTGGTGATACCTGGACCACGGAAAGTTGTGACCCGCCAACCCGAAGTCGCACCAGATTGTGGGAGTCCCGCTAAAGGCGTCACGTTGATATGTACAACCAATTTGCATGAAACTGAATTATTTCTCCTGGCCTCCTACTTGTGAACCTCCCTTCGCTCTCCGCGGAAATTTTGAGAATATATCAGATCCAGCACCCGCGTGGTGAAAAATAGTTTATTTGAATCTTTTAATTTAGAGAAATTATTTCCACCAGACATGTTGCGCCGACCCCAAATAAATTGGGATAAGGGCAGAAGAATGATGACAAGGGCAAGTGTATGAATAACAAGACTAGATGATGCAATAACAGTCCGGGCCGTCTAGAGATAGCGGCGTCACCGGGCAGAAGAGACGTGCGCTTTGACGGGGCTTTAACATGCTCAACAAACACAGACTTAAATTTTTGAGATACAATACGCATTACACCGCGACAAATCCTGCCGAATATTCGGTTCGGTTTCGGCCTACTATTGATATTTGCTAAAACCCGTATTTAGCCCATCACTAGTTCAAACAAACTTAAGCTTAATTATTATATATTAGTCAATTGTCATGTGTGTATGTGTTGTTTACCAGTTCATCAAAATCCAAATTCCCGAAACCGTTTTCACAGAATTCCGAAGTGGTTCGCATATATTTTTGTGAACGTCAACAGTCGATCTTGGATAGCAACAAAGTCATTGAAAGATAGATTGAGGACAATGTCACCCTAATATTTTGCTGTCTTCGCAAATGGACGGTGAAGGCCACTCGCCCACACAATCTGAGAGAATAGCTTTTGGAGAAACAATATTGATGATACCAGATAAATGAATATGACTCCTAAAAATTGCCCGTAAAGATTGACTTCAAATTTCTGACCATCAACATCCGAATAAAGTTGATGTAAGTAACGTTTTAATAAAGACATTTTATAAATCAATTTGATGCGTATTTATAGGTAAAAAAGTTAATGATGATCCAACAAAAGAAGGTTCCGAACCAACAAAAGAACCTGACTCTTAAAAGACTTATAAGTTCGCCCCGACTTAAGTTGTCATAAAACGAAGGTCCATATTTGAATGAACCTTCTATTTCACTATTCTAAATGCTTTCTTTATTGGCATCTGTCCTCCAACCAAGGTTCCATTTCCAGGGATCTTCAATCCAAGAAGCATAAAATGTCGTTAAAATTCTCATACTTGCCAACTACAACAAAGTATCTTGAACTTGGAATAACGACATTGACATTGACAAAATGTTGAGCGCTGCTGTGAAGTAGTTTTGAAAATAGAATAAGATTTTGTTGATAAATTGGCTCTCAAAATAAAGTTGGCTGATGTTTTTAAATATGGAAGGAATATTTTTCCTAAAAATTAAAGAGACTTGCATTTAAACAGATGATTAAATATTACTTTTTTTTTTAAACCATTTGACGTTGATATAAATCGCTCATTCACATTGGCATATTACTTTTCGCGTCAGTTTTTTACGAAAGACGTATGTTTTTTTTCAATGAATAGAAAATAAAATCTCTTTAAAAATAAACCTTGACGATGTTTTCATGTCGCCTGCAACAAATTGTTTTAGTACGCTCCGCCCGGCGCGCGGCGGCGGTGTCTGCGTTTCCATTTTTATTTTATTGCCGGGAACGTTTCGGTTGGAAAGGAAAGAAATACTCGTATGTATAAAGATCATTAAATCGAAAAATTGTCGAGTTTCCAGTACACGCTTAGTTTGCAACGGATTTCAAAAGAATGCTATATTTATGCTAAATGCCATAAGTCATTAATTTACATGTAAACAAATAAACATGTTTTTTAAATGCTCCATTTGCTGCCACGCTCCATAAAAAGGGCATTTGCAACTCCGTCACGTCCTTCATGCCCAATACAACTGTCACGCTACACTTGCACCGAATGACCGAACACATTACTAAGACAAAAATACTCCAATATTTAGTTTACAACGAAAATACATACTAAAACAATTTATTTGAAATCTAAGCAAACATTTATAAAATTGTCACGCTCCATTTGGTAAAGCTTCCTATAAAAAGGCCACCGTCGTCACGTCGCGAACACGACCCTGTCTATTCACGCTCCGGTTGCGATCGCGTTGCATTTTCACGGCGCGTGCGGTAAACCGGAAAATTGCACTTTTTGTACGACTTTCGCTTTTAATTAAAGAGTTTGGAAAAACACATACGTCCAGCCTTGCCAATAACGTATGCAGATACGTACTTTTGTTGGTTTTTGCGATTTGAGAAAACATTGAGATTACTTAATTATATTTAAGTTTAATATAAATATATTATACACATATAACTTATGAAATAAATTATCTACATTGTTATAAAACCCGCATCAGAATCCGTTTCGGATTTTAAAACACAGATAGACTCGAAAAGCGACTTCAATTTATAATCTTATTGTAATAATAAAGCTGACGAGTTTGTTTGTTTCAACGCGCTAATCTCTGAAACTTCCAATCAGATTTGTTTTTTTTTTTTTTTGTATTTGCTTGCCTCTTTCTTGATGTTGGGTACAGGCTATTTAACATCACGCTAAGACTCTTAGGAACCCAGCAAAAAGAAAAAAAAACTATAAAAGAACACTAAGCGAAAAACGAAGAAATAGCGAGGGCGAGCGATGCGATGTGACGGGATAGGTCGGGGGAACAAAAAATTTCACGCTGACAAAGTCACGCATAGAAGCTAAGTATGTTTATAAGAAAACAATGTCCTGGCGTTAAATACCTACCTCCCAAAGACAAATTAAGTAGTATAAATCCTAAATATTTGGTATGTAGCTATGTCGAAATTATCACAACTCCACTATAATCACGTTCATTGTATAGAGGATATAAATTGGAAAACAATTACTCATCATGTTCTTGCATCGACTTCAACAACTTAGGGAACAGAAGCAGCTGCTGGTGCAAAAAGCAACGATTTTTGCAGCGTTCTAGCTTAAACCCTTTTATAATTCACGTGAATATGCGACCCTGTTTGAAAAATAATCGCCTTGCAACAAAACAGTGATTGACAGTAAACATTATCCAAATATGTTTTTGTTATAAGCTAAGACCAAAATCTCTAAACTTACTCGGTAAATACTTTGGCTAACGTTACCGTTAGTCATATCAACATCGCATTACTATCAAATTACAAGTGGAGACGGGAACACTTCTAGGTAAAAATAAGTACGTGCTAAGCAACGTTCATACGTCTCAGACACAGTACCAGGCAACTAATTTTCAGAGCACCACTGTTTTATATAGCATCCTCACTGCTTAGACAGCTGAACAAAAGGTGCACGTAGCCAGAGACAACTCATTCACACTCCGGTTGCACTTCTGCAATCGGAGCGTGATGCATTTCTACAATAGCGTGACAGTGCTGAAAAATAACGTTTACGTTAATTGCAAAAAACGAAGGAACAAATCCCCATTAAGTACACAACGTTACTTTTACTCAAGTGTAGTAGTTTACAAAAAGCAAATTATTTGATTGTTACATAAGACAAAAAGAAAGTTAAATTGAATCTTCCTTAAGTTTTTAAGCTTGAGTCAAAATAGTCTTACTTTCTTATCCCCTAGGTTCTTAAATTCAGTACCAAGCAGAATGCAAAACATTTAAAAATAATCTATGAACCACTCAAACGTACAGACAGATTATCATAATTCTCATCCAAACATATCAATCTCGAAATAGGATTTATTTATTTAATCCGATTTTCGGCACATTCGTTTAATTTCGATCCTTGGTAAAAATTAATTAATAAAATAAACAGTAGGATATATTGAGACTATATCGTGTCCTGGGTCCGATTCCTGAGTTTGCCAAAGCTTTTTCGGTTTTATTTTTCTGGAATATCACAGTTGCAGCCCGGAACCTAGGATTGTGCCTGATTGATGGGACTTAAATATATAATAAATGGCGAAATCTAAATGTACTATATTTATTTATTTTAACTTTTCGCATACAAAAAGGTACAAAGGCGGACTTAATACCTTAGGCATTCTCTACCAGTCAACCAAGGGTGGTGAAAGAATTACATGGCAGGTGCTTTGTTTGAGAGGAACAATGATTAAAATACTATTAAAAATATAATCATCGTATTGAATTATTAATAAGATGGGAACACTAGTGTATAAATACATACTAATATTATAAAGCTGAAGAGTTTGTTTGTATGTTTGTTTGGTTGAACGCGCTAATCTCAGGAACGACTGGTCCGAATTAAAAAAATCTTTTTGTGTTGGGTAGCCTATTTACCGAGAAAGGTTATAGAATATATGACATCACGTTACAATCAAAAGGAGCGTAACAGCGATGAAAAATGGTCGAAAACTGGCAGGCAATTCAATGCGACGGGAAAGGTCAGGGGAGCAAAAATATGACGCGGACGAAGTCGCGGGCAGAAGCTAGTATATTATAAACTAATAATACACATAAGCACACCTCTGCCCAACCCTTCGGAGATTACAGGCATGATGTTATGACATTTTTATCGAAAACCATCAAGCGAACGTCGCGTCGCGTCGCCTCGTTATTAATGAGAAACGGTAATGAGTTTAAAAAAAAACTAATGAGATTTAAAAACTACTGCAAACTGACCTTTAAGCAAAATTTAATAAAAAAAAAGTTGACGTCTTTGGAAAAAGTCAACGAATATCTAAAATTCTGAAAATATTTTAAAAGTTTTGGCAGTAAAAGTGGGTTTGAGAATATTCTTACACTAACTTCCGCGTCAAATTTTTGCTTCCCTGACCCTTCCCGTCGCATCAAATTGCTTGCCAGTTTTCGTCAATTTTTCGTTGCTGCTCAGCTCCTTTTGATTGTAGCGTAATTTTATATAGCCTATAGCCTTTCTCAATAAATAGGCTATCCAACAAAATAAGAATGTTTCAATACGAACCAGTAGTTCCTGAGATTACCGCGTTCAACCAAACAAACAAACAAACTCTTCAGCTTTATAATATTAGTATAAATAAACGCTCCGAGACCTCTCTTGATGTCCGACATTTGGCTTTATTAATTAAGATAATGAAGTCAAAACCCACATTATTGTTATTAAAACCCTGTTTCGATACTTTGTTTATTCAAGACAAAGATTTAAAAAGAAACATCCACAAAATAAGCAAAAAAAAAACTAACATTCAACCTTCTAAATTCTTACCTTTTTTATAATATTGAAATTTTATTAAAGAGGGTAGAAATGATTCTTAGAAGGTCATAAATATCGTCGTATTTTACTAAGTTTATGCCTGTTAGGAAGCTTTTTCTTATGTATCTTCATATAAATCCTAGCTAGTATTAATACCATTCTGTACCGTGTGGTGCCGGACGTAAAACACCATCCCATTTCTTCCCGTGGGTGTCGTAAGAGGCGACTAAGAGACTTACTAGACAATGAGCAGCAGCGTTCTATATGCAATTTACCACCATACTGCGATCAAGAAGCGAGAGCAGTGGTGGAGTAGAGCAGTGGTGGCCCAGTGGTAAGAGCCGCGACTTACGTTGTAGGTCGCATGTTCGAATCCAAGCAGGCACTTTACTTTGTGTAAATTATTTCATCACTGCTCTCAAAACGGTGAAGGAAAACATCGTGAGGAAACCGGCATGTATTTGAACCAAAAATTCAAAGACATGTGACATCTACCAACCCGCACTGGGCCCGCGTGGTGGATAATGGCCCACTCCCTCTCACCGAGAGGAGGCCTGTGTCCCAGCAGTGGGAACATTATAGGCTGCTGATGATGATGCGATCAAGAACCCGCAAGCGTGGCTGAAATTATGAATACTAATACACTTCCCGTGATCCACGGGCTGGTTTATATCTAGGCCAGAGGCTAAGTATTGCCATACAACGTGGTAATTCCGCCAGTCTCTGAGCACATTATCAGTCAACAGCGATGCGGATGAATTTTTCGACGCTATATTTTAATTTGTGAATAGTGTTAGTTAAGTTAGGATATAATTTTGTTATTTGACTAATAAATTCTATATTAATACATATTATAAGATAGAAAGTAACGTCTGTCTGTTACAATTTCACGAGTAAATTGCTGAACCGATTGTTATGGAGTTACCAAAGCTGGGACGTTGGCTTCTTTTTATCTTGGATAGTTGTATTAAAAAAATATGCTATACAAAATACACGCAGCTGAAGTCACGGCTTACAGCTAGTATTCATAGGAAAACTAAGAGCCGTTCCTAATAAAGTAATCCCGGCATCCAACCCTGAGAATGGGGTCAAATATTTTAAATATCTACATTTTTCTATACGAGGCTACTATAAGCTGATCTGTCAAAGCATCTGTCAAATAATTTGATTTCAAAGTACATGATTTAAAAAAAAAATACAGCATTTTACCACATATTTCTGACATATGCGAAAAATGAAAGAAAGAAAAAGAATAACGTTATGGTCAAATTTAGAGGTAAGGTACAGTCCAGACAATCCAGCAATCCCGGGAGGCAGATTTTTTTAGTGATGACAATGTTGGTCTGATGGCGAAAATGCTTCAATTTGATACTGTTTAACACACCCTTAAACCATACCTTTCTAATACGCACTGTAAATTGTAATAATTTCAGATAAACTTCAAATAGAGATCAAGAAAGTACACATGAGACCGGCGAGGTAATCAGAAAATTGGCTTCATTTTAAATTATTATAACGAACAACCCCTTGAATAAATATGAGATAACATCCCACTATGAATGCGATCCAATATTTTTAAATTAGGTCTGAAAATTACATTTGTTTTGACAGTTCCAAATTTCTCATTTCGGCCCAGTGGTTGTAATATTTTGCCATCAGCCGTAAGTAATCAAAACTTGAAATTGCCAAGTTGAGAATATTATAATTTTTTATTGAATTAATATAAATTATTTGTGATTGTTAGACCCCATCCATATTGGATAAGTTGGTGGCCTAGAATTAACTCCCAGTTTTGTAAATCGTAATAAATTTATATTCCCTAGACATATTTCGGCAATGGCGGCCAATCTCAACGTAGACTAGCTATCGGCGCGGGAGATATTATAGTTCACAAGTGTGTGCTCAGACACAGGGGCACTGACTCTTTCGTCGCGCTCATAGTCAGATAGGACGGCAATGCGATACGATCGGAGAGAGATCAGGTACAGGACCAACGGCTTAACGTGCTTTCCGAGGCACGGGGATATCATACCGCTAACGTCCAAACTCTGGGCTGTTATTAAGAAATTCCTAATGGAAAACCCCAACAACAGTTTGCCCGACCTGGGACATCAGCGATTTCGTCTGTGTCAAATTTTTGCTCCCGTGACCCTGCCCGTCGCATCGAATTACCTGCCAATTTTCGTCCATTTTTTGTTTCTGCTCCGCTCCTTTTGATTGTAGCGTAGGCTATATAAAATCACGCTATAATCAAAAGGAGCGGAGCAGCAACGAAAAACGAAAACTGCCGGCAGGCAATTCGATGTGACGGAAAGGGGAGCAAAAATTTGACGCGGACGAAGTCGCGGGCAGAAGCTAGTGTAATATAAATAAATGAGATGGACGCATGATAGACCTTTGGTAATATTTAAATAAAGAAAGAAAATTTTCAAAACTACATCTTCTCTCGGTGTACATTTAAAAATACACGCTTGAAAAATAACGGCCGCAATCTCAACGAAGCGAATACATTTGACAACAACCTTAGACGGAGCTAGAATCACGTCGTGAATGGGACTCATTCATAACCTGAGTATTCATACCGTCTGCCACTTGATTACAGCATGTTTTATAATTCACACAAGATAAATGGGATTTTGAAACACGTATTACGTTTTATAGTGTCGGGAGGAAAGAAGGGGTCGTGGCTAAATAATAACAGTCACACGTGTCGAAGGTTAAGCTACGGTTGCTGCGGTCTGTTCATGGGTGAGTGATCATTAATTACACATCGAGACCCCTCAATGCGTTGCGTTGGTCCCGCTTGTCGTTCATAGATCTTTGACAGCCGTTACTTGTATTCAGAAGCCTGAAAGTGTGGCAACCAGTCTTACCAAGGGGTATCGGGGTACTCACTAACTAGATTGTGGTCTGTGGAGGTCAAATGAGCAGTCGTTCCATGTACAATATTTTGGTATTCAGCTGCATCTGATTATACTGGAAGTCAACCCCAACATAGTTGGCTATAGGCTGGGCAGATTGTGTACCGTGTGGCGCCGGACGTAAAGAATATCATCACCCCATTTCTTCCCGTGAGTGTCGTAAGAGGCGACTACGGGACTTACTAGAGAATGGGCAGCAGCGTTCTCTATGCATTTTACCACCATACTGCGATCGCCCATCCGCCTGCCAAGCGTGGCGATTATGGCAAAGCCCTCCAAATTGGGGGAGGCATATTTCCAGCAAATTATGGACAGATTGATTACATTTTATTGGATATTTTATGGGATATTTTCCTTCCTTGGTGAGAGAAATTGAAGTGAAATAAGTATCTTATAGATACTAAGAACTATTAAGTACTTCTAAGTATCTTTTAGATACTTATTAGGTTTGGCAACATTGTTTTATAAATCAACCAATTTCTAAATTTATACTGATATTATACAGCTGAAAAGTTTGTTTCGTTGAACGCTTTAATCTCAGGAACTACTTATTGTAATTGAAAAATTCTTATAGTGTTGGGTAGCCTATGTATCGAGAAAGGCTATATAACATCACGCTACGACCAAAATAAGCGGAGCAGCGACGAATAAAATTGAAAAACGGGGAAAATGTATGTATTATAAGTACTTTGAGAGCTTGCGTTGCGTGTGCACGGGCGATTCGATGCGACGGGGAGGGTCGGGGAGCAAGAAATTTAACGCGGATGAAGTCGCGGACAGAAGCTATTCCATAGATATACATATTCTCCTGTATGGACCAGAATGTTGAGCCACTAAAGAGATGAATGAAAGGCAATTGCAAACAGTTAGACGAGAATTTTAAGAGAGATTTTTGGTGTGGTGTTACGCTAATGGATAGAATGATAGAATAATAATATATAAGAAAAAGTCTGAAAGGGACACCGGTGACTAAAAAGATGAGTTTAAATCAGTTGTAAGATAATTGTGGTTTCGTTTCACGGGCTCAAAAAAATTATTGTATTAAAGTGTTCAATAATATTTTAGGAACAAAAATTCAGGTTGTGCAAGGTTCTATTAAATATATCCGATCTAGGTTTTCCTAAAAAATACATGTACGAAACATGTTGTTTTGACAAGTGATCAAGTTGACATACGGGACGATGTTGACCACACTTCAATATCGTTTCAACGGGAAAAACATTTAAAAAATCGCTAGTGACCGGAAAAATACCCGGTATAAAGTGTCATTTCTGTCACTAAAGTGTATTGACACTGAAGTTTCAGGATCCCTGTTGGGAAACAACGATGAAACTTGATCACTCACTGATGAATTATTATACTAACGACTTTACCGAAACTCAACACGAATAAAGCGATGAAAATAATAATGGAGCCAATTATAAAATACCCATAACAAAGTATTAAAATATTTAACGACATTCGCGCCATTAATATGCAAAGTGCTTATTACAATATTCGTTATTTCACCCGATTTTAATGCTTCTGAAACTGAAATTCCATCATTAAATCTTACCTAACCTTTACCATTCGGAAATTGCCGAACGGCCAATTAGCAAAACCGAACGAGCGAACGAATGAATTCGAATGAGCTTCTTGGTTTCATTCACGAAGAAGTCTGGCCATAAATATCTCAGGGTTTTTCTATCGGATAGAGAACCTTCCACCCAACCCTTGCAAGGGCCACTTAGACTTCAGATAGCCGATATTGCTTCCGATAGGTCAAGAATTCCGATGACCGTTGAACTATTTTCTTTTCAATTCCTCTTTGAACTACGCCTCCACCTAAATTTAGACGTCTGAGGTTTGAGTGTCAAAATTTAGTTTAAAATAAAGCTACCACTTAAAATTGCTGGCAAAAATATTACGAAATAGGCTTAACAGCTGTGTTATTTGAAATAACACACAAATTCAAAATTACATCTGAAAATGTAAATGAAGCCACATTTAAGCCAGTTGTTTCAAAGTGACAAGTTATTTAAACAAAAGTAAATAATCCTGCTCAAATATTACACCTTGCGTGAACCCTTCGGGGCTTTAGGCTGCTCAGGGATTTACTAAATCATATCTAATTCGATAAACAGAAAGACACATTGGTTACCTGAAGTTTGTTGTAAATTATATTACTCTATTTAACCTTCGACGCATAAAGGCTCGTTCAGACTAGCGCGACGCGACGGTCGCGGTCGCGCGCGAATCGCTGATTTAAATCCGTAGAACAATTTCTATGAAAACCCGCGCGACCGTGCACACAGGGTCGACCTGTCGCGCCGCGACACGGTTATACAAATTGTTCTACGGATATAAATCGCCGAATCGCGCGTTACGTCGCGTCGCGCTAGTCTGCACGAGCCTTTAGAGACAATATTTGCCTTTGTTTGTCAACGCGGTTTATTTGAATGGAAAAATTCAACTGTCTTTTAATAATAATAATACTCACGTCACCTAAATTTTCTAAGGGGCCTCTGCGAGTTGGCTTCGGCCCCTCGTACGCCTTCCAAAAGACCGGGATCCTAGGATCCCGAGATATATTAACAGATAAATAATAATAATAATAAATTGTTTATTAATAAAAAGGGTCACATTTACAATAAATACGTTAAACAATTAAAATAGAGCAGAATTGCTAATTTGCCTGAACTAGGTAGAACCTGTGTTTCAGGCTACAAATGCAAAAATTCTTATAATGTAATAAATTAACAAGGTGTAGTAATAACTAAAATTAAAACTTAGGTAACAAAAGTAAAATAGCGAGTTAGCGGTTTTATTTGCAGACAACTAGTAAATCTTCTGTCTGTGCATAATCTATGGTTAGTAAATATTGAAGTATATTTTTTTTACAGCTATAGTAGTTTAATTTATAGATACTTAGTTTTCTATTTAATCTATTGTACAGAAATGGGCCTAAAAATGTATAGAATCTTTCTACAAAGACATGTTTTGAGGTCTCATTTGTTATACATACTATATCATTCCGTCTCTTGTTAGTATTGTCAGCAGTGTAGGTAAGCATGGTGTGCTGTTTTAATACTAACTGCATAATGAAAAGCTGCCGAACAGTCAGCACGTTGCAAGTTTTATAAAGTAGATCTGTGGGAAAAAAGAAGGGATGGAAGTTTGCTACCTTCAAAATTGCTCTTTGAGCTCTTTCAAGAGGAAGCAAATTCGTTTTTGGTGCACCGCCCCAAGAAGTGATACAGTATTGAATAATAGATTGACATAGGGCCAAATAAACTTGTGTGATTAATTTTTTGTCTGCTAATGTTCGTAATTTCTTAAATACATATATAAGTTTACGCACTCTTTTACTAAGGCTTTCAATATGTATTTTAAAAGAGAGTGTTTCGTCCATTATAACCCCCAGGTATTTAATGTTGCTCGTTTTAATGATACAAGGACAATTACACGTACTAACTGCACAGTTTCCGCATTTATGGGCATATAGATGAGGGTTAGTAATGTTAGGTTGAGGTTTGCGCATGGAGAAGTGAATATATTTTGTCTTGTCGGCATTTAATGTTAATAAATTGCTTTGAAGCCAGTTAGTCACAGAATTTAATCCTAATTGAGCGACTTCGAACAGTTCGCTTCTGTCTTTTAATGGAAACAAACAATTTATAAGTCAGTCGGTATGGTGATGGTGGCCTACAATTTAAGAGACTAAGAACACATGGCGTACCATCTCTTATGGGCAGATTCAGCTGATATGAAGGAAAAACTTAAATTCTGAGAAATTATGACCATGCTCCATAAACTAAAAAAAAAAAAAACAGAGGTATCGGACATAGAAGTACCTTATTGTTGTTAACGACAGAATACTGCGAAGAAAAAATAACGATATTGAGAAAACCTGAGCCTGAGCCTCTTTATACCTCTATATACATCAAGCAATAAAACACTTTGATGTTGATTTCGTTTATTCCATGCGTTCGTGTCAACAATACCGCGTCTGCCCTGCAAGTCCTTCTTTTCAAAACAAAAAACCTATGCTAAATAATTGAAGGCGTTTTCTAGATCAGCTTGATAGTTTGAATGTAACTAAACTTATTTTATAGCCAGTCTGTGCAAAGGTCTTTTGCAGTCAACTTTAGTGCATGCATAGGAAGGAGAATTTAAAGATTGCATGGTAACTGTACTGGCTGTCTCGGTACGACGAACTTGCATTAAAGAAAAACAAGTTCGATGAGATCGAAGATAACTATGTATCAGTTTTCACGACGCGTTCGTTGTTAACAGAACAGCATCCCAATTACGTAACACATGTTCGATTCCCACAAGTTTTCCGGAAATTCCAACCCATTGCTTCATATATTTGGATAATCCTTCAGCTCTATCACGAAAATCACGTAATAAACGCTGTAGAACTGTCCAAATGAAAGTTTTACAACTGGAAATGTGTTACATCACCCCGCTGGATTCCCACAGGGCTTAAATATTGCCGACGTCTTCAGATTGTAATGTTCTAGATATTACATTGTAGAAGAAATCAAAATGCCGCTGTCTCATGTTACTTGGGGTCGACACAACATATTTTCTTCTTCCATTCTTCTCTGTCAGTCGTCACGCTATCATTCACCCCCTGCTCTTTCATATGATATGAAAGTAAGGAGAATCTCCTCACA
Organism: Aporophyla nigra; assembly: GCA_947507805.1. NCBI lineage: Eukaryota > Metazoa > Arthropoda > Insecta > Lepidoptera > Noctuidae > Aporophyla > Aporophyla nigra. The sequence goes on along the minus strand of OX382297.1, from coordinate 20,620,084 downwards.
CAATGCATCCATATTTGTATTCGCCTTCCTCTCCCTCTACATCCAATATTGATGGTGGCAAGCAAAGCTGTAACCATTAACTCCAGCACATGATTCTAGACCCAAGCAAGAGGTAGAGCAATTTTTAGTCGGTTGTCAAAAAAAACCAGTGGTTTTACAAAAAAGTGGTATCTATACCTACGCTGTTAAAATGTACGAAACAGTATTTTTTTAGGTCTACAGAAAAATATTTCTTCGCACATCAAAAAACATGGTCCATGGTAACAGGCTGTGTTTTAGTATTCATGCCCCTGTCTTCCTGTCAAAGTCATTATGTGTTTCCTCCCTCTTCATCACACGCCAAGAGAAACAAAGATATCAAATGCTAGACAAAAAAACATGTTTGCCATATACTAAAGCTCATTTTGCAAGCATACAAACCTTATAAGCTATCCTTTTTCTAGACAATATCTAAAGACATCATTTTATCTGATTAGAAGTGCAACGTACAGCTAAACCGTCAAGAAAGCTAACCCCCAATGCAATCCGATAAAACTGGGGATGCAATTTGAATAAAATGAATGAGAATTTATCTCATAGGACATCACGATGAGTTCAATCGACTTTTGATCGCGGGAATAAAGTTGAAAGTGACACGCTTGGTTTGGAGGCGATCGTGTGGATAGACACATAACAGAGTGGCAGATCGAATCCAACGCAGGACATTTCTTTTGACCCTGGCACATGGGCAACTGAAGGAACACGGGTGCGCTTTAGTCAGTAAAAGTCTGACTAGCCCTCCCGCTCCACCCAGAGCGGGAGGGCCAGTCATTTGATGATATCCCATCCAAAAAAAAAAAGACTGTACTTTCTTTTGTTTTGTGAATCCTTTCGGAACCTTTGAGGGTGAAAGTTTGGGAAAAATTTAATTATGTGAAACTGTGTATTTTGATAGTATTTACCCTCATTATTTAATCTTATTCGTTCCATGTGGTTATTGATATAAAGAATAGCACCATACCATTTTTTCTTGTAGGTGTCGTGAAAGGCTATTAAGGGACTTACTAATGAATGTGCTGCAGCGTCTCTGTGTAATTTGCCACCATACTGCGATCGCCAACCCGCCTGACACGCGTGGCAATTACGGCCTTATTAAAATAAACTCCAACATTACTCCGGGTTCGTAGATGTCACATGTCGTCGAATTTTCAGTTCTAGGACATGCCGGTTAGCTAACGATGTTTTTGAGAGCAGTCCTGGTGAAATAATGTACACAACGAAAAGAGCCTGTCGTGTTTCGAACCTACGATCTACAACTCGTAAGCTGCAGCTGTTACCGCCGAGTCACCACTGTTCACACTCCGGGTTCCTGACAATGAGAAATTTCAGACAAAACCGAATAACATTTTTCCCGATCTGTGAGTCGAACCCATGACCTTATCGTCAACAGTAGCGCTTGCGACTACTAAACGAACAAAGCAGTCCTCATTTCAACACAAAAGACTAGAAATATCAATGTTATGTCTGTTGTGTTGTGTAGACAGTTAATTTCAAGTTAGTTTTCAGAAACTATTCCAAATAATAGTGTTGCTAACTTGTATCGTTAAACTTAGTTACTAATTATCTTTCGCTACAATTATTGGCAGAGGATATTACTTCGGTACCTCTAGAGAATAGAAGTTACTTTTGTATCTTAACCTTTTGAAAAATGTATACGATTTAAATAGAATGTTTATACAAATAAATTAAATTAAAGTGTCTGTTTGTAACGTCAAAATAACTAATTTTTACTAAATGCTAATAGAAAGTATATACGGTACGTGTAAAGAATAAAAATTGTGTGTGTCAGCTCCGACGCACGACTAGACTTGACTCCTTACGAACGATTAAGAAATATGTTTAGTAAACATAACATAACGCATAACGTAAGGTAACATAAAGGAGAAAGTACTTTTTTTACTACCCAAAAATGTTCATACCCCGGGCTCATATATTAAAATCGATTCTTAAGGAGTAAACTCCTCGTAAGAGATACCGTGACCCTGGCACATGGGCAACTGAAGGAACTCGGGTAGGTTTTAGTCAGTAAAAGTCTGACACACCCTCCCGCTCCTTCCAGAGCGGGGGAAGTCATTTGATGATTTCCCATCCAAAAAAAAGGGAGTAAACTCCAATTATCTAATTACAATATTTCTTTTACATATTAAAAAAAAAAATCTCTCTTTCACTTTGAGCGTGCATTGTCACGCAAACCAAACGTGTGACAAATTTCAGCCCAGAAGCTTTAGTGGAAGAGGGTGAAATATTGATTGCATAATTCCAGGACATACAAGTGGAGATAAATAAAAGTTTTACTAATTTTGGTTTTTGTTTTTCTTTCTGTCTCTCTACTAAACGGCTGGACCGATTTCGATGGGACTTTCACTGGCAGAGCCTCATCATCATCATTTCAGCCGAAATTCGTCCACTGCTGGACATAGGCCTCTCCCAAGCCCACTTCGACAGGACAAGCTGAATGAGAGAAGCACAGAAAAGTGTAGTCATTTTCCAGAAACACAAAACTTTATCCCCTAAGATGACCTCATCAAAAAAATCTGTAACAAAGATGTATGCTATTACAGTTGGAAATTACAATTTGTACCCTTCATGTAAAATGTCAAGTTTGACACGGGTTCCAAGATAAAACAATGATATCGGGGTAAAAATATTATAACGTAAAATAAACGAGATTTTAGTATGACCTACTCTTAACTTGTCGAGAAAGAATAATGGGGAGATTTTTGGAAATGTGGTGAACATCATTCTAAAATCAGTGCAAGCTGTTTAATTAATAAGGCATTTTTAGGGTTCCGTTGCCAAATGGCAAAAAACGGAACCCTTATAGATTCGTCATGGCTGTCTGTCTGTCTGTCTGTCCGAGTATGTCACAGCCACTTTTTTCCGTAACTATAAGAGCTATGATGTTGAAGCTTGGTAAGTAGATGTATTCTGTGAACCGCATTAAGATTTTCACACAAAAATAGAAAAAAAAAACAATAATATTTGGGGTTCCCCATACATAGAACTGAAACTCAAAAAAATATTTTTCATCAAACCCATACGTGTGGGGTATTTATGGATAGGTCTTCAAAAATGATATTGAGGTTTCTAATATATTTTTTTTCTTAACTGAATATTTTGCGCGAGAGATACTTCCAAAGTGGTAAAATGTGTGTGTCCCCCCCCCCCCCCCCGTAACTTCTAAAATAAGGGAATGATAAAACTAAAAAAAATATATGATGTACATTACCATGTAAACTTCCACCGAAAATTGGTTTGAAAGAAATCTAGTGCGTAGTTTTTTTTTTATACGTCATAAATCGTAAACCACAATTTACCTTTCATTCAGTTAACTCAAACATAAAAAAAAAACATTTAATTTCATAAATATAAACCTTATGCATAAACCGTGAATACCTGCAAATTTGTACGGAACCCTCGGTGCGCGAGTCCGACTCGCACTTGGCCAGTTTTTTTTTCTTTTTTGCAAAGAAACAGATTTATTATTATATACCTAGCCTTTTCCCAACTATGTTGGGATCGGCTTTCAGTCCAACCGGGTACAGCTGACACCTGTATTTTACACGGAACGACCGCTTATCTGACCTCCACAACCCTGTTACTGGTGACCCCTTGGTAAGTCTGATTGTCTGACTTTCGGGCTTCTGACAACCCCCCGTCTTGGTATGAAGATGCCCACCCTTCCAAGGACAAACCGCAGCAATCGTAGCTTAACCGGATCGATCGACCCGTGCGGCTTTTATTACTTAGCCACTAGAATAGAGTAATTCTCCTACGGATCAGTAAGGGGGCGTCCATTAATTACGTGAGGTGTTCTAGGGGGGGAAGGGATCAAGCTAAATCTTTCCAAATCTCACTTAGGGGGGAGGGGGGGTCTTGGCAAATATCACGTAATTATTTTTCTCGCAGAAAACGGTGTAAAATTGCGTAAAAAATTATTTCTACAATAATTATCGCCAAATGTGAGACAATAGTACACTGATAAAAAAATTAACTTGACTCAAGAGCCAAAATTTTAAACTAAGAACACCATTTTGAAGAAAATGATTTTCTTAAGAAAAATTATTCTTGGTCTAAGAAAATTTTCTTATATTTGTTTTTTTTTCTCAATAATCCAACACGTTTACAGCCCAAATAGAAGTTTTGAAGAATCTCGCGTGAGATTAGGGGAGGGGGGAGGGAGATGAGGAAAATCTTACGATATCTCACCAAGGGGAGAGGGGGGTCGAAAAATTCTCAAAAATGCCTCACGTAATTAATGGACGCCCCCAAACTAACGTCATTAATATCTTAGCACCGGATACAGCTAAATACCATAATAACATAATTATACATAATTTACATGAAGCCAACTGCTTATTAGTAGATAATTATAGTATCACTCTTGACAACGTACAGTCACCAAAAGAGATAAGTAACCAGGGTCTTCGGATTTGTTCAAGATTAGGAAGAAAACGAATTTACCGATTATTCCAAAACATCCATCGGTTTCTGACTAATCTTCAATTACTATACCCGACGATCCGGGGTTACTTGTCTTTTTTGGTGACTATACGCATTTGTGAGTTTTTTTACCATACATTTGGGGCCCGATCACACGTATCACAACGACACCAACTGTATGGGCGATAATTAATGTCCGATTAATTAATGTGCGATGTCCGTCTAAATTAATCGTGTGGCCGATACTGACCACTTCAGGGACGTCGCAGTCACAATCACAATAAAACCACTGCACTATGTCCTTTCATTTGATACCCAACACGGCATCACCGATTTTTTTATTAGTTCGTCACTTTGTGTCTTCTAGAGAGTGCCAAAATCAAAATAATGTGACGTCAAATAGCCTAAAACCACCGAACGATCAAGACGCTTCCCATGATTCTTCATTATTAACCCCCGACGTAAAAAGAAGGGTGTTAAAGTTTGACCGCTATTTGTGTCTGTCTGTGGCACCGTAGCTCTTAAACGGGTGAACTGATTTGGGTTCGGTTTATGCTATTTAAAAGTAGGCCTTCGAGCGGTGATTCTTAGATATGTTTTATGAAAATCTGTTCAGCCGGTTCTACAGGACGATTCTTTGATCAAAATATTACCTGCAATTTCTTATTAAGCTTAAAGAGACAATACATATATATTATTTTTACTTTTAAGATGTTTTTATTTCTGCGGGATTTTTTTAAATTTTAAATGGATTCAAATTATGAGAAGCAGCTTAGAACTTATGAGGGAACAGATGACCATACATACATACCCACCCACATACACACATACCGATCAAAATCATAACCCTCCTTTTTGCTCCGCCGTATTTAGGTAAAAATTCTGTAAAGATAGTCACATTTCGGTGGAAGTTTAAGGCAAAAATGTATGTACAAAAGTCAAGGTCCTAACGGGTCACAAGAATACAGAATTACCAATAATCCCAGACGATAAAAAAATACTAACGAGCACCTTTTTACTGTAAATAATTTCGTCTGTATTTCAATAGATTTCCTACAATCATCGTGTTTTATGGATAAAGAATTTTCTTCTTTGCTCACAAATGTGATGGAGAACTGAACTCGGTAAACACGTAATACGCGTTTTATTGGTTCAATTTTTATTGATGCAGAAAGTATTATTTTCGAGTAAAAATACATTTTGGCATAGAATATAATAAGTAGTACCTACTTATATTGCCCTAAATAACAAATTATAAAGTATCGTACCGTTTATCTTGGTTTGAATGAGCCTCTAGTTTCGGTTTAAAGACATTTATTTCTCAAAGAACGTTACAGTTCACTTAAAGAGAAACTTAACTAAATTAAAAATAATAGTTTAAAAAACTAAAAAAGCGTGGGGTGCTTTTTAATGTATTTTTTTATTAATATCAGGCACCCCACGCTTTTTTTCCATTATTTTGTACTTTTTAGTTTGGTTTTCAACGGAAGCGTGTTTTTTAGTTTTTTTTAACAATTATTTATTTTCTATTTTTAAGGGTGTTTCGAATTTTGAGACGTATGTCAGCGTAGTTTGTAACGTATGTCAGCGTAGTATTCGAAGAGAGTTTTTTTTTGCTGTCCTGGTAACCCTGGCAAGGATAATGGCACAAATTAGTTTATGACGTATGGTAGCGTAGTTTTCGAAGACAGTTTTTTTGCTGTCCTGGTAACCCTGGCAAGGATAATGGCACAAATTTATGAAATTATTGCATTGTCATCGGTCCTTGACAGGTGTGCAAAGTTTGAATGAAATCTGGTCGTTTAAAGTGGGTCAAAATCGCGCTATAAGGAGTCGGTTACAAACAAACATACAAACAAACATACAAGTGAAGTGAAGTAATAAAGCGTGTAAAAATAGGTTTATGTTTACATTGCGACGTTCATCAAGCCATCGAAGAATCTGAACACCATAGTTGCATTTATGAAATATTATAATTACTTAAGTCTAAACAAAGAAGATATGAAAAAAAAAAACAGTTCAAGCCAAAATATAAAAGAAATCATATTAATACAATTGAGTACAAAGGTACTAAATAGGTAAGAAATTTCTTAAGAAATAAGCAGTAAGTACCTTTGTACTCAATTGTATTAATATGCCTTATCACTCTGTTTTTTTACTATGTGTACATAAATAATAAAATAAATAAATAAAAGCCTAATATATAAAAGCTAAGCTTATGTGTCTAATACATAATTCCTTAGACCTTTTTTAAATGTTGGCATACTTGTACACTCTCTGACTTTTTTTAGGTAATTTATTGTATAGCCGAACGGTCATACTGTATAGTTTTCCTGCCGTACAGGGTTCTCACTCTTGGTATTTCTAGTTCATCTTGATTACAGTTATTATATCTGTGAGTCTTTTGTGTAAATGAAATGTTTGTGCGTATGTTGGTCTTAAGGATTTTTCGGATAATCATGCATGTATGGTATGTATACAATTGTTGGAGGTTAAATAATTTTCTGTTTTTCTACAAAAACACAAAATTATTTAACCTAAAACAATTGAAAAAAAAACAACAATAAAATATATACAGGGTTATTTGTAAAACACCGGCAACCTCTCAGGACTATATTAGTAACATCATAATCAACAACTTTTGTTCTATGACTTTTAAAAATTCATCATATTTTAGTTCATCAGATTTTCATACAAAAATAAAAATATTTAAATTGAACGCTCTAAATGTTACGAACTCGATGTGAAGCAAAAGAAGGCGATAGAACATTAGCGAGGGAAGCGAGATTAGGGCGGCGGGGGCGCTGAAATTTGACCTATTTACGGGCGGCCGATTTTGTATGAAAATCTGATGAACTAAAATATGATGAATTTTTAAAAGTCATAGAACAAAAGTTGGTGATTATCATGTTAGTAGCATAGTCCTGAGAGGTTGCCGGTGTTTTACAAATAACCCTGTATAAAAGTGATAAAAAAAAATAAAAAAAAACAAATTAAAAACTACGGTAATGATAAACTACGATATTCGTACAGAATTACTCTACAGTAATTCTGTACGAATATCGTAGTTTCATAGAAAGTTTCGTAGAAATGATGATGATGATGCGTGCTGTGGTGGGGGTTGCGCGGTAGGAGTGCAAGGCGCTGCGCAGCACTCATAGTCTAGTCAGAACAGACAACATACTAACTATAATATTGGAAACATTTTTTTATTATACAGACGCCAGCACAAAAAGCTACTACAATCTGTCAAATTTCTTTAATAGATTTTCAACTTTATCGCTTGAGCATTAGGTTCAAAATGGATTGGGAAAATTTGACAGTTTCGGGTAGCTTGGTGTGCTGGCGTCTGTACATAACTAACCTAACCTGAAGTACAATACGTCTTTATGATATGGAAGAGCGGAGTCTCCTAATATAGGCTAAATTACTTAAAAGGAGGCACCAATTAATTACTATTGCTATAATATTCACTTGTTACAATAATGTTTTTTTTTTCAACAGTGACTGAACGCGGGTCTTTAAAATTCGAAGTAGAAGACCGAAAAGAAAGAGAAGAACTAGGCGCCATTTGCACATTTTCATTTAAAAAAAATCTTGTTTTTAGTCCGCATAGTTACTCGCATCAACTTATGACGAAAAATGTAAAAAAAATACCTTCACCCTCCCCTACCCTCCTCCCTTATATCCGAAGTTTGCATAGAGAAAAATCTAAAATTATTCTTTTCGATAGAGATTTAGGGGAAAAATAAAACAATGTCTCTAAATAGCACACTTTTTCAGAAATCATCAATAATTACATTAGTTCCAGTAACAGTCAACAGATGGTGCTGACCTAAAACTACAATACTGTACGCAATTATGTAATACTATTAAATATTTATATATGACTAACTTCTGCCGGCGACTTCGTCCGCGTCAAATTTTTGCTCCCCTGACCCTACCCGTCGCACTCGCATCGAATTGTCTGCCAGTTTTCATTCATTTTTCGTTGCTGCTCCGCTCCCTTTGGTGTAAGCGTGATTTTGTATAGCCTATAGCCTTCCTCAATAAATAGGCTAACCAACACAAAAATATTCTTTCAATTCCAGATATATGATAGATGATACAGAACCCGCGGGAGTCCGACTCGCTCCTGACCGGTTTTTTCTATCTATTCATTAACAATTTTAATTTTCGTATGAACTACAGTAACAATCAGCGGGTAAAAAAAAACAGTTTTATCTAAAGGTGGATTAAATCAACATATCTAATACACGCACAACTGCAATCAAATTGAGATAGCACTATGAATCTACAGTCCTTTATTATTATTTATTAAGTAAACGGGCAGCGTTTGGGAAGCTACGCAATATCTTCTCGTCCCACATACCGCAGTGTCTCAAGACGAAAGTCTTTGACCAGTGTGTGTTGCCAGTGATGACATATGGAACCGAAACGTGGTCGCTCACAATGGGCCTTATTAGAAGGCTGAAAGTCACCCAAAGGGCGATGGAGAGGGCTATGCTTGGAGTTTCCCTACGCGATCGAATCAGAAATGAAGAGATCCGTAGGAGGACCAAGGTAACCGACATAGCCCGAAGAATTGCTAAACTGAAGTGGCAGTGGGCAGGGCACATTGCTCGCAGAATAGATGGCCGATGGGGCCGAAAGGTTCTGGAATGGCGACCGCGTACCGGAAGACGTAGAGTTGGAAGGCCTCCAACAAGGTGGACCGATGACCTTGTGAAGGCCGCAGGAATCCGCTGGATGCGGGAAGCACAAAACCGGTCGAAGTGGCGGAGCTTGGGGGAGGCCTATGTCCAGCAGTGGACGTCTTTCGGCTGAAATGATGATGATGAAGTAAACGGTGACTAAACAGTCTAATAACAGCAAGTATTTCCCTTACCTATGTATCTAAAACTTAATTTCACCCCATATTCTTCTAACTGCAGAAACGTTCAATCTTTCGACGGAAAGTAAGAAAATTGCAGCCATTAAACACCACATATGAGTTCAGAAACAAAGCTACGTAAATCGTGCAGAGGTCGCCGACCGCAGTGTCTGTCATATCGAGCAATTTGTAGTGAGTTATCGCCCCCACTCATTAAGGCAGGAAGCTTTTACCTGTACCTGTGTGCTGACGGCACTTCGTTTAGTAAGGGACGTCCACAACAGACACATTTAATGGGATTTTATTGTTTATTTTCTAATGTAAGTTCTGACGAGACTCATTAACTTTGAACCAATTATACAAAATTTTCAAGTGGTTTTTATATTAAACTGACGACCCGTCCCACGGCTTCATCATAATTTCAGCCGAAAAACGTCTACTGCTGGACTTATGTCCAGCTTTTCGGCTTCCCCCAATCTTGAGGGTGTTTGCCATAATTGCCACGCTTGGCATGCGGGTTGGCGATCGGAGTATGGTGGTAAAATACATACAGAACGCTGCTAAACAACGCGCAACGCTGTAGGCGGGTTGGCAATGTATAAAGAACGCTGGGGCCCATTTTTTTGTAAATCCCTTAATTGCCTTTTACGACACCCGCGGGAAGAAATATGATGGTGCTATTGTTTACGTCCGTCACCACAGGGAACACCGTGGTTATGGCCCACGGTTTATTGACTTGAAAAAATAATGAAACATTCCGTAATATATTCTCTTAATTATAGAAAAAAGTACATAAAAATCCTTTGCGTAGTTTATAAGAAAAACGCCTCTACACAGACAGATATGAAATGCGACTTAAATACATAATCTCGATATTAGTGTGTTATTATTATTGTGTCTCAAGCAGACTGTGCAGTACTACAAGGATAGAAAGACGCCTGTCTTTGCCTGTTTTTTAGACCTATCGAAAGCTTTCGATCTCGTCAGTTATGAGGTCATGTGGAACAAGTTGACATCTGAAACTTCTGTACCAATTGAAGTTATATCAAATATTTAAGTTTTGGTATAGCAATCAACGCAACTATGTAAGGTGGAACGGTTCCATGTCGAGTATGTACCGGTTAGATTGCGGAGTAAGGCAGGGTGGATTAAGCTCGCCTCGCTTGTTCAACCTGTACATTAACCAGCTGATTGTTGAGCTCAGCAGCACCAAGGTCGGATGTCATATTGACGGAGTGTGTACCAATAATCTGAGTTATGCAGATGACATGGTATTGCTGAGTCCATCAATCAGTGCTATGAAAAAGTTAGTGTCGATATGTGAATCATATGCGGTGACTCATGGGCTCAAATATAATGTCGGGAAGAGTGAACTAATGCTCTTTAAAGCTCGTGGTTTTTCTTACCCGGCATTTCCCCATGTATCGCTGTGTGGTGCTCCTCTGTGTAGGGTATCTAAATTTAAATATTTGGGTCACTGGGTCACCGATGATTTGAATGATAATGTAGATATTGAAAGGGAACGCAGGTCGCTGGCTGTACGTTGTAATATGCTGGCCCGCAGGTTTGCACGGTGTACGAATTCGGTTAAAATCACGCTTTTTTAAGCAGATTGCCAATCATTTTACACCTGCAGCCTGTGGGTTAGTTATTCGCAGCGGGCATACAGCGACCTGCGTGTCCAATATAATAATGCACTCAGGGTACTATTATAATAATAATAATAATATGTTTATTAGTACATAAAAAAAAAACAACAATACTACTACTACTATTGGGGTTGCCATGGCGGTGCAGTGCGTCAGGGATGTTTGCTGAGGCGCGGGTTGATGGCTTTGCCGCTATCATTAGAAAAAGATGCGCCTCCCTACTCACTCGCGTTCGTGGCAGTACCAACACTATACTGGGTGTTTTTACTGATCGGTGGGTGTCCCCCATGCTGCAGAGGTTTTTAAGAATATTGTTACTAACACACTATGGACTTTGTCTGAAAATGTTTATAATAATAATAATTTGCCAAAACAAAACTCTGTGAAAATTTCGCATGTCATCACCATTTTTTATAAAGATAAATAATCTGACCAGACTATCTAAGACAACCCTGACTGAAATCTGCGCACCGCCTTAGCCAAAACGTGGATCTTTATTTTCTTCACGCCTTGTAACAAATTAGGTACAGAACAACCTTGTTGATCTAGTGGTCGCAATCGCCGTTGCTGAGCACGAAGTCATGGGTTCATTTCCCATGTCAGGCAAAGTGGTTATTGGGGTGCTTTTCTCTTTAGGAATTCTTCAGTACCAGACCGAAATCTACTTTTTTGGCCAGTTGATGACAATGGGATTTTTTGGATGGGAAATCATCAAATGACTTCTCCCGCTCTGGGCGGAGCGGGAGGGCGTGTCAGTCTTTTACTGACTAAAACCCACCCGTGTTCCTTCAGTTGCCCATGTGCCAGGGTCACGGTATCTCTTTCGAACAATCACGCGACCCCGGCAGGCATCGGTCCTAGCAGACCCCTTCAGTGCTGCTGACATCTCTATGAGGCGCGCGTGGAACACTACGCGCCGTCGACTCGAGCTTGGTCCTTACCGGGCGGCGAGCTACCCATTGCTCGCCGCCCGCAAGCTCGTGCCTACGGTGGCCGGGATGAGATCACCCCTTATGTTACGTTTAAATCTAGTGTAGATTTGAACGTAACTGATGGAATCTAACTGTAGGTCTTCTCTATCTACTCACCTTTATTATTTTCTCTACATTTTAACGATTCATTAAACGTCACCAATATTGTGGCGCCATCTCAAACCATTACGTGCTTCAACAATGAATTTCCGGAACATTGTCATCTCCCGACCAGTAAAATACGTTTCTTTAGAGAAATATTACAAATGGTGAGCGATGATAAATTGCTGTTTCCCTTCATTCAAGCAGCCATTATGGCCATATTTACTCAAGTTTTATCAGCAAAATGTCAAGAGGCATTGCACAAGTTGAATGCACTGTAATTGTGTTCTGATTTCCTTTTGTTAAAGTTGGAAAATTACATCTTTGCTTAAGTCTGCAAGCTTCAGGTAAGAGTTGTCGACACGTTATGTGTACCTACTACTTTGGTATGCTTAAAGTTCATAAGAGGCATAAAGATGTAGGTGCATAGTTCACTCCTAGAATTTACACCATTACGCTTGCCACACATCTTCTAGACAAATAAATAAAATTGGAGTGTCTGTTTGTAATATTAAAATAACCGCATTTTACTAAGTGTATACACGGTTCATATACCATAACATCATTTTTTACAATTTGTCTGTCTGTCTGTCTGTTTTTTCCGGCTAATCTCTGAAATAGCTGGACTGATTTTGACGGGACTTTCACTGGCAGATAGCTGATGTAACAAGGAGTACCTTAGGCTACTTTTGTTTTAGAAAAAAAGATAGAACCTCCCGAAAAAAAAACGAACGAAAAACTTTTTTGTTAAAAATACCACGCGAACGAAGTCGCGGGTAAATAACCTGGATTAATGCATTCTTAATACATTAACCGCGGTAATACGTTCTCTTGCGATAATTTCCGACATCCACGCGGGCGAAGCCGCGGGCAAAAGCTAGTACAAAATATTTAGTCCTTTATTTAGTAATAATAATAACCGGTTAAGGCTTTTTTTTTCTGGATGGGTAATCATCAAATGACTTCTCCCGCTCTGTGCGGAGCGGGAGGGCGTGTCAGACTTTTACTGACTAAAACCCACCCGTGTTCCTTCAGTTGCCCATGTGCCAGGGTCACGGTATCTCTTTCGAACAATCTCGCGACCCTGGCAGAACCTGTTAAGGCTGTGGCGGCATTTAAAAATAAAAAAGAAAAACAAACTATTTTATTGTTCCTATGTACTTGCAAAGATTAGAAATCCTCATGAACAATCAATCAATAAATTTCCTATACACTGATATATCCATACTTAATATTATAAAGCTGAAGAGTTTGTTTGTTTGTTTGATTGAACGCGCTTATCTCAGAAACTACTGGTCCGAATTGAAAAATTTGTTTTGGGTAACCTATTAATCGAGAAAGGCTATAGGCTATATAACATGACGTTACAACCAAGAGGAGCGGAGCAGTAATGAAAAATGTTGCAAAAACGGGGAAAATTGCACGGGTAGGCGATTCGACGCGACGCGGACGGGAAGGGCCCGGAACAAAAAATTTTACGCAGACGAAGTCGCGGGCAGAAGCTAGTTACTACATAAACTCACGCCTTTTTCCCATGAGGGGTAGGCAGAAACTACGGAACGCCACCTACTACGATCCTTACATAGTCCTTTTGCCTCGCTTAGTTTCATACAATTGGTCACACATACACGCCGGTTGAGAGTACTACGCACCTGACCTTTCTGAAGAATATTACCAATAAGGTCACTATATGTCCTCCTAGGGCATCCCTTCCCGGTGTTTCCACTCACATCTGCCTTGTAAATACCTTTTGTAAGCCGTCCTTCATTCATCCTCTCAACATGACCAAACCATCGAAGCATACTTACTCTTTTAAATTTTTGTCACTACATCTTCTTTCTTTTTTAAGGTACTCATTATTCCTCCCTTGGGATATTCTACCCAGTAACCACCAACACAGTAAACCCTTTATACTTAACTTTATTTCATTCACCCCACACAAATTAAAAGGGAAGTGTTTTGGGTTTTATTTTATTAATTCTGACAACTAATTGCCTACAGCTGCCATTTTCTTTCCTAATCAGAGCGGGCACGCTATTATAATTAAATTAATGGATGTTGACGTAATTCTTTCATTTTTCCATTTGATGTTTCTTTTTATTAATTTATTTTTAATTATAGTATATCTTTTTTTTATAATTAATTATATGTACTTTGTTTTCAATGTCGAAACGACGTGATTATAAATTTACTTCATAAGTCGTCACGCAACTTTCCTATAGTAGGTCTTCGTCATCTGCCTAGCCTTTTTCCAACTATGTTGCGGTCAGCTTCCAGTCTAACCGGATGCAGCTGAGTACCAGAATTTTACATAGAGCGACTGCCTATCTGACCTCCACAACTCAGTTACTGGGTAATACTATACCCCTTGGTAAGACTGGTTGTTAGACTTTCCTATAGTAGGTGTCGTTTCGTAATTAAAAGCCTAGAAAAACATTAGTTTGATACTTAAGTCTTCAACCTTAAAATGTTCTCTATGACAAAGAATCGCAAGGAACTCAAGTGGCTCCCAATCCGCCTTCGCAGGAACACTCGGATTTTATGTCTCCTCTTCAACCTCCTACACAACCCGTCTTACCCTTCCTATCTGCGTGAACGTTTTTCTTACGCTCGCCCTAGCGATGCACTGTGCAGATCACACCTTAGATCCCTCCTTAAATCCCAACCCCATAAAACCAGTTATTATTCCTATTCCTTCTCTGTTCATGCTGTTAGATTGTGGAACTCACTTCCGCCTAGCATTCGAGATCTAAAAACTATTTCCCTTTTCAAATGTCGAGTAAAAGAGCATTACCTTTCCTCATAATTGTGTGTATTTATGTATATATTTACGTTTATTTTTATATTTTAGCTTTATGTATTTATTTAAGTATATGTTAATTTCTTGCATAATATATATATATAAGTATATTTTAGTTTAAGACTTCACATATTCATATCTCTCTTCTTGTTTTCACACACTATTGTCTACATTTCTTTTTCATTTCTCCTTTCGCAGGTCTGCTGGAAGAAATTTCTTAAGAAATAAGCAGTACCTTTGTACTCAATTGTTTTAATATGCCTTATCACTCTGTTTTTTTTATTGTGTGTACATAAATAATAAAATAAATAAATAAATAAAATAAAGAATAATTTTACGAGGGGATAATTTATTAATGATGAAAATGTTTTAGTAAACAAACCTCTTCAAAGAGCTTAACCACCTTAAAGAGTTTTGCTTACAAAAACTCCAGCTGACGACGGACGAAAGAAAAGAATAGTAAACTCTATAAGAACTATATGACTATCCCAATATAACTTTCAAGCTACCACTTGTGGAAAATTTCGCAACATAATTTCGCAACATAAAAAATTTGTTTCTTCACATATTATGTGAAGAAACAAAATTTTTGAAAACTGTTGCCGGGTGAACAAAAATTTAAGGCGTAAAATAAATGGTTTACAGTTTTTTCCTTTTTTCTTTCATTTATTTGTTTAAGTTATTTTAATGTGTATGTTTTTGGGGGAGGCCTATGTCCAGCAGTGGACGTCTTTCGGCTGAAATGATGATGATGATGATGATTTTAATGTACAAAATTTTATTTTTAGTTAAAGACCGGATGATTTTCAACCGCTTGCCCGGTCTGTTTTCGATTTTAGGTCCAGGTGCCCTACTGCCACCCAAGATAAACGAATTAACCCAAAATAATCTTTAAGGCTCGTGCAGACTAGCGCGACGCTACATCGCGCGCGATTCGGCGATTTATATCCGTAGAACAATTTCTATGGCCGTGTCGCGATGCGACAGGTCGCCCCTGTGTGAACGATCGCGCGCGTTTTCTTAGAAATTGTTCTACGGATATAAATCGCCGATTCGCGCGCGACCATCGCGACGCGCTAGTCTGAATGAGCCTTTAAGATAAAAATAAGTCAAGACCAAATATCATCTTTTCCTGGGCTTGTTCCTGAATTAAATCATTTTAAACACTCATAAAGACACCAAAAACCATTAAAAAACTAGCCAGACATACTTTCTACGTTACCTAATTAATCATAAACCGAGCCATAAAGCGGTTCTTAATTACTTTTCTCAGGAAGCAATAAAAAGCTCTGAACGTGACATAATCCTGCCGAAGGAATTAATATTGTATGTCGGGACATATCTATTTATATTCATTATGGTCATTATACCAACGCAATTACGACTGTATTGTCTACCAAATAACGTTTAATTTGGCTGCGACGTGGTTTGAGATGTATTAGATAATCTTCTGTTGGATATCAGACTCTGCTTTCACTACCGTAGAGTTGGTTTTTGTCATTCGCAGTTGTGATATTTGCTTTAATTTTGATGCGTGAAATGTAGGTGTCTGTTCGTCAATTAGAAGGGAATTTAGATTGCTATAGCGTTAATATATCATGACACCTTGGTTTGAGAACTTAATTATAGAAAGCAACTAGATCAAAATAGAGAATACTGTCTGAAACATTGAAATAAATTGTTATAGAAAGGTTGGTGTAGTAGATTATTTCAGATGTTAATCCACTTTATCAAAACTTTAGATCAACTAAGTTGATTATGAAAAGGATAGAGATTGTCCGACGTGCGTCCCTCTGAGGTCTACATATAGTCTATTATCATTTTATTAAAAAAGCGTTGAGCTTAAGGTACGATACTTAAAGTAGGATAAATTTAATATCTATTTGCTTTACTTCTTACAAATCCTCGAAAACTTAATTTTTCAACACAACAGGACAATATCAATCGTCGTATGTCTACATTTTTCATAAGGCAATTTAAACTTTTTGGAATACCTAACAATGGATAAACATATATACAGTTTTTACAGATGACGTCACTCCGTGTAAACATCAAGGACGTTAGAATACGAAAACAGATAAGAACGAGTACTTAAATGAGGAAATAACAAGCACTTGACTGTAACTTTTCAACTTTGTCTCCGGCTGACAGGCGGAATGCAATGATAAATGAGGACGGATAATAAATGTATAATCAAAATGATGAAAGTTAGGAAACTTTCATCGCGTTGGTTATACAGGCCTTTACAGGAACATAGACATACAAATTGTGACAAGAATTCCTGAAAGGGAGAACCGGCACCAAAGCTAAGGTCACCCGAAGCATTAAGAAGCTCATGGCTCAATTTTTTGGGACTATGAGGGAATCCTTCTCATCGATTTCAAGGAAAGTAACACGGTTGTAAACGCAGCTTATTATAGTGACTTACTACGACAGTTACGCCAGAAAATTATTGAAAAAAGACGAGGGAAAATAACTCGAGGTGTCCGATTGCTTCACAATTCTCCAGTCCACACTGCTCCAATTTCGAAGTCTACAGTTAAGGAATGCGGCTTCATAGAGATATATCATCCCCCTTATAGCCCTGACCTGGCCCCCTCAGACTGTTTTTTGTTTTCAAAATTAAAATCAGATTTGAGTGGGAAAAAAATTAACAACGATGAAGAAATTAAACAGGCTGTTTACGACCACTTTGATAGTAAAGATTCAGCATCGCAACAACATAGCAACTTTCATCGTTTTGGTTATACAGGCCTTTACAGGAACATAGACGTACAAATTGTGACATGAATTCCTGAAACCTAGTGGAAAAATGCTTTGTCCGTTAAAAAAAAAACTTATAACTGTTTTCCCACAAAATTTCAAGATGTATGGAACAGCTCTGAGGAAGTCTTCCAACTCTACATTTTCCGGTACGTGATCGCCACTCCAGAACCTTTCGACCCCATCGGCCTACTGTTTGACAAGCAATGTGCCCTGCACACTACCACTTAAGCTTGGCAATTCTTCGAGCTATATCGGTTCTCCTGCGTATCTCTGTTACATTTTTCATTAGACAAACTTAACCGTCCCATACGGGTTTTTTTTAACTATGACAAGTCTACGGATAGTCTCCACACAGCGGGTGCCTGAGGATGGATGGCGCCGCCGAGGCCGGCCCAAGAAGACGTTGCGAGACGATCTAGATGCGTAGGTACTCCAACGGTTAGATCGAGGTGGCCCTGGGAAAGGATGCCCGGAAAGATTAGGGGGAGGCCTTTGCGCAGCAGTGGGACAGTGTAGACTTAGTAAAAAAAAGTCTACTATCACCCAACTTTAGTTAAATAACTGATTCAGCAATGCAATGTTCCTCTACGCAGTATGCTTCAATACCGTTAAAACTATGACAGGTTAACTGTAAGCAATCAGGATCAGACTTTTATCAAATCGATTAAGCCTTAAAATAATATCGACAGTGATAACGTTGATAAGGTTTCGTTATAGTTCGTATCATGGAACATGTGTTCCTGTTAAGATAATGCGAGAATTTCCCAAAGGTTTTTCCTATTAGAGCTTTCGACAGAAGGTTATTTTCGTATATAACTACAGTCACCAAAGGATATAAGTAACCAGGTTCATTGGATATAGTAGAAGTTTCGTAAAGAAACCGATGGATGTTTTCAAATAACATTTAAATTTAATTTTAAAATTTTCATGGGTTTCTTACTAAACTTCAACTATACTCGTGACTGTATATAACATGCAAGAAATTAGGTAAATCATTATTTCTAAATTGTAAGTATGAATGATGTTTATATATCAAATAGAAAATAAAGTCCTGTGGTCGCAAGTGCTACCGCTGAGCATGAGGTCCTAAGTTCAATTTCCGAGTCGGGAAAAGTTTTATTGGGTTTTGTCATCCAGAATTTGTCAATAGCAGCCCGGTATCTGGATTTGTGCCCACTTGATATCAATATCCTGACCTCCTATTACACAGATCTTAAATCTGGCGAAATCTATACACCGTGACATTTTAGTGGTCTAACAAAGGCTGTCCACTCAATGTATCCGACATAATATACCTCTAGAGGTGATAAAAAAATGTTACCATTGATTAAGATAATAGGTACTAAGAAAAATAAATAATGCATTAGAATTGTGAAACATCCTGTTAATAATGCTTACGTATCAGACGGTACAGAACATACCTACCCAGCGCATGAGTCGACTAGATCATTCTACCTCCATTTTCCAAGCGACAAAGTATCAATTACAATCTCCGTCATGCGTCATAATGAATAATATTTTTATTTTTTTGTTATTCAAATGTTCATTATTTTTTTCTTATGGATGTGTAGTAGTCATTGGATACCTACATGAAGTGGGCTGCCGTTATTAGACGATTAAAATGTCACGGTGTATATATGTACCCCATTGGGGAATACAGGCGTGATGGTTATGTCATCATTTCAGCCGTAAGACGTCCACTGCTGGACTTAGGCCTCCCCCAATTTGGGGGGCTTTGCCATAATCGCCACGCTTGGCAGGCGGGTTGGCGATCGCAGTATGGTGGTAAAATGCATAGAGAACACTGCTGCCCATTCTCTAGTAAGTCTCTTAGTCGCCTTTTACGACACCCACAGGAAGAAATGGGGTGGTGTTATTCTTTACGTCCGGCACCACACGGTACATATAAAACTCTAATTCATGGTTATGTCATATAAAACTCTAATTAGGTTCATGAACACTTGTTCATCGAATTTATTAAAGCGAGACCCCTAATATACACCTTTTTTCATTTTCATCACAATATTATAGAGGATATTTATATTAAATGGAGAAAGGCCAATAAAATAATAACTCTAGATCACTAAAACGACACCTGAGGGAATAGACCAGTTAGCTTAGTAGTTTTCAACACCAGATGAAAACCATTCTGTAACCTTCAGAAAATTAAATACAACCTACAACTTCGAACGAATTTAAAACATACTCGTAGTTAAAACATTATTATAAAACTAAGTTTAATAAAATTATGTTTTATATATTATTATTTAAACATAGTTAAAATTCGAAATCGTATTTGTTCACACTTTATTGACTAGCTTTTACCAGCAACCTCCCTCCCCTGACCCAAAGGAGCCATGCATTTTGCAGAATAGAAAAGTAGTCATGTTACTTTATACCCATAAAATATATATCACCATACAAAAGATCACGTCAATATGTAGCTTTTATATTGCGTACGTATGTAAAAGACGAACAAACCAACTACCGTTCTCGTTTTTGTTATATTACATAAACATAACATTATGTCCCCAAAAGGTTAGGCTGAGGTGTAGATAGAAACATAGTACACCCACTCGCCAGTAATGTTTAATATTAAGTAGGATTATTTGGATTAAGTCAGATACAACACTACTTTTAAAGTAGGATAAATTGGATTAAGTCATTTACAAAACGACTATTAAAGTAGGATAAATTGAAGCAAGTCACATACAGAACTAATTTTAAAGTAGGATTAATTGTCAAAAGCAGATACAGAACTACTTCAAAAGTGGGAATAATTGGATAAAAGAAGATACAGAACTACTTTTATCGTAGGATTAATTGGATGAAAGCAGATACAGACCTACTTTAAAAGTAGGATTAATTGGATGCTAAAAAATACTGAACTCCTTTTTCAAATAATTGATTACTGAATAATCAAGCTGGCTCCTAATCGGAGTGGTCGTCTGAGCTCTAAAACTTTAACACCCACTTCGAAGACATAAATGGGTTAAGCCGAGATCCGCTGAATAAAGACCAAGTTAGAACCCCTAGAGTAAGTTCTTGTATGTTGTTTGAATGTTTGCTGTTTCGATGAATACGAGTTCAGTGCGTATTCATGAGATAAATTGTTAGTTAACGCAAAATGCCAAATATTAAATCTAACCAAATTATATGCCTATGGAAATCAAGAACTTTTTTGTAAATTTGGTAAATAGGGCTTGTGAGTCCGAAAGTCTGACCACGAGTCTTACCAAGGGGTATCGTAGTACCCAGTTACTGGGTTGTGGAGGTAAGATAGGTAGTCGCTTCATGTAAAATACTGATACTCAGCTGCAACCGGTAAGACTAGAAGCCGACCCCACATACTTGCAAAAGGCTAGGCAGATGAGGGTGATCAGGGCTTGTGAGTCGTGCAAGAAAACGAAAAAAAGTACATCTAAATACTCGAAATGGATTCTCGTTTTGCAACAATTAACCAACTCCGTTCGATAATGGTTTGCAAGAACACAATATTATCAGAATTTTCGTTTTTATTTCATGGCCGGTTGTTGACTGAAGCCATCTCTTTTCGACCCTAGTTCCAATTATAACACAATACACATCTAAACAGTAACTATATAAGTAACTACAATCCCAGTTTTCAAAGGTTTTTGACCTTGGAAACTACAAAACAGCCCCCAAAAGTTCGACTAGTTACTAGAGTCGTATACAGCGTAACAAATAGTTTTATAGATAACAATAAAACAGACCTGCCGTCGTTAATCGTAACTCCTTTTGTTTCTGACGCTCTGGTACCGTTTGTAAAGGTAATATATTCCATATTACCTTCATTATTGCTTGTAATTTATTACCCGGTTTTCATAGCCTACCGTAGGTATCGGGACCTAAGGGTTTTATCAAAATAGCCTGAAATGACATTTTAATTGAACATGCAGGGTGGAAGAAAGGGCCATTTAAGGCCCGTGTCGACGATGCGTTGTGTTCCACGCGCGCCTCAGACAGATGTCAGCAAAACTGAAGGGGTCCCCTAGGACCGATATCCGCCAAGGTCGCGAGATTTGTTCGAAAGAGATACCGTGGCCCTGGTACATGGACAACTGAAGCAACACGGGTGGGTTTTAGTCAGTAAAAGCCTGACACGCCCTCCCGCTCCATCCCGAGTGGGAGATGTAATTTGATGTTTTTCCACCCACAAAAAAATAATGGAAGGGCCATAGACACGAAAACTGTAACCATGAATTCAGTCCATGATTCTAGACCCCTAGGATAGACATGTTCTGTTGTCATATTAAAAACCAATTGTTTAATAGAAAATTGCAAAACCTACGCGGTCAAAATGTATGGAACAGCTTTTTTTTTGTAGCCGAGTAAAATTTCAACACAAGAGTTCAGAATCATGGACTGAATCCACAGTAATAGGTTCCTTCTGCCAGGATCGCGGATTCGTTCCAAAGAGATACCTACCGTGGCCCTGGCACAGGCAACTGAAGGAACACGGGTGGGTTTTAGTCACTAAATGTCCGACTCAAAAAATAAAAATAAAAATATCAATATGGCAATATACGACCTACTGAACAACGTAATGCCAAGTGTAAACCACAAAAGGCCTGTATGCGCCATATATACTGATATGACGAAAGCATTCGATTACGTAAACCATGACGCTCTTATAAATAAACTCTACACGTACGGCATTAGAGGAGATGTCTTAAATCTAATTAAGTCATACCTTACTAATCGAAAGCAATACACAGAAGTATCAAGGATATGTATGAAAACTAAAAAAGAACATAAATACCTATCCGGCTGCAGAGAAGTCAAATATGGCGTACCGCAAGGCAGTGTCCTTGGACCTTTATTGTTTCTTTTGTACATTAATGACTTGCCTCGCAAAATACAACAACCTATGGTATTATTTGCAGACGACAGTACGGCAATAATAAAATGCGGCGATTAAAATAAATACGAAACCGATATTAATAAAACATTGAAAAACATAATAAACTGGCTTAATAGAAATAATTTAACTATAAACATCCAGAAAACAAAAGTTATGCATTTTCACCAGCGACTAGGGGCTGAAAATTACAATGTTGAATTTAAGGGACAAAAAATAGAATCGACAAATGTTACAAAATTCCTTGGTATTCTAATTGATAACAAACTGACCTGGAAGCCACATGCAGAGGATGTATGTAAGAGATTAAGCAAGTCAGCGTACGTTCTTTATAACCTGGCAAAAAAAGTAAGCACTCGCACCGTGGTGGAAGCTTATCACGGTCTAGTTGCGTCAGTCTTGAGATTCGGAGTTATATTCTGGGACAACTGTACCGATAGGGAGAGAATATTTAAAGCCCAAAAACGTTGCTTAAGATCAATCAGTAGTCTTAAAAATACCGATAGTTGTACACCTGTGTTCAAGTCCCTAAAATTACTCACCTTTCCGTCTTTGTATATTCTTGAAGTTGCAATATTTGTTAGGACAAACATACACCTTTTTACCCTAATGGACAATATTAGAATACGCCAGGAACCTGTCAGATCTCAATATAAAAATCTAATGTTTACAGGGAGGTACAAAACAGCTTTATTAAGAAAAAGTGTACTATCAATGGGGCCAGTTATATATATCAAAATACCTCATGCCTACAAAGAAGAACCGTTTAGTATATTTAAAAAGAGGCTAACATCATTACTAATAGACAAATGCTACTATTCTATACAAGAATTTTTAAATGATAAAAGTTTGTAATTTTATATTAATTTATTATATTTTATTATGTATACCTTGTTAATGTAGGCAAAATAAATAATTAATTTAATCAATCGTAATGTGTAAAATACAGAATGAATATTGTTGTTGTTGTTGTTTAGTTTGTGTAAAGGCTGTAGTGTCACATAACTTAGGACCTTTCTTGGTACCTTTTATGTTTTGTTTCTTTTTTTTTTTGTTTTGATTATTTGTACAATTGAGTAGATTTAAATATGTTTTTACTTTTGCATGCCGTAAGGTAGAGTGTGTTGGAACTGTTTTTTTACAATGTTTACATCTTATTTTGTACCCACATTCATGGCAAATAAATTATTTCTTTCTTTCTTTCTCTTTCTTTCACCCTCCCGCTCCGCCCAGAGCGGGAGACATCATTTGATGATTTCCCAACAAAAAAAAGGTGTTCAGAATCATGTAGGTACTGGACCCATGGTAGCAGGTTCCTGCCTGTATATTTTTTGAGCGAGAATACCAAGTTTAACCAAAATTCCGCAATTTTATTTATTATCTTCACACTTCATCCATGGTGAAAGTTGTGTAATCTATTCACATACCTACATATTTCTAAAATTTATAGCCACTTAAAATGACGTGAAAAATAGTTAACGAAATTATTTGAATAAACAAAACATTAATCAAAGACATTTCGTAAATAATACAAATATAATTATTTACAGTTTACATAAATCTTGCTTTTATTTTATTATCTTTTGGGTCTCTTAATATTAATGGTAGTCCTACTGTCCTGGTATGCGATGTGTTTTAAGTGGTTTGTGACAAATCTTAATGGATTTTATGTTTTTCTTGTTATTACCATAATTTGCAAGATGATTGTTTTGTAGGTGACAGATTTCCGCGTAGAAAAGCTTTTACAAAATCCCTCCTTTTGGTGGCTGTCGGGTAATAAAGAAAGAAAGAAGACTCGCACAGAAACTAAACTAAACACAAAATATTTAATCAAATTTAAAAAAAAAAAGACAAAACACAATTAAAAACAGAAAGTCATGTACGAGGCCAAAGGGCCCTATCTCAGTATGATGCTGAGACATTTAAAAATAAGTGTCGCAGCGCTGGTATTTTGATAAGGCCGACTGTGATATCACGGACAGATACAGATATAGAAAATAAGATAATATGTGTAAATTAATATAATAAATGTAGCCAACGCATTACTTTCATAATGCGACAACCTTTAGTGTGAAAATATACCTATACGAAACAAAAGTTTCAAGGCCTCTATCGATCACCTGCACTTTCCTCCAATTCGATAGAAGTGTAACTTTCATAGAATAACATCTCAGATAATACAGGGAGACTAGTTTGTACAGAGTTTTCTCAACTTTTATCTTTGCACAGTTGTTTTCTGCAACTTTAAAATGGAGGTCTTGGAAATGTTCTCTCCTTGTATTTCGGGGCATTTGAAGATTTGTTGCCGTTGTCATCTTGGCTCTGAATAATTTTACTTCCTTACGTATTAACTATAAAAAATGAAATCATCAACTTGGTTTTCATCCTACACTACCAGTTGGACTTCTTAGCATAAACAGCCATAATCAACCTAATATTCCCATTTCTGGGACACAGTCCTCCACTCGTTGAGAGGGTGTGGGCCGTAATACACCACGCGGGTCCAGTGCGGGTTACAAGATGTCACATGTCTTCAAATTATTGGTTCTAGAACACGCCGGTTTCCTCACGACGTTTTCCTTCAACATTTTGAGAGCAATGGTGATGAAATAATTTACACAAAGTGTAGCGACTGTCTGTCTGGGTTTGAACCTACGAGCTAGAACTTGTAGGTCGCAGCAGTTATCATAGAAGCTAAACTGCTGTAGAGTTTGTCGCGCCACTTCTTCTTCCCAGCTAAAGCACTGGGAAGGGGTGAAGGGCGGGCGTTTTGGGGGACTGTCTTAGCAATTTCGACGTTCATAAAATTCAGATTCAGCCTCTCAGCCTGGAATCGTCCACTGCTGAGTAGAAGCCTCAGATGTTCCCGTGACTTTGACGATATCATCTATCCAATGCGCTTTTGGACGGGCCTGGATTCTATGGCCACCTTGGTTATGGTTAAGAGTAAAGTTCACTCAACCTCCGTAAAAAGGGGAGGTTTCTTCGACTAGATGGGTGTCGTGTCTGATGGACAACTTCTCGATGATTAATTTCTTGATGTTGTATACCGGATGACATTTTTTACCGTCTCGACCTTCATATGGTGTGTTGTGTAACTAGCATAGAAGGCAGGAAGGCCTTCAGATTCATCGCAGGTGACTCAAGGAGCGCGGGACGTGGGCGGACGGGGATGCGTGTGCGGCTCGTGCGCCTGCGAAAGATCAATGAGGCCGCCTATCGGCCGGCTTCATACGGTAGGACCGCGCTACGAAATTATTGATATATGCCGCGCACTGAGTAGGGTGCATATGATTTGAGTTTCGATAGATTTTAATTGTTTTTTTTTTTTCAAATTTCTGTTTTTGTTGTTCTAGTATGAAAATGTTACTTTAAATGTATACTATTTATTGCTAAATCAATTTCATTACATGTTATTCAAAAATAAAAATAATAAAAATTTCTATGCCAAAGGCTTCTACTCCGTTCACCTATTACCCCCATTTTTTTTTTTTCAAGACGTTATAAAATGTCACCCGGTATATGCTAGTTACGCGGTAAACTATGCAAGCGTAGCATTTTGCGTGACATCAGTATGTGCTGATCGCATTTAGCTTTAATTTGAAAAATAAACTTCTATTATGAAAAAAACACTTCAGCATTGAAGAGTTTGGTCTATGTCATTCATACCTGTAAACACGTGTGAAGGTCTCCTTCCAAACCTTGACGTGTCATATTCACGCCGATGCCTCGTTAACAAACCATATCACTAATTCAAATTAAATTGTTTTACGTGGGCTTATCACGTTAATCAAGAGATAAGCCGGATTCTGAGAGAGTTACCGTGACCGAACATAGGATAATGGACGATAACAGCGTCCTTCACTATCTGCATCAGTGCTAGAAATAATGGTAAGCCTTCAATGACAAGCACTAGGTACATGGTTTTATTAGTGATATGTCAAATCGTTGAAAAATGTATATCCGCGAATATGAATTCGAATACGGATATTTGGTGTCAAGATCCGCGGATACAGATACGGATACGAATCATAAGTTTCTTACTCAATTGGTGTCGATGCCCGTGACCTTGGAACAACAGTTCACGCTACTTGACGTTTTGCTTGACAGGACGTGTTCCGACTTGCATTGCGTGGATCTTTCTTTTATTTTGTTTTAGTCACTAAATATTTGATTATAAGGAGTAAAAATAACCTGGATGAAATTTAATAGTTTGTCATTGCCAACTTATTGAAAATTAATAAGGTAAAAGATCCATAAGCGATCCGCCAAAAACGTTACGGATACGGATCTTACTTCTCCCTCGAATATCCGCGGATACGGATACGAATACGGATATCCGGTACATCACTGGTTTTTACTGACAGAGTTGGAAATGCCAGGCTTTAATAAAGTAGACTTTTGAAGACAAAATAAAACCCAGAGGTAAAAGCCCCAAGTTATTTATTTATTTATTTATTTAAACTTTTCGCACACAAAAAAAAAGGTAGTTAGTAGTAAAAGGTAGGTAAAGGTAGTTATAAGCTGTTAGTTCGTGAGTCGAACCCAGGTAGTGTTGTATTGATGATTTTAATAATTATAATTCTGAAAATCCTTATCTGTTACGATCGCGAATCCTAGTTTAATCAATATACAACCTGACACTGACCTGAAAATGTAAAAAACGGAAGAAGATTTGAATTTTGCTGGCTACCTTAGCGCCTTACCTTAACAAATGCAATATTTAGTGCCACTATTCATTTTTACGAAAAAAAAGAAAAATGTGGTGTTCTGCGCATAAAGGTACCAGATGTCGGCATTTAATTTCCGAGTTATTTGCGTTTTTGTAAAATCGGGTGAAAATATGGCATTTTGTGATTTTTACTGATTATTGTTCTACAACAAATTTGCAACAATTTGATACAATTAACATCTACAGACAACATTTATAAGTACATTTTGTTTTAAAAGGAAATGTTTAGTAAAAAGGTATCAGATGTCGGTAGGTCTTATAAAATGTCGATATTTTCATAATTATTATGTTGAGTTTTTGAATTTTAATACTATTTGTATTATAGCAGTACAGTATAGGTTATGTCAGTGATAAATGGATGTCTGTTACAAAAAATGTATTAGGATTTTTTTTTATTAGCATAATAAAGGGACTCTTCTAAATTCTACATCCTGCCTTAACTCAATACCTCCCTACCGGTACCTTTATGCGCGGAACGCCACAAATATTGACTTACTCGTTAATTGTTACATAACGCATACCCATATTTCAAACATTTTACATAGTACGTTGGCCTACTACATAAAAGCGGCTTTCTAAAAAAGTAGGTACATATTTTAAAAATCTGTACTGAAAGTGAAAGCGAGGCTTGCCATAAATTAATTAATCAGGCCATAAGGGAGGACGTGTGAAAACGTAATGGAGTCTAAAACGTGTGTAATGTTCGGGAAGGGCGAGATTTTCGCCACCTGTTAATTTTAGAAAATGTTCTTATATCCCTACATTGTACATATGATACGTACAATGTCAGGAAATGCTCTTATATGGAAGAAATGATATCCAGCCGTTTGGTGTATTATTAAGCTGATACCATAAAACATACTTGACCTAAACACTATCATTATCATCATTATTTTAGCCGATAGAAGTCCACTACTAGACAAAGGCCTCTCCCAATTTAGTGGGGTTTGCCCTAATCGCCACGCTTGGCAGGCGGGTTGGCGATTGCAGTATGATGGTAAAATACATAGAGAACGCTGCTGCTCATTCTCCAGTAAGTCCCTTAGTTTCCTCCTACGACACCCACGGGAAGAAATGTGATGGTTTTGTTTCTTTACGTCCCGAACCACTTGGAAAGCTCTTATGAGGAAGCGATTATATCCAGCAGTTTGGTGTATTATTAAGCTGATGCCATAAAACACACTTGACCAAAACGGGCCGGTCCTGTATATTAGATTACAGGCTGGCCCATTAATAGACGTCCAAAAATATATTGAAGTATTTGGAAGCCCCCTTTCAGAGTCTATTCGAAACAAGGCGGTGTTTTGTGTTGACTGCCCATGTCTTATATTCAGAAAATATGCATTTTAAATTTTCCGGAATTTTTCACCTGACTCCGCACATTAGCAGCGCTAGTTTGGCGCTCTACCAACTGAAATGGTAATCAGCCACGTTTGCAACCTTGCTGAATGGCCAATTTTTCATAAGGCTATCAGTAAGTCAGCAGGCCCTACGTTATTCCAGAGAAAACTTACTGACTTCTTTAACTTAATTTCCTAGACTTCAAGATTGGTCTAGCCCAAATTATTTTGTAACGACATCTACACCGCCATATGCAAACTACGTATCACACTGACGTCCTGCCAGGGTCACGAGATTAGTTCGACAGAGATACCGTGGCTCTGGCATATGGGCAACTGACGGAACACGGGTGGGTTTTAGTCAATAAAAGTCTGACACACCTTTCTGCTCCACCGTAGAGCGGGGACGTCATCTGATGATTTCTCACCCAAAAAAAGACCTGTTTTTACTGGCCTGTTAGTCCAGTGATTAGTGACCCTGACTGCTGAGACTGAGGTCGTGGGTTCGATTTCCACCCAGGACAAATCTTTGTGTGATAAGGACAATCATTTGTTCTATATCTGGGTGTAATTTATCTATATGTATGTATTTAGAAATATATAAGTATATTTATCAGTTGTCTGGTTACCATAGTAAAGGCTCTGCCTAGTTTGGGATCAGAAAGCAGTGTGTTGGTTGTCTTAAGATATTATTATTATTTTCCCACCCAGAAAAAAAAACAAACAATGACGTCACGCAAAATCCTGCATCGCGCAAGCAGAGTTTACCGCGCAACTGGAATATATATAACGTCCCGACATCATTTGTTAGGCAGTTGCCCATCAGACACGACACCCGTCTGGTCGGTTTTATTTTCTTTTAATTTCATATATTGTGTATATGTATCATTTGCATCGTTGTATATGTAAGCGGGCACGCCCTTTATGCCTGGAGGCTTTAAGATTTTAAGTTCTGTTTACGATTTTGTTTTATTATTTATTTCAGCTTGAGTTTAGTTTTCAATGTTTTGTTGTTATATGGCGAATAATGTATGTTTTGTTTTATAATATTAATGACTTACACAATATTGTATAGCATCAAGTTCTTCTAACTTAACAGACAGCTGTGCTCCTGGGGAGTTTGTTCCGCCACTTCTTCTTCCCAGCTAAAGCACTAGGAAGTGTCGAAGGGCGGGCGTTTTGGGGGGACTGTCTTATGTAACTTTGACGTTCAAAAAGTGCGGACTCTCAGCCTAGTTTGAATAAATGACTTTTGATTTTGTTTTTTTTTTATTTATTTCGGTGGATCTTCCCTATTCAACAGAGGTTGACTGAATTTAACAACTTGTTCCTCCTATCTCCAAAATGTTATCAACAATCTTTCTAAAGTAATCGTACCTAAAGAATTTGGATTTTATTGACTGCAGCATCAAATACCAGAATCAGAATTATTTATTTGTGAAACGTAGGTTACAGGTCAAGGTGTTAATAATTAAAAGATGCGCTATGTTTTGCCATTGATGACATACAAAAATATCAGTGAAGATTATCATAAAACTAAACGCAGACAGAAATTCACTATATAAAACAAAAAAGCACCAGACAATAAAATACATGCATGAGAAATATTTGATAATTACGAGTAATAGGTATGTACAGTAGTTACAGTGATTTATCATTTAAGTAATCATCTAGGGCATAGTAACATTTCTCCACCAGTAATTTAGAAAAACCTTTTTTGAATTTTACTAGTGGCATGCTTCTTATGACCTCGGGTATTTTATTATAAATTTTGGGCGCAACACCAAAAAAGCTCTTTTTCATTAATGATGTATTGCATTTATCACAATAACAATAGTATGTACAACTTTCAACCACACGAAACCGGCGTTCTATTACATTCGTGCACAATATACCAGCCAGCAGCACCTTCCCGTCTGCACGACTAGCAATAACAATAATACAGTCTAGGATGGCAAAACACGAAATGTCAATCTGTCTAGAGTTTTCACTTTTTCATTTTACATTGTATATAAAGCTAGGTTTAGCCTGTCTTTCCGTGTCTTTGCCCGCTTGGATTTCGAAAATTATGCCATAGGAACGTAGGCAAAGTCACCAAAAGAGATGAGTAACTAGGGTTGGATATACAGTTAAACGTTAGTAAGAAACCGATGAACCAGCGTTGGGGCTCTGTCTCGCCAGGGTCGCAGCGTTATGGTAAGTGATGAAGGTTTTCCGTGGATGGGACGCATGCTTTCCCAAGCTTTTTCTTTAATTTGTGTCTTGTGTTTGGACTTTCCTTGCGTTATGTTTACCACACATAAACGTAATTTCTTTTTTTTTTTTACTTTTGCGGATGTTACCGAATACATTTTTTTCGAATAAATGTGAATGTCCGTTTTCTATTCATTATGTTACATTTTATTCAAAAACATCCATCATGGGTTTCTTACAAAATTTCAAATACCTTCCGACGACCCTGGTTACTTAACTCTTTTGGTGACCGGAGGTACTACCGGGATAAATGATTTTATTCCAGTAAGTTGGTTTGTTCCAGGCGCGGTCCGAGAGGGGGGGTTCTAGGGGTCATGACCCCCCCCCCCCCCAAAGACAGTCATGCTGTCGAAACCCTGAACGACTTGCCTATCTTACTATCTTAAAATTGTTCTCACTTGAGCCACGGAGACTCCGATGGACACAAAAGATTATAACCCGGGACATCATTCTGATCAGCAGCGCTTGCGACTACTAGACCAAAGAGGATTTACCTTCCTAAAAATATTCTTCAGTACTCATGGTGACCCCCCCCCCCCCCCCCCCAAAATGTTAGGCTGCGACCGCGCCTGGTTTGTTCAAGCACTTTTACACGTCAATCATATTTTTTGAAACCAGATTTAGTCGGCGACTCCTATCTGACTACTCTGAGAAGAAAGGCTGAAACATACTCAGAGGTCACAAACATTATCTTGATCACTTCATGTGAAGACCATGTAGATTAGTGTCTGAAAAGGCCTAGATAAAATCTGTTACTATGTCTTAAGCCAGGATATGGTCCAGCTTTGTGCAAGTAAATTTCATCAAAATCCTTAAAGTTTAAAGGGTACAGACATACAGAGTTACTTTCGCTTTATAAAATGAGTTAGGATTGTCAGTGGAGCATTAATATGTTCACCAGTTTTATCTCCGACTGTTTTGAAATCCACCTCTTCATATAATTTGAATCTGTCAAGACGTTTGCCAAGTGTATAAAGTATTTGTTTTATTATCTTAGGAGTAATAAAGAGTTAAACGGTTCAGTTCCGGGTCTTAAATGGGGCTATCTTATTTATTTTTGTGACTGGAGTAAGAACATTAAATAGTTGAGTCAACGTGGATGGCACGATCAAACTTATGCTCAGAATAGTTATTTTAAGTACAGTTGTTTTAAGTTAGCAGTTTATATGTATGAATTACCTATAACATTAAATAAATATATGTCCTTACTAGATGTCTTCATTGAGAGAAAGATGTCAAAATTCCAAGCATATTCAGTCTGTTGGGTCACATGACTCCTCTTGGTGGGGAAATGGACCGTGCTCCACAACGCGGGGCCCGTACGGAGTGGTAGAATCCCATGCCTTTGATTTTTTGAATTCTAGGACATGCCGATTTCCTCACGATGTTTTCCTTCACCGTTTTGAGAGCAGATATATAGGATATTCTTATATTCACCAAAATTGTACACAATTAATTTACAATATTTCTAATTCCATGCCGAACTCACATACGGGCATGACGTACGCCCGTACGGCATGCCCTAGAACCGTAAAATCGAAGACATGTGACATCATTACGACCCACTCCCTCTTACCAAGAGAAGGCCTGTGTCCCAGCAGTGGGAACATTAAAGGCTGATTATGTATGTATGTTATGTATTCATCATTTCAGTCGTAAAACTTCCACTGCTGGACTTAGGCCTCCCCCAATTTGGCATAATCGCCACGCTTGGCAGGCGGGTTGGCGATCACAGTATGGTGGTAAAATGCATAGAGAACGCTGCTGCCCATTCTCTAGTAAGTCCCTGTTATGTTATATTATGTATTAATCCTTAATCATTACAGATTAAACGATCTTCATTCCTCATTAATCTTAAGCCGTAACACAATGCAATCCCAATAACAGCAATGTCAATATTAGATTTGTCGCTCGGACAAGGACCAGAACGCGTGGCGTAATACCCTGGGAATTACCAACTGGAATTACGACAAATTCCCGCCCCCTAGTCCGTACTTACGACAAATTTGTCGTAAGTACGGACTAGGGGGCGGGAATTTACACATTCACAATAAATAGTGAAGAGAAGGAATTGGGAATTCCCAATTCCTTCTCTTCACTATTTATTGTGTTGTTGATCTTGAACGTACGTGTTGGAATTGTAAGCTTTCCTGGAAGGTGCAATCATATCTAGTATTGTGAGAACGCTTTTACAAACTCGGTGATAGGATCTTACCTGTTGACAAAAATAAATATGAATTAGTTGTTGAGTAGAACACTTCGCAGGTAGAGGTTAGGTTTGTTTGTTTGTAAGTTTGTATGTATAGTTCGATTTTTAATTGTATTCAGTAACTTGATAGTTTAAAGAAAAATAATGTTACCATAGGTACTAAAACTAATAATGTTGGGATAGTGAATGATTTTGCGTAAAGAACGAATAATAAAATTGCTATAATTTTCTTGTATAATTCTTAATTCTTGCACGGCTTCTTGAGGACGGATGCAAAAAGAAAAAGTCGGAAAGAATTCTAAGTGAAAACGTAGTAATAACGCGGGCGGGCGATGGAATGCGAGGCGGCAGGTTAGGGGTCAAAATTTCACGCTTGCAAAGTCTGGGGCGAAGAGCTAGTTAAGTAATATAGACGCGATCCATTTATAAAAAACAATGCCGATATTCGTGTCTGTCTGTGTGAGTAATTTTCTCAACTACATAATGGATTTGCATACAGTCATCGCCATCATTTTGCCAAAAATGCGAGTTTCTCTGTCCGTCAGTTATGTTTGCACGGTTACGTTGCTAAACCAATTTTCCTGACGAAGTCGAGGGCAAAACGGTAAAAGGTATGTGCGAAATAACATCGACTTCTGAAGTCCGTCCGTCAACTTCACTTTTAATTAAAACGAAACACTCAAATCAACATGACAGTGTAAAGATTTATCTAAAACAAAAGAGCAGCAGGAAATTAAACAAGCACTCCTTTAATCACATCCGATGAAACAGAAGCGCTTGCGTTTCAGTCAGCAACACCACCTTCACGGCAACCTTCTTACAAGGGCACAAGGTTCATTATTCAGCGACGTGATAGCAATACGGCTGTAGCGCTGCCGCCTTGAAAATTGAATCAATTTGCGTTAAGAGCAAATTGCCCGAGAAGGGAGATTGGCAGTTTCTTTTTTTTGCTTCTAATCGAGTTAAATCAGACTCTGTTGTCACTTGTCGTTAATGGACGGTGACCTAAATAAAGACGGAATGGATCAGATATAGGCACAGACGAAGTTAATTTTGACAATTGGACGCCCACACAAATTGTCCTGTCCAACCTGTCTGCTAGGCGTGGAAATTATAAATTCTTCTTTGAGCGTTCAAATTGTATTAAACAGAAATAGCTTGATTTAAAATAAATGAAATGTTTATATAAGTATGTATGTAAGTAGATCTTTAAAGACACTTTTACACGTAAATATATTATTGGCCAATATTTAAAAAACTAAATGGCGCTGGCTTCCCAGCTGATTGTTTCCTGGGAAGAAATGCGGCAACAAACTCATAGAAAGTCCAAATATTATATTATTAGAATTTTATGAGAGTCCAACAATGCAGGGCCATGTTTGGATGGGCCTTTTGAAGAAAGAGAGAGCCATTGCAGCTTTAAGCTGACCTATCCCAAGAGACAATATGTATGTATGTATCAGTCATCGTGTAGCTCAACCCTATTTTAGGGAGCTCAACGACCCGTCACAAAACGCTACCAGACCCGCAGGACATTTGTGTAGGCCATGTACAAAATACTCAAATTTGGATATCGAATTCCCAAAATGTGTCTGAGTCATGGTATAAATTAATGTTATATTAGCTTCGATATTTCAGATTTTCGTGCCAAAATGGAGCGGAATATTCTATGTCGCCCGTCCGTGTCGGACTATTGAGGTGTCCAAATTGTCCACCCAGTTAAGTTCGAATATTCAGAGCACAAATGTGACCAGCACTAAGTGCTTAGTAATTTCAAGTCTGGTCCATATAATTTAATTTCTGTTTGAGTCAGAACGCAACTTGGTAATATTTGAATATTTCATCAGTTTGGAAATTTACGTTTTTATCATAGTATCGCCATTAAAGCCGAATATAAAGTGTAAAGTAGTTTAGATTTTATCGAAAAGCATCACGTTACTAAATTGTTTAGCCATCACTTATTTTTATGTGGAAATTATTTTCAAATCAATCGCAACATTACAATTTGTTTTATTGCTTAATATTGAGGATAATGACTCTCGTGTTTCGAGCAAATCTACAACAATTTCCTTCATTCACTTAATTCATGCATTCAGAATTTCCGAACGCAATGCGTGTTTCACGACAGCTGTTACAAATTTACGTAACACGGAATGAATTCAGAGATAACTATTCTGAATTTCTGTCACCACAGATTACTTCAGAACCAATCAAAAAGGTTTAATTTGAATATCAGATATTAAAATATTCAAATAGGACGTCGAAAATGAATTCGAGAAGCAAGCAAGCAAAAAAACGAACGGAAATCTGATTTCCGAAAGTTTGATGACATCGCGGTGTTGTAGTCGTAAAAATAAAAGTCGCAATAAATATCTTGCTGCGGATTTTTAATATTAGAAAGAGGACGGAACTCTGGGCATGTCAACGAGTTTCGATATCGAGTTGCCGCCATTTCTGTAACTGGCAGCCCAGAATTTGAGTTTAGAATGCGGTGTCAAAAGTGAGAACTTTTTGAACGTTTATTTTGTTATGTAATGAAATATAAGTTTTTCGTTAATTGTCATTGCATTTGTTTGTTTAGTTATCACACTAGGTTATCAGGCATTGATACTTTATAATATCATTGTTATCAGGGCACAAAAATTATTTAGCTCTAGTGTTGATAAGAATCTCTATTTCACCCCTGTGTTTGAGAGACATTATATTCTAAACACGAAAACGTAAATCCGATAAATTTTAAACGCATTTTATTTCTCTTTTATCTTTTAACAAAATCTTTTGATATTGAAACGGATTGTAGATTCTGTAGGGATACAAATGAAATGCTAAATAAAAATCAATTTACTGCTGAGAGTCATACAATAGGCTATTCTGTGGTAAGGCGGCTCAATTTTCAGCACCAACGCCTCTCCCTCGAAGTGATTTACGACATAAACATGATAAGGGAAAATCTCAATGGCACATATTTATGTGTGAATATTTACGTGGGTGCTACTCGGTAAATGTGAGTATATTTTATATGTTCTGGTTTTTTTTTTTGGTTGTAGGGTTGACAGAAGTCAGAATCAAAATTAATATCATAAATAAAAAATATTTTAATTTTTGTATGTTAGCATGTTATGATTTTACTGTAAAACAGCTGAACGGATTTGGATGAATTATAGCAAATGGGTAGACCATGGTCAAATTTATTGGCAAATTTCATAGAAATCTGTTTTATCCCAGTCATGAAGCTTGGAGGGTGAAAAATTAATTTTAAAAAATAGTATTGGAAGCTTTCTACATTCACCAGGCCATCTTAATGGTGAGGACACACATTTTGTGATAAGGTATGACATGAAACATACCAATATTGAAACGAACATAGCGTCCAAATATTATGCAATACAGTATGAAATGATACAACAAGGCCAACTTGTTTCAATGTGTGTTACATTACATGTTACTTCTTACAAAAGTAGTCTGCACTATAACGTATGTGAAAAATGGAGTAATAAATGTATTTATACACTGTGAATATTATTGGTAGAGCATTGAATTATGTACGTTCAAAAACAAATCATCAGTACATAAATTGTATAAGAACAAATTTGGGCACCAGATAAATTAATGTACAAGACATTGTTGATTAATTACGCACACAAAAGCACTAAACCCAACCTCAAAACAAAAATATTTTCAGTTAACGCACAATAGATTATGAAAAATCTTAGCAATAAAAAAGCGAGGAACAACAAAAGGCGGGCTGTTCACACCAGCTTCAAACAATAGCCCAAAACCTACCCTGTTTCAACGCCACGCCGTAATTAATAGTTCCAATTTATCTGGGGGTCAGCCCTGATAAGTCGTGTTATGAGGCTCATATGTCCCTGACCTTAGACCTTTTGTACAGTTGTTTTATTCTGTGGCTTTTTCTTTGTAGTTTTATTTCGGCTTAGAGGGATTAAGAGCGATTGTACTGCGTATATTGTGATATAAATTGGCGTAATCCGTGACACATGTTAGGATTTTTTTTTAAATGATTAAGTAATGTAAAATAGCATACACATCGTCACATGTGAACTACGCATTGAACGTGACGTCACCCAAAATCCTACATCGCGCAAGTATAGTTTACCGCGCAACTTGCGTAAATATACCATTGTATATTTACGCAAGCATTGCATAGCATAGCCAACACGCATTAGGCCTGCGTAGTGGATTATGGCCCTCTCTCTCAGCAAGGGGAGGCTTGTGTCCCAGCAGTGGGAACAATATAGGCTGCTGATGATAATGATGATGATATTTACGCAAGTTGCGTGGTAATTTTTTGACGTGTGTACTTCTCAATATCAGATGTCAGGCAGTAACCCACCGATTTGTAACACCACAGACACAACACCCGGAGGATCCCTCCCTTTTCTATTTAAGATGAATTAACTTTATACACCCTCATACCTCTATAGTTCATCTTGGTTCGTCTTGTGTTCAGAATATATAAGAAGAATTGCTTATTATTTATCTACAGCAGTATAAAGTGCTTAGACTCCTTAACATCGCGTGGGTATATAATAATGACGCGATAACTAAAGATTATTTATAAAGGTGTTTTTTTTTTTTGTAATATAGCGACGAAAACGATAAACGAGCTGTAGCCTCGTAAGGCCCAACGTACAACGTATTGAACAAAATGACATGCAGCATTCCGGCCCAGACTTAAAAACAAAATCTCGTATGTACTTTTAAATAAACACGAAATATCAACTTAAAAGTAGTTGTATTAAATTCCTTCCTAAATAAGAGTACCCAGATAATTAAGTTGTTCCTAAAGAAAACTAGTAGAATGTGCTTGGGCCGGCACCATGTTAGACGATATTGTTCATTGTATTGTACATTGGGTGTTTTAGCTCATCACGGGAATCTTAGTTTGGGCCTTACGAGGGTAGAGAATACACGAACTCTAGTCCACTTTACCCCTGGATTGAAAAAGCTGGCAGTTCTATGGGGTTCCTTTGCCCAGCAGTTCGATGGTGTGGGCTGACAGCTACAGATATTTTTTTTTTCATTTTTTCTTTCTTATACTTCTAGGTACGGAACACCGCATGCCGTTACAAATATCTGCAAAAATACCAAATACCGAACATCGACAATTATTCGCTCGATTTTGCAATCTTAATGGGGGAATAGGGGATCTTTCCCGACCCCTACTATTCCTCTGAGATTAATCACAAACATTGCTGATGCCAGGTAATCTCTACAGATTTCATTTATATTTTATCCTATTTTCAAAATAGGTCCTTAACTAGAAAAAATGGTTGTACATTTTCGACTCTAGTCTAGGTCTAGTAAAAATCTATGGAAAAAAAATGCCAACATGTCGTGAGTATGAAGCGTATCTATGGGCTTATCACAAATCTCAATATCTTTGAGCAAACATTCTGACAACAATTTATCAGTTGCATTTAATTTTTAGATTCTATGAACAAAATAACATAATTATAATATATATTCTCATCAAAAGTAGTCGTAATAAACATATTCTGAAAACAAGTGAAACACACAAATCTAATTAGCATTATCGAGTCATATTTAATCATTTTGATCGATTCTGTATCTGACCGATATCAACCACTCCATGTAACCGATTTTCCCATCATTCGATAAGGTATTTCTGATAATTGCAATGTGTGATTTCATTAGGATTAAGTCAGATAAAGTTGCGTATTTAGAAAGCATATAAATGAAGTTCAATAAGCTTTGAGCACGGGTAATATTGGATAACTTTTAATCCATATATATTAAAAATAAAAGGAGGCTTCAATCACATATTGTTACTACCAAAACCTGTATAGATAACGATTTTTATTTTATTTTTATTTTATATATTGGTCGAGTTGTAAGAAGGAATTGTATATTGATCTGGGATTAAGTAAAGACATTTTAAATATTTTTATTGTTTCTTGAGTCTATTTGGGATCATGGACAATGCTTACCTAAATTCATCTTCATTTTTTACTTAGTCATTATTATTTTTTAAATCCTAATCACCCAATAATAACTAATATTATAAATGCGAAAGTAACTTTGTAACCATTTCAAGCCTAAACCACTGAACCGATCAGCCATTAATTTGTTTATAAATTGTAGTGTACAGAAAAGGAAATACGGTACCTTTTATCCCGAAAAAAAGTACTGTTCCCGAGGAAAATAAAAATATCGGTCATTTGATAATAAATGGCGCCACCAAAGAGAATAAAACCACGCCACGGGTCTTTCGAATCATGATTGAATAAAAATTAATACAAATTGATACGAATTGATTGCCAAATTCTAAATTAACGTTAGCGGAGCCGCGGGCACAAACTAGTTATAATATAAAGTCTATTTCCACCATACAAAATTTTTAATAAAGACAATTTCTGTCCACCTCATTATCTTACAATAAAATAATATTGCAATAATATACCGCATATTTTTGTATCAAAAACGAATTATACGTGAACCAGCTAGATGAAAATAAAACAGAAAATGT
Organism: Aporophyla nigra; assembly: GCA_947507805.1. Lineage (NCBI taxonomy): Eukaryota > Metazoa > Arthropoda > Insecta > Lepidoptera > Noctuidae > Aporophyla > Aporophyla nigra. Next base: position 20,580,514 of record OX382297.1, on the reverse strand, counting down.
AACCAATTTGCAACTCCTAAAAACATTTTTTTTTTACTAACATAGCTGAGTTAACACATTTTCATATTTCATTTTTTCAGTCTCTGGGGTAAAGAACTTAATTGCTCTTACTTTTGCTATTTCATCTGAGCTCGTACATGATTACCCTTTAATATTTATTGCGTCTGCCAACAACTACAGAGCTACGAAATTGTGTCGTAAATCAGATTAAACAAGTCATGAATCGTTTCTCTCAAAATTGGTGTTATTTTGATGTTATCTTATTTTAGCATTATCAGCCTACGATGTTCCCACAGCTGGGACACAGGCCTTCTCTCTGGGCCGTAATCCACCACGCGGGCACCGTGTGGGTTGGTGGATATCTTATTAAGTAATGATGAATTTGAAATGTATGGTTTAAAAGGTTATACACGTTTACTATTCGATAAAATAAACGAGAAAACATGCGTGCGCTTCCTCAAACCACATAATCCTACTTAATATTATAAACGCGAAAGTTTGTATGTATGGATGTATGGATGTTTGTTCCTCTTTCACACAAAAACAACTGAACGGATTTGGATGAAATTTAGAATACAGATAGTTTATAACCTGGATTAACACATAGAATACTTTTTATCCCGGTAGTACGTTCCCGCGGGATAATTTCGACCTCGACGCGGGCGAAGCGGCTGGCTAAAAGCTAGTAATGTATATTTTACGGGAAGAAGTACGTACGCAGTACTTAAGATAGATATTCACAGTACGGAAATTTGTGTCCTGAGTTATGTTACGTGCTCGAATTTAACCAGATATCTGGACATATCCCGAAAAATTTAGGTCGTTACGACTTTTAAACGTAAGTGGATGTCTTTTTGAAAAAAAAAAAAGTTGCCTAAAATTTTCGCCATTATTACAAATGTCTATTTTATTGGCAGGACTTTTCTTTCAAAATTATCACCCTACTCGTGAGTTAAACCTAGACTCTGACACAAAAAATTACGAACACTTTAAATAAATAATTTCCAACAAAGGCCGTACAAATATCTGGCATACTTAACCTTTACTTCCTCCACATAACAATACACAGACGATAAAATAAGTCCAGGAAACTCGAAAACTTCGCAATACAAAAAAGGAAGTAACGTATAATATGTCAGGGATATTTCAACCACAACAACACAATGGGGGCGGATAGAACCCGACCTTTGGCAACATATCATCTGTTAGCACATTGTCACTTTGATGGCCAACGACAAAGCCTTTCCTCGTGGAGGTGTTAAGCCAATCTTCAAATTCCGTATATTCAACCAACTTCAAAAAAGAGGTTCTCTAGTCGGTTGTTTTTTTTTTTAATTGTTTGTTAAAATAAATAAATATCTTAGGACAACCAACACACCGTTATCTGATCCCAAACTAGGCAGAGCCTGTACTATGGCAACCAGACAACTGATAAACATACTTATATATTTCTAAATACATACATATTATAGATAAATTACACCCAGACACAGAACAAATGATCGTGCTCATCACACAAAGATTTGTCCTGGGTGGGGATCGAACCCATGACCTCAGTCTTAGCAGTCAGGGTCACTAACCACTAGACTAACAGGCCAGCCAAAACCGTTACCTCAGAACTCCGTCGTTTATAAAGAGAGGGGTAATTGCGCACTACACTCAATAAGAATCGGTTTCATTTTGACAGTTCCGCATCATTCACGGCGTTGTTTACGTTGCTAAGCGAACAATTTTTTCGAACATATGAAAGAATGGATGACAAATAAGCTTCAAAATGATTCAAATTCTGATTAATAGTGTGTTCCGCAATTAGGGTGCTGATTTGAAAAATTCTTCGTTTGGTTTGAAAGCATATATTTACCGAGTGAGCCCATATACATTTTTGGTCTAGTTTTGATTAGTGGTTCTTGAGTTAGCTTCAATAATACGTATTTTTTTCATTCTGCTTACTTTATATTGATGACTGGCTGCTGCCGGGGGGAATTCGCAGTCAAAAATTATCACACGGGAAGTGATTGGAGGTCAAAATGATTAAAAACGTTTCTCGTAATTAAAAACGTTCAAAATCTAGTTGCAGTCTCATCTCGGCGACAATCAAGTATCAAAAACTTGTCAAAAATGTATGGAAACTCGAGGTATTTTTGACAAATTGAGACTGATATCAGACTGTGTACGTTCTTATAATCACCAGAATTGCCCCACAGCTTCTTTTCTTTTAATTTTTTTTTTAAGATTAATAAACAGTTCATTCAATATAACTGAAACAGCTTTCTATAATAATATTATTAAAGTTGACGACAGTATTACTTAACTTACCCTCAAGATACCTAATCCTATTACCAACATTTAATTGTTCCTGAAACGTAAAATATAATTTAAGTCCTCGTTTCGTAGCGCTACGAAACGCTACGCGGCGTAGGCGTCTCGTAGCTGTTCGTAGAAGACATTAATCAGTGACTCCTTTCTTCTTGACTTCTTGGAATGTTAGTTAGTACAGTTAGTTAAATCTGGTATAATTACATTATAGAGTGGTTAATTGAGACTCTTCTTATGAAGTTAAAGTTTAAGGAACTCTACGTTATAAAAAATAATTTTGAATTTTTTCTTTCCCTTTCTCATGGGAATTATTCAAAATTTTGGGTATACAGGATATTTTTTTAGCCAGTGCGCAAACTGTAGATAATCATGAATTCAGCATATCATTCTAGACCTCCCAGCGTAGAAAATTTTCATCGGTTATACAAAAAAAAACTCAGCTGTTCCATACATTTTGACCCCGTAGCTGCGTAGGTATTGCATTTTTCTATGAAACAGCAGATTTTTTTTTTTTTTTGTACAAAACCGACGTAAATTTTCTACGCTGGGGGTCTAGAATGATATGCTGAATTCATGGTTACAGTTTGCGCACTGGATAAAAAATTATCCTGTATAGGTACGTTTAAGTTCATCATTATTTCAGCCATAAGACATCCAATGCTGTACATAGGCCTCCCCCAATTTGGTGTTGCCATAATCGCCACGCTTGGCAGGCGTAGTGGCGACCGCAGTATGGTGGTAAAATGCATAGAGAATGCTGCTGCCCTTTTTCTATTAAGTACCTTATTTGCCTTTAGGACACCCACGGAAAGAAATGGGGTGATACAATTCTTTAATTCTAGCACCACACGGGCCGTTTAGCTTAGACCATTATAATAAAGAGTCCTGATACTACCATCGTTTTAAGGAATAGTCAACCTTTTTTTTGTAACGCTACTACGTACTCAATTTTCAACACTTTTTAAATACAAATATATTGTACATTGTTAAAAGTCTGACCAATTACTGATTTGCCAGAGCCAGTCAAACAAACGACTGTTCGTTAATTAAAGAACTTGTTCCCTCTGTGTGGAAACAGAACAAAGTTTTACTAACTGTCGTTTTAAATACAAATTATTGCTGCAACATTTATAACTCATTATACACCTTTCTAGTTTATTTGAGAAACTGCGATTAAGTTAAATATTTATGAAAACTACGTTACATAGTTTATTTGCTAAATATTTGCTATGTTTCAAATTTATTGGCTACTAGCTTTAGCCAGCGGCTTCGCCCGCGTGGAGGTCGGAAAATATCCCGCGGGAACTTACTACCGGGATAAAAAGTAGCTTATGTCCTTTCTCAGGCTCTAAACTATCTGTGTACTAAATTTCATGTAAATCGGTTTAGTAGTTTTAGCAGGAAAGCGAGATAGACAGACAGACAGATAGACAGAGTTACTTTTGCATTTATAATATTAGTATGGAAGTGTGGATTACAAAAGATCAATCTAACTAGCTTTTCCCAACTGTGTTCGGCTCAGCGTCTATTCTAACCGGATGCAAAGTCAAATTCAAAGCATTTATTAAAAATAGGCCCAAAAAGGCACTATTGAACGTCAACACCTACATGAAAATAGAATTGATTCAATCAATCAGTCAACTCAGCCTATCGCAGTCCACTGCTGGACATATGCCTCTCCCATGTTGCGCCACAACACCCTGTCCTCCACCTTCCGTATCCAGTCTGCCCCAGCCACTTCCCTAAGGTCGTCGGTCCATCTAGCTGGGGGGCGTCCCACACTACGCTTGCCGATACGCGGTCTCCACTCCAGGATTCGTCTGCTCCACCGGCCATCGGTCCTTCGACGGACATGGCCAGCCAACTGCCAGTTCAGCTTGCTTACTCTGCGAGGTATGTCGGTAACTCCAGTTCTTTTCCGGGTAATTTCGTTTCTGATTTTATCCTTCAAAGAATTGATTGATACAGAAAGATTTGATTGATACAGAAAAAATTGATTGATACAGAAAGAATTGATTGATACAGAAATAATTGATTGATACAGAAAGAATTGATTTATACAGCTGAATATCTGTATTTTACATGGAGCGACTGCCTATCTGACTTCCACACCCCAAACATTGTTATGGGAATACGGGATAGTTTGTGGTGGGCAATGATAGCCATTGGTAAGAAGTTGTCAGACTTTTGTGCTTCTAAATACCCGTAACGACAGTCAAAGATCTACGAATGACAGCCGGGACCAACGGCTTAACGTGCTTTTCGAGGCACGGGCATTCTTATCTATCACAATAGTGAGGTAATTTTTCATGAAGCTCAGTGCATATAATAACAAAGCCTGCATTCACCAAAGGTTATCTAAAATTCGGTGCCGTAGTCCTGAAAAAACAAAAAACTAAAGAACATCACCCACTCATTCGAATCCATTTTTAAACAAATGAAGATAAATGAACTTCTCCCGGTTCATTGAACTTTACCTTTCGATTGCCTTTCCATGTAAAAGCCCGGCTTGGGATACATTAACGTAAGATTTGGTAGACATGCATATATGTGTAGGTATACATACAAGGTAAAATCTTACCCTGTAAGGGCGATTTTTTTTACTAATATGCGGTCGTGTACGCAGTTATAAATATAGTTATTGGAATAGTTTTCAAGCTTCATCAAAATCAAAATCATAAGTCATTTATTCAAACTAGGCTGAGAGTCAGCACTTTTTGAACGTCAAAGTTACATGAGACTGTCCCCCCAAAACGCCCGCCCTTCGACACTTCCTAGTGCTTTAGCTAGGAAGAAGAAGTGGCGGAACAAAGTCCCCAGCAGCACAGCTGTCTGTTAAGTTAGAAGAATTTGATTCTATACAGTATTGTGTAAGTTATTAATATTATAATACAAAACATACATTATTCGCCATATGTCAGCTAGCACACGCCAATATACCAACAAAACATTGAAAACTAAACTCGAGCTGAAATAAATAATAAAACAAAATCGTAAACAGAACTTAAAACCTTAATATATAACCTCACTATATAACCTCATCATTTTGGGAAAAAGGTTTTATTTGAGCCTTAAAGAAATATTATCTTCTTAATGAAAATATTGTGTAAATTAACAGTCCAAAATCGTATAACCATGTAAATGTGCAATATGCACAAGATTTCTTGTTAAGACAAAGGTGAGTACTAAGGAATGAATAAATAAAAAATCATCCCTTAAAAAGGGAGTAAAAGTTTGTATAGAAGTGCGTAATTTTTCCGATGAGAAACCCTCGGGGAATCGCTGAGTCTAGAAGTACGCATTTTGGACAGAATTTATTTTTTATAATGAGTGTCAGCACTCAAGGATATTTTTCAAATGTTCCCTTTAAAAGATTTAGAGAGGCATGAAAGTTTGTATTTTTTTCGATGGGACATCCTATCAGAGTAAACCACTTATGTTTTCATAATCATTACCTTTTTTACATACATTTCTATGTACTTATAGAATTTTCTAGACAATTCTAGACAAAATCAAAGTGTTTGCTAACTTATTTGTAATTTGTTATATAAATGACATTGATTTACATTCTGTGATATCTTTAACTCACACACTGACTTTTTGAAATTTTTGGCAAATCGTTTAATTTTAGAATGTTTGTATGTCAGCACTATGTATCTAGAACAGAGTAAAGTATCTGTAATTGCTCTATTTTAGTTCTGTTTACCGACTTAGGTATTTTAATTTTATCCTAGGTGCATCGTCTTGACGTGTTATAAATTAATGTATTCTAAATAATGTAAAACATTTTAGAAGAGTAACATGGACTTTCTTGACCATTCTTCTTCACACAAAACCACCTTTAGGAAGCTGCTTCCTAAAGGTGGTTTAAAAAAAAAATTGAATTGATTCTAGTTGCTTCCTGGAAGCAACTAGAATCAATTCAATTTTTTTTTGTATATTTTGACGTTCAAAAGTGCTTTCTATGTGCCTATCTTTTAATTCCTACTCAGAAATAAAGTTTGTATATTTGGATGTTTGTTACTCAATTACGCAAAAACGGCCTAACCGATTTAAATAAAATTTGGTTCACAGATAGTCTATGACCTGAATTAACACATAGAATACGTGTTTAATAATGGTACAATTCCCGACTTCCATGCGGGCGAAACCGCGGCCAAAGCTAGTTTAAAATAAATACTCGGAATTTGATATTATATTTAAACGAAAAATTGTAAATGTTCGACTTGTTGCAGCAATATTCAAGAAACTAAAATCTACATTTTATTTTTCGATTTTGCACAACAGTTTTTCCTTTTCAGAGACAGAACATCGCCAACATTATCACGTAAACAAATGTTTGTCTACCAACCTCAGCTAAGTAAACAAAGCTCTCGAGGCGAAGGTAAACAATAATTTGGTAGCCAGAATCCAATTAGCTTAGTAATACTTACATGGCTCTCTTGTTGGTAATTAAGAATTTCTAAGAACAATCAGATAGTCGTCATAATATTTTTCTTTGGGTCATTTTTGAGTTCTTAATAATATTAAGTAGAGATGGGCCAGTGGTAATGACTGTCCGACCTCGACTTACGGTGGTAGGTTCGAACCCAGGCAGACAATTTACTTTGTGTAAATAATTCCATCACCACTAATCTCAAAATGTAAATGACCTAGAAACTTTAATTCCAGTGGTACCTACGTTCACGTGGGAGAATTTACAATGTCCACGCAGGCAGAGCCACGTGCAAAACCTAATATTATAGGTTTTTATAAAACAAATGGTAAACATCTCAAATGACATAAAGTTATCTTCTCACACGTTTTATCGTCCCTTAAGTAAATATATAAAGTAAAGTCAGAATTTATAAGAACGCCATTCACTCCCACACTAAGAGCTTACAAAATGACAAAGTGACAACATCACTTCCTACGTATTAACGTTAGACTACATATTCTTAAAAATATCCACACAGAGGAAAACAAATTCAAAAACTTTCTTACATTTTATACCTGCCTGCCACTACGTCCGCATGGAATTTCTTGTTTTTAACTGACTTCCAGGAAAAGAGGGGTTTTTCAATTCAGTTGTTTTTAGCCGACTTTACAAAAAGTAGGAGATTTTCAGTTCAGTTGTTTTTGTTTATGTTTGTTACCTCAGAACTCCGTCATTTATCAATTGATTTGATAAAATCTTTTCTCATAAAATTCGGTTAATTTCTGATTAGTTGGTCTTGAATATGCTTCAACAATACGGATTTTTTTAAAATGTTTTCAGCATGTTTTATGAATTATGTTTTTTTTTACGATCTTTTAACATATAATCTATAACAACACACGGCAATACTATAGCTTCGTAATAATAAAAGAATTTCCTGAAACAAATTAGAACTTCCAAAGGTACAAACTCAAGATACACACAAACACACATGCCGTGCACGTAAAAAGCACTGCATCTTAGGCACCTATTGAGTATGTTCTGCACCATGTGTATTGTAAAAAAACCGGCCAAGTGCGAGTCGGACTCGCGCACCGAGGGTTCCGTACAAACCTGCAGGTATTCACGGTTTATGCATCAGGTTTATGTTTATGAAATTAAATGTTTTTTTTTTTAATTTTTATATTTGAGTTGACTGAATGAAAGGTAAATTGCGCTTTAGGATTTATGACGTATTAAAAAAAAAACTACTTACTAGATCTCGTTCAAACCAATTTTCGGTTGAAGTTTACATGGTAATGTACATCATATTTTTTTTTAGTTTTATCATTCCCTTATTTTAGAAGTTACGGGGGGGGGGGGGGGGGGACACACACATTTTACCACTTAGGAAGTGTCTCTCGCGCAAACTATTCAGTTTAGAAAAAAATGATATTAGAAACTTCAATATCATTTTTGAAGACCTATCCATAGATAACCCACACGTATGGGTTTGATGTTTTTTTTTTTTTTTGAGTTTCAGTTCTATGTATGGGGAACCCCAAAAAAATTTTTTTTTTCTATTTTTGTGTAAAAATCGTAATGCGGTTCACAGAATACATCTACTTACCAAATTTCAACAGCATAGATCTTAAAGTTTCGGAAAAAAGTGGCTGTGACATACTCGGACAGACAGACAGACAGACAGACGGACAGACAGACATGACGAAACTATAAGGGTTCCGTTTTTTGCCATTTGGCAACGGAACCCTAAAAACTGGTCGGCGTTCGGGTGCTAAGTAATGGGGGCTAAAAGGTGATGTTCTCCTACAACGTTTTGAGAGCAATGGTGATGAAATAAATTACATAAAGTAAATTGCCTATCCGGGTTCGAACCGAAAAACCGACAAATCATAAATCACGCTCGATACCGCTGGACCACCACTGCTCATTGTAATTGCAATGCGCGGTGGTGGTTTATTGAATTTTTCCAATTCATTTAGGTTTTATGTAAATTGACTGAAACATAACGATGAGATGAAGAAGAAGATGAAGATGTCGGGGCAATATTTTTCCGACTGGTAGCTTTGTTGGCTTACGCCGCATAAACCAAGGTTATCTAAAATTTGGCATACATATGGCATACCCGTTGGACATTTTTCGACATCAACGCGAGTGAAGCTGCAGTAAAAAACTAGTTCTACGATCCTACGAATATTAAAAATATGAAAGTTTGTACATTTTTATGTTTGTTACTCAATCACACGATTTTTATCCCGATAGTAGGACCCCGTGGGAAATGTTCCAACATACTACGTTCTTTATAAAAATACTAGCTTTTGCCCGCAGCTTCTCTCGCGTTAAAAATAACAATAAATATAGTTTTATTTTTATTAAAAGTATTCTATGTTAATAAATAATAAATATATCTTAGGACAACCAACACATCGTTATCTGATCCCAAACTAGGCAGAACCTGTACTATGATAACCAGACAACTGATAAATATACTTATATATTTCTAAATACATACATATTATGGATAAATTACACCCTGACACAGAACAAATGATTGTGCTCATCACACAAAGATTTGTCCTGGGTGGGAATCGAACTCACGACCTCAGTCTTTGCAGTCAGGGTCACTAACCACTAGACTAACAGGCCAGTCAATTTTGTGTTACTTCTAATACTTCCAAAAATATGTGTAAAAAGTTTCATGATGATCGGTTAAGTAGTTTTCGCGTGTAAGCGTAACAAACAAACTTACATTCACATTTATAATATTATTAGGATTGCTCCACAAAAGAATTCTGATGGTAAAGGCGATTCTGTTTCATCATTTTAAGTGTACACAAAGCGTCTTTGAGATACATAGTTTATCTTAGACGATATTGCGCTTCTTATGTTTACAAAGACATTGTTTTGACTTGATTAAACGAAGATATATTGAGCGGCTGTTTTGAACTCGCAACTGCAATCGTACAAATAATAATAGATGAGAATTTTGAATGAGAACTTTCCAGAATGACGCAAAGGCCTTTTCTTTACCTCGGATTATTAATGGCTTTAGACTATTCAATTTAGAGATAGATACGTTTTGCATAGTAGAATTAGCCTATAACAATTATTTCAAATGCTGGAACACAATGTCTCCTCTCAGTGAGAAGGAGTGAGCGTAATCCACCACGTGGGCAAAGTGCGGGTTAGTAAATGTCACATGTCTTCGAATATTTGGTTCTGCCACCCTAATTGTGTACAATATTATTCAGAATCTGAATCATTTTGAAGCTTATCGCAAATTCATTCAATTTATGGATATGTGCCAAAAAATTGTCTGCTTACCAACGTAAACAACGCCATGAATGTTTTGCAATTATCAAAATGTAACCGATTCCTACTGATAGTGTATTTCGCAATTACCCCTCAGGACATGCCGGTTTTCTCGCGGTGTCTTGATACGTTTACCTGACACGATACGAGACATCGCTTCAAACCGTGGCCCTGGTATATGGGCAACTGAAGTAACACGGGTGGGTTTTAGTCAGTAAAAGTCTGACACGCCTTTCCGATCCACCCAGAGTGGCAGACGTTATTTGATGATTTGAACCCACAAAAAAAAGACATCGCTTCAGTAAAAAATCAATTCGGTCTACATTGAATTTTGATTGAAATTTGTAAATAAATTGAAGAGTTTTATTTGAGGGTGTGCTTTTAGTAAACCAATGAGACACGTACCAAAGATTCGATCTACATGTTATTTTTACACGCTTTATATTAGCTTCACTTGTATGTTTGTATGTTTGTTTGTAATCGACTCCTTATAGCGCGATTTTGACCCACTTTAAACGACCAGATTTCATTCAAACTTTGCACACCTGTCAAGGACCGATGACAATGCAATAATTTCATAAATTTGTGCCATTATCCTTGCCAGGGTTACCAGGACAGCAAAAAAACTGTCTTCGAAAACTACGCTGACATACGTCACAAACTAATGTGTGCCATTATCCTTGCCAGGGTTACCAGGACAGCAAAAGAAACTGTCTTCGAAAACTACGCCGACATACGTCACAAACTACGCTGACATACGTCTCAAAATTCGAAACACCCTAAAAAATAGAAAATAAATAATAGTTAAAAAAACTAAAAAAACACGCTTCCTTTGAACAGTTTAACAATTAATTTTTTACTTGACATCTACTATCTGTTTCAAAAAAATATATTTTATAAAATAAACAGTCGACTTCGAAAAGGGCGTCTAAGGGATTTACAAGAAAATGGGCAGCAGCGTTCTCCTTGCATGTGACCACCATACTGCGATCGCCAACCCGCTTGCCAAGCGTGGCGATTATAGCAAAGCCCCTCAAATTGGGCCAGCCTATGTCCAGCAGTGGACGTCTTGTTACTGAAATGATGATGATGATGATACCATTTCAAACAAACAAAGAATTTTTCAAATGCGATTTATGAATGACGGAGTTTATTAACAAGTGAAGCAAAAACTTTTAAATAATTTTAGACCGACCTTGAATATAAATAAAGTAGCATAGAATAAAAAAATACACGAAAATATGAAAAATAAACTTTAATTTCGATTTAAAATTTTGGTTTCGCAGACGAGATAAGGCCGAAAATTAAAATTACTGTAACACAATTAAGTTGTTTACGCGTAACTAAGCTTTCTTTTGAGCAATACTGAAAGTACCTAACTAAGTAAATATTTTTATAAAAGGATTTAAAATTATCATGCTTAAAGCAAAAACAATTTGTATTTAAGTTTGAGGCCAAGATCTATAAGTATTAAAGCGCATCCACATCAAATTTACTTTTGGAACATCATAACCATATTTAACACTAGCTTTTGCCAGCTGCTTCGCCCGCATCGAGGTCGGAATTGTCCCGCGGGAACGTACTACCGGGATAAAAAGTATCCTATGTTAACACATCAGGTAATAAACTATCTGTATTCTAAATTTCATCCAAATCTGTTCAGTAGTTTTTGCGTGAAAGAGTAACAAACATCCACACATCTATACTTCCATACATCTATACATCCATACAAACAAACTTTCGCGTTTATAATATTAGTAGGATTATCTTTATAAGGAAATTTCTGGCCGACTAGACTGGTCGAAACTTCGGCTGGGTCGTTCCTTGGCCAAAGAATTAGTGCCATATTCTCAAAGACGGTTAAACCTCTGAATAATGCTATAAGCTGAATGTTACGAATAGGGTTGTCAATCCTGTATATTTAATACATAATATGGCAGTATACTTTATTATGTAGTAAATACACCAGTAATCTTTTTGAAGTTTAATTTAAATTTTAGGCCATTTTCGGCCAAAAAAATATGATAAGGCTATATTTTGGCTTTGGGCCATAACCCAGCTGAAGCTTCAGCGAAACCGAAAATCAAGAGTTCGTGAGTTGTCACGCGTCATTCAGCCTACTTATTAACCTCTTCAATATCAGGTGTCGTTCGGCTAACTTTGGGGTGAACCGAGTACACTCGTGGTTTCACTCAGCTGATATAAACAGACGGGATTTCGATGGAAGTAAGGGCTTTATTTTAAAAAGAAATACAGTGAAACTATTAAATTTAATTACAATGCAAATTGGCGAGATATGTACTAATTTTATTATTAGTTGTGAGACATTTATAAAAATAAATGATCAAAGTAGCAAATAAATTGCATTAAAAAAAATATTTTTGCTAAACATACCGTCTACTATATAAGGTAACAGGGACATAGACGCCACCTAAAATCAGCTGTGCAATAACTACGCGGTCAAAATGTATGGCACAGATAATTTTTAAATTAACCGACAAAAATTTTCTAGGCAGTGGGTTCAGAATCATGTATTGAATCCATGGTAACAGACTGTGTGTCGATATCTATACTACTCTGTATTTTACAGGCAACTGCTTCGAAAATAGTGTATCTGAAATAAAAAAAGTTGACAACCCTAGTTCCGACAGAGGCTGAAGAATTAATTTTATGGAATCATTTGTAAACATTCAAAGATTTTTCACATTCGAGAGTGAGACATTCGAGACTCAACTGACAATGAATCAATTCAAGTTCAAATTTTTGTGGAATAGTTTTATAGTAGACTAATGTCTGCCTGTCTTCTTTATTTTGTGGTGACTAGAAAAACTTGTAATAAAAAATGTTGAGATGAACATCTATTGATGTATTTTTCTGATGGCGTTGACATCGATCGCTAACAGATAAAATAAATTAATTCAGTATACTTTATCTGTGTTACATGCTGTACATTTACAATTACATACTACAGAGAATCATAATTTTATCTGCTTAAAATAATTTTACAATTCACAAAATAATGTAATATGTGCTCAAAGTACGAATCTATTTGCTGAAAACTCAACAGTAAAAAAAAACGTTTGCAGACTATAAGGCAGACGCACCTTTGGTCAATTGACTTTCAAGCTATAAATACTTCTGCCTAATGTGGACAATTTTAACTCTGTCCCCTCCGTATATACTGGCCCGATGTATATCGAGCAACAGTAATTAAAGGATACAAATATACCTAACTCCACGTATTTATACCTTCAACATGTTATCCAGATGATAGATATAAATTAAATATTTAAAGAGAAGTATTTTTTTTTAGTAAAAGGAACATATTATCTTTTTTTCGTTATAATTTCTTCCAATATTTACTTAATTTAAAAGCTAAATCTTAAAGAAAAAACATATAAATAGTTTTTAAAGTATTGTTTCATGAATATGAACAGTTGTTCTAAAATCCTAATAGTGATAGAATGAATAATAAAAATGACTGTGATTTCAAATTATTAACATTTCTCCATCAAAAGTCAGTGCGGGGGTTGCAAATGGTGGTCCAGCTCATCGCCAGGTTACCCTAGTAACCAACATACTGACAGGATTATCTTCAGATTACTACATGAACAATGAACGTACATTTGCGTGCAAAAAAATTGTCCCACGCCATTCACCGTTAATAAAAAATAACTCTATTCGATCCCCATGTTTGTAAGTTCACGAATTTCTCAATCAATCAGAATCAGTTTGAATGATTCTTCCACTATCGTAATCTACATACTTTATTTAATATTTGATTTATTGTTGAATTAAATTGTTACAAATCAAAAAGTCCGGGGTGAGTCGATATTTTACACGCAAGTGTTTTATGCTGCTCATAGCTGACAACATAGAGGAAGATGAACATTCATTCACCAATTCCATTCATCAACACATTCACCAATAATAGCTTAATAAATCTAGTCCCATAAATAAGCGCACAAAATGGCTGACAAGAAACACTAACCCTTGAAAACCTGACAACATCCACGAACAAATCTTAAAACGACTTCTCGCCCAGAATTTACAAGAAGAAACAGCAAAACTTTCTAAAACTAGACTGATGTCACTGTAGATGTCTTACAAAGCTGAATGGTTACAGAACGAATAAACCCTTCGTTTTCTGTGAAATGAGCAAATAGTAAAATGTAGAAGAATCATTGAATTTTAAGCAGTGCTTATCCCTTTTGTGGGTCGGTTATATGAACTGGCATGACAGCCAGGTTTGTAGACAATTGTGTTTTTCTTTTGGGTAGCATTTCTATTTTTTTTCCGTCAAGCTAAATATCGTTACATACTTTAAATTGTCAATACTCATCACTTTCAATGGAAAATCATACAGAGTCAAAGTAAATTAACTGGATACTTCGCCCCCGTGTTGGATGTTGGATATCGTTATCGAGAACTAATGGACAAAAAAAAAAACATGAAACATTTTTTTGGGAAGATCCATGCCCAGTATTGATTAGTTGTTTTTGTTATTTTTCGTGGAACATAGACACTGGTTTTATACTTAGCACAGACATTTTTCGCCACTATAAAAAAAAATCTGCTGTTTCATAGAAAAGTGCAATACCTACAGTAAAATAAGTGCTCGGTCTTATAGGAAATCCTTCCTTTGTCGACTGTACTATTAATACTTTATTTGTTGGCTTTTCAACGTCATATCGCACCACTAGATCTAAAGGGAACTAACTCAAAATTCTTAATTTTTCAGTTATACACATGTTTGGAGTCGAATATTGGAAATAGTTTTGAATCTGGTTTATTGGTCGATAGGTATTGAAATGATAGACTCGAAGGTGTGCATAACTGAAAAATTAAGAATTTTGAGTTAGTTCCCTTTAGATCTAGGGGTGCGATATATGTAGAACTGTTAAAGGGTTTAAATAACTGACGAAAGTTTAAACGCCGGGCTCAGAATCGTGAACTGAATCCATGGTAACAAGGTGAGCGTTGAAATGATGCGATCTGATTTTTTTTTTGCTCCCTCCTGGGTAATTGCACTATCATTAGCAAACTCTGTCATTTTAACAATTCAACAAAATTCATTGCGTTATGTAGTTGTTTAGCAGACCATTTTTCGAACATATGAGAAACTAGCTTTTGCCAGCGGCTTCGCCCGCGTGGAAGTCGGAATATATCCCGCGGGAACGTACTACCGGGATAAAACGTAGCCTATGTCCTTTCTCAGGCTCTAAACTATCTGTGTACCAAATTTCATTTAAATCGGTTCAGTAGTTTTGGCAGGAAAGCGAGACAGACAAACAGACAGACAGACAGACAGACCGACAGATAGAGTTACTTTTGCATTTATAATATTAGTGTGGATTGTATTAACTTTTTTTTTCAAAATGATTCAGGTCGTTACAGATAGCGTGTTACTACTGCTATTTAATACGTTCAGTACACACGCTTTATAATTCAAAAACCCCAATTTATATTGAATACCTAAGTTACCTATATTTACATAAATAGTTTACGTTCCAGAAATAACCTAAACGCGTAGGTTTAAAACCTACGCAGACCACAGGGAAAACTGAAATGTAAACTAAACACACTATTGTATAAACTAAATACGAAAACATTAGCATAATTGTCATTATGAATATTTAGTAGTAGTCAAACTATAGTTTTCCAGTTTTAGCTGACCTCGCATTGGCTTTTCGTACAATGAGATGTCAGCTTATACTGGAACTGTATAGCTTGTGGCCGTGCGTACCACCATTGAATAATAATATGGATTTATAAATACTTTATTTCCAAGTAATAAAGATGATAAATTGATGTTTCAACGTTTGTTTGGATACTTATAATAATAGAATAATAAATAAGAAAGGTCGCATAAATCATTCATGTCTATAAATAGGATCACATCATAATTTGAGTGCTTCGCAGCCTTATTCCGGCAATAATTTACGTTCCTGTTATACTTATTTAAAGGTTAGTTTCTCAGGCATAACATAAATGATTATTCTGCCTTCAATAATCTGATGATAATGACTCTATCTCATTTTTAACCGACTACACAAAAAGGAAGTTCTTAGTTCGTTTGTATGTTTGTTACCTCTGAATTCCGTCATTAATAGACCGATTTGATTTTTCTTTATTTGGTTCGAAATGAAAAGTGAAAATATGAAAGGGACATATTAAGGACACGTCTCTTTCATACCAAAATTTATTTTTTTCTAATTTTTTATTAGTGTTTTTTTTGAGTTAGCTTCAATAATACATATTTTATCTTACTTACTTTATTTTAATGATCTTTTTAATAATATTCTGTCACTGCTATTAGTTAGCAAATTTATATTAAACGAATTTGTGTGCGGTAAGAACCTACGAAAGCAATTTCGCCTTACGACTACGTAACTCTAAAAACGTTAGGTAAGTCTATATTCGCTCAAAACATCAATTCCAAAACTTTCGCGGCGCATTCCTGCCCATTCCCATTTTAGTTACCTAACGATAGAAACTTTAAAATACAGTTCTGACAGGAATCCGATTCGGGCCGCGATCGGACGAATGTTCCAAATATCGGCCTGAAGAGTTAGACAGCGCTAGGTACATTATTGAGGGAACTGAGCCACCCTCAAAAGGGGCTTTGAATTGATTGTGGTTAAAACTAGAGGGTCTATTGGAAAACTAAAATAAACATTATCAATTACCTGTAACTAAAGTAAGCTAGTCGATACTGAGTAAGTTATATTGATGTCTAGATTCCAAAGAACACTGCTCTAAATATTTATGAATTTACATATGAAATACGTACGGTATTTATTTATTTATTGTATATTATCAATTATTATAATTGCAGGGACTTTAAAATCTCGCAATCCTTTAAAAGCGGTGGTTTCACGATTTTATTCTTGTTGTCATTTTCCGGTGATATTTGGACGAATACACAAAAGGACGAAAAGAAGCGAACACAACTTTTACACCGTTTCTTTTATGACATACGCTTTTTTGGTAACCGTAAAAACACAAATTATTTTGGAAATGTAATAAATCTCAAGTATGTCCGTTATTTCCATTTATTTTCAGTCGAATACAGTCTTAACTTATAAAACACAGAAAGTATGTACTAAAAGAGGTTATTGATAAATGATCTGTTTGTTTTCTAATTTAAAATTATATTTTATTCGAAAACATTCATTGGTTTCTTACCAAATTTTTCTTTATCGGAGATTTCACGTTTTTGTTTCAATTGAATGTAAAAACTTTTTCTCCAATTTTTCCGAGGGATTAAGCCATCTTAAAAATAATATTTATTTAACTAATATACCGGAGTACTAACGAGTGAAGAAGATTAACTTCTAAGTGCCATCACGTTGAAGTTTTAAAATTAATTGCGCGCAAGTGGAACGTAGGGTAAGTGACATAATTACCCGACATGCTGAGTTAATTTAATTATTGTTGTAACTGAAATATGTCATGATACTTTTTGCTTGAATTTGGTATATTTTTAGCGACGTGGGAAGTGTGTTTTTCTGGGGCGTATTAATAATTCCATGTTTTGCTGCAAAATTGTGTCATAATATTTTTGGCTTAGGTACATACTACATGGGGTTAAATATTTGTGTTTTTATATTGCATAACACTTAACACCAAATTAAAACGTCATAAATAAAAATAAATATATGTTAGGACAACCAACACACCGTTATCTGATCCCAAACTAGGCAGAGCCTGTACTATGGTAACCAGACAACTGATAAATATACTTAAATATACTTATATATTTCTAAATACATACATATTATAGATAAATTACACCCAGACACAGAACAAATGATTGTGCTCATCACACAACATTTGTCCTGGGTGGGAATCGAACCCACGACCTCAGTCTTAGCAGTCAGGGTCACTAACCACTAGACTAACAGGTCAGTCAAAAAAACAACACATCTATTTAACATAACATAAAATAATAAATAAATAAAATAGCATTTATTAATAATTCCTAACAGCTATAAACTATCAGGTTTTAACGCTAACCCTCTAACTAATAAACACAGACTGACGTTATTCCAAGCTGAACCTATGAAAATGTAAATTTATTCCTTAGTTATTCGTGGTAAAACTTTTTTCCGTGTTTTATTAATTTGGTTAAGCGGAAAAGCTTCATAAGTGTAGCTGTGAGGAATTAATAAATGCTTTTTATTTTTATTTTCATATCATATTTTATTTTATAAGGTTAGGATGTAAGAAAAATATTTGAAGTATGTTGCTGTGTTAATAATAAAATTCACCTTCACTTTGTATTTGTTAGTATTGTATATTAGTATCTTCAATGCCTATGTTAGGACCACCTAGGGCGCTGCAAGCCTCCTCCAAACGTTTTCATTCGTCACGTAATAATATTATGTTTAAAATTAACTTGATTAATTAATTAAATTATTATTCTGTCATTCCACCTTTTGAATGGTCTATCTCTCACTTTTAGGGTCTAGTTTGTCACGATCTGGGCCCTTTGTGGTTCTAGCCTCTGAATGTGGCCTGCCCATCTCCATTTAGGCTAAGTATCTGCTTAATCACATCCTTCGATATAATCAACGTAGTTTTCATTCGGTCTCTTAGTTGTGAGGTTCAATTTATCATAGATCATTTATATATCAAACTTAAACGACATGATCATATCGTTTAAGTTTCCAAATGCTTTCATTACGAGACAACAGAATATTTTAGAGCTATACCACCGTCTGAAATATCTAGATTTTAAGCAGTATCGTGGGTAGGCAGGAATATTCGTTTACAAGCGTGACTGGTTTAAACCTCGACTAGTAATTTATTCATAGATTGTCATTCACGCGTGCTAAAGCATTTAACGCTAACTTAACCGACGGTTACCTCACTAACGATATCGACTAGTTTTAGTTTGTGCTTAACTAAAATATACTCTGAACATTTTATATGACCTCCAAAACGCAGACATAGGCAACAAATATTCTCCTACCCTATAAAAGTACGTATGAAACGAAGATGAGCGAAATGGAGCAACAACGTGCAGGAATGAACCAATAATTGAATGAAATCCAAATCAAGGCCACGCTTCATTGGAAACGCGCCCTAGTAGATTTTGAAGGAAATTCCAAATTCATTGCTTGGTTTTGGTCAAAATTCGTCTGCTCGACAACATTTATCCCACAATGAATATTGAACTGTCAATATGAATAGCATTTCCATAGTACCTGCGAGTGTTATGGAAGACTCCTGAGCGCTAGAATGAAGTGTTAAAAGGCAAAATTAACATACTAACCATACCCTGCTGACAAATTATTAACTTTAACAATAAAATTGTACCAAATAAACCCGTTGTACGGAAGATTAGCATACTTTTTCCGAACTTTAATTGAAAAGAGAGAAATAAAACTTTATTCGTTGAACCTTAATTCGTTTGTTACTTAAACAGTTCTGAAGAAAATCAACCGAAACAGTTACAGAAGTAAACCTGAATTCAGAGAACTTATTCTTGTCACAGAATCTATAAAAACGGTTGCGTGGTCGGTACGGTTAGCAACGTAAGATTACAAATATAGACGTTTTCAATAAAATTGAGAAACAAAAACATTTTTCAATTTTCTTATTACCGGAAATAGGTACAATAGGTATAAAACTAAATACAGAATATTTAGTTTTGGGTTGGATCACTCTTTCTTCGAAGTTTTTATATCATACTATAGTGTTATTGTGTTGAATATGTCTTCTTCTTCGTGTCACTGGCATTATTTCAGTGACAATCGACTAAGAGTAGGTATAGTATTCATTTTGAAAGTTCAACAACATGAATTACGTTATTTACGTTGTTAAGCAAACATTTTTAGATAAAACACAAAGACAATTGTTCGAACATGCATGCATGATTCAGATTCTGATCAAATAATCGTTCGTTAATACTTTGTTACGTAATTCGGATGCAAATCATGTTGGCTCACAATTTCACAACCTCCACGACGTCGGCGGCGTCACGTTACTTTGACAGTATATTTTGGGAGGGCAGAATAAGATGTACAGCTTATTACATAATTATATTCTAAAAAGTTTATTATTAAATATAGAAATATTTTATTTTCGGGCATTAAGGCCCATAGGGTGTTAGTATTACATCTTACTTAAAAACTATGTTAGTAACATGCAGGAGAAAAAAAGAAAATCACAATCACAGGAAGATTTATAAAGCTTTGTTGCCAACATGTAGCTATCACTTTTTAATTTTATCTATATTAATTTTACTAAGTTGAAAATTAAAACAAAATTTCGTATAATGTTTGCTCAAATATCATTTACTTTTTATGCTATCTGTACAAAATAAATCTTATACGTTATGTCACATTTTCCACCAACAAAAAGAAGAAACGGTAGACAAGAAATCACAACATTTTTCTTTCATATTTCGAACGAACTTCGGTTATAAATAACGGTCACAAAGTTTCATTTACAGAGTCACTGACCTTTGTTTCGAACGAAAATAGATTTTCGTAGAAACTATGATGAAAATTTAATAATGCATGCTATATTTCACCTGGAAGCTCCAGCTGTCGATATTTTATGCATCATATAAAAATTATAGCTTATTTTAGTAGGTCATGCTCTACAATCTGGATTATGAAAATTCTTCCCAACATATTTTTATATCGAAAGCATTCAATATCTATATTACTTCCGATCATGTCACATTCAGGGTTTTCTTTGTTTGAACGACTTGACATCCTGCGTAATTATTTTATTCTTGTAATTACCCTGCGTTAGTTGACTATGGACAACAGTAAGAACTACCTCGTTCGTCGCAAGCTCCGCTGTTGATCATAAAGCCCTGGGTTCGATCTGCGTTCGATCGGACAAAGTTTTATTCTATCAAGAATTTCTCAGCAGCATGGAGTCTAGACTTGTTTCCGGTTATTGGCAATAGGTTTGCCCCCTTATACCGGGTGACATTTGTTAACGTCTTGAAAAAAAATAGGGGTAATAGGTGAACGGAGTAGAAGCCTTTGGCTTAGAAATTTTTATTATTTTATTTTTGAATAACATGTAATGAAATTGATCTAGCAATAAATACTATACATTTACAGCAACATTTTCATACTAGAACAACAAAAACAGAAATTTGAAAAAAAAAACAATTAAAATCTATCGAAACTCAAATCATACGCACCCTACTCAATACGCGGCATGTATCAATGATTTCGTAGCGCGGTCCTACCCTTTGAAGCCGGCCGATAGGCGGCCTCATTGATCTTTTGCAGGCGCACGAGCCGCACACGCATCCCTGTCCGCCCGCGTCCCGCGCTCCTTTAGTCACCTGCGATGAATCTGAAGGCCTTCCTGCCTTCTATTCTAGTTACACAACACACCATATGAAGGTCGAGACGGTAAAAAATGTCATTCGGTATACACATGGGATTTAAACATAGCTGGCCAAATATAAGTGTATAGGTACATCTCTGCCTAACCCTTCGGAAATTACAGGCGTGTTATGTTAGAAAGTAAGACAATGCATCAGCCTAAAGCTCTGAGCCAGTTTTTGAACATCCTACTTTATTTCTATTAAAGTAAAGTTCTTAATAATAAAAAAACTTTGCAACAGGCTAAGTTATTAGTTTTCTGAAAACAACCGTATTTCTATACATATTGGGTTCCTTATTCAAAACCAGGCTCAAAAAACAACAAACAAATAAAAACTTTATTTCGTAATTAGTCCGTATAATGTGTATTAAATACATAAGGAGCAGCAAAAATACATAGATTAGCCCAAACTAAGCTTTACTATTGTATCGCAAGCGTTTGGGCACAAAAGCTTCATATTAGGTTAGGGAAAAAGTCTTAGTTTTAGTTGTATGAACTTGTAATAAAATCTCTTTGGCTATACTATTTGTATCTGGCTGGTTTTGGTATCATTGAAAGTTTAAATTTTAAAGAACATAATTCCAAATTCAAATTAGGAAAATGTGTGATTTTCATTTGTTTTTCGTACCGTCAAGATGAGTGAATCTAATGAAGAAATTCGATACATTTTAAAATTTTACTGCAAAAAAGGTAAAAATGCAACGCAAGCCGCGAAAGAAATTTGCGATGTTTGTGGACCTAGTCTGTGAGAGTAGCACAATCCGGAAATTTTGATGTCAAAGATGCAAGTCGCTCTGGTCGCCCTATTACGGATAAAATGGTTGCCATTTTTGAAAAAGTGGAGCAAGATCGGCATACCAGTAGTTGCGACGTAGCTGAAGAACTGGAAATTGACTACAAAACAGTTTTGGCGCATTTGAAAAAAACTGGGTACACAAAAAAGCTCGACATTTGGGTACCTCACGAGCTCACTGAAAGAAACCTAATGAACCGTGTACTCATTTGTGATTCTTTATTACGACGTAATGAAACCGAACCATTTTTGAAGAAGCTGATAACTGGTGATGAAAAGTGGATCACGTATGACAAGAACGTGCGAAAAAGGTCGTGGTCAAAGGCCGGTCAGGCTTCACAGACTGTGGCGAAACCCGGGTTAACTCGCAACAAGGTGATGCTGTGTGTGTGGTGGAATTGGAAGGGCATTATTCATTATGAGTTGTTACCACCAGGCAGGACCATCGATTCTGAACTCTACTACGAACAACTGATGAGATTAAAGCAAGAAGTTGAGAGAAAGCGGCCGAAATTAATCAACAGAAGGGGTGTGGTTTTTCATCATGATAACGCTAGACCTCTCACACATCTTTAGCCACCCAACAAAAATTAAGAGAGTTTGGCTGGGAGGTGTTAATGCATCCGCCATATAGTCCTGACCTTGCACCTTCGGATTTCCACCTGTTTCGGTCTCTTCAGAATTCTTTAGGCAGTGTGTTCTATAGCAATGGGATCATGTCTCTACCTACAAGATGGCAAAAAGTTATCGAACAAAATGGTACCTACATACTTTAGTTAAATGTAAATAAACTTTATTAAAAAATGTTTTGAATTTTCTTAAAAAATGCGAAGAAACTTTTTCCCCAACCTATTATGTTCAAAATTTAAATATTTTTTCTTATATTTTTCTGGTGATAACTATTATGAGTTGGCCTGTTACCCTATTCCGGGTTGACGTCGAACCTTAGGACATCCTGTATAGTTGAAGTTAATGAAGAAACCGATAGATATTTTCGAAATAAAATTAATTTGATCAAAAAACCTTTCTCCAAAAATAAAAAACAACCAATTTCCGACAAAAAACACAACAAAGTTGGAAAAATTTGGAAAACTTTTTAGTTATGGTACCTACTACACTATCTGCTATGTAAGAAACACTGTCAGTAAACAGTAGACTACCTATCATCTATGTATCCAAAGAGGATTACTGAGGCTACCGTATTATCAAGGCTGACGCCAAAAATACCCAAGCAAAGTAAATAAAATTTATATGGCGACCCCTGAAGCATACCCTATCCACCAAATAAAGATTGATTTGAAATTCACCCTCGAGAACCTCCTCCATTTTGAAGTCAGTGAATGAATTGTTTATTTTCTATTCACTAAATTAAATTTAATTATAAAATATCCATCGGTTTCTTACTAAACTTCAACTATATCGGATGATAATGGTTACTAATCTCTTTTGGTGACCGTACCTACGTATCTACAGTATATTACATTTTCGCGACGCCATTATACTTAATATATAAGTGTAATATTAGATTTCAGATGTCCTCGTTAAGCTTTCATCACTGAAAGTATGTCCCAAATCGGTTGAGTGGTTTTGTAGGTTACGCGACATATATAGATAGATAACTATGTATGGATATGATAGTAGTTCTTTTGACGACCGATGTCTTACTAAGATTCTTTGTAAAGGTACTTAGTAACATAAAAGTTCTTTGCGACTCTATTGTAGATAATTGAGATTATTTACTAGCACGAGTGTTTGAAGTTACGAATTTAGACAATTATTAGGGAAATATCTGAATAAACAAAATAACCTAATGAATGAATTGTTCTTTCTTTTTCAAATTATGTAGTTGTTATTGTGCCGACTTTGTTTAATTTTGTAGAATTGACAGGTTCTTCTGTTATCTCCATCCTTAAAAGAAGGCCTCTACGAAATAACTAAACTTAAACTTTAACCTGCGGGGAGAGCACGGCCTCTGTTATAGGATTTTTTTTGGGTGGGAAATCATCAAATCACGTGTCCCGCTCTAGGGTGGAGCGGAAGGGCATATTTGACTCTTACTGACTAAAACCCACCCGTGTTCCTTCAGTTGCCCATATGCTAGGGCCACGGTATCTTTTCGAACAAATCTCGCGACCCTGGAACCTCCACCTTACAGTTACTGGGTAACACCATACCTCTTGGTAAGACTGGTTGTCAGACTTGCGGGCTTCTGACGACCCGTAACGACTGTCACTGTCATTCACGAATGACAGCCGCGGCTGTCAAGCCAACGGTTTGACGTGCTTTCCGAGGCAAGGAGGGGTCTTGGTATGTAAAGATGGTCACCCATCCACGGACCATCCGCGGCAAGCATAGCTTAACCTGTTCGATCGACCCATGTACAGATAAATAATTCAAACCCCAGTTTCTAGTGTTCGCAAGCGCCACTACTTAGCATAAGGTCTTGAGTTCGTCAGGCAAAGTGTTATTGGATTTTTTCAGTAGCATCCCGGATTCTGGATTTGTTATAAGTTGATGGTATTTTCATTTGAGGCGTAAGATATCCACTCCTAGACATAAGCCTCCTCTAACGTGGCGGGCTTGTCATAATCGCCACGCTCGGCAGGCGGGTTGGCCATCGCAGTATGGTGGTAAAATGCATAGAGCACGCTGCTGCCCATTCTCTAGTAAGTCCCTTAGTGGCCTTTTACGACACCCACGGGAAGAAATGGGATGATGCTATTCTTTACAGATGGCATTATCTGAGCCCCTATTACATGAGACTTAACGATAACTGGCGAAGTGTGAGGGTACACCTCTGCCTAGCCCTTGCGACAATACAGGCATGATATGATGTTACGTTAATATTCTGCTTATAGATTGGCTGTTATCATTTGACTATCCAATCACAACAGGTAACAAGCGATTAATTTGACATAAATTTACTGAACAGTGACTTGATTAGGCTTCGAGGAACCATATCGTGGCATGTAGTGCTCACAATCTAGCAAAAACTTTAACGAAAATGGCAATAAAATGCAACCTCATTACCAGACTGAACCACAAATGCTACCAGATGGGGGCGGCTTGCCAACGCCTGCGAATAACTAGAATGGGGCCTGTCCAGTATGGAACCATTCAGCCCATAATGACCTAGTCGATACAGCTCTAAATGAGACCTGACGGATTATTAGTGGCTGCCTTAAACCGACCCCAGTACGAATGCTGTATCCATTGATTAGCATTGTAAATTCAAACATTCATAGGACCATAGCCAGCTGCGTCGAGAATGTGAAGCTCGGAGCTACAGGCTGACTCACAACACCCAATGCACAACTACGTCTCAGTGGCCCAGAGGCTGAAGAGCCAAAAAGTTTTCTAGGGTCGTGGGTTCAACCACTCCAACAAATAGTCTCCACAGCAAGATACAATCTATGACTGGAGCTGTATAAACCCCCTTTTTTTGTGGGTGGGAAATCACGAAATGATGTCTCCCGCTCTGAGCGGAGCGGGAGGGCGTGTCAGACTTTTACTGACTAAAACCCACCCGTATTCCTTCAGTTGCTTATATGCCAGGGCCATGGTAACTCTTTTCGAACAAATCTCGCGACCCTGGCGGATATAAATCCCCTGACAATTGTATTGAACCATCTGAGAGCGTTCCGACAAGGCACGAGTTACCGTGGCTGACTTGAGAATCTCTGAATGGACCTCAAACCCAAGTTGACTGGAGCAGACAAATTCTCCACAGATGGGGTTTCACGGACGGCTCTGATCTCAAGTGAGTATGCGGAAGAGACACAACATAGATGCCTCCGAATGACAAAAGAGTAGAAAGCAAAAAAAGTCAGAAAGAACGCTAAGAGAAAACGAAGTAAATAATATTGAGGGCGATACATCATATACGATGTTATAGGATATAAAATTAATGTTAAAAAAATATATTTCACGCGGACAAAGTCACAAGCACAACCTAGTCTAACAATAAAGACCATGGCGTAATACAAAGTAAGCGCTTGACCCCTTAAAACGGCAAGTCGTATAATAAATGACCCCGTGACAGGTGGCGTTCTTTATCGGCCTCCTTCGTCACACAGTTTTTATTAAGAACGTGGGACCCTGTAGTTTTTCCCAGTCTTTTAAGCTGCATATAAATTGTTTCGTCGCAGAAAAACTTATGAGAATGCCTGTTGAATTGCCAAATAGGGGACAATTCTAGATGCCACGTAGAAAAAGTAACTTTGGCCACCAACTGGCTGACAATTGTAGTGATGATTGTAGGTTTAAGGTGCAGTAAGAAGCAAACTTTTAGGTATTTGACAATGGTGCAGCAACAAATAAAGTTCAAAATAGCCGAATGAATTTCCACCAATATAAAAGTAATTTTGCTGATTTAACTAAGTTAAAAATAAATTTATGTAGGCTTCAGTGGCATATTTTTTAGTTTTGAGTAGGTATCATAGAGGAGAAAAACTCTTTGCCATCAACCACGCACAATGAATTTGTGCGTGCTGCCGTTCGAGATTCATAAACCTCAACTCAGCGGTAGCTGACTGAGGACTCACGACCACTGGACCAACGAAGCAGACAATATAAATAATATCGTACTTAAATCGATTTTTTTATGAAGGGAAAGTAAAAATTAACTATTATTTATATAAATAAAAAAATTATATATTATAAAAGACACAACACAACATCATACACAAACACACCCAACAGTAAACACGAAAAATATCTTAAGATGTCCACAAAAGTAATATTTCTATCAAAAATATGATTAATTTAGTCATAAATATTCTGTTTACTGTTCGAAACCGTAGTGAATAATCTATTTTTTGTATCAAAATAGACATGATCAATTGATTCGAAACAATATTCAAGTCACAACAATCCAGATTTAGACACAAAACAAGAATTTTGATGTCATGTTTCAATGTCTATTGTGAATTCTACTTGGAAGAATTGAATGGAATTGTATAAATTCAATTTATGAAATCCTACTATTCTATTCTACTATTATTAAAAATGTGAAAGTTTGTATCTTTAGATGTTAGGATGTTTGTTACGCAATGACGCTAAAACGGCCCAACGGTTTTGTATGAAATTTGGCACACTAATATTTTATAACCTGGTTTTTAATCCCCGCAGTCTTTCAATAACCTTATCCATCGAAATTCGAACAGCATTCATTTCCTTGGCCATATATCTAGGTTTTTCTTGCTATCAGTGATTTCTATACCCATCATATCTACCTCTATCGGGATTTTACGATATTGCAATTCCCGATCCAACCAGCAAGCATAAAAGCGGAAATCTTAAAAGTGGATTTCCTAACGTTTATTCAAAGGATTCCATCGCGATCACCGGCCTTCACTCGCTTTACGAACACCCAAGTAGATATGTTATGTTTCTATTTTATCTGGCACATTGTGGCCAGGTTATAGTACTATTTAAGATAAATGTTCAAGCTATTACAATAAACCGTTCGTTGGCTATGATATATTGGGTCAGTTTTCGTATCATCAGTGACGTCAGGGTAGTGAATGAAACCCAGTAACAACGGATAAATGTGACGGGGCCGATGCCCTTAGTTCGAACCGACTGCGGTTTTTGTATTGGATGTCTTACCGCGAGTAGGGTTTGTAAAGCCGATATCAGACACTACACACACATTTGTTTGCCGGAAAGAACTACGGTTGATTCGCGTTGTTTTCAGTGTGGTACGGATCACTATAGAAGTTTTCTAGACTCAGATCTAGACACATTTCATGTAATAAGTTTGCGTTCATGATGAAAAAGACTAACTTGTCTAAATGTGTGGAGTTGTGGAAGACTTACATCATTTATTGATGGACTGTGTTCGATATGAGATGATCTATTTATGGTTACGTTGAACCGACTCGATATAGGCACATTCCATAAAATGCTGTGTTCTAAATTTTGACGATGCGAAGAGTCTGTTCAGGTTCATGGCCCAAAAGTAATCAGAAGCAGTATGTATTTAGGGTACGATGCTACTGTCATACGCATTGCGGTAGCAAAAGTCCCTAATTAAATAAAGAAAAGAAAAACTTTAGAGGTTTGTTGACCGCCATGGCAGTACAACGGTAAAGCGCCGTATACATATACCATACAACTAGTGGTCTGCCATCTTATATACAAAATCACACGATTATTCTGCAGTGCGGCTAGCCGTCCGTATCGTAAAGAAACCGTACAGTATTGTATACAACGGGCTTATAGAATTCATTCCACGTTCAAATGACACCGACAAAATGACAGGAATAAACGTTCATCCGTTACTTCAATTTAATTTTTCAATCATTCGGTAGGCGATTGAATGATCATAGTAGGAACGTTTCGTTCATGAAATAATTTTTCACGTTTTGTTCATTTTGTGCTTAGACGCTCCACGTCGAGTTACAAGATACCGAATGAAAGGTTAAGCAAAAGATGCCAAAATTAAAAAAGTACAGCGTCTGAAGAACAATCTGAAAGACGAAATTGTGATCCACGTAGAATGGCCGATAGAAGGACCGATGAACTTGTGGAGTCCGCAGGAATCCGCTCGATGTGGAAAGCACAAAACCGTTCGAAGTGATGTTGGTTGGGGAAGCCTTTGTCCAGCAGTGGACGTCTTTCGGCTGAGATGATGATGATGATGATGTAGCACCTGATATCGGCTTAGTTGTACATATTACCTTGTCACTAAAGGTAGACAGTACTAAAAAGTCACTATCTTCATTAATTGAGTATAGCGGGGGGCTTGCATAACGCACTAACAGTAACAATGACTTTCATTTTGAAAGTGAAACAACATTCATTGCGTTATGTACGTTGTCAAGCAGACAAATTATTGGAACATATGAAGCATTGGATTAGCCAATAGATTATTAATATCCTTTAATATAATTCAGATTTAAATTGCATTTTGCACCCTAATTATGTAACACACTATTAATTAGTGTGTTATGCAATTAGGGTGCAGCTCTACGTTATAAAGTAATATGATCGTGCAATAAGGTGGAGTAACTGACACATTCACACGCCATTTTTAAAAGCGACTGTGTGCCATTTGCTACCACGTCAGGACATCCTCTGAAAACGAAAATTTTAGTAATTTTTTGGAGGTGTGAGGAACTGGTTGCAAAGTTCACTCAACCTCCGTAAAAAAGGGAGGATACTCTGACCAGACGGGTGTCGTGTCTGATGGCCAACTGCCCGACGAATGATAGTCATCATCAGCATCCTATAATGTTCCCACTGCTGGGTCACAGGCCTCCTCTCGGTGAGAGGGAGTGGGCCATAATCCACCACGCAGGCCCAGTGCGGGTTGGTAGATGTCACGTGCCTTCGATTTTATGGTTCTAAGACATGCCGGTTTCCTCACGATGTTTTCCTTCACAGTTTTGAGAGCACTGGTGATGACACGACGATTGATAGTAGTTGCGCAGTAAACTCTGCTTGCGCGATGCAGGATTTTGCGTCAGTGTGATACGTAGTTCGCATGTGGCGGTGTAGATACCGGTACAATTTTGAATAATCTAAAACATAGGTTAATATTGGGATGATGGTTGTTAGCTGAAATCTAAGCATTTGACATACGCCGTCAATCCCAAAGTAACATAAAATCTAATATATATCACATCACACACACATACGGGAGCAGTGGTGGCGCAGTGGCAACGGCCGCGACTTACAAGTTCTAGGCTGTGAGTTCGAAGGCAGGCAGGCGCTTTACTTTGGGTAAATTATTTTATCACCACTGCTCTCAAAAACGGTAAAGGAAAACATTGTGAGGAAACAAGCATGTCTTAGAACCAAAATTTCGAAGTCATGTGGAATCTACCAACCCACAATGGGCCCGCGGGGTGAATTATGGCCTACTCTCACAGCGAGGAGGCATTCCCAACAGTGAGAACGGTATACGCTGAATATGATGATAAATGACAAACAGAAATTTTAATAAAGCAGCCCTTAAATAACCTTAAGATCTACCTACCTTAATAAGATCAAAACAATCTCATCAATTGTAGGGCATACATAACGTGACCAGACGTCCCGTTTTGAACGGGACTGTCCCCTTTTATAAATACGAGTCCCGGTGTCCCCGAAATGAACTCCGGGACGCAAAATTGTCCCGTTTTCCGAAAACTTGAGTAGTCGAGTCGGCCGGACGGCCGCCGCATCAGCTGTATTAAAGCATATTTGTTCCTCTGATAAATATAACTAAACGTTTCGGGTATATAAGTATATTTTTCAATTTGTAACTTTTAAGCTAACTGGCTTTTTCTGAATTACTAACTTTAAAGTGTTTTTTTTTTAATATGAGATCCTATTAATTGACCTAAATAAACCAATGTCCCGTTTTGAGTCAAAGAATAAATGGTCACGTTAGGCATACATTCAGACAATATTCACCCGTATTATCATGTCATAAATTTCTGTTTGCATCTACGTGAAACATGGTTTATTTTAGAACTTCTGACGCATCTTGTGCATAACTTCATACAGGACCAGCACCCTTATTGCGAAACGCACAATTTATCAGAATCTGAATGGGATTGAAGATTATTTCTAAACCATTGCGTCATTTGTTCGATTAAATTGTCGGCTCAGCAACGTAAATAACGCAATGAATGTTGTTTAACTTTGAATATTAAACCAATTCCTACCGATAAAAAGTTCCGCAATTACCCCTCTGGTGCATACATTGTACCGTTTATAGCTTCAAATATACATCAACTATTAAAGCGATACGATATGTATATATTTTGGCTAATAAAACCTGATTTAAACTTCAAAGTCTTTGACTCTTCGAGGAGCTACTTATATAGAGAGAGATGAATGTTTGGCTACGAGTTACGAGTTTTACGTCGTAGGTCCGAACCTAGACAGGCGCTTGCATCATCA
This sequence comes from Aporophyla nigra, assembly GCA_947507805.1. Taxonomy (NCBI): domain Eukaryota; kingdom Metazoa; phylum Arthropoda; class Insecta; order Lepidoptera; family Noctuidae; genus Aporophyla; species Aporophyla nigra. The sequence continues at coordinate 20,549,417 of OX382297.1, read as the reverse complement.
TCATTTCAGCCGAAAGATGTCCACTGCTGCACAAAGGCCTCCCCCAAGCTCCGCCACTTCACCCGGTTCTGTGCCTCCCGCATCCAGCGGATTCCTGTCTTCCGGGGATTCTTTGCACCCCTCAGGCACTTCACTTTGTGAAATTATTTCATCGCCACTGCTCTCAAAACAGTGAAGACATGTGACAAATTCGAAGACACGTGATATCTGCTAACCTGCACCGTGCCCGCGTGGTATATTTCGGCCCACTCTCTCACACAGAGAGTAAACTTGTGTCCCAGCACTGGGAACATTATAGTCTGATTATGTGAATATTTTTGACATTGTTGCTGTAACTGCAGTTGGCATTTTCAACATAATGCAAGCAGAATTTATTCCTCCTGCCAGGGTCGCGAGATTGTTCGAAAGAGATACCGTGACCCTGGCACATGGGCAACTGAAGGAACACGGGTGGGTTTTAGTCAGTAAAAGTCTGACACGCCCTCCCGCTCCGCCCAGAGCGGGAGAAGTCATTTGATGAATTCCCATCCAAAAAAAAAAAAAGCAGAATTTATTGTGTGCCAAAATATTTTAGCTAAAAATGCAGTAGAGATTTGAGATTAACTGAACTGATTGGTATCGTTAGGCATTCAGATAATCGAAAATCCGGATAATCTAAATATATGAAGAAAAGCGATCTTTGTACATATTATTACATAATACAAAACGATAAGTAATTATTGAAAACAACGAAAATTAATTTTATGAACAATAATCAATGTAAGTATAGTAAGAAATTAAAGAGATGACATAATTTGTTTTAGTTATCATGTTCTGCGTTTTTCTGACCTTACTTTAGATCATTGTTTTCAACCCATTATTTCAGAAAAACAAAGCGTGAACATTATAGACGGAGGGATAATGTGTCCATGCATGCACCTGCAAAATAAAACAGGTAGAAAATGGGTAGAAAACAAAATAATCTTGCTCAAAACCTAGTTTGTATGTGTTGTCTACGTAATATAAGACCAACCTATTTTAAATGTCTATATGTTTATCTGGAATTCACATAGTACAAGTAAAGAGTATCTAATATATTCTATGTTAAATTCATCTCAAATAAAAAAATCATACATTTTCTTTGATTAAGACATTGATCTTCCAATTTTCCCCTTAATTCCTCTCAATAAATAAGTTATTATAACCAATTTCATGTGTAAACGCCTTAACACATACAAAGCCATTTGGCATCCAGCCAACACTATTTACCTAAACGGATAGTGCGGCATAGATAAAAATCTTCGTAACGGCTGTATGCGTAGGCGCTACATCAATCTAATAACCATTTTGTTAGTATTTTGATTTATAGGCTCGGAATTAGGACAAACTATAACGTAAAGACTTCCACGAAAATATGAGGAAGGAAGTGTAAAATACTTTCTTCAGTATCATGAAAACGATGTTTTTCATATGAAGCATTCGGTACTCCCGTTTTAAGGCTCCCACAGACAAGTGCCACTATGAAAACTTCATGGAGTTTGTTCTACTGGACTCGAGTCGCGCCTGTCTACGGGAGCCTTTATTATGAAGTTTTATGTATGAGAGAAACTAAAGATGGCGCTCATAAACCACTTTTGTTTATGAACCATTCGCATTTGGAATAACAGATCCATCAAGCAATAATTCCAAATTTAAATTCCTAAACGGTTTAATTGGAGTTTTTTTTTTTTTTTGAAATTTTTATCTAATTGTGCTCATCATAGCGATAGACCCAGAATTTCCCGTGTGACGTCATCAGCATATAAAATAAAATATCTATAGGTAAGTTCAACGTTTAACGCCTACATAGACGATTATAGGTGAGACAGTTCCATGCCGCATAATCTACATACATTATGGAAATGAAAAATGTTCTGGGAAAACATAAAACACCATGTCCGCAGTATTTAAAGTATACCTACATACTATGTTGATTACTTGAACAACCGCAACGCTACGCATTCAAATACTCAACTGTATTTGAATTCAGAAGGACTTTCTTTCTTTCTTTCTTTGCTTCATGTTTACCGCAAATAAACGTGTTGTCTTTTTTCTTCTAAGGAAAAATTTTTCTCCCATAGTACAAGTGAAATCAAGAATTAAAGAGAAAATAAAATACTACCGAATTCGAAATGAGAAATCCGCTTACAAAAGGACAGTTTTGTGTCATACAATAATATTCCCTACTTAGAATTCAGGTCAAATCTTTACTCTAGGCGAATCAGCCAGGATCCAAAGAGGCTAGAATACATTGCCCCAAAAACATTTTTCCTAAATTCTATTTTCTATAAAGATACTGGCCAGTAAAGACTAAAGTAATGTAAGTGACAATAAAAAGAATTGACCACAAAAGAGGTCAGATGACAGGTGAAGATTTTAAGGCTGGCAACACTCGTAACCTCATTGGGCTTTCAGTGAAACCACACCTTTGATTGCTCACGCACAAAGGTTTTGGCCCCTTTATTTAATGTTATTCTAGAGATAGTTGACAGAAGTATTGGTCGGACGGAATAAAAGTGAAGTATGCGGGTCTTTCTGGTACAATAACTTTGGAAACGGACTCTTGTATCAAAAGAATACTGGCGCAAGATAGGTGTATCATTATTTAGTTTTTGGAATAACTTTCATATAATATCACCCTCTTAGTGCGCGATGTGACCTCATCGATAGATCATTAAGTATATAATCTTTACAAACATGTCATATGAAATGTTGTCATAAAAGCCTTAAAATTGTATAAGGTACTCTCTGCCATGTGCAGGTTTTATACAGCACGCGTAGCATGACCACCATAGAAAGAACTTTGTCTATTCTTGGTAAGATAGAGATAGAAATGTCATGCTACGCCAGCATAAAACAGTACAAATCTTTCTACAATCTTTAATTCTGTCTTTAATCTTTCTACAATCTGTTATTTTGTCTATTCTTCCGTCGACAAAACCCCTTTCTACGGTGGTCATGCTACGCATGCAGGTGAATATATAGCCGCGCAGTCTCGTCAACTTATATCGTGCGGCGATAGATCGCCTACGACTGATGACTAAAAACGACCGTGAATATGGTCGCAGGCGATAGCCCGCCGCATGAAGGACCAAATGTTGATGTAAAATGAACAACAAATTGCGGGTAACTAGTAAATTACCCGCATTTTTTATCGCCCTGAGTAAATGGGTTGGCGATTTAACTTGTGACTCGATTTGGCATGGCGAAAATCTATCAAGTGTTAATAAATCTCCCAATATCAACCTATCTGTTTTCTACTTTTAAAATCTTTCTACTAATATAATAAATGAGACCGTTTGTATGTTTAGATGTTTATTACACAATCACGCAAGAACGACTGAACGGATTTGGATGAAATATGGCACATAGGTAGTTAATAACCCAGATTAATACAAAAAATACTTTTTATCCTGGTCGTACGTTCCCGTGGGACAGCTTCCAACCTCGACGAGGGCGAAGCCGCTGGCAAAAGATAATATAAAATAAACTTATGTTCTATAATTGCTTATCATTATGCGGGGTGTTAGTTTAAACGTGATACATAGTTTATGAGAGTGTGAACTACGTTTAATACGGGGTCAAAATAAAATACCACCAAATAATCTACTGTTCCCTATATTTTGTTGACTTATGCGAACAAAGTTTTGTAGAACAATTGATTTTATTAAAGTTTTTGTAAACAATGATGGCGACTTGTCTCCCTGAAAGTATGTCTCACGTTTGACCTAACACTCTATGCAACCTTTCTCATCGTATACAGTTGCAAATTACAAAGCCAGTGATGACTGAGTTTTCGGTACAATCTGTACTGTGTACTAAGATATCTGATTTATTTCTGTGTACATATGTAGTTAGACTAGTTGGGGGAAGCAATTACGTGGGCCTCTCTGACGCTCGTCAAGACGTGGAACCTTCGTTCAACTCTGACCGCAATTTACTTCCACTCTCTTGAAGCTTGGTCATTAAGTGGTGATTAAATACGTAGTTTTATACGTAAAAAGGTATGTATGTACCTATAGGTAGAAAATGTCTGGATGATGAAGTTTTGATGTTGCAAAAAATGGAAGCATTACTGAGTAAGAAAGGACCCTATCTGATCATCATGATTTGTCTAGCATTTTCTCAACTATGTTGGGGTCGGCTTCCAGTCTAACCGGATTTAGCTGACTACCAGTATTTCCCATGGAACGACTGCCTATCTGACCTCTACAATCCAGTTACTGGGTAACACGATACCCGTTGGTAAGTCTGGTGGGTAGACTTTTGGGCTAGTGATGAACCGTAACAAATTATAAACGTTATCGTGAACGAAAATGTGGGTTATTCCCCGAGTACCCCGATCTCCGAGAGCCCCATCCCGGAGAACCTCGAATACAATAAATATGATTACATTTCTTTTTGTTCTTTTTTCTATTGCTTTCAACTTGTACGCTCGACATAAAAAGTGCTTAAATGTATGTGTTTGGAATGCATAAGATGAAAGTAGTTTATTTGAAATTTTGTTCAATGTCGAATTATAGTTTAAATAGAGGTAATTACAGTTTGAATAAAATGTATCAAAAATATAAAATAAATGTTACAATATTATCAGATAACAAACGACAATATATTTTTAATAGAATTTTTGATTTACTGTATTGTAAAAAAATAATGTAAGTGAAACTGATTTTACGAGTTAGACGATTATTTTAAAGTTAACTATTTCCTATTTTTCCTGATTCTTAAAGTTAAGTATTATAATTTTAGTAAGTAATAAAATTTAATTTAACATTTCTGCTGACGGTACTTTTAAGCTCAATTGACTGTTAATTTAGTTTATCTAGATAAAAATAAATCGGGGTCCTCCGAAACTGGGGCCTCGGGGAACGGGGTACTCGGGGAATAACCCGAAAATGTAACCCGTAGAACCTTATCTGACAATGCGACATATTTGTCAAACAAATACAATTTTGTCACAATTGTTTAATATCATCATCACCATTACAAACAAAAGATGTCCAACGCTGGACATAGGCCTCCCCCAATTTGGGGGAGTTTGCCACAATCGCCTCCTGGCAGGCGGGTTGGCGATCGCAGTATGGTAGTGAAATGCATAAAAAATGCTGCTGCCTATTCTCTAGTAAGTCCCTTAGAGGCCTCTTACGACACCTACGGGAAGAAATGGGATGGTGCTATTCTTTACGTCCGGCGGTATATTCCACACGGAACCACGGGATTGTTTAATATACTTAGCAGAAAATGTATGGAATAAAATTGTCGGATTGTCACCTGTCACCTGGTTTTATTAAATAGGCCCCAGATGAGAACTAGGCCATAACCAACAACAGTATTTCAAAATGGACAGAATTGATTTATTTCACGTGAAATATACGATTGAATTGAAGCTGGCGTTAAAGTCTTCACGATGACTTCCGGCGTGACCTGCGCTGCCCCGCCACCTAAATATCTGAAAGCATTTTCAACTCGACATACGCCATCCAAGATTATATCATAACTTGTGTCGACACGAGATATCTTTTCGAAAACCTTGCTTTTACAAATCACCATTAGGATATGTGCTCTAGTATCTGTTTACTCCATTATGGGCTAATTTTTCAATAGTCCGATAATTTGTAGATAATTTAGGAATAAAATGGCGGTTCGGCTTTTATATATAAAACTAGCTTCTGCCCTAACTTCGTCCACGTTAAATTTCTTGTTCCCCCGACCCGTCTCGTCGCGTCGAATCGCCTACCCGTGCGATTTTCCCCGTTTTTGCAACTTTTTTCATAACTGCTCCGCTCCTCTTGGTTGTAGCGTGATGTTATATAGCCCACAGCCTTTCTCTATAAATAGGCTACCCAACACAGAAATAATTTTTCAATTCGGACCAGTAGTTCCTGAGATTAACGCATTCAATCAAACAAACAAACAAACTCTTCAGCTTTATAATATGAGTATAGATATGTCAAACCATTTATTCATCCGATACACAAAGTTTGTTGTATTTTTTTAAATTCTGACAACTGAATTTGATGGCAAAAATAAATAAGATGCTATTCTTTAAAGGCAAGGACGTGGACGCGAAACTGAAACCACGAATTCAGCACATGATTCTATACAAGACAGAACATTTTTGTCAGTTATAAAAAACAACTGTTTCATAGAAAACTGCAATACCTACACGGTCAAAATGTGTGGTACAGCAATTTTTTTAATACCTATTGAACTTCCGGAACTTGATGTTAATCAATTTAAGTTCTAAAATTTAAACATAAACGATGTTCCTAATTCATCCAAATACAAAGGGTTTAGCCGGATAAATATGACGAGTCTGCCCCCAAATAGAAACCTGTATCGAAACTTATGTTTTAATATCGACTTGATGAGTAAACACAATTTATGTAAGTTTTGCGATCGGCTTTCGCTTTGACCTTGAGATACGAGAAAAAATAATCGTACGCATGACTATTTTTCAAAATAGTATATCTCAAAAACTGATTAAGCTAGAGGAATGAAACCAATGCGAGGCTTTGAGTTATATTACAGAGTATATCATATATTTTTTTTAAATTTTTAGATTAACTTTTTATATAAAAAAAATAAAAAAAATAAGTAAATCACATTTTTTTTTTGTGTTCTCTAAAACTTACAATCACGAAAATAATATATGTTATGCTTCTTTATATGTACTATTACTCATAAAAATTGCGTAAGAAAAAAAATGGTGCAACACTTCGAAAAAAAATAAAATGTTATTCGCGCCTTATAGTACCCTTGTACTATAAGGCCCACATCACAATTTTTTTTCGAAGTATTGCACTAACTTGTTTCAGAATATAGGTAATTATGTTAAAGAGGTAAAATAAAAGGTTAAAAAAGAAAAGAAAAAACATACAGTGCTCAATATTTATGATTATCGCCACTTTTATTACTTTTAGTGTTAATCAAAATACCAGAAATAAAAAATATTAATCATCATCACTGTTGTGATTAATTACTACTGGAACATTTTGAGTCGCAAATAATTTTGTTAGAATCTCAGCAGGACGCACAATTTTGGACAAATATCGTCCATATGACAGATAATAAATAATAGCTGCTGTATGTGAACAGCATCCCACTGTACGGTTGCCATTGGGGCAATCACAGCAATAACGGACAACACTGTCTAAATCATTACCGTCGGAAATATAATGAATGTAAATACGATAGACTTTGCTTTTTATATGTCTTGATTTTACTTCTGCTTTAATAATATTAGGTGCTGATTTCACATATTGTACTGAAAGATTATTTCGATCGTCTATTATTTCGGCCAAGTAAGATACAGCCTGTGAAAATTGATAGGATCCTGTAAACAAAATCTTGAGTTGATCTTCAGTTAAACGTGGAAAATCAATTAGTTCAGATGCTAATAAAGGTTTGAGCATAGTTCTTTTCCTATTCCAATGCTGACTTTGCACTTCTTGACTCAAAGTATTCTCAAGGTTCATTCTACTTTTCATATATTGTACTATCATCTCGTTTAATTTACCATCCGAACCAAGTCTTTTACCATAGTTGTTGTGCAAAAAACCAATAATTTTACACAGCAGTTCCGACTTTGGCAACATTTTATTATCAAAAGCATGATGTAAAAGTTTGTACTTTTGGGCAATGTTACCGTGAACAGCTTCTACCACCCATCTGATTTTCGTTATCTTTCTCGATACATTAGCTTCATCTGTACTCAGTTGAGGTTTATTACCTTTAAAAGCTGGCATTAGAACGTTAAAACCCTTGTGATTCAAAAATTCGACGACATCTCTAAATCCGCTATCTACAATGAATATATCATTAGGCAACAGAAGTTTTTTTAATCCTGAAGGATCCTCTAAAATCATTTTCATAATTGTAGCATCATTTAGGGTACCGTAAAAAGGTCCAGCAAAATCAACGACAAAACCATTCGTGGTACATATTGTAAATGGTTTACAAAGATGTGTCTTTTTTTGTCCTGAGTATGATTTCCTTTGATAATAGTTATTTTTACTTTTTTGGTGTCGTATATACGTACCATCTACAATCAATATAAGCAGATTTTTACCAACATTTAATAATTTTTCTGCAGTATCACAGGTGTTCGTTATGAGTTGTTGTCGAGAAACAGCGTTATATCCGAAGTGGTACGGTAAAATGTCTTTTTCAAAACCGGTTATTATTTGTGTGAAAAATTCTGAGACTTGTTGGTGATGAGGTAAACCAAAAGTACTTGCGATTGTTCGGTTTGAGTTTCCGGTCTTCAGTTTAAACAAAAATATAATTAAAGCTTGAATGACAGAACGTGTACTTGTATCTCGCATAGATGTAAGTAATGACCTAAGATTTAATATATTTTCCCAAGATAATCCAGTTAAAGCTTTTACTTGATCTTCAGACATATTAAATTCATCCATTCTATCAAATATTGATGACTGTGATTTCTTTGACAGCTCATTGAAAAAAATTGTGAATTCTGTTTTTTCTATCGTACTGGTATTAGATACTATGCGTAGATGTGATAAGTCATCTTCATATAAATATTTTCCAATTAAGTGCGTCGAACAACAACGATCATCTTTTGGTATGAATATTTGTTTTTTAATGAATATTTGTATTCGTGTTTCTAAACATATTGTCTTAAGATCAGTTGTTTTTTGACATACAATACAATACTTGTGCGTAGCTGCAACACGTTGGAATGGAATTACAATAGAATCATCGCTTAAATCATACTCATATGTAATATCACTGTCACTACTGGTATCGCAATCTTCAGAGTTGACATAAGTTTCTTTTGGCACTCCTGTAGTCGCTGATGCTTCATCGCATACTTCCATGGTTAAAGACACCTCATCAGATGCTCTACATTTAGAACTCGAAGCTTCTTTGTTAGTATATGGGATAAGTCGACACTTGTTACAGAATATATCATTAACTGTTACTGTTTTATTCAAACAATCACTAAAAACTTTAGCTTCTTCTTCAGTTTTAATAACTTTTTTGTAACCAACAATCTTACGTAGATACTTGTTACAGTATTTACACTTGTCAGACATAATTACCAAATAATTATAATAATTTAGTTTCACAGTTACTAATTTCAAAATCTTGAAATAAAAACCACAAAAATCCAAGTCGTCAGCTACCTTCTAGAGCGATAACAATGACAATGCGGCGTTAGTAAGCTATAAAATATAATAAACAGCGTGATAACAAGTACCGACTTGTTTGCTTACAATTTTTGCGCGCATAGGTAAAGTCATGTTTATACCAATACATTAAAAGGCGCGAATCACATTTTTTTTTCGTAGTGTTGCACCAATTTTTTTCTTACGCAATTTTTATGAGTAATAGTACATATAAAGGAGCATAACATATATTATTTTCGTGATTGTAAGTTTCAGAGAATACAAAAAAAATATGTGATTTACTTATTTTTTTTTATTTTTTTATATAAAAAGTTAATCTAAAAATTAAAAAAAAATATATGATATACTCTGTAATATAACTCAAAGCCTCGCATTGGTTTCATTCCTCTAGCTTAATCAGTTTTTGAGATATACTATTTTGAAAAATAGTCATGCGTACGATTATTTTTTCTCGTATCTCAAGGTCAAAGCGAAAGCCGATCGCAAAACTTACATAAATTGTGTTTACTCATCAAGTCGATATTAAAACATAAGTTTCGATACAGGTTTCTATTTGGGGGCAGACTCGTCATATTTATCCGGCTAAACCCTTTTCGTCCATTTTTTTTTAAAAAAAGGTCCTTATAACAACTTAAAAAAATTGCTGTATGTATCAAGTTGATACCTACATAGATGATTTTAACCCTAGAAACAATACGGTAAAATGGCGGGGTGAAATACCCGCGAGCGTCAGTCAGTAGCCTGTACCTACCTATGTTCTTAGCCCAACTAGGTTTATCCGAAATTATAGTTCTCTGGTCACAATCTTAACACTCATTATCTCTCACATTTTATAGCTTTTGTAGTCAATAACGGTTTTTGGTAAAATATTAAACATGAAAGGAAAAGTTTTATTTTTTTAGCCTTAGCAGTTCAACCTTAAGAGTTCAACTAGTAATGAAACTCTGTTAACTGAGACAACAGTGTCATAAGTTTACTCACCTAATAAAGATTTTTCTCACAGACGGAACAGTCTCCAGCGTCTAAGTTGAAAAGAAGATGTTTTAATTCTTACTGCTTGCGAAGAACCTTCTTCTAAGACGATCTTAGTCTGAATGTCTCTAATCGTAAGGCTGGTTATTTATTTATTTAATTAATACTTTAGGCACACAAATGTACAGAGGTGGACTAAGTGCCATAGGAATTTTCTACCAGACAACTTTTGGGTGATGCAGAGAAAACAGTGGTAGTAGGTACTATAATGAAAATAGTGGGTTTTTTTTAGTATAAATATTACACATAAACCTATTTAAATAATAAATATAATTTAATTACCTTATTATATATGAAGATGATCACAAATGTACCGCCTTCGTACCTTATTGTACGTGTAAAGTTTAAATAAATATACTAAAAAGAAATAAGCCCTTTTGACTTTATGTTTTGTAACCACTTGACTTTGTAAACTTTAACGAAATATTCATTTACTTTGAAAAAAACAATATTCTAGTCTATCCTCTATTATAAATTCAGCCTCATCAATAAATAATCTTCTGAATACAGAAATATCGTTTGAAAAAACAAATAAACCTCGATCGCAAACCCCGTTACAAGTTTATTGTATCCCAGGCGTACGAAGTAAAAACAAAAAATATACTGGGTACGCAAAACCTACGCGTACCTACTTGTACACTGCCGGGTACCTACCTGTCACGCACAGAAATTATGTTCTGGTCGATGGGTAGGGACCGCATTAACGAAGGATTTAGCTGGAGGACCGGACTCAGGTAGTGGACGCCCACGAGTTGAAAATAAAACTGTAGAAACAATTAGTTTATACCTACATGGGTTTGATAATAAACACATAAGAACAGAGAACCAATTTATTTTCATTTCGGGTACCAAAACCATCTTTATTCAAATAAAACGTAAAGTGGAAAAACGTAAAATTCTGACTATTGTATGTTACATATTTGGCATATGTCGACGCATATTGACGCATCTTTCACGAAATAGGTGTAATGACATCATTATCAGCCTTTTTTCATATTTCTACTGCTGGGACACAGACCACCTTGCAGTGGGAGAGAGTGGGCCGTAATCTCCCGCGCGGGCCCAGTGCGGGTTGTTAGATATCATTGTCTTCGATCTTTTTTATTTTATTTATTTATTTTATTTATTTATTTTATTTATTTATTTTATTTATTTATTTTATTTATTTATTTATCATCATACATCTACCCTTACAGCTAACCAATGCGGTAAATGTGCCTTAATTAATAATTTAACATAATTGTTCCTTATAACTAATACCTATAACTAATAACAAACAAAGCATTCCTTGTGAATTCACTCAGAGAACAACAGAATAGGTCTGTCTCACTCGCTATGATGTTGAGCGTGCGGAGTGCACGCGTCAGCGGCGCCTCCTTCAAAAGGTTGGTCCTAGCACGTGGTTCCACCAGCAGTCGTGGCTGCCGTCGTCGCCACACGTACCTGTCCGGAACACACAGACCCACCTGGCCTAAAACAACTGCATTATGCACCTTCCCTCTCAGTATTTTAAATATATATGAGGCGAGTGCAAGATCCCTCCTAACCCTTAGCTCATTGTATCCTACCATACCTAAAATAAATAAGGTTGGATACATTAACGGGTAAAAGGGATAGACTCCGTAATAGCGCATATATAAATATCTTATAAATTTATCTTATTGTTCTAGGACAAGCCTCACGATGTTTTCCTTCACCGTTTTGGGAATAGTGGTGATGAAATAATTTACATAAAGTGCCTATCCGGGTTCGAACCTACAACTCATAAGTCGCGGCCGTTACCACTTGGCCACCTCTGCTCCCCTGTACAGAGTGTTTTTTTATTTTTTTTATTTTATAACTAGCTTCTGCCCGCGTTAAATTTCTTGTTCCGGGGCCCTCCCGTAGCGTTGAATCGCCTACCCGTGCGATTTTCCCCGTTTTTGCAACATTTTTCATTACTGCTCCGCTCCTCTTCGTTGTAGCGTAATTTTTATAGCCTTTTTCGATAAATAGGCTACCCAACACAAAAATATTTTTTCAATTCGAACCAGTAGTTCCTGAGATTAGCGCGTTCAATCAAACAAACAAACTCTTCAGCTTTATAATATTAGTATAGATAATAATAATACATTCTTTATTGGTATAAAAGTATGTACAAACAAAGTGAAGCCCTGAGTCCTGCGCTAGGTGAAAAACTGTGCCAGTGTCTTCTCCCAATCAGTTCGTTCGGGATTTTATGCAATATACATTGTTTATATTTAGAAGATGTAGTGACAAAAATTGAAAAAAGTATGCTTAGATGGTTTGGTCATGTTGAGAGGATGAATGAAGGTCGGCTCACAAAAGGTATTTACAAGGCAGATGTGAGTGGAAACACCGGGAGGGGACGCCCTAGGAGGACATATAGGGACCTTATTGGTGATGTTCTTCAGAAAGGTCAGGTGCGTAGTACTCGCAACCGGCGTGTGTGTATGACCAATTGTATGAACCTAAACGAGGCAAAAGAAGTGTGTAGAGATCGTAGCAGGTGGCGTTCCGTGGTTTCTGCCTACCCCCATGGGAAAAAGGCGTGATTCTATGTATGTATGTATGTATGTAAGATTAACAAAAAATATAATTAAAATAGCAAAATAAAAGTTAGGTACATTCACTATTTAAATAAATTAAAATTATGATTAAAATAGTTAATAAATACATGACAAAAAAGCGAAATTAAGAAAACCGAATCTTCTATGTTAGGTAGATATACTTCAGCCCTGACTCCATCCCTGCGTCCAGCAAATGACAATTTATCCATTCGCCCGTACCCCTCGAGTTTCTGATTGAATAGACATAATTTCAGATATAATTTATTTTACGAACAAACACAATTTACTTCGATTCCGACAAACGAGCTAATGTTGATCAAATAATGTAGCAATTTTGTCCAATTCTCTGTAAACATTTTGTATTTTATCGAAAGGAATGGAGGTACAAAGTTGTTAGGCTTTTTTTTTTGGATGGGAAATCATCAAATGACTTCTCCCGCTCTGGGCGGAGCGGGAGGGCGTGTCAGACTTTTACTGACTAAAACCCACCCGTATTCCTTCAGTTGCCCATGTGCCAGGGTCACGGTATCTCTTTCGAACAATCACGCGACCCCGGCAGGCATCGGTCCTAGCAGACCCCTTCAGTGTTGCTGACATCTCTTTGAGGCGCGCGTGGAACACTACGCGCCGTCGACCCGAGCTTGGTCCTTACCGGGCGGCGAGCTACCCATTGCTCGCCACCCGCAAGCTCGCGTCTACGGTGGCCGGGAGTCCGCAATCGACTCCCGGCGCCCGGGGCGTCTCCTCCTGCGGCGGCTAGGGACGTGAGGGCGCAGAGACTGCCACTCCTTCACGCACCCCGCCTCCTCTTTCGCGAGCATTACTGCTTCGCAGAAGGAGGTGACGGCTTCCCATGCCCTCTCGCTCCGTACCATGGCTAGCACCTGGGCCGGACGCGAGAGATCGCCGCCGCCGATCGCCTCAAGTTGTTAGGCTCATTTTCTGTCTTCTCGACGTGCAATGGGCTATTTCATCTTTTCCCGATACGTCGTAAAAGGCGACTAATGGATTATCTTTGAAGTATCTTGGTACTGTCATAACATCATATTGCTATCGTTAATTCTGAGACAATATTGCTCCATTAAACTGGAAGAAACGAAGGTACTAACAGTCTACCTCGAAAACATAATATCATTATCTGCCTAGCCTTTTTCCAACTATGTTGGGGTCGGCTTCCCATCTTACCAAATTCTACTGAATGCCAGTATTTTACATGGTACGACTGACTATCTGACCTCCACAATCCAGTAACTAGGTAATATGATACCCCTTGGTAAGACTGGTTGTTCAACTTTCGGGATTTTTACGGCCCGTAACGACTGTCATAAAACTACAAATAACAATGAGGACCAATAACTTTACATGTTTTGTATTTAAAGATATGGTCACCCATCCACGGACCAGCCAAGGCAAGCGTAGCTTAACCTGAAATTATACAATACTGTACTCAATGTGATACTACAAGGTCAAATTAAATTAGCTAGCGGTACTTCGAAGACGGGATGAGTCGATATATCTCAAGATGAATAAACAAAAAGAAATTAATTTGACGTTGCATTTATTGGGGTCATCGAACGCAGTTAGAATACCCAGTCAATTGAAACATCAGTTTCAAAACTTTTTTCGTGTAAATTTTACAGACTTGATGGGTTACGTTACGATATCAAAACACGATAAAATGAAATGAAATAGATTTTCTCAACTTCAAGTAGCAAGACTATAAGCGACCGTTGACGCCGAAAATCATCAAATCTTTTCTGTTCTTTAACCGACTTTAAAAAGAAGGACGTTCTGCATTGGTCTGCAAATTTTTTTTTTTTTTTTTGTGTATGTGTCTGCGATGTCTCCGGCAATTGTGGATGGATTACGAAATATTTTTTTTGTAGATATGGTATACCTCAGGGTTGGTCTCATATAAATTTTATTTACGAACCGTTACTAAAAAGTGAAAATACACACTTCTTGCAATGCAAAATCAACTGACTTCCGAAAAAAACACTTCAAGAATTCATTGAAGTAATTGACTACCATATTCTCTGTATATAAAAAACTTGTACCAAAAAAAAAAGAAATTAACAAATTATTTTCTATGTATTAGGTACATCTCTCATGTAATATACTAAGCGTTTATTAGTATCTAGCTACCTACCTGCCTCTTTCAAGCAATGTTCCTTCGTTATCGATACACAAACAGTAGGTAAGCAACTATATCGAAGGCCATGTTCAAAGTTAGTCGAACATGTGGACTCGACTGGGTCTAGGAACAACAATGATTGATTGCAGGCAAACAGTCTAGCAACAGATACGATCTGGCTCCTAACATCTGTGTTCTGAATCAGAGTCTGTTGTTATGCCTTATTTACAACTTGCTGCCTTGTGTATTTAAAAAGTAAATTCCAGTAGTTTAGCTTCACCCGCTTGGAAGTCGTAAATTATCCCACGGTATTTTACTACCGGGATAAAAAAGTATCATCCAAATTCGGTAAGCCGTGTTTGCACGATTGAAGATATTGAAGTAGAGAAAACTCTACATCTCCCCACACAACAGCCCCCCTAGCCAAGTTACAACCGTTTCGTGTCGAATTCCGTTCTCAAATCGGTAACGCCTCGGTGTCAGCAATTGTAGAAAACGATAAGTTGGTGGTAGCCATGTTGACGCGCCCGAGTCGGCCGCTCGTTCTACAATGGTGCCGATTCTGTTGTACACTGAACGAAACTAACTAAACTATCTCTAAAATTCCTAACAAAGAACACACACACACATTATAACAAAGGATTTAGCGTTGAACATTGTAGAAACGATAAAAAATCATTCTATCATTTTAAACGATGTTAACTTGGCTACGAATGTTCTATTCGTTTGTTCTAACCACGTGACTTAACGTTGACCGTCTAGCGTTAACGATTGTAGATAATCAACTTGGCTAGGGGTGCTGTTGTTTTATTTTATGAACGAATTATCTAAGACACTTTTGTTTTTGCACATTCCTCTGAAAACGGTGAAAGAAGACATCGTGAGGAAACCGACATGTCCTAGAACCAAAAACTCGTAGACATGTGGCAACTACCAACCCGCACTGAGCCCGCGTGGTGGATTAAGGCCCATTCCCTCTCACAGAGAGGAGGCTGATTATGAGCTGTCAATAGACTCGAAAGCTAGAATCTGGAAAATAAATGACTTTATTTCTTTAAGTAGGTTTGTACAAACACTTTTACACGTCAATGATATTTATTTTTAAAGGCAATGATGTCGGCGTCTCCTATCTGACTACTCTGAGAAGAAAGGCCGAAACAAACTCAGAGGACCTCTAAGCTTGTTTCAGCCTTTCTTGTCAGAAAGTCTCTTTTAAAGTCCAGACATAATCTTGGTCACATCATTTGAAGACCATGTAGATAGCTGTCTGAAATGGTCTTTTGAGGAAAGACTCACACAGATTGAGTGGACCTGTCCAGTAAGTGCACGCATTCGTCACTAAAATTGCAGCTCAACTCAGAACTTAAGAAACTCAACGATTATGAGAATAACTCCACCTAAGTATTAATAGAGAGAATTTTACAAAATAAATAGGAACCAAATTCGCTCACATTTCTTTTCTAGTTCATGTTCAGCTGCCTGTCTAATACTTCCAAGATACAGGAACATTAAGTACTCTGATCCTGTTTCATATCGATATAATTTCTCGACAATAAAAGTAATACGTAATATCGTACGCTTGTATCCAAACATTGTAATTCCTGTTGCAAATAATAACAACGTTGCAAATAATAATAACCGCTTATTTGCACGTACGCAATTTAAAAAACAAACAACATAATTAATTGTATCAAATTATTACTGACTGCCGCATTGGTCTAGTGATTGCAAGCGCTAACGCTGAGCATCAGGTCCTGAGTTCGATTGCCGGATATCGCATAGTGATATTGGGTTTTTACACGCTTTATGTTAGCTTCACTTGTATGTTTGTTTGTAACCGACTCCTTATAACGCGATTTTGACCCACTTTAAACGACCAGATTTCATTCAAACTTTGCACACCTGTCAAGGACCGATGACAATGCAATAATTGCCAGGGAAAGTCCCGTCAAAATTGGTCCAGCCATTTCAGAGACTAGCCGGAACAAACAGACAGACAGACAAAAATTGTAAAAAATGTTGTTTTGGTATATGAACCGTGTATACATCCATATACACTTGTCTTAGTAAAAAGCGGTTATTTTAATATTACAAACAGACACTCCAATTTTATTTATTTGTCTAGATGTCTAGATAACGTCAAATACGTGCAGCAGATGGTCAATGTAACAACCTGATTCCTTTCTTCCACAATAACGCTATCAATCAGAATCTAAGAAAATCGTTTTGTCGCAAATTGCTAATCTATTGCTTCATATGTTCAAAAATGTTCTCTGGTTAACAACGTAAATAACGCAATGAAAATTATTGAACTGTCAAAATAAAAACCCATTCCAGTCAACAGTCCGTTACGCAATTACCTCGACTTGACAAAACATAGCGATTTGTTTACTACTTGTAACTTTAGTCGTTACGTATTAGGTATACATGTAAACCTTTCGTAATAAATTCTCTAAATGTAGCTGAAAACCACATGAAAATCCACTAGAAAGATTAGAAGAACATCGCGGTCAGAAAACAACAGACATGAAAAGAGACTCTATTGTATTGTATATTATGATTCGGCTTAGGAGTAAACTATATCTGTCAGTTTTAAGAATGTACCGAGGGACCGATAAGTAATTGCGAAATAATTGCGTTCGTTCGTTTGGTCCCTTGTTACATCGTTATTAGTTAACCTTTAGTTGTGAAATTAAAATGTAAGATTTTCAAAGATTTACTCTATAAATATGCCTTTAGGAGCACTATTACTTTTAGTTTCCTCGACAGAATGAAAAACCATGGTAACTAAAAAAAAAACAAAATAAACTCCTACTTACGGTGTAAATACTTCGCTGAAATCATCAGTTTTTAAGAATAACAAACTATATATGTTTTCTATAACGTAGGTATACATTTTACATTTTCTAAATGTGTATTTTTTATAGTACGCCTATTCATTCTCTCAACATGACCAAACTACCTAAGCATCTAACGCATCAAACACAATTACTAGTATAACTGTTTGTGTTTTTAGACTGGATAGGTCGTAGCCGTATTATTTTACCTACAATAAAATACCAAATAAATCAATCTTGATCACAGTGAGCATAGAGTTTAAAAACAAGTTATAAAACCGCTATTTAAATATAATAAACATTTTTAAAATATATCCAATTTGGAAACAGAAACATAAATAGGTACTTAAGTAATATCTCTATAACGAAAATAACATTAAATAAATTACTTTTTTAAAGAGAAGACCACTTTAGTAAATGAGTTCTCCAGAAATTATGTTTATATTTCAAAACGTGTTTTACTAAAGTGACATTTTAAAAATAAAAAGGCCCAATTTATGTTTGCATTAAGGCCCTCTTGTAGTTGAAGACGTTTCGGCGAACACTGGCCGGTCGTTGCGAGCGCTTGAGCTGCTTGATTTTGTGTATAATTGTTTAGTGGAGACAAAATGATAAGGAAATTATAAAATATTTTCTCACCATGCCCTAAAAAACAATAAAACCTATCTTTTGGTATAAGTTTTACATGGTTTAATGGTGGAATCTCTTCAAGGTACACGTTTTAAATGGCGATTTAGTGTCAACTTTATGATTATTTTTTATCGAGCCAATTGTTTTAATTCACGTTTGTATCTTCACACAGCGGTCATTTTTTTTTTACGGAATCTAGCCATTTTGCTAGATTTACAGCGGTTTAAAAAAGTTAAAAAGTACTGCAACCTCGCCTTAAAAAGTAAGAAGGTGGGTACAGTGGGGGTTGTAACCTGACATGGTTGTAGAATGCCACCTCTGAGAGTAGATGGCACAATTAGAGGACTACCATTAATTTCTATTGAGATTTGAAGATAAAACAGTAGAAGTCAGTTTAGCTGACAAGCGCAGGTATATATATCATAATATAAAATATCAACTGTTTAGCTTTTTCTCAATTATGTTGGGATCGGCCTCCAATCTAACGTGAGGCACCTGAATACCAATATTTTACATGACCTCCACAACCCAGTTACTGGGTAATACAACATTAACCCTTTGGTAGGACTGCTTGTCAGACTTACGGGCTGCTGACGACCCGTCTCGACTTAACATGCTTTCGGAGGCATGGTCTTGGTATATAAATATGGTAACTTATCCAGAGCCCAACCGCGACAAGCGAAGTTTTACTTGATCGACCCACCCGAGCAACTGTTGTTACTTAGCCACATAAGGCCCTCAGATTAAGAAACACGAGATACACTAAAAATGTAATTAGCTATTTCTAAATTAATAGGTACATCGTAGGGGAGACCGGGGCCACAATTAAAAATTTGCATTTTTAGTTGTACCTCCTAAATTTTTCCACATTCCGACCTAATTTTTAAGTCGCATGATGCTTTAATTATTTAGGTATCGTGTTATTAACTTACATCAAACATAAAATGAATATTATCGTAGATATAACGTTTTTTCTCAAAATAGTCGTCTGTTAATTCTTACCCCCTGATTGGGGCTAAAATGAACAGCTCTGGGGTAAGTATTAAAATTATGTTATGCCAACTATTATAAACAAATACAAATAAATAAAACAAATATATGTCTTACATTATATTTTATTATTGAAAGTGCAATCAATACAGACGTATAGAAAATAATTTTTCATATAAACTGACATTACAAATTGCAAAATAGGTATCTAAATAGGAAAGACAACGAATAGTTCGGTAAACTCTTATAGGTAATCAACATTTTTGGTCACTTTTACATAATAGGTCAGCCTTACTCACTAATTAATCAGCCTTACGCATTTTTAGCACAGAAGCTTAGCTTCTACAAAATTTAAATAATTGGTCATACCTACAACTTAATATCATCATAGATGAGGTATAAAATGGCAAAATTTTAACATTAAAGTCTAAACGGGTTTTCTTATAACCCATAGCTGCACATGTTTTCTTTTTTTCACAGACTTGAAGAGTGAAGCTTGCAATACTTCCGCAGGAGACGCCCCGGGCGCCGGGAGTCGATTGCGGACTCCCGGCCACCGTAGGCACGAGCTTGCGGGTGGCGAGCAATGGGTAGCTCGCCGCCCGGTAAGGACCGAGCTCGGGTCGACGGCGCGTAGTGTTCCACGCGCGCCTCAAAGAGATGTCAGCAACACTGAAGGGGTCTGCTAGGACCGATGCCTGCCGGGGTCGCGTGATTGTTCGAAAGAGATACCGTGACCCTGGCACATGGGCAACTGAAGGAACACGGGTGGGTTTTAGTCAGTGAAAGTCTGACACGCCCTCCCGCTCCGCCCAGAGCGGGAGAAGTCATTTGATGATTTCCCATCCAAAAAAAAAAAAAGCTTGCAATACTTCACTCTTCAGCTCTAATTCTTTTGCTGTGTTTGTTGTGTGTGATTACTCTATAATTTATATTTTTCTCCATCACTTCGATCGCAGCTAACTCGTAGACTTCTAAGGTTTTGGTTCCTCGCGTAGTTCTTCGTTTATACGTTCTCATGCTGTTATAAAAAGTAACAAAAATAACATAAGTATCATTAACCAGTTGGATACCTTGTTAATGCTACCCCCATAATGTGTGGTAGGTATTAACATGTTAATACTAACCCCGCCGATTTGTTAATTTTAGCCCCAACGTAACATTTTTAGTTTCTAATGATGTCAAAAAACATTTATAAAAAAAATGGCTAATTGAGCTGCATAGCATCATTAGGAATGAAATATTCTTCTTGGAAAATCAAAAACATAATCATAATTCTGTATAGGGTGCGACCCCATCACCCACCTGCCCTATTCCTTCGTTTTCACTTAGCGTCCTTTCCGACTTTTTGTATGTTTGTTTGGCTCCTAAGGGTTGTAGCGTGATATTAATAACCTATCCTCTAAACACCTATACTTCTTCAAGGATTAAGCTGTCAAATGCCTTACAAAAATGTCTTACAAATCCTCCTTGGTAGGTTCAGAGATAACCTACCAGTTCCATAATTTTACCACTTCATAATATTATATTATTATTAGTATAGAATGAACAGTGACCGCAAACAATAGCGATACGATCGCCTAGGTCGCACTGTTCAGAATAGATACCTAGAGATACCTACCTATATGAGATACTTACAGAACTGTGTAGGATTGGAAAAGCTAAAAAAGTAACCACGAGTTTCTTGCCGGCTCTTCTCCATAAGAATCAACAATTTGGAACCGTGCACCTAGCTTCTGATGTTTCATAAGTGCCCTTGTAGGTTTATCTATACATCTATACAAATAAATAAAATTGGAGTGTCTGTTTTTAATATTAAGATAACCACTTTTTACTAAGTGTATATGGATGTATACACGGTACATATACCAAAACAACATTTTTTACAATTTTTGTCTGTCTGTCTGTCTGTCTGTCTAATCTCTGAAATGGCTGGACCGATTTTGACGGAACTTTCACTGGCAGATAGCTGATGTAACAAGGAGTAACTTAGGCAACTTTTATTATAGAAAAAAAATAGTTTAAAAAAACTAAAAACACGCTGAATTTTGAGACGTATGTCAGCGTAGTTTATGACGTATGTCAGCGTAATTTTGAAACACAGTTTTTATGAAAAACTTTTTGTTAAATACCACGCGGACGAAGTCGCGGGTAACAGCTATTACCTATAATATAACCTGAATTAACACATCTTACCGCGGTAGTACGTCCTCTTGCGTTAATTTCCGACATCCACGCGGGCGAAGCCGCGGGCAAAAGCTAGTGTAAAAAAAATATATTTAGATTTGACTTGAGCTGTGACTGCCCCTGCCAGGGTCGCGAGATTGTTCGAAAGAGATACCGTGACTCTGGCACATGGGCAACTGAAGGAACACGGGTGGGTTTTAGTCAGTAAAAGTCTGACACGCCCTCCCGCTCCGCCCAGAGCGGGAGAAGTCATTTGATGATTTCCCATCCAAAAAAAAAAAAAAAAGCTGTGACTGCCTCATTGGTCTCGTGGTCGCAAGTGCTTCTGCTGAGCTTGAGGTCCTGGGTTCGATTCCCAGGTCGGGCAAAGTGTTATTGAGTTTTTCCATCTGGAATTTGTCAGTAGGAGCCTGGAGTCTGGATTTATGTCCTGGTGATGGCAATAGGGTCGCCCCCTATTACATGGGATTTAAACATAACTGATGAAATATGGGTGTACTATAGGTTTACCTGTTGTGGTACGGTAATTTTGATGTTGATATTATTATTAATATTACTTACCTGTTTAATTTATTTTACGTCGATGGTCCTAGTTTATCATTTGTGGCCTCGAGTTGTAACTCAGATCGTAACAGCTATGTGAACATTCAGCACTGCATATGTAAGCTGTCACGCCCTTTATGCCAGGAGGCTTTTATTTTTGCAGCCATGTTTACATTATACATATTTTTTTGCTTATGCTTGAGTATTTTCATTTTATTTGTTGGTATATTGGGTTGGCTAGCTGGCATATAGCAAATCATTTAATTTAATTTTTGTCTCTTAATGTTTTACTATATACCATTGTATAGAATCAAGTTCTTCTAACTGGACAGACAGCTGTGCTGCTGGGGAGTTTGTTGGCCACTTCTTCTTCCCAGCTAAAACACTAGGAAGTGTGCGACGGGTGGGCGTTTTGGGGGGACTGTCTTTTGTAATTTTGACGTTCGAAAATGCTGATCCTCAGCCTAATTTGAATAAATGACTTTTGATTTGATTTGATTTTATTTTAGGTGCATCGTCTTCACATACAATTATATAATTATTACTAGCTTCTTCCCGCGACTTCGTCCGCGTTAAATTTCTTGTTACCCCGACCCTTCCCGTTGCGTCGAATCGCCTACCCATGCAATTTTCTCCGTTTTTGCAACATTTTCCATTACTGCTCCGCTCCTCTTAGTTGTAGCATGATGTCATATAACCTATAGCCTTCTTCGATAAATAGATTACCTAACACAAAAGGAAGAATTTTTCAATTCGGACCAGTAGTTCCTGAGATAACCGCGTTCAATCATACAAACAAACAAACTCTTCAGCTTTATAATATTAGTACAGATATAGTATACAAATATTAAAAAACATTTTAAAAGAGTAACGGTGGAGTTCCTTGCCCATCCTTCTCCATACGAATCTACCTTTTGGAAGGGGCGACTAGAATCAATTCTATTTTCATGTAACTGTTGACGTTCAAAAGTGCCTTTTTTGGGCCTATCTATACTACGATAATATTAAGTTATAATATGAAGGTAAGTGCATTTATTGTTTGTTTTCTCGTTGATAAATAAAGATATTTGAAATGAATGAACGCGGACGAAGTCGTGGGCAGAAGCTAGTTTGAAATAAATGTTTTGACTTTTCCACCTCTGCGGAACACTTCGAGGAATACGAACATAGGCGTGATATTAAGTAATCTGGAAAATTATGACAACTTGTATGTTTGTCTTTTATGTAAAAACGTAAGAGAGAATGTAAGGCATGAACTCTCTTTAGCGACAAATCGTTTAAAAGTTGCCATCATAATAATAAAAATTGTCCGTAAATTCACGTATTTTTTGCCAAAATAAATCAGTCTTGCCTCCATTAATTCAAGTACCTCTGCTATACTCAAGGTTCTACCCAAAATACGTCTGAACAAACCTCCCCATTATCCAGTATTTTATTTTCTATAAGAAACGGTTTACCAGTATTTACTGTTCTTTGTAGAGATCCGTAGAATGATAAAAAATCTCTTCCCTTAATCTAGGGTTAATGAAGACAGATTCAACGTTCCGTGGACGGTGGGAAAAATAAGGACAGGAAAAAAACAGGGTGAAAAATTTGTTCCACGCGGTTATGTTTATATGGCAAGGGAAACCAGAATATATGGCGGCAGGGTAAAATTACTGTAGAAAAATTTAACGGTTTTTGTTCATGTCCTAGAAACAAAAATACGAAAATCTGTGACATTCATTAACCCGCACTGGGACCGCGTAGAAGAATACGACCTGTTCTCTCTCACACAGAGGAGGTCTATGTCCTAGTAATGGGATCAGTAAAGGCTGGTTGTTTAAATGTAAAAGTAGACATAAGATAATGAAGCTTTTTTTAAATAAATTGCTTAAATATTACAGATATTAATTAAACATTTGCAACAATAGACCACACAGTTAGCTTTTCAGTATCTGCCTTTGCCCTTTCCTTTCCGAAATTCAAAACAAACACACAGAGAAATTGGTACTTACTTAATTAATATATGATTCATATTATGAGATACCTACTTGATACAGAAACAGCCCTAAATTCGGTGCTATCTCGTAAAAACGCATATTCGAGCCGCGATTGCAACTACAGTAAAAACAGGATATTGCACGAGCACTGACTGTACAGAAGATAACTCGATATTGTCGATTGTGAGTTTTTACAGAACACCGAGGCTTGTGTGCAATTTCAAAGCACAATTTCAAAAATAACAATGAAAAACTTACGTACCTATAATTTGGGAAAACTCTGGTATTAATTAAACACAAACACTAACAGCACTAATCACTAAACTTTGCCAAATCGTATTCATAATTTCACAATTTCATAGCCGTTCATTGATTCCCATTAAATTAAACCGAACTTTAATATCTTCGGATTGCGTAAGTAAACGATCGCAAATTAATTCGAATGATCGAATTAATTCACAATAATCGACTAAATGAACATCGCCAACTCTATCTCTATGGCGCATCACTAATTTAAATGGCGTTGGAAAACGCGGGAATCGTTATTTGCTGCACTGCCGGTCATGCCATTCTCCTCAAAATGAGATTGTGTCCACAGTCTGCCACAGTTGAATTTAGTCTCGTAATAGGAGTTAAGTCTGGCTTTCACTAGGCAAAGTTGTGAACTCCAAACTTCCACAGGATATTTTCGTACAAAAAGTCTTTTTAAAGCCTTTTATCCGGCAAAAAATCACATAAAGCAGCCGTGCTAAAGACCATTAGCCTTGATCAAGCAGTTTCAAGTCTTAAAACATGTACTTAAATGGCAAGTACCCAGCTTATTGTAGAGAAAGCCGAACTAACGTACATAGTACGTACGTACATTTAGTACTACCATATTCAACATCAACAGATGCAGACGACGTAAATTGGGTAGCACTTTAAGGAAAATTACGTCCAAGTCCTGCCAAGGACAAATGTTTTAGTATTTGCTAAAGTTACATTAGACCTTAATAAAACTATTCCATTTGTCGCTTTGGGCGGAAATTAAGGCTTACATTGAGTAAATTGAAGTGGGTAGCTATAACGCACAGACGTACATAGATATGAAATATAGGTAAAACATTTGAAATAAAGATCAAGAAATATTAACGCAATCATCTGTTATGTTGACCAACGCAATGTTCTACATAAGTGCCATAATTAATTATATTTTTCTCTGTGACCCCTACTTTGCAATGACAGCTCCGCTTTTTTTGAACGAATTTCTATGAGGTAGGAATAAAATTGTAGAATACGACACATAAATTGTTACGTACCAAAAAATTGTCATGATGCTATACTTGTGACTGTTTAGTCTATAAAAGCAAGATATAGAGAGAGTGAAAAAGTTTTCATAGTTTTCGGGGGCCCTAAACCTGATAGTGCGGTCAAAATAAACTTTGAGTAATTTTAAAGATAGAGTAAACGACGTTTCATTCCGAGTCGAAAAAAGCAGGGGTCCAGGACCCCACATGTTATTCTCTTACTTAATCTATTCTACATAACTTACATACATCAGTTTTCGTCAAAAGAGCACCAACATTGTAAACTTGGTTCGCAATAAACGTTTTTGCCTTTGATTTTGACATTTTCCCTCTTCATCCCAAAGAGCAAAAGGTGTCGTTTCTTACTTCCAAAATCAAATTATGCTCACTCATAAGGAAATACGGATTCAATGCCGATAGAAGTTATGAAGGGTCAAAATCAAAGACAATAAAGATCTAACGTCAAATTATTGGCTATGATTGGCGAGTTATCAATATAGAGTATAGTTGTTTATGCTCATATCCTATTCATAAATCGAACAAAATTGACGCCTCAAAGCTTTTGTAGATACCATTACAATTAATGAATGTCTCATTTCAATCTATCAAATTGAAAGACTGGTAATTATCTTATACCAACCGTGTTGTTTGTAACCGCAGAGCGATTGAATACGGCTGCCCAGATTACAGACTGACAGACTATAATCCGTCTGTCACAGGGAGTCATTAATTGATAGATTTGTTCTCACCAATAAATCAAGGCTGAAATTTAAATTGCTTTCACGGTACGAAGAATTAATTGTAATTGGTAATTTGAGCGTGGAGTAAAGAAGTATTCATTCGTTGTTATTGGATTTCTAACGACCACAAATGCTTGTTTAATGTTCAATTTTCAGAACATGATTAAATTGGATTAATTTATTTGTCAGTAGTGTCTTATTATAAAGTAAGATAGTGCCTAAGCTAGCGTGTCATGTTAAACTGCAGACTTAGCCGTTGTACATGAAATTTCAAGTAACTACCTATCCAGTCCTTTAGATCCTAATTATTGGTACCTACACCACCAAATAGGTAAGACAAATCAGAGCCCTTTTTTATAAAAAGTAACGTAGTATTATTCCGTATAGTAATCCTATAATATTTAAATGATGAATACCAACCACATACAAATTAAAAACAAAATGAAAATAAAAACAAGTTGTACGCCAAATTGTAGATTTCTCGGACTCCTGCGCTAGTTATAGGAGCCAGCTGCCTTCCCGTTATACTAAGACACACATTTTGTTGTTTTATTACAACATAAAAAAATATGAGCAAATAAAATACACTTTATACTTAATAGAAAAAAGAGGTACCCATAAGCCCAGATTCGAAGTTTAAAAAAGTGAAGAAAAAAAATCAACAAAATGTTGTTTGTAATCCCTGTAAAAACATTGTTTACAGTCAATAAAGCAAATCCTAGTAATTCTATTAATCACACATAGTTAATAGTTGTCTGTTAGCTTTGAAATCAGAGAACAACATTTACCAAAATTGGAAAATCGGAACATGAAAAATAAACGAACATTTTTTATCCTTGCTCTGATAAATTGTGTCTATGGTCACCATTTTACTTTTTTAACAAAATAGCTTCTGAATTTTCATGCAGCAAGTTTTATTTTTTAAATCGTTGAGCTTGTTGAAACGGTTTATAAATGCCAAACTGTTATAGCGATGATAAAATATTTAAACTTCAATATTCCCGTCGAATATCTTTAAAGCTTAAGTAATTCCTTAAGATCTTTAATGATAACAAAATTCATAATCATTTCTACCAGCGAATACTGGAAAGGTCAAAAGTTAATTAAAAACGCTTAGACCCACCAATTAAGAGATCCACCTATAATGCGCACTTGGTGAAAAAGCCATATTGAAGAACATAGAATGTTTGCTAAACAAATTTTTTATAGGAATCGATTTTATGAATACTGTAAAAATCTGTAAATATTATTGTCTAAAGTGTAAGCTTTGAACTCTTGTAAATATTTATGTACTTTGGCGCATCTAGCGCGTTTGGCACTCTTTTATAAAAATATTGTAGAAAAAACTACATACATGAAAGAAAAAGAACATTTTAATCATTTTCCGTTGCCCATATTGCACTTGAGTAAGTGATTTAATTTATATGTATTGCTTATTAAACCTATGACTGTCACTTTAACGAGATAGTTTTCTGACGTGCTTAAGAAGTTGGAAAATATAAAACTTATTAAACGTTCTTTAACGCTTATAAAACTATTTCTAAACTCTACGTCCAATCCAAGTAACAGACCTATTTACCATAAATAATTTTATATTGGAGTATTTTAACTACTTACCGACGTAAGTTTTCTTATTCTAGCGGAAGACAAGTCAATGACACTAGCCAAAAATATAAGCAAGGAATCTTTGATCTTATTTATACCTGAGTATTTTAATGTACACGTAAAACATTTGTGACAGATTTCCCAACTCCCTAATATAGCTGTCTTTAAACAACAACGTGTGAAATACGCATGGCATGTGTGATGACTGACAACTGACCGTAAAAATCTATGTTCAGACTACCCAAACCTAATTAAAATTGACGTAAGTTGCGTGATGAGAAAAATGTGATGCTAGTTACTTTAATAAATCATCAAAGTTCTTATCAATTAATAAACAACTTAATAATATAAGTACTTACCAAATAACAAACGACGAACGGGCCAACCAAAAAAAATCCGCAAACAAAAAAGAAAACTTTATTTAAACCGTAACCAACACTCTAGAAATAATCAAAACTTTTCTAAATTAAAACTTTTTACACGTACGACACTTAGACACTTGTTACTGGCCACTAAGGCGCGCGAACTTAACCATTAGAATTCAAATTAGTTCGGATTTCGAAAAGCGCGGGAAAATGTCCCCGGGCGTGCGTTCAGAAGAAAATTTGAGTCGAACTGAAGGGCGGCGCTTCTGAATGGACGCGTCGCGACCACGCTCATGCGCTCTCATGCTATCTAGCTACAACGAATGTTTTTCCAACGGACTTTAAGCTTTTTCGCGCTTTAGCTAGAAAATATATTTTCGTCTTTAAGTGCACTGAGCGCCCGGGGGTTTGTTCTAAAAGCGAGGAAAATTCTGTTCGCTCCCTCGTCAGGTAGCGTCGACGGATCTAATAAAGGGAAACTTGTAATCTCTTGCAGCGCTTATATCCCAACATTTACCTTTTCTTGTGCGAAAATTTTATGGAGTAAAGTATTGTACAACTTTTGACGCAATATTGTATAACTTACGTATCCTTTTTCTAAAGAAAGTTCTTCCACAGTTAAAATTATTTGGATGCCATAGTGTTTTTCTTTGCATTAGGAATTCTTGTATGATAAACATTTAGTGCATCTTCCTAGAAGCTCTTATTTCTAATAAACAACTTGCGTCAATTTGTTGATGTTATTTTAAATCAGAGAGCAGTGGTTGCCCCGTGGTAACGGCCGCGACTTTCAAGTTGTAGTTCGTAGGTTTGAACCCAGTCAGGCGCTTTATTTTGTGTAAATTATTTCATCACTACTACTCTCAAAAACATGGTGAAGAAACCGGTCTAAATGTTCTAGAACCAAAAAAAATCGAGCACATGTGACATCTACCCGGCCCGCATGGTGGATTACGGCCCACTCCCCTCTCACATAGGAGACCTGTGTCCCAGCAGTGGGAACATTATAGGCTGATTATGTATTTAAAATCAACGACGCCACATTTATCATTATTTGCTAGTAGAAATTCTTGACTTTAGTCGAAATCTACAAGAATCTGGAAAATAAATTTAATGAAATTTGTTTTTCAGCTTCTCTCGGACATCAAAATCCAATTGACAAATACCTAATGACCTTTTAGCAAATGATCTGTTTAACAAACATGATATTTTGCAAAAAAAATTCAATTTCCAGTAATTTGGAAGAGCAATCGTGGGTATTATGATTAAATAATTTTAAAGTATGATACACTCCCTTTAGTTTTTAATTATTACCTATACCTATATTGCCCGAAGAAATCTTTTTATTATTCTCTAATAATAATTGGTTATACAACGTGGTGAAGATAATATGACTTTAATTGAAAGCACTGGCATTGCTGGTTCATAGAAACATTCATAAATTATTATCAAATATATCCTAACATCGAAATTAAAAAAAACGATTTTTTCTAACAAACTAAATAGCATAAAACTGTCCACAAAATAGAACATCATGTAGAAATAGTGGTTCACTGACCTGCGATAAGAGCGGCAACCAGCGTGGTTTCATTATAAAGCGCCCGAGCTCGGGCGCCGCGCAGCGCGGCGGCGCCCGGCCGGCGTCGAACCCGCGTAACGAATCGTTGCTACGATTAATAATATTATTAATGCTCCATTACAATACCTACATTAAATCACAGATTATTAACGAAATAGTCAGGCACCATTCACCAGCGAGTAATTCACTAATCAATTTATTAATCACAATCACTTTTCGATCACATAACTAAGAAGTCAGTATTATTATTTTTTATTTTCAACATGTCCGCCGTGTTCTTGAATACACAGTGTACACCGACGAATAATGTTATTTTTCACTCTTGATAATAGGTCACCAGTAGCAGCCATGTCTTTCAATTTATTAAAAGATATTATAATCCTTTTTTTTAACTTCTGTGGAGTACACCTCATTTTTGATGTGACCCCACAAGAAGAAATCCAGTGGCGTGAGATCTGGTGACCTCGCTGGCCACCGCACTGGTCCATAACGGCCAACCCACTGCTGTCCGAACATTTGAGACAAACGCTCTCTTGCAGACACAACTGAATGAGCTGGTGCTCCGTCTAACTAGTACCACATCTGCCTGTACACGTCTAGCGAAAGTTCATCCGTGTATTCGGAAACGGGTCCATTGAGGAGTTCTAAGAACAGCATTTAAATTGCCATTAATAAATACTGGACCAATTATGGTATTTCTGTGTATGCCAGCAAATCTGTACTGATGCGAAGTCTCCCGTACTAGATGCGGTTTCTCGCAGCTCCAGTACCGAAGGTTCTGTCGATTCCATAAACCATTCCTTGTGAATGTACGTTCGTCAGTCCACATCACATTGCACAGGAAGTCAGGATTCTCTAGATGTTTGGGTTCCATTCAGCGACAGAAAGTTTCTCTTACTGGCTTGTCTCTCCGTAATAACGCTTGAACTTTCTTGTACTTATAAGGCCTGCGTTTGTCTCGTTTTAAAACTTTTTGAATCGTTCTGTGATTTACACGAAAATGTCGACCTGCTTTACGCAGACTAGACGTTGGGTTGCGATCAAAATAATTTAAAGACGAAAGTCTGGGATGACAATTGCACGCCAAGGAGCACCATCTACATGCGGGGTTAGGGATCGATTTTCCCGTATCCTCTGGACAGCCTGTCCGCCCGTGGGTCGGACACATCCGGTTGTTCCCATACCTCTCTCGGTATGTCCGTATTGCTAAAGCAGCATTTCCGTGACACTCCCCATAAATTAAAATCATATCGGTGTACTCCGAAGCTGAGTAATTATAACGAGACATGATGATTTATAATTATAATGCAACAAAAACTTCAAACACAGTCAGTATTAAGCGTCTAATTTCGCAAAGTTCACTTATCAATTAAACTAAGTACCTATTCTACGTATGTGTCCTGTCATTATTACAACATAGCGTCAAATTTCGCACAATTCACTCACTTAAGCGTCTTAAAAAAGATACGAAAACTTTCGAGCGGCGACTTCCCAAGAGCGCGGGCGCATGAGAAATTCCACAGCGGAAGGAAGCACGTCCGGTGACACACTGACCGAGTGACCGTGGCCAGACAATATGGCTACCCCTCCCGTATACCCGCGCGGCGGCGCCCCGCGTTCGCCTTGGGTGCACTCGCGCACGAAAGTACTATGCCTGTTATTTTATTTTTGAACTAACCTTTCGCTCGTCGTTTCGTTTTTTTCTGTAACTTCCTTTGCAACTTGCCTATGGTAGGCAATTATTGGAACGAAGTTCCTTATCGCGCGTTGCGAAAGGGCTAGACGGAAAAAAATAAGACCAAAAGTTGTAACGAAACTTTTTAGCTGTAAGCCGTGCGGCGTGCGCAAGCCAGTTATTTTCGTTTCGCATTGAACAGAGTGGTGTCGCGACGATTATTTTTGTTGAGTGTATACAGGTTTTTTGTACATAATAAATAATAAAATAATCATCCGTTGAAAATTCTTTAAAAAATAAATTACAATTCCTTCACTAATTAATCGAAAGGAACTTCGTTCCATCCGGGTGGATTCTTTTTGTAACACCCTGGTCAAAGCTGACAATGTCTGTTATTGGTTTTTGTTTGACTATTTTATTTTTTGCCAGGAGTTCGGAAGACAGTAAAAAATTCCGAATCTTTGGAACTTTTTACAATTCGTCTCACTGTAAACTCATACATTGTTTTTAATTATCAATTGAATTATTATGAGCCTCTCTCTTCATTATTTTTCTCAATTTTCTATGTAAAACCATTTCAGAATTAAACACTTTTGTGCGCGACGGTATTTTGAGAACGAATGTAACGTGAACACAGCACGGAAAGCTTCGGTCGAGTGACGAACCAATAGCGCACCCGCAACATGCGGCGCGTCACGCGCCCGCCCGTGCCCTACCTCATAGCGAGCTGGCAACGTGTGGAATACCGATGTACCTGGAGGTTGTTAACTTGTCGCGTGCTCTCCTATTAACAATACATCATGTAGAAAATGCTTAAAATGAAAAAGAATGTCCTGTGGCTAAACTACTGGATATATTCGATTGATTTTTTTGTGTGCAGGTTGATAATATAATAACTTATACGAAGTTTAATTAAAAGTCATATAGTCCTCTCCGCGTTGTATAGATACCTTTAGGCTGAATTAAGTCGACAGTACGATTGGCGTCGGGACGCAGAC
Organism: Aporophyla nigra; assembly: GCA_947507805.1. Classification (NCBI taxonomy): domain Eukaryota; kingdom Metazoa; phylum Arthropoda; class Insecta; order Lepidoptera; family Noctuidae; genus Aporophyla; species Aporophyla nigra. The sequence goes on along the minus strand of OX382297.1, from coordinate 20,517,091 downwards.
GAAGCTATCAACTTCTGCACCACGAACCACAAATAACAAGTTCGATGTCCAGACGAAGTTTCAACTACGACATAAGACTTTCCGAGATGGATGCTGGTTGCTGGCGAACGTGAGATTTGTGTCTGCAACTTGACTTTAAAAGCTTCCAAAACACTTACTGAATAACATAACAGTCTATGACCAGGCGCGGTCCGAGGGGGGTCATGACCCCCCCCCCCCCCCCAAAGACAGTCATGCTGTCGGAACCCTGAACGATTTGCCTGTCTTACTATCTTAAAATTGTTCTCACTTGAGCCACGGAGACTCCGATAGACATTTGCAAAAAGATTATAACCCGGGACATCATGCTGATCATACCGCTTGGGACTACAAGACCAAAGAGGATTTACCTTCCTAAAAATATTCTTCAGTACTCATGGTGACCCCCCCCCCCAAAATGTTAGGCTGCGACCGCGCCTGAGTCTATCACGCCTGTAATTCCGAGGGCTTTGGCAGAGGTGTACCTGAGTATGTACATCCACATTTCGCCATTTATGTTTTAGTCCCATGTATTAGGGGGCAAGCCTATTTCCATTAACCGGGCAAAAATCCAGACTCCAGGCTACTACTGAGAAATTCCAGATAGATATGAAATGAAACGAAAAGTGTATTTCTATCCTGCCAGGGTCGCGAGATTGTTCGAAAGAGATACCGTGACTCTGGCACATGGGCAACTGAAGGAACACGGGTGGGTTTTAGTCAGTAAAAGTCTGACACGCCCTCCCGCTCTGCCCAGAGCGGGAGAAGTCATTTGATGATTTCCCATCCAATAAAAAAAAGGTCATAGACATAACGTGCAAAATTAGAAGGCTTAAATAGCGATGGGCAGGGCATATGGTAAGAGGAAAAGACAAATGGAGCAAAATTGTGACACGATGGTACCCTAGAGAAGGTAAAAAGAAAAGAGGCAGACCGCAAAAAAGATGGGATGACGACATAAGACAAGTGGCAGGCGTCACATGGAACAGAGTGGGTCAAGAAAGACATGAGTGGAAAAGGTTGGAGGAGGCCTTTGTCGACTGGCAAACAGATCTACAGAAAATAAGTAAAATTCAAATAAGAGACTAAATTACCGTACATTAAATTTAAGTTTTCTATGTATTTTCTGAGCAGGAGAAGTAATTTGATGATTTCCCATCCAAAAATAAAAGGTGTATTTCTATAGGTAGATCTTTTAAGGCACTTTTTCATGTCGATATTTTTAAAACTAGATGGCGCCGGCATTTCATTAATATTTTTTTTTCATTTCATTTTTTTCACCAATAAGGCATTCAAGGTGTTGATGGGGTTGCCACGCTACTGCAGTGCTTCCAGTATGTTCGCAGAGGCGGGAATAGATGGTTTCCACGCCATCATGCGCAAGCGATGACCGTCCATCATGCGCAGGGTACGCGCCAGCCCTAACAGCATCCTGAATGTTATAGCAGATAGGTGGTACAGCCTCATACTGGGACATTGGATACGCCTACATGCCACTGTGGCGTAATAATATTTTTAATTTAATTCATTGGTAGATATTTATTTATTTAAACTTTTCGCACACAAAAAAAAGGTACAAAGGCGGAATTAATGCCTTAGGCATTCTCTACCAGTCAACCAAGGGTGGTGAAGAGATTACATGGCAGGTGCTTTGTTTGAGAGGAACAATAGTGAAAAATGTATAATAATGAATTATAAATAAGAGAAAAACACTAGTACTAAAATAGGTTATAAACTAATTATACACATACATATTTGCTATAATACATACTTATAATATATATATAAATCTACAGATACAAATTCAAGGTAGAGAAGTGTTGAGATGACTCTACGCTATTTGTTATGAAAATAACTCTGCAATTTCCGCTTAAATGCAAACCGACTGGTGGCCGTCCTAATATCGAGAGGAAGCGCATTCCAAAGAAGAATGGACTGAATATGAAAGGAAGAATGAACAAAGACAGAAAAATGAAAAGGACAAAGTAGAAGAAGATTGTTAGATGAACGCAGATATAAGTACTAACATTAGTTTTAAGTTGTTTGTATACCTACTAACCAAATGGACTTTAAGGGTCTGAAATAAAAGATTTTTTTTATTTCCTATCTGAATGTTCCCTGAAAAGAAGTGTCGAAACAAACTTAGAGGTCATGGTCTCTTAAAGTCCAAACATTTTATTATTAGAATTTTATGTGAGTCTTACAATGCAGGGTCATGTCTGGAAGGACTTTTTGAAGAAAGAAGAACCATTGCAGGTTTGAGCTGACATGTCCTATCAGACGGGATGTATGTGTCAGCAATTGTGTAGCTCAACCCTATTTTAGTGAGCTCAACGACCCGTCACAAGACGCTACCAGATCTGCCTGACATTTTCGTAGGTCATATAGACAATACTCAAAACCGCCAAATATACTAACCTAAGAACGCTTTGCTCGACCTGGGAAGTAAACCCAGGACCTCATCCACCGCAGTAGCGACCACTAAACCAAAGAAGGTAAGAACATTTTCGTCATACCTTAATATACTATTAGGTAAAAGATGATTACTAGAAGATCCTAATCCGAAACTCGACCAAACCATAACATTGAGGTTCTTACAAAAAGTGACGGCTCTAATTACTTTCGTAGCAGATAAGATAAATCGCCTTAGCGGGGCTTAGGACACGTAATTAAACCTTTTTTCTAGAAAGTGATTAGGTCGTAACTTCTATCACGCTTTGACCTATATCCAAAGCTCGATAAATCGGACATATCGTTTACGTAAATGATTTTTTATTCAAAATACAAGTTCTAGATATTTTCGGCTTAATTTTACATTAACGTACCTTTTTTATGTGAAATCATCAACTGACGCTCCGAGTGGAGCGGAACGGCGTGTCAGACTTTTACTGACTAAAACCCACACGGTCGTGTTCCTTCAGTTGCCTGTGCCAGGGCCACGATAACTCTTTCGAACAAATCTCGCGACCCTGGCAGGCATCGGTCCTAGCGGACTCCTTTAGAATGTGCTGACATCTCTTTGAGGCGCGCGTGGAACACAACGCGCCGTCGACCCGAGCCTGGTCCTTACCGGGCCCAAGCCCGCGCAACGGTGGCCGGAACTCCGCTATGGACTCCCGACGCCCGGACGCCGTTAACGTAATCGATTTTTTAATTCAGAATACAAGGTCTAGGTACTTTGGCTTAATTTTACGTAAGTATAACTAGGTACACAATAAAAATTATATTAATTGATTATTAAATTAAAATTACGACTGTTGAATGTGCGAACCCGAGTTCGGACAATCTATTGTTTAGAATCAAGTTGAGCTACTTGGGAGTTTTTTGCGCAACTTATTCTCCCCAGGTAACGCACTAGGAAGTGGTGAAGGGTGAGCATTCTGGGGGACTGTCTTATATAATTTTAACGTTAAAAAATGCTAACTCTCAGCCTAGTTTGTTCGAAAGAGATACCGTGACCCTGGCACAAGGGCAACTGAAGGAACACGGGTGGGTGGGTTTTAGTCAGTAAAAGTCTGACACGCCCTCCCGCTCCGCCCAGAGCGGGAGAAGTCATTTGATGATTTCCGATAAAAAAAAGCCTAGTTTGAATATTTGACTTTGAGTTATTCCATTAAAAATTCCTAGTAGAACCTAAAGGGGCCTGGATTGCCTTTTACAAATGAGAAACAACAAAAGTTCCGTGTAACCATCCCATTTCTTCCCGTGGGTGCCGTAAAAGGCGACATCGCCAACCCGCCTGCCAAGCGTGGTAATCATGGCAAACCCCTCCATATTGGTGGAGCCCTATATCCGGCAGCAGACGTCTTTCGGTTGAAACGTTGATGATGAACAACAAACGTAACAAAATGTTAACGAATCACTTCTGCCCAAAGAGAATAAAACCACCTTCTGCCTAACCCTTTGGAAAATAGGCGAGATGTTAGATAGATATTATTAGAATTCCGACATTAATATTATGTATATACGAATATATAATTCAAAATTCACTAACGCGTTGACACTACGTAAGTAAAAGAATCATTTTTCCCACAAAATATAAATGGGGTACCTCCTAAATAATTCACATGACGGCTTACCGGTCACTGTTTTGAAGAAAAATGGCTTATATTTCATAGCAAGAAAGAAAAACAAGCTTTTTGCGGGCTTCGCTGACCGATCCGTGGAAATGGGACAGTTTTTGCGTAGGCACACAATGGCGGTAAAAGCCTCGGATACGATAATCCGTTTGACCTGTCGACATGCGTCGTGTGACACGAAACCTGAATCTTTGTGTTTGTTTTATGGGCTTGTTGTTCCAAAATTGTAGGTATATATTGATTCAAGTGGGAAAATTCTTGCATTGCCCTCAAGGTGGGATTGCAAGCCGAGCTGAAAGCGAGGGCATGGAAATATTGTATAAAAAAACAACCGACTTCCTTAAAAACACTACAAAGTGAAAAATAACTTTAATTTCGGAAGTCGGTGTCTTAGGATCTGTATCTATTTATGGTTTTTTTGCCACCGACTTCCGAAATTAAAGTTATTTTTCACTTTGTAGTGTTTTTAAGGAAGTCGGTTGTTTTTTTTTTTTGTAAAAAAGTTTTTATTTTTAAATTTTTAGCTGTGGTATTCACCCTGCACTAATTTCAAACAAACAATGCATATTTATGCGATAGCAGAAATCGCGGTTGATTTGCCGTCATTTTTTAAAGAGTTCCGGTGTCTGTCTCGCGAATTCATCATCAGATCTATATGAAAATTAAATGGGACCATTTCGGAATAAACCCCTTTCGAACAAAAAAAAAAAATTTTGCAAATCCGTCTATATATGACGGAGTTATGGCCGAACAAACATAAAAAAAACATATAAACATCCGAATTGAGAACCTCCTCGTTTTTGAAGTCGGTTAAAAAAAAACAGCATACGTAGTATTGGCTCTTGGTAGGGGCAAACAGGAGACACCGGGTTCCGATATATTTTCAAGTAACGGACATATCTCCTTTTTTGTTAAATCTAATGATAAATCACATGACAAATATGCTCACGCGTATGAAACGAGGTTTTTTAATACACCTACAAGAAAAAAAATATGTTAACACCTTCAGTTGTACAAAAACACTTACCTAAACACTATGTAGAGTTACAGGGAATGGGTGTTTTCGATGAACCCTGGTCAATGTAAGATTAAACTTGTTTTACGGCGCCAGCGTCCTCGCTTATAATTTGAACACAAATATCAGTAGTTGCAAGACAAGCACATGTGCCTATTATTATTTCATAAACACCATATTTAGTACCTATCTAACTAGTATTAGAGAGCAGTTGTGGCCCAGTGGTAAAATCTCCCACTTACGAGTTGTATAGTAGGTCGTGGGTTCGAACCCAGGCAGACGCTTTACTTTATGTAAATGATTTCATCATTACTGCTCTCAAAACGGTGAAGGAAAACATCGAGAGTAAACCGGCTTGGCGTAGAACCTAAAATTCGAAGACATATGACATTTACAAACTCGCACTGGGCCTGTGTGGTAGATGGTGCAGTCCACCCCCTGTCAAAGTGTGGAGGCTTGTCTGCCTAACCTGTTCATTTTGAAGAAGAGGCACTGACAAGTCTCCAGGGGCTAATCAGTATAAGATGAAAAATCTAAGTTAAAATAATTACATTTCATACACATATTCCTATTAAAATATTTGAAGGCAGAGGATCATTTTGTAAAATAAAAGAGGTTCTTTCAATATTAAGGAACTATTTAATCAATAGACCTTATACGAAACTGCACTTAATCAGTTTCCATAATTATTAATTTAACACCATATTAAAATAGCCATGACACCCAGTAATACAGTTACAGTATTACAGTTCATATAAAAGAGTATCAATGTACAGTGAGGCAGAGTTACAATAATTGAGAGCAATACGACCTGTGCACCGGGCCACGCCTGAACTTAGAATGCCAATTCCGGTGGGAATTCGCGACGTCCCCGTAAGGGGGCGTGGCGGGCGGCGTCGGAGCTGTGCTCCCTGGCCGCGGATGGTGTGCGGTGGCCCGCTAAAACGGGCCCCTCAATGTGTTGCCCGTTGGGCGTAGTAATATATGGGACGCGTTAGTTGACGCGTCCCTGTGTGTGGCTGCTATATTGTGTCTCTGTGAGCGCGCCGCGGCGTTGAATTATATCAACGCCGCTTTCTTCACAACGCCTTGGCGGTCAGTCCCCGCCAGGTGAGACCCCCGGTTGCCCGGGGGAGGCCCGGCGAGAGACGACCAGCGACAAGACGCTGACTCGACGCTCCCACAGAGTAGGGTGCGCGCCCCCGCTTATCCCGTTTTCCAGAGCGAGCCGGTAGCGGTCTAAGCTAAGGGGCAGTATGTGCGTGTGGGCGGTAGTGTACTGTGTAACACCGCCCATGAATACGTGACAACGCAGGCCCGCCCGCGTGTACACGTGTGAGTTCTTGTGCCTGTATAGAGGTGGTTGTCTGTTTTACGTTACGTGACATGCCTATATTAACTTAGAACACGCCACGCAGCGGATGTGTGTTGTGAATGTAGAGTTCACTTGATTCAGGTAAGCCGCGTGTAACCTGGTTGCGACTTACCCGGGAGTCAGTCCGGTGGTGGGGTCAGTCGTCCCTTACCAGGTCGCGGGGCAGTGGTCTCGCGTCAGGGGGGCGCGTATGCCAGGGCGCGATCTGTTTGACGTGAGGCCAATCAGACGCGCCGGCACGCGCGAACATCCCCTTCGCGAGACGCCGCACATGGTCATCCAGGCTCTCGATCCCGAGATCCCGCTGGATAACATCGTTCCTCACGTAGCGAGGAGCGTCAACAATAGTCCGCAGCGCCAGACTCTGCTGGGCGCGGAGCAGCTTCCGGCTCGACTCGCTCGTGAGGGCGAACCAAGCGGGCGCGGCGTACGTCAGTACCGGGCGTATGTACGTCTTGTACACGCCCAGCTTGACGCGCGCCGGCATTCGGGACGAGAGCACGGGCCGGAGGAGGTAGCGGGCTACCCTCCCCTTGGCCGCGACCTGACGGACGTGCTGACCCATTGTGAGCCGACGGTCGATGGTGACCCCCAGGTACTTGACCCGGGGCGACCACTCGATGTCGGCTCCTTGTAGCTTCAAGGGTGGTGGGAGGCGAGCGAAGCCGGTGACCATCGCCTGCGTCTTACCCACGTTCACCGACAGTTGCCATTTGGCGAGCCACTCGGGAAGGAGCTCGAGCGCTCGCTGCATTTTGACCGCCGCGTACTTCGCGTTAAGCGAAGTGGAAATGTACGCGGCGTCGTCCGCATACAGCGCGAGCATCACGTCCGGAGTGGTGGGGATGTCGTCGGTGTAACGCGAGTAACACGCCGGCGAGACGCAGCTGCCCTGCGGTACGCCCGCGAGCACCGGCCTGGCGCTAGAGAGCGCCCCATCAACCACCACCCTGAATGTCCTGTTGGAGAGAAAAGTAGAGACCACTTTGACAACGCGACGGGGCGCGTCCGAGGTGGCCATCTTATAAATGAGGCCGTCGTGCCACACACGGTCGAAGGCCTTCTCCATGTCGAGGAATACTGCTACCGAATATTCCTTCTTGTTCACAGCTGCGGCGAGGTGGTGCAGTACCCTCGACAGCTGGAGCGTCGTGCTATGTTCCGCCCGGAACCCGAACTGCTCCGGGCGTGGCGTAATGTGTGGGAGCAGGTGTCGCAGCAGGAGTGCTTCGAACACCTTGGAGACTGTGGGCAGTAGAGTTATCGGCCGATAGCTCTCCGGCTTCAGCACGTTCTTTCCCGCCTTCGGCAGCATAATGACGCGCCCCTCCTTCCACGAATCGGGGAAGGCGCGGCGTGCGCAGTATCGCCGTGAACAGGCGCGCCAACGCCGCTACCATACGGTACGGCAGGTGGCGCAGCACTGTGTTGGTGATACCGTCAGCACCGGGGGCCTTCCTGGGCTTCGTCCTCAGGATGGCGCGTCGTACTGCGTTAGGCGAGAAGAATATTGGCTCTTCATCGGGAGCTATCGGCGCTGCGAAGTAGTCTCCCAGGTGTTTCTCGACTGCTGCGACGTGGTCTGCGTCGCTCGTCGGGTTGGGGCGGAACTGACGCTCCAGGTGTTCGGCGAAGACCTCCGCCCGGTCCTCCGCTACGTACTTGAGCGCCCCGTCGCTGTTCAACAATGGACGCACCGGGGCTGGGGTGTTCGTGAGTTGGCCGCACAATCTGTGTATGGACGGCCAACTGTCCGTCGCCTCATCGATTTTATCTTCCCAGCCCGCGGCGGCCATGGCCTGTAACTCGGCCTTGACCTTCTCCGCGAGACGGTTTAGCTGCGTCTTGAGTGTGGGACATCTCAGCGTTTGCCACTGCTTGCGAAGGCGCCTCTTCTCGGCGATCAACCTAGTCAACCGCGGAGGTAGAGGCGGTAAAAGCCCCCCCCCCCGCGGCTGTTCGGTGGTCGCCGATTGCAGGGCGCGCTGGATGCAAGCAGTGATGTCGCGAGACGTCCCATCAACGTCCGCGGAGGTAGCCATAGGCCGAGTCGGCACAGTGGTCTCTACTTCCTCTTGGAAGCGGGTCCAGTCTATGCGTCGACGCGGCGCCAGGGGCTTCAATCGGGTCGGCACACCCGACAGGACGACGAGTACAGGGTGATGGTCCGACTGTAACTCGTCGTCAATCACGTGCTGCGTGATCTGACAGTGTAGCCCTCGGTGGACCACAATGTCCAGCACATCCGGCATGTGTGTGTCCACGTCCGGATAGTGCGTGGGCGTCTCTGGGCCGGACACTGTGTAACCGAAGGCTTCGGCATCAGCTAGGAGCCGTCTTCCCCCGGTATTCGTGCGGCACGAGTTCCACGCCGAGTGCTTGCAGTTCAAGTCACCGGCGAGGAGAGTAGGATGCGTAGAGCCACTTATAAGGGCCCGCAACTCAGATGTATCTAAGTGGGTCGCGGGCGGCTTATAACAAGCGTACATGTCTATGTCCTCGCCGGCTACGTGTAGCTGTACACCCAGCGCGTAAAACGTGCCGAGTGACGGCGAGGGGAGCTGTTGATGGACGACTCGGCGCCTTACCAGTACCGCCAGACCACGGTATGTCATGTGCGCCGACCGCTCGTCCTGTCTATAAACAAGATACCCCGGGAATCTTATCCTATCCCCGGGGCCCAGCAACGTCTCGCTTATTAACGCCACGTCGACGTCCTGCTCTCTCAGGAGGTGGCGAAGGGGGGCGACCTTGTCCCGAAGGCCGCGGGCGTTCCAGTGGATCACCCTCAACGGCCTAGCCATGGTACAAGGTTAATAACTTGGCCAGGCCGTCGAGGATGACGGTCTCTACATTTTGGCCCTGCCTAATGGCCTTTATCAGGTCCATTAATAGTTGGATGGCACAGGCCGTGAAATCGCTCCTGGTTGTGGCTGTCGCCACACCAGGAGTCCGAGTTAGTGCGGTGTGGGCGTGGGCGCCGGCATCGCCGCGACTCGGTTTGGGCTCGGGGTATTTGGTTTGTTTGTTAATTGACTTAACCTTAACCGGCCGCGGCGCTGTGCCAGCGCTGGTGGTGTGAGTCACCACCTCGGCCTGTGCCCTGCTGGTGGCAGGGCCTGCCCTCGGGACAGCTGTGGGTTCAGTCGTCGTGGTCGCCGCGGGGGGTTTGGGCTTCTTGCCTTTCCCTTTGCCCCCGCGCCTCTTCTTCCTCCGCCTTGAGGAGGATGGTTGCGCATTTCTAGGTGTGGGCCCGTTGGCCGCCGCCATCAAAGACGCGCCCTGGGGCCCTTCTGGCTCCACTTGCCTCTCGGTGGCCGCTAAGGGCCGGCGTGTAGGGGCAGATTTGGCGACGGTCCCCGCCCGCCTGTTCCGTATTTCGGACTGGTACGCGGGGCACTTGATATTGCACGCGGGGTGCGGGCCACCGCAATTCACGCAGGTGGCCGGCTCCGTCCGCGGGCGTGGGCAGTCTCTTGCCGCGTGCTCGCCCCCGCATCGCACACAGGCGAGCGGGCGGTGACACTGGTGCGAGCTGTGTCTAAATTGCTGGCACCGGTGGCACTGAGCGGGCCCACGCTTCCCACGCCAGGCCTCGATCTTCACCCCCCGCATTAACATAAACACGGAGGTGTCGAATATGGCCCGGACGTCTGGGGTTTTCTTTAGTATTGCGTGGAATACGCAGCCGGGTCTTCCTTGGGCGCCCTTAATGTGGCGCACGTACTCCGGCTGGTATCCCAGCTCGCGCAACTCCTCCTCAATCTCCTGAGGGCTGGTATCTGCAGGCAGCCCCCTGATGGCCACCTTCATATTGCGCTCCGCCGGTAGCGAGTAGGCGAACCAGGCGACGCCGCTGTCCTTCTCCAGGCCAGTCAGATACCGTTGGACCAGCCTATACTCTTCCTCGGAGTCGGGGGTAAAGCGTACCCCCCCCCGTAAGGCCGAGCATTTGGAGGCCGGCCCAGCTTGGCAGCGATGGCCCGGAAATGTGTTGCCCAGTTCGGCAACTTCTCTACTACCAGCGGAGGGTAGCGTAATTTTTTCACCTTCTTACCTGCTGGAGCCGTCGTGGTCGCGGCCCCAGGGGCAGCGGTGGCGGCAGCAGGTGGTGTGGCAGGGGTGGCAGGGGGGGGGCCGCGCAGCAGCGCTGGACCCAGCTCTTCCTCTGCTCCGGGTGGAGTCCGTCGGAGAAGGCGTGTGGCGCGCCGCCTCCGCAAACGTCGGCGACGTCGGTGTACCCCGACCCCGCGGCGCGCTGTCGCGCTGTGGTCGCGGCGGGTCGAGGCAGTAGCGCTTCGCCTCCTCCGTCTGGTCACCCGAGCTCCGTCGTCTCCGGTGTCGCTGGGGTTTGGGCTCGAGCTCAAACTCGTAGCCGAACCCCAGCGATGGTGTCGGCGAAAAGGCCGGGCGGGCCGCATCGGCCTCCGCGTCTCTCGGCGTAGGCCGCCGTCCGGATCGCGGGGTCGTCTCATAATAGACGTCCTCGCGACCAGACCCGGCCGAGCCCACGGATGCGATCGACATGCTCGATCCCTCGCGGGACGAGCACACCGACATCACCGCGGGCGAGTCGTACGCGGAGGCGCGCGGGGGTGCGGGCGAGGCTGGTGCGAGCGGCACCGCTCTCGCCGGGCGGCGGTGTGGCCCCGTGCTAGCCGGGCGCTCCTGCTCCCTCAACGCGCTTGGACCCGCTGGCAAGAGGCGGGGATCCAACGCGGAGGTGCGTGGAGCTGGGCCAGCACGGGACGGCGTCGGTGCGGGTGCTGGCGGGGCTCCGGTGCATGCCGGCGGTGACGCGAAGCGTGGCGGCGGTGCAGCGGAGCGTGTGGGTGGCGCGCGGTGGCGCGCAGGTGTCACCGGGTGCGCCGGTGGCACAACGGCGCGGGCACCGGGCGCGGGCTGCGCTGGCGGCGCGCTAGCGCGCGCGGTAGGCGCGGTTGGGTGCGCCATGGGCGCAGGGTGCGTGGGCGACGCGGCGGAGCGCCCGGTAGGCGCGGGGCGCGCGGTCGGCGCGGCAGGCCGCGCGGATGGCGCGGCGGGGCGCCCACCCGGCGCAGCGGAGCGCACAGGAGCGGGTACGCGAGCGGGCGGCGCTGCGGCGCGTGCTGGGTCGCGGCCCACATTCGCGGCAGGTCCCGGGGCCTGTATCGGCACCGGTCGGAACGCCGCGGGGCGTACGGCCACAGCATGCTGCCGGCCAGACGACGGCGTCGGCGCAACGCGCGCAGGCGCCGGAGTCGTCGACGGGCCAGCAAGCGCAGCGATGCTCGTCGCACCTCTTCTTCTTCCTCCTCCTTCTTTTCTTCGGGGGTCTTCCCCCCCTCTTCTGGGTGCGGCCGGCGGCGCACCGGACGACGCAACGCCTATATTAGGCATCGACGTCGCCCGGTCCAACGTCGGACGATCCTCTTCTTCCTCTTGCGTAGGCCCGGCATCGCGGCCCAAGGAGCCGCGCTTGCCGGGCTTAGACATCCCGGGGGCGAAGGCCTCCGCGACCGCTGCGGTGGCTTGCCACCGGGCAGCGTGCTCCCGTTCGTGTCACCCCAGGTGCCGACTGGTCCCTGGGTCGACACAAACGGAAGTGGTTAAAAACTACACTCACTAACTCACTCGCGAATGTAGGCGGTCCGCGCGGTACTACTGGTGGTTGCGTCAGTGATAACAATCCACTCAGTTCGGCCGACGAGCCGATCCGAATGCCAATTCGCCGCCGTGCGGCGTCTTTTATACGGAAGTATTGTAGGTGGGGCAACGTCGTAGCACGCTACGACGTAGCGCGCTCTAACTCCGCCCACCAGCAATGAGGTGGGAGAATGGCGTAGCGTGCTACGACGCTACGGCGCTATGGCGTAGCCCAATGCACGTGCCGCTCACAATATGACGCCGACACGGCCATACTGACGTGCGGACGTCCTCGTACGCTCAGCTGACAATGTCTCATCTAGAAGTTGAAAAACTGATTAAGTACCGTTTGGTCATCCTGATTGTTTCTGGTCCGGTCTACTTAGACCCTTCAGATATTTAACCACTTGGTCCAGTCTATTATGACTCTTCAAGGGTTATCTCTTGGTCCGGTCAACTTCTGACCCTACAAGATCAGCCTCCTGGTCCGGCAATTGTTTTGCCCTTCAGGTGTATCCCTTCAGTAAAACTGGACCGGATCTAGCTAGGCCGAACAGGTATCGTTCGTTTAGCTTAATTAACAAATAGCTCAATACTTTGGTTGATTTACAAGTGCTTCTGTTACAATATTAACTGATTCAGGGCCAATAGATTCTACTGAAACAGCACGTTAACCACGGTTTCTACAACTTGCACGGGTAGATATAGTGTCACTTTTGGCAGTCATGGTATCATGGTGTCAATGTCAATGGTGTCATTATTGGCAGAGATAGTACCACTATTAGGAGACTGAATATCATCATTGTTAATCTGTTCCCTAGTCTCGTGGACAAGAACATCTATGTTATTCTTCGCCGACACGTCATCCTTATCATAACATTCTGCGAATTCCAGAAAGAATGACTGACCACGGGGTACTTGTAAGTTTTTTGTGAGAGTATTTGTAGACTACCATTAATGTGTTACAATTCGTACCAATCGTTTTCTTCCAAAATAGCGGAGATTTTAAAGGGGCCTTTGTATTTACGGTCCTGTTTCATTTGGTGTCTTTTTTCGAATTTAACAAAGGCAAAATCACGTACTGAAAAGCATTTTACCATAGCTTTATCCTTGTTAAATGATAAATGACTTTATTTTTGCAAGTAGGTTTGTACAAACACTTTTACACGTCAATCATATTTTTTTAACTAGATGTGGTCGGCGTTTGCTATCTGACTACTCTGAGAAGAAAGGCCGAAACAAACTCAGAGGTCACAGTCTCTTTTAAAGTCCAGACATAATCTTGGTCACATCATGTGAAAACCATGTGGATTGGTGTCTGAAGTTGTATTTTAAAGAAAGTACCACCCAGATTGAGTGGACCTGTCCAATCAGTGCACGCATTTGTCAGTAAATCGACCTGTGTCGTATTGGACCAGCTTTTTTATACCAACAGAAGAATCGGATAATGGTTTCGAGGTTTAAACTATCTTCATCAGGATGATTAGTAGAAAGTGAAAGGAAGTGTCGAAGGGCGGGCGTTTTGGGGGGACTGTCTCATGTAACTTTGACGTTCAAAAAGTGCTGACTCTCAGCCTAGTTTGAATTAATGACTTTTGATTTGAAAAACTCTTGTTATCTCTAATGAACCCAAAATACCAAATATTAATTCCAAGGGCGTGAGCCCTGTTGCTCTACAACGAGTACTATTGAGACTCTAACTACTAATTGGATATTGTCTACATGATCTTACCATAAGCTACCCCAATCTATAGCGAGCATACTTTTTAGGTCCTCATGACACGCTCGACCTGGCCATTGGCCAGGCGAACCAGTGGATATAAATTGTAAATCGATACGATTATCTTTACAAAAATTCTTAAATTCAGTATTGTCATATGACCTACCGCGATCTGCAACTATTCTTTTAGGAGCGCCAAACGAGTTCACTACATTTTTTTTTTTTTGTGATTTAATAACTAACAAGACGGATTTTGTAAAGCCATCAATAATCACGGAAAAATACTCCTTGCGCTCGCTTTTTAACACGCTTTTTCCTGTGAGTTTACCAGTTAAATCTAAATGAATTATATGCCATGGAACGGCAAATTTAGGGATCGGATGTTGACCGACCTGCTGGGCATACGGGGGACCTTTGGAAGCCTTACAAGCGACGCACGAACCTCCATAGGTTTTGACAAGTATTGACATATTTTGAAACCAATAAAGATTGTATAATTTATCGAAGGTTTTTTTTTTTTTTTTTTTTTTTTTTTTTTTTTTTTTTTTTTTTTTTTTTTTTTTTTTTTTTTTTTATAACCAAGGTGTGTTATTTCGCTGTGTACTCGATTAATCATTTACCATGTTAAAGTGTGTGGCAATATCGGTGACCATTTAGTGGTTTTATAACAACGATTTTACGATGTCCTGTCTAATATCGATAATGTGCGTGATATTTCAGACAGCAAGTCATTTGAGCGTAATTTGGATATAATGTGTCATATTTCGGAATCACGTTATCTACAGATAACCATATCCTCTCCAGTTCAGACAAATTTACAATTTTAGCTGCCTTATGAATAAAATATGTGTCAGCATGATTACGTGAAAGGAAGTCTAGATGTGCCATATTTTTTCCCTCTTTATAGATGATATCAAAGTCATATGACTGCAAAATTGTCCACCTATGTACTCAGGGGTTAGGTCCTTTTTGTACTGAGAGGCCTTTAAGGCGTTACAGTCAATAAAAACCGTAAATTTACGCCCATATAGGTTATATCGAAAATATGTGGCTAGGCCATATAAATTGTTGGTACTGAGCAGCAGTGCTTGGAGGAGGGATATTTTTAATCTTATGGGGATTTGGTCTAATTTTTCCAGGGGATATTCCGAAACCCAGATATTCAATTTTCGGCTTTATACATGAACATTTTTTTGAAAAGTTATATCTAGCAATCTATTTAAACGAGACAACTTTTTTGAACGGTCTCTAATGCAGAAAGTACGTCATCCATGTAGATCAGTATTTTATCGTCATTTAGAGGTTTAAGTCCAATATTTATAGCTCTTTGAAAAACCTGTGAAGCATTTCATAAACCAAATGGCATAGTGAGGTACTCAGACTGACCCGTTATGGACGCAAATTTGGTGATCGATTCGATCACTAACTAGTAGTAAAGGATAGCTGTCTGGTCGAGTATTGCTATTGAGTTCCCGGTAATCAACGCACATACGATCGGTACCGACCCTTTTTTTTATTAATGATACTCGCGAAAGGCGAAGAACTTTCACGAATTATGTTAGCATCTAGTAATTTTTGTACTTTGTCATTAACGATTCGTAACTCGAGATATGAGGAGTATTTAGTGAGTATTTCAATCAAAACTTCATTTTCTTTACCGGTAAGATCTGCGTCAATAGAATTAATGTCAAGAGGCATTTCTAATATAGAGCTAAGATTTGCTTTTTTTTAAGTTAAGGCAGCTTTATTATCCACAACGGATATTGCTTGTCTAAAATGTCGTGACCTATTAATAAGGTAACGTTTTCATTGAAACATTCGTCAGACAATACTTGATATGTAACGTCGAGAAGAAAGTTTTGTAACACGGTTGGGCATTGTATTTGGATTGAGCAATTAACATCATCATCAGGAGAGTCTCATCTGAGTGACTATCGGGAGATACCAGCCTGACGGTACATCTAAATGACCATCTACTTAGATCAGCTTGACGAGAACTGACTTCTCTCGAGAACATTGGACCAATTAACATTATTACAATCAATCCCCTTTAAAGGTTCATGAAACTTTTCACCAGTAAGAAGACCACAGTTACCTTCATGAAGATACACTCAGATCCAGAGTCAAATATGAAAGGAATTGCATACCACTTATTTCCAAAACACCACGCGCTGCTCTGCACACAGGTTCACTTCACTTGTTTGCTGGTGTTGCTCGGTGTGGGGATCTCTTTTCTTCTTCCAGCGTTTAAGGCAAGTGGTGATCACGTGGCTAGCCTCACCACATTTGAAGCAGGTTATTCCAGAGTTCGTCTGTGGAGTTTTTGCTAAAACAGATACCTTTTGAAGCAACGTGCCGACACTCCTGCCCTCGTTGACCGACCTTCCCGCAGAAATTGCAGTTTCCCCGAAATTGAGTTGATGGACAAGACTTTTTCGTGTCTGATTCGGACGTGCCCGGTTCTTCGTTTCTTTCACGGTGAATTTTGTCATCGCATCATAATAGGACAGATAGCAGAACCGGTCCGGTAAATTTGCATCAGGAAACTTTTCAACAAGTTTTCCTAACTCGGCTGGGGTTTCTTTGTTATCAATTTATGATTGTGATTAAATTCAAATTATCCTGCATTGTCATGGGTTTGGAAAATTTAGAGACCAGCATTTTCTTAATAGTATCTCATGAACTATTATCTGGATTAATTCTTGTAAAACACATGGCGGCGCGGGTCTTTAGAGAGTGAGCGAGGGCCAAAATAAGGTCTACACCTTCTGGCTTCTTACTGTCGATTACAATCTCACTTAATGCACACCAGTTGATAATGTTGGTTTCAGTTACATCAGGATCGAAAGGAACCAACATCGATTGCATACTGGGTGTCATGTGGCGAGGTGTCAAAGTATCTGCGCTTATTTTTAATTGATTCCATACTACCCAAAAAAAATGACATTTGTTCCCGTATTAGATTGCCAGCAGTCCCAGATAAAGGTGGGAGTGGGTTTCATCCCACTTCTGATGAAGGCAGAGGATCATTTTGTAAAATAAAAGAGGTTCTTTCAATATTAAGGAACTATTTAATCAATAGACCTTATACGAAACTGCACTTAATCAGTTTCCATAATTATTAATTTAACACCATATTAAAATAGCCATGACACCCAGTAATACAGTTACAGTATTACAGTTCATATAAAAGAGTATCAATGTACAGTGAGGCAGAGTTACAATAATTGAGAGCAATACGACCTGTGCACCGGGCCACGCCTGAACTTAGAATGCCAATTCGCCGCCGTGCGGCGTCTTTTATACGGAAGTATTGTAGGTGGGGCAACGTCGTAGCACGCTACGACGTAGCGCGCTCTAACTCCGCCCACCAGCAATGAGGTGGGAGAATGGCGTAGCGTGCTACGACGCTACGGCGCTATGGCGTAGCCCAATGCACGTGCCGCTCACAATATGACGCCGACATATTTTATTTTGTGTGTGTGTTATTTTTCTCGTCAAAATAAATATCTTTATTCAAAATTTGCTGGGAAAACACTTTACTTTTGGTGTGAAAATTCACCGTTTTCAGTAGTAAGTGCGTATTGTAACACATGCAAAATATTTTGCGTATGCAACGGTGCAGCCATCGTGGGAATATTTAAAGTTAAGCTATAACATTTAAAACATGTTTTCTTAAAAAAATATATCAACGAAAATTGGATATCAGAAAATTCCCAGGTATTGTTCAGTACAAAATGTGTATCCAAATAACGGAAAGAGCGTAGAACATAAATGAAAGTTAATCTGTTAAAAAAGACTGGTACAAATACAGGGGCGGCAGGGTCATGAACAAGCAAACTGTAACCATGAACTCAGCACATTCATTTTTCAGCCGAAAAACGAGGAGGAAAAAGGAGGTTTTCCATAATCCCCAAGCGTGGCAGGCGAGTTAGTATTCGTAGTATGGTGGTAAAATGCATAGAGAATGCTGCGGCCCATTCTGTAGAAAGTCCCTTAGTCTAAGATAGCAGGTTGTCTGCCAGGGTCGCGAGATTTGTCCGAAAGAGTTACCATGGCTCTGGCATATAGGCAACTGAAGGAACACGGGTGGGTTTTAGTCAGTAAAAGTCTGACACACCCTCTCGCTCCACCCAGGATGGGAGACGTCATTTGATGATTTCCCACCCACAAAAAAAAAGTAGCATGTTGTGCGTGGATGTCCCTAACAACCTGTTTTATGTTTATTTAGTGTTCTTAACTAAGAGAAAAACAATTAATTTATTCTTTAAAAATCATCAAAGAGATTAAGTTGGTCTTGCACGGTAGTTATGGCCTCCATCACTATTGGCTACTTCGTTGGTTTAGTGGTCGTAAGCGAGTCCCAAGCATTAGGTGTGTTTGACTACCGTTGGGGTTTCTGAAACCTTTGAAATTCTTGTACCAGCCATCTACACCACCACATGCGGCCTACGCATCCCACTAACGTCACGTAAAATCCTACATCGCACAAGCAGAGTTTACAGCGCAACTAGCATATACAGGGTGTGGCGTAAGTAGTTGTCCACCGTTCAGGATTCGATGAACCAGATAATTAACTATAACAATTAAAAAATTTAAACATTTTTACCCAAGGGTTCCGAAAATATTTCATTTTTGTCTTTTATTTACGATATTATACCTTTTATTACATATTTGTTTGTAGTTTCAACAAAAACCATTATTTTTTCATTTTGATTTCTGTCAATTACCGCCGAATACTAGTGCTATCATGATAAATTATGATTTTTTTATGTAAATTCAGCTCTTTTGAAGAAAAAGTTGGTTCTTCTCTAATTTTAACCCCATTTTTTAACACACCAGCAGGTTCAAGAGCAATTTTTGTAAAAAAAAATTTGGGTAAAAATGGTTAAAATTTTTAATTGTTATAGTTAATTACCTGGTTCATCGAATCCTGAACGGTGGACCATTATTAACGCCACACCCTGTATATAACGTCCCGACGTCGATCGTTGGGCAGCAGCCCACCACACACGACATCCGTCTGGTCGGTATACTTTACCTTTTCTACGGAGGTTGAGTGAACTTTACACCCTGTTCCTCATTCCTCTAATCCCCAAATTCTGACTAGAAACCTGAAGTGTAGATGTATGCCCATCATCATCATCATCATTTCAGCCGTAAGACGTCCACTGCTGGACTTAGGCCTCCCCCAATTTGGGGGGCTTTGCCATAATCGCCACGCTTGGCAGGCGGGTTGGCGATCGCAGTATGGTGGTAAAATGCATAGAGAACGCTGCTGCCCATTCTCTAGTAAGTCCCTTAGTCGCCTTTTACGACACCCATGGGAAGAAATGGGGTGGTGTTATTCTTTACGTCCGACACCACACGATACGATGTATGCCCGGTTATTCGCGAGTCTCGCTTTGTTTTACAACTGCGCCCCTTCCAGAAACGCAGACACTTCAATACCTTTATTGCTTTACCATAATGTGTAATTAAGTGGTAACTATATAAATTATATCATTATGGACCCTGTAGGGCACAGCAAAAGAATAGAAGAATGACGTGATGTTATAGGCACACATCCCAAATTTCATTACTATAAACCGAATAAAACACCTCAAAACCCGTTGCTTTTTTAAATTAACTTACTGCGGATTCCCAGCGTGGGATGCGATTTTCAGGCCGCTACAGAATAATGCGGTCCATTGATTGGAGCTTACGAATTCAATTATCGAGTTTCATTGTGCCGGTGATCAGGGGTGGCCTAGTGGTAACAGTTGTGACTCTAGATCATAGGTTTAAACCCAGACAGTGCTCGCCCACTTTATTTTGTTTGTGACATCTACCAACCCTCACTGGGCCCGCGTAGTGGATTATGGCTCACTCCCTCTTACCGAGATGAGGCCTGTGTCCCAGCAGTGGGCAACAATACAAGCTGATTATGATGACTATGATTATTCTATCGTCATTGCTCTTGTGGTGCCATCTACATCACCACATAGGAACTACGCAACACACTGTTGTCACGCAAAATCTTGCATCGCACAAAAAGAGTTCAACGTCCTGACATCAATCGTGGGCAGCCTACTTACTAGACACAACACCCAGCTTGTCGGAGAATCCCCCTTTTTACACGCTTTATATTATACAGGGTTATTTGTAAAACACCGGCAACCTCTCAGGACTATGTTACTAACATCATAAGCAACAACTTTTGTTCTATGACTTTTAAAAATTCATCATATTTTAGTGCATCAGATTTTCAAACAAAAATAAAAATATTTAAATTGAACGCTCTAAATGTTACGGAGTCTATGCGAAGCAAAAGAAAGCGATAGTATATTAGCAAGGGGAGCGGGGTTAGGGCGGCGGGGGCGCTTGAACTTGACTTATTTACAGGCAGCCGATTTTTGTATGAAAATCTGATGCACTAAAATATGATGAATTTTTAAAAGTCATAGAACAAAAGTTGTTTATTATGATGTTAATAACATAGACCTGAGAGGTTGCCGGTGTTTTACAAATAACCCTGTATAGCTTCACTTGTATGTTTGTTTGTAACCGACTCCTTATAGCGCGATTTTGACCCACTTTAAACGACCAGATTTCATTCAAACTTTGCACACCTGTCAAGGACCGATGACAATGCAATAATTTCATAAATTTGTGCCATTATCCTTGCCAGGGTTACCAGGACAGCAAAAAAACTGTCTTCGAAAACTACGCTGACATACGTCACAAAATAATTTGTGCCATTATCCTTGCCAGGGTTACCAGGACAGCAAAAAAAACTCTCTTCGAATACTACGCTGACATACGTTACAAACTACGCTGACATACGTTACAAACTACGCTGACATACGTCTCAAAATTCGAAACACCCTAAAAATAGAAAATAAATAATATTAAAAATAAATTAAATAATATTATTATTTATTCTGTTGAGGAAGAGTGAACTTTAGATACCTCATACTTTATACTCTCAGAACGTTCAGAGAAAATAACTATACTTCTATACTAATATTATAAAGAGGAAAGATTTGATTATTTGTTTGTATCGAATAGGCTCCGAAACTCACAGAACAGATAAAGAGGTCCTCTTTATCTGTTCTGTGCCGAAACTAGTAGTCCGAATTGAAAAATTATTTTTGTGTTGGGTAACCTATTTATTGAGGAAGGCTATATAACATCACGCTACGATCAAAAGGAGCGGAGCACCAACGAAAAATGGACGAAAACTGGCAGGCATTTCGATGCGACGGAAAGGGTCACGGGATCAAAAATTTGACGCGGTCGAAGTCGCGGGCAGAAGCTAGTGTATCTCTGATAACCTCCATGTAGGTAAGTTAAGATCTACGTATTTTTATTCAAAAGCTTGAAAGACTTAATTATACCTAGTGGAAATAGGGGCCTATTAGTTCAACCACGTTTCAGACTGGCTAATTAATGTACCTACAAATTATAATTATTTTTATGGGGTAAAACACGTACTCACTTCAACTGAATGAGACAAAGTTTTTAAAAATGCTAGAAAGCTCAAATTCGCAGGAAAAGATGTGGTTAGTAGACATATAAAACACCCTAAGTTTCATTTGTCTAGATGTTACTGTTACGCTTTGGATTTTATTACTACCTAAAAAAAGATTTCGTAACTTGAATAATTGTCTGGACTAAGAATCTAAACTCGTATGACTGACTGACTCAGTCATCGTCTTCTCGAAGTTCCTTCAAGTCAATTAAAGCCATATAGGTATATTATCCCACCAAAAATATATCATGTAAAACGAAGACTTACTTTCTTTGACTGTTAAAAATTTATCAGATCTAATCTAGTGTAGAGCCAAGCCCGTAACTTTGAAAACCTTACATCTTAGCCAAATCCTGAGCCCCAAGATACAGACTAACTGTCTAGTTCGGGGTTCACTGGCAAATAATATACTGTAATTAGCTGTAGGTAATATTTAAGCTACTCATGTCGTCTAAACTTTATGTTAACCTATGTTTGCTCACTGTATTATCTGGACAATAAAATATTTTATATTTCTAAAATGTATGATTTGGCCGTTCTATTGAACTCACAACATTAGTTGGGACTGGTCATGTCTCAGCTTCTAAGGCTGTTTTTTAATTATTGTTTGTTGACGAGGCTTTATCGTTCTCACAATTAATAAAATCAACATGAACAATTTATCAACTTTAAATTTGACTTTTTTATGTTCATCCGATTCTGACATTCTTATAATTTTTTTACAACTTTATTTATTATAGTCTGGGTTTTTTCTGTTTAGAATTTAAAACAGTTTATAATTTAAATGAATCAGTGTCAAACTATGGACTACAACTACATATCATCATTTCAGCCGTAAGACGTCCACTGCTGGACTTAGGCCTCCCCCAATTTGGGGGGCTTTGCCATAATCGCCACGCTTGGCAGGCGGGTTGGCGATCGCAGTATGGTGGTAAAATGCATAGAGAACGCTGCTGCCCATTCTCTAGTAAGTCCCTTAGTCGCCTTTTACGACACCCACGGGAAGAAATGGGGTGGTGTTATTCTTTACGTCCGGCACCACACGGTACCCACAACTACATATATCTGAAATTAATTAATTAAAACGTGTATGGAATTTCTAGTCTATAGGAACCGACAACGCTTTGGAATTTTGAAATGGGTAATCTAGCTACATCTTTCTGAATGCCTAATGTTTTTCATAAAATATTATTCGCGACTGTAAGACGTATGTAGTTACAGAATTGTAATCATCAAAATCACCAATACAACCCTCCAAGTTCATAAAGGCGTAGGAACAAAAAAAAACCAGAAAGTCATTCCTACAGCTTTATGAACTTAGAGCGTTGTATTGATGATTTTGATAATTATAATTCTGTAACTACATATGTCTTACAGTCGCGAATAATATTTTAATCAACATACAACCTAGCACTCACTGGCCTGCAAATTGCAAAAAACGTAAGAAAATTTGAATTTCGCGGGCTGGTTGGAGCATTCACCTTAAAAGTATCAGTATAATTTAAGTGAGTCTGAATCGTAATTGCTATTCTACGGCCTTTAAATTGTTCAGAAGTAACGGAGTATCTGAAAAACTATTAGGTATAGTTTGTGTTATACAATGTGCCCAGTTGCCCACGCAACGCAGACAAAGTAACGACTCGTTATGGTTGTCTTGAACACTAACATAGAGCTATCATCAGAAGTGGAATTCTGAGGGGACGGCGCGTACGCAGTCCCCACTATCAAAAATTACACATCCGAGTTATCCACATTAGGGATAATCGCAAGGGTCAACCTAGCCGCAGTGCAATGGGAAGGCCTCGCCCTGGGGGAACCGCCTACTTGATCACGGTGTCCCCTATGCCAGGTAAGTATGAATAGTTTACAAAAACGCGCGAGGGTCGTTCAACAGCGGAGAATCTTAACACCGTGACTCAGAAACGTGACGTAAATGTAAAACGCCATCTAGTAAATATAAACGGCACAAAACCCAGATTTTTATATTTTTTACATTTTACACCACCTTTCTTACAAGAATATTGTAGTCTTCGAAAGTAAAACATACTGTTTCAATGAACATGTTAATAAAGCTACCGAACAGGGTATTCATGATTTACGCTATTAAACATTTAAAATCTTGAATTGGTCCCACGTATGAAAGTTCTTGCAACCTTCTTTACATGAAATGTTTTTGTTGGGATATGTCTTTCATTGACTTGAATATGCCCGGGCAGCTGAGTACCATTGTCAATATCACTCAAATATCTCGCTGGTGGCGGCGCGTGTATTGGATATACTAGCTTTCAAAATGGTTTAGCTGAATGCTGATACATGCATCATATTCCAGAAAATTTGCCATCAGTTGGGATTGGTGCTTAGCTGCTACGGCTTATTTCGAGTATTTATTCATCTTTTTGTTTATTTTTTATTGTTTGGTATCCTCTGGACGCTTTTAGGCTCGTGCAGACTAGCGCGACGCGACGGACGCGCACGATTCGGTGATTTATACCCGTAGAACAATTTCTATGAAAACGCGCGCGACACTTCACACAGGGGCGACCTTACGCGCCGCGACATGGTCATAGAAATTGTTCTACGGATATAAATCGCCGAATCGCGCGCGACGTCGCGTCGAGCTAGTCTGAATGAGCCTTTATCATTCTCCCATGTAACTAGTTATAAATTCAACGTGAATATTGTACCTAATATTTTGTAATATGAAAATCTTAGTGTTCATGGAGCTTCTTCCCCGTTCTTCTTCATTGGAACCGACTTCGCTCTGGAATCGGTAACTAGCTTCATTCTTCTGAATGACTCGATTCCCTTGACAATTTAAAAGTGGATGCCAGTTTGAATCGTAATTGGGTGTTTTTCACAAAAAATGACCGTAGCAAAATCAGACTGTCCCACAACTTCAAACATTTTTATTTGTAATATTTTATATGGCACACGTGGCAGTGAAATTTTATATGGTTAAAGTAAATGTTTCAAAATCGAATTAAATTTAAAATTACCAAAAAAAGTGGATAGTTATTTTTATATTAAAAAAAAGCAAAATAGGAGGTGAAGATTTCCTGTGTCCCACGGTGATCTCGGAGATTTCAAATACTTCTCACTTGTAGAATATTAGTCTTTGAATATGTTTAAGTGTTTAAACATAGTCTTTGTATGTCTAGAAATGTCTCTTCATTCCTTTTGTGATCAATTTATAGATATTTTAAGAAATATAATTATTTTAATGTTGTCCTATGAAAACCATGGTACCGGAAAATCCGTTTTCGTCACGGCGAATTTGATGTCTTACACAAGACAAAATCTAATAATTTGTATTTTTTCGGCGTTCCTGGCAATATTGTGATCGTTTATGATAGCACCATTGTTGTTTAAAACCTGACGTTTTGAGACAAAAACTGAGACGAAAGTGTTGGTGTCTTCGGCGTGCAGAAAAAGTTTTCTGGATAGTGACAATATTTAAAAGGTAAATAAACTCGTTATCTTCACTTTATCATATTGCATTTAAACAATAAACTAACCTATATTAGATTAGTTAAGCTAAAAACAAGTTAATTTAACGAAATATTAATTATTTTTAATTTTAAATGTTTTGTGGGATGAAAACATCACGTCCTGTGCGTCATGTGACATACTACCGGAACAAAATCGTGACGAACTTGAATGGTAAAGCTTAGTCTACAATGAATTATTTTAAAATTTTAATTTGATATTCATGTAGTAGATACTTACATGTTAACTAATTTTATTAATAGGTATTGTAAAGAGGTAAAATTTGTATTATTTGTTTGTATCTTATGTCCTACTACTCTCTACTCATTGGATTTAAAAAAAAAAACTGTTAAAAAAAGAAAGCTAAGTACATAATTCCTGAGTGCTATAGATAGACTACGTTTTACCCAATTTTACTACCGCAATTGATATTTGTTTGTATTATTTAAAAAGATATAGCCATAGGACCTTTTTTGTTTCAGGTCAAAGTTTGCAATTAGCATACCTTCTCGTATGGATGATCACTCTGCTAGCAGCTATGGTAGTTTATTGGGACGTTGACAAAGTCCTAACATATTTTAATTTAAATCAATGTTACATTAATAGTGCTAAGTGGCCCTGGGCCGTTACACATTTCATAATTACTAACAAGTGTTTCGGGTGCCGGCGAAAAATCAACAATAGTATAAAACTGCAGCATTTTACTTTGGCGATGAATCAAAGTGATATCAGAAAATTACTCCAGTGCTCCTTTTTTTGGTGTTCATTTTGTTTGCATTCTATTTATGATCATTATCCAGAGGATGAATGTGATCTTTGTGTAGGAGGAAGGAATTAATAGTTATTGGAGAACGTAATTATTTCATTAGTTTCATCAAAAGAGAGAATGGCGCTTACGGCAGCAGAAAGAGCGAAGAGATATCTCGAGAAATTAAAGCAAAATCCAGAAAAAGCGCCAAAAACAGTTAGTAAGACTAAAAAAAAACGAAAGACTACAAAACGTGCAAAGGTGAAAGCGATGGTTATGGAACCGATAGAGACACCTGGAAATCTAGATCACTAAAAACTGTAGTTTCAAGGGTACTTTTTATGTCATTTGTGTAAACGTCGAAAAATGTTTGTACCTAATGACATGACTGGTTGTGTTGCATGCAAAAATTTGGGTGTGCAGCTTGTGTTGTGGCCATCCTTCAATTATTGACTATATTTGCGACAAATGTTATGGATCTGAATAATACAATTATTTAAATGCATATGTAGAACACACGTGCGTGTTTCGCCGTAACTTAAGTTGTAAAATTATGATTGAATAGTTGATTCAATTAGGATTATGATGTCTGAAATTAGTGCACAATAATATTAAAAAGTTCCTATGATTCCAAATTAATTGCGTGAATTAAGTAAGAGTAAGTAAAATTTTAAAATAATCACCAACAACCAAGTTGGTTCTCGTAAGTTATGTGATCTCAAATTGATAATTTTATATCTTTTAATACTTGTAAAAAAAAGGTTTAATTTATCGAAACGGTTTCATTAATAATATTAAGGTAATGCTATTATTTCTTTTCGTCACGCAATTTTCGTAATAGTCACTGTCCCATATTCTGATTGGCACAAAAATGGTTTTAAAATATCTATTTTTCATTTCATAGTACTTATTTTGTCATTATCAGTATTTTGCTATCACCAAAAATTTCTCACATTGCTTGATTTTTGAATTTGTTAGACGTATCATTAGTAATGACAACTTTTCTAGTGGGATGTCCAAGAAGTGACGAACATGAAACAATTTCGCAGATAATTATGCTACCTTTTTGTTATTTTTTGAAAGATTTTAAGCACATCTTTATGCTAAATATAAGTTGATTTTGTTTCAATACCTAGTTGTTTTATTTTTGATTGGTTATATTTTGTGACGTACAGGAATACTTTGCATCATAAGCTGACAGAAAAACTTGAATATTTCTTGTGTTTATGGTTTTTATTAAATTTAATTTAAATAGCATATTTAGATAATTAGTAATATATTCTTTAATACCAGAGTGCATATAAATAATTTTACGTAATGCAAAAGAAATATTTCCTGATCGTCACAAGGTCATTTTTTCTGAAAAACACCCAATTACTATTACACAAATCTATTGGGTTTAATTTTTAGTTTGTTTTATACAATGTGTCCCACGCAGACATATTTAAATTTATAATGACTCATGGGTGTCTTTGGCCCAAACATAGCCTTTTTCTTAACAAGTGGAATACTGAGGGGACGGCGCGTACGCAGTCCCCACTATCAAAAATTACGCATCCGAGTTATCCACATTAGGGATAATCGCAAGGGTCAACCTAGCCGCAGTGCAATGGGAAGGCCTCGCCCTGGGGGAACCGCCTATCTGATCACGGTGTCCCCTATGCCAGGTAAGTATGAATATTTTACAAAAACGCGCGAGGGTCATTCAACAGCGGAGAATCTTAACACCGTGACTTAGAAACGTGACGTAAATGTAAAACGCCATCTAGTCAATATAAAAGGTACAAAACCAAGATTTCTCTCATGTCATATTTTGTGTTGCATTT
Source organism: Aporophyla nigra (assembly GCA_947507805.1). NCBI lineage: Eukaryota > Metazoa > Arthropoda > Insecta > Lepidoptera > Noctuidae > Aporophyla > Aporophyla nigra. Next base: position 20,489,686 of record OX382297.1, on the reverse strand, counting down.
CACACCTCCTTCCTTATAAGGTTATTGTAGTTATCATACCTTATTGTCCACTCAGTGGCGTTTCGATCGGTCTTCAAAAGATATACATACTGCTTCATTGACGTACCAATCAGGTATTCGTGATTTAAGCTACTCAATATTGAAAAGCTTGACTTGATCCCGCGGTACTGACGTTCACACTCCGCTGCTGCTGATAAATACGTACTTGACCCAACAAGGCAGTCCTTACTTGCTTATCCTATTTGTTTATTCTTTGCCTTATACAATGAAGTATTTTATATTATTACCAGTAATTACGGCCGCGTTTCAAGAGTTGCATGTCGTAGGTTCGAACCCAGCGCTCGAAAAGACACTTTATATATATTTTTTCAACACCACTGCTCTCTCTGTATACTCATTTCATATTATATACCACCATAGGGGGACTTTTTGTACTTTGTGTGCAACGAAAGTTTACAGGGGAATCATATTTAAATGCATTTTTCAAGTAGTCCATTACGTGTGGATTGACGACGGGACTAATCTCAGTTGACTTAAATTCCAATACCTTAATACAAGTAGTTCGAAAAATTGTACCGGATTGGTATAGAATACGATTGAGTAGCTCCAACCGATTTCGAGATTCATTTTCAGTTATAAATAACCAGAAAAAACATGACATACCACGGGCTATAGCAGCACAGCACGTAGTAAGCCTCTGAAGGCATTTTCTATGATGGTGCATGTAACGCTACTGCAGTCTGGTGTAATAATAGGTATGCTTTGCATAGTATGTATATCATAGAAACTTAATTAAAATCAATTACTGGGAAGGAAGACAAATTCTTATTCCCAAAAATCTCTTCTACAAAATTGATGAATCATAATATTAGCTCACGATCTTCAAAAGCTAATAAAAGTCGAAACTTCAAACTCCCATACTCGAGAAAGAGAAAAAAACCAACTTTGTCGGCTGTGTTCATAAATAATTCTCCCTTTTCGGATGTTATTCAATAGTTTATTTCATACAATCATCTTTTAAATAAATGTAACAAAAATAAATACAAACAGGTATTAAAAGGCCGTTTTCCATTTGAAACATATCAATTTAATATGATTTCTATAAACATTACCTATTGTATAATTTATAAACCGAAATCTTACACTGAACATAATGAATCTCGCGTATAAAATACTCTTGTGACTTTAGCGGGATGAAGGTATAAAAAAACTGTATAGTTTGTGGTCTGTTTATTAAAAAGGTGTGTATCCGTTGTCCGGACTATACCCGAGGCCGATGTTTGCACGCCGACCCCTAAACGTTAACGCGGAATGGTGACTACTCGATGACCGTTTGTTCCTCTTTCACGAAAAATTCTACAACTTCTTCTACCGTCGTGGTTGTCGAGTCGGTGTCGATAGCGTCAGTATCAACATCTGTGGAAAGAAAAAGTGAGTCAATTAGACATATTTAACAAAACTGCAATATTGGAGGACCACTGATCTAATTGTGGATTAAAATCTTGGTGAGAAAACAGTCTGCAGTTTAGAATTAAGACATTAGTTTGGCAATGCTCAATCTTGACAAGATATTAATAATAAATAAATAAATAAATATCTTAGGACAACCAACACACCGTCATCTGATCCCAAACTAGGCAGAGCCTGTACTATGGCAACTAGACAACTGATAAACATACTTATATATTTCTAAATACATACATATTATAGATAAATTACACCCAGACACAGAACAAATGATCGTGCTCATCACACAAAGATTTGTCCTGGGTGGGAATCGAACCCACGACCTCAGTCTCAGCAGTCAGGGTCACTAACCACTAGACTAACAGGCCAGTCTATTATATTATATTTACAACTAGTTTTTGCCGACCACCACCCGCATGGAGGTCAGTGTTACTCCAGGTTATAAACTAAATGCCAAATTGCATCCAAATCTCCATTCAGCCTATTTTGCGTAATTGTACTGTAACAAACATACATAATAGGACAGTACGATTTCATCACCGCCATAACTCATCCTTTCTTACCCTTGTACCATGTTACTTGGGGTTGGCTCAACACATTATCTTCTTCCATTCTCACCCTGTTCACTCTCTTTTCTTTCATATCATTCCACACAAAATCCATCCCGCGGATGGATAGTATCCATACTGCTACGACATAAATGTGCTGGCCAAGTTAGTAAATGTAGTAATACGTACAATTCCTGAGCTCGAGCCGGCGTGGCTTCTGCTCGTTCCATTCCTGCATCTTGGCCTCGCGGTACTCAACGTGCTTCTTCATCTGCTCCGTACGCTTCGCCACCAATTCCTTTAAACAAAATGCCACATTTAATTAGTCAAATATCATCTGCACCAGTGTAGGTTTATTCTGCACCCCAATATAGGCAACATGCTTGCAGTTCAACGTATTGTAGTGGACCCTGAGAAGATTCCCTTGAGTTACTGTCATGTCTTATGCCCTAAAATATGAATAAAATTAATATTCCGACACAAAAACGTATCGTTGCTGTTAAAATGACGTATTGTTTATTTTTTCATTTCATTCCCCAATGATAGTGAAGTATTTTAGCTTTATGCGATTTAGCCACCACTCGAAAGCAAACATTTTATAATTTAATGTCCGAAGGTGGAAAGAGGAAAGAGACGCCTTTGCCCTGCAGGCGATATAGGCAAGGCGATATAGGCAAGGCGATATAGGGATATAAGGCAATATAGGCTGATAAAAAAAAATACAGGCGAGGTTTAAACGAAGAGTTTCTTGACCGTCGAGGCGAGGATATCCTTAGGCGAGAATCGCCAGGTAATATATCGCACTTATTACAGTATACAATCGTATTGATGCGCATTTTCTGTTTTCACCTGACTACGTCTAAGCAATACATTATAACAGTAGTATGATATCATAACTTTTGGGGCAAAGTGGCATACAACCACGGCTTTTAGATGAGAATATTTCCATACTTTTTAGAACATTATTTTTCCGAAGTCGGGTTTAAATTTTTGAACTTAATTTTGTATTTTGTAATTAGTGTAATAATATAGTTTACCTTGCTAGCTTTGCTACTGCGCATACGGTCCTTAGACTCGAACTGTGAGTAGTATTTCTTGAGGTTCTTCTTGATCTCCTTCTGCTGTTTCTCGGAGAGTAACGTCGGGGGCCTCGGCCGCCAGTTGAACTGAGCGAAGCCTTCCTTCATCACTCTGTATCAACAAATATGTATTTTAGTTTGCTAGAACTATCAAAAGAGGCTGAGTACTATATTCATACCCAAGTCTAGATGTCATCTTAAGGTGAGTTTACTATTAGGCCAAACAAACATAGAACAAGATCATTTTTCTGTTGATATTCTTGACATTTTAGTGTGGATAGACCAACAACAGGATACTTGGATCTTGTTTACACAAAAAAGAGTGGTGATAGGTGATACAATCTTTTATTCTCTACCAGTTTGTTAATAATAAACCACTCATCTCTCATCATCAAAATCTGAATAGTACTGTGCAATTCTATAATGACTCATTAACATTTCCTAAGACTGAATGTGATTGTTGTTTGTATATGTCTTAGTAAAAAAGTTGTTGAAACGTGTTTTCCATTAATAAGCATAAATACAAAATTAAGCACTGCACCCAACCAGTGTCTGCCAGATCAATTTAGCAATCTCTATAGATTATAGATAGCTTTTTAGATAAAATATAACTTTTAATCGCCTATTGAAACACAGATAAAGATTATCATTTATGTATATTCATGACTACAATTTTTTTTTTTTAGTAACTTGCTATATGAAAATAGTCCCTATGATTACTGACCTTCTTAAGATTTTGCCCTGGAAGGACCAAATGTAGTAACCAGTATCGATCTTGCTCTTGAGTGAAGACACGCCCGTCACCACGAAGCGACCGGTCGGATCCCATTCAATGCCAGACATCTGAGAAAGAAGGTTAGGTTTAATTTGGGATTCTGCATAGTTACAATTATTTGTCAAGTTATTAGTTCTATCTGAACAGCCACAATGCTAATTTTTTGTTTCATAATATGATGCAACTCATATGAGAAAATGTTTTTTTGATTATGACATAAAACATGATGCTAAACATGGTTTTACATGTCGTGTAAATCCGATAAGTGTCAAAATTTATTCGCGTTGCGTTTTCATCATCTGTTTGCAATTCCAGTCACATATTTTCTTACAAAACATTGCGTGTTGTACCCAAGAAAGTAAACATAGATTTACAATAAATAAAATGTCATATACACACCTGGTAATGATCCGAGACATTCATGATAGTGAAATCATTGGTGTCCAAGAACTCCAGAGCTCCACCAGTCAGTCCAAGATTAGCGAGAACAATGAACTGTCCAGATGGAGACCAGAACAAATGGTTGAAGGGCTGCCTCTCGAACTTCTTCAGCAAAGTAGGTGCCTGACCCGTATTTACTTGGTAGAAACTAATGCAGATGTTAGCAGGATCACCATGGATGATAGCGAACTTGGAGCCAACGGGCTCCCAAGCGAATGCTTGAATAGATTCCTTAATTTCTACAGAGTCAACCGGGATCTCCTTCTCTCTCATATGGAATATTTCAAAGTTGTAATACATTCCAGAGTATTTGATTTCATTTTTGTCCTTCTTTACTTTAGAATAGCGGTCTACTTTGACACAGAGGTAGTCCCCACTCTTCTGCCAATGGATCTTACAGTCAGCTACGGAGAACAAGTTCTTGGACCGTATTTCAGTGCGGTTGGGGAGCTCGAGGAGTGTAACCCTGGCTGGTACGTCTTTGTCTTCTGCTACCCAATAGGCTACAATGTTGTCGGTTGGCGACCAACTGAAGTCTCTGTAATCAAAATAAAGATATTTAAATTTCTAGGTCTAAGAGTAACCAAGGGAAAATTGAAAAAAAAATCATTTTGATTATGTCTACGTAAATGACCTAAATACTGAATGGCTATAATAATATGTGATCTTTGAACAAAAACAATTTATTTGCATCACAAAGCAGTTTTATTTCCTAAATGAAAGTATGAAGTCATAACCTACATGAAGACTATTATAAATCACAGTGTAATGTGTATTGAATATACAGAAATTGTTGACATGGAAAAATAACACTCACAATATTATTTTTATATGTGCCTGAATAACGCAAAATTATTCAGCTTCATTTAGGCGCTAACCCATCTTTACATGACTAAAGATTCACGATACTAAGTAATAAAATTTATATCTACAAATCAAACATCGCCATTTTTTATATATTTTTAATTTTCTGGTTATTCAATCTTATATGATGAATAAATATGGCGGCTAGACTTTTTTTTTAAGTTACCAAATTACAATTTTTATTCATCAAATAAAAGTTAGTTAACAGCTGATGATCGAAAAATCGTCCCCAAATCAAACATGTATAAAGTCTAAAATATCTTACCTGATTCCCGGTATTTTGATAGACTTCTTGTCCAGCAGACCAAAGCTAGGCGTCTCGTACACAGACAGGACATCCTGACCAATCCTGGCGAAGTACCTGTCGTCCTTGCTCCAACGGAACACGGGCCACGTCACATACTCGTCTGGCGGCGGGAAACTACGCTTCTCTACACCCGTCCTGTATAAAATAGAACATTATTTTAATGTGTAGCTGATAGTATAGTAAAGCTAGAGTTTGCTTGTTTAAACGCACTAATCTCTGGAATACGATTTCTAAAATATTTTTTTGCATTTAATAGTGCAATTCATGAGGGCGGTTATAGGCTATTCAGTCGACGACTCAACCCTTAGAAATGTAGCAAAGAGAAACGACTTTCTAGCGAACGAAGCCGCGAGCAACAAACATAATTAGCGATGCATGCTTGGTGGCAGAAGTGAACAGTACACCCATACTATTCGCCTCTGCTACTGTTCGGCAAATATACCTAGGCGGGATGTTATTTAAATAATGACATTTGTAACAAATTGAGGAAACAAGACACAGGATTTAATATAATATGTATTGGTTGCTTGACCCACAGGCATGGATAAAACTATTAATTGGATCTGAACACAATATAATTAAAAAGTTACAAATGTTTCAATTTTGTTCATCAGCTACCTGCTTAAATTTCTAACATTATAGTAATATCATGTTTTAGTAGTACGAAATTATTACGGAAAGTAATTTCACCCAGATAGATATCTATTGGTTTCAGCAAGAAAATTGGAACTGCCGATTTTCCTTACAAAAGTCTTACCATTACAAAGTAACGTGAAAAATAGACTTTCTACACCATTACTGTAACGAGCCTATTAACAAAACTAAAAGGACTACTCAATAAGACAAAGATTTTTTTATAATTATGTAAATCTGTAATACCTATTGGTATTCTAACTGCCTCAGACTCTCTTCTCTTATGTCGCGAGTAGAATACGTAATCAAGAACTGGTTTGCGTGAGTTGGAACAATTCACTTAAGTGATCGACTATTTAAAGTCTTAGAAACTTTTCACATTTCTCGTTAAGGTCTCAGAATGGTGGTTTCAGTATGAGCATATAGTAGTGTTACGGAATTGGGGCATATTATGAAGTATTCATGCAATCATGATTCCAGTACGAAAAAGATTACTGCTATAGGTCATGCATAGCTTTGGGTCTTCCTCGCACTTGAATCATGATAAAATTAAAACGTTATAATATAGCACCTGTACTTAATAGATCTTATCAACTAAATTTTAATGCAGTAGGTAGCTCAGATACAATAACTTGGCACAAAAAATAAGTTGAACATTTGTTTAGTACATTTGGCTGGTCAACTATAACTCGTTTTGCAGCTTATGTGTGCCAACTAACAGTAAAACGGTCTACTGAATTTTGTTTTTCTTTAATGCATGTGTTCCTTATCTTATACAGATCAATGCACATATCTGATGCAACATGCTTAATCTGTGTGTTGCATTGATAAGGAAGAAAGTTTTATCACAAAGCATTCCCAAATTCTGGAAAAATCTTTAAAGTTAACCAACAAGTATTGCTTATAAGTATCTACAACACTATGACAACTATTCTATTCAATTATTTAGTGATTGGTTACACCGAGATATTGAGTGCCGCTAAGCATCATTATTGTACATGCATTTTTAATGATATAAAACAATTTCATTACTAACCTGATATCCCAAATAATAAGCTTCTTATCTTCACCCCTATCGCCAGTTGGTGAGAATGTAACAACATAGTTTTCACACGGTGAGAAGGAGATGAACCGAGCTTCTGGATGGAAGAACTTCTGGAACTGTGAGAACTTGGGGCCGGCCCATAGAGCTACGCCCCGCCAATGGAACGTCGCCAAGTATGTACCCAGCGGTGACCACGCGGCGTAAGTCTCCGTCCAGTTCTGAGATAAAGAAATAGAAAATTCTAGACATACTTATTAACAAGGGCAAGAAAGGACTACTATAACAGATTTTATTTACTTGTCTTTTTAGAGTAGATATTATCTAACTCAGCTCAGCCTACCACAGGCCACGGCTGGACATATTATTTACATCTCAATGTTCATTTTTAAACATTTGAAAACATGATACCAAAAAGTAACATTTGTTGTTACGACTATGATCCAGAAGTTTACAAACTATTGTGTGAATAATATACACAGAATATTTAGTTTGGGCAATTTAAAACATTGTTAAATTCTTAATTCCTTGGCATTACAAGACAAGGACTTCAATATTTCATGACTGGCTTAACTACAGCACAGTCAGTGGCACTAAAAAAAGATGATGAAGCAATGTATAACATACTGGTCTCTCCTGCATAAGCGTAGGTTCTGGCAGGGCATTCTGCCACACCTGTAGCGCAGTACCAGTACCGATGCCAACCAGGAACTGGTCGTATGCATCGGGGTCCATCAGGTACCATTGTAAGTCTGACGCGACCTTGAATGGCTGAGGTGCTGGCGGCTCCCATTCTTTAGGGATATCTGAATATCTGACGAGGAAAATAATTGATTTAATTAGAGAAAGTATAGCGTTAGACATTAGTTGAATGTAAAATTCTAGGTGAGATGTGTATTGCTGGTATTGTTTTTTATTATTAAAATAACATGTTGACATCATTATACTATCAGAGACATATTCGATTTTCAATTAAGTATTTCAACATAATTATTGCATCAATGAAGGAAAAAGGTGTAGCATATCCTCTATAGAAATAGGTTTGTTTATCACAGAAAATCAACAAGTTTCTATGCAATTACAGTTCTGCTATCATGTCCAATGGTGACTAAGATAAATATCAACAGGAAAACATCTAATTGACTTGTCACAAGGTTAAAGTTAAACTTGTCAAAGTTAGTACTTTTTAAGAGCTCAATGAACTTTAGATGATGCAGTCTCATCCTTGAATAATAATTTACACTGGAAACTTTGAGATTCAGGTGTGCAGAATAGGAGTACTTACTTCTTAAAATCAGTGAACAAATTCACCAAGAATGTGTGCTGCTTATCTAATTTACAGTTATTTGTCGCCTTCACGGCTTCGGCGGCGTTCTGAGGATTGCTGTACTCCAAGAAAATGTAGCCAGTCGTGTTTCCATTCTCCTGGGTTGGATAATACTCGTTGACGATCTTCCCGAACTTGCTGAATATCTTGTTTATGACACTTTGGAGCTTCTCCAGGCGCTCGGGTCCGACCTGCGGGCACCCATCGACCACGACCACGTTCTCATAACTGTCAGATTCCTTCGGTTTCTGCTCTAAAAGATCGGCCAACAACTCTGCAACGTCAAAGTTAGGTTAGGAATTTATGACTTTCATTACACTGCTAAATTCACTGGGAAAGTTCAAAAATTTAACTAAGGACACTTGCCAACATACACTCAGCCTCACAATTACGTTAAAAATAGTAACGATATGAATTTATAGTTGTAAAATGCGTGGGTGACGCATATGGCCGGTCAAACTTGTCACAGAAAATTGCCCACCTTCATCGGAAATATCGTCAACGAAACCCTCCGGGTCCTCGAAATCGGGCTCCTCGTCATAATTGGGCTCCTCATTATCACTTTGAGGAGCTGGGTTCACTTTTTCGTCGCCTTTTTTCTTAGCCATTTTGACGATTTAACGTGTGTAACAGGAAGACACGCCATTAGTGACTGAGCATAGAGAACGATTTTTTTACTTTCACTCAAAATGGCGCAATTGCGTTTTGATAGCACTTTTGAAGGTTTACTACAAAAATAATTATTTAAATGCGTAGATAATTTAGTAATAACTTTGTCACTTCACCAATATTACTAACTAACTATTCGTACTCAAACGATTTGTCAACAAATTGTAATAAAAACAAAACGTATATTGAGTTGTCATCCATAGACAAAATAAAAAACATGGCGGGAAAATTAAAGTTTCAAAAGCTTTAAGATGTTAAAATAAACTTTTTACCAACGCTGTTTATTATAATTGGCTGTATGGGCTCAGCTCCCTTTGCCTGTCCCAAAGAGGGACGAAAAGAACCAAAAAAAAAAAAATTGGTTGCCTGTAAAGTCGGTATACGGGCGAAAGTTTTACGTGACAACGACTTTGAGTGGTAATATGTCTGTCTCTCTCGCTCTTAGGCGGGCTAACCATGCCCGAGTGGAAGGGACGCGTGCCTCTCACTCGCTCTCACTGTGAGCGCATAACGTGAGCGGAGCGTAACGCAGTTTCTTGAAGTGTCACCCGGCAAACCAATTTATAAGACGTTGTCACGTCAAAATGTTTATTATACATTGTACACAAAAAGGAATATGAATGAAATAGTAGTATATTTTTATAAAACAATATTATGGACAAGTTTAACACACGGTAAAATCTTTTTTTTATTAATATTTTTCTCTTTTTGTGATTGGTGGGATGCTTTTACAAATTCATTGATTAAATTGTTAGCAGTTACTATAACTGTTTTTATTTATTTTTGATTAATGGTGGTTTGTTCATATTTAAACATGTCACCCACGTAAGAACAAAACATGAAACATTATACATTTCATGTGTTCTGTGTCTGGGTGTAATTTATCTATAATATGTATGTATTTAGAAATATATAAGTATGTGTATCAGTTGTCTGGTTACCATAGTCTGTACAGGCTCTACCTAGTTTGGGATCAGTCAACGATGTGTTAGTTGTCCTAAGATATTTATTTTATTTTATTATTTTTATACACATAATAAAAATAACTAAGTACAATAAATGTGCAAATCTAATAGTTCATTATCTAAGATAATCAACTGTATGATTTTGATTTGTATACCATAATATGCTGATCTATTAGGTACCTATAGGTTAATTATTCGCTTAAATTCGAATACATGTGACATCTACCAATCCGCATTGGGTCCGCTTGATAGATTAACGCTCTTTCCCTCTCACCGAGAGGAGGCCTGTGTCCCAGCAGTGGGATCGGTACCTGTTGCTGATTCTGTTATTATTTATGCTAAGCCGTAAAATGACGTAAGAACTCATACATCGAGGCTACAATAATGATCTTAGATTCGGCCCTTGTAAAAATGAGAGAAATACAACTAGGTAGGTATGTAGCCATTTCTTTCAAGTTAATCATGAATTACATCAATGATTTAAATATGTAATGGGTAGTGCCTTATCGTCGTTACTATTATTACAGCTAATTACTTAACAGGACCAGTATCAATTTTTTTCCCCAAGGTTTGCGTTTTTTTTTTTATTGGCTAAGTGCCTCTTCCAGCCGGTTACTCACTGCTCAGTGTCCTGGTGGGCCCAATTAAAATAGTATCACCCAATGTCCAGTAGAATTCATACTCCGGGTAGTCTCTAAGCTCACAAATCCAAGCCATAAGCAAACTTCCGAATTTGATTATACCTTCATAACCAATAAGCCTCATATTACCTTATACAGCCAATGTTCTTTATTTAAAAGCCAATGTTTTTAAATTGCCACTATAAGCACGACACGCATCTCATCCGTATAACAGATGAGGTGGCATTTATGGACGGTTGACGGGTCACCGCACATGAAAATTGAGGTCGCACCGCATGCACCGCGCTGTGACTGTACGTATAGTTGGCTGTATAGGTATAGGACTGTTACAGTAATGTTAAACGCGAAGGTATGCAACCAGACGTGTTTCGATTAATTGACAATTATGTCTTGTGAATGTTTTGATGACTTGTAGACGATATATTTGGCGTAAAATTGATGACCGGGTAAAATATAAGGGGTCGGATTAAATTAGCTGGCAATCGTTTAGCCACGTGTTGGGTACTGATATCGAAAAGTAATTAAATGAAAAAACAATATTATCTTTTTATTTTTCACCATTTCAACCTTAAATGACACAGACATGACATTACATTAAAGGCACCAAACGACTGTTTTGTTTTGGTTTTTGGAAAGTCGTAAAAAATTTCTACGTTCCACAAACAATTACAAACACAGCTGATCGATTACGACTCTTGGTTATCGAATGCTGTTTTTTATTAACAGCTAATTTAATTTGACCCTGTATATAGGATGTTTGGTGCATCGACCAACAACATTTTTTGGGGGAGTCATGTGCTATCTGTCACCCATAGATCCCATTTCCTAAAGTTTCACTCACAGTGAATCGTGTGATTCTGGAGAAAACTGGCCTGCCTGATCTTTTATCGTAAACTCTTGTCGTGGTGTCTTGTTTTTCTTTCTATTCTAGGAAGCAGCCTGGATTTTGGATTTGTCCACGGTTAATAGCAATAGACTCGCCATTACTGGTGAAATGAGAGTGTACTACAGTACCAGAACGCCAGAACAAGGCGTAATGCTGTTGGTTCTGTGCTCTAATTGTCACTATACCTCCGACGGAGGATACCCTGTGACCAATTCTTGTAAGAACATTTAACAAACTCCTCTTCAATTTTGTTCAATTTTTTTTGGCTATTATTAAAGTAATGATAAAAAGTCTACGCATTACAGTCACACAATGAAAAACAGACTTGTACTGAGGCATAGCAATTTGAGCTGTGTGTGGTTGGTAATAATATACTTCACAAAGTCATTACTCTGATGTTACCGTTATACTTGATTGGCAAGGCGACATGATAATCAAGAAATAGAGACATAGAGACCCTCGTGTTTTTGTGATTTAGGACATGCCATGACGAATAACGTAATCAAGAATTTTCAAGAAGATATATGAGAGTAAATATTGATTACATACATACATAAACTCAAGCCTTTTTCTCATGGGGTTAGGCAGAAAGTATAGGACGCCACCTGCTACGGTCCTTACATACTCCTTTTGCCTCGTTTAAGGTCATACAGCTAGTCATACACGCACGCCAGTTACCATTACTACGCACCTGAACCTTCTGAAGAACATCATCAATAAGATCTCCATATGTTCTCCTAGGCCGTCCCCTTCCGGCGTGATCGGTAACATTTGCCTTGTTTATACATTTTGTAAGCCGCCCTTCATTCATCCTCTCAACATGACCAAACCATCTAAGCATTATATTAAATTTTTGTCACTGCATCATCTTTTAAACCGCACCGTTACAACGCGTTGTCTTACCACATCATTCCTCAGCCTATCATCAGTCTCGATTATTCTATACTTACATAAATAATTAAATGATGAGGAGTGCACGATCGATGGCAGCCGAAATAGATAACTCCAATCACAGTAGGATTTCCTGTCAGGTGGTGTAATGATGTACTTACTTACTTTCTTCAATTACATTTTCAAAGATCGGCAGCCCATTATTTTAAAGACCTTCTTATAACAACACAATTGCTACCTGACACAGTCAAAGAACACGACCGTAAGTACAAACTTAATAGAGCCATTATACCGAGCCCAGCATCTTAAATTCCATAAATAGCAAGCAGAACACTAATCCCCTTATCAGGCCATTTCATAACTCTTATCTGAAGCTCGAGTGTGTACCTACAGCAAGCTTACCGGCACCGCTTTCTACGGGCTTTGGCTCGATCGAGGTCGCAACTCTACGCAGGTTTTAATACTGGTAATTAGGTACGTCTTTCGTCACAGCCGGTGCCACTGACCGATGTTGATTGCGGCTTGTGCTGTGATTAGAGTGTTTGTTCTTTTTCTTACTGGGATTTTTTTGCTAGACTAAGAATTGTTTGAGTAAACCTTGTTTGAATACGTGCTTTCTATGAAATGGTGATGGTTAAATGTTTAGAGAAAATTCGTTGATATGCAGTAATTGATATGTAACCACGTTGTAGCTTCGGGACCTACACTTGGAAATATGCAGGAAATCCAGAATTTTCCGTATTTCTATACCAACAACTCAAGTTCGTAAAAGGCGTTCTAAAGTTGGGTGATTAAATGTTTTGAGGAAAATCGTTAATCTGTACTACGGTAAAAATTCTTTACCGTGTCTGTACTCTACCACCTACCCCGATCTCTGAATCTATTTTGGCATTAGTAGAATATTGTAACCACGTCGCCGCGTCGCGCGTCGTAGCTTTGGGAGCTACACTTGGAAAAATGTTCCGTCGTTCTAGTTATACCATCAACTAGTTCGGTAGTTTTTTAAACACGGAAGTTTAATTTGACAGGTGTAATGTCAAACTACTTTAATAAAAATAATAGTAAAAAAAAAACAAAAAAACACTTTAAAACTATTAGGTATTTATTTTCTATTTTTAGGGTGTTTCGAATTTTGTGACGTATGTCAGCGTAGTTTTCGAAGACTTTTTTGCTTTCCTGGTAACCCTGGAAAAGATAATGGTGCAAATTTATGAAAATATTGTATTGTTATCGGTCCTTGATAAGTATGCCAAATTTCGAGCTAATCCGACGTTTTCGTCGTTCATGTTCAAAGTTTCCGTTACATAGGCACATCACATACTAACATACGTAGGTATGCAACTAATAAAAGCGTCCTAAAAATCAAATACAAAACGAACGTTGCAATTTTATCTAGAGTTCGAGTTTTCTCAGTTCGAATAGTGTCGTGGACACCGCTGACTGTGTCATTAAGTCAGTAAATTATAGCTACCTACATTGTTTTACGACTCGCAAGACACACACGTTATTATTTACACCTCCACAATAAACATATGCGCTAAAATAAACCGGTGATTAACGCATGCATAAAACGTTGCGAGAACTCGTCTTTGAACCTTGTAGGTAAATAGGTAGTCCCTACATCAACATTTCAGACTAAATGACGAATAGTTATTACTGCAGCTCAAGCTACAAAATAAAAGATTTGCCAATAAACAAGTCTGATCACGTACGATACCTACATACGCCAGACAAAAACAAAACACATTTAACTTTGTGGAAAGACGCAGTTAAATAAAAATACATTCAGGAAAACGTATTTTCCACAGGATTCTTCTATCAGATACAAATTGATGCACAACGATCATTGATCACAATGATGCGTAACAAAGAAATGTTCCCATGCGATTATTCTCTCGGAACAATCAAATAACAAGACAAACGGCCGGAAAATAGGACGTACGGTTTACGTTATTTTCTTACGGTGGTTTTGCGGGATGCTGGGAAAACTAAGGCCTAAAGCCACGTCTACTTATCTGTTTATAAAGCTGTTCCCGATACTATTTAGAATTTGGAAAAGGTGTCCTGAATGTCTTTTGTGCGCTGGAAATCTCCTCCTTTAATTTGGTGTTACAGAGCATTAAGCACCAAGGGGTATTGCATTACCCAGTAACTGGGTTTAAAAGGTCAGATAGGCAGTCGCTCCATGTAAAATAGATACTGGTACCTACTCAGCTGCATCCAGTTAGACGGGAAGCCGACCCCAACAAAGCTGGGAAAGGGAAAAGCTAGGCAGATGATGAAAGTAGTGAGCATCAGGACTTAATAAAAACAAATCAGAAGCTAGTCTTTCTTTCTTTTCTTCTTCTTTTAACTTTAGTTTAGCTCTTACTTCTATCAGGATATAGGTAGATAAGAGTAAGTTTCCAGTTTACATGGTCCTTAGATAAATGTACGTACCAATGTTCCAATCCAGATTACCTCACCCGCTATTTTCTCGACAAAGCCCGCGTGATATCATCGACGCTGGGCTCTGCGTGACACAAAAACTATCAATACCCTTACCTCGTTAATGTGCTCTAAGCATGTTGTAATCGAAAACAAATCTAGAAAATACACCTAATTCCTAAGTTTTGTGTACCATCGTAATATATTGCAGCGAAGAAGCAAAGTTTTGTCCGTGCAAATACATATGTATATATTATGTCTAAATAGCCAACAAAAACATCTACATGTGTACACTTTGCTACGATGGAGACATAATAATATTATTGCTAAAAAAATTCTGCGTCTACGCGGTTTAAGTTAGAAACTAAATTAAACAACTAAAGCAGGAAGAAAGCTAATAGAAATTAGAAAGACTATCTCAAATCTCAGCGTCAACAAGTGGGACAAATTCTCAATAAATTCTACCTATACAGACGTTACAGTATTGCTCATTTATTTACTGATCATGTGAGTACAAGAAACGTTTACAATGGCACATCCAAGCAAGCTAAGTCAGCTGTATAAACATGACTGACATTGAAAGAAAAATTCTTTCGCTCAGCAATTGACGCGGATCTTAATCTTAAATGTAACTTCAATTCAACCTCATTCAATAGCACTGCTAATGTTTTGAGGTTGTAACTTGTAAGCACACTACACGAGAGGGCCCATAGTTGTGAGGCAACCGAGGTAAGCGCTCGCGTATTTGGATACCAAGCCCAGTCCAACCAGTCAGTGCCTCTGCCATTGCGCCCGCGGGTCGCCGTGTTTCCCGCGTAATTGAACCATAGACAAAGTGTTTCCCGAATCTTCCCGCGCAAAGGTAATTAGTGTAGTACCGTTCGTTTAATTATTCCGTGTTAAATACTTTTTAGTGAAGTGTTCAAGTGTGCCACATTAGTGCAGGTTCGCGCCCATTGTGCTGCTTTTGTTATTTGTTTGCTTTCAACTGAGTTGTGCTTGTGCCCACATTTTTTGTGTACCATTCAGTAAAAAAGGTACCCACCATGTTTAAAGGTTTTATTAATACGAAGTCTACGAATTCATGATTTTGCGAAAAAATTTGATTTGCATGTGTCAAAAAGAGTTACCGGTCAATCAACATCGGCATAGTCGAGACTTGTTAAAACATCTGTGAAAACCGGAAGTAGGCTACTCAGTAGTTCCGGTTATTTTACCTTTGATATCAAATTAGGTAGATAAGTATAGAGGGGTCCCAAGGGTACTATCTATATTTAATAGTAGCCTAAAAGGTAAGTTTTTGCATATTTACGAGAGGACAGAAGTGGTTGATAGTATGCTGATTTAATGAGTACGTACGTACCTAACTAGTTCCGCAAGTTTTTTTTTTTTTAAATGATAATAACGATGAGGTATTCCGTGAAGCACACCCAAACGAAGCACACCCAGACGAAGCACACCTAAAGTATTCCACTAAGCACACCAGTAGGTGGGCTTCAAATAAAAATTTAAAATAATTAATTTCCTATTCCACGAAGCACACCTACGAATATCACTCGCATAGTGCGGGGACTAAGAAATAAAAATGTCGATAGGAGAAAATATTTATTATTTAAAAGACTAACTTAAATTTCTAACATCATTCAGTTTCATTATAATAATGTGACACAATATTTGTAATTTTTGTAATATTAATGTAATAAATATTTTCTTCTATCGACATTTTTATTTCTTAGTCCCCGCACTATGCGAGTGATATTCGTAGGTGTGCTTCGTGGAATAGGAAATTAATTATTTTAAATTTTTATTTGAAGCCCACCTACTGGTGTGCTTAGTGGAATACTTTAGGTGTGCTTCGTCTGGGTGTGCTTCGTTTGGGTGTGCTTCACGGAATACCTCATAACGATCACTCGTGTCTCAGCCGTAGGATCCAGCTATTGAATTGTCTTATAGCTATACACCTACAAACTCAGATTTATCGTAACAACTAAGATGAATTTGCAAAAACAATATTCTAAAATTTGCATAAATAGCTGTTATTAAAACATGTAGATAGGTATCTATTCTCTGACTATCATGCAACAAATTACTTATTATAAAACATAACATACACGTGTATTCTCTAAGACATACTATCATTAAGCCATAATTAATTCCCTGTTTATATTATAATTAGTGTTGCTTAATCCTAGATGAACCTAGGATTCGTAAGATATACCCGATTTTCTCTTAATTCGGCACCCATAAACATGGTGGTCCTATTTTATTTTAATCTGGCCAGTGGCCATTTACAAGTTTCCGATCATATACACTAAGATAAGAACGAAAAAGGTTGGGACAAAATACCTATAGATAAAATTAATTAACCATTATACTAAACAAATACTATAGGATCGTCGTTCGTTTAGTCGACGCAAACCAGTAGTTTATAGAGCACATCTCCACTTTTCTAGAAGATGTGGTGGTTACCCCTCTTGGTGCTGGCCGTTGCCAGCGGTGAGGAGACCTGTCTCTCCGTGCAAGATGACCCTTACCTCCTGTTCGGCACGAAGACAGCCTACCTCTTCGCCAATAAGGACACTCCTGCTACCAGAGCCCATGATGTCCCTGGTAAGTTGTAAATTAAGGAACTTTCTCGGAAATGCTCTTGACATATCAGACCAGGACCAGAGTCACGGATATAGAAGGAGTACGAGGAGCCGAAGCGAACTAGCAGTAGATTTTAGATCGACCCTATCGACGATTATTTTTGTATGCACTATGCAAGTAGACCCAAGGACAACACCTGGTTGGTGCAGGCCTATTGCCAAACTGCGGAAAGGGAGCGGGAGATATCTTCCGCGCACCCTGCCCGCAGCAGGCGCACCGGGCGTCGGCGGAGGGCGGATAACGCCCTCTTCCAGCCCCCCTAAATGGGTCCAGGGGCGACGGATCTGGGGACATCCGTCGCCCCCTATTGTACGGACCCGAGATGGTGGCGCGTAGTGTTCCACGCGCGCCTCTCTGTGATGTATGGGGGGGAGTTTAACACCTCACTCCCCCCCAACGTGAGGAGGCCCGCGAAGGCGGGCCGGCACCAGTCGGGGATCGCGGAAGACATATTGGTTCCCGTGGTCCCCGACGTAGGTGTGGGACGGAACACCGGGGTGGTTTTAGTCAGTAAGAGTCTGACAGACCCCTCCGCCCACCCCAGGGCGGAGGACATCCATGAGGATTTCCACCTCGTGATAAAAAAAAAAGGCCTATTGCCAAACCTGGAAACGCATATATTGTGCTATGGGTTTGAGTGGTAATAGTGGCAAAAATGGAAGGACTATGTCCCCACCCTGATCAATGATAGCAAAATATTCGGATATAGTGGCAGGGAGTGAATTGCACACTCTATAATGGACCCACGGAAAGGGTCACCTCTGTTGTTCTTCTTCTATTGTTTTGTAGGCAGGATAAATGAGCTTGTTCGGATTGGCAAGACAAGAGACTCAAGAGAGTAAATCCAGACCATCCACATGTATAATTCGTGTTTCACCTTCGATCAAAAATTGATCGAAGTGTTTAACACACGTATTCATAAAGGGATTGGCTGAGAGTTTAAAAATGGAGTTAAAAGAAAATAAACTCATTAGTGAGGGTCTTATCAGTTATCACCCTGACAAATGTGTTTTTCATTTTAACATGTACTTTTTTTTAAGTTTTTAGGAAGTTACAAAACAAACATTTAAAAATACGAAAGACTGAAATCGACCGAATAATTTCCAAACATAATATATGGTATCAGACCAATGGACCAATCCTAATGGATTAGTTTAATGGTGTTATTTTACGTAATAAAAATAAGGCTAATCCTACAGTGATTATATATAACTAGCTTCCTCAGTGATTTTCGCAAAGCCAGTAATAAAACAAACATAACCTATATTTATTCTTTAGAACTCTATCTAATTGAATAGGGAAACCCTCTAACAAGTTACGTGACTTCAAAGCATAAAAACAAATCACCACAACTTTCTAAATCATTTCACCCACCCTTTGACCTAAATATTATTTTTTCAGGATTTCTTTACGACTATGCAGTTAAAGCTCCACTGTTCAAGTACCTATATAGCTAGAATATTTTTTATCTTTTTCTGTTCACAAATTATCAAACTTTTAATAAGTAGTAAGTCAGTAATGCGGAGAAAGTACTTAATCAGACACATTACCGTCTCCAAAACTGTATTTTTATGTTCCTTTCACTAAAATAAAACATTTACGATATTGTAGCTCCCGGCATTGTCAATAATATTAACACTAATGTGTTTTCAGACTTTCGAAAAGCATTCGACTCAGTCAAGCCAATAACACAATCGACCACCTAACGCATTTTACTTACTCTTGAGAATGGTTTGTCGATCCAAATATTTTGTTTCTCTATAAGTCTATATCATCAGATCTAAACTCATAATTTGAGCCGAAAAACGTCCATTGCTGGACATAGGCCTCCCCAAGCTCCACCACTTCGACCAGTTCTGTGCGTTTTTCATCCAGGGAATTCTTGCGGCTTTCACAAGGTCTTCGGTCCACCTTGAGAGCGGCATTTCAACTGTATGTCTTCCGGTACGCGGTCGCCACTCCAGAAGATTTCAGCCTCATCGGCCAAGAGTTTTGCGATCAACAATGTGCACTACCCACTGCCTCGTAAGTTTGGCAATTCTTCGGGCTATGTCGTTTATTTTGGTTGTCCTGTTGATCTTTTCTTTTCTAGCCCTCTCCGTCTAAATAATAATAATTTTCATCTCAGACCTCAACCTCTATTTTGATTGACAATTCATAAGTGCCTGTAATTGGTTTATTTGAAATTAATACTTTAAGTATGTGTTTGAGGACTCAGATGCGATTTATTCCAAAGAGGACTTCACGGTTGCACTATTATTATACATATATTTCTGAGTACATAACATTTATAGGTACTGACCTGAGAAATGATGATGATGAGGCATAGTAATGAGGACAAAAAGTCTCTCATAAATCTTGTTCATTTCTAAAAATAAACTGAATTGGTAATGATTGTTTCCTAGCTCTCAAGGCATATGAATTCAAACATCCAACCGCCAGAGACGACTTTACGAGATATTCATTGAAATGAATTCTATTGTTGACAGCATTATTCCTCTTAGACACTACTGAAGTAGATATAATAAACTTCAAAAACGTGGACAATATGCAAATAATATCCTCTATAGACTATGAGAACCTTCGAGACTAGTTGTTGGGAAAACAGAACTATTGCCATAGGATGCTATCCAGTTACTTTGTTCTTCTTGGTAATACCTTTGCTCTTATCCTAATAGGTACTGAAGACATTGTGGAAATAATAAACGAGTACCTTTTTAGATAATAAATAACTTCGTTTGTATGCTGATCTTAGAACTACTTAGACAGGAGACGACGTAGTCTCGTGTCTTCTATATGGGCACAGAATCGACAAAACATGTACTAGGAATATAGGCTTTCATGTGTTTTTATGGTTTTTTTAATTTTGATTTTCTAAACATACATAATGTTAATTTGTCAGCCATTTATCATAACGTAGATTTTAATCATATGATTAATGTACAAGACATTAGCATCTAATGGAGGAATGGTGTTTACGAACGTTTCCGAATCTTTTAATAAATGAAATGAAATGTTTATTTCTGTAAGTGGATCTTATAAGACACTTTTAATAATAGTAATTAATAGTCACATTAAAATATGTACCTAAGCATACTTGTTATTTTTTTTTCAAGTAAGGCTAAGATAGCCCGCGACATACAAATTATCTGTTTTTTTGCAAATCCCAGGTTGATTAAAATATTAAGCATTCTTGACCGTAACACGTATGTATTTACATAATTATAATTAGTAAAATCATCAATGACCTACATATTGCAAAAAAAAAAGGTATTTCGCGGGCTACCCTGACTGACACTTTCTTCTAAAGTACCTGAGGCTTTGTATCTAAGAGCTTAGTACTTTATGGGAAACTTATCAGTTATGGCTTTAATTTTAAAAGCCAGGAAGGCTTAGTAGTCACATTTTTAAGTATTTAGGGGTCAATAAGCTTTAGACCTATGCGTGTTATTTCTGCAAATACAAACATCCCACATACCTATTTGATTTCTTATTTCGCGATGGATTGGTTATGCGTAGAGAGAAGTAACGGTATTCACAAATGTAAACTGTGGCTGCGGTCAATTTGCAACAATTGTTTACCGTCAAACAGGAAGGCAGAAAACAGATTTGCTTGTCCATTTAAATTGTTTGTGTTGCTAACTGTGCTAAAAATTGGTGCCTATCCTTGTTTGCATAAACAAGAGAATGATAAAGAAAAATCTCCAGTTAGGGGCTTTGGATTTAGTGTAAAGAGTAGAATACACATGCGACTTAGTAGTACAAAAATATGCTACTTTCGAGCAAATTTCGAGCGAAAACAGCATTAGTATTTTACATGACGGAGAGCATACTACTAATGAGCATATACTGTTCTTGCTTTTTCAGTGTAAGGTTTTTATATTCCTATGTTTACTACCTACCTAATAGAAAATAAGTATTCTTACTAGTAGCAGGTATCTTCGAAGCTTCGAGCGTGGAATACCCATGCTACCTAGTTAGTAGTGAAAGAACATGCTACTTACGAGCCAAAGAGAATAGTCTTTGTTACGAGCAAATTCTACTTAGTAATGTTTAACTAGCAGTGAGCTTACTACCTAGTAGCAGACAACCATGTTAGTTCCCATAGGAGCCGACCAAAACGTAGATATATTCCAAGGATCTTTCCTCCTACATGACACACACATTTAAATCCACATAACCATCAATTAACCAATATTGATCAAACAATTAACGAATCAAGGAAAATGAAAACCGTTTACTTTAAAACAGAAGAAACCATGTAAGATAGACTCTATGTAACATGCGAACCAATGAGCCGGAATTTTATAGTGCATTATATTAACGAACAGACCAAAATAAAATACATGGAGATAATAAAATTAATCTAGAGATTTACATCACATACAATCTAAAAATAAACGACAATTTAATTGTTGTTTTAGTGCAGGAAGCGCTATTTATAATGGACAATGCTAGATTGACTGTCGAGATAAAGTAAAGAGAAACCATGCGGTAACCGGAATATTTGGTTACCGGTGCCGCGATTAATTTAATTAATTGTACACACACTGGAGTACGGATAGTTAAACATGATAATATTGTATTATCTCATCTAAAAACTGAGTATGAAAAAGATGGAGATCTGACATCTGTAGTAGAGTAAAGATACGCCACTAACAAAGTTTTCTGAACTATGTATGGGCTTACGGCGGTAGGTACCCCATGTAAAAGGAATGCAGATGATTATTAATAATGCTGGCTTCGTAAAAATCAACGATTTATAATAAATATCAAAATATCCGACATCTATACTACTATTATAAAGCTGAAGAGTTTGTTTGTTTAGTTAAACGCGGTAATCTCAGGAACTGCTGGTCCGAATAGAAAAAATCTTTTTGTGTTGGTTAGCCTATTTATTGAGGTAAGATGTATTGGCTATGTAACATCACGCTACAATCTAAAGGAGCGGAGTAGCAACAACAATCGATTCGATTAGTCTTACTTAATCAATTGACGGTTAGTTGATTTAGTAAACCTACTTGTACGTTATTTAGAAAATCACCAAAACGTACATATGATTAGATAACCTAGCATTTCGGCTAAGATAATCTAATTAATAGTTGTTTGGCAAGTGTTGCTAGGGTAAAATATGAATCTTCTAAATTTCGTAATTTTGACAATAAATTCAACACGAATTTTTGATATACCTAACGAACACTGAAATAATGATAATTCCGTGTTCAGATCATAAAGGCTATCACAATTTTGAACCTACCACCTCACTGAACTTGACATCTTATAGGCCCGACCATTCACGCCTTGATAATCAAGCAACGAACTGTATAAAGGCTCGTGCAGACCAGCGCGATATCGCGGACGCGACAGGCAGCGCGACCCGTGTCGCGCTTGCGATTTCGCGCTGGTCTGCACGAGCTTTTAATCGGCTTTTATCGTCGGCAGCTTTGTTCTAAAGTTAGCTTCACGATTGCTGGATAGTATGTGACTGGACTAGTAACTAATTGAAGTAGAGGTGGGTGTAGCCAGGCGTAGTGACATCGTGTAGTTAAATGTAAATAAGTAGTCGTAGGCATACCTGTACGTACTCATCATCATTCATTCTTCTGCCGTTACTTATCCCAATATACAACCTCTAAGTCCCTGAGATACCACATTTGGTTCGCCGCGTACCAGCCAACTTTAACCTTATTTGTATGATAAAATAAGGCTCTGAATCGTTTGAAACAATGCGAGCATAAAGTAGGTATCCGGGATAAAGAAGTTTGTATATGGGTTCGGAGCAACAATTCTTTTTCTTCCACACTTCTCTATTAGTCGTCATTTCAATAATATCTCCATTTCTATCCATATCATAATTCACACAGTCCATCCATCGTTTCTTTGGTCTCCCTCGACTCTTATAGCCATCGACATTCATACTCAATACTTTCCTCACGACATTTTTCTCATTACTCCGTACCACGTGGCCATACCATGACAACCGATTCCCACACAACTTTTCAGCTATCGGTACCAGTTTCAGACTTCCTCTTATGTACTAATTTCTTCATGTAACACCACACATTTCTTTTAACATTCTCTGATTTGTTAATTTGCTGGACCAAAGTGAAATGTGACAAAAATGGTCGATGCAACTGACATTTCAGTCTAACAAATTAAAAATCTGACTTTAGTCATTATATTCAGCTTAATCTCTTTCCCAGGGATTGTATTTATTTGTCTTGGAACCTGCTTAGACGGTGGAAAATATGAAAGCAAACACAATAGCTAGTTGCGTAATTTATCTAAGCTTTCTTATATCTTCACTAGTTCTTGTCTGTGACTTCGTCTGCGTTTATTTTGTATTTAGTCTTAAATACTCAGGGATAACTAGCCTTACCAAGGGGTATCGTATTACCCAACATAGTTGGGAAAAGACTAAGCAGATGTGTGATGATAATGATGATTACAATGATTCTGAGTCGATCTGTCAAATTGCAAGAGAACCGGTTCAGTGGAGTAAAAAGGTAACAGACAGATTTACAAACTGAGTTACTTTCGCATTTATAAGTATAAATGATGAAAGATAGAGCACTGGTGTCCCAGTGGTATCGGCTGACTAATTGTAGGTCTTAGATTCAAACTCAGATTGGCGCTTTACTTTGTGTAAATTATTTCATTACCACTGCTATTAAAACGGTGAAGGAAAACATTGTGAAGAAACCGCCATGTCCTAGAACCAATCGAAGATATGTGACATCTACCAACCCGCACTATAAGCCCACGTGTTAAATTACAGCCCACTCCCTCTCGAAGAGAGGAGGCACGGAGATCTGTGCCTCAGCAGTGAGAACATAGGCTGATGATGTATGTTTGTGTATAAATTATGGATTGTCGCCCATTTCTTAATACAAAGATTGTCTCCTAAGTCATCATTAGCTCAGCAAGCACACACACAATCTCATCTCATTCCATTCTAGTCCGTCCCTTTCTGCCCTCTACCAACGATGCCCTAAGCCGAGGTCCGTACCCCACAGAGGGTGCCCTTAGCGAGTAGTCGCTCTAGCTAAGGAGTTTGTTGCGTTCACTTCTTTTTCCCAGCTAAAGCAATAGGACGTGCTGAAGAGCCGTTTTGGAGGACTGTCTCATGTAACTTTGACGTTCAAAAAGAGCTAACTCTCAGCCTGAAGAACTTTGTTTATTTGGATTACAGATTTAAATTAATAAAGAAAAAGAAATTATAACCTAAATTAACTAAAACTATTTACAAATTAAAAACCCGCAAAATGTCTAGTATTAGTTTACCAGCTTTGATATCCTCGATCCACGGTACTGAGAAATTAATCAGGAAAATCCTAGCCTCAACACTGATTAATTTTGATGTGCCGTGCTTCACCGAGGCTATAGACGCCTGGAGACTCGCTTGCCCGAACACTGAGCTACCCGATAATCCATTTTCCCAGAGACGGTGGGATGAGCCGCTCTGCAGAGTAGTACAAGACAATTTGCTCAACACGTCTGCTACTACTGCGGAGCGTGCGCGCCTGCTGGCTGTGGGTAAGTGGGAATCGGGTTTATGGCTTCATGCACTACCGTCGTCGAATATAGGCACCTTGTTCGACGACACTACTTTCCGCCTCGCTGTTTCCCTACGTTTGGGAGCTCCGTGTTGTTCTCCTCATCGCTGTCACTGTGGCGAAGTTGTCACCAGTCTAGGACACCACGGCCTGTCTTGCAGCCGAAGTGCGGGTCGATTAGCACGGCACGCAAACATTAATGACATAATCCGACGAGCTCTTGTCACCGTCGGCGTCCCAGCTGTATTAGAACCCAATGGCTTGGCACGCGACGATGGCAAGAGACCGGACGGTATGTCTTTATTTCCATGGAAGGTGGGTAGGCCTTTAGTGTGGGATGCGACGTGCGTCGATACTCTTACGCCATCCCATCTTCCTGGCACGGCGTGCTGTGCTGGTGCCGCTGCTGCGGCTGCAGAAAACCTCAAGCGGCGTAAGTATAGTAACCTTATTGGTCATTATATTTTTGAGCCGTTTGGGGTTGAAACGCTCGGGCCGTGGGGTCCGAGTGCTCTTATCCTATTTAAGGAAATTTCTAAACGGCTGGTGGACACTTCCCGTGACCCAAGAGCTGGTTTTTACCTTGGCCAGAGGCTAAGCATTGCCATACAACGTGGTAATGCCGCCAGTCTCTTGGGTACACTACCAGTCGACAGCGATGCGGATGATTTTTAGACGCTATGTTTTTAATTTGTAAACTCTCAGCCTTGTTTGAATAAATGACTTTTGATTATGATTTGATGTTTAAGCCCGGCTGGAGGCGTTAATTTATTAAAGTAAGCCACAAACAAGTCCGGTTAAGTAGCCGACAACCTCATATGTTGACCAGCGAGATGTCCATCCAAAAACAAAACACAAACTCATAACTCTCGGCTTAGTGCTTGTTTTCTTAGGATCGGTGTGAAACAATCAAGGTAATGTATCCGTAGATGCCAACTTATTACCATTTTTCTCGCACCAGACGTGTGCATAGCACATTCACCCCTGTAACACAATACCTTTGTGATTTATTCTCACACAGACGACGCGTATTGTATAAAGTTTCGTGAACAAAAACTGAGTACATTAACCTGACAATCAAGTGCCTCGCAGATAACATCACGGATTCATTAAACTGATTATTATGAAAAAAAATAGGCTCTAAAGTGTATAAAAATAGATAAAAAACTTTAAAAAATATTGATATTGCGTTCTGACCTTATTTACATAAACAATTAAATTTTATATAAACTATTTTTGAATCGGCGCGCTATAGAACTGATTAATTATCAAAATGTTATATCCATTAACCTACGTAGCTCTCAGTCCTCATTCCTTTGTTTATGAATCGATTTTTGTATAAATTATTCAATATTTATCGTCTACTAAATAAACAACTTACACGTTATATATTTTATTGCATTAAATACATATATAGTGTTCAGAGGATAACTGAGGTCATATGCCACTTTGTACTAAAGCTTATGATCACTTAGAACTGTTACAATTTTTGTTTTGTTAGAATAGGTACTTAGATACCACTACGGATATAGTCGACTAAATTCTAGATCCAGCGGACGTTCAAGATGCTTTCAACGACACCTCATTTGTCAAATTATAATAAGCAGTTTAGAAGTTATGAAGGAACAAGCATACATACCTGATCAAAATCCATAACCTTTCTTTTTAGCAGGCGCGGTCCGAGGGGGGGTTCTAGGGGTCATGACCACCCCCAAAGACAGTCATGTTGTCGAAACCCTGAACGATTTGCCTGTCTTACTATCTTAAAATTGTTCTCACTTGAGCCACGGAGACTCCGATGGACATTTGCAAAAAGATTATAGGTAACCCGGGACATCATTCTGATCAGCAGCGCTTGCGACTACTAGACCAAAGAGGATTTACTTTCCTAAAAATATTCTTCAGTACTCATGGTGACCCCCCCCAAAATGTTAGGCTGCGACCGCGCCTGCTTTTTAGTCTTACGCTGGTAATAACATCATTGTAGCAAAACGCCTGTAGCTTCTATATAAAATACAAAACAAACAAAGAACAAAACAGCTACACGCTCACTCCGTTCCTTGTGGTGTCGGACGTAAAGAAATAGTACCATCGCATTTCTTCCCGTGGGTGTCATAAAAGGCGACTAAGGGACTTACTAGAGAATGGGCAGCAACGTTCTCTATGCATTTTACCACCATACTGCGATCGCCAACCCGTCTGGCAAGATTATCGCCAGATTATGGCAAACCCTTCCAAATTGGGGGAAGCAGTGGACGTCTTTCGGCTGAAATGATGATGATGACACGCCCACTCCTACTAAATCCCCTCCGTACTTCGAAAAGCACGTTAAGCCACTCGACAGAAGCCCGAAAATATGACTACCAGTCTTACCAAGAGGTATCGTGCTACAAAGGAACTGGATTGAGGAGGTCTTGGAAGGCATCCGCTTCATGTAAAATGCTGGTATTCAACTGCATCCGGCCAACTGTAACGTACTGTACTGTTGGAATAAGGCTAGGCGGATGATGACTTCAATGTAAGCATCATATCATGATATTTGCCTTTCCTTCGGTGACTTAACTATAACCATCGCTTGTTAGTCTTCTAAAGTTGCATTTCATATTCGTAGAGTAGAGCTAGGCAACAGACACGGACAGAGTGATATTTATGTCCTGTTTCCCATGCACTAAATAGGTCAATAGCAAAACTCGCAATCACAACTAGGGCTTGCAATCCGGATATCCGTATTATCCGGATATCCGCCGATTTTAAAATCCGGATTTTACTTGCATCACTATCCGGACTTTTCGGATGTTACGGATAGTTGTTTTTATTTTTTAAATCCTACTAATATTATAAACGCGAAAGTTTGTATATATGGATGTATAGATGTTTGTTCCTCTTTCACGCAAAAACTACTGACCTGATTTAGATGAAATTTGGCACACAGATAGTTTATAACCTGGAATAACACATAGGGTACTTTTTATCCCGGTAGTATGTTCCCGCGGGAGAATTTCCGAACTTCACGCGGGCGAAGCAGCGGCTTCGCCCGCGTGAAGTTCGGAAATTCTAAAAAGCTCTTCGCAAAAGCTAGTATCAAATAAAAAGCTGCCAACTGTGGAGTACATAACTGTTTTATGTACGTTATTTATTAGAGATGGGCCAACTATGACTTTGGCCGCCTAGCCGACTAGTCTGCTGTAAAATAGCCGACTAGTCAGCCAAGCCAATCATTGATTTCAGTTGAGTTTGGTTGACATCAGTTATGTTCAAAATGGCAAACCTACTTCTTGCCAGTTGTTTGCTATAGACTTTCTTCCTTTTGAAAATCCTTCAAAGGAATCTGTGAGACTGACGATTGTTAAAATTAATTCTACATTTTTTGATGCACAACAACCAGAGCAAACAGTCATAACTTCAGCGGACAATACACAAGATACTTGGTTGTTCTTCTTCAACTATAAGCGTAACAATTAAAACGCAAATACGAGAAGAAGTAATCCGGTATGTGAGTCAGCCATCTTCTGCGCAGCGACCGACTTCTTCAACAAATGATTTAGACACCACAATTCGAGTAAAGATGGCGCTATTTGATGAGAATGGTCAGAGAAGCAGGAATTTAGAAAGGGTTTACAATCTACTTTTATCAATACCACCGACCAGCGTTGAAGCAGAAAGAGTGTTCTCTGCTACAGGATATTTATGAATTTCATTATACAGGTTAAGCTTTTTAAGATCGTATTACCAGAATTTATATAAAAAATAATTTAAGAATTACGTAATATTATATTATGAAGGGTTATTTGATTATTTTGAGATATTTTGTTCATTGTTGTTTAATTATATTTGATTTTGTTTAACAATTGAGCTGATTTACTAGGGAAAGTGATATTTTTATTTAATTATTATGTTTTAAATAGGTTGATATGATTGAGATGTTGTGATTTGTGGTGTGCGGTATCGGTGTTTTATTGTATAATTTTAGAAAGTGAACTAGTTTTTTAAAATGTGATTGTTACTTGAAATATTGGTATAGTTTATTATTTCTTTGTCATTTTGCTTGAGAGTCTGATTAAAACGTGTTACAAAAGCTAATCAGATTTATATATTATATATAAAAAAATGAAAAATAACCTATTATCCGCATTATCCGGATACTCTGGATAGTAAAATATTAATATCCGTATTATCCGGATAGTAAAAATGAACGGATATTGCAAGCCCTAATCACAACCAATCGATTGCTATCCGAAATGTAACTCCATTAACATTGCTTGATGTGCCAAAATGCCAAAACATTTAGCTAACCAGTTTCCCCAACTCAATTATCCTCTCTCTTTAATCTTGCTCCAATGTTTATCGATGCAGTGTCACAGATATTTAGGGTATCATTGTGTATGACGCGATGCCCTATTTCAATTTTCATGTGTATCTAATTTTTGGAGGCGATCCAACAACGTCACTACATTCATTACCGTGGAGCGTTGGGTCTTTGAAAGTTAACACCGCGTGAACCGTTTACCTAGAACGCAATAATAACACATGTGTTTAACAATATGATGTTATTGTACTATTTTAACAGCATTATTATCGGTGTTGTTGCTATCATGGTGGCGATCGGTCGGATCAAGTCGGATCAACACTAGATGAATCAGATCAGCGACTCCTACATTCACCTTAAACGTAAGAGGAGACTATATAGAACCATGGTTAGACCTACTGTTTTGAATAGGTCAGAATATTTGGCCACAAAAGGGATGAATGAAAGGCAATTCCATGCAGCTGATATGAGAATGTTAACAGGGATGTGTGGTGTTAAACGAATGGAGAGATTAAAAAATGAGTGCATAAGAGGTGGTCTGAAAGTGGCACCGGTAACTGAAAACTTGTGTGGAAATCGGTTGTCATAGTATGGGCATATGATAATGTGGAATCAGATAAATTTTGTGAGAAGAGTTTTCCAAATCTTCTCATCAGTTCAGTTGAAACTTCTAACTTTCTCAAGAAAGACTTAATGCAACTAAGCCAAGCAGATACTTTAATTCATAACATGTTTTATGTTCTAGTCAGTTTCATATTCACGCTTTATAGCTATTCCGAGTTAACAAGCTGGAACAAGGCTAATCTGTATAGCTAAGTTTATCCGATATCCGATGCTCTGTGGGATCACAGCGGGGGTGGGATGTGGGTAGGTACGATACATGACACACTTTTGCAGGCTATTGTTAACCTAGAGGGTGTTATTATAGGAGACACCCATTATGAGACTAGAAACTATGAGTAAAGAGAAGCAACACGATCCTTTATTGTTACGTTAATCTTCTCAAATGGGTTTTTGCAACTGACTCGGTTATTTTAGCAAAGTTTACGACTGACGCAGACGTAGATTTCAGCTCATTTCAGTGATTTTAGTAAATTAATTAATTTCTAAATTAAATTGATAAGGAATTTCCAAAAAGTTTCAGGGCCTTACTAGTCTATTCGTATTCGTAAGCGACCCATTCTGTATTTTATGTACACGGTTATTTAATGCAATTATTTGCTTTTACATAACTTTTTTGCACAAAATTCAAAACATGCCGAACTAATCCCCTAATACGAGTTTCTGGAGTTGTCGATTCACCCACAAATAAATTGACTTCGTGCGAGGCCCTTATAGGTAGGAAATAGTATATTATTTAAAAGTGTCAGTTTGCCTGATTTGGGCGTGTAAATTCGTGCAAATCGACTAAAAACCCGTTTCAGGTAATTAATTGCTTGTTATCGAATAGAAAACAACCCGCTTAAATTTTTATCTAATTGGAACATTAGTTTACTGCCTAGCTTAACCCGCATGCAGGTCACCATATCAGGCAATGCAGCTATAATATTAGGAACAGTCTATTACTAATTTCTCCAAATGGTTTGACCTGTATAACTTAATTATACAACAAAAAATGCAAACATCGAATAGTGGCAAATGTCAATCTACATAATTGACAGGCTCATTCGATTGACAAATGGTTACTAATAGGTCGATCAATCTTAGTTATGAGGTCGACCTACCATTGTACCTTTTATGAGCATTTTATTAGAGGAGCATGCAATGTGTAAGTAATTTGTTATCATCATCAATCTTTACACCTACATAATCGTATTATTCTGCAACAATAAAAGACATGAAACGAAAGAAAATAATTAGGTACAATGACTAGAGGGGTCGCTGCACGGGTCAATCGTTTAGGTTAAGCTACGGTTGCCGCAGTCAGCCCGTGGATGGGTGACCCTTTTTTACATACCGTGACCCTCCGCATCGGAAAGCACGTTAAGCTGTTGGTCCCGGGTGTCGTTCGTGGATCTTTAACTGTCATTACAGGTCGTATGTAACCTGAAAATTTGACAACTACTTTTACCAAGAGTCGTATTACCCAGTCTGGGTTGTGGAGGCCAGATAGGCAGTCTGCACAGACCAGGCAGACTGTTACAGATCTGTAACGACAGTTAAAGATCCACGAATATTGTTATTCAGCTGCATCCAAACTGCATTGGGTTCGGCTTCTAGTCTAAACTACTTTGGGAAATGGCTAGGCAGATGATAAATGGCAATCGCATTTAACTTAAAATCGGATTTCCTACTATGGCCTAAGTGTAATAGAATCTGTTCTGTATACGAAATCCTTGAAATGATTCACTCAGAGACTTATCTTGATGGGCGTTATTAGCTCCAGCTCCAGACTCCTCTTAGGTTAATCAGACCAATTGGTAATTGGTAGGTCAGGGGTGCAATGAAAGCTTTACTGCATTTTTATTTACTTACTGTTTCAATTCTATACTTTGAGAACTTTTTATTACAAAAGCCAAAACTATCCTTAGTATTCAGCCGGGCATATACCACTGTGCGGCTGAAATTATGATGACGATGTTCTTTTTTGTCTTCGTGTTCTTTCTCTGCGTCATGTTTATCGCAAATAAACGTTTTTTCTTCCTTCTTATTACAAACAACTTCACAAATTCACAATACCTACTTCTTCGAACAAGGACAAGCAAAGGGCCAGAGGAATGTTGAACTCCATATTGAGACACAATAAATACCTACCGAATAGTAGATAAATGTTACTTACTCTATAAGAAACAAGAGATCATCAATGTTTTGATTTACTGCCACATCAGCAGAGATAATGACAAGTAATATAAATAAAACACCATGGGAACATGTGCCTACTACATGGTAATCTATTTTTAATGTTTGGGATGTTCCGTGGAACGTTGCTGCGTTGTTCCGGGAGCGAGATGACCGTTGCGGGAGATGCAATAGGTACCTACAGAGCTCCGGAGTCTTTGAATTAGTTTTATGGGGGAAATGTTTGTGTACACACCGGATGTATTGATGTAAAACGAAACCAGATTTAGAAATCGGGGGAATTGTGACACGAAGATGCAGTTTGCAATCTCTGAGCCGTGTCACGGCTCATCATCACAAAATCAAAAGTCATTTATTCAAAGTACACCGAGAAGTAGCACATTTTGAACGTTAAAGTTACTTATGACACAGTCCCCCAGAACGCCCGCTATTCTCCACTCCCTTCCTTCTCCGCTTTAGCTGGGAAGAAGAAGGCGCAACAAACTCACTCCCCAGAACCCACTACTGGACGCATCCCCAGGAATTAAAAATCTGACCACAAAGTTAGTTTGGTCGGTATTCCAATCAATCTTGACAAAACTTTTCATTCCCAGTTATCAAAGCCAAACCACTTCAGTTAAGTTCAAACGGTGAACCTGAATAGTGTGACAGTGGAGATAACAGGTAATTTGCGAATTGGCTTTAATACGGTAAAAAAATACATCAAAAGATTCAAAGTAGTCAGTCTTAACAAAGAGGCTTCATGTAGTTCTAGAAACAACAGACACCACACACCTACGTGCCAATGAACAGTTTCTCCAGACATCGAACCATGTCATAAAAATAAATTACGTGAAACTTATTTATTGACCAACAAATGATTGCGTATTTAAACTTTGAGAGGATGCTGAAATTACATCGCATATACTGTCTTAGTGTTTATTAGTTTAGAAATTGATATCCTACAATTAAGTTTTCATGAGAAAGTGTCGCCTGTACGTTTTCTAACGGTATTGGGATATTTGTTTGGAAAAACACCGTCAAATTTCAAAAAGAGAATTAATATTTTTAAAGGAGTTGGAGTTTCTTGACGGCTATTCTCCATATGAATCCACAATTTGGAACCGTGCACCTAGCTTCTGACTTTTCATAAGTGCCTTTGTAGGTTTTTGTGAAATAAAAATATTTTGATTTGATTTGAATCCCACTCAAATAGTTTTTCATTTTGTGGGTATTTCAAATAATGATTACCGTGCCGTTAGTACCGTTGTACTGTAACCTAGTTCTTTAGTGACATTAATAAGAATAGTAAAAAAAACAACCGACTTCCTTAAAAACCTACAAAGTGAAAAATAACTTTAATTTCGGTAGTCGGTGTCTTAGGATCTGTATTTATGGTTTTTTTGGCACCGACTTCCGAAATTAAAGTTATTTTTCACTTTGTAGTGTTTTTAAGGAAGTCGGTTGTTTTTTTTTTTTGCAAAAAAGTTTTTATTTTTAAATTTTTAGTTGTGGTATTCACCCTGCACTAATTCCAAACAAACAATGCATATTTATGCGATAGCAGAAATCGCGGTTGATTTCCTGTCATTTTTTAAAAAGTTCCGGTGTCTGTCTCCCGAACTCATCATCAGATCTATATGAAACTTATATGGGACCATTTCGGAATAAACCCCTTTCGAACAAAAAAAGAATTTTGCAAATCCGTCTATATATGGCGGAGTTATG
The DNA here is from genome assembly GCA_947507805.1 of Aporophyla nigra. Lineage (NCBI taxonomy): Eukaryota > Metazoa > Arthropoda > Insecta > Lepidoptera > Noctuidae > Aporophyla > Aporophyla nigra. The sequence continues at coordinate 20,455,707 of OX382297.1, read as the reverse complement.
GCCGAACATACATAAAAAAAAAAAAAAAAAACATATAAACATCCGAATTGATAACCTCCTCCTTTTTGAAGTCGGTTAAAAACGGAAATTACTGTATGCATTAATTCTTCTAAGTAATATGTATACTGAATAAAATAATCATCAGCTCATTATGTATAATGGTTTTGATCTCTTGCCAGGTTGCACGCCCACTGCTTTCTGGTTGCTGAACCGACACGGCTCTCACAACCCGGAACCCAACGAAATCGCTGAGCTGCAGAAACTTGGCGACCTCAGGAACAATATTGTTACCAACTACAAGAATGGCAACTTCAGGGACACTAATGTAAGTAAATAAACTTCTAATAGTACATAATTCCAGTTATCATTATGCACATTTCAGGAGGCTATCGGAACAACTAGGGAGTTTGTAGCCTTTTGAATCATTTGGAAAAAAATCTTGTGTAAAATAGCAGAATAATCATTATCATTTCAGCGGAAAGATGTCCACTGATGGACATAGGCCTCCACTAAAGAGGGACTGGTATAATCGCCAAGCTTGGTAAGCGGGTTGGCGATCGCAGTATGGTTTTGAAAAAAATATTGTAGAGAACGCTGCTGCCCATTCTCTAGTAGCTCACTTAGTCACTTATTCGACATACGGGAACAAATGTGGTGGTGCTATTCTTTTAGACCGGCGCCACACGACCCAGTAAACTTTTACCTGAACTTTTAACAGAAAGCAGAAGAGCTTATATTAATATTTAATGCACTATAGAAGTAACACAGTAATCGAACTAAACAGCACCTACTTTAGGGACTAATTGCACTGCAGTAGCTTTAATATTAACCCCGCAATTAGTGTCAACAACGACTTTCTAATGACAAAGAATTTGAGTAAACAACTATCCGTAAAGTAAGAAACGACTAACAAAGTTGTATGTCCAGAATGTATGCGGTTTCGTAGACACGTGCAAATAGTTTACTCGCCATACTTACCTTGGAAGTTTGACTACGTACGAGCTATGGAAATATTCCGTTCCATGTACGACTTCGGTAAGTTCCATGAGGTGCCAACTATGTATTAGCACTTTGCAGGTACTTAACCTACAAAGCATAATCGATTTCTCATCTCAATTTATGAGGTCCGTCATATCCGTGCGAAATGATCTATAGGCCCTCAGAATTTATTGGCGTACTTAAACACTGCCTTGTTTCCATGCTTCTTATAGAACGCAATGTGATTAATAGCATTGTAGAATATTATAGAAAAAATTAAAAAAGTGAAATTCAGCTACATCCGGTACTACCAGACTAGAAGCCGCCCCTAACGTCGTTGGGAAAAGGCTAGGTGGAGGATGATGAGTCTGCTGTGTGTGTTTTACGTTTATTTATTTAATATATATGTACGCCAACAGTATATCTGTACATTTTGTGTTGTGTCTGTCGAAGAGGTGCTTCTTTAATATATATGTTTTAGATCGATTAGATTACAGGTGTACACCACATTCACATACTCTAAAGTTGCCTACATAAATTTAAAATGTTGAGAAATCAATCTGGGATACGATACGAGTAATTTCGAAAATGGTGCACTCAATAAAAAAATCAATTTCTCAGCTATTTTGCTGAGAGATGGATTATTTGCTTTGACTCTGAACTCTACCAAATTATCCCATCATTCTAGATGTGTTTAAAGCCTATTCCCTATTCAGGTTCGCTTTGTTTTACTCACCCAGTTTCTGAATAGATTTTCTGTCTTCAGTTAACCTAACATGAATACGGTTCAGGCATCAGATTGACTGATCAAAAACAAATCAAAGGCTACTTAGCTACTCTTCTCCTCTACATGACTTCCGTAAAGATTGTCTACATTGCTAATCATACAATCCTTCTCAACTCCAATTTTCTCCACAGCAACGCATCTGCTCCTCGGACCTGAACCTCCTTGAACAATGGCAGTGGAACAACCGTCACAACTCCACCTTCGCTGGAGATCTGACTGCCGATGGGTACATGACCACCCAGCAGCTAGCACAGGCTTGGAAGTACAAGTTCCCTGGAATACTCACTGCTGACCGACAAAACTATTTGGTAAGTTTAATCTTGTTTCCTGCTTCTTGCTTCTAGAACGGAAGAATAAAGATTTGCTACACTTTTATTTTTTTCTAGAAGTTCTTTTCCACTTTTCTCTATCTAGAGTTACTATGGTCTATGGTCTTGAGGAGACCTTGGTGCACTTTGAAAACTTGCATATATTGACTGGTTTGATTTTCCGTGTTAAAATTAGACCAGGGTGGTTTTGACGAGTGTAATTACTGCTAGTTTGACCTTCAATAGCTCCGTAACCGGCTGGGTAATTGCGTAACACAATAACAATTGGAATGGCTTTATTTTGACAGATCAACATTTTTGTTGCGTTACGGTGTTCACGTTCTTCATTTAATTTGCTATGCAGACAATTATTTCGAACATAAATTATGAAGCATGGAATATGACTCCCGCCGACAGGCGCGATGAGACAGTCTGACGTGACTTTAATAGAACATTTTATATGAAAACGTCATGTAAATTGATCTAATACAGTCGCGTTGCGCCGTTCTGTGGGAGCCTTTAACAAATCCTTCAAAAAGATTCAGATTCTGTGCGTTACGCAATTAGGGTGCTGAAGGTTCTCAGGCATGGTCCAGTATAAAAAAAAAGCAATGACGGAAAGAACATGTGAAGTACATGTTCTTGCCGTCATTGCGTTTTTTTTTTTTTCGTTATACCTGATACATATTGGATACAAATAAAATCAATATGATTTCTGACATCCTCTGTTCAATTCATGCATACATCCCGCTAACACCCGAATTGTGTAGCGCTCTTTATGAATCAGCATCTGAATCAATTCGAGCGATTTTGCTAATCCACTGCGTCATTATGTTCGAGAAATTTGTCTGCTCAACAACGTAAACAACGCAATGAATGTTGTTGAACTGTCAAAATGAAATCCATTCCCACTGTTAGTATGTTACCCAATTACCTCTCTGTTCGGCCATCGACCATGTATTGTGATTCCTGACGAATCATCGACATCCTGCCCAAAAAAAACATCGTTTCAATCCAACCGAACACTTTGATTACCGTTTCGGTAAACGTGATCCGCGTATCCAATACTTATAAAACCTACGAGCTAAGATTACTTAATACTTACGTAACGGCCCATTCCACACCTACGGATAAAATAAAACAATGCTGGCAATGCAATTGACTTTCATAACTTGGAGGAAAAGCAATTGGTTTATATCCTTCGCTCCATATAGGAGCTGTATTGGAATTTCATTATCATTCCATAGAGCATCTTGTGGTTTCGAATATCTGTAATATTATGTTGAACAGATGAATTGCTAGCTATGTCATTAATACCTATCTTCTTAGCGCATGTGTTTTGGAGTGCAGAACTATTTGCCTTGAATGATTAAATTGGGGTTTCGTCAACGATTTGTTTCGGAAATAAACAATAAAACACGTTTAAAGAATGAATTCATTTCAATAATGTTGTTATTTGGTCTAGTTTCTTGCTAGGTCTTCTCGGTCTATCCAGCCCATAATTTCGTAACACACTATTAATCAGAATCTGAATCATTTTGAAAGATATTGCTAATCCATTGCTTCATCATTTCAGCCGTAAGACGTCCACTGTTGGACTTACGCCTCCCCCAAGTTGGGGGGCTTTGCCATAATCGCCACGCTTGGCAGGCGGGTTGGCGATCGCAGTATGGTGGTAAAATGCATAGAGAACGCTGCTGCCCATTCTCTAGTAAGTCCCTTAGTCGCCTTTTACGACACCCACAGGAAGAAATGGCCATTGCTTCATACGATCGAAAAAAAAACTGCTCAGCAACGTAAATAACGCAATGAATGTTGTTGAACTGTCAAAATGAAAGCTAATCCAACTGATAGTGTGTTACGCAATTATCCCAAAGTTCGAAATTTAAATTTTTAATCTGTCTTCTTTGCGAGAAGGTGTAATTTTCGCCGATTTAAAAAATATGGGTATCTCAATTCTTCTATATGATTTGGTATGTATCATCCGCGATATCTAAATAAAAAATTTGAGAAATAGATCCACAATTGCCCAATTGTGAATCCATTTCGAAAATCCTTTTTTTAAGTGGATAGGGTATGGCCTCAAGAGTGGTCCCATATAAATTTAACTAACTTCGCTTAGGTAGTTTCTACGATAATACGTACATGTAATGAATCCACTTTGTGTATTTTGATGATATTATAGTAATTTCTGTCAGTGTTGTTTCCAAAGCATGTATTGGTAGGTTCTATAGCAAAAACGTGAAAAATAAAAAGTCATATTTCAGAAAAAAATATACACCTTTTACAGTAAATCATACATTCTCCAATGACAAAATTATGAATGATATGTAAATGGTAAGAGTGGTGTAAAAAAGAAATTATAATTTAAACAAGGGACAATCCAAGTAAATCTCAAATTAAAATTAAAGAATCAATCACAAAAATAAACAAGCGACGTACAAAATCTTTTTTCTTTTTGGAAGTGGTTTGGTTTATATTTTCAATTTTTGTCAATGACTTCCGAATTTAAAGTAATTTTTCACTTAGAAACGTTTTTTAAGTCGGTTGTTTTTGATTGTAAATAACTTTTTCATCAAAAAATATTTAAACGAAATTGGAAAAACCAACGTTTTAAAATGAAGTTAATGCGTTGTGTAGAAAGTGTTGATTGATACCTTGACAGTGTTTTATCCGCGGCAATTAATTAACCCGTATTAATTAACTTCACTCCTCTTTAATTTATTGCAGAGACAACAGATTCAGTCACAAATGATTAGGTTGTTTACAGAGTACTCGTTTAGTTCATCAAGTAGATAAAAAAAGAACTCCTACTAAAATTTTAATTATAATACTTCGTGCATCGTCTCGAGTTCTCCGAGATTCTTAAAATAGAAATCCACATATCATTTAACCTTTCTTTGTTTTGCATTGGGATATCCTCATGGATACCCTCCGCCTAGAATGAACGGAAACCCCACTATTTCTTCTAGTTCCATGTTCGGGGACCCGAGACATACTTGAACATTCGCCGCACCTCGATATCATTTAACCTCAGTCATCCAGAAATAATTCTTTCATAGTTTGTCCTAAATATGTAACAACTGTACTGCTCTCCTACCATGACCCATTCGTTCCAAGGAGGTGCACTGTGCAGTACACTTTTGGTGACATTACGTATTCTACGGCGTGCGTGACTCACTTCGACTGTTTACTGGGTGACGCTAACGTCTGGGCAGTCGTTTTCCAGTATTTTAAATGCTGTTCTGTGCACTCGTTTCACGTATTACGTGACTTTACATGACTTTGTTTCGTGTACTTGTGTTATTTATAGTCTCTTACAGTTAATTCTAATTTCATCTATTGTCTCCTTAAATCTCATTTTATGTTCTTATTTATATCCTTCACACACTGCCAGGCCTTTCTTCTCTTGGATCAATCGCCATGATCCTGTGCCAACCTCATCCAGGTTTTGTCCTCAACAATGTCATCGTATATTTATACTAGCTTCTACCTTCTGCCTGCGACTTCGTCCACGTTATATTTATTGCTCCCATAACCCATTCCGTCGCATCGAATAACCTGCCCGTGCGTGGTCTTCGTTTTTGCAACATTTTTCATTTCTTCTCCGCTCCTATTGGTGATGTTATATAGCTTATACCGTTTCTCAGTAAACTAGGGCTACCCAACACAAAAATGATTTTTCAATTCGAATCAGTACTTCCTGAGATTAGCGCGTTCAACCAAACAAACACACAAACTCTTCAGCTTTATAATATCGTATATTAATATGAAGAAATATGGATCCGTTGAGTGAAGCTCCCAAAACCTGTAGTTTTGGCTAATCTTGCTCACCCGAGTCAAAAATCACCTGGTTTTATTGTCTCTCTGATTGGAGATACTACACACATAGTGCCTAATGACCGAATCTACATTAACGTTTTCTAATCCACAGTTCAAGTTCGTGAACGATCAGCGTTCGAGCAACACTTTCAAGGCGTTTACGGAAGGTTTGTTCGGAGACCAAGCCGACGGATTGGACATAACTAAGGAAAATGACGAAAAATTACTTAGGGTAAGTAAAATCCTAGCCCTTATTATCTTAGCATCCCAAGAGCCAATGGCTAGTACGCACGCCGGCGACAAATCAAGCTATACATTTCCCATATAAGCCGACTTCTCATTGTACGAAAAGTCTATACAATGTGAGGTCTGCTTAAACTGGAAATGTATAGTTTGATACGTAGCCGTGTGTACATACTTCATGTTATGTATTTCTGTTGTAATTCTAGACTTCCTGATTTTTAAGGGAACCGTTATTAATTTCACCCTTAAATTATTATGAATATGAAACAAATCACATTTACATACAGGATGACCTGTCGTCCTGTATGCCCCTGGGCATTGACGCACAATTCAGTACATGATTCTGAACCAGTTGGGTAGAAATTTTTTGTCGATTATTTTTTTAAATAGCTGTTACATACATTAGATTTTTTTTGATAACCAGCGAAATATTTCTATGCTGCAGTCTAGCACCATGTACTGAATCCTGCTTGCAGGCTGCTAAGTCATAAATACTAACATAGCATAACAACATTGTACACTTAGTTGGAAATAAACGTTTCTGACTTTGACTTCAATGTGTTGTCTCTGCCACTTTACCATCTACTAGATTTACTTATGGAAAAGTTGATTTTTAATGTCTGACATTAAAAGTCAACTTTTCCATATACGGTAGATTTTCCACAAGGGTATTACCTAATGTTATAGTCATCATCATCATTTCAGCCGTAAGACGTCCACTGCTGGACTTAGGCCTCCCCCAATTTGGGGGGCTTTGCCATAATCGCCACGCTTGGCAGGCGGGTTGGCGATCGCAGTATGGTGGTAAAATGCATAGAGAACGCTGCTGCCCATTCTCTAGTAAGTCCCTTAGTCGCCTTTTACGACACCCACGGGAAGAAATGGGGTGGTGTTATTCTTTACGTCCGGCACCACACGGTACAAAAAAATGAATTTAAAAAATGTGCAATATGAATTTAAAAAATGTTGGATTGTAACATAAAGCATTTTTCCTTCTTAAAGCCGTACAAGTTCTGCCCAGCGTGGACAACAGAAGTAGGGGAAAACAACGACACGATGTCACAACTGAACATCTTCGAGTCCAAGAGGGAATACAAAGAGGTAAGTTTAATAGCGAATTCTTAAATATATGACTGCATCATTGGTCAAAATGTCACAGTTAGTAGTTTGTCTCTACTGCTAAGCATGAGATCCTGGGTTCGATTCCGGTCCGGCAATGTCATTGGGTTTATCCTTTTGGTATTTCTTAGTAGAGCAGCCCGAGTCCGGATTTGTTCCTGATTGATGACAATAGGGTCGCCCACTATTTCATCGGATTTAAAAACTTCATTGGAAATGTAGGTGTAGGTACCTACTAAAAATATATGTCCGCCTAACCTCCTGGGAATGCAGGCGTGATAATTTACGTAATTTTTTTTTTTAATTAATTTTTTTTCCATTGACCGACAGACATTGAGATCCATAGGGTAACTGAGTGGATTGCGCTGCGGCCGGCAATTTTATTGTTTTAGGTATTTACCAATTTGCCTGAAAAATACCTTAGTTCCACGAAAAATTACAAGAATAGTTTATCGATTACCTTTGCCCATCGAAAGATGATTTCTTTTCCATTCGTTTTCGATATCGATATTCAATACGTGAGTAAAGTATTGCCAGCTAATTTCATTTGACCATATATATAGTAAAAATATAGGGTAGGTTAGTTAGGATCCATGGGCTCTCTGTACCGGATCGAGTAATAAAACACATTGGTTATATACAACATTGATATTATTCCTAAAAAATCACTCTACTATTCTATTTAAATCTTCTCCCTTCGATCGTCAGCCAAATCGAATGCCTACTGTTTTCTTCTTCTGCTATTCCAATTTCAAATATGATTGACTGTTCGAATGCAACTAGAGTTATTTTAGGGGGCATTCATTAATTATGTGAAGCGTTTATGGAGGGAGGGGGTAAGCAAGAATCTCACTCTATCACACGTGGGGGAGAGGGGGCTTTTGGCAAATAATACGTAATTATTGTTTTTCCGCAAAATCACAATGTAAGATTGCGAGGAAACGCGGTTAAATTAAATCATTAAAACAATTTTTTCCCACAGATTATGGCTAAATCCTATAAAATAATACTCACATGGTAATGTGGCACAGTAGCCCTTTGATTTTTATGCCGCTACCGGCCAATCAAGCTAGCCAAATGCAACGCATAAATTCAACGCAAATAAGCACATATTAACGTTTTGTACACTAAATTGCGGATTTTGAGAAATCTCACGTGAGTTTACGGGGGGGAGAAGAGTTGAGCCAAACTCACTACATCTCACCAAGGGGGTGGGGGGTTCGAGAAGTCGCCAATATCGCCTCACGTAATTAATGGACGCCCCCTTATCACGAGCCAGTACAACATGAGGTCGACTTTGATAGGCGACCTTTATAGCACCTCTAACGACGATTGGTACCTAAAGTACCTTAGTACCTATAGCCCAAAATTTTACGTAAACAAACTTACAATAGATGCCTTATCTCCTCTTTGCTAATTACAAAGACCTTAGTCCAGAACTAATTAATACAAATGAGAGCGTAGAATTTAACATGGCCGTGATGACCTTGGCCGCAGCTTTAATTAAGACGGTACCTACTTAAATTTTGCGAAAACATATTATTTTTTGTGTTAGTTTTCGAGGGTCCGTGGCTTACGCCCCCAGTGGTCGAGTCACCCGTGGCCGACGCACCCGATTCGATTTATTTAATAAAAATAAAAATTTGTGCTTTTCCACTTAGTACAGTAAATGAGAAAAGTGTTTCACCACAGTAATGAGTATTTTTTCTTAGGATTAAGATTTTTAAGTCTTAATAACTTATCCCCCATCTTTTATAGGTTTGAGCATGATGAGAGAGAAATTATACACTTCTCAAGTACTTTCATTTGATACATATATGGGAGTGTTATAAGGGTAGGGACATTTTGCCCCTTATTCTTACCATATGGAAATTTTATCTTTCAACTTCAACCAACTCTTCAACTAACTAAGCCAAACTGGTTATTGGTAACAATAAAAAGTCCGTCTTTTTGTCCACAAAATTGAAAACAATAAGCTCAAAAGGCTGCCAAACTTAAATGGGACTAGGCAGGACATGTTTGGCAAACTGTGGGCGCAAGTAGCACAGAACTGGTTTTCTGAGTCAGTGAGGTGTGGTCGCGGCAGACCACGTAGGACATGGCGGGACGAGCTGGATAGGTTCTTTCAAAACTGGCAGGAGGACGCGCGGCTTCGCGATATTTGGAAGAAGTGATATAGTGAGCGGGATAGTGCAGGCTAACAAAAAAAAAAGAAAGTATGAATATATATTATGTCTGTCTCTTTCACACAACAGTCAAGTTATTGATAAGAAAGTTTAATGTGTCATCTCACAATGACGAGCGAAGGTCGAAGGAAATAATTACAATATGGTTAAAATAGACTTGGCGGAAAAACATTGTTGCACGCTGAATTTGCGAATAATATTCTTAAAAAATATCAAAACTCTAGTGTATGACTGTGTGTGAATAAAAGACATGACCAGTATGGTCGTGCAGTTAAATTGAATAATGAAAGTGACAACGTTCAAATGATAAAAGGACATAAACTTGAGTGTCCAGTTGATTATGTTTAATTATTATTGTTACAAAGATAAAAAGAAAATTTCTCTATATAAAAAGTTAGTTACTCTGCAGAAATTTTTAAGACTGATTATTTAAAATCAGTGTCATAATTTATTACGTAGGAGACTGATTATTATAATGAAGTTAAATGATTCTCTTGATTAAAGGTGATGAAAACTGTAATTCATATACAATTTTTTTACTAGATTTCTTATTGAAATACCTACATAAATAAATAGTGAAAAATAACTGAGTTTTGACTTTTCAAAACATACATCCAATATAGTATAGGTAAGTAAGCATTTCAATGTTATAAATATAACTATGATTTAATATTATACATATACTCACAATCAATATATATTTATTGTGTTAGTAAAACATTTTTGCGCCACACAGTACATTTGGTCAAAAATTGCTTTAAATTAAAATAATCGAATCGGGTGCGTCGGCCATGGGTGCCTCGGCCACTGGGGGCGTAAGCCACGGACCTGTTTTCGATATCCGCTAATTGGGTCTGAATAAAATTAACAAATATGGCTAAAATTAGGAGGCTCCGATAAAGCTTTATAAACCTGCATAATATTACATAACGATTAATTATTATAACGAAACAACCTACCCTTATCACTTCCGGAATAACATTTCCTTATCGTAATTATTTTTTTGAAAACGTAAATAAGTGTTTTTCCTACCTACTCTAGGTGATATTTATGAAGGTAACTACGACTGCCTATTTATGACCCGAGGTTAACTCCCCAGTTATTACCCATTAGTAAGATTGGTTGTAAAACTTTCGGGTTTCTAACGATCTGTAACAAGTTAACAACTGTCAAAGATTCAGAAATGACAGCCGGGACAAACGGCTTAACGTGCTTTCCGAAGCACGGAGGGGTTTTGGTATGTAAAGATGGTCACTCATCCATGGACCAACCGCGGTAAGCGTTGCTTAACCTGATCCAACGACCCGTCCAGCTTATATAGCTTACCTGCACGCGTAGCATGACCACCATAGAAATGGGTTTTGTCTATTTTTGGTAGAATAGAGATAGAATTGTCATGCTACGCCAGCATAAAACAGTACAAATCGTTCTACAATCTTTAGTTTTATCTTCAATCTTTCTACAATCTGTAATTTTGTCTATTCTTCCGTCGACAAAACCCATTTCTACGGTGGTCATGCTACGCGTGCTGATTTTTGTAGTTACATTTTTCGTCCACAAAACGACTCTTTTAAGTTATAAAGATAATAGAGAACCATGATCAAAAATCCTAGACATATTTTTCTTATTTTTATTTTCAATGCCAATTCAATGTAATCTTCCTTGACCAGATGATAAGCAACATATCTCGCCGCCTGGGCTTCAACTATGACATGCAGAAGGAGATCATTCTCCGCGTCTATCAGATCTGCCGATACAACAAGGCTTGGGACGTCGTGAAGATATCGCCTTGGTGTGCCGTAAGTATTTATGACTTTTACATGATTTCAGTTATCTTTACATAGTATAAAACAAAGTCGCTTCCCACGTTTGTACGCTTAGACCTTTTGAACTCCGCAACGGATTTCCTTTCATCCACTTTCATAACTGAACTTTCGTAACAAGCTACGAACATGGATTTTTTTTCCCGTTTGATAACTGGCTACGAAAACAGAATCATTTTTTCTCTTTTTGTAACTGGTTACCAATAAGATAGAATTGCATTAATTTTTTGTAATTTAAAATTCTATTATAAAATACAAGCAAGGAGGTTACATTTATATCACTGAATGCTTCCTATTAATGTTGAACTGGCTGATATAAATAATGTGTTATTCTGTGTCATTTATATGTGATTTGTGTGAAAGATGAAATGTCCGTGATTCGATGTATTATATATAACGTTAAGAATAAATATTTAAATCAGTAGACAGTAAATATGGAAGTAATTGAAGAAAAATCTATAGAATTTGTACCAACTAAACGAGGGGGTATAAAACTGCTCTATGATGGTCGGCAATACCATCTCAGAAAAGATTATAGCAATGGAAGCAAATTTTATCAATTATGTTACAAAATAAGAGGCTGTGGAGGTAGCGTAACACTAGTCAGTGAAAATAAGTTTATAAAAGAAAAACCTCACGACGTTAACTGCTTACCTAATCATATGAACAATATAATTATAAAAAAAGTACAAAACTTAAAAACCAATGTTAGCAATAATTTAGAACCTATACAGAAACAATATGAAGAAATGATTTCCGAGCTCTTGGATGATGGCGCGAATATAATTTGCAAAGATAATTTGTAAGCTGCCGGATTTTATTAGCTTGAAAAGTGGTCTATACAATTCAAGAAACAAAAGTTTAGGTGTGTCGAAACTACATTTTAAGTCACATTCAGAGATCTTAATACCGAAAAAATTTGAAAATTTTCTACTGGCTGACTACCAAGATATAGTAGAGACAAGAATTCTGGTGTTTTGCTGTCCTGATACTACAAAAATTCTTAATGATTTTGATATCTTTTTATGGATGGTACTTTTAAGTCATGGCCAGCACCATTTCAGCAACTACATATATACTATTCACGGGTACAACAAGTTAAAAAACAATGTTATTCCTTTGGTATTTGTGTCCCTTCAAAATAAAAAAGAAAAAACATACGAGATATTGTTCGAACTGGTCAAAAGACGATTACCTATGTGGAATCCTAAAAAAATTACGCTTGATTATGAAAAGGCTGCCATGAATGAAATTGCAAAAGTTCTTCCAAAATCCACAATAAAAGGCTGTTTTTATCATTACTGGGACTAAAATCTCGAGTTCAAGACGGTATGTTGCTAGATGTGGTGACTTAGCTCGATTGCCATTGAACAAGATTTTGTCGGGCCACAAATATTTAATGCAAAGATTACCAAAATGTCAGAAAATAGAACAATTTAATGTTTACTTTAATAATTTTTGGTTAAGTAATTCTAATTTTATTAGGAAATGGTGTTGTTACAAAGAAGAAATACGAACTACCAACCATCTCGAAGGTTGGCACGCTAGGCTTGGATGTTTTAATTAAAGAGAATAAGATACGTATTCGTAATAAAACGAACAAATCCCGAAATTATGTAGAAATTGATACCGAAATCAATTCGGCCATCGCAGACCTAGAAAATAATATTATGACTATTGGGCACTGTCTGGAAATAATTTCTCCATATAAGGTTTAGTTTAGGAATTCTCCATTTTCCAGAAAACGAAAAAGTACTCTTATTACTTCTATTATTGTAATAAAATTATTATTTTTATTGTTAATTAGAGTTTTGTTTTTTTTTTTACCGTAAAAGTATAAACCTACATGTATTTCAAGTGACGATTAAAATAAAATAAAATATTTCTTTGTCATTGTGTTTTATATAACAGGCTTTTTAGTTACGAAAAATTAATGCAATTCTATCGTATTGGTCACCAGTTACAAAAAGAGAAAAATTTATTCTGTTTTTGTAGCCAGTTATCAAACGGGGAGAAAATGCAATGTTCGTAGCTTGTTACGAAAGTTCAGTTACAAAAGTGGATGAAAGGACGGATTTTAATACGATTTTTATCAATAGTCAGAGTGATTGAAGAGGAAGGCTTATATGTTTAGTACGCGGGCGAAAACGCAAGCAAAAGCTAGTATAGAATAAAGTAATGTGTCTACCAAAGAACTGCATAGAAATTCTAGTGTTACTCAATTTCTTTCGCAATAGCGGTTGAAGATTATCTTGGTTTAATTACCATCAATGTTAAAACGATGCCGCCCAATCCAGGTGTCAACAGTCCGTCTTTAGTCGAGCTTTACTTCACAGAGACTCAAAGAAGTTTTGGATCACATCAAGGCTTCACAAAATTAATCTTGACCACTTTAGATCTAGAAAGGTGGTGGTTTCGAGTTACATGGCGTAGGTCCTAAATTCGAACCAGGGTTCGAACAGGCACATCTCTTCACTTCACCATTGCTCTCAAAATGGAACGGATGGAACATCATGTCCTAGAACCAAAAATTTAAAGACATTATGTGACATCCATCCGCACTGGGCCTGCGTGGTGTATTACAGCCCAGTCCATCTTATAGAGAAGAGGCCTGTGTCCCAACAGTGGGAACGTTTTAGTCTGATTACACTTTTGCTACACTTCGGATTTTAGTCTTGTCCCGCAGAATTTACAAAGTGATCCTTAGAATCCAAATTTTCGAAACCGAAATCAGAGTATTAAAAAGGCAACACAATAAGAAAGAAACTTTCTTCCCAGGCCTTCACTCGCGAGGATCTGAAGCGTCTGGAGTACGCTGAAGACTTGTCCACCTACTATAAGTACGGTTACGGATCTGCACTCAACAAGGACATTGGCTGCACCCTCGTCAAAGACGTGATGACCTTCTTCGATAAATTTGTTGGGAAAAGTAAGTTTGTAGTGTTTAAAAACCATTTTTTTTTTCAGAAGTGTCCTTGCTAGATAAAGTTTTACACCATAGGCTTCGACTTATCTATACTAATACTAGCTGACCGTACAGTCGTTGTCCTGTTTCCTAGAACTCGATAGCAGCGCCACCTACCGGGTTCAATAGTGAATCTAAACCATCCAAGGTGCCACCCAAACGCATACAAAAAAAATCATTCAAAGCGGTCCAGCCGTTTAGAAGGAGTTCAGTGACATACACACGTACAGTAGAATTACATATATAAAGATTATGAGGAGGTAAAAGTTGTTTTGTAAGTTTGTAAGTAGGGGGTAATCTCTGGAACTACCAGTCGTACTTGAAACATTCTTTTTGCATTGGATAGCTCTATTCTTGAGGGAGGGTATAGGTTTCTTAACGTCACGCTAGTACGCTTAGGAACCGAGCAAAAAGAATAATAGTGAAAAAGAACACTAATCGAAAACTAAGGAGAATCAAGAAAAGTTATCGCATCAGCATTACTTTGTCCCGCCCCGGCGCCGCATGCCGTCTCTGTTTGAATACTCCACCTATACAAACATGGTAGATTGGTTGCCAAACAAATCCTACACAGGACATGGTGAAGTCTACATTCACAACATAAGTAGAACTTCATATGATCGGCAAAACATCTATACAAATAAATAAAATTGGAGTGTCTGTTTTTAATATTAAGATAACCACTTTTTACTAAGTGTATAAGGATGTATACACGATACATATACCAAAACAACATTTTTTACAATTTTTGTCTGTCTGTCTGTCTGTCTGTCTGTCTGTTCGTTCCCGCTAATCTCTGAAATGGCTGGACCGATTTTGACGGGACTTTCACTGGCAGATAGCTGATGTAACAAGGAGTAACTTAGGCTATTTTTATTTTAGAAAGATTCTTTTATTTTAGAAAAAAAATAACTATCTTCGAAAACTACGCTGACATACGTCTCAAAATTCGAAAAACCCTGGCTGAATCCTACGAAATAGATCAAAATAATGTACTACAGTATTGTACACCTTAAAAAGGCCTACAAAAATGTCCTCAATGGTATATGTCTATCTCTTAGGGATAACCCACAATAACCATTTTTTATCTTTTACTTTTTACGAGAAATAGGGGCTTATTTACGAAGCGATTTTAAGCAATACAGCATTAATCCTTATCCAATTAAGTACCTTAAATACATTGTGCATTCAATATAGATCAATATGGCCCTTTACAGCATGTAATTTAAATGAATATCTTAGAAGATATTAGAGATTTAAAAAGTGGGCGCAGAGCGCGTTGGCAGGGGCCGGGTAGTACAGGATAAGTAGGATTGTAATTCATATTACTTTGGCTTCATAGTAATTGCGAATATCATGTGTGTTCATTATACTCAAAATAAAACTAATAGTATTATTCCAAGTAAGAGACCGCGAAATGGCTTAGATGTTTAGATTTTTGGATGTTTGTTTCTCAATGATGCAAAGACGGCCAAACGGATTTAGATCGAATTTGGCACAAAGATATAGGTATTATATCATGGATACGTAACAGATAGGATACCTACTTTATCCCGGTAGTAGGTTCCCGCGTGATATTTTCCGACAGCTATACGGGCCAAGCCACTGGCAAAAGTACTATTCCTATAATTATGTTCGGTGTCTGGTAAATGATTGAGTGTCTGTATAGGTAAAATAGGAGCGTTAAGAAAAACCAGGAAGACTTATATTCAACTAAACCAAGCCCTATGTCACAGTCTTCTTACTCTGAATACTATTACTTTTATTTTAAAAACACCAACACACATGATGTTCTCATAAACTATGAATCCTAAGTAATATGAGTTATAATCCTACTACTAATCTATACACCTATACATCTATACAAATAAATAAAATTGGAGTGTCTGTTTTTAGTATTAAGATAACCACTTTTTACTAAGTGTAGATGGATGTATACACGATACATATACCAAAACAACATTTTTTACAATTTTTGTCTGTCTGTCTGTCTGTCTGTTTGTTCCCGCTAATCTCTGAAATGGCTGGACCGATTTTGACGGGACTTTCACTGGCAGATAGCTGATGTAACAAGGAGTAACTTAGGCTACTTTTATTTTAGAAAGATTCTTTTATTTTAGATAAAAATAACTGTCTTCGAAAACTACGCTGACATACGTCTCAAAATTCGAAAAACCCTGGTTGAATCCTAATAAATAGATCAAAATAATGTACTACAGTATTGTACACCTTAAAAAGGCCTACAAAAATGTCCTCAATGGTATATGTCTATCTCTTAGGGATAACCCACAATAACCATTTTTTATCTTTTACTTTTTACGAGAAATAAGGGCTTATTTACGAAGCGATTTTAAGCAATACAGCATTAATCCTTATCCAATTAAGTACCTTAAATACATTTTGCATTTAATATAGATCAATATGGCCCTTAACAGCATGTAATATGAATATCTTAGAAGATATTAGAGATTTAAAACGCGGGCGCAGAGCGCGTTGGCAGCGGCCGGGTAGTACATGATAAGTAGGATTGTAATTCATATTACTTTGGCTTCATAGTAATTGCGAATATCATGTGTGATGAACACGCACAAAATAAACCTAAGTAATAGTATTATTCCAAGTAAGAGACCGCGAAATGGCTTAGATGTTTAGATTTTTGGATGTTTGTTTCTCAATGATGCAAAGACGGCCAAACGGATTTAGATCGAATTTGGCACAAAGATATAGGTATTATATCATGGATACGTAACAGATAGGATACCTACTTTATCCCGGTAGTAGGTTCCCGGGTGATATTTTCCGACAGCTATACGGGCCAAGCCACTGGCAAAAGTACTATTCCTATAATTATGTTCGGTGTCTGATAAATGATTGAGTGTCTGTATAGGTAAAATAGGAGCGTTAAGAAAAACCAGGAAGACTTATATTCAACTAAACCAAGCCCTATGTCGCAGTCTTCTTACTCTGAATACTATTATTTTTATTTTAAAAACACCAACACACATGATGTTCTCATAAACTATGAATCCTAAGTAATATGAGTTATAATCCTACTACTAATAATATTATATATGTGAAAATATGTATGATTGGGTGTTTGTTTCTCAATCACGCAAAAATGGCTGAATGGATCTGGATCGAAAATAGCACACAGAGTCTATATTACCTATATAACCTGGAATAACACATTCTTATCGCGGTAGTACGTCCTCTTGCATTAATTTCCGACATCCACGCGGGCGAAGCCGCGGGCAATTTTAAATATAAAAAAAAAATACTTCCAAATTATTCCACTGAACCGTACAGTTACTTATTATTTTATTTAATTAAAACTGGAAAATAACTTTTATTTTAGGTGTAATTTGAGTCAACTAAACATCAAAAGTCTCGCTATTTTGTACCTTATGTGTTACTATGATAATTCATTAATATTTTAATAAGATTAAGATAATGTAATTTTTTTAAATATTTTCATGAAGATAATAATTTTTTGTTCTTAAATAATAAAAATTTCCGCTAAATTTTTACATGACTAGAGAAATACGGACTATATAGATACCACTACAGCACTACTAGCGCTAGGGCCACTTTAACAGGGTCGCGAGATTTGTTCGAAAGAGTTACCGCGGCCCTGGCATATAGGCAACTGAAGGAACACGGGTGGGTTTATGTCAGTAAAAGTCTGACACGCCCTCCCGTTCCACCCAGAGCGAGAGACGTCATTTGATGATTTCCCACCCACAAAAAAAGGGCCTCCCTAACACCGCAATGAACCCTCAAAACAGACCGTTCATCCAATTAATTAAGAAATAAATTGATTAACCGTGAACAACATCCTGCATCCTTATTAACCTCAACTAAAGGGCTCATACAAAAGAATTGTTGACAGTAGAATATTAAATGTTTTTAACCATATGAGTCATTTTGTTAATAACTTATTTGCCATTTTACTATAGGTAACGTTGATCATTGTATGAGTCAGGGCGTTATTGTAATATTGTTGAAGAAGAGCATTCGTTATGCTTGCATTTTATACGACGTGTAATTTGGCATGACAAACACAAAGTTTTTAATGTTTATGTAATTCGTTTTGCTCTCCCTGAATAACGCACTTAGCTATTTTTATAAATCGACTATCGACCGTATCGGTTTTTCAAAAAAATCACTAAACCATACGCATAACAAAAATACAAAAATATTTTGTTTTTTGTTTACGGGAAATTAAATACCTACATACTAAAGTCTCTTACTAAAGTTTCTTGGTTTTCGTTTAAATACTTATCTTATTTATTTCCAACATTGGAATAGGTTATTTAAGGCGAGGTTGCAGTACTTTTTAACTTTTTTAAACCTCTGTAAATCTAGCAAAATGGATAGTTTCCGTAAAAAAAAAAATATTTAGGAAAATTGAACATACTGTTAAGCGCTGTGTGAAGATAGAAACGTGAATTAAAACATTTGGCTCGATAAAAAATAATCATAAAGATGACACTAAATCGCCGTGTAAAACGTGTACCTTGAAGAGATTCCATCATTAAACCATGTAAAACTTATACCAAAAGATAGGTTTTATTGTTTTTTAGGGCATGGTGAGAAAATATTTTATAATTTCCTTATCATTTTGTCTCCACGAAACAATTATACACAAAATCTAGCAGCTCAAGCGCTCGCAACGACCGGCCAATGTTCGCCGAAACGTCTTCAACTACAAGAGGGCCTTAAACAGCAATATGATCCTTACTTCCCCTACATACCATGATCCACATACATTTCTCATCCCAATTCTATGGATGATTGATCCAAAAAAGGGCTCTAACAAAACACTGCGCGAGTAGTTCGAAATATCTACCCGCCGTTCTAGAAAGGGCTTTATTATTGGGCTTTAGGGCACTGCGCGAGTAGTTCGAAATATCTACCCGCCGTTCTAGAAAGGGCTTTATTATTGGGCTTTATGGCACTGCGCGAGTAGTTCGAAATATCTACCCGCCGTTCTAGAAAGGGCTTTATTACTGGGCTTTAGGGCACTGAGCGAGTAGTTCGAAATATCTACCCGCCGTTCTAGAAAGGGCTTTATTATTGGGCTTTAGGGCACTGCGCGAGTAGTTCGAAATATCTACCCGCCGTTCTAGAATTACAGTGATGTCCCCCACAAGTTTTAGAATTCTTTCGATTACCGTCCATGTAGCTATATCAAAACATCATTACTAGGCAAACTATTGTTTATTTGAATGCCCGTGTCATCAAGGTAGTTGAGTAAATGAGTACATCTGGAAAAAATAATTAGGTAACGAGCAAATTAACATTCTGTATAATGGTGAATGTGAAAAAAATGATCACCGTTTTATGGCCATTTCTTACAACTGTCAAAGAACGATAGTTGTGATTTGACTATAGTTACTACAGACAATTCAAGTTGGTAAAAAAATGCTTTTTCGTTAACTTCCGGGACTTTACAACGACGAGATATTTTTCACTACCTTTTTGAACAGGTATAATTTTAACCTACACGTCACTGTTTTGCCTCACTTTACCAAGTTTATCGTCGTTTCTCTCCCAGACGACCAGTCACAGAAGCCCCGCGCCATGATCCATTTCACGGAGGCGGCCATGCTGCTCATGACCCTCACGGCTATGGGGGCTCACCAGGACTCCGCGCCGCTCACCGGAGACAACTACCACTCCGCCATCGTGCAGTCTCGCAGGTGGACCAGCTCTACCATGACTCCTTTCAATGCTAACCTCGCTGCCGTGTTGTACAAGTAAGTGTTACTATCGAAGTAAGTATTATTAAGAAGT
Organism: Aporophyla nigra; assembly: GCA_947507805.1. Taxonomy (NCBI): domain Eukaryota; kingdom Metazoa; phylum Arthropoda; class Insecta; order Lepidoptera; family Noctuidae; genus Aporophyla; species Aporophyla nigra. The sequence continues at coordinate 20,435,680 of OX382297.1, read as the reverse complement.
AACTGCCTGGCGTACTGGAAGACGTGGCGTTGGAAGCCTCCCACAAGATGGACCGATGATCTGGTGAAGGCTGCAGGAAATTCACTGGATGCGAGGTATGAAATCGGTCGACGTGACGATGCATGAGGGAGGCCATTGTCCAACAGTGGACGTCTTTGTGCTGAAACGATTATGATGATAATGAACTGCCTCGTTGGTCTCGTGGTCGCAAGCGCAACGGCCGAACGTGGGGTCCTGGGTTCCATTCCCAGGGCGGGAAAAGTGTTATTAGGAATTTCTTAGTAACAGCCCAGAGTTTGGAAGTTGGCGGTGCCTCGGAAAGCACTGTAACCCGTTGGTCTTACGCCTGATTTCTCTCCGGTCGTGTCAGATTGCCGTCCCTAAGGACTATGAGGGTGAGGTTAATCCTTCATAATGTTCGAAAAATTTGTCTGTTCAACAACGTCAATAACGCAATTAATGTTGTTTAACTGTCAAAATGAGAGCCATTCCTACTGTTAGTGTGTTATGCAATTGCCCTGGTGGTGAAGATCGAGAGAATCTATTGGGAGCCTATGTCCAGCAATTAACATCTGTCAGCTGACGCTGTAATTGAGTTGTTTACCGGAAAACAACATTGAAACATTCATATTGAGCACGATTATGAAATCACAGGAAACAATGTATTTCGCTACAATAATATCCATACATTTCCAATTTAACTCGACCGTCATCCTTGAACCTAGAACTACGTTCAGGGAAGTTTACGATCTTAAACTGTGCCAAGTACCGAGTACTGTGAGCAAACAATAATATTAATATAATTATTTAGCTAACTGTCATTCCTTGAAATAGCTGTGATAAATAGTTACGACTACCCACAACACAAACAATTTCTTAGTATTTTCTAAGCGTTTCTTACTATGATTGACGACTGAAATAAATTAGGGCCTGCTTTTCCTACGTGTGTAATTCTCATTTACCACAATGTAGAGAGTACATCTTGTGGGGCTAGTTACAGCCGCGTGGGTTGACTGATCAGGTTAAGCTACGTTTTCCGCGGTTGGTCCGTGGATGGGTGACCATCTTTACATACCAAGAGGACGAGGGGGGGCACGGAGGGGCCGTGCTTCGGAAAACAGGTTAAGCCTTTCTCCCGGCTTACATTCGTGAATTTTTGAATCGTTACGGCTTACCAAGTGTTAAGGGTTTCGGCGTACCTACCCACATTTCGCCGCACAAGTCGCATACGCAACTCCTGAGTGTGATGTCCTGGGTTCAATTCCCAGAGGGGTAATTGCGCAACACACTAACATTTTAACAGTTTAACAACATTTAGTTATTTCAACAAGGTGCTGATCGTGCAAAGGGTAACTTTTATCCTGTTTATTTTAGTCTGTTTGGGCATGCCATACTAAAAGCTCCATTTAATTTAAGACTAAAAGTGCTCGGGAACAGGGGCGTCTTTAGCCTGGGCACTTGGATAGTGGCTCTCCTATCGATAATTTTAGCACTCCGCCTCGGAAGTTTTTGGGTTTTCATTTAACCATGCATACAGATATAGAAGTTACTTTGTCGGGTACTTTGTGCAGAAAAGTTTGAAAATGAAGAAAGTGTAGGATAGATAGGTTACCTAAGCGAGAAAAGTGGGATAATTTAGGGTTTCATTGACAGCCTCTAGCTAGTACACCAGCTGAAACTAGATCCAGAAGGCGCCATGGATCGTGGGGCCCTGGGCACTTCTACAGAATGGCCTAAGGCAAAACGGCCGTACTCGGGAAGTCCCATTACATAATTTTCTACCTACTTCCTCATTCCAAACTTTCCATTTATTTCAGATGCACACAAAACGGCAACTTCCAAGTAAACGAAGAGTACCAAGTCCTTTTCCTGGAGAACGAACATCCGATGAACTTACCAGGTTGCAGGGTGGGACTCTGTGACTGGTCCCTAGTCAAGAACCGTTTCTCAGAGCTCGCGAACAAATGTGACCTGAACTTCTGTAATAACGCCAATCAATTAAATGGTCTCACGGCTATTAGTTTCGCTGCGGTCGCCTTTATAGTGAGGTATGCTGTGCTCAGAGTGTAGGCGTTTTTAACCCTACAGTAGTCGCGCACCTAAAAGTAACGGGAGTGTCCAATTTCAAATTGAAATAAATAAACTTATAAGCATTAACGTTTTAATAAATATATGAAAATATTATCAGTACAGTTTTCTTAACTAAATATGATCAACATAAACTAATCTTCACAACCTCTGTGTTCCAAAAAATCAACAAAAATAAAAAACTCTTTGTATGAGTGGGCTACATATGTAGTCCACGCGACTACTCCAGGGTTAAGAGTCTATCTGTGTATTGCCAAGTGTTTGATTGCATTTAGGAGTCAGTATTTAAGAACAAGCAAAACACTTTCTATGCTTAAATAAACCATCTTTTTAAGATTTCTTTTGGTTTTAGAATCAGTGATACGTAGTTAGTCAACGCATTTTAAAAGCTAAGGTTTTAGCAAAATACAAGAGTTGTTTTTTTATTACTTTACGGTTTTCAGTCATAGAACTCATAGATAAGCAAATTAATACTTACTTTTATATTTTAACACGTTAACTGTCATGGGTATAATCAGAAAAGGTCAAAAAATGTACTTAGTGTTATTTCACTTTAAATAAATTATTTATTCCATAAATACATTATGTATTTCAAAAACATGGCCGCCAGGCAGCAACATGTTCAGATTTTGTACGTGTTGTCGGTCATATAGCCCGACAAGGCCTGAATGGAACAAAAAGTGTCGAACACACAGTCCGACATGGCAGTTAACGTGTTAACTAGTGAAAATCATGGATAAATAATACCAATTTTTTTTAAAGATACAATCACATAAATTTAAGGAAAAATCTCTCAATTTGGTATATTGGTATTGCACCTAAATCGTACAAAATCATAGTTGCATTTCGTCATTTTTTTGCCTTTTTTTTTCTGTATATAGACGTTCTAAACTATAGGGATGAAATGTATATGGAGAATAATATCGTTGTAATGTTAATATATTAAAAATTCTATCTTCATGCATGTTGTAGAGTATTTTTTCATAATTTAAACGAATCTCGCTTCTTTATTACTTAATCAAATTAATATTTTAGGCCAGTAATATTTTTCGTTATTTCATTTATATTTTCGGAAGTATCTTAAATAATAAGACCCTTTAGAGAAAATTGTTTTATTACTCGCTAAGAATTAAAAATGAAAAAAAAAATTGGCTACAGGTGTACTTATTTTTCTTAATGTCTTCGTATTTTAATTACCGTTTCTTCTATCGTTATGTATAAGCACAATAATTTTACACAAGTTGTTAATAAGTAAACGCTTAATGTTGATGTTTGAGAATATAATATTGTTGTTGTAACTCGCACCAAACAGAACTATGTAATAGTTGAAATAAAATGTTTTAAATAGATCTAGTGTTTTCTTTCCATTTACTCGGGCTATGAATTCAACCAAGTGTTCCTAATCATAAGTTGTGTCCTATACTGGAGAACATGGAATCCCCTTTTCGAGTTTTCCGCAATTAAACTAACGTCCTAGGTCAAATATAATGAAATTTTCTCCACCTGGGATATTTATCTGCAGACTGATTGATAATAAATTGACCTACACCGTGACCTTTATCAAAAAAAAAATGGATTTACAATTCGCCTCGCAAAGTTATTTTGTTTTATTACGGTAAACTTTTTCGCAAATATCTCAAAAACTAGACATTCTACGTCAAAAATTATGGAGTTGTCATCTACCCTAGTGTCACAATAATTTCCGGCAAAGATAATAGAGGTCATCAATGAATCTGTAGACAAACCGTAAACTGTAGTTTTGGGAGAAAAGGACCGTATAAGGGTCGGTTCACATCTGACGGAAGATGCGTCGCGTATGATCGGTTGCGTAACGCCAGAACAGACAATTATATGAGAAAACATTCAACCGTTCACACTTAACCGATGATGCATTCTAGTGCGTCGAGCGTACAGTGTCTGTTCCGTTTCCGTCAACGCATTGTCGGCCGACATAAAGAGCGGCAACGTCGCGCTACGCGTATATTGACTGATGCATTCAGACTAGGCGTAACATCAGCGGAGATCGTTTGTGTACAGACCGTTCGAAGTTTTCTTGCATTGAAAATGTTTGGATACAGATCGATTTATCACGGAAGTGCATATTACGCCCGACGCATCTTCCGTCAGATATGAAAGCACACTATTTGACCGAATAGACGCGACCGATGATATGCTCGACGCATCTTCCGTCAGATGTGAACCGACCCTAACCGTGGTGAATACATGCAAAGCGGTCTAAAAGGGAAATACAGTAGAATCCGTTTAGTACGACTTCGCATGTAACGACCAACCGCTTTTAGCGACCTAAGTATAGGCGCGTGTTTGGTTATAATATGAGCCACTATGAAAGTACATCCGTTTATTACGACTCCGCTTACAGCGACCGACCGCTTTTAACGACGGAATTTTACACAAGTTGTCCGGGTACAACGACGACGTGTTTACAAATATATCGTAGGTAAGAAACCATCTCCGCCCCGCGCTTCCCCCTTGCCTGCACGTCGCTGATTCGAATGCGACTGTTTAGTTTACGGCGTTAATTTGCGGGTGATGCGTGATTTCGCGTACAAGAATGACTTCTACAAAACGAAAGTTTCTCTGTTGAAGAAAAAAGTGTCATTATTATTATAGATTATATGTACATTATGTGAAATAAATAAATATTTTGATTCAAATGTTTTCTTTTCTGTTGGTAACGTAAATATTATTAAATAAATAATGTATGTATGTGTATATATGAATGTGATTTGAATAAAAATCAAAAATTGTCTTTTCTTTTAGTACGACGTCCGGTTAGTACGACGTAATATCACCGGTCCCTTCACCGTCGTTATAACCGGATTCTACTGTAATACATACCTACATAACATAACATCACGCCTTGTTTCCTCGAAGGGTTGGGCAGAGGTGTACCTATAGTACACCCGCATTTCGCCTGTTATATTTAAGTCCCATGTAATAGGGGGCGAGCCTATTGCCATTAACCAGGCACAAATCCAGACTCAGGCTGCTATTGAGAAATCCCAGATGGAAAAACCCAATAACACTTTGCCCGACCTGGGAATCGAGCCCAGGACATCATGCTCAGCAGTAGCGCTTCCTACCACTAGACCAACGAGGCAATAGGGAAATAATATGTATACTAATAATGTCATTTATTTAACATAGACTATGCCCTGCCCAGTTCTACAGAGATAGCTAGTCATGGTACGACTTTTTTATGGGTACATGCCGTAGTTTTCAGGAAGCAAGCAAGAAGAATGGTAAACATATATCAAAAGATCCAGTACATAAAATAATAAACGGTTTTTATTTCGTTTACAAAAATTAACAACTTATCGATAAAATCACAAATTGCTCATCCACAATTACACATTATGATAGCATACAATTGTTTTTATATACAATATATAATATTAGAGATATTTATTCATTTATGAACTACAGTTTGACCTAAACAGATGTACCACGACTTAGAAATGCGCGGCGAGGCGGGGGCCGAGAGCGTTGACAGCGGACTGATGCCGCGGTTCCACGGTCCAATTTCTCAAAGGACAGGCCGCGCCAGGCCAGGCCGATAGGCCGGTGGAAACCGTCACATTCGATGAGACCTGTTGACTCCGATCAGTCGGCAGTCTGTAATTTCAAAGGCGCGGCGCGGTCCGTTAATTAAAGGGACGCGGAAAGGGATCATGCTAGCAGTGGCTCCGCTGATGAATAACATAGCGGCCTGCCCCCCGCCGACCCCCCATCCCCCCCATCTCGGAGCGCACACACACGTAAGCGGTTTAAGTCAAACTATAGTAAGGTTAGCGGCATAATTTTCGATATAATATGGACTTGTTTGTAGCTTATATATATTTTATTTTTAAGGGTAAGTAAAAGCACTCATTCGGGATTATCATTGCAAGCTTGTTTGTTAATACGATGATCATTTTACCTAAACAAGCTTTCACGTGCACATGATCGAAACAGAACAAGAAAAATACATTTATTACACCCTAAGCATCATTGATACACTTGCGAATAGCATTGACACTAAGGCCGAATTTCACCAATTCAATTGAACGCGATCTAGGTACAGATCGCCTTCAATTGTTAGAACCTGCGCAAGAGCTGTCAGTGTTAGTATCTCTGGAATATTAGGAGCTAGCAGCTCTTTAACGTGGTTTAGAAATTTAGAAATGTTGGTCGCATTCAGTATTAATAGTGAAATTCGCCCTTAGTCGCAAGTAAAACCAACCACGTGAAAGCTAGATTGGGCGTACTTCATTATTCAGACTTTTTTCTGTTGCATAATGTTTTGATTATTATAATAGTTTGTCGTCGGTTTTTAAAAGTAGTGTGGCAGTATTTGTCATGATTAATTATTATACGTCAGTTAGTTTCATTTTGTTAGTAACATTATAATATTATATCATTTTCACTAAAAAGCTATTCGACAACATCATTTAGGCACATTTTTCCATACATTTGATATCAATTGGAACTATAATGTTGATTCACTAATATGAATAGTTTTATAATTTATTTACTACACCACTGTGCCACAATTCTTCTATTGGTAAATTAAACTTTTTAACTGCCATGCAGTTTTACTTACCTATAATATGCCACAGCTTTATGGACATAACATAATTATTTAATAAATAAAAGACAGACCACTAGCATTTCAACATAATATTTAAACTATTAATGCTGAGGTTGACAAATTAATAATCTACAAGTTTAGTCTTCCATAACATCTTAATATCAAACTACGTAACTTTGTTACTAAAAGCCCTTATGTCATGCCAATACAATAATTTAAAAAGTCTTGACTTCGATCAGTCATGATAATCGTAAAATATCGAGTGAACCAGGAACCAAAATTGACAAACACAAAACACTCAAAACGAACGAGTGAAATACTTTGATAAATAATGCTAGCAAATACAAAAATATATATATTTCATCGGATTTTCGAATCAACAACCATTCCGTTATAAACTTATACACATTACAACGATTTCTTATGCAAATGACATTAAATTAATTAGACTTAAATACGAAACAACAGTTCTGGATAACAAACAGACATTTACCTACTTTTCATGATAACTTAAAAAAATCGAAGTCCATTGATATTATTTAAAAATCCATTTAAAATAACTGCGACTGATACACGTTCATACATTGATTAGCAGCACCAAAATGTATATCTATTAGTGACCGACCGAAAGCTTCGATTTTTTTTCGGCCTAAATATCATGAGTCAGCCATATTTTCGGCTACAAACCAGCTGAAAATCAGCAGTTCACGAAATGTTGCGCGTCATTCTGCCTACTTTGAAAACCTCGGCAACAAAAGGTGACTAACTTCTGGGTGAAATGAGTCCGCTCGTGGTTTCACTCACCTGACATAAACCGAAACGATTTTGTTTTGAAGATATAAGTATTATAAAAGATGCTCTGTGAGGTTATATTGTATTTTTCTTCACGCCGTATGCGCGTGAAGAAAAATACAATATAACCGGCATACAGTGAAAATATTAATATTTTTTAATATCTCAATCATTCTCGGCCGAAAATAAGACTAAAGCCGAATCTTCTTTGTCGTTTTCGGCTGAAAACCCTTTTTCGGTCGGACACTAATATCTATGTAGATTAACAATGTGTAGGCTAGACTACAGTTCACTTATGATCACTAAGCACTGGTGGGTGTCACTACGTTACAATTTGATAACCTAACTAGGATCAGCATCACGTCGCATCCTGCGCACTGCTCGAACTTATATGCCTAGTCCGTTTCCCACCCGTTGTGGATTTATTTTTGTGTCTTTTCCTATCACTGTCTTCATCGGTAACACTGTTACACCGGGGCTTAGGACTCATCATCGTGTCAGACGATACTGAGTCTCTTTGAGATTTCTTCCTTTGTCTCTTTGGCACGTTTTCTCCTATCAACATTTCGTTGAACAATCTCTGGCGAGCTTCCCAGTATAAGTTCTGTCGCTGGACTACTTCGGGGTACTTCGTCTCGAAGCCGACGTCTGGAGGTATGACTAGCTCCCACCCGGTCTTAGGGTTGAACTTGGCGACGGAGCGCATGATCTCTAACACTTCTGTGGCGGGCAGACGCACAGCTGCCGCCACCTTCCGTCGGTCGACGTACGCGTGTTGTGTGAAGAGATACAACTGGAAAAAACACATTTAGATTAGTAACAAGAAAAACATAGCACCTATTAGGTTTTTATTTTTCCAGAAAGGAATGTTACTGGTTGTTGGTTTATTGGTTATAGCTGCCTGGGTTAAATTTCCAGAATGTCTCAGTAGTAGCCCTTTCTTTTTTTTTCTGGGTGGGAAATCGTCTTATGACGTCTCCTGCTCTCCTCTTGGAGCGGAAGGGCGTGTTAGACTTTGTGCAGACTTTGTTTGGCGCGTGTACAGGTCGGCCGAGCGCGCCGACAGTATGTATGTATGTGTGACTCACGACATGGTCCCGCGCGGCACACATGAGGCGCGCCGGCACGGGCAGCGCGCGCGTGTACAGGTCGGCCGAGCGCGCCGACAGTATGTATGTATGTGTGACTCACGACATGGTCCCGCGCGGCACACATGAGGCGCGCCGGCACGGGCAGCGCGCGCGTGTACAGGTCGGCCGAGCGCGCCGACAGTATGTATGTATGTGTGACTCACGACATGGTCCCGCGCGGCACACATGAGGCGCGCCGGCACGGGCAGCGCGCGCGTGTACAGGTCGGCCGAGCGCGCCGACAGTATGTATGTATGTGTGACTCACGACATGGTCCCGCGCGGCACACATGAGGCGCGCCGGCACGGGCAGCGCGCGCGTGTACAGGTCGGCCGAGCGCGCCGACAGTATGTATGTATGTGTGACTCACGACATGGTCCCGCGCGGCACACATGAGGCGCGCCGGCACGGGCAGCGCGCGCGTGTACAGGTCGGCCGAGCGCGCCGACAGTATGTATGTATGTGTGACTCACGACATGGTCCCGCGCGGCACACATGAGGCGCGCCGGCACGGGCAGCGCGCGCGTGTACAGGTCGGCCGAGCGCGCCGACAGTATGTATGTATGTGTGACTCACGACATGGTCCCGCGCGGCACACATGAGGCGCGCCGGCACGGGCAGCGCGCGCGTGTACAGGTCGGCCGAGCGCGCCGACAGTATGTATGTATGTGTGACTCACGACATGGTCCCGCGCGGCACACATGAGGCGCGCCGGCACGGGCAGCGCGCGCGTGTACAGGTCGGCCGAGCGCGCCGACAGTATGTATGTATGTGTGACTCACGACATGGTCCCGCGCGGCACACATGAGGCGCGCCGGCACGGGCAGCGCGCGCGTGTACAGGTCGGCCGAGCGCGCCGACAGTATGTATGTATGTGTGACTCACGACATGGTCCCGCGCGGCACACATGAGGCGCGCCGGCACGGGCAGCGCGCGCGTGTACAGGTCGGCCGAGCGCGCCGACAGTATGTATGTATGTGTGACTCACGACATGGTCCCGCGCGGCACACATGAGGCGCGCCGGCACGGGCAGCGCGCGCGTGTACAGGTCGGCCGAGCGCGCCGACAGTATGTATGTATGTGTGACTCACGACATGGTCCCGCGCGGCACACATGAGGCGCGCCGGCACGGGCAGCGCGCGCGTGTACAGGTCGGCCGAGCGCGCCGACAGTATGTATGTATGTGTGACTCACGACATGGTCCCGCGCGGCACACATGAGGCGCGCCGGCACGGGCAGCGCGCGCGTGTACAGGTCGGCCGAGCGCGCCGACAGTATGTATGTATGTGTGACTCACGACATGGTCCCGCGCGGCACACATGAGGCGCGCCGGCACGGGCAGCGCGCGCGTGTACAGGTCGGCCGAGCGCGCCGCCCACAGCCCGCGCACGCAGCACGCCGCGCCGCTCAGCGCCGACAGTAATGCTGACTCGCTGATGGGACCCTCGTCTGTACGGACCAGGGCACGGAGGTCGTTGAACGTCATCAATTTTGCTGGAATAAATATATAAAATAATAATAAAACTTTTCATCACAAAAAAAAAATACAGAAACACATTTATAATGGACATTACAATTCATTGCAAGTTGCAAAATCGCGTGGTCAACGACCCCAAGTATACGCGGCGACTTTACGCATCCTTTTTAAAATGGCACCAAAATAAAATACATAAGTAAATTGCAGAAGTATCAAAAGTTTTAAATTGATGGACTGTGGTGCCGATTCTGTTGTACACCGAACTAAACTAACTAAACTATCTCTAAAATTCCTTACTTTTGGTTATGAGAATTTTAACGCTATTCTGCAAGGAAAAATCTCTAAATTTAAAAATTATTTTGACTCGACTAAAAACGAATTTGACAATCAACATGTTTTTTTTTTTTGTTGTTTTGGAACGTGGTACTTGTGTGCGCTACGCAATGATTTTTTTTAGAGACGAAGGCGCGCGCTAGGGGGCAGGCTGAACGTGTTTTATTTGGAATTTTTCACTTTTTGTTTGAAAAATAAAAAAAAATATTATCCACGTGTTGAGATTTAAATGTTCCGGGGTTTCATAAAGGGGGTCGAAAATTTCATTATTTTTGCGATAGGACACGCCATTTTCGAGATATAAGCAAAAGAAAAAATAAAAAATACACCACTGTTTTTGCACGTGAAGGCGAGGCGTTGGTGTGAATTTTTGTTCATGCCACTAGTTTTATTCCACACCTTTTTAATCGCGATTAAAAATAGTCAGATTTAGTCAAAATAAATTATTATAGTCTAAATTTTTGGTGAAAACCGGCAAACTCAGAATAGCAAAATTGTCATTTTCACTAAACTAATAACTCAGTGCAATCTTAGTACTGACAAACTAAAATATAGTTAAGTTGGGTCACTTTAGTCTATTTCAGAATAGGAAATCGTCGTTTGACAGGAATTTTTTACAACAGAATCGGCACCTGTATCTTACATTTAATAACAGTTTTGTATGCAATTCGATAATCGATAGTGAATGAAATAAAGTAAACGATCGCCGACATTAGCTGTTATTGAGTAAAACATTTTCATTACGTGTACAGTTTCAGATCTAGCGCACGTGAATCAATTGAATTTGAGCTTTATGTCAATGTGATTAGAGTCACACAACGCGATCTTGTTTATCGCAATGACTGTATCCTTTATTAGTTAGGAAACTCAATTAATTTAAAGTAGATAATTTGTTTAATTTAATCTTAGAATCCCTTTAAATCTTATTGAAAAGTCAAAAAGTTTAAAACAGTTCGATTTAAAGCATAAGTCCAATTTCCTAACAATTAAAATTAATTGATTTTCTGTTTCGTCTCTGTTATTTGTACATGCAAAGACACCGCGGCACCGGCGCGGCGCGGCGGCTTTCAAGAATCGGAATCTTTGTCGGCAGTTCGGCACCGCGCGCAGGGGGCTTTGTTTGATCTTGTTCTTTCTAGGTAGCTCCCTTCCGACTCAGTTCGAGAGTGAACGTGCGCTACGTAATCGAAAGGTATTGGACCGTATTAATTAGTTTAGTTTAAAACACTTATGTCTTGTTCTTATTGTTACGTATTTAGCGTTTTTTATTGTTTTTGTTGTGATAAACAATGCCTGAGGCATACGTATACAGTGCTCGTGAAAACGATAACATGTTGATGTGTTTAGAAGCCCGTGGCAATGCTTTTGCTCTTTCTTGCTTTGTGGATTTATCAAGACTGATTTCCAAACCTCCGGAATCCTTCTGATTCTCGCATGAAAGGGATGGAGCATGGAGCACAGTTCAAGCCGAACCTCATAAGACCGTAAAAGAAGACAGGTACGTAAAATGCCTTTGTCAATTTCATTGTTTAACGGCGGGTTATTCCCAGTTGTCGCCACTGGTGACGCCACCACTGGCGACAAATGGGAATATTTTTCAAAAAAAATCCCAGTTGTCACCAGTGGTGGCGCCACCAGTGGCGACAACTGGGAATGGCCATTCTTCTAGTTCCCAGTTGTCACCAGTGGCGACAGATGGGAAATATAAAGTGATACGCCTCCGGTGGGGGCGATGCTAGAGCTGAATTATAGTGATGGGGTTTCATTATTGTATCACTAACGAAGTTTTAAATAGGTATATTTTATATTTTCTTAAATAAAACTTTTACACGTTACTTGGGAAGATATATATTTTTATAAATCACAATATTTGTATTCATTGAGATTAAAACTGCACAAGTACAGTTTCCAGTACTACAACTATTACAGATCGTATAATTATTTTACTTAAAACTATATTATTAGGTTCTTATCACAAACTAAATAGTAATGAATATGTACATAATTGCAATATATTTACAATCAGCCATAACTTCCGCGCTCCGATCCTGTCGATCAACCCCCTCCACTATGCTGTTGTCGGTTCGTAGACCAGTGACGTAACACTTACCAGTGCATTCCCAACAATGTCAGGGTCAAGTGCTTCGCGCAGCAGAATAGTCCCGTGACGTATTTTTATATAAACTAACGAAACTTCACCAGAACTGCACGACGCACTTGACCCTGACATTGTTGGGAATGCACTGGTAAGTGTTACGTCACTGGTCTACGAACCGACAACAGCATAGTGGAGGGGGTTGATCGACAGGATCGGAGCGCGGAAGTTATGGCTGATTGTAAATATATTGCAATTATGTACATATTCATTACTATTTAGTTTGTGATAAGAACCTAATAATATAGTTTTAAGTAAAATAATTATACGATCTGTAATAGTTGTAGTACTGGAAACTGTACTTGTGCAGTTTTAATCTCAATGAATACAAATATTGTGATTTATAAAAATATATATCTTCCCAAGTAACGTGTAAAAGTTTTATTTAAGAAAATATAAAATATACCTATTTAAAACTTCGTTAGTGATACAATAATGAAACCCTATCACTATAATTCAGCTCTAGCATCGCCCCCACCGGAGGCGTATCACTTTATATTTCCCATCTGTCGCCACTGGTGACAACTGGGAACTAGAAGAATGGCCATTCCCAGTTGTCGCCACTGGTGGCGCCACCACTGGTGACAACTGGGATTTTTTTTGAAAAATATTCCCATTTGTCGCCAGTGGTGGCGTCACCAGTGGCGACAACTGGGAATAACCCTTTAACGGCTACGAATACGATTAAAATTCATTATTTTATACACTTTACTAAATTATGGATTTTGAAAATCGTGTGTTCCGGCCGGTATAAACACGCGGTGCCGTCGGACCGGCGCGGGCGCCGATGCCTTGCGTGTCAGTGACCTCATATTTTGTACGGCTTTCATTGCGGATTAATTCACTATGAAGGCTTGTAAATAATCAATTTAAGGCGAAAGGTTATTGGTATCCGTTTGCAATTAGGTTGTATATAACCTACGTTCTGGCTTCGGAAGCAGTTCCCCTTACACCCTGTCACCTAAACTAGGATAGCTTGTATTTTATGCAAACATTCTTTTAATTTTCTTTGTCACCATCATCATTCCAGCCGAAAGATGTCCACTGCTGGACATAGGCCTCCCCCAAAAATCGCCACTTCGACCAGTTCTGTGCTTCTTACATCCAGCGTATTCCTGCGGCCTTCACCGGGTTATCAGTCCATCTTGTGGGCCTTTTTTTTTTTTGTCGGTGGGAAATCAAATGACTCTCCCGCTCTGGGCGGTACGAGACTTGATTGCTCGCCACCTGCAAGTTTGCGCCTACGGTGGCGGGGAGTCCGAAATCGAATCTTATGGGCCTTACAACGCTACGTCTTCTAGTACACGGTGGCCACTCCAGAACCTTCCGGCCCCATCGGCGATCTGTTCTGTGAAGCTAGGTGCTACTATGTAATTCCCTTTTGGAGCCTGCTTACTACACTTTAGACTGTGCCACTTACTTCACGTTTCGGACAATTGTCAAGTATCAAGTAATGTGCAAGGAGAAAATAAATGCTTTGTGTTCCGAGTTTAGCCTTGCACTTTGCTAATGGTTACCCAATACATAGAAACAATTTTGGGCTGCTGATATGAAACCTACTCAGCAGGATCTTAGTTCAATTCCGAACATCATTATTTTCTTTTGCAACACACATTTAATCTGAAAAATTGGCCTACCATACCCACATAAACTCACGTCTTTTTCCTGTGGGTACCCCCATGACAGAAACTACGGAACGCCACCTGTTACGATCCCTACATACTCCTTTTGCCTTGTTTAGGTTCATACATCTGATCATACACGCACACCAGGTGCTATAGTCTGTGCCAGATAAGAAAAAAATAAAAGTCGTTGACACCCGCCTTTTTTTTTGGATGGGAAATCATCAAATGACTTCTCCCGCTCTGGGCGGAGCGGGAGGGCGTGTCAGACTTTTACTGACTAAAACCCACCCGTGTTCCTTCAGTTGCCCATGTGCCAGGGTCACGGTATCTCTTTCGAACAATCTCGCGACCCTGGCAGGCATCGGTCCTAGCAGACCCCTTCAGTGCTGCTGACATCTCTTTGAGGCGCGCGTGGAATACTACGCGCCGTCGACCCGAGCCTGGTACTTACCGGGCGGCGAGCTACCCATTGCTCGCCACCCGCAAGCTCGCGCCTACGGTGGCCGGGAGTCCGCTATCGACTCCCGACGCCCGGGGCGTCTCCTCCTGCGGCGGCTAGGGATGTGAGGGCGCAGAGACTGCCAGTCCCTCATGCGCCCCGCCTCCTCCTTCGCGAGCATTACTGCTTCGCAGAAGGAGGTGACGGCTTCCTATGCCCTCTCGCTCCGTACCATGGCTCGCACCAGGGCCGGACGCGAGAGGTCGCCGCCACCGATCGCCTCCACGAGTACATGGCGGTGCTCCACCGTGCCCTCCAGACGATCCTCGCAATGGAAACACCCGGGCGTTTCCTCCCGCTTTATCCTGAACAGGAACCCACCGAAGCACCCATGCCCGGTGAGAACCTGCGTCAGGCGGAAGGTGAGGACGCCGTGGCGCCTCTCTATCCACTCCTCAAAGAGGGGACATACCGCCGCAATTGTGGCGTGCCCAGCGCTGGGTTGCGACAATCGGACCTGCCATGTCGCCATGAGATCCTGCCGGAGCTCTGTCCGCCGTGCCGCGATTTGTCACGGCAGCGGAGTTTCGCCCCAGCGTTTCGCCTCCTCGCGCCACTCCCACATGTGGGCGAGGACCTTTGCCTCCAGATCCCATGGCGTTGACACAATGTATTCAAATATTTTAAAACGATACGAACATAATGTAAAGAAAGGGTCGCTAGCACGGTCAAAACGGTAATTTGAATACATTGGTAGGCAGCTGTCAATTGACTTTTATTTATTTTTTCACATCTGGCACAGACTACAGTACTTCGCACCTGAACTTTCTGAAGAACAAGCATAAGCAAAATTATTCCAAAATAGTGTATAATAAATATAACATACCTCTGACAAGTATTTCCTTTAGTTGGTCCTGTGGGGATGGTCTCTTAGTGGGCGCTATATCCGCCTCATCTTCAGGCGGCGCGGGTACCAACGCTCGCACGTACTCTCGCGCATTCACCGTCAACGCCGACCCGTCCGATGAGGTCGCGCTAAATAGTTTCAAACGCTCCAGCTGTGGAAAATATTAGAGAAATATTTTAATACAATGCTCTACCAAGTTTGTCAAATTGTAAATGATAAATGATTTTATTTCTGTAAGTAGTTTTGTACAAACACATTTACAAGTCAATAACTCGGTAACTCTGTCTCTCTGTTTTTAAGCTAGATGAGGCTGGGCTTTCACACAGTCTCTTTTAAAGTCCAGATGTAATGCATGTTTTGTCACTGCCAGCCATTACAGACTTATTAAATGTAGATGCAATGCTGATATTACTGGTGTCATCATGGTGAATCATTAACCTGGCTATGCAAGCTGAGCCACAGCCCACTGGCCCATGTTGCTGCCGTCCCCGCTAAGCAAAGCTTATTTCACCTACACTTTTCTTACACATTTTACTTGGCATATTCTTCCCAACTCTATTTTAGTTTCAAACCACACTTCTCAATGTTACAAAAACTAAACAGATAATCTTATATAAAAACTTGTTTTTCACTGACCTCAGCATGATCCGTATCGCATGGTTTCCATAGCGCGTCATACCATGACTCCTCGTTGATTCTCTGAGATATTGTCTCAAAGGATTTCTCTCGCGCCTTCTTTGATACTTCGGTCTCTTGACGCGCGAACTTTACTGTCACCTGCAAGATAAATATGATGTTATCATACTACAGTTATTACTGTTGGTAAGTAATTAATAATAGGCCCAAAATTGTCGCACTGCAGCGTAAGATCATGTTCTTGTATAGAGAAGACTCCGCACCACTTCCTAGTGCTTTTGCTAGGAAGAAGAAGTGGGGGAAATTACCATTTGTATTCCAGTTTAGTTGATATACAACTCATCTCTGTCAGATCCACATATGCTTGTTAGTATAAATGACTTAACATGCTTTCTTAGGCACGGAGGGGGTCTTGGTATGAAAAGATGGTCACCCATACATGGACCAACTTCTGGGAGCATAAAATTAACCTGATCTATCGAACCGTGCGGCTATTATTATTTAGGGACAAGCCACAACTTGCTATTTAAATTTAACGATTGGACACACTGGAAGGCGGCGTTCTAGGAGAACATGTAATGACCTTAGTGGTTTTCAGAAAGGTCAGGTGTGTAGTACTGGTAACCGGCGTGCAAGTATGAACAGATATATGAACAAAGATTATAGCAAGTGGCATTCTGTGCTTTCTGACTGCCCCCATGGGAAAAAGGCATCAGTTTATGTATGTACGTTAAATTAAATTACCTGTTGTGCTTCAGGCTCCTTGTCTTCATCATCTGAATCCGATTTGCTCTTATCATTCTTGCGCTTGTCTTGCTTATCAAAGTAGGAATATGACGGTCTCATTTGTACAATACCTACAGAAAAAATCTTAATCAGTGACTCCTTTTAACGCAACAGTATGATGAAAATAATTGCAATATTTTTGAGATAATTGCAACATACAATTTATGACATCATACTGGTGTAATCCGTATTCGAAACTACTTTGAAATGCACTTAAGGTTTTAGAATAAAGATAAAAGATATTTACTATGTTGCAGATATAAGTCAGCACTCACACTTAACATATACACTAATATTATTTGTCTAAAAGTTCATAAGGAGATCTCTGGATTACAAAAAATATTTTTGCCTTTGAGAGCCTGATTTTTGAGGAAGGGCTATCTATGACTCTAAAGCTGGGTAAAAATGAAAAAACGTCAGAAAAATGCTGAGAGAAAAATGGAGTCTTTTGGGGACTAGTAATACTATACTATAGAATAGACTATATTTTATGTTAAAACAAGAAATTCAACATGGACAAAGTCACAGACAGAAACTAGTCTTTTATATAGAAGTAATCTAAATTAAAACCCGTACCTTGTATAGGAGTGCAATGTAACTCCTTATCCTGCAATATGGCCACAGCATAGTGCTGTGTCTCAGTGCAGGGAGCACTGCTCTCATAGACAATCTTATCCATGATGCCGTGTCTAAAGTATTGAGACTTGTCCTTCTCTTTAATGTGCCATGATGATTCCTGTTCACATATACCTTACATTATAGTTACTTAACACTATTATAGTAAGGTTATTTGACAGTTTTCTAGAGAGGTGAGAACATGAGGCAATGGTGCCTGTTCTTCATTCTCTGTGTGGAAAGGAATTAAGTGGTCAGAGGCTCATCTTAGAGGGTAGTATAACTATTCATTTCACAAGCAGTTGATGATAATAAGTAGTCCAAATTATTATAACAGTCAAATAAGAAATAACAGCAGAACATCATTAGCCAATTGTACGATATGGTAAACAGCCATCTAAAACGGCACTTATGGTACAAAACAATGTAACTAGTTCTAATCTGATTAATACCTGTTGGCCATCAGTATTAAGCGCAATCTGCTCGCCCTTAGACGAGCAATACTTGTCACTGTACGTGTCCAAGCCGACTTCCAGTCGCACCATCTTGTTCCGAGGCTTTACGGATGCATTTACTACTTTCACGTCTTTCCAGTCCCTATTGGCTGGTCTCACTGGATACTGATATATGTAAAGATTCTCTGCTAACGCCTGAGACAGAAACACAGGTATCTGCAACGAATAAACGGCAAAATTGTACCAAAAGCGACGTTTCTTCTCACAATAACATAACCTAATGAACTACCACGTTGTAAACGAATTATAACAACGATTTTACCTCCTGCACAACTGGATCTTCTTCCTCCATTTTGCTATAATGTATTTTTGCAACTGAACCTATAACATGACTGGAATAAATAAAAGAAATTTCTAATAAATCACACCGCAACGCCACTGTGACAGAAATCCACCATTTTTGACAGTCACAGATTAAAATCAGCGCTACAGAGGCATCAAATGAACGTGGTCAAAAGCAGAACTAGCTCGGACTAGGGATGACCAAACCGAATCGATCTTCCATGAGATCGATACATGACCATACGATCTACCAATTTTTTAATTAAATTCAACAGGATGCAATATTCGCCCAGATTGAAACGTATACGCCTATAAGATCGTAAGAAAAAATCGTCAGTTGAAACGTCCCGTACAAACTAAAACACAGTATCATTACCTACTTATACATTGAATAATATGATTAATTTCAACTGTTTCAAGTAACATAAATCAAAAGCGGTATCTAATGAATTATGAAGCTAGGTGATACCCTGATATATTTTGTTGATTTAAAATTTTATTGTTGGGTATGTTAGTATTCCATCCCGAACTTATGTTTTCACTAGCTGGAATTACTCTAACAGATAGCCATAATAAACTAGATCTACTGCACCTGATTAAATTATTACATATCTTTGAAAAGTTTAAGTGTCCATTCCAACTGTCTAGTTGGAACCTGTAACGTAAAACATGTTTTATACTTTTCAAAAATAATAATTTAGACAGACTCACTGGCTCGATCGCCTATTACGTCTATCTCTCACGACGGGTTTCGTGGAACACTTTGTAATAGATCTATTATGTAGATTAAGTTGAAATAAATCATTTTGCATGCATACTGAGCTTTTCATAATTATTATAAAATAACGATACGATTTTACGAGATCAAGTAAGATCGATTCAATACAATGCAATTAAAATCTTGATCGATTCACGAGATTAAGATCTATTACGATCCAGAAGATCGATTCAAAGCAAAAAATCAGACATCCCTAGCTCGGACCTGTTTTGAGAGTTGGGATTATTTATGTATTACCATTATATTTTTAATAAAAAGTTATACAGGGCGTTGTAGTGATGTAGATTGTAGTACTAACTCGGAATAAATAAATAAAACGTATCTTACGCAACATTTTATTAAAACATCTCAGCAGTTATCAAGGAAATGTTCTTTCAACTGGTAACATTTGTCATAGTGCCATGACGTGCCATGATGCCGTCAGTGGTGCAGTGCCGTACTGCGGTGGCGTGGCGTGGCATTATATGCCGTGGTAATGGGCACCACTACAACCACAGAACATTTATACCTCAAAAGGCCTACAACTGGAGTTCACTTTTTCTATGAAACTCCATAGTAAACGCACATCAATTAGTTAATCGGTTCGGGAAGTCGGAATACGCACACCTACGCACGAATTTAAAAATGTCGCGTATTGATTTTATTGCGCACTGGAATTAATAATTATCCTTAAGAATATAACAGTGCATCCCAGCGCAACGACAAAATACAATTGGATTTTTAACTCTCGGCGCCTAGCACAACATAGGCTAAAGAATAAGGGCATAAATTAAAGCGGCAGTTCAATATTTGAGTTATGGTAGGTAAAAAAATAAAAAAACGCATGTTTGCAAACTAGTTTAGCAGTAAAAACAGCAGTAAACTAAATAAAAATGAGTCACAAAATAATTTAAACGGGCAGTTCAATAAATACTGAGCTGTGGAATAGTTCAACTGGGCGGTTAGGCGCGTACAGTTAACAAATCGTTATTGGTTATAAATAAATTTTATTTTAAGCAGTTATATAAACGATGAGGTGGTAAAATGGGAGAAACAGCGCGATATTCAATGAATGACTCATGTTCCAAATGTTGTTTTATGAGATAAAATCGTTTCTGGTAGGTCACAGTTTTAACCTAACCTAACCTCCCCAAACCATGTCGGATCTGCCCCGTAGGGTATTTCAAGGTATAATTGCTTCTAGAGGCATAACTGGGCATTAACTCATTAATTCGTTAATCATTAATTAACGAAGTTAACATTTTGATTAACGGATTAACTTTTAAGTTAACTTTTAAAAATGTTAACGGATACGTTAACTTCCATTAATATGCAGAAGTCCGTTAATCGTTAATCCAATGCTTACTATTTACCGCACAGCACCGCGGCGCGGCGTGAAAAACTGGCTTAGACAAGTATGAAACGACAAAGATATTTTAACACCAAAACGAGCTTCGCTTTCAGACGAGAACTTCAACATGTTAATGTTCATGAAGGGGAATATGCACCTTATGCCCGACGATTAAATCACACATTTGAATTATACAAGTATTTTGTTTTGTTCCTAACCTGCACCCTAATTGCGAAACGCACAATTTATCAGAATCTGAATGGGATTGAAGATTATTTCTAAACCATTGCGTCATTTGCTCAGCAACGTAAATAACGCAATGATTGTTGTTGAACTATGAATATTAAACCAATTCCTACCGATAAAAAGTTTCGCAATTACCCCTCTGTTAACTTCCAGACCCTAAACCAACAGGTTTTATTAGTTCACTAACGCAACGATATAAAAATGCAATTTTACACATATTAACGGATTAACGTTAACTTGCGTTAATTCTTCCGAAAGACAACGCTTTAACGTTTAACGAAGCTAACTTTTTTTGTAGCGGATTAACGATTAACGAAGTTGACTATTTGATTAACGGTGCCCAGCTATGTCTAGAGGTTCGAACTGCCCATTCCAACCGCTGCACTGACATTGAATGATGAAATAACAGACCAATATTTTTATTACTTACTGCTTATGTTTTACTGACTCACTAATTTACTAACCACCGAAAAATTAAATGACTGCCCATTAATTTTTTCAACTGATCATGATATCTTCTGTATTGTTTAAATAACAGTTGTAAAAATTAATTCCCAAGAATAAGTAGTACTATGCGGTAAATAGCATGCGGAACTATTTTTATATTCGAAATCCAACCATACTGAAAGAGTTTTTCTTGAATTTCAGGCAACCAATTGGCATCCAACGTCAATAGCAAAAAAAACTTTGACTTACGGATGTCAGCGGATGTATTTCGTATGTACTGTCAAGAATATAGTTTTGAAGTTATTTTATGTTTTATTTATATTTTATTTTTGTGAGATTATGTATTATTTGCGCACCCATTAAAGCTTTATAATAAATGATCCACCTCCATTTAAAGAAAAAGAGATAGATAAAATACTTCGAAAATGTCGGATATGATAATAAACGGTAAATACATTAGTTTTGTACTCATATTATCTCAAATTCTGAACAGCAGTCCTTTTGGGATAGGATGAGGATGAGCCGAAATCCAATCTCTATTTCAACTTTTAAAGATCAACTTCGTATTCTCAATATCTCAATATACATTGCGGTCGTCTTAGAGATGGTTCACGTCAATGATTCCAGTCTGTTCCGATTGTATGAAACTAAAATGACTAAACAGCGCCGTGCAACGCTTCACCTTAAGCGAGGAACTTCTTACGCTGCGCGGGTCTTTGAAAAACAGCCAGCCGGCTTCTTTAACCAAGTATCTCCGCGAGCGCAGCGTGGAATATCGGTGTGAACTGACCCATAAGGCGGGATCAAATTAGCTGCACCTGCATCTAATTAATTCCGACAAATTAGAAGGCGCCTTTCGTTTTAATAATGATGATGAGTTTATACACTGTGCCTATATTTTCTTTTGCAGACTCAGTTCCAGTTGATAAAAAATGGAACGAGCTTATCAGATACAATATATTTATTATGAAACTTGTTGAGTTTGTGAGTATTTTATCAATTATTTTTTTTGGACTGCATTCTTGAATATATTATTTTCTTGTTATTAGTTACAATTTCATTCCTTGTAGGCACTTTCACTTATAATTACCATATTACCGTGGATAATTGCAAAACCAGCGGGACATATGTACTGCATATCAACAGGTCCTACTCTAATAATATCTTTTTTATTCATACTCTTGTATTTACGAAGAAAAGTGCCGTTATTTATGGAAAAAATGTATTTATTTTTCCAAATTTTGTTTACTTTTGGAGCTTTTATTCAATGTTTTCTACTGAATCTTGTTAGAGTTTGGTTATGGTTTATTTATGGTGTATTTTATTTTGGATTGTTAACAGCATTATCACTTGATTTATTTCTGATTGCCAATGAAAGAGGATGTACTTTTAGTTGTGCATAATAATAATTTATAATCTAATCAGTTTTACGTGTAACATGCATAATTAGTATTTTAATACAATTTCCATTTAATAAATGTCGTTTGATTCAACCTATATACAGAGAATATTTTTAATACGTAAAATTATAAAAAAATAAAAAATGTTTCTCAAATAAGTTAGGTGACTATGATTCATTGATCTGTTAGTCGAAAATTTTAAGAACAGCACTACAAAACGTCCTTGACCCTTGCAATGTCATAATCACATGACTGATGACAGTAATCAGTAAATAATAAACAGAAATGGACGGAGATAGGGGGTCGTCGTAGAACAATGATTCGAAATGGGGTCAATTGTACAGTATTAATAATAGTGATACTTTTCATTTGTTTCGTCAGATTATACAAAAAAAATATACTTGCGCAGAGCGCGAAGTTTAAAGTGCATGAATTTTTAGCATCAGCATGAAGGTAGTACAGGTACTCAATTAATACGGATGTAGGGCTTCCATTTTATCCTGATACACCAGATCATTTGATTCAAATAGGTAAGTCCCAAAACAATACGAGACATGAGTGTTATCAAAATTGTTACTTTTAGGTTATGTCATTGATCCTCATGATTCTCCCGTTCGTTATAAAGGAGCCCGAGATCATGCACTGCCTGGCCGTCGCTCCGACCCTCGTCCTGTCTGTTATGTTCGTCGTGCTTTACTTAGTGGACCAAGTGCATGATCTAGCTGAACAACTATACTTAGTGTTACAAATATTTTTCAATGTCTTTACATTTTTATATGTACTCTTAAATGTAACCGCCTCCGGAGCTTTATACGGACTATTCTATTGTCATCTGCTCATTGCGCTGTGCATAGATATGTTCTATGTCATCAGAGAGAGAGGATTTGCATTATTTAGATCAGATTAAATGTAAAAATTAAATAAAATGCTACGGAAAGCATAATAAAATTCGTATTATTCAGTAGTTTTGAGCAATGAAATGTCATGACATGAAATCCTCATCTGTAAGCTTTTTTTAATATTTCAATTTTCAAGCACTTGATATAAGTGCATGAAAACAATTTGTCATAATTATTAGTTATTAGATTAGGTAGTTCTGTAAAATAAATAAAAGTATACAAGTGGGTCCGTCTCTTTTAGGTAGTGGCACTGCTCCTCAATATACTGCCTCACGTTGTGGAACCTCTGGACGCGTTACAATGCCTGGTTGCCGGGCCCACTATTATGTGCTCCACGCTTATAATGGTGCTCTATGTTGTGGACCAAGTACAATATGAGGCAGAGTTATATTATGTCTCCATTGAACTAATAATAACTATACTTGCATTAATAAATCTATTTGCAATGGGTAAAATGGTAGGAGCCATATATGGATTGTTTTATGCAGATTTAATAATTGCATTTTCTATGGATTTATTCTACCAGCATAAAGAGAGAGGCTGGACTTTTTAATTTGTTCATTAAATTTGTTGTTATCTTTAAAATTGTATTATTTTTAACAAATTTTTGTGATTACAATAATATTGATAATGTATTCCTGTCACCACAACAGTATCCTGTAGATTTCACAAGTATGTGGGTGTGTGATTAATGAAGATAAAACAGGAATTGATGTGCCATAATTGTCATAATGTGTAAAAGATTAAAACATTGTACATGGACTGTTGTATTTTATACTGAAATAATGTTAAAGAATATTTTTAAAAAACTCATGAAAGTGCGGGTGCGTGTGTTAATGTGGTTTATGTTAGTTTTTATATTTGTCTTCATCACGCTGTGGACATTTAGTGAAGTGAATAATTTTTGTGGAACCAAAGTACTTGCTCCATTTCCAGTGATACTGTGGTGGACTATGGAGTTTCCTGGTTTATCAAGCATTAAACATTGTACCAATGATGTAATATGTTATGTTTACAATGATAGAAGGCAGGAGCAATATTATAACATAGGGGCATACCTATTCTATGCCAGTTCTATGGATTTTAAGACTCTTCCTGCACCAAGAAGGCCTAAAGATGTAATTTGGGGTTTATACCACGAGGAATCTCCAAGAAATGTAGAAGAGCTTTTACACGAAAACATATTAAGCTTGTTTAATTTTTCTTCCACATTTAGCAGGTTTAGCGACGTCCCCTTTCCATTGCAACATTTACAATCATATGAAGATATAACAAGCCAGAAATACTTTGTTGAGACAGTGAAGAAAAATGAATTCTTAAAAGATATTGCCCCAATTATGTACTTACAAAGCGATTGTGAAACGTCAACTGAAAGGGATGCATATGTCAAAGAGCTGATGAAATTGACAGAAATTGACTCTTACGGCGTATGCCTGAAGAATAAAGACATACCGGTGAAATTCAAGAATGACTACTTAAATAATTTGAATGAAGATGAGTTTTTAAGGTTCATTGCAAG
Source organism: Aporophyla nigra (assembly GCA_947507805.1). Taxonomy (NCBI): domain Eukaryota; kingdom Metazoa; phylum Arthropoda; class Insecta; order Lepidoptera; family Noctuidae; genus Aporophyla; species Aporophyla nigra. The sequence goes on along the minus strand of OX382297.1, from coordinate 20,410,690 downwards.
GTACAAATTCGTGGTAGCGATAGAGAATGGGGCATGCAATGATTACGTTACTGAAAAGTTTTGGCGCGCTATTAAGGTGGGAACTGTCCCCATATATTTTGGTTCGCCTACTATTAGAGACTGGTTACCAAATAGCAAGTCTGCAATACTCTTGGAAGATTATCCTACGCCAAAGATTTTGTATGAACATATTAAGGTATTGTTGTACAATGATAGTCTGTATGAAGAATATTTAGATCATAAGACAAAACATTTAATAACAAACCAGAGACTGTTTAATGAGTACAACGCCAGGCCCTACCAAGGAGATGGTTTGAAGATTGTTGATCAATTCGAATGCTTTATTTGTAATAAGTTACATGATAAAATGAAGGGTGGAATTGGAGTGAATATTGTAAATAAAAGTCACTATGATTGCCCCAAACCACTATCAGCTTTAACTTTAGGTGTAAATCCTGAAAATAGTTGGGTTTATTCTTGGGAATATGCAAAAAAGAATGCAAAAAAAATTTACAACAAAGTTATTATTGGAGATTAATATTTTTTGTATTTTTATTTTATTGTTTTATATTAATATACATTATTGATACAAATTGTATAATTTATATTTTTACTGACATACTGCATCTAGAGGTGAAATTGGAAGTATATCGTATCGCAAACCTCTCTTGATGATGTGAGGAATTGTCTTGGGCACCATCCTGTAATAAATATTTAAAAAATCTAGAGTATTTCCAAATGGGAAATAAAATTGATTTAACTCTTAACTACACCAAGCAAGGCAATTAATAAGAAAGTTAACTTTAAATCAGAATCTCAGTTTTAATCCAAGTTCAAATTCCATTGCAACCAGTATTTATTCAGGACATTTCATAAAATGGTCAAACAAAAACCAGTTATCACGCTAAAGTCGATAATTAAATGACTGGTACTGAATATAAAAATTGTCTTAACATTGTGAATTCAAGTAGGTATAGGCATATTTTATTTCGTCATACCAATTAAGTTTTGTTCAAATAACCATGAAAATGCGCCAATACTCACGATATACAGTCGATGATAGGACAAACGGACAGACACAGCGTGCATCCCGTGCAGTCGTCTGTCACTTGTGGTATATGGGTCTTGGGGTCGAATCTGTAAAAAATAAAATCTTGATTACACTCTGATATTTAAATTTCAAGATTGTCTAAAAGCTAGAAAGATTCAAAGATTCAAGAGCTGTAATAAGATCAACATGGTTTGACTTAACAGCTATACACTACATTACAGTATCTATTGTATTGTAAATGAAAAAAACATTCATAATTAAACAAACGCGTCGCCAACTTCTCGCACAGTATAAATTGGACAGTATATAAACTAGGCTATAACAATTTGTTGATATTTAATTTATTTTATTTATTAATTAACTACATTCATGATGCACAGATACTACAAGGTGAGAAATTCTCTATTATTAATATTCGGACGAATACAAAAAGATAAATAATATTTAAGGTAAGCACTTACTCTATGGCCTGATATCCTGAATCTGCGCACGCCATGTAGCATTTACCGCAGTTTATACACATGTCCTGGAAGAAATAATTGTTTTAGATTATACATTGATAACAATCCTGTTTTTACACGCAAGACATAGTTTGCGCTTATTACGCGACTGCGCGACGCACAGGAGGGTAATGTGTTTATCAGCCTGTGTATTTATTCCACTATTAATACATACTGTTACGTAGATCGTAAAGTCCAGAAACATCGCGCTAAATCCATCTCAGAAAGAGACAGCGTTATGTAGATCGAAAAGTCTAGAATCGTCACGCTAATTCCATCTAAGTACGGGGCAGTGTTCGAAACTTCTAGATACGACACGCTAACGCCATCTGTTATCAAGTAGCAAGTACTACGAACAATTGTACGTAGACGCCACCGCCATCTATTGTCGAATAGCGGGATTAAACAGTAAATAGATGTCTGTGGAAGTTACTGGAAGTTTCGACGCTACTTGTAAACTGTGGAAAAGTGTTGAATGTTCGCGAATGTTCTGCTTGGGATATAAATAGCGGATTGTCGGGCCGACGAGCAGTTCGATTTCGGAAGCGAGCGAATACGAATCAAGCGATACAGTACAAGCGAAACAAGTGACTCTGTTTGACTATTGCGATATTGTGATTGCTTAATTAAACTGTGGTGTGTTTCGATAATTTTGGCTTAAATTAATTTATCCCGAAACCCAGCTCGTAACAATTGGTGTCAGAAGTGGGATATAAATTATGCCAGTTTTACCGAAGGAGGATACGGAAGGTATCCGTACCAGGAGTCAGCGCCAGCAGGAGGCAGTGAGGCATGATCATCGAGCCCATCCCATCAGGGAGGTTGCGGCTTCACCTGTTCGTGACCGTCCGAGGTACAGCCCTAGGTGCTACACTTGTGGGGAAAAAGGCCACCTTCGTTCAAGTTGTCCGAAGCGTAATACTGTCAACGAAGATCAGACCCGGGAAAGAAAGGCGGCAGAGGTCACCGCCCAGCAGCAGGAAAACTAGTCAACGCCAGGACTGCGGGGCGGGTGCTGGCTGGTGTTAAAATAGCCCCAAGAATTTCGGTCTCACAAGCCCATGATGGGAACACCCTAGTCATAAAAGGTGAAGTGAACGGAAGACCATGTAAGCTGACATTGGATACTGGAGCTTCTCGCACGGTTGTCAGTTCCCAACTAGCGAATCGTTTTCTTGGGGACTTCTTCTGTAAGCATGACGACGTAAATTTAGTAACAGCTACCGGTCAGCACATAACCGTCCGTGGTGAGAAGGAGGTGGAGTTAAAACTGGGTAACACAATCTATCGGCATAAGGTCATCATGGCTGATATAGTAGACGACTGCATCCTAGGTTTGGACTTCATGCGACAGCACTGTTGTGAGATTGACGTTAATCAAGGAGTCCTAAAATGTGGGTCAGAAGAAGTTTTCATGGAAGGTGCACCATCAGGGAAAGTGTACTGCTTGAAGAAGATTGTTCTTCCTCCCCGATCGGAAACAATAGTTCCAGTTAGTCTTCCACATAATTCTGGTCAGAAAAACCGATGTATTCTCATTGAAGGATTGGATGAAAACCTTCCATGGAAAACTGCGCGGACCTTGGTAAAGGCAATTGACGTTGCAGCCGTACGCATACTGAACCCAAGTGAAAAGGAGCAAGTAATCAAGAAGGGTACGTTGATGGGTTCCTGTGGGGAAGTAGCTTGGATGCGTGAATGCCAATATCAGCCTTCTCAAAATAACACCCAAACTGCAAGATTTAACACGTTAAATCTTTTAGAACACTGTCGTAAAGATTTAGCGGAAGAAGAAAGAGAGAAGGCTAGGAAGATGCTACTTCAGTATGCAGACATATTCTCCAGAAATGATGCTGACATAGGGAAGACTGGATTAGTTCAACACAGAATTAATACCGGAAATGAGTTGCCAATACGACAGCGACCCAGAAGACTACCAGTGGCAAGAGAAAAGGAAGTAGATACCATGATTAAAGAGATGGTAAAGGATGGAGTTATAGAGCCTTCGTCTAGTCCTTGGTGTTCTCCTGTGGTCCTGGTGAAAAAGAAAGATGGCAGCATGCGGTTTTGTGTAGACTATCGTCGACTGAATGACGTTACTAAAAAAGACAGCTATCCACTGCCCCGGATCGACGACACACTGGACACGCTGTCAGGAATGAAGTGGTTTACCACGTTAGACCTAAAAAGTGGCTACTGGCAAGTGGAAATAGACCCTAAAGACAAGGAGAAAACCGCATTTTCTACGGGAAAGGGATTATGGCAGTTTAACGTCATGCCATTCGGATTGTGCAATGCTCCTGCAACTTTTGAAAGGCTGATGGAGCTAGTTCTCACGGGACTAATTGGAGACGCCTGCCTTGTCTATTTAGATGACATTATCATCGTGGGCCGCACATTCGAAGACCACCTTCAGAATTTGGAACGTGTTCTATCAAAAATCCGAGGAGCCAATCTCAAGCTAAGTCCAAAGAAGTGCTCATTCTTCAGACAGCAAGTAAGCTTTTTGGGGCACGTGGTTTCGAAGGAAGGAGTACAAACAGACCCTGAGAAAATCGTCGCCGTCAAGGAATGGCCAGTCCCGAAAGACAAGACGCAGGTCAGGGCATTTTTGGGTTTGTGCTCGTACTATCGACGGTTTGTCAAGAATTTTGCTGACATTGCCAAACCTCTTCACAAGCTTACTGAGGAGAAGAGACCGTTCTGTTGGGATGAGAACTGTGACATCGCATTTCGAGATTTAAAGGAACGTTTGTGCAATACCCCAATTTTGGGCTACCCTGACACAGAAAATGAATTTATAGTTGACACGGACGCAAGTAATACTGGAATTGGCGGTGTGTTATCTCAACGGAAAGGAGATTATGAAGTTGTGATAGCTTACTTCAGCAAATCTTTATCAAAGCCAGAAAGAAATTATTGTGTCACGAGACGGGAACTTCTTGCCGTAGTAAAGACATTGCAACATTTCAGCAAATACTTGCTTGGACGTAAATTCCACCTGCGAACTGACCATGCTGCTTTAAAGTGGTTGTTGCAGTTTAAGAATCCAGAAGGACAAGTGGCGAGATGGATTGAACTGCTACAAGAGTATGACTTCGCAATTGAACATCGTAGTGGGAAGTCTCACGGTAACGCGGACGCTTTATCAAGAAGACCTTGTCCTGATGACTGCAAGCATTGTGTCAGGCAAGAAGCTAAGGAACCAGTACCTGTCAGGATGCTAAGAACGGACCTTAGTGACGAATGGAAGGAAACCCTACAGCATGCTCAGCAAAGTGACACAGATATCAGGCCAATTTTCGAGTGGATTAAAGCTAATGCTTCCAAACCGAAATGGTGTGATGTTGCAGCGATGAGTACCACCACAAAAAGTTATTGGGCACAGTGGGAGAGTTTGGTGATCCAGGATGGTGTCTTGTGCCGAAAATGGGAAAATGCTCGAGGGAATAGCTGTCACTTGCAAATGGTAGTCCCAAAAACAAAGGTACCAGAAGTTCTACAGCTCTACCACAATGGTTCTTCAGGAGGTCATATGGGAGTAAGAAGGACTCTGTTAAAGATCCGAGAAAGATTTTACTGGATCCATTGTCGAGAGGATGTGGAGGACTGGTGTCGCAGATGTACCAGTTGTGCAGCGGTAAAAGGACCACACACACGCAGCAGGGGTGCATTGAAAGTGTACAACGTAGGAGCCCCCTGGGAACGAATAGCACTAGATGTCGCTGGGCCATTTCCCGAAAGTGAAAGTGGAAATAAATATTTCATGGTTGTCATGGATTACTTCACCAAGTGGCCGGAAGTCTTCGCCATCCCTAATCAAGAAGCTTCAACAGTCGCTGATAAATTAGTCCACGAAGTCTTCTGTCGGTTTGGGGTACCCTTGGAAATCCACAGCGATCAAGGAAGGAATTTCGAGTCTCAAGTGTTTCAGGAAACATGTCGGGTTATGGGTACTCACAAAACCAGAACCACTTCATACCACCCACAATCTGACGGAATGGTGGAGAGATTTAATCAGACGTTGGAAAGATATCTGGCAAAAGTTGTAGCAAGCAGACAAAAGGATTGGGACAAGCACATACAACCGTTTCTTCTGTCATACCGAAGTGCAGTTCACGAGAGTACAACTGTGACGCCAGCCTTCGCGAACTTTGGAAGGGAGTTAAGGTTACCAGCTGATCTAATAACCGGCATTCCCCCTGATTCACCACGCAGTATAACAGATTATGCAAATGATCTGCGCAACAAGATGAATGACGTATATGAGCATGTCAGAGAATCAGGCCAGCAGATGTCCGAGAGAATGAAAACTCGTTATGATCGAAAGATGTACAATACTGGCTTCGACGAAGGTTCGCTAGTGTGGTTGCATAACCCAGTGCGCAGCAAAGGGAAGTCCCCTAAACTACAGGCAAAATGGGACGGGCCGTACCGGATTGTGACTAAGATCAATGACGTCACTTACCGAATACAAAAGGGTATGCGAACTGCGCCTAAAATTGTTCATGTAGATCGATTGGCACGATATTACGGGAATAATGATGCTCGGGACGAGCATGTCTAAGGAGGGGGCAGTGTTACGTAGATCGTAAAGTCCAGAAACATCGCGCTAAATCCATCTCAGAAAGAGACAGCGTTATGTAGATCGAAAAGTCTAGAATCGTCACGCTAATTCCATCTAAGTACGGGGCAGTGTTCGAAACTTCTAGATACGACACGCTAACGCCATCTGTTATCAAGTAGCAAGTACTACGAACAATTGTACGTAGACGCCACCGCCATCTATTGTCGAATAGCGGGATTAAACAGTAAATAGATGTCTGTGGAAGTTACTGGAAGTTTCGACGCTACTTGTAAACTGTGGAAAAGTGTTGAATGTTCGCGAATGTTCTGCTTGGGATATAAATAGCGGATTGTCGGGCCGACGAGCAGTTCGATTTCGGAAGCGAGCGAATACGAATCAAGCGATACAGTACAAGCGAAACAAGTGACTCTGTTTGACTATTGCGATATTGTGATTGCTTAATTAAACTGTGGTGTGTTTCGATAATTTTGGCTTAAATTAATTTATCCCGAAACCCAGCTCGTAACAATACATTCGTGTGTATATCATTTACGTAATTCTCATAAATTATTGCGAGGAAGGCTAGTGAATACGAACTTCTGAGTTCGAATCCTAGATTTAAAAAAAAACAGTAATATTTGATGGTTTATATCGGAGCCTGACTGGGATAGTCGGAAAACATCCAAAAACCAACGCGACAAGCGTAGCGGAACCTGGTAGATGGCTGTGTGGCTGTTATGACATAGCCACAAATTCCCTTCCTAGGAAATTACCTTTGATTATATACCTGTCTAGATAGAGTAATGCAAACAAACGATGCACAAAAACTGTCCCCAGTTTCGCGATTATGTGTGAGTACCGCTCGCGTACTTATTGTAATCGAACTGTCAAAGTGTGCGTGTTTAGAGATGCCAGCTCCAAATTATTAACTTACCTTTCTTCCATCATTTAATAAGATCAATATTAAACAAATTAGATTCAATGAAATAATATTTTTTTAGATTAGTGTCCAAAATTTTAGAAAGAACTAACAACAATACTATTTAGTGAATGACTAAGTAATTTCTCATTTTCAGATTAAATAAATACCGTCAGTTTTTAAATAATAATTTATTATTCTCCTGATCAAATTTCGGTCACGGCAGACAATCATAAGTTGTAATGATATTTGTAATATGTTTTCCATATTTTCGCCAAATCTCCCCTGTAATGAACTGGCAACACCGGCTAATCAAAGTAACCTACGAAGTATCGAATTAAAAATTCATGTTTTCTTTAAAAAAATGTGGTTAAATAACAAAACTTAGCGATGAAAACTGATCTTGGTATTATTATATAGCTTTCCCACATAAATGCGACACAGTTTGACAACACAAACCAGCGGAATTAATATTCTTTCGTGAGCACATTACCCCTAAGTGATTAAAATGACACTGACGTCGGTGAGAAGCGAGTCTACCAAATTTAGTAGACTTTATTTGAGCCGTTTTGTACGGCCAATGTGTCATCTAGACATGTATATAATCAAAGGAAATTACATACATAAACTCACGATTTTTTTCTAATAGAGGTTTGGGAGAAACTACAGAAATCCACCTAGTATGATCCTTACATACCTACTCCAGAATATTGTCTTACAGATTTTCGTACTTCATCATCGTTCCAGCCAAAAGACGTCCACTGCTGGACTTAGGCCTCACCCAATTTGGGGGGTTTTGCCATAATGTCCACGCTTGGCAGGCGTATTGGCGATCGCAGTATGGTGGTAAAATGCATAGAGAACGCTGCTGCCCATTCTCTAGAAAGTCCCTTAGTCGCGTCTTACGACACCCACGGGAAGAAATGGGATGGTGTTATTCTTTAACTACCCACACGGAGCCACACGGATTTCGTACTTACATCATCAATAAGTGCGACGACTTGCTTGGAATTGTCCAAATGTTTGTAGGTGCCAACCCTTGGCAAGGCTTCACCGACCACGTCTTTGATCTTAGGAACCTCTACAGTTTCTTCATGGTAACCATTGACAGAACCATTTGTCATGTAAGTTTGGACCTTGTTGTCTGCCAATAAGTCTGATTTTAGTCTGGCTTCGTGGAGTAACTCTTCGCGCTTTCTGCTGTATGGTCCGAAGTGGGCTAATACCTAGAAAAGAGAATTCAAATAGGATTTATGCATTACTTTATGATCATTATCATGTATAATACTTAACAAAATATTTTTATCAACATTATTCTATTACTGAAGCCATAAAGTTCAATTTACCTTGCCATTTTCGTCGTACAGCGTTTGAACAGGTTTGCCCTTCTGATGCTTGATGGTGGGCGGCGACTGGCCCATCCAGCCATCGAGACCTATGGACCGTAAGTATAGGAGAGCCTTCAGACCAGTTATGTAGTCCTCGACTACTGTGAAGTCTTGGTTCTGGACAGCGCTGCAAATCTGGAGAAGAAGACAAAAGTTGTGTTTAATAGATAAATTATAAATAAAGCATTTCATGTCTGTCTGTGTGACGACGATGTTCTTCTTAATTACCCACGAAGTAGAGAAAGTTACCCGACGGGTTTTGATGCGCTCTCTTCTACCATAGTTTAGATAAATTATACCGGAAGGTTTGTAGGTACATGAAGTTTTAATATTAAAATGATGATAGTCCTCCAGGCCGTATTTCGGCAACAGAGATTAGCCATCGGTGCGGGAGATATTATAGGCGGGTGTGCAGGGGCACTCACTGTTACCTCAGTCCCAAAGTCCTCAGGGGCGACAATCCGACACAACTGGAGAGAGATCAGGCGCAGGACCAACGGGGACTTTCGCCACCGCCTACTTCCAAACTCAGAGCTGTTACTGAGAAATTCCTAATGGAAAAACCCAATAACAGTTTGCTCGACCTGGGAATCGAACCCAGGACCCCACGCTCAGCTGTCACGCTTGCAACCACAACACCAACGGGGCAGTTCGAGAAGAATACTATGCTCATTTCGTCATTTTGTATTGTGTATTATGTAATGTGTTTCGCCTATTATTCCTTTTTTTATCCTAAAGAATTTATGGAAAAAAAAAATTATATTATAATATACTAGCTTTTGGCAGCGGCTTCGCCCGCGTATTATAAATATAAACCTTCCTCTTGAATCACTCCTGAGGTACGGCTCTAGGGCTAATACACGCAACTTTTCATACATCCCTACAACAGTACAAGAATATTTTGCCGCGTGGCCAAATTCAGAACTAACTCCGCCATCTTGTCTTATCAATACAATTTCTGTGTCTATTTCACAAATGTACAGCAGCGGAGTCACGAATTGATGAAAGTTTTTGCCTAAATATAGATATATCGGAAAGTGCCATAGTCGCGGACAAAAATTAAAAATAGTTTACCTGAACGACGGGCGCCCCGCACATAATGAACTGTAGCGCAGATTCAGCAGAATCAATGCCACCGATGCCCAGTATTGGAAAGCCGGGCAACTTGTTCCCGATGGCTGAGACTGCCTTCAAGCCCATCGGACGAGTCGCGTTGCCCGATACACCGCCGTATGTCGTGTGTTTCTCTACACCTGGTAAACGATATGGTGCTATCATAAATAATTAAAATTTTCAAGCAACATTAAAGGTGCCTACAGCTTTTCTCGATTTTCGGCGAGTTTTCTTTATTACTCTGCCCCCCATGACGAGGAAGTACCCACTATAAAAGTAAATATCGTGCCGATCGTTCAAAATGTAGCAGATCTCCAGACCTTAAGAAAGCAATGGATAGCCAAGGTTTGAAAAACACCTCCTCCACAAAGGCCTTGAAAAAATTGGATAATGATTGACTGATTGACCTGTTAGTTTAGCGGCTAGTCCCTGACTGCTAAGACTGAGGTCGTGGGTTTGATTCCCACCCAGGACAAATCTTTGTGTGATGAGCACAATCACCTTGGTAAGCTGTTATGGTGTTATAAATGTCATTAAAATAAATAAATAAATTTGTTCTGTGTCTGGGTGTAATTTATCTATAATATATGTATGTATTTATAAATATATAAGTATGTTTATCAGTTGTCTGGTTG